>CM069536.1:31910158-33160158 GCA_035773235.1 Eospalax fontanierii | reverse complement strand
TTCAGGCAGATGGATACTATTTCAGTCTCTAATAGTCCTATGGGGGAGGTAAGGTCAGGTTCTATGACTTTGGCCAAATATTACATTGACTAGAAATAAGCCCACTGAAGACTGGTCTGACACCTTGCTTCATAAGCATGAGAATCTGAGGTTCAGTCCTCAGAACCCATGTAAAATGGTGGATGTGGATTATTGAGGTTGCTGATTTCCAGCCTAGCGCCAAATTTAATGAGAGACCCTGTCTCAAGGAAATAAGGGTAATATGATAGAATATTCAAAGTCCTCCTCTGACTTTCACACATTCCTGTAAGGATTTGCACACACACACACACACACACACACACACAGATATACACCCATCACACTCACACATGCATACACACTGGAAATAAAGACAAAGAAAGAAGCTGTTATTCCCACATCCCTGCTTCCAAACCTGTATCCCAGAAGGGAGAGGAACAAGAGCATTGATAATTAATATCTATCATATCTGCCACAGCTTTCACAGACTACACACAGACACACACACACACACACACACACACACGCACACACACACACATGTCTATAAAACTTCTATAAAGAATATTTGAAATAGATCATAGAGATATATGTACAATGCAAAAGCATAAAATGCCTAGCTGATAGCATTAAAAAATTTTAGATGGTCTTTAGTTTAGTGATGATTTTTCCATACAGAACATTAAAGTGTGATTAATTAAAGGATTAATTGACACACTGATCTTTATTAAATGTAAAACTTCTGTTCTGTGAAAGACCCTGTCAAGAATATGAGAAGACTTTTGACTCACTTAGTGAAACTTCTATGAACTCAAAGCAGTGGTGCCAGTGTACAGAAGGCCCATGGAAGTTCAAGCAGGACAAACTCCCAGCATGGCCATGGGGAAGAAGGTAAAAAGCATCAGTCCTACCCGAGGAATTGTTGGAAAACAACGACTACTGGGATGCGGACAGGTGGTCTCTTTAGAAAATTTCTGTGTATGAGTGTTATGCTTGCATTTACGGAAGTTTACCTGAGTCATGCAGTTCCTGAGGAGGACAGAAGAGGGCGTCAGATTCCCCGGACCTTGCTGTTAGCTGCCATGTGGGTGCTGGGAATTGAACCCAGGTCTTCTGCAAGAATAGCTGGTGCTCTTAATTGCTGAGCCTTTCCTCCAGCTCCAAGAAAGTCAATCTTTTTCAATCTTAGTTGGTTAACCAAGCTCTAGTGGATGGACTCATACCATAGAACAGTTGGGTACACAAATTATAATCTATAGGTCCCTCTCTCTATCTATATCTATATCTATATCTATATCTCTCTCTATATATATATGTAAATATATGTATGAGAGAGAGAGGGAGTGAGAGAGAACATGAAACTGGGTGGGGAGGTACAGATAGGGACTGGATCTAAATACAATAAAAATATATTGTATGAGAGTCACCAAAGTCAGTAAAATGGGGAAAAAGTGTTGTGACTCAAAATTCGTAAAACTTAACAATAAGAAAACAAGTTGATTCTGAGAAAAATATTTGAAAAACCCCTCACCAAAGATGATTTTTAGTTTGCAAATAAGCACAGAAAAAGATGGTCTAAATTCTATACCATTACAGAATTGTAAATTAAATGAACAGTAAGATACTACGGTATGCATACTATACAGGGAAAATTCTAAAATGCTAAAACACTAAGTCTTGGAACAGGGAATGAGTGACAGGAATAGTCATGACTCATGCGGGGAATGCACACAGGCATCATTAGTTTGGAAGAATGTGGTGTTTTTGTAGCAAAAGAGACACTCTTTCATCTTACCCAAGGAGGCAAGATCTTTTGCTCTCTCTAAAGCCTGCACATAAATGCCCTGGGTAATCTGAACTGCGTGAGTCTGGACATAGCTTCACCTCTGTTGTCTTTGGGATGGGATCATGAATAGCTGATTTGATTTCTTCCTTACATGATGGGTATAATTTATCACAGAGTGCATCTGAGCCTGCTGCCATTTCTTTTTTAAGGTCATTATGTGGTGAAAATCATTATATACATATACATACATGTATGTTTATTATACATATACACATGTGGCTATTCAGGTTTTTGTTTAAATGGATGCATTTCATCTAAATTATCAAATTTATGGGCATATAACTGCTTATAACAATTTTAAAAAAAATCTGTCCATGGATACAACGATGCTGTCTCTTCATTCTGATAATACTAAGGTGTCTGTTTTCTCCTCTTAAAAAATATCCTGAAGTGGCTTCTTATTAATTTTAACCAAATAAACCTTTTCTTATAAACACTGTTCGAATTACTGATCTTATGTGTGTACATATGTATTTGTATGCATATATAGTTGCATATATTTTGAAGGAGTATTCCTCAGCACTAGTTAAATCTTCATCTTAAAAGTACTGTAAAAGCTGAAACACTAAGCTGAGCTATTCCCAGACTTCAGACTTCTATGTATTGTGTGAGTGAACCATTGCTTAGTATTTTAATAGTCTTCTTTTTTTTTCTTAAGACAAGTTCTCATATATCCTAGGCTGGCTTAAAACTCATTATGTAATCAAGAGACGGATCTTGAACTTCTGATCTTTCTGTCTCTACTGTCCAAGTTCTAGGATTACAGTGTTTTGTAATCTAGTTTTGTGCGGTGCTAGCTAGGAATTAGACCCAAGGCGTTGTACATGATAGGCAAGCATTCTATCAACTGAGCTACATCCCCAGCGTCACAACTCCCAATTTTGAAGTGTTTTTTATTCACTGTTAGATAAATAACATCCCAGTACCAACCTAACCATTTTCACTACCTCCTGAGTATCAGAAACTTCACTCTCTAATCTGACAGGGAGAGTTTAACAGTTATTTAGATGTAAATGTCTGTCCCTAGGATTTGTCCTTCAAACATCATCCTGACAACTTAACTGAATGCCAAGACAGATCAGGATCCATGCTTGACAGCAGATGTTTGTCAGTCAGCATTCAATTTTCTGTTACTAGTAAACTTGAAAGTTTCATTGATAGCATGATAGTCTAATAGACTCCTATAACACATGGGAGTGCTTTGTATCTTCCGTCTACCACGCTCCCTTTCTGTGTGTTAGTTTTATCTCTTCAAAATGTTAGCAATTTTTCTCTAATCTTGATACATTCAGGCACTTGACTGAAAAGACATTAGCATCTGTTTTCTTTTTTCAAAATATTTTTATTCTTTCAGAGTTTCATACAAAGTATTTTGATCATATTCTTTTTTCTCCAAGTAAGTTTACTTGTTTCTTTAGTTTTGTTTTGTTTATTGAAACATTTTTGAGATAACTGTGGACTTACAGGGACTTCTAAGGAACAAAACACAGTTTTATATACTTTACTCAGTGTTCTCCAGATGATCACATTTTGCAGTTAGATTATTTCTTCTATATTATTGTGGCAGACTCAGAGCCTTAAACATGTTGAGCTACAGCCCCCAGTCCTTGGAGTAGTTCTGTGTTCTCCCACCCATCCATACCTCAATGGTGAACCTTGGGTCTTGAGCTTATGAAAATCTGTCAACCTCCTTTTTTTCTATTGATTTTTTTGTAATTTTCATACAACACATGCAACATAAATTGGTGGTATTTAGATCTTCTCCCCTATCCCAAACTTCCCTTATTGCCCCCTGCCCAATTTAGGATATGCTGTAGGAGGATCAAGAGACTCTGTTTTATTGATTCAACCCCCTAAGGGACCTTTGAATAAAACTTACTTACTGGATTTGTACCTTCTGTCCTGTCAGGTGGCTGAGGATAACTGTATAATGCTGCCCAACACAGAACTGTAAACTTACTTAAAACAGTTTGACATTGTTTTGCAATTATTTGGCAACTCAGTTATAATGAAAATATGCTATTGTGATGTTAAAAGGATAGACATGCCCACTGAAACTGAGTCTTCAAACTCTTGACAATTACAAATTATGTATTGAAGATTAATTGTATAAATATACACATTTTGATTATGAGAGCTTCTAAATTTAATGGGCAATGTGCTCTGAGTGTGTGTGTGTGTGTGTGTGTGTGTGTGTGTGTGTGTAAGTATCTGTGTGTGGGGGTGGTGAGAGAGACAGACAGACAGACAGACAGAGATAGAGAAAGAGCATGAAAGAGAAAGTGAGAGTATGAAAACCTGGACAGGCTTCAATCTATGGATATAAAGATAAAGCTTAGAGGGGAGCTTATTTAGCATTTATTTAGCAGAATAATAGTACAGGATTCTGCAGGGACTGTCACCTAGCCAACCATGAGTTCTTGATCCAGTAAAAGGCACCAGACATGATTTTAGTCTTATAGAGCAGTCTTAAATTCTATCAGTAGGTGATTGGTTACACCTATAGCATTACTGCTACTATTGCACCAATGGGCATATCTTCCCAGGCTATTCACTATTGTAGCTCACAAGACTGGCAACTGGATAAGATTATTGGTTATTTTTCTTCTTGGTGGTGTACATAAAACCTGTCATAATGAGAGCTAGTCTGTTGGGATAAAGTAAAGCTTCCATGATTTTACTAGCTTGAGTGCTTGAGTTGTTATGTCCTATGACTCACATATGTGATGTGTTCAGGAATGGAGTCTTATAATCAAGTTCTGGATGTTAATTAAGAGCAATGGCAATAGCTTGTAATGTTTTGGGATGGCTTATGAGTCTACCCACTGACCAACAATTAGAAAAGAGTCAATCCATATCTGGCACTGAGCTTTTGTAATTTTAATTTTAAGTGTTTTATTTTTACTTAGGAGTATGTTTAATAACAATATTTTAATATAGGCTTGAGTATTAGGATTAAGAGAAAGAGAGGAACTCAGAGGAAGGTAAGAGATGCCTGAGAGCATGGGTGTGGGCTTCTCAGAGATGAGCTGCAATAGTTAGAGTCGGGGGTTGAGAGGTGTCAGCAAAATACATTGTACATATTTATCAGATTTCCAAAGAATAAATAAATGCTAATTTTTAAAAATTACTAAAAAGAAAAAGAAAAACACAGAAAGACATGCCCAAGGTTCACTACCAGCTCCGCATAGGAGATGCTCATTTGTGTGTGTATGTACGTGTATGTGTGTCTGTGTGTGAGTCTGTGGATGTGTCTGCATGAGTGAAGGGATAAGAAGACATCAGGTGTCTTGTTTTTTTCTGTATCTGCCTTATTCCCTGGAGACAGGCTCTCTCTGAGTCTGGAACCTGGCTGGCAGTCAGCAGGTCAGTGATATTCCTAGTCCCATATTCCATAGCACTGGGGTTTTAGGAACATGTGCCTATGCCTGGCTTTCTATGTGTGTGTGTGTGGAGAATTTGAACCCAAGACTCATGTTTATGTAACAAACACTTTTATTTACTTAGCCATCTCCCTAGAACTAAATTCTGTATAATATCTTGTAATGACTGGTAAGAAATATGTGTCAAGTGTCATTTTAATCAGCATTATAAATGACCCTGAATGTTCTAAAAGTGTGACTCTTAGTTTTAGGGAGAACGGCTCAGAAAGTAAGGAAGGAAACAGACAGAATCCTGTCTGCATTCTAGCTCTATGATACACTGAGCATATTACAGTTCTCAACTTTGCAAATTGCATACTCTTTAGAAGAATAATGGTTGAATTTATGGAAGGCCTATATTTTAATATAAACTGGAGTAACAGAGTCTTCCTCAAAAAACAATCTGTGTTAAAGAAGTTTAAAAGACTTCGTAAGTAACAGAAACCATGAGCTTATGAGAAGCACTCTTAAACATTTGCCTATTCTAAACACTATAGATACATCTCTGAAGGAAACTTTTTCTTAGAAAGAAAAATAGTCTCCAAACTACATTAAATCAGAATTACTACCTTTAAAACCAAGTTCTATCAGTTACCATTGGCCATTTCCTCTCAGGAGATGTGTTTTAATGTTTGCTAATGTATAGTTCCCTTGTGTGAAATTAACTACCTTTCTCTGTCATCATTCAGAACTTTGAAAAAGAATTTTTGTTTAACAATGGAAGTAGAAGCCAAGAGGCAATAGATTTTTGTGAGCCTATGGCAAAACACCATGGAAGACTGCAATAATTTGGCAGACATTATACTAAAAAGAAACAAATTTGGTATGTCAGACACTGGAGTTCAGAGTGAGTACTGAACTGCCCTGTTATCATCTGGGTTAATATTTTGCATGTTAACGAAAGCAATGGATTTTTATAAATGAACATGGAGTGAGGGAGAATTCATTAGTTTTTTCCTATTATGCTTCATAATGAGGAAAAATGTTAAAGTTTGTATCTCCATGACCACAGCCAATGCTTGTGGAGTGGAAAGACCAACTTTACCTTTCTGTTTCTGCTGCCTTTGGCTATAAAAGGATAGACTGTATTACCACAGGCCATAGTGATGCCTGTCTTTGTGGTTGAAACATGTTGCCAATGAGACCACTTGATATGGCTTAAGGATATACAGTGACTTTCTTATGACTGACCTGTTATGAGAATAGTTGTTTGAGGGGCTAGAGAAATGGCTCAAACTGACTGTTTGAGCACTGACTGTTCTTGCAGAAGACCCAGGTTTGAATCCCAGCATGCGCATGGTAGCCAACAACTGTTCTTAACTCCACTTTCAAGGGATCTGACAAGCTCTTCTGTCCTCCATGGGCACTGCATGATGAAGGTGCACTTACAGCCGTGCAGGCATAACAATCATACACACACACACACACACACACACACACACACACACACAAAGTGTTTAAAACAGTTTTTCTCGGAATAACAACCTTTCTTGTTTTATTTGCTATCACAGAGTTTTGTGGGACAGAGAAGAGAGCAGGAGGCCACAATAACTTTTTGAGCTTCAAGGTTGATGCTGGTCGTGCCCAGGATGACCAGAAATTGTAGAATAAGTCCAAATGGTATTAAAGACAGAGGGGATTGAGCTTCTGCCAGAGGCTGAGTGCCAGTCCAAATGTCCTAGTGTGGCACCATCTGCCACAAGAATGAAAGGTTGCCAACCTTTAAGTCAGAGCACTCAGACATAGCAGGAGCTTTCTTGCCTTTCCTGAATGCCAGCAGATTGTTTCAAATGCTACATTTTATTAAGATATGGTGCTGTGATAGTGTGTTGTTACGAAAATAACACTCAAATAAATTGTTTAGCATCCTTGAAATTAAATTTGAACCTCAATCATTTTGTAAGTCAATGCCTTTGCAAAACATAATGGAAGTATTGTTGCTTTTTTTAATCATGAAAATGCTTATTATCAATAAAATTACAGTTTTGTTAAATAATTTGCAAAACACCCCATTCTTTTCAATAACTCTTTCCATTCTAACAATCTTCTACTTATGAAACATATTACTTTGGAAATGCTTTTAGCAGCCAACTTGAAAAGATAGTATAATAATCACCTAAATCTCCATGCTATCATTGAAGCTTCAATATTTTCCCAAATGTCTATATAAAACCAGAATTCTAGGGGCTGGCAAGGTGACTGAACAGCTAAAGAGACCTGCTCCTAAGCCTGATTACCTGAGTTAGATCCCTGGTACTTGCATGAAGAAGAGACCTGACACCTGATAATTTTCCTCTGATTTCCACATGTGCTGGCTCGCATCAGCTGTCAACTTGATAAACCCAGGAAGAGGAAACACCAATTGGGGAATTGTCCCTTTTGGATTGGGCTGAGTGTATGTCTCTGAGACACTTTCTTGCATTATTGGGCAATGTGGGTCATCCCAGCCCCCTCTGAGTGACTTCACCCCTGTGCAGATAGGCCTAACTTGAATAAGAAAGCATGCTGAGTGCCAGATAAGTAGCAAGCCAGTGAGCTGCATTGCTTCATGGGTTTTGCTTCAGTATTACCTTCAGGTTCCTATACTGCTTAAATTCTTGCCTTGGCTTCCCTCAGTGAGGGTCTGTCACTTGGAAAAGTTAGATTTAATAAACCCTTTCATCCCCAAGCTGTTTTTGGTCAGTGTTTTATCCCAGCATTAGAAAGCAAACTAGAGCAAATGTTGATACCAGGATTGTGGGATATTGCTGTGATAAACTTGAGCATATTGTGTTTGGAAGTACTATGGAAGTTTTTAGAGTTTGGGGCTAGAAAAACCATTGAGTACTTAGAGCTTAATAGGCTGCTCAATGGAATCTTAGAAAAGCAGAATGCTGAACGATGTTAAGATGATGAAGGTCTGGCTTGTGAAGTTTCAGAAGGAAATTTGAGATTCTATCAAACACTCTAACAGGGACATTTGTGTGATATTTTGAATTGATAATCTGTGGTTTCTGGTTGGTTGGGGATTAAGAATAAACTGTAATTAACAAGAAACCAGCACCTCTGCCATGAACCTTTGCTTTACTGATTAATACTGGTTAGCTGGGGCTGAAAAATCAGTTGTGATTAACAAGAAACTGGACTCATTCAGGAAAGTATTTATTCAGGATCAACACAAAGAAGCTGTGATAAAGTAGACAAGATTGTGTCATGCTGGTAGCTGAACTTGGTAATGTCTAAGAGTCTCCCACATCTTATGAAGGCATGAAAGCATCATGGAGATCAGATGAAGTTTGGCACTGTAAAAGGTCCAGGAGAGGCAATTGGTGAAGGTACAGCCTCAGTTATAGGAGAAATCCCAACATGTTGGAAACGTTACCCTTTGGGATGACCACCAAGTACACTGTCAGATGTGGAATAGAGGTTGCCTGAACCTATAAAACAACCAGCCATGTTCAGTTGAGGGCAGAGAAGTGTGGCCAAAGAAATAGAGCTGTCCAGTCCTTTTGAGTCCAGAAAATTGTGAATGAATCTCAGAAGGCCGAGCTGCTGGACTTTGGTTTGCATAAGTGTGCCCTGATTCTTCCCTCTTGAAATAAGATGGCATGTACTTGGTTTGGGGTTTTAAGGAGTTCACAGTAAAGAGACTTAGCATTTTAAAGTGTCTGAGTTTTCTAAGGAGAACGTATTGTGATATTCCTATTAACATGAGATCTTGAAGACACGACATGAAAAGGTTATGGTTTAATAGCAATGTGTGTGTTAAGTTGACAAGGGGTTAGTTGTGGTGAATGGCTTCCGTTGTCAACTTGACACACTCAAGAGTGTGGGAAGAGTGTGAAGTAAGGAATTTCCTCTATTAGATTGGTCTGCAAGGTGTTTTCTGTACTGGTGAGTGATGTGGGAGGGCCCAGCTCTCTCTGGTGCCACCCTGGGGCAGGTGGTTCTGGATTATATAAGAAAGCAGCCTGAGCATCTAGAACCCTCTTTTTCTCCTCCAGCCCCTATGCCTTCTTAGTCTAACCGCTCTTTTTGGCTCTTGTAAAATGCTTGGCTTTAGAATAACAAGGGTCAAATAGCTATGATTTCATTTTGTGATCTGCTGCCTCCATTTTGCCAGTTTTGAGCTATTGTAAGTCCCTTGTCATGACAGAGGGGAGGAGCAGACCTGAACAGGCCTGAGCAGACAGGCCCAGGCAAGCCCCGTGCACAATAAGACCTTATAAGGTAAAAACAGAACCCTACAGTGATTCTGAGTAACAGCACATTCTTTTGCTATGAAAGCAACACCCAACAACAGGTAGACCCCCTAACCCACCTCCAATCAATTTAAAATATGTTTTACATGCGGCTTCCTTGACTAACCATAATATGACCCTACAATTCTCCTCCCCTCAATAAAAAGTTCTTGAATATTATCAATCAGAGACTATAATTCAGTAATTAGCAAACATACCAAAAATTCTCCTAGATAACCCTTCATTTTGAAAATGTGTCACTTTACGTTGTCTGAGTTTCAGATCATTTCTTTGGATAACTTGTTTTATGATCATGCTATCTTCCAAAGATTTTTCTTGATCACAGAGGTTTGTGGATTTTAATTGAGTATAATTGAGAATAGTTACTGACGCATGGTTATTGGGTTGCTCTGTGTATTTAGAGCCCTTTATACAGAGTACATACAAATGCCAGAGAATTAGCTGTTGTTTGGGAATTTTGGCACCAGATCTTAGATTACATTTTGAAAAGCCTCTCTTAATTACCCCTTTTATCCAGAAACTAAGCAACCAATATCAAGAAACATTCTCTGCCATGCTTCTTATGTAGTATTCAAATCTGGGTACATTACTTTTTCCTGAATTATAACAAATTGATTTATGTCCTATAGCAACCATTAAATGAATTCTTAAAAATGGGACCCTACAAACCAGATGTCAAACCAATGCTGTTTGAACCAAGATGATGGAATGTCCAACTGCCACATGACAAGGTGTTGCACAAACCCCTCCAAAATATAGACAGAAAATGTCAGCACCACATATAGAGCCAGTCCTTATTTTATATAATAGGACTACCTTAGCCCAGTAAATGAGATTCATTTTCTGCTGTGGTACTTAAGATATGGCCTGATTAAACTATGGATGTGTCAATTATAAACTGGAAAATATTAAGAAACAATTTTATTAAAAAGTTGTAAATTACTGTATTGCTCTAAACTGTAAAGTATTTCAAATAATTCAAATAAATTTTGAATTCTGGTTAAAAATTAGAAGGGAAAAGGAACAATAAACAATCAAACACCATTAAAATGTTTCAGTTTATAGAACATAGCTAATACATTGTGGATTGGTGGTAGCAACTTCTTCATGTATTCACAAATTTAGAACATTAAAATATTAATTAAGAGTATTTTAGACGAATAACCAGAATTAAATCCCATTCTTCATTTGCTTAATTCATACATGTTTGGCTGGATTGTGGATTAAGTATGTGTATTCAGGAAACACATCTGCACCTGCACTATAAAGAAGTCTGGACATAATGGCTCTGTCCAACAGAAAACCCTGAAAACTGCCTACGTAATGCAGGGTCAGAAGTTTATTTGAGTTATGAGGGGTTCCAGAACAACTGTGGTGAGCTGTGATCTTCCTTATATTGTTATATATAGAAGTTCCAACCTGAAGCTTATAGCAGAGCGGTAAGTAGCCTCTAAGAGATAGCTATTGAAAGTCTTTGAAAGCAATAGGAAATGATTATGGTCAATTTATTATAGTCACCAATAATATTAGAAAAAATTAAGAATGTTTACTATGTTTTAGAATTTGACCAATGTTCCCTTTCAGAAAAAAAAAGAATGAAAAGCCCTGGCCAGATCTCTCAGTAATTCACAAAGCATGTATGATTACTGAAGTAGTTCTGTTAATTATATTTTAACCCTACAAATTTAGTTAATCTAAGCATCCTTTCAAATTTCGTAGTTAGTAAGGTGTCAGGTTCAGGGTTCGAGAGACGCAGCAGACAGAAGGGACCGGACTCCGCTGGCAGCTAACAGGACCCGACTTTATTGAGAGAAGACCAGATGGGACTAGCTCCTCCGCACCCATGAGTGGAGAAACGCTAGCCTCCCTTGGAGGCTAGCCTCCCCGAAGAGATGGGGGAGGCTAGCCCCCTCACCCCCATCTTGGGGCTGGGGCTCCGGGGAACCAGGCTGGCCGCGCAGCACCAGCAGCAGCAAAAGCAGAAGCAGCAGAAGCAGAAGCACAAGCCCCAGAAGTACAAGCACGTTGTCCAAGTCCTCAAAAACTTTTAAACCTTCAGTCCCCATCTGGCTTTTAGGGGACGGGGGTTGCCATGACATCTGATTGATGTTTCAGGCAAGCTTCTGTCCAGGAAGTAGTCCTTTTCCAGAGCTGTTCGTGAATTCCTTGCTTATCTGCCAAGGAATTTGGGATCTGGAACCGGTTTGCAAGGCTTAGATAAGCTCTGGCTCCAGGTTTCTTCCAGAGTCCGAAACTGTTGGGGGTCTCATTCACACCTTACATAAGGAACTGTACTGAGATAATTAAAAAGGATAATGCCAATGAAGAAATGAAAGTGAAAATGAAAGTGAACGAAATCAGTATGATTTTCCAAGGGACTTCAGGGAACTATATAAAATATAGTTATATATGGAGACATATTTCTTCTAATTGGGGGATAGTGATTTGGGGAAAGCACAAAACAAAGTAAAGCAAAGATTTTCAAGTTATTTGGGCATTGTTTAGATGCTCAGGCATTGCCCTTTTAAGGAAGCTTATTTGTCCCTTATATGAAGAAACTTTCTTTTCTACTTGTACTGATAAAGGACATGATAAAATCAACTCAAACAATGTGGAACTATTTGGTAAACTGAATTCTCAGCCTGAGCAGACTGTACAGAAGGTAAAAATTATTGTTTATTAACAGTGAGGAAGCCAAATTCAAGTTTGGCATGAGCACCTGGCAGCTGATACTTCATAGCATTTTTTATAATAAACACATCAAATGAGCCAAGTCTGACAAAAATTATTTTACAATCATTTATGTCTTTAAAGATCCAGTACTTGCAGACTATTTGACCCAAGGAAAATAACAACTTCCTTTCTGCAAACCTTATACACATTTCCATGACTATTAATACCCATCTTTCATATTGTGGAGCAAGACATTGTACTACTATTTTCTTTATACATTTACTAATTATAAAATTTTCTTACACATTTATACCGCAGCATCACCTTTTCCCAGTCTCATCTCAACAATGCATTTTAATATAACATTTGAAAAAAAGAGATAATATCAATTTAAGACAAAATATTTATTAGTGGTTACTGAAAATATGTAAAAATTTATCATATGCAAGTTTCTTAGCAATCTCAAATTGTATAAATATGCAGCACTTTTCCAGTACACGATACATTTCCTTTTTTTGGTCTTTTAGATGCAGGGTCTCCCTGTAGCCCCAGCTGGCCTGAAACTCATTATGTTGACCAGACTGCCCTTGAACTCACAGAGCTCCACCTGCCTCTGCCTCCTAAGTGCTGGTAATAAAGGCATACACCATCACGCCTGGCCAAGATTTCTTTTATAGTTTTTATTGTTTTTTTTTGTTTTGTTTTGTTTTTGTTTTTGTTTTACAAGAGGTAACTCCATTAACTAACTTTCTATTTTTGTTCATTTTGCGGTATTGATGAATAATCCAAGGACAAGTGCACCACCACTCTGGAGCTCCTGAAAACTTATAAAAATAAAGGGCCAAATGTTACAGTTTAAAGTGAACAGTGGCAATTGGTGCTTTAGTATTCAATATTATTGAGCAAGTTGTCAGATAACTGAATATTATTAATGTTTTATTTTCACTATTATTTTTATTAATCAAATTTTGAGGTTCAGAGATGTGGAGCTAAAATATTGTAAATGTAGTTAGTGTTATGAAATGTTAAGAGTATTTTCTCACTTTTCAAAACACAATGTATGTATTTTAAAATTCTTAAACATTATGTTGATGAGTATTATCACCTTATTTTTTAGAAGTCTTATAAGACATTTATGAAATTCAAAATAAATGATATGAAAACATGTCATGAAACAAATGTACTCTTGTGCATTTATTTTGGGGGACAAGGTCTCACACAGACCAAGCTAGTTTTGAACTTACCCTGTGCCTCAGGATGGCCTGGAACTCACATTCCTCTTACTTTAGCCTCCCAAGAGCTAGGATCAGTGGTGTGTAACACCACACTTGCTTCAGCTCAAAGATCTATTTCAATTAAGCCAATCTGAATTCACTAAAGAGTTTCAGAGAAAGCAGTTTCTATAAAAAGGATTTATGTCTCAGTAAAACACTTCATTATATTAAAACTTCTGATTCCTTAACTTATGTGAATTTTCAAAATACTCTCTTTAAAAACATCTGCATAGAACTCATTTAATTTAACTAGCATAAAAATTTATTAATGCATTCCAGAAGTAGCAAAATATTTTAATGTCACTACAAGAAGAGTGACGATTTACTGTAGTGATAGACCTGAGACATCAGAGTGCTCACAAGTCAGTATCACACTAAAGATAAGCCCATTCCAGCTTCAGAAACTAGGTCTCCTTGCCAATCAACATGGAGTTCTTAATGTATTCACTCATAAATATACAAATAAACCAAAACACTCTCAGAAAAATAAACAGAAAACAAATTATCTGTCGTTTTTCATGTGGTAGACTTGATTTCCATTAGTCACCTAATAGCAGTCACCAGATAGCTAAGCATTACACTCAATTTCCATTCATTTCCCAGAAATGGAAAACAAATGTTCAATCTGCATAAAATAGAACAAAACAAAAACATAATTATCATTTGAAAAAGAAAAACAAAAACCTCCAGATATCCAGAGTTGGCAAAGTAGAGATTCCCTGGCATTCGACTTATGCCCACAGTGAAGTCCCTGATCCCATTCTTATAGGCACTTCCCTAAACAGCAGTTTACTGTGCCCCATCCGGTTGGGCACTTGTGTGTCTCAGTGTTCAAACTTTTCAAACTGTCTCAGAGCTTCAAAGCATGAAAGCAAAGAAAATGTAAAATGAGTAAAAATAGATTCTTAACTCAATAACTAATGAGAAGAACACGTTACTAAAATTTAACCAAAAACATTTCAGGTGCCAGATAGAGATCAAGGTAGAGAGATAAAATCATAATGAAATTTAGCAAGAAATTTAGTGAATGTTTTTGTATAATAAATTAGGCATGGACACTTTAAAATCCTATTAGTCATTTCTTATTCATTGCTACTATACTTAAAGTTGTACTTTTATGTAAACGCAAATATATTTAAAACACGCAGAAAGGGAACAGGAAAATCTCTTGGGTGTTTTTGATGGAATTCCACAAAAGCACACGGTTAACAAAGGCGGGGTTTTTTAATTGAGAGGAGTATCTTCCTGTTGAGGCTCAGAGAAGGCATCTGGCCAAGCATGAAATGGATCGGGGTCAAGGAAACATGGAGTTGGATTATTCTACGAGTGCTCATTGGAACTGCAGTGAACAACTGTCCCAACTCTTCATTTTACAGTTGAGATATCTGAGTGGCGTATAATAAAGAGTTCCGACAGTTAGAAACTCATCTGAAGAAGAGAAAGCATCACTAGTGAAAGCTAGAGGTATCATTTATTACTTTTAGAAAACTACTCCAGTAGATTTACGTGGGGAAAAGGTCTCTCTGACAGAAACTCTGAGCTCTCACTATCAGCCTGTGGAGATGCATAGGCCTGAGGTAAGGAGAATTTTTTACGGAAACATTCAGTAGAGGCTAATTTAGCAGCCAATCAGTGGCAACAGGTCTACCACCGAGTATAGGAGCCACAGTGGCCATTCTTGCCTGGCATGATCACTGAGCACTGCAGTATAAATAAGATTTGCTAAAAAAGTTTTTGTTAAATAGCAATAATAAACAATATGAATATAAATCTGATCAAAGTGGCATGGAGTCACTATGACAACATATGCTCTCTCTATACTAAATCTTGTATTTATTTCATAATTATTGCATGGAGTAGGCATTATGATCACCCTTATTTCACTGATGAGAAACATCTGGCTTAGAAATGAAAAGGTATTAAATTGACTTATTTTGACCTGTATTTTAACCTAATAATTCCCACTGATATGAACAAAAGCCAACTCAATCCCAGAACTATGGAATAATGGGAAATCCTCATTCTCACTACTCCAGAAGGTTCCTAAAGAAGAGGGAAAAGGCCAGTTACATGGGACACTCTGTCCTAGGTTTCTCCTTTCCTTGTTAGTGACTACATGCACGACCATTTTACATAGGCTTGTTGGTATTCCCAGAATCAAAATGATTTCTGAAAAATAAAATACCTTTTTAAAAAATGGCTCTTACGCACACATCATTTTTCTGTAGAATATTTTGTTCATGGAAGCATTTATCTCTTTCATGTGCTTACTAATCTCACTGTATAATTATTAAATTCATGCTTTCTTTAAATTTATTTTAAAAGATAGCCAGGTATTGGAACTACAGATTTATTGGGTTCTTGAGTGATTTGGGTTTCTGATCCATAGAACCATGGCTATATAATAACTCCAATAGGAATGTTGCTTTCTGACATAGTTATCTGACTTGCAGAATGGAAGGATGCAAAGGCTAACATGGGCAAGTTACCCTAATTTCAGCATAGGAAGACTATATAGGTAGTGATTTAGACCATAGTTTTGTGTCATTTCAAATTTCTCTCTCTAAGCAGTCATCAAATAAGTTCTTGGTTGTTTATGAGCAAATAAGGAAATTTAATATGAACAAATTCTCAAACAAGTTCTCTTGGTTGACTACCACAGTTGTGCCCCAATCCCTAGCTGAGAAATAAGAATCACAGTTAGGACTTGAAGAAGTTGAGTATTGGAGTAAAGGATAACTACAATATTGTTTTTATTTTGTTTGGGCATTGGTCATGATGGCAAGCTTGATTTCTTTTGTCTCAGTGACACTGGTTGGGGGAAGTTACTTTGAACTGTGAATAACCAGGAAAGAAGAGAGCATGCACTCTACTAAGATCCAGTTCAGTCATCCAGCAAGCCTCACTTCTGTCTGTGAGGGACAAATCAGGTGCTCCTCTGTTTTGTCAGCAGGCATACTTAGCAATAAAAAGCCTTTGCCATTCTTTTTTTTTTTTTGTCTTTTTGAGGCAGGGTCTCTCTGAAGCCCCAGCTGGCCTAGAACTAGCAATGTAGATCAGGCTGGACTTGAACTCGAACTCTGAGAGATCTGCCTGCCTCTGCCCCCCAGGGCTAGGATTAAAGGCATGGGCCACTACACCCTGCTCCTTTGGCCATTCTTTAACAAAAATTTCCTCAGTGTTTACCTGAAGAAACTCATTGTGTCAGGAAATTGCCAGGTTTTGTTCTGTTGTCCTGATCACAACTTCACTGGCAAAATAACTAGATACCACCTGGCGCGGGGAATGCCCATTGCCCAGTGGAGTCTTATCATTTTTCTTTATGTCTACTAAGATTTACAAATCACATTCTTCTCTAATGGAAAAATCTATCTTTCACTGTGTATGTGGGAAACCTTAGAAGAACATCAGAAAACATTGTTGGCTAAGTTTTGTGTTGTAGAGAAGGACAGACAGGTACTTAAAATATTGCTTTAAAAGAATATTATATAAAAAACAACAGTAGCAACAGAAGTTAAGATGATAAGAATTAATGCTTAGGTAATTATTTCTTAAAAGAACATGTTTTAAATAGTAGAACATCTTCATATATAGGTTTCTTATAATGATGTGTTTAGTTAGGCTCACTGCAATGTTTACTGAATGTATTAGTTTCTTCCTGAGAAGAAAATCATGTAAAACTACAGCTAAGAAACTATCAACGCATGGCTTTATATTTCAGAAACCAAAGGTATAAATAGACACAGCAGGCTGCATCCCTGTTGGAGGCTACAGGGCAGAGTATGTCACCCTGTCTCTTTAGATTCTGGAAGCTTGGGTTCTTAGGTTCTTCTTCTGTCCTCAAAGGCAGCAGAGCAAAATTCCTCTTCTTCTTAGAAAGGCTATGATTACATCAGACACTCTTGCTCATTCACTCAATTTTATCTCAGGTCATTAGTAGACTTTTATCTGTATAAATCTATTTTCCATGGAAGAATCATCCTCAAATCTGAGGAATTAGAATATTAGGCTCTTTTTGGTAGCAGTTATTCTGCATAAACTAGGCCTGTATCGATGGCTTCTCAACAGTGTCTACTGATTATCAATTTTTTTCTGAGTTTTGGATAACATGTTTTATTTCTCCTTTTTTTTTTTTTTAAGAAAAAGGTTGAACTGGGCCAAGTATTGTGACATATCCCTTTAATCCCAACACTTGAGAGGCCAAGGCAGGTGGCTCACTCTGAGACTGACCAGCCTAGGATGATCTATATATATACTGTGTTCCAGGCTAGCTGGGGCTGCACATTGTTTCAAAAGCAAACAAAGAAAATTTTGTTTCTATTAATGGTTCCATACATCTGTCTATATCACATAATGCTTAAATCATCTTCAACTTATCTCTTGCCTCATAGGTCATTTCTATGGAACAAACATTCAGTCTTTTCTTCTAGTTTCATGAAATTTCTAGCACGTTGTCACTGTGGTCACCCTACTTTGCAGTAGTAAGTACATCGTACCTTTAGGCTTCTCGCTGTAACTCAGTACCCATCCTGCCTGCCACCTCTTCCCCTTCTCCACTTCCACGAGGCAATTTTTTTAGACATGGTATTTAACTTTCTTGGATTATGTCACATATAATGATGTCCACTTCCATCACTGTGTAAAGGTTTGGATTTCATTCTGTTTAATAGCTCAGTATCATTTCTTCATGTTCTTTATGTTCTCTATTATTCATCAGTTCAAGGACACTTAGGTTCTTTCCATGTCTTAACTGTGCTAGCAAATTGCATTGCACTGGGCGTGACAGTGCCAAAGTCTCTTGATACTTTAATTCCATTTCCAGAGATAGATAGATGATTCAGAGGATAAGAGTGCTGCTCTTTGGTGCTCTTTTAGAAGACCCAAGTTTGGTTCCTAGCACCAGGGCTGGGAGACTCAGAAATACATGTAACTCCAGCTTCCTTGTCTGGTCTCTACAGGCACTGACACACAGGTGACAAACATATACCCAGAAACACAAACAAGTACACATATTAAATAAAAATAAACAGTTAAGATTAATTTTAATTCCTTTAGATTTATACTCACGAAGGAATTGTTGGATCGTATGATATCATTTACAAAAAATTTATCAGGAACCTCAGTATTGCCTTTCCTAATGACTGAACTAGTTTACCTTTGTAATGTGTACAAGAGCTCCCTTCTCCACATCCTCAGGAGCACTCATTGTCTTCAGTCCTTCTGAAAGTACCAGTTTTTATTGAAGAGATGTGGTATCACTTGCTCACTGTGGTTTTAATTTGAATCTTTCTGATGCTAAATGCATTTGTTTATGTATTTTTTGGTCATTTATACATCTTATTTTGAGAAATGACTATTTGAATCTATTGAATTTTTGATTTTCATTTTTCGTTTTTTATTTTATGTGTGTGTCCGAGTGTCTGTATGGATGTATGTGTAGCATGTCCATAACAGAAGAGGATGTCAAGTTTCCTGGAACCAGAGTTACAGGTGATTATCACCTGCTTATGCAGGTGCTGGGAAGCAAACCCCAAGTCCTGTGCTACAGTCAGAAATGCTTTCAACCACTGAGCCCCTCATTTTGTTTTGTTTTCTTTCTTGAAACATTTTCTCCTTATGTAGCTTTGATTGATTTTAAACCCAAATCTCCCTTCCCCCGTTGCCTCAGTGCCAAGGTTGCAGGAAAGCAACACACCAGGCTCCATTTCCTAATTCTAAATCAGGTTATTTATCTGTTTGCTACTGATTTTTGGAGTTCCTTATAGATTGTGAATATAAACCTTTGCCAAACATATGTTATAAAAGTTTTCTGTGCTCTGTTGATTGTTTACTTTGATGAGCAGAAGCTTATTACATTTTGGTTGTTATTTTTGTTTTTAGGAGTAGTAAGAATATCTATTTTCAACAGAGATATTAAGAGTAGGTATTAAAGAAAGGACAGGTTTTTTGCTCAATAAATATTGAAAGAACTGAATAGCTACACGTGTGTAGTGTTAGGGATTAAATTTGGGGTCTTGAAGTACTTATATAAACTGATTCTCTATCACTTAATTTTAATACTCTCATGACAAGACCTGTTATCAGCCACATTTTGTATAACCGAATCAAAGAAAAGTTAATAGTTTGTCCTCTGTGTTTGAAACTTCACCACTGAATATTTCGGTAAGATATTAAAGTATCAAACCCATGGAATTCATAGAAAAAATAGAATGATTGCTATCAGAGATTGCCAGTAAGCAGAAATGAGGACTTACTATTTAATGGTTATAATGGTTTCGTCCTATAAGATGAAAAAGTTCTAGAGATATACTACATAGCATTGAGACCTTAACTGATAAAACTTGATAAAGACTGTAAAGCTCTTGTTAAATGTTCTTACTATAGTAAATGTCAAGCAAAGAAGAATTATACAGCATTAGAGACTGTATACCAGATGAAGAAACATTAAAACCACATAATCCCATATCATTTATATGGCATATGATAAAAGAGTTGATATGATAATATACTACAAAACATATGTAAAACAGTTTATCTTTTAATATCATCTCCAAATGGCTAGAGAAGAGAGGATGTTTATATGTCTTAATTGTCACCTGGATTTAGAGTTCATGATATTCTGGTAGGATTTCAGGATGTGCAACATGTAGGTAAGGAATGGCAGATATTAAGTCCTATTAGCCTACCCTAATTCCCTCTTAGTCCATAATTGAATCTGTTTAATGCTTTCTTGATTGTCTGCTGTGTAGGCGGCAAATGCTGTGTTTACAGAATGCAAATTTATGATTGAGGGTGAGAGGTGACTGGAGAGATGCAGAACTCCTTCTTAGTATTATGTTTGGATCCGTGTGCCCTTAGTCTCAACAAGAGAGGGATATTTCTCTAAGAGTTTTTAATGCTTAGGTACAGCACCCTTGAAGCTCAGTAAGTGGAAGAATAGGTACAAGGCCAGACAGGAAGGAAAACACAGAAATTCACTGAGAAAGTGTCATGTATAAAGATGCTCACTGTTTGTCTAAATGCCTCATTTTCTGGCCACTCACTCTATTTCCTCCTTCAAATCTACGCTTGCCAACTGTATATTTATGGTGTATGAAAACAGCAGTTTATTTGAATTGTAAACTAGCTCTTTAAAAAAGAATAGTTCTAATTGTATTATAGCACTTTACTCCCAAAGCTACTGTAATGGTTTGCTAGGGACTGAGTGACTTGAAAAAATGCATGTTTGATTTCTGCATTTCTGGAGGCTAGAAATTTCCGATCAGTGTGTCAGCACAGTTAGTTTTTTTGGCAACTCTCTAAGCCTTGTCAGTGGTCTCTGTCAGCCTTCACATGAGTTTTCTTTGTTTATCTGTGTTCTAAATCTTCTTTTCGTACAAAGGCACTGGTGATATTGGATCAGAGTCCACACATTATCTCATTTAATGCTAACTACTTCCTTATACCCTCTTTCTTTAAAAATAGTTCACATTCTCAGGTATTAGGGATAGGAACTTCAGCATGTAAATTTGAGAATGATACAATTTAACATATAATAGTTATATTCACCTTACTAATGTGAAATCCTAGTGACCAAGGGCATTTTTTTCTAAACAGAATTATGGTAACTCAGGAGGCTGATATCACATGGCAAATTCCACTTTCCACCGAATCAGCAAAAACATGGTTGTTAAAAATGGGTTGATAAAAAAAAGGTTAACTGTAAACATAAAACACTTTTTCAAAGAATTTCTAAGTACGAGAACTTCCAGGATATTTCTAAACTTCTATTACCTGGATAATAATAAACTTCTGAACAAATTATCCATGCTGACAACTGTATGAGTGGGTACCCCAGTTACAGTAACGTAGGAGTGGAAGTAATTTATTGAAACAGACACCTACAAGCTACGTGCAATGTCAGATAATACCCCTGAAGGGCTTATTCTATAGGGGAGAAAGCATGATATTCATGCAGTACAATGTCACAAGATATAACATAAGAAGCATATAAGGTTGCTTTAATTATACTTTCAAAATTCTGAAAAAGTGGAACTCTTATTACTAACTGAAATAATTGGGAAGGATTTCTCATGGAAATGGTAGTCGTACCAGGAAAAGTAACAGGAAAAACAAAGAAAAGAGCAAATGGGGCCTTCATGAGGATCAGTGGGGCTCACTGTGGGGTAATAGAAAGTAATTGTACTCAGAAATATAGTTTTAATCTCACAAATTGTAAGCATCATCTTTTATGGAAATGAGATGAAGAAGATTTTCCAGAAGGCAAAGATCTGCTTCAGATATAAAGCTACAGCTACGGGAGTATGTAAAAGATCGGAACAGAGTGAGTGGGCAGAGTAGGAAAGCCCTGGAAGACTATGTGGTAGGAACAGCTGAAATGAGGTGAAGAAGGCCCCTGAAGAAATAAACTTTAAATTTCAAGCATCATCATTTAGTGATGAAGATAAGACAGAGATTTGGGGGCCTGGGCTATTGAGCAGATACTGATGCCTTTAATAGAAGCAGGAACAAGTGCTTAAGGGATAAGTTGCAAGAGTTTCAAGATAAAAATCCTAGAATGGAGTGCGTCTTAGTATGAGAACAGGGGAGGATTCAGACTGGGGATGATATAGGCGTAGAGATAAAAGGCTAAACAGGAATGCTGGGAAGAAAAGAGCACGAAAGTTGCAACTGGCATTTCACAATACATTGGAAACCCCTGGCTTGGATAGAAACTCAACAAAAATAGACTAATTACAAATTCAAAGGCAAAGGCATTTGAGTAGATGAGAAAATTAATGTTCTTAGCTGAGCCATGGTCATTATTTAAATATAAAGTGATTAAACAAAAATGAATACAAATTTTTTTCCATTAGCCAAACTGACCACACTGCAAATGGTCCATGTTGCTAATGGGTGCCACATGAGGAAAAGCAGATGAAACATTCCATTATCACAGTCAGCATTACAGTTCTGATTCAATACTACAAATCAAGTCTGATAAAACAGCATCAAAGAGAAATGTGCAGTCAGCTATGAGTATACTACAAATTACATTCTTATATCCATTCAACTATTAAATGTATCAACAGTGTAAACTATGGAATACAATAATGTGAAAAAAAATTTATACTTGCCTTCTGAATATTTGGAAAGTTTTGAATACCAATACTGAAAATTTTCATGTTGTCAATGATATACCTGAGATTCTATAAACAGAAGTTTTAATAAAGAATGTCCTTTGGGATATAAAACACATTTACAGCTTTTCTTCTACTAAAGTCCACAGGATAAATATCATGAACAGTAAACACAGCCAAAGTATTTGGAAATGTTGATCATCAACTAAAGTTAAGAAGTATTTGATTTGTAAATAGTAGTCTATCTTATTCTAGTAAGACACAATTAGGTTGATTTTATGATTTTCGGGGGGAAGAAAAATTTGAGCTTTTAAAAAAGTCATTTCTTTTTCCACCTAATCAAATACAAAATTTTCAAAAATCAAAGATTGCCTTCTATCACAGCAATTACAATAAAGCTAAAGGATTGCACAGAGATTTTAGGAACTGATTCTCTTTCGTAATCTTTAAATGATTGAATTAAAATGCAGGAGTGCTTTGAGTGATACATGGAAAGCAGAACCTTCAGTATTCATACTCTGTGCTACTGAAATTATGCAGACGATGTTCAGCTTTTTGAACTTTCATGAGCCAGCAAACCCCTGAAGACAATAGCAAGAATGTGCATGCTTTTGAAAATCAAATTTCAATAAACCAAAATTGTTGATCAAGAGCAGGGAATTTAGCTCAGTGGCAGAGAGTCTGACAGCATGCAGGAGGCCCTTGGATTATCCACTAGCATAATGAAAAAATAAATAGTTGATCTAAACATATTTCCTGATTATTTCTAACAAGAAGTTGCTTTGAATATTTTTTGTCCCTCTCTGTATTTGGCTTTTAAAAACCTTCCTCTTGTGGGTCTCTGTCATTCTGAGAGGAGGCCTAATGTGCCTTTTTAAAATAACGCTTCTGTGGTGATTTTTTAAATGGATAGATCACCTGATTTCTTGAACTCAAGAATAAAAATCAATCCTTTTTTTTCCTTAGTGAATTCTTAAAACTCACATACTTCTCCAGTTGCCCAATTAATTGGTAAAATTGAAAAAAATTATTTCATTCTGAATTCTAGAGATGTAATCCAAGTAAGTATTCCAACTACCTTTGAATATTCATATTATGGAAATGAAAAAACTGCAGTGACCAAGAACATTAAGTCCCCAAATCATAGCTAAGCCTGAAGGTAACTTTTATGAAATCTATTAATATAAGACTGTATTTCCAAAACATTATGCCTTAGGATACAAATGGACTTTTCTCTTCTATTACATATCACTAAAGATTATTTTTTATTTCTTATGATGTAAGAAGCCAATATATATACAGGATCCTGATCTTATTGTTGTGTACGTAGTCACATCAGTTTTCATAGTGATGAAAAGTATTTCTTCTCTGAGGAAGTGCTAACCAACCAGTTATGCAAAGTAGTTAGCAGAGACTAATTACTTTTCAAGTATATTCCAATTATGTACCTAAACTTTTGTAATTCTTCAAAGGTAATAATTTATTAATTCTCTTAAAAACTTAATGGACATTAAGCACCTCAAAGTATAGTAAGTTTCTAAATCTTTGTTTAAAATTCTTGAGCATTTTAGGTAGTAAACCTGATCCTAGGAAAATATTTAAACCCAGATTTTTTTCAATTTTTTAATTAAGTTTTGTAATCTTATACAGCAGTTCTCAATCAAATCCAGAACCCCTCTCCCATCCATGCCTCTCAACCCCTCAGACCCCATGCATTCCACCACACACAGCAAGTCTCATCCAATCAAGCACCTGGACACAGCCATCCCTCAGTGCAAACCATCCACTGGTGTCCAGTCAGCCCATCCAGAGAGCACTGAGTATGGCATATTCTCCGTCACTCAGTAGCAACCAGTCTCCAACATTTCTCAGTCTAGGGCTAGCCCATCACCCATTTCTCCCTTCCCTTCTGGGCCTTTGTTTAATTGAGTTGGCATGGGTCTTGTACTCAATACCATCATTGCAACAAGTTCACATGTGCAATCTTCCCATGGCCTGAAAGCACATGCTGCCTGTGTTCATGAAAGAGCCCTGGCTCTTACAGTCTTTCTGCCCCTTCTTCTGCAATGGTTCCTGAGCTGTGGGTGGATAAGGTTCAGAACAGGAGTTTTATCCAGGGATATAAAGTTTTCAGTCTTTTATTTAAGAGTTGTGTACCTTGTGTGCTTCACATTCTGCTGTATAAGGAAGCCTCACTGGTGAGGGTTGAGGGGTGCATTATTTTTCTCTCTACCCCTCATTCCACTATGTTCCATGAGTCTTAGGTGTAAAGCTTCAACTGCATATGTGTCACCTAGGACTAGGCATCTCTCAGTCATATACGTTTTGTGTCTGACCAGTTGTGGAACTCTGCAAGAGTCTCCATCTGTTGCAAAAAGAAAACTTCCTTGATGAGTGGTGTATGATATGCTTGTCTTAAATATAAGGATCCATGTTTTGCTTATGGCAAGAAATTTCATTTGTCTAAAGAAATGGCAGAAATAGGGTTTTTTTCTAGGATCTATGACCTCTCCAGTCATGTTTTATCTAGCTGAGTTTACAGTGCCACCCATGAGTTCACTTCTATTGAGAGAGTTTCAAATCCAAGTAGGTAGGTGTTGATTGCCCCCTGGACAACTGTGCCACTACCACAGCAGTAGAGATAGCTTGCTGTTGTCATGGTTATTGGGCTTTAGGGCTGGTCTGGACCACTGATCAATCTTCTCCATTAGCAGTTTGTGTAGTATCACCTAGAATTATGAGAGTTAAACTTCAGATAGAAGGCTTCCAGGTCAGCTCCCGCTCCACTACTCAAAGACCTGTTTCCAAAGTATTTCCTGTATTCAACTAAATCCCATCTATTAGTTCTGGGGGATAACCAAGAGCCTCAGCAATAGTGCATGCCATTTTGAGAGTTTTGTGGACCAGCCTGACCAGCCACTCAAAAGGAGGGCCCCTCTGTCTGGCACGCTGTTCCTTGTCAAACAGTCCCCAGGTTATATATGCACTAATGTTTAGACACTGTATGTGAATTTTTCATGGGCTTACTGGGATATCCTATTTCCCTGTGGGTTCCCTAGTCCTCCAAGATCTTTCATCTCTAGTGTTTTTCCTCTCATCCAACCTCCTTCCTCCCTCCGCGTCCCCCTGCCCCCATTATCCACACCCTCTCCCCAGTAGCCCCTCTCTCCCGCCATCCCCCTTTTGCTGACTTCCCTCTCCTGCCCCCCACACCATGACCCCTTGCATGTGTCTCTCTCTTTTCCCAGCTGAATAGTCCGTTTCCCCACCTTCTACCTAGTAACCTCTATTTCCTACTATCCGGCTCTTTCCGGTTCTTTCCTTTCCTTCACCTTCCCATTTTCCTGGCTCCCGGTGTTACATCAGGATATATACTAACATATAAGGGACTGGTGTCACAACCTGCAAATGAGAGAGAACATATGTCCTTTGCTTTTCTGCATTTGTTTTACCTCACTTAGTATAACACTTTCTAGTTCCAGTCCTTTACCTGCAAATTTCTTAATTTCATCTTTTCTTACTGCTGAGTAGAACTCAGTGGATAAATGTACCACATTTTCATTATCCATTTGTCAGTTGAGGGACATTTAGGTTGTTTCCATTTCTTAGCTAATGTGAAGAGAGCAGCAACAAACATGGATGTACGGATATCTCTACAATATGGTGAGTTCGTTGAGTATATGCTAAGGAGTGGTATAACTGGATCATATGGAAGAATCATTCAGTTTTTTAAGAGTTCTCTACACTGTTTTCCATAGAGGTTGCACGATTTGCATTCCCATCAGCAGTGAATGAGCATTCCCCTTTCTCCACACTCTTGCCTTCATTTGAAATAATTGTTTCTCTTAGCCAGACTGACTGAGGAAAGATGGAATATTAATGTGGGTTTTCCTCTAATTACTAGGGATGTTGAGAATTTTAAAAAGTGTTTCTTAGCCATTTTTATTTCTTCATTGGAGAAATCTCTGTTCAGGTCTATGGCCCATCTTTTTATTGGGTCATTTATGGTCATGTTTCTTTGTTTTTGAGTTCTTTGTGTATTCTGGATTTTAATCCTCAGTCAGATGTGTGGTTAGTGAAGATTTTTATCCCACTCAGTGGGTTTCCTCTTCCTTTCCTTAGTTTTTGTTTGTACATAAACTTTGTAGTTTAATGAGGTCCCACTTATTGATTGTTGGCCTTAATGCCTGAGTAGCTGATATCTGATTTAGAAAATCAGACTTTTGTACATTATATCTGGGAGGGTACTGCAAAGTTTTCTTATAGCAATTTAGGAATTTCTGGTTTTATATTGAGATCTTTGATCCATTTGGAATATTCTGTCACTGTCTTTTATGTCCATTTCATGTAAGATATTATTTAGTTCAGATGTCTCTCTTCTTCTCTGTCCAATCAATCTGTCTATTGGATATAGTGGGGTATTACATAGTCTTTCCTTGAGGAGTTCAGATCTTCAACTTTTCATCCAGTCTTGATATTCTTTTTTCTGTTTCATTCATTCTGCTTATGATTCTTCTGCAGTTGCTTTCAATTGCTTATTGAGTTTTTCAATCCCATGTTAATTCTGTTTGGGTGTTCTTTACTCTGTCTATCTCTTTTGTGAATGCATGTTTCAAGTCATGAATTGTTTCTGGTATTTCAATAAGTTGCTTATTTGTATATTCTTGGGCTTTCAGCACAAGTTTATGCTTCCCTCTTTAAGTTCTCTAAGTTGCTTGTCAGTAATTTTTTTAGTTCTTTGATCATGTTTATGATTGTTAATTTTAAATTCTGAATCTTGGGGTCTCTATGTGGTTCTTATGTATTACACTTCTGTAAGATTAGTGAGTTTTGTTGGGGACATATTCTCATGGATTTTTAATGTTGTTTGTATTTTTGCCCTACCATTTGGGAATGTGGATGTTCTTTATTGGTTCCTTGTCCTGTAGGAGCCTTTGTTTAATTGAATTTTGACTTTGTTCATATTGTTTGTTTATATTGGTTGCTTTTTGTTGAATCATGAAAACTAAAATTCGTGCATTTTTCAGGTCCCTCCAGGGTAGTAGACTGGTCTGGGTGGATGGTGGGATAGGTTAGTGGGTAGGCTGCTCAGATTAGTAGGAGGGCTGGTCTGTGTCAGACAGATCAGGAGCCAGTAGAGTCTATGCTAGAGAGTTTAGCTAGTCTGGGTTAGGAAGTTAGTTCAGAGATCTGAGGCAGAGGAGTAGGAGCCCACCTGGGACCAAGGCTGGCAGGGGATAAGGTGGGGGGGCGAATAGAATGGATACAAGATAGGCAGGATCTGACTTAGATGTGTCCTGGCCCAGAAAGGGTGTCTGACTGGTCAGGAACCAGGGAAGATGTGGAGTGGGAAGAGCACCTGAAGACAGACTTAGCAATCTATACTACAGTGTTAAGTAGTCTGGGTGCAGAAACTAGTCTAAAGATCTAAAGCAGAGGAGTTGGAGCCCATCTGGGTCCACAGCTAACAGGGTACAGGGTGGGGGTGGGTAAGAGGATAAACCCAGATTTTACCAAATTATCAGGACTCCAGATATATTGTATACATTTGCTGTTATATTATTTGCAAAAATAAAGTTATTGTATATTTTTAAAATATTTATTTGCAGTTTATAGCAAAAGAACTAAATACATATTTATTTTTATTTATTTATTTTAATATTTATTTCCCACCCTCCTTTATTATTCATATTTATGTTTTAATTTGGAATCAGAAGCATTACTTCAGCGGATTGCTTTACTTTTGGGTAGGAATAAAAGTTTTTAAACTGAGCTACAATTAGCTTTTCTAAATTCTTAGCCATTGGCTTTGAGACTCTTTCAAGATAAAAGCACTGTTAGGGGTTTCCTAAAGTGGATTCCTTATTACCTCATAATCTTTTACTTCTAGCAAGTATTTATGGAACATCTGTCAGATAATGATGAACTGCACACAAGGATTCGACCTCTAGAAGGTTAAAATCATTAGACTCACTGAATAATTTATACCTCACATACATGTTTCTCCTCAGTTTCATATTCTGCTAAATATCTTGTTCAGTAAAATCTTTTTAGCGTTAAGTATTCTCTCTGCAATCATTGGAATTACGTTCAGTTATTTTGCCTAGTCTGCCACTCTTTTTCGTTTTGTTTCCTTGTTTCTTTACTCCTGCTCTTCGATCATTTCTTCCTCCCTCCCTCCTCTCCTTCCACTGGGAAGAATTTAGCTACTTTTCTACTTCATTTTCCTTATAGCTTCTGCAGTGAGTGTGAGTTTTCCAATCGTTTTTAACGAATGTAGCTGTTTACTTCTGGTTTTTCTCATAATGTTTCTCATTTACCTTAACAATATTGTAAAATGAATCAAGATTAGATGACATACTCTCATCTTATTCAGTTATTTGAATATTTGTATCTTTTTTTCCCCCAAGAAAAAACAATTCATTTCGTACACTGCAATGAGAGTAGAGGCCATGCCAGTAACAGAAAAGTCACAGCTATACTCTCCTTTTAATCTATGCCTCTACACTGAGGTTTATTTGAAGTAAACTCTTCTATATATTTAGGATATTATAAAAGAAATACCTAATATAAATCAGATGATTACAGTAATTTGCAATTTTAGCTCCCTTTTTTCATTTTAATATTTATGGTTCTTGAGAGAATGCATTTTCATGAATGTCTTAAAATAAAAATATATAAACTCAGCAATGAATCTTACATGCATTCTCTCATGTGATAAAGGCAGTGCATTTTTTAAATGCTTAATACATTTGGCATTTTCTTCCTGTGTCCATAGTAGATTTTCTGTTAAAATTGTCTGTGAAAACTTAAAAGTTCAAAAAACTTAAAAGCACATTCAAGGAAAACACTTTAAGGAAACAGAAAATGTGCAGATGTCCTTCCACTACAGTGATGGACGGGGAAGCTGCAGTGTGCTAATGTTGGAATATGCTAATCCTTCAAATATGGCTGCTTAGGATTTTCCATTGTGGCTGATCAGCACAATGGCTCCAGGACAACTATCCTGATGAGACTGCTATTTGACTGTATGCTCTAAATTGCAAATTGCATCCTACATGAAATTCTTTTTCCTTTTTTTAGGTTCAGATCAATTTGGTTTGATAATGCCTCTACTCATCCCTCTGCACAATTCTGTTAATCCTTGGCATAGAGCGTGGGAGAGTGGAATAGCTCAATAATAGGTGAACTCTTCAGTGAAAAAATGCAATTTAATATATGTTAATTTTTATAAAAATAAATCTACATTAGAGAAGTTAATAATTTAAAATATATGCAAATAAATATGAAGAATAACAAAGAAACCTTGCTATTATGCTTAGAGTATGCTAAGAAAGGATGAGTCTCTGCCTTGGGGAAATCAAGAAAAAATTACCTCTGTTACAGTCTTCTTTATTTTGTAAACTTTTGGAAAATGGAAGATAGAGGAATAATAATTAAGTCATCAACTTGGGAAACTACTAATAAATGGACTCTTTTCATTGGTCAATAGACATATTCTGAACTTTGTTAAAAGTAGGAGGGAACCCTTACTAGGCTTCAAGATTGTGAGGCTGTTTTTGGGTGAATTTGCTCCCTGCAAGGACCTCTTCCTGTGGCGTGCTGAGGATGAGCTCTCTGAACTAACCATAAGAACGACACAACATTTTATTCAGCACACTTTCTTCCCAACTCACACACTTATTTTCTAACTCCTACGCTTTTAAATGCTTTTGTTTCTTTGTTATAAATAACTTAAACCACTAATACAGGGCATGGGAGATTTTCCACATCAGTAAGAACAAAAGCATCATCCTTATTTATTATTTATAGTACTTAACAAAGTGCCCATAGGAATAAAATTATCTGTTGAAAAAATGTGCGTTACTCCTAATGTTCAATAATAGTTAATGATATTTTTTTTCTTTAAGTTTTTGAAATACGTAAACAGATTTTGGCCTTCATATTACTTGTATGACATACTTTACTGTGATAATTTGTCATTAATTTTGAAACATGTTTACATTAATAACCATTTTATAAAATTCCTTAAATAATCATACTACATCTTTGTTCTATCAACTATATAACAAGTTATAAATAATTCGAACAGAGATTTTAGAATATGAATAACGTAGTGTTTTTACTTGAAATTAGCATGGTACACAGCCTGATTCTACTCTCTCCTGATAAAACCAGATCTAAACAAAATTGCCATTCTAGTGAGTTTAATGTAGTTGTTGTACTCCAGAATCAGTGATTTGATCCATTCTATTGCAGTTTCCATTCATGATGAAGTTCACGATTGCAACAGGGAAACCTTCACCTTGACATTAAATGCAGGCTCTAATGACTGTTGTCACCTACATGCTTTTGAATTCCATCATACCTATTCTATCAGCAAAGATGTGGTCATCATCACAGAAAGTGACTTAGGGAAACTGAGGACCAAGTGCAGAGTACTGAAAGCGTAATTTGGCAAATGTGAAACAATACGCAATGAAGATAAAGGAAACCGGTCCAGAAGGGACTGTCCCCGAAGAGCGCCGGTCTTGATTCTGTAGCTGCTCGTCACTGCCATCCTAGATACTGGAATACCCCGGGACTGAGACTCAAAAGAAAATTCTATGAGCAAATCCAAAACTTCTCAGCTTACACGGGAAATGGAAGACAGCAGCTTAGAAGAGTTTGTGTGATAAAACCGAAGGAAAGAGCATGTTTCCTCACACCTCCAAAAGTACATGAAAATATCTGGCAGTCCATTGGAGGAAACAGGGGCATAGCTGGAGTCACAACATATACCTGCTATGTATCTAACCAAGCCTTATTGCTTGCTTTTCGACACAATCAAAATACTGTTGAGAGCAAAAGGACTTTATTGTAGGGATGACAGACTTCAGCCACTTCAAAGAACTTAATGTGGAGACTAGGTTTACTATTTTCATTCATCTTGTAATCTCTACTCCCCAGTGTGACTACTGAAAATACCTTAGTTTTTATCAAGAAAATATGATGCCAAAAGTCTTGCGATACCTCTTTCTGCAGGCACTAGTAGCGGCTTTCTTGCTCTATCAGCTGCCATGTACAAAGCTCCAACTTTATGGGTTTTAAAAATCAAAGATATAATGATAGGAAGTACTTAGTCTCCAGAATACCTGACATGAGATTATTCACCTGTGTGGCACAATGAGATTTTTCTGTTCCAGCTTGCATGATGAAAGACCAGAAGTCATTTTAGAAATCCAAAGGCTGCCTTGAAAGAATCAATGTTATAAGTAAAGAAATAGGGCAAGAAGTACCTTAATATTTTTGAGGGACAAAAGAAATTTCAGAATTTGTTTCTTTCAAATTTTAAATACAAAATTATATTACTGCTGAGTCTGGTTATATGTGTCTTTAATCCCAGCATTTGGGAGGCAGAGGCCTCTGTGAGACTGAGGCCAAACTGATCAACCTGGTCTACATAATAAGATCCAGGTCAGCTGGATCTACAGGGAGACCCTATCACAAAAAGAAAAAAAAAGCAAATGATATTGCTTACTTAGCCATGATGGTAAATATAAAATATGGCAGTGCCACAGTATTAGTTACTGCTCTGTTGCTGTGATAAAACACAATGACCAAGGAAACTTTTAGAAGAGTTTATTGGACTTATGGTTTCAGAAGAAGAAAAGTCCATCATACTGGGGGAGAGGCAAGGCAGGAAGCACCTGGTGCAGAAAGCTTAGCACTCACATCTTCAAGTAGGCATAGCAGGCAGAGAAACAGCAAACTGCAAGTGTGGAAAGGCTATGAACTCTCGAAGTCTTCCCACAGTGATGTGTTTCCTCCAGATAGGCCACATCTTCTATAGGTTCCATGACATTCACCAAACAGTGCCACCAATTGAACATGGGTTCAATGCTTGAGAGCCTATGGGGGATACTTCTCATCCAAACCACTACATTACACTTCCTTGCTCTCATAGACTCACAGTCAAATCATAATACCTTTAGTCCAACATCAAAGTAGTCTTTAGCAGACTCAACACTATTCAAAAGTCAAAGTATCTCTTCTGAGGTTCAATGTCTATTTTTTAATTTACTCTCAAGTCTTAGGCAGATGGCAGCCACAGTCTTTGCCAATATATCCCAATTTCTGTTTAAGTTCTTGTTTCCTTCTTCCTCTGGAAGATCTAGAGACAGACCATTACTACAGCAGCCTATTAAACTGTGCTTAAAGCATTCGATGGCTTTCTTAGCCCAAACTTCCAAAGTCTTTCACATTCCTCCAAAATCCAACATGGTAGGTTCTTCACACTCTCTGATAATTCTATATTAATACTTTTTTGTTACTGTGATAAAGCATTATGACCACAGCAGCTTAGGGAAGGAAGAGTTTTTTGAGCTTATGGTTCTAGGGACATAAACGTTCATCATGGCAGGGAAAGCACAGCAAGAAGCAGAATGCTGAACACTCTCATCTTCAAGCAGGCATGGGAAGCAGAGAGAGACAGTCATTTGAAAGCAGGAGAAGGTTATGAACTCTCAAAGCCTTCCCACAGTGATGTGCTTCCCCCAGCTGGGCTACATCTCCTATAATTTCCATGACACTTCCCAAATAGTGTCCCCGAACTGACCAAGTATTCAAATACTTGGGGTGGGGGGGACTTATTCAGGCCACCACATACCTGATAACAATTTTGCTAAATTTCAAGCCTGTTCTAAGTGTTCTCTACAATCACATATAGCAAAAGTAATATCAAGAAAATTAAGAAAAATATAATTAGCAAAAGGAATTTATGTATGAAGGCTTCAATTGATAAACAAGTGGTGCTACCACATAAATGTAAGAAAACTGAGTTAAAAATTAGCAAAATTGCATGCACCTGTTCTTTCTGTAAATACATGTTCAATACCTGAGTAAAGTACTCAAAGATAATGAGTCATAAAAATGAAATCAGACTGCCTCCCTTTAATCTTACTGCACATAGGGTATTATATGTATCATCTCATGATTATAAACATATCATCAAGTTTTTGTTTTGTGGAATATGGATGTAAATGTATATATATATATATATATATATATATAACTTAATCTACTTAAAACTATTAAAATTTAAGTAATCAATAGCATTCTGATGAACAGAGTATGTTTCTTACATTGCTTTCAGTTTGTAATAAGTATACTTGAAATCTTTACCCCATTCTGTAGTTAATCCATTAGATTAATTTTTACAAGATTTACTGGTAAAAATTTGCGGCCTTTTGTTTTTTATTGTTGAACATAGTTGCAGAAGGCTTATACTACTTGATTCTATTTTCTTCTATAATACTAACATCAACTATTATCCTTTATAAAGTTATGATTCTGTCATAACACAGAAGTGGTTCATTAACGTTATATTTTTATGTCTTGGTTTATCATTGAGCTTAAACATGTCTCGACATATAGGTTAGTGATGTAGATTTCTTCTTTAATGTATGACTTTTAAAGTTTCCTAGTGGGTGGATTTGTTCCTTCTAATTTATGAAAAAAAATTAATATTGATTTGATTTGCATGTCTTTTATGCTATTCATGAAAGTATATTATCAGAAAATGTTTATTTAAAATACTTTACCTTTCTACAAGATTCTTGTGCTGAAGCATTAGTAGTACTCTTTTCATTCGTGTTTTTATTCTAAACTCAAGGTTGACAATGTAGTTCAAGGGTAGGATTCTGTCTTTGCTTTGTCAGTTACTTGGAAGGGAAACAAATTAACCTTGGCAGAGCTGATGAAAATCTAGCCTATATTATACTAAGGAAAGATTAGTATGCATAAGATATTCAGCTTTCTGTTGGAAGGGACTTCTGAGTGTGTAACAGCATTCTACGTAGTGGGGGAGACAGAAACGTATTTACAGAATGGAAATTACAATTGTGTTGATTAGGACAAAACCTGTGGGCCGCAGTCAAGCAACTCCAGTTCAAGAAAATTTCTACAGGCAAACAATACATTAATAAGTATACAATCAAGAAAACCTGCGTGTCTGAACGGAGCCATTGCATTTAAGTAACAGATATTGCTTTATCACCATGGGAAGTGCTCATGTTTCATCCAGAGGGAAATCCTAGCTACTTTTTCATCACCCATTTGGGATGCTTTGGGCCACTTTTAATGACCTCCACGTTAACAGAAAAGCTAAATTGAAATGGACCAATTTGCTTTCTCCCAGTTTATCTGCTTCTCAATTACCGTCCATATTAGAGGAGCTTTTAGTACATGGCCCGGGGGCTGGACTAAATGTAGAAATTCTGCACTGAGGTTCTAACAGAGACATATACTCTTATTTGGTAACCTGTTTGCCAGGTAGTGATAATCCATATTTTAAATTTATTTTACCATGGTATAGCATTTTCGATGAGATAACAGAAATAAGCACATAACATATAAGATTAACATGGGAATATCTTCAAGTTTGTTAGCTATGCACAAAAGACATTTGTAGACTATTGTTTTGACCTTTAATTATTCAAAAATATACAAATAGAATAGTGATACGCTTATTTTTTACAGACTATTCCCCATGAAAAAATGAGTTAGAATGGGCTGCCGTGAACTGTGAGGAACAGAAGGAAACTCTAAACATGATGGATCTACTCTCCCTCCTCAAATCTCCTTTCCCTGCTAGTGTTTGTGGACTGCTCTTTCAGTCACATTTTCTACATGTTGATCTAGTTGAGATTCAGTTGAACACTGGTACAGATTATGCAGTCCAACCTCCTCATCTCATGCCCGAAACAACAGTCATCTAGCAGGTTAAGTGATTTGCTCAAGGTCACACAGCTAGTTAGTGGTAAAGTGACAACCAAAACACAGAACTCCAGATCCAAGTCAACCTTCTCCACCTTACTACATTGACTTCTAAAACAATACAGAACCTTAACTGGACCTTCTACTCAATTAACTTTTGAAAGGTGAGTGAAAACATTTTGTGAAACAAGCTGGAAATGATACTGTTGGAATTTGTTTTAGTATTTCAATTAGTGTCTGTGAAGTTTTCTTTATAAAACAGAGATACAAAATATAAGATCGTTATCATGAAAGAGATTCATACAAATGATGAAAAACATTTCTTATATCTACTGAAAACCTGAAAATTAATAGCTTATTATATTTATAGTTTATTTTGTTCTATTTATTTAGAAATGAATTAGCCATGTCAGCTTGTGAATGTTTCAGACTTATCAAAAGTACCAGAAGATGTTTATGTTAGAACTGTAAGACATATTTTTGCCCCTTACATTCCTTGCTCACACACATTCATAATTGCCGTCTAACTATAACCTAACTATAAAGTACAAGACTAAAATCAATTTGGCATAGAGAATTAAAAGACTTTATTGACCTCAAGAAGCTTGCCAGCAGTGTGTGCACACACTACAGAACCTTACACCAAGCTCAGAGGTTTGAATATTCCCAGAAGTTTGTAGATATTACTCCCCTAACAACATTACAATATATTTCTAATACCTTCCTAATTAACCTCTGTTTCACCACCAAAGGATTTAAAATAATTAATGACTGAATAATGAACAAAAGAGGCAGGAGGAGGAACATGCAGTTTTTACCTCCAGGACCACAGCCCCTGCTCAGACTTCACAGAGACTCTATAGAAGCACATTCTCATAAGCATTACTCGATCATGTTCTACTGTGAATGGCTTGATCATTATTTTGTCAGGAGATTTACTGCTCCATAAGAAGTAGAGGAACAGATTCCAGTCATGACCAATTTGGCCTGTTCAGGATTCAGTATTTAGACTGGATACTTTTCTGTTGTAGTGATAAAGTATGATAAGTACAGCAACTTAAAGTAGGACGTTTATTCGGCTTACGGTTCGGTTCTAGAATATTAAAATCCAGCTTGGCTGGGAGGCATGCCAGCAGGTAGCCAGAGCAGGATGCTGAAAGATCACATCTTGGCCTCACATAGGAAGCAAAGAGAATGAACCGGAAGTGGGGTGAGGCTTTTAACTCTCAAACCTCACCTCCAGTGACTACTTCCTCCAACAAGGTTCAACATCTCAAGGCCCCACAACCTCCCCAAACTGCAGCACTAGTGGAGGACCGAGCACTTAACTCTACGAGCCTATGGGGAACGTTTCTGATTTAAATCACCACAGCATCAAACACATAAGTAAATTAGCCTCAAAACATACAACGCTACTGGGAAAATGAGACAAATTTTGAGGGTTCCACCCTCAGTTTTCTTGCTATTGAAATAAAACCTGGAACTACTAATGTAGCAAAAACAAGGAAGAATGGGTCCTGAGTCAAGAAAAGAAATAAAAATTTAAAACTATGGAAGAGGAGCTGGAGGGATGGCTCAGCAGATAAAGAGTACTGACTGCTCTTGCAGGGGACCTGGGTTCAAATCCCAGCACCTGTGTGGCAACTAACAACTGTCTGGAATTCCAGTTCCAAGGAATCTGACACCCTCTTCTGACCTCCAAGGGGTGTCTTACAAATTAAAGACACAGGGCACTCACATGAAGGCAATGCACTCATACACATAAAATTAAAAAATAAAATGTTTTAAAGCAGACAGGAACGAGTTGAATACAATGCAGGATGCATTGCAATTCCTTTAAAACTAGTATATCGGCATCTTGTAAAGATTTGAAATAAGCTCAATTTCAGACATGGGACAAGGGATTGTAAGTTTTTATTAAGGTGACTTTCCTCCTGACTAATTCTTGACTTCTTTGGAGTGCTTTGATTAGGCACTGAAGTGTCTCCCTGTCTGTAATTAATCCTGTCTTCCTTTCTTTTTGTAAGGTATCTCTTAGGAGTACTAGTAATAATTCCACACATGAAATTTTTTGCTCAGAGTCTAAGGTATTATAGTTAAAGTCTTTAATTATTGAGCCAAACTCAGGAGGGATGGTAACAAGAACAGAACTTAGAAGATATTATTAGGTGGAATTTTGAGATTGTTTTCTGGTTGCTCAATGAAGAACTCATCTTTCCTGGCACTTGAAATACCAATATCTCCTGTATCTATGCATTAATGTAACTGAAAAATATATCATTAGTAAACTGAGATGTGATGACGCAGAAGGACATCTCTGCTAACTTACATATTATTTTAGGCAACTGAAGGACAGAAATACTTTAAAAAGCTCTGAGACTCAGTTACTACCATACTATGCCACTGATTTCTTGAGGGAACACTACTCATACTGATTAACATTAATGAAAAGTGTAATGTCAAATTCAGAGAACCTCCTTAGCAGTGTTTAAAGAAATCCCAACTTCTTTAGCTGTGTCCTAAGTAGAGACTGTGAGAACTAGAATCAAGACTGTTAAATTAATATTGGCAATTTTATTCCTTGGAAATCTAGTATAGATTCCTTATAGCTTTTCTTAAAACGTTCCAGTTTCTACAGAATAGTTTCATATATATATATGAATGTATATATATATATATATATATATATATATATATATATATATCACAGACATTTCTGATAATTTCAGAGTCTGAGGCTCCAGTAGATCTCGTATCTAGTGAATATCTTCTTGCAGTGCCCTCATATGACAAAAGAACAGCAGAGGGAGGTTACTCTTTGAAGTTTCTTGTACAAGGATGTTAACCTCACTCATGAAAGCAGAGTCCTCATGACTTAATCACCTGACACTGTAACTTTGTTGATTAAATTCTAGTATGTAAACCCAAGGGAAGGCATCCTGCTTTTTTCCCTATTACTACTCAGGTTTTTGGGGGATGTAAGAAGGTGTTGCTCACTTATAGGCCAGACACATATGTCTAAGGTATTTGGTTTTATTGTGTTATCCCAGGAGAAAAAAGCAGAACATAGAGGAAAAATGTACAGTTGGTATTTGACCCGAGAAAATAATAACAGTCCCTGATTCAGAAAATTTATGTGTGAATTCTGGACAATACGATAAATATAGGTATTAATACTAAACACAGATATTCTTAAGCATGCTATGAATGTCCCTAACTTTGCTCTCTAAGATGTCTCTGTCTGGACTTTTTTCCCAAAAGCATACCTGAAAAGTGTCCTACAATTATATCTGTGCTCCAGTTCAGCGGGTATTTACTCTGGTTTCATTTTCTTTATAATTCTTATCACTATCTGAAATTTTAATTTAGTCTTTTATACACTTCCTATATCCCCCAATATCACTCCAAGGGAGACAGAATACCACAACATTTTGCTTTTAAATTTTATTTTTTGAGAATTTCATACAGTGTAATGTGACCATATTTTCTCTCCGCCACAACTCATTCCAGATCTACCCCACCTCCACAACTTTGTGTTTTGTTTTTTTCACCATGGAGTCCAGTTTCTGTTGCTCAGATACTCTTGTGTGTGAAACCTGTCCTCCAGTGTGGTTTGCCTATCACCTTTAAGAAAACGTATGCTTCCTTTCCCACAAGCTATCAAGCAACAGAAGATCGTCAGCTAGGGATGGGACTTGACATCCACCTGTGCCTCTCCATGTTGGGATTTTATCTGTCTTGAGCTTGGGCAGGTCTTGTGCTTATTGTTACAATTGCTGTGAGCTCCTATGTGTATCTGCTGTGCTGTCTGGAAAACACTATTTCCTTATAGTCACCCATGACATCTGGTTCTTACAATCTTTCAACTCCCCTTTCAAAGAAAAATCCCTGTGCCTTGGAAGGACTGGTATGGCATACTTGCATCATAAAACATGGAGAAATCAGTTGTGTAATGACCTGGAAGCTTCATCCCTACTGGCAAGATATGCCAACTAGGTTAAGAGTCACACAGATCTTAAGGAGTAACTAATCACTTTCTGATTGGATTTAAGACCCACTCTTTAAAGTAGAACCCGTACCTGGCACCAAAATCCTGGGGGCCAAAAGACCTGTGGCTATAGGTCATAGGCCCTAGAGGAGAAATAACTATTAATATTCCATTAAATAGACTGTATTAAAATGACTCCTAATGCTATGCTCCTAATGACTTATACCTAAAGATCAATGTATCTCCCAACTGTGATCAGAGAAGTTTTCATTTGCATTAGAAGGCAATTGTCACAGAGATCCACAACTGGCCAATGTGTAGAGAATATAAGAATGTGGAGTTTTTAGCCCTAAATGGGACATTTATATTACTATGAAGTTTTGTTCCCTGATGAGACCTAAGCTCCACACAAAGGATGTAGTTGGTATTCAATGGTGCTTGACAGTTATCCAAGAAAGAAGCATCATTAGCAAGAATGAAGATATCAAAGAAATCTTACACAGGAGCTGACCTGTAAGTGGGACTTAAGTGAAAAGGTAGTGTAGTTTCCCAAAAATGAAAGCAAGGGGGGAGTCTCAGCTGTCTGCATAAAAGAAAGGGAAGTATGTTAGGACTATCAGAGCCTTATGTCAGAGCCTTATGAACACTAAGAAGAGGTCAGAAAGTCTGGTGACACATGTGATTGGTAAATGTAGTTTCAGGAGTGAAACATGAATTCTTGAACATATTTTAAGTAAACATAATATATAATCTATAACATAGATTAGTATATTAGTTATGTATTTCTATGTAGGAAATCTATATAGTTTTGGCTAAATAACTATGGTTGTTTATGTACTATGTTGCTTAAAGGGCTGCACTATTGTTGAAGTTTGTACTAATTGCCAGTCAGTATTTTTAAGAGCATCTTAGAAAAATAGAATTTAGAATGGAAAGTGATGGTCAGTAGCACATGCCTGTACTTACAATATTAGGGAGGCTAAGACAGCAGTATTTTAATTTAAGGTAAACCTGGGTCACATAGTAAGGAAGGTCTTGCCTAAAAAAAGAGAGGAAGGAAGGAGGGAAGGACGGAATAGAAGAAGGGAGGGCCAAAAGAAAAGAAAAATAATTTTTTTTCTTTTGTAAGAAAAGATTGTTTGTAAATAGTAATATGGATGTAAACTGTAAAACTATCCTGTTAACAGTTCAATATCCTGAACTTTAACTCTAGTTAAACAATTTAGTAAAATATTTATTAAATTTTCCTTTGTCATGTAGTTACTTAAGCTTGTATTATCTAGTAAAAATAGAAACATTAATGTAGGGCACAATGCAGGATGGGCCTTAGCCAGGTCACCTGCTATGAGGAATCAAGGAATGGCTTCCGTGGGCGTGACACTCTGCTCTGGCTAGTCATGAGACCAGCTTCAGCCCAGCATCTGGAAAGAACCTGCCTACATGGTGACAAAGACTACTATTGGTTGCAGTCGGGACCCACCTCATAACGTCATTGGCTGATCAGACCTATAAACACTTCCTGGTGCTTGCAGCAGTTTGCCACAGCCGGCTTCTCACTCAGTCCCCAGAGTCTGTGTCTTGATTCAACGCCTACTCACCCCCCCAACCCCCAGGCAGAGACCAGTCCTCCCCTCGGGCTGGCCCCACCCTGAGCACAGGGACCCCCAACACATTAAAGCTGAAGTTCTTTCATATTGTCATCATGAGATCTGGGTCACTTTACTTGACTAGCATAATCATGGAATTTTTATTTCCCCAAGCCTAAAGTCAACATGGGTTTAGGACTTCTGCCATCAGTTTGCCAAGCGGGTAACTGCTAGTTGTATTTCCTTAAATGTTCAATGGTTTTACACAAAAGATGTCTGTTATTCTCTTCCAACCGATTGAATATGGGCTAGTGGAGGAAACAGGTAAATTTTCCTCAGTCTGGTTCTCTGGGACCCAAGTTTCCTGTGTCTTCTGTTCTTGTCACTTCAACACAAGACATTCAAAATTGTGTGTCAGCAGCAGGATGGTTTGCAGGATCTGTATTGTCTTCTTTGAGGGATGATTCAGGGTATCTCCATTCACAGATTTTGTTTAAATTAGACATGACATTCTCCTACCTTTAAGGGAATGTACAATGTTAATTTTTCCAGCATGCCAAAGAAATAGCAGTAAATGTCTGGAGAGATAGATCAGTAGTTAAGAGCAATTGATGCTCTTGCAAAGGACCTGGGCTCAGTTTTCAGCACCCACATGGGGCAGTTTACAAGCACCTTCTAACTCCAGTTCCAGAGAATACAATGCTCTCTACTGGCCTCCTGGGCACCTGCACTCATATGGTTGCACATAGAGACAAGCATACATATATACATGAATGTAAATAAATAACAAAAATAAACAGAGTGAAACAAAAACAGACATCTGGGAGACTTAGACATCTGTGAATTCTAGCTGACTTTACTCTCACTTTGAAGAATGTGATGCTGGTACTTAGAAACTGCTGTTTCTCAAAGGTACTGATTCCTCACGTGGGCCCTCTTGGTAACTAAAAGCAAGAAAAAAGGGCTGACATCAAGGCCTTTATTTAATAGATCTCCTTTTTCTTGGTTCATGTACCTGCTTAGAGAAGCATAGGCTTGTTAATCACTCAAGGAGTGTCTATTAAAACTTGGCCATACTGAACCCTTCTCATTTTCCTTCAAGGTTCAAGGCACAAAGATAAGAATAACTGAAGTATTTACTGTCAGCTTTTATAATGTCTTAATTTATATCCACAAGAGTACCTGAATGCCTTTAGAGATTGACCTAGGCCTGTGGTTTCCTTCAATTCCAGAAACAGAAAGCTTAACAGACATGTTATCCTATAAGGGGTAACACGCAGACAGGAGCAGCCTTCTCATGGGACCAAGATTAACCCTTCAAAGAATAAACATGTTGTTCAAACCACCTTGCAGAACTATGGCTGAGATAATGATCAATCAGACCACACCTTGGGCTTGCTTAATTATGTAGTCCTTTTGCTCCAACCCTAATTCTGCCTTTGTTTAATCCTGAAGCTCTTGAAGATAGATATGGGATCACTGAATCTTTTGTCTGTTCCTCCTCTTAGTTTGCCATGTTGTTTAGATCTCCTCTGTGTGCCTTTTATCATCACTCCTCTCTGAGAATGATATACTGGATGGAACGGGGAACTAGTAGGGTCAGTTCAGATTGTTGAAGCCAAAGATTTTGACCCGAACTGCAAGTGACAGTACTACTCAGGGATTCATACAAAATTAAAAACTCTCAGCTCAATTTCAACTTACTACAATAATCATTGTTACTGAGAATTTTCAAAACATAATTTTCTTTGAATATTAGAATGATTTTTACCTAGCGACTAAATTTCTCTAGGACATCATTATGTTTTGGGGCCATATAGGGTCTAAATTTTATATTTCTTTTTCTTTCCTGTAGCTATGATATATCAAGTGCAATATGCTCACATCTTATATTTTTAAAGCAATGATAAATAAAAATTTGAAAAATTACTTATTTTTCATATTCTAAATAAAACCTTTATAAAATGTAATATTAGCTATTTTTGGAATATTTGTTTTTATTATTGTGTTGATGGGAAAAGTGTAGAAAAAAATAACAAATATTGTCTATGCAATTAGGTTGCTATTTTACTGGCAGCATCCTCTCAGTGTGTGATAATTTGCAAATAACAAGAGCTACAGGAGAATTACATAAAAGTTTATTGACCAGAAAGGCAAGAAAAGCTCGAGAGAAGTGAGAGCTTTGGGGAGAGTATCAGCTAAGCAGACTTCAAGACAACCTGGGTCTTCGTTTGCACTGAATGTGTGCTTCTGAATTTGGGGCTGTTCAATCTTGAATATGTTCCTAACACAAAAACAGAACACATCACCCCATAGCAGGTCATCTACAACTGTAATTTAAAGGAAGAACTAATCAAATGTTGTGATCTTCACAGGTCAAAACAGGTCATGAGTCTGCCATTTTGATTGTTGATGCTGAACTCCAGAAACAGAGGTTTTATACATCATTTGTAAAGCAATTAACCAAATTTTTCACTTTGCTTTCAACTATGACTATTATCAAGCTAAGTCAATAAGTCAATTTATTCTGGTCTGTGATCAGATGCCCTGTTAATAATATCTAGATTCTGAAACATTTGTGAAAATATGAGAATGGGCATTTCCTGATTGGTTTTATAAGATATATATATATATATATATATATATATATATATATATATATAAATCAACAGCAACCAATGAACTCATTGTTGTTGTTAATCTCTCTATATTTTTGAGGTTAAAATTATTATAGATCTCTTTTGTCCTGAAGCCCAAGTCTTTACAAAGTCAGTTTAATTTCAACTGAAAATATCTTAATGTTAGTTGCAAAACTTTTGTCCAGCTATTTGAAATAGACATTAAAACAGACAATAAAGTAGACATTTAAAATAGCCATTAAAAATAGGCCCACAAGTAATAATTTGGCCAGTTAATTTTGCTTCTTAAATTCTACCCACTGGAATTATTTCCTGCTGTTTATACTACTACTACTTTGGTAAAACTTTGGCTTCTACATACAGATGTAAATTGTGTCCTAAGAAGATAGTATTCCCAGCATTACCACCACTGTACATGTTTGCAGATAGATTTTATAACTTGTAACTGCGTTTATTTATAATTTGCACTCATACTGGGAATCCTGTTTTGAATCTTAAACACTGATATTATGACAAATTTTATAGATGTCACTATTTCACTCTATTTATACAAAAATGTAAAGACTCTATGATGACCACAGGAGACATTTTTATACTATAATAAGCAATGTAGATTACTGAGTTCTTTGTGTGCGTGTGGGGTGGGGTGGGTGTGTATGTGTGGTGTGTGTGGTGTGCATATGTATCATATATATATATATATATATATATATATATATATATATATATATATTTAATGTGTGTGTGTGTGCACATGTGGGGAGGATGTGCTTGTCCTATGTGGGTACATAGAAAGGTCAGTGGTTGGCATCAGGTTGTCTCCCTCATTTACTCTCTACCTTGTATTATTTTGAGATAGTTTCTCATTGAACCAAGATTTTGCCTGTTTCAGCTAGATTTGTTGACTATTGAACACTTTGCCCCCAGGATCTGCTTGTCTCTGCCAATTAGTGTTGGGGTTATAGATATATTCTCCATTGCCCAGCCTTTACATGGGTTCTGGGAATATAAACTCAGATCCTCACACTTTCACAAGCATTTTACCCGCTGAGCTATCTGCATACCCCGGTTCTTTTTATTCATTTACGTCACCACAATAAACATTTGTCAAGCCATTCATGTATAATTATCAGCACTAGAATTATCTAACTAAAGATGAAAATAAACTTAAGTATAATAAGTGGCAAATGAAGTGTAATTATTTAACTTCTGGTCAAATAAGAGTATATTGATTTTTCACTTAAATCATGCCACTTGTCCACAGTAAGTACACTATCACAAGCTTCAAGATTGGAGTTAATTCTTTAACACAAAGAGTTTTATATTTTAAAAGAACACATGAAATAGATTAGATGTATAATAATATAGTTTGGATACAGCATCATTGAGTATTATAACATCACATAGACATCTGAAATTATATTAACAATTACCTCCAGGACAATTCCAAAACATAAAAGGCAAGTATCAGGCATGGAGAGATGGCTTAGCAGGTATGAGCACTGGCTGCTCTTGCAGAGGACCTGGGTTGGATTTTCAGTACCCACACGGTGGCTAACATGTCTATAATTCCAATTTCAGGGTATCAGAAGCCCTCTTCTGATCACCTCAGGCATTGCACATGGACCGCTTACATTCATGCATACAATACACTCATACACATAAAACAATAAATAATATCTAAAAAAACAAATATCAAGGAAACATGTGAAGATCAATTATCACCATGCATACATCACAACTTTGTCCTTTGTAATTAACCATGAATGCTACTGTATAAAAGCTAAGATACTCTATACTTTTTGAGAACGATCTAACTATGTACAACATAGATTTCTAAGTTTTGACATATTTTTATTAATTCCTTGAGACTTTCATACAGTGTGTTCTGATCATCTCTGTCCAGCCCCCATCTCATCTCAAATCCACTCCAACCTCCTTACCACCACCACCCCCAACTTCGTGTCCTCTTTTGTTCTGATTTGTTCTTAAAGCCTATAGAGCCAGTCCAATTTATTGCCCCCAGAATCTTGAGTGTGGAACATCTGTTGAGGGTGGTTGACCTGCCAGGGATCACATCCTTAAAGAAAACTGGCTTTTTTTCCCCCAGTATCTCTCAGTTGTCAATATCTCCTCAACAGGAGTAGGAATACATTCCCACCTCCCCCTCCCTGCTAGGATTGTGTCTGGTTTGACCTTGCAATGATCTTGTGCATGCTATCACAAGCACTGTAAGTTCATATGTACAGCTGTTTCTCCTAAAACACTGTTCCACGTAGTCATTCACCATCTCTGGCTCCTATATTCTTTAGGCTCCCTCTTCTGCCAAGACCCCTAATCCTTGGGGAGAGATATGGGATAAATGTTAAATTTAGGCTGAGTATTCCACAGTCTCTTATTTTTTGCAGTTTGACCAGTTGTGAGGTTTCTATGACAAGAGTTGAGAAATACAGCAATTTATCGTTATAATATTTAGTCATTAGGAGCCAGTTTAATACTATATTTGTTCATTAGAATAAATATGACATAGTCTCCTTTAGGGTCTATGAACTATCTAGCTATCTAGCCTCAGGTTCTTGGCCCTGATAACAGTGCTAGTTATGGATTCTATCTTCAGATGTGAGCCTTCTATCTAGTCAGAATGTATTTTTTTATTCCCCAAATATTGATGCTACAATTACACCAGTGGGCATGTCTTGCCAGTCCAGTAGTTAATGTAGCTTTCAGAGTTCATAGCTGGGTGAAACTGATGTTTACTTTTCTCTTCCAAAAGTGTGGACAATACTTTCCAACACTATGAAAGCCAGCCAGAAGAGATAAAGCTTTGACGTCAGTACAAGTCTGATTTCTCCATGTTCTATGATTCAATTATATAGTGTCTTCAGCAACAATCTTATTCTGTATTGTGACCAAGAGTGATGGCAGCAGCCAGCAATGTTTGGGAAGTCTATGGACTTCTCTGGTCAGTTACTTCAGAGGAGATAACTCATTCCTGGCACCAGGATTCATATTTGCTAAACTGTGGTGTCTGGTACAGACATTGTCCTCCCAGTATAGGGTACCTAAACTAGATTTCTGTTTTTTTAAGATTTCAGTTAAAGGAAACATGTATCTAAAAATACATAAATGTTTTAGAAATTATCATAAGCCAAAGAAAATTTTGGAGAAAAACAACAACCCACCAGAATAGAAGAAAAAATAGGCTCATATTTGTATGTGTATCATATTTGTGAGATACATTTAAATATTAATGTTTATTTGTTTAGTAAGATATATTTGACAAAATAGATAAAGCTGTATAAAAGAGAATGCTAATTTTATGAACTGAGATTTTTTAGAACATATTAGTTTTTATTTTATTTTGTTATATTTCGTTATCATGAAACAATCTGATGCCTTTGAAATGTTGATTATTATCAACCAGTAACCTTCCTAGCATGGCATAGTATGTTAGGTACATACTATCCATGATATCATCTTTAACTTCTGATGGTAATCTATTTATCAGGAAACATACTCAGGGGGATTGTAAAGGAAGGTCTAAAAAATACTTGTATTAGTCACTTTTCTGTTGCTGTGATAGAAACACCATAACCAAGGAGCTTACAAAAGGAAGAGCCCATCATGGTGGGAAGACATGGTCGCCGAGGTGGCTAGAGTAGAAGCTAAGCCCTCGCATCTTCAAGCAGGCACAGGAAACAGCATGACGAATGGAGATCAGGCAAGGCTTAAGAACTCTCTAAGCCCACCCCCAGTGACTCGCTTCCTCTAACATGGCCACACCTTCTAAGACCTCCCAACCCAGTGCCCCCAACTGCGGACAAAAATGTCCAAATGCTTAGAGCCTATGGAAGATATTTTCATTCAAACCACCAGTGGCTTCTTAGAGGAGCATTATGCCCCATGTAGGGTAAACTGGAATAAAACAATTTCTCTGGACATGACAAGATCACTGAGTTCTTAAATTCACAGGAGCTGTGGTTACCAAAACAGACCTGCGCAAATCAAGCCAATGAACATTCCAAAATGGGGGAAGGAAGGGCTCATAAGCTCCTACCCCTAGCTGAGGAGCTACTGACAACCAATGAAGGGGAGAATCAGTTTGCTTTAAGGGTATAGCCTCTGGTCATGGTCCAGTGGATGGCCCCACATTCATGAGTATGATTACACCTTAAAATGGAATACTTGAGTTATTCAAAAAAAGGACAAGAAAATGGTAGGGGTTGATGTGGGGTGGATCTAGGGTAGTTAGATGGATAAATAGGAGAGTAAATATAACGGAAATACACTCTATACATACAAAATTATTAAATAATTTAAGAACAATATTATGCTCTTAAAATCATATTAAGAGATACTATTTATTATGCAAAATTTTCTGATCAGGAAGCTTGGTATCTTGACCACCTTCAATCCGTGTGCAAACACTTCAGTTCTAAACACTGTATTCTTACTGCTAAAGAATACCACATTGGTTCATGGACAGCTGAGCATTTGAATGCTTGTTATAGTAGTGATGCTAATAATGGTATTGGTGATAATGAAAGCATTTACACAGACTTTACAAGTAAAGACTTGTGATGATTTGTTCCATTTAACTTTTGGTCAGTATCGATGAGGCTCTGAACATAAATTTAATTAATATGAGTGTGTCCATCCTACTTAAGCTTGTAGATTTTTTTCCTTTAATAATTGGAATTTAATTCCAACATTCATGTATTCATGTTTCCAAACACTCTTAAATCACTGAACATATAAATTACCACTTATTAACTATGCTTATTTAATAATCTGTACAGTGATTTTTTTTTAAACAAAAGGTTCAAGACTCTCACTGAGAGTGAAAGAAGAGAACAGAAGCCCCTGTACATAAACAATTCCCAATATTCTGGGGAATAAGATCTTACCTTACTCATGGATATATAAGATGTTATTCTTATGATGTCTTTCTATTCTGCAAGCTACTGAAAAAAATAGGAATAGTGTTTCAGAGGGAATAAGTATCCCTTGAAAATGATTCAAGATGGCCTAAGGCTAAATCCTTGACATTCATTTCGCTCAGAGTCAGGGTTCTGACGGCAACAAAAAGCAGGCTCTGCATGCTCAGGACTGATCCCAGGAAGAAGTGGCAGGATGAAGAGCCAATAAATTGAACGAAATGGGGTGATTTTTTAAAAAATTAAATGGCCCTTGATATCTTTATAGAAAGAAAAATGAGGAGCCTTGATAATAATCTGCAATCTCTCAAAGACATCTATATCATGGGCTTCAGAGAGAAGGCACCTCCATTATGGCTGTCAGCACTGGACATAAGAATAAATGTTTTTTATTTTCTATTAATCAATAGTGTGGCAAAGCATAGTGTGTGCATGCTCCTTGGGAATAATCTGTGTTTTTGCCATTGAAATGAGGAAAACTGAAACTGTGTCAACAGTACTTTGTAAAGAGTTGAACCCAGTTGAATGTTGACAAGGTTCTTTCAAATGTCTCATCTTGCTTCGTCAAAAAAATTGAAATAAAGGACTTGCTTCAGTTTAATTTTCAGTCTGTTCCTAAGAAACAACATTAAATTTTATATGTATAATAGTTATTTTACATGATTACTTTAGGACATATTTAAAAAATACTCATTTTGACATGTTTCTTTCCTATAATCAAAATTTTTACAATTAGTTGTTTGGGCATATTTTTGTTACTTTTAAAGCTCTTAGGGAGATAAAAATGCTCAATTCAATTGAAAAGAAAGAGTTGGCATTAGGAAAGGTGAAGCTAAGAAGTAAATGAGGACACATGGCTGGGGGCTTTAAACATCATGGTAAGGAGCTGCTTTCAGACCTCAGTAACTATTAATTGAGAAATCCAAGTGTTGGGTGTGATTGTCAAAATTTGATGAGCATTTTGATTTTCTAAAGAGGTTTTTTTTTAGTCTCTCTGAGTTGTCAATATGATAAAGCTTGATCTTGATATGAACACCAAATGATGGTAACAGAATCTTTAAGTACAATTCACACATTGGAGAGACACAGAAAGAAATGGGAGAGGAAGAGAGAGAGGTATATTATTAAAGTCTTGAGAAACATTCTACCTGGGTCATTAGGCACTATTTAATGGTGTGCTTGGAGAAGTTAACTGCCCTGGTTGGCAAAGAACATATAGTATCTTCTTCCCGTGGAGAGTCTGCCCGGAAACTTGGGTTTAGTCCTGTGTCAACAAAGTGGGAGACAATGAAGGACACGCAGGAGGAAGATGAGCAGGCCAGAAGTCTCAAACATCCCGTTATTTCTCAAGAGTGAGCAACAGAAGCTCTCTGAAATGCTGTAGGATGAAAGGAATTTTAGTTTTGGAACTGTTACTTCATTTCCACTATTAAAAAGTATGTGGAGATATGCAAGGCTCATGGAACATAGAACAAAGGGTAAAGAAGACACTAATGAATCTCTCAATTGTCATTAATGAAGCTCCCTCATGCAACAGAGAGCCAGAAACCCACAAAGTCACAAGTAGCCAAAGCATGGAGAGTAGGAGTCTGCAGTGTGGGTCCTTAGATGGGACTCCTATGTTAAACTTCACCTACCCAGGACTCAGGGACTACTGCAGAAGAGGGGACAGAACGATTGTAAGAGCGAGGGCACAGGTTCATGACTATATGGAAATACAGTCCTACAAGCTCCTGGGAGCTTGCTTACATGAACCTACACCATCCGTGTCAGCATGCACAGAACCTATGTAAACTCAGCAGACAAAACTCCAGGACAGAACTGTGGAACTGGGCAATAACCTCCAACCTTAGTTAAAGAGTTATTGGCAGCTGATTACTGCTGGGTGAGTTAGAGCTGATCTTATTAAAGGGGAGGACTCTCCATAGGGTGACTAGATCCCCGTGGATGAACTTACAGTGAAGAATGTCTGGGGACACTAACTTGACATGATAGGCCTTAATTCACACGATAAAGTGTATGAATTCGGGAGGGGGTTAGACAAGGGAGTAAGGGAGTATAATGATGATTAAGACTGATTGATGTTTTGTTAGAAATACACAAAATTCAATAAAAAATCTACAAGGAAAACAAAACAAAATATTTAGAGAAATAGGCTTTATTTTGGAGGCTGACTTTTTATAAATATTTTTATAAATATAGATCTATAAATATAAATATAGATCTATCATCTATCTATCTATCTATCTATCTATCTATTATTTATTGTGTGTGCACATGGCACAGTGCATCCGTGAAAGCAGATATATTATTTCTTTCTACTATGTAAGTCTGGGAATGAAATTTAGAGGGCTGTCAAGGTTTGCCTTTATCCACTGAGTCATATTGCTGGTCCTGGACATTTTTTAAATGTCTTTTCCTATCCTGAATTTCTATATATCTTAGATATCAGTGCATTTGCTTTATCCTTTGAGAGAAAAATCATGAACATTCTAAGAACTTGGGATATGCTAGATGCTCTTCTGAGAGGATAAATAGATACAGTTCCTATCTCACACAAACCTTGAATTACTGATGATGGAGGATCTCAGCCACATTCATTGTTTCACCTTTCAAGAATATTTTTACATTATCTCACATATGTTCATGGCTAATGAGTTAAGTAAGTGTACCTAGATATCCCTTAGTGCAAGTTCATCCACTGTTTAGAGGCCCTCCCTAAGAATCCAATCTCCCTCGACCAGTAGTAATCACCTGCCAATAGTTCTTTAGCTAAAGTTGGGGTCTGCTGTCCATTTCCTCAGGTCTATGCTGGATTTTTGTCTGATGGAGTTTGCATGGGTCTTGTGCATGCTGTCACCCCTGCTGTAAGTTCATATGAACAAGGTCTTAGGAACCTGGAAGACTTTATTTCCTTATGATCAAGTACCTCTTCCCCCGGCTCTTACAGTCTTTCTGCCTCCTCTTGCAATGGTCTCTGGGTTCTGGGTGGGCAAATTGGGGAGAGGGTTTAAAGATGATTTAAGATATTTTGTATGAAATTCACAAAACTTCAATAAACATACACTGGAAAAAAATTAGGATAGAACACAACTCACAGAATGAAATGATGTTCACAAAAACTTTCAGAGCCTTCCAAGTGTCACGTAAAGAACTGTTATTATTTCTAGATATGAACCCAGTGAAATTTTTGACAAAGTAAGGACCTATGAGCAATTTCAAAATTGTTGATATTGGAAGTAAAAGGGAGAATCAGGAAGGATTAAAAATAAATAAAAATAAAAGCAGAAAAGCATGAAAAACAAGTATTTTTACCACTCTATGGAATTTTCTTCCTGGCCATGCTTTTTTTTTCAAACTGCATAATAAACTTCCTATTTTGGAAACACTTTGTTTTTAAATTCATCTCAACTACAAAGGTCTTCCTTAAACCCTATCTTTGACCTGTATTCCTGATTTGGGTAAGAGATGTCATATACAGGGAGCACTGTTTGGGATCAATTTTTGTGCTTCCATTTTTATATTACATTAAAATTATGAAAAAGTTTTCTAAATTTAGTTAAGAGAATTTTAAGAAAAAACAAGTTAACTCAAAATATATCCATATAAAGCATGCTTATGTTAGATAGTTGTCCAAGCTGGATGACATCAGGCTTTACCTGTCCACTCATCTGAGCTTGGTTTTGCATTTGTGTGATGGCAGTACATTCTCAGGGACCCCACGAGCTCTTAGATAACCTTTTTTTATTCTGTCTCTAGCCAAAAATTCTCCTTTAAATGTGACAGTTTCATGATGTTATATCTCCAGTGAGAATGCTCAAATAGCAGTCTTTCTAGGGAAAGCACTGGGCCTGGGCATCCTAAATGTTCTAATCTTGCCCTCCTCCTTATCTTCAAATCATTCAGCTTTTCCTCAACAATTACTGTAAATGAATGGCTCTCCCTCATGCTAAGGAATGACTTTCATCATGCTTTAGCCTTATGTTTTCCTCTAGTGTTGTAGTTCTTTTCTTCTCACATAACTAAATCTCTTCTTCCTCCTTATGTTGCCCTTCTCCCCACACCCCTTCTTTCTTTACTTTCCTGATTAAGTCTCAGCACAAATATCATTTCTTCAGTTGGTCTAGTTCTTCTTTTTTATTTCCCATATAGTCTTTGATTGCATGAAAATTAGCATGTTCACAATTAGTTATTTGTTTCTACAAACACAGTATTTAGAAGAGGACTTGCACTACATTGAGGATTCAACAAACAACTTTTGAATTTCTGAGGACTGCTAGGCAAGGTTGCTGTATCACTATTAGTTACAGAATACGCTTGATATCATATTTTTATTTTATCTTTAAGTGTTGACTTTATACTTATTTTAGTATATGCTGTTATTATAAATTAATTATTATACAACGTTATTATCAATTTTACTTTTTTTGAGACAGGGTGTCATTATATAGCCCTAGATGACCTGAAAATTTCTATATAGATCAAGCTGTCCTCAAACTCAGAGATCTAGCTAACTATGCCTCCTTACTGCTGGGATTAAAGGCATAAGCGACCATTCCTGGTCATTTCTACATTTACTGTAGCCTCCATTTTTTATGCCAGGAACTCTTAGATTTTCAGTTGATAGGCAAATGATAGAAGACCCTTGTAGAAATAATGGATTAGGGCTTTATGTTCATCCAGCTTAGCAGAATGGTAACTGGAAAAGGGCAACGAGTCACTGAAATGATGGAGCAGACATTTTAATTCAGTGGAACAACATCACAAAAAGACATGAATTAGCTTGTAATTAATATGTGCAGGGGCCAAGGTATGCTATCAAGTAAGAGACTACAGTAGAATGAGAGAGACAGCTGTGAAGGAACACAGGATAAGATGACTGAATTTTTTGTAGCAAAGTGATCTTCAATGATAACTATATTCAATGCGTGGCATGGGGTAAGATGTTTGAAGTAGCATATGGGTAAAATTCTTGACAAATAAGGAAATCATCAACTTAAATTTCTGCCTGTCAATTTAGACCTTATTGACAAGTGTTATCACAGAAAAGAATAAAAAATTTAAGTATATTTTCTTCAAAGTCAGTTATATGTTAAATCTTCTAAGGCCATGGCTTCACTCTACACTAGTCACAAACCATTCTGTTGGCTAGACCTTGCCCAGTGCATATATTGTCATACCACTTAACAATGGATTTTGCATTTTTAAATGATTGAAAAAAAATAAAATACCAGTTTTTAAATGAGATAATTATATTAAATTTAAACTTAATTACACATAAGATAAATTTTATTAGAACAGACTCATTTCCATTATTTAACTCAGTGCTCTTAGCCACAGTTACCATGTGTTAGCCCAGTAGGATGGAACAGTTATTGTGATATCCACAGAACACACAGTATTTACTTCCTGATCCTGTACAGAAAAAGTTCTTACCCTTAATTTATAATAAAATAAAGTTAGCAAAACCTAAGATGATAATTGGTATGTTGTATATGTTTTCTGTCTAATACATATAAAATCTGTAAATAATTTTAAAATTGATTATCTGTTTTATACTACCTTTCAGAAATACTATGAATAACATCAGTATTATACTCTTAGAAGCTTTGAAGAAAGTACAATATTTGGGTTTAATTTTATAGTTGATAAAATAGAGGTTCAGGGCAACCTAACAAATTAACCAAACTGAAAATTTTATGAAGCTGCAGTATTAGAAATCAAATACAATATTTTTCAGTCTGAAATTTGTCTTCATAGGTCACATAGCTTCTTACAAAACTCACCGAACTAATTCTGGGACAATATTCTGTTCCAGGAGAAATGTTTTTCTAGTGTTCCACACTCAGCTTAGCCAAGCATGTTCAATTTGTGATCAACAGTAATCATTACACACACATCATCTCTGGGCTGTCCATTGTTAAAACAGCCACTATAATCAAAAGGCTGTGAAAATGTCTTATATTTTTAAGGTTTTAGAAATTTTCAGAGTAGAGAGCACTTTTTTGGTTTTATTTTATTTAGACATTTTCTTTGTAGTCCCAGCTAGCCTAGAAATAACTGTGTAGACCAGGCTGGTCTTTATCTCACAGAGATCCACTTGCCTCTGCCTCCTGAGTGCTGGGATTAAAAGAGTAAAACTTTTTGTCTGGCAACAGCATTTCTACTTTCCTATTTAACACTGAATTTAGGAGTAGCAAAATTTGACAATATTAGCAAAATGTTTTTAAACATACAATTTGATATTATAATGGGTTATTTTACAAGTGTGTCATCCTATTCTGAAATAATAGATTTACCTAAGAAATAGCTATAGTTTAATTTAATCATCTTGATCCTAATTTTTCTGAATTTCTTAGTGCTAGGATAAAATGTAATGATTCTGGCCCATCCAAATTCACAGTAATCCCTAAATTGTATGGTAGCAACTTGGGTCTTGAATGCTGAAGAAAATTAAGATGCCTAGCTAATATCTAAGAATTGTTTGAAAATAAAAACACTAAATGAATTAATCAATATTAACAATGTTTTGATGAATTTTTAAAATTTATGTGTATGAGTGTTATGCTAGCATGTATGTAAGTGCACCCATGTCATGCAGAGGACAGAAGAGGGCATCCAGTCCCCTGGATAATGGTTTTTAGCCACCACATTGGTGCTGGGATTCAAACCCAGGTTTTCTGCAAGAACAGCAAGTGTCCTTAATTGTTAAGGGCTTATTCAAAATCTAAACTCAGAAAATACAGTACGAGCGTTTATGGAAGATGCGACAATTTTATACAGCCTTTTAGTAATTTATTAATAAGAACTCATACCACTAAACAAAATTTAAAATTAGCATACAAACTAATCAAATATAAAGCTGAAATGTGTTCGTCCCTAGTGATTGAAATGCAACGTGATACTGAAGATGTGGGAATTTGCAGGACCATTTATTACACAATATATTCTGCGTAGGAATTAATAAAAACTAAGGAATATATGACTGCAAAAAATTGACAGAAGAGCATATATTTTGCTGTAACATTTTGAGTCATTCACTGTAATAGCTTACCTTTTCGTTAAATACAATCAGCTACAGCTATGGCTCCATTTGCTTTTCACAGACACCAAACATACTTACATTTTAGTCTCATATTAAGAGTGATATTCATTGTTTGCCACTGAAGTATCAGCATATTTATACATCAATACCTATTATTTTATATATTTTTTAAATATTTCATTTATTATTTTATTTGATGTGTATAAGTGTATTCTCTGCATGTATGTAGGAACACCTTGTGTAGTGCAAGAATACCTATTATTTTATAGTTAATTTATACCCCTTTCTTTGATTTTAATAATCAACTGAAATATTTTGTTAGTTTAGGAACATAAGCCCATACCTTAATTGTATATAATTATATGTTGTATGATGAATGGGGTGTTAAATTGCTGTTATAAATGTGGACTTTGGATCCACTATGATTGAGGTCTGCATTTATACTCAATGTAACTTATGACAGGGAGCAAAGACACTGTGGTTTTAGACTGAGCTACTAAGCTATTATAGAAACTGAACGTGAATCTAAGCGAAGGAAAGAAGGTGCTATTGAGAAGGGGATGGAGCATCTCTTGCAGCCAGACTGGATAGCTTGAAGAACTGGGTGTGGATGCTAAAGCGTTTTCAGGAACTGTATCCAACTGAACAAGGTGCTTTCATGGAGCAAGTGGAAACAAGGAGAAACAGGGCTCTGAAAAAGCAGGCACTACGTGTGCGGGAGAGCTAGAAACAAAGATGCTCAGTGTTGGGATTTGTTGCTGCCTTTTGCAAATGAATGAAAAGTTCCAGTTATTTTCAAACATTAATCAAAGTACTGTGAATTAGTTTAGTGACAGAGCACTTACCTAGCATACTTGAGGCTCTAAATTCAACCCCAGTACAGCACAAACAGAAATAAGAAATGTTAATCATGAGATAGAATAGTAAGTAAATATTAGACTTAAGTGTTCTTTGGAGGAAAATAAAAATAGAACAGGAAAAGTATGTCAAAAAATGAATCGAATGTGTTTCAAAAGCCATTTTATAGCTGGCTGTTTAGCAGTGAGTGAGGAAAAACAGAAAACACTGATGTCAGCAGTTTCAAGTAAAGACTTAACATTTCTTGTGTAGCTGTGGTTTGTTCTAACACCCTTTCTAAGATCAGATGAAAAAAGAAAATTCAAGGACAGTCTATCTTCCATAGCCTAATGATCAGGAGCGGGGTTGCCTAGCATGACAGAAAACATTAGAACAATGATTGTTCTACTGTGGGAAAAACACCAAAGAACAATCTGAAGCTCCCCCCTGCCACCCTTAAGAACAGCCTCACAAGAAGTCTAAGCGTTCACACTTACAGGACAAGGCAGTATTCCTTCTGGGAAGATGTGAGAGACTAGACCACCCTGATGTGTCCACGCCCTTAGCAAGGCGTGGGCAGGAAGAGTGAAGCGCGTGCTGAAACACAAGCAGCTAAAACCCGGACTCCAGAAGCATCCTACTCAGAATAGTCAGGATTCAAGAAGATGTCAGGCATTGTGTTAAGAAACAAGAATGTTTCAACGTGAATGAGAAAAGACATTCAACAAACCCTCACAATGACCAAGATATTAACATTATGTGACAACTTCAAACCAGCTAGCTCATGAACACACTTCACACAAATGAAAAAACAGCAAATATAATTAGCGGTACTGTCCTAGTTTGCTTTCAATTGCTGTGACAACACTCTGACCAGTACCAACTTGGGGAGGAAAGGGTTTATTTCGCTTACATCTCCCGGGTCACACAGTTCATCAGGGAGCCCAAGGTAGGCACTCAGAGCAGGAACCTGGAGGCAGGAGCTGGAACACAGGCAGTGAAGGAAAGCTGCTTACAGGCTTGCTCCCCTGGCCCATGCTCAGCCTGCTTTCTCATACAATAGACAACAACCTTCCCAGGGTTGGCACCCCCGACAGTGGGCTGGGCCCTCTGGCAGCACTCCACAATCAAGAAAATACCCTACAAACATGGCCACAGGCCAGTCCAACGGAGGCAATCCCCAACTGAGGCTCCTTCAACCCAGGTGTGTCAAGTTGACACTCAAGCTACCCAGCATAGATACATAAAGAAAAATAAAAATGAGATTTTTAAGACTGAAATAAACAATAGCTAAAATAAGTTTCTCAAGTTGTGTTCAACAGGAGAATGGGGAAATCAGAGAAAAGAATGTATGACCTTGAAACAAAAAGGGGTTATCTCACATGAATAACAGAAGAAAATATATCAAGGATTACAATCCACAGCCAGCACTTAAATACTACAAGTACATGCAGATTTCCCAAACTGGGCAAGACACTTAACCGTATATCCCAGAATAAAAGCAGAAAGTGTCAGTGTCTAGAGAACTGAGACACAGATCCACTGCACCTTCCGCAGCCTGAGGAGTGCCTAGACTCTCAGGAACCTCACTCAGAAGGCCTTGGGATTTGTGGCTTTGATGCCGAAAAGACCAGCAGGGTTAGCCTGTTATGTAACGCAGAAGTGGCCTTTCTATGAATGATATTTTACAATAGGCTTAAGCCCCTGGGATTAAGAGAAAGTGAGGTACTCAGAAGAAAAGAAGACAAACCTGACCAGGCTCAGGTGCTTCTCAAGGGAGAGTAAGCGTGGGTGTGGGTTGGGCTGTGCGCCTCAACAGACTTTTCCATTCCCTGCCTGAGCATTAGATATACACTTTTGGTGGCTCTCACGAGGTGCTTTTCTGTCTTTCACTCTTTTGCTTTTTTAAATTTTATTTTTTATTTTTGTTTTCGTTTGTTTCTTTGAGACAGGGTCTCCCTGTAGCCTCAGCTGGCCGGGAACTCTCTATGTAGATCAGGCTTTGTTCTACACAGAGATCTACAGCTGTTTTATATCTGAAGATAATAAATCTAATTAAAATGATTTGCCCATGAAATATGTTTTTAGAGGAATGTTTACCTGTCTTCAAGTGTTTCCAGTACCTACATTAGAAAAGTAAAATATAGGTAAAATGTAATTTAATACACGTCTCCAAATTATGATTAAAAGTGTTAACAGCACAAGCTCAATAGTAAGAGAATTCACATCCTTTTCTTAAATGATTACAAAAATTGAGTATTTCACGTGGATACACCCTTCATTTTAGACTAGTCATAGTCAAGTGCTAAAGAGCCTCCAGTGTTTTGACTACTATATTATACTACATAATGAGGCATAAGAAACTTAAAAAATTGGATTGGATAGGTGAATGATTAAGAGCATTTGCTATTCTTACAGAGAACTCGGGATTCAACTCTCAGCACTCACATGCTGGCTCACAACCTCCTGTGATTCCATTTCTAGGGAATCTGATGCTATTTTGGCCTCCATGGGCATTATACACATGTGATACACTTGGATACACACACAGGCCAAAAACTCATACACATACAACTAAAAATAAATAAATATTTAAAAATAAACACCCAAATAAGGAGACTTGATGGACCTCAGCATACATGACAAAATGCATGAAAACGGGGAGGGGGCTGTAGGGAGGAATCCTAAATATGATCAAGATATATTGTATAAAATACACAAAAATTTAATAACTAAAAACATATTGAGGCAAGTTACAGGCCTTTCTGTAATAAAATCCACCCACCCAGGGCTCAGGGACCATTGAGGAAGAGGGGTGGAAGACTGTAAGAGTCAGGGGTGGAGGTGCGAGGTCATAGGAAGCAGAGTCTTGCAGGTTGCTGGAACCTTGCTCACATGAACTTACAGCAATGCTGACAGCATGCACAAGACCCTAGCAAACTCAGTCAGACAAAAACCCAGCACAGAACTGGGAAAAACTGTGAGCCAAAACAAACCCTTTCTTCATTGTTGTTTTGTCAGGTATGTTATCCCTGAAACATGTAAAATAGCTAGTAAAATATTTTATTAAGTTAAGCAATCGAAAGATGTCTTTAAAATGGTCAAATTGAAAGCAGAAGAGGGTTTATTAGGGACTAGGAAGTGTGTCTATGATAGAGGTTGTGGATAAGACAGGAGAAGTGTAGATATATGCTGCAGGCACTGTGCCTCTATGGAAATGCAATATTGAATTATATTTATTTGTATTATTAATAAATAATCATCATCACAATAATTTATATTTTGTTTAAATATAACTCTTTCAATGCGTAGTAATTCTTTTTTATTCTTTCCTACATGATTTACGGTACCTCAAAACGAGATTACAAGGTGACATTCTAGCCAAGCTCGCATGTATTTTAATGCACCTGCAACCCTATTGTTGCTTACAGCCTTCTTTATAAGCCCTGTCAAAGTCTCTTTTCAATGAGAACACAGTAATAGAAGACAGACACAGTGACATTTATGGTTTCTCACTTATATTACTTTTGATGTGCACATTTAAAAAACACTCCAGGTTATATAATTTCCAAAGGTATATTTAAATAATCCTGAAAAGTAAATGAATCCATGAAAGCTTCATGAAGATATCAAAAAGAACAATTGGAACATAAGTCACCAACCATAGATTAATATGTGACCAACCCAATCACATCTATTAGTTCTGCTCTACAAAACTGTAAGTTTGAATAAAAGCATTTGCACAGACTTCGTAGTGGTTTTTTTTTTAATATAAAAACTCCAGAAAGAGAAAAAAAATAATATCTAGAGTACTGTCTACCATTACTTTTATTTAGTTCAGTTCATGAGAATTCACTAGCATTAAAAGGAAGATCTGGAGATGGAGTAGGAAAAACATCAAAGGTGGTACTTAAGAGTTAGTTTGCCCTACTGAGTGCTTAGGAGTCAGCATGTTTAACCAAATACTGGCCTGCATGTCTCAAGAACTATGAAGAACAATGCTGTTAATGTTAACATTCACATTTACTGGAAAGTGAGCATAGTGTGTGGGATACAAAGACAACAGTGGGTCAAAGATGTGACTTGCAGTCTGTACTGCACATAGTTTCAAATTACAGACATAAAGTCTGTGCTATTGTTGACTTGAAGAACCAGCCAGACATGAATTGAAACAAATTACTCAGTAAGGAAAGGAAATTTCTGGACTCCTTCACTTTCTAGGAACTTGCCAAGATAATTCCATTTTTACTACAAGACTATTTCATGCTGAGTGTATGGTCCAGCTTGAAGTCGATTGTTGGAATAAATACTTCATTATTCGTATTTGAGTTCTCAGTAAATGATTTGTTTGGCATACACTGAATTTTATCTGAGGAGTTCTAGAAAACAATTTAAGCAAGCTTGAATTTTAGTTTTTTTATGTAGACTAATATAAGTCCAAAACTATCTGCTTCCCATAAAATCAATCATAGTAATATTATAGCAAGGTAAAGTGATAGATTAACAGAAAGAAATGATTAAGAATACAACTATTTTTTTTTACTATGTCTATAAAATTTGAAAGGAAGGGCCATTTTGTAGTCATGTTAATGGTTTTATTTTTTGTTGTTGTTCTACACAATTAATTTTCACACAGCTATTTAGATTCTGCATAGCTGACCTGGGTCAGTTCCTGTTCTATTCAAAATATGCAAAAGTGCTAATTTTTGAAGATGCAAAAAGCATTGCTATTAACTGTGGGCATTCTTCAAGGCTTAAGAGAGCTGTTGGTGTGTTATTTCCATAAACATGGTCACTATGCCTTTCGGCAGCAAATTTCAGAAAAGAAACTATTATTTAGTTAATTAAAGACATTTCCTGAAGTGAGAATTTAGAATACCAACTTCTATGTATTTAAAACATTGCAAGACACAGAATACAATGACAGGATTCTTCCTGGATCACAATTAATAATAAACTTTCAAACAATTAGTTTGATATGCTTTAATATATTTCATTTCACTTTCTTTTGAAATGAAAGTGTTTTAGAAGAATCTGGAAAAGGTGTGAGGTTCTAAACTACAAAGCGGCATTACCGGAGAATAATGGCTATCTGGATGACTGAAAAATGTGTCTTTTTACAAATCAGTGTCAGGGAACCCTGACAGACATTGTTTTTACTGTAGTCTTAGTCTCAGTTGCTAAATTCCGTTAAAATAAACACTTCAAACCATTTTCTCTATCTGGCGGATCTCCTGAAAATTCAACAAACAGCATCATGAAATAGTGGCTGAAAACTCTAAATTTGAAAATCAGTCCGTTAGAGCAGATTTTCTCTCAGCCCAACGTGCCATTGCATCACCAGACTGTCTTTGTTCACTATTTCAATTTCTATTGTATATGTAAACACATATCAAAATACAAGAACACCCCTGAAAGGGAACAATACAACACAAAAATTATCCTAGAAATTAACCACACAACTAAAACAATATATTTTGAGTATATCACACAATTTTACCTTACAAATATGATATTCAGTTTAAAAAGGTTTTCAAGTGTAGAACTTAGAGCAATTATGATTGAAATATATCTTTCTTCTTTTATCCTATATAGATAGTCTTTGCTCTATATTTTTCCTTAATTTATATGTGTCATTAATACTAAAAATTTTTACTACACCTGAAATACTGGCTTATTAAACTGTGAGAACAGAAACTACAATTGATCTTAGCCTAAAGGCCGAGCTATAATACTGATCTATGCTCACTCTTCTCTCCAGCATTTGATATTATGAGTTGGACAGATTCCATGGCCTTCTCCTGTCACATCACTTGATTATTCTCTAGTTTTATAATCTTCAAATGTGTCTGATATTAAGTAGAGAAACTTCTCCAGTTGTTTTGCTTGGCCATAGAACTTGAACAAGTTTTTCTAGTTTACTGATAGGATGTAGATTTTGTGTTTTGTAAGCAATTATTATGCCTTTATTACTTTTATGTTAATGTTATATTCTAGTTTGCTTCTCTAATGCAAAAGCATCTTGGGGAGGAAAAGTTTCATTTGGCTTACAGGTTGCAGTCCATCATGACGGGAAGTCAGGGCAAGAAGTAATGTAGGCACCTGAGGCCAAAGCTGAAGGGGAGATCACAGAGGAATGCTGCTTATTGTCTTGCTCCTTGGTTTGTGCTCTGCCTACTTTCTTAGACAACACATAATGACCCAGTAGTGACTACTTCCGTATCACTCAACAACCAAGAAAATGCCTAACCAACTTGCACACAGGCCAATCCCATAACAGTCACTGCCCAACTGAGGTTCCTTTTTCGCATTGTGTCACAATGACAACCAAAGCCAACCAAGACATGTTAGTATTCGAACATACTGATCTTGGGTAAATACTGGACACATAGGGTTAATAACACCATCTTTGATCATGAGTCCAAATAGTTTATATTTCAAAGGGGAGAAGAAGCCTGGATTAGTAGTGCAGGTTTGTAATCCAAGCTACTTGGAAGATTTAAGCTGGAGGATTGCAAGTTCAGGGTCACTTTGCAGAGCATAGTGAGATCTTGTCTCTAAATAAAAAGTGAAACACGGATGGAGAGATAGCTTAGTTCTATGTTTAAATCCTTAGGTTCAGTTCCCAATACTACTCCAAATATAAATACAGTAAAAAGGGAGTATAATTCAATCAATGGGGTAAATTTATACAGGACAAATATTATCACTACTCATCGCCACTTTTAATTATGTGGCACAGGACATCTTACTATTTTCCATCACCTATGAGAAAATTTATTAAAACATAATTTAAAGTATAATAGTGTTTTAAGATGAAATAATGTGAATTATTAAGCATATAGTAAGCACCCAAAATATATCAAAATGAAAATCTATTTTTATTTACAATAGAAAACAAGATTAAATTTCATGCAAGAGTGAGTTCTCCTGAATCTGACACATTTTTCTCAATGTTTCTAAGATATCTGTTTCACATTACTTGTCAGAGCTCTATAAATCAGATACAGTCATTTGTGTAAACAAAGTCAAGTTTTAGAATGCATTATTTTTAAATAATGAGAAATGTGAAAATGATGGCAATCATTTTTAAGACAGCAGAATAACTGGTGGTGGTGGGGTGCTGGAGAAAAGGCTCAACAGTAAAGAGTGCTTTCTGTTCGAACAGAGAACCTCGGTTCAGTTCCCAGCAACCACAAGGGGCAGCTCACCACTGCCTGGAAATTCAGCACCAGAGGATATGACATTTTTTTGATCTCAGTGGGCACCTGTATTCACTTGTCACAGACACACAGAACATATAAATAAAGTATGTTTTTAAAAACGACAGCAGAAGAATTTTATGGAAAGATAACTTAGTTTAAACTTTTACCTATTTCAAAATAAGAATAGTTCACCCTGCACAGTGTAAAATGTGCACTATTACCTTCCATACCCCATGGTTAATTTTGCTTACTTTTGGCACCATATTGCACTTTAATTAAGAACATTTCTAGAGAATTGCAAAGCCAAGTTTTGCTTTTCTAATTAAAAGAAAGAGCACACTTAGCTGTTTCATTAGAATGTGAATGAAACTATTAAGAGCACATAATGATTTAGGGGAAGTAAACTTAAATTAGGATGAACTTTAGTGCAGCATCCACAAAACAAGAATGAAGTGCACACTAATCGATTATATAAAGAGGAATAGATTACTAATGGTCTCCAAATATTTTTACATAGATATGTAATTAAAGGTTTGGCCTTACTTACTCTTCTTTTAATAATATATAGGACATAACTTTATTCCATGCTATATATGTTCAAATTCAACATAGTTTATCAAATATTTAAAATATTTTGCTTTTGCAATTAAAATACACATTTAGCCACTAGTCTGAGTTTACATATTAAATCTGAAAAGGAAGAGGTATCTATTGAAAATTTGACAAAATATTAGATTACCATAACTAATATTATTCAATTATGAATAGTTTTCCATTTTTGTGACTTACTTTCCTGTGTCATCTTTCCATTACTACAACAAAATGTCTGAGATAATTAAACTAAAAAGAAGAAAGGGATATTTTGTTTTACAGCTCTGAAAGTTTCAGTACATGTTTGATTACTTTATTGTACTTGAGCTTATGATAATGTGGGGAATCTGGCATACTACATGTCTGAGAAAACCCTTTATCACATATCAACCAAAAAATATCAGAACATGGAGGACAGGCTGGGGTTCTTTCAAGGGCACATCCCTAGTAACCAAATTTCCTTCCAATAAGCTCCTTCTCTTCAAGTTCTAACACCTGTCAATAATGTGTGAGAGGCTGGGAATCAGTTCTCATCTAAACCATAGATTTACCCACAAAGAATTCAAGTTCCATGATATCATTTAGAGGATCTTTGAAATAATCCCCAAAGCAAACCTTCACTTTCAATGGGATTGAGAAAATCCAGTGTTTTATGTAACTCAGAAGTTATCTTTTATTCCACTTCATGTCAAAACTCTTTGCGCTCATAAAACCATAATGATTGCATCATAAAGTGCCCATTGCAGTCACTTTTTGATGAGCTTGAATCCATTAGTGAGAAAAATATTTATAGCACTGACAATTAGAGCAGTCAGATATGTATAAACATGAAGCTGTGCTTACCTGACTTTCCCTGTTGGAAGGAACTACCCATATGTGTTTCTGATGCATATGCAAGATAAGCATCATCTACTTGTCTTCATCTGTTGTTGGTCAAAAAGTACTGAGACCCACACAGAGATAACTTAAGGAACAGGAAAGCTTCACAAGTGGCATTAAAACTTCATTTTATTTCAGATGAACTGAATGATACTTTAAGAATAATTTAAATGTGATTTCAGTTTAAAAACAGAGGTGATGATTTTGATAATTTTTTCATGAGTGACCACTAAAAATCAGAGCAAAATAAATTAGAAGCAGATCAACATAAACTACAGCGCACACACATACAAAAGAGAAATGAATAAAACAAACTTGGGACTTTTTTTTCTGCTTTTAAACTGTATTTGTTATAAGGTGTTTAATATTGTACTAAGCATATGCTTAAATAAAATCTTACAATAAATTTAACTTTCCCCTTTCATTTTCATCATAATCTCAAACACACCATTTTTCCTTGCTAATTGTAAAATTGCTTCAAAATAAAGTAGCTGATCATTATAATGCATTTTTTCCTTAAAGTGGTTTGATGTAAGAAAATTGTAAAATTAAAAAAGAAAGATATTTCATTTTTACTTACTGAAACTACTTTGAAGCTTTCACAACAGGAACTTAATATTTGCAAAATTATATGAACTAACCCCATTTAAAATGTAAGTTCTAGGACCAGGCATGGTGGTATATGTCTTTAACTCCAACAATTCGGAGGTAGAGGCAGGCTGATCTCTGTGAAATGGAGGCCAAACTTCAAAGTGAGTTACAGGTCAGGGAGACCCTGTCTCAAAAATACAAAAATAAAAACAACCAAAAATAAAAAGAAAAGTAAGTTCTGAATGATATTTGTTTTTGTACCTTTATTACATACTTTTCTCAGACTTTATAAGAAACTGATTCATACATTAACACAGGAAATTTTTTTCCATGAAACTTCTAATACTTAAAAAGTAGAATTTTTAAATTCCTTGTTTTAATTCAAATGTAAATGGTGGGTTATAATTAATTTTAGCTTAATTATTTTGAAATAAAGTTAACTTTTCACAGAAATGAACTAATTAAGAATAAAGTTTTAAAATTAAAAAAAGTTTTATAGCTGTCATTATTCTTAACATATTTTTGTGTGAGAATGACATTTTATTAAAAACATATCATTATCTTGCTTGTAAATGTTTCAAAAGAGGAAGAAATATGTCCTTAGTAAAGTAAATTTTACAACCATAAATATATTACATTTTTATTATTTTCAACCCTAATATCTTTTATGTCCCAGAAATATCTAGGACTAAATTTTTAAAAAAGATTTTATTATTTTTATTTTATGTGTGAATGTATTGCTTGCATGTATGTTAGTGCATCTGTGCCATGCAAATGTCTGCAGAAGTGAGAAGAAGGCATCAGATCCCCTAGAACTGGAATTACAGATGGTTGTCAGCCACCATGTAGGTGCTAGAAACAGAACCTGGATCCTCTGCAAGAGCAGCTGGTGCTTTTATTTGTTGATACATCTCTATAACCTCAGGACTAAAATTTTAAATAAGAAGTATGGCTTATTTTTTGTGGTTTGAATGGGTGGCATAGAAAAAGGCAGCTTTGGACTGGGGACATGTCTCAGTTGGTAAGAGCACTTGCTCACAACTGTGAGGATCTGAGTTCAAATTCCGCTCCCATGTCTGTAATCTCAGCAGTGCTGGAGCAGAGACAGGTGGGTCACTGGGATTTGCCTAGCTCCAGGTTCAGTGAGAGACAATGTCTCCAGGGAATAAGGTGCTGAGTGATAAAGCAGGACACACAACCCTACTGACTCTTCTTCTATCCTCCACATGTGCACATATACCACACATATAAGCCATATAGTCACACAGACATAAACACACATATACACCAGATATAAAATCTCTCTCTCTCTCTCTCTCTCTCTCTCTCTCACACACACACACACACACACACACACACACACAGAAACAAATGAAAATGCAGGCAGGACAATGAACGGGGAGGTGAGCCCCATCATGCCCATCAGCAGGAGTTGTCTTAAGAAACACAGCTTCATGATGCAGAGTATGTGGATGTCAAAGAACTTCGCTGTAAAGTGAATCTCAAAGTTCTGTGTGCCTGAATCACTTGAAATGTGCCTGTCCCTTGGTGGCTATATCAAAATTCGAAGTATTTTGCATGATTTTATATTTACCTATGAATAACTCATCTTGAATATTGAAAGTATGGAAATATGATTAAGCTCAAAACGTCAATTAGAAGTTTTGTTCTGTAAGTCCAATTAATGCAATGCCATTTACCAATTCAAAAATAGATGGTGATTAATTTTAGTTTAAGAAAATAAGTTTTAAAAATAAAAACAACTAAAACTTACTTATTCTTTAAACTCCTGTCCTAAAACTGGAGATTATCTGATTCATCATAAATGAGAATTAAGGTCATATGATAGATAATGGAACTGTTGTGTGTCTGAGAAAGAGAAAATGCTTTAAATTTGCTGGAAGGAAGTATATGTAAATATACATTCAGCAGTCTTCCCTCAAGCAAAACGTAGAGATACTAGTATCTTTTCCCATGAACATCGCCCACAGAATTTATGCTTTTGTAGATAGAGCTATCACTTTGCACAATTTTCTTAAAAAGATGGACCAAAAAATAACTAAAATCCCCAAGGTTATGACGTTTATTTGGTAAAGTTTAATATATATATTCAATCACTGTAGAGTCAATAAGCACACAAAATGTGGAGTAGTGTATGCGATGTGATGCTATTTACAAGATCCAGGTAAATTTCTTGAGTCTTTTCCAGAGCTATCTAAGAATCACTGCTTTCAGTTGAGAAGCTAAACAGGCAGGTTCCTCAGAGGCTCAACCAGCTATTACAATAAAAGAAAATGTAGAACGAGCCTGAAAGAAGGGGATAGCAGGGAACAGATGTTACCAAAGGGGAAATTGGGAAAATGGAGATATTCAACTGCAAAGGGAGATGGGAAGGACATACAGGAACCTTGGGGTAAAGGGGAAGAAAGAACTCAAGAGAAGGTGGATGATAGGAGACAGATATTATCAAGGGGAACATGGGGGAAACAGGGCCACTTAAACCGTGAAAGGCGGAGGGAGATTAAACAGGGAGAGACAGAGGAAAGACACATAAAACACAGGTGGCAGAAGAGGCAGGAGGGGAATGTATTGATTTACCGACTCCCCCCGAATAAACATTATGATACCTGAACATTAGTACATGCGTATACCTGAAGGCTACGTAACAAGGAAGATAGTGCCAGACAACAAAAACCTCCCTTCAAGTTGTTGATCCAGAGTAGTACAAGAGACTCCCCAGATAACACAGACTGTAGCCACAGCCCTTGATTATCTCTCAGAACTCGAGGTAAGGCCCTACTGCTAAAGACAGTACATACTTATTACATTGTACTTGGAGCAATGGAGCTGGAACTGACCTGAAGCCAGTTCCCTGAATACTAGCGCTCATACTAAGCAAGCTGCTAAGGGAGAAAATGAATCAATGATCCGGTCCAGCTCTAAAGTCTATTTGGCTGGCACAGCAAACTGCCTCTATTGGTGAAGTAGTGGCACTGTCAGCTAGGGGAAGCAATAGCTAATTGGACTTAAAGCCCTCTCAGTGAGAAGGAACTCATTGGGTGGCACTGTAAATATAGCCAACGTGCTTGGCTGGAGAGGTCATAGATCCTAGAGAAAGCCCTGTCTTTGTCATATCTCTAGAGAAATGAAATTCCTTACCATATGCTAAATATGAATCCTTATATTTACAGGCAAATGTACTGTACACCAAGAACCTTATTTTTGCAACAAATGATAACTATTACAGAGTTCCATACTGGCCACACGCAGAGAATCTACGTCTGAAAAATGTTCAGCTCTAAGTAACACATCTACAATGAAACCTCTACATCTAAGGCTCATTGATTATCATGGAATAGGGGGTAGAGAGAATACTAATACACCCCACAACTCTCACCATCAAAGCTTCCTGATACAACAGAGTGCAATGCACACAGAAGGCCACAACTGGCTAAGTTTTAGAGGATAGAGGATAAGAGACTGCAGAGTGTGTCTGTGAATAGGACTCCTAAATTAAACTTCACCCACAGCTTAGGTACTATTGCAGAAGATGGGGAAGAAAGATTATAAGAACCAGGGTTGGTCCATGAACATAAAGAAACAGACTTTTAGGCCACTGGATACTTGTTCACATGAACTTGTAGCAATGCTGACAGCATGTACAAGACCCAGCAAACTCAATTAGACAAAAAGCCAGCATAGAATGTGGGAAATGGGTCAGCAGGCTCCAACCCTAGCCAAGGAACTGATTACTGTTGGGTGATCTTCTTTAAAGGAGTGAGTCTAAATAGGCTGTCTAGACTCCAGTGGATGAACTTGTACCAAGGAGAACCTGGATAGAAAAGCAACTATTAGGTTAGATACTGTTATTTTAATGTTTATGTGTACTGACATTTGGTTTTCAAAGTGGAGTTAAGTATCAATAATTTAGTGTGAAAATAAAGATCAAGTCAAATTAATATTTTTCCATCATTAATTAGCATGCTTTACTCTGTCCAACACAAGTGTTTTAATATATTGAAGCATTCTACCTTGGGGAAAAAACTTGTATAATTCAAGAATTATGTTAATGAACTAAATTATTAAAGCTTTTAAAATGTCTCCTGCTGTATGCATACAAAATCATTTTCCTTCTTACATACATTTCATCATCAATAAGGAGGTGACACTTGGCAAATAAATAGTATTTAAATCTTGAGCTGAATCTCTCTGCAGTTTACCGCTAATCCCAGCATACGCCCCTGATGACCTTTGCAGAATGCATGATCGTCCTTTAAGAGGATTCCAAGATGCTCCAAAGAACTAAAGTGCAATTGATGTGAAACATGCTTCCATGAACAGATTTCTTTCTCACATGCTGCTTCTACTGAAATCAGTCTCAGATGATCAGCTTTGGCTCGGTGACCCTCGTACTAACGGAAGGCATATCAACTGTTGTAAAATTTTCACAGGTGATTTTCGTTCCTTCTGACAGAAGACTAAAGAAAAGAAAATCTCTGCTTTTATTTTATTTTTTTTTTGTCCTGCCCATACATGTATAAACTCCTGCACAAGGTTAGGCTCAAAATGCTGTAAAGAAATAGAAATATTTGTGTTAATTAAAACTTTCTTCAGTAAGAAAAGAAATTTAATATATGTTTTGTGATTATCTGGAATATCATTGAAATGTCTAAAAAAAAAACTAATTTACAGGTGCGTCCTGAGAACTTATTGATGTGCTTCTCACAGTTGCGGATATTTCTTAAGTTCACCCAGGGAGGATCTAATGTTTCAATTAATTGCAATGTTTTTTTTTTCTATTTGCAATTGGATTTTTTCAGCAGTATTACTTATATTCTATGCAAACATTTTACATTATTTGAATTCAGTTCAATATAGAATTGAACTCACCATCTGACTTCCCAATATCACTGAAAAGTACTACATTTCCAAAACTTGTACTTCAATCTTTGCTTATGCATGAGCAACTGGTGAATCAGCTACGTGGCTACCTGAAGTGTAATTCCTATGCTAAAGCATGCTTATAAATTTTCCCATGCTGTAAATAAATGATTCAAAACTTAAAGTAGCTAAAATTTGAAAGAAGAATTAAAAGACATAGAAAGGGTTGACAGTCATACATTTTCTCTTCAATTTACTTTGCAGGATATTCAACATTATACCTTGAAGATTACCAGGTATGATTTGGCCTTTTATAAATTTTGTATCCTTTCTCCTTCGTTTCATTCTCTGGCCAGAATTGCTCACATATACATAAAACTTTGCTGACACATGACTTTCTCCATCTAATTTTCTGAGGGAAAATGAGAGAAGGTAACACTGCTTAAAAGGAATTTCAGAGAAGTGGATGAAGGCAATCAGAAAGGGCCTAGTGGTACATGAATTAAACTACAACAGAATATTCCAAACACAAAGCAAAGAAGCCATGTACTACTCTACTAGTGAGAATCTTCTAGGTAATCTCAAATAGCTGCTCTATTTAAAAGTCTAATGTAAGGAGATCTTTAAGTATTGCTTCCATTCTAATGTCTTTAAAAACAATTGTGTTGTGTTCTTTGCTCCTTTCTGTGTACTATGTGTTTAGTGAGAGCAGGCAGACTTTGTAGAATGAGGCTTTCAAACTGAGTGTAGTCACAGACTGCTTTTGAATATTTATTTATGTATATGTATTTCAGATTTCTTATGGTATTTTTATTTCAAATCATTTGTAAATCCTTCTGTTTCTTCCCTTCTATAAGTTTGGGCTTGACAACTGTACACCTATGTTCTGGTTCTCTGTCTGACCATCTTGGATATCTCCCTACCTAGATTTGATTAACTTTTGCAGAAATTCTCATACTACCTTCAGAGAGGTTTAGGGAGTCCCCCAGTTTCTGTGTAAAGTAATTCAAGTCCAGTTATCCAACAAAAATAATGATCCTTAAACGTACACTTCTTTTGCAAGGAGAAATAGAATAGAAGGAAATGAATACAAGTTTTGAATCTGTATGGCCTGGAAGAATAATTAAATTAGGCTACCAGAGTTGGGTGTGATGGCTCGTGTCTTTAGTTCTAGCACTCTGGAGACAGAGGCAGGCAGATCACTGTGAGATGGAGGCCAGCCTGGTTTCTACAGTAAGTACCAGGCCAGGTGGGGCTACAGGAACACCCTGTCTCAAAAGGACAAAAAAAAAAAAAAAAAAAAAAAAAAAAGATTAGACTTCCAGAAAAGACATGTAAGGACTGTCAGGAAGTTTATGCAAAGCGTGTGAGTGTGTAAATTTTGTTATCTCAGAAAAGTAGCAGAAAGAAGTATTAGAAAGTAATTCAAAGCAAAAATCACCTTTCTCATACGTTTAGTCTTTGTTTTCAGTAGTAAAAGTTTAATGTTTCTAAGGTTATCAGAGAAGTGAGTTTGAAATGCAGTGTGTTCTGGTAGCAGCAGAGAGCAGCATATAGATTAACTTCCAAGGTGAAAGTCGTCATCTTTTGGAACTCAGCCTTCATCTCTGAATGGCAGAGCCATTAATACTCATGGATATCACAAAGAAAATTATTTCTTTTTTTTTTTCTTTTATAAAGCTGAACAAGACTCTTAAAGGTTAGGCATATAGTACATTGGAAGAGTTTTCCTAGAGCCAGGCAAACTGAATTTAGAGAGCTCAGGACCAGCTTTCTGGACTTGATTGAATCCTAATCCTATTAAAGAAAATATTCTTGTTTCACTTAGAGAGATGGTCATTATCTTACCAGAGTTGAGTACTACCAGATAAAATTATAATTCCTTTCCTAGATTATAATAAAATAGGAAGGAAAAAAATCTCAATAAAAGAATCATTAATATGCAAAAATAATAAGAAAATACATCATGAGGAAAGATTTTTGACATACTTTCTACTGTTATACTTTGTATTTTATTTTCGGATGTGTATATTGTTAATACACTATTGTTAATATCACTAAAATGTATATACATGTATATGTGTATATAGAAAACATTTATGGTTTAGCCTCTGTGTGTAGCAGAATATGAGCAAGGCAGAGAATCAAACCACAAGGATCTTGAGATTCCAAAGGAAGTATATGTATTTAAACAGAATCTCAGGCAGAGATTATGATTTATAATATAGCATTATATTGCAAGTGTGAAAAAAATGTAATTTGTTATCTCAGTTTAAGGATAAACATGAAATGAAATTACACAATGTAAATAAGTAAGATTATATATAAATGTATGTATATATGTACTATGCATATATATGTTTAGCTTTTCTAGCTATAGAAGGAATATAAATTAACCTACTTTTATTTATATAAAGACAATAAAATAGTTATTCTTACCCTGTCAAGGATCTTTTACACATTAATCCAAATAATTTAAAAAATATTTAGTTAGGTGATGTAATGGGTCAAAAGAATCTAACTATGAATAGTAAGATAAACAACTGATTTTTATAATTCAAGTTATCTGACTACACTGCCATGACATTATGCTGCCATGACAGCTTCAAAGGCTGCAGTAACAGAAACTGGGTTCAGTAAACATGTGTCAAATTAATAAATGACTATTTTTTTTTAAGTTAAGAGAATTTAAAAAGTGATCCTGTTTATACCTTGTTCCATGTAGAGGTTGCTTGGCAGTTGTGCCACTTAAGCATGGGCTATTAACAGACAATGTTTGCGTATGACCAGTTGTGGAACTCTGTTGTAGTCTCCATCTGGTGCAACAGAAGCATTGTTAATGAGTGTTGACTGGGATACCTGACTGTAAATGTAAAGACATATATTTTGCACTTAGTAAGAGCCTACATTAGCCTAGGGATGTGACACCCTTGAGGATTTCTCTAAGATCTATGATCTCTTTGGCCATAAGTATTTGACTATGATTGCAGTACCACACAAGAGTTTCCTCCCACTGAGTGAACTTCAAGATTAATTAGGCCACCATTAATTGGCTCCAAGATAAAAGTGCCACTACTGTACCAGTGTCAAATGCTGGGCCAGTCAGTGATGTGGTTATTTCATCATGAAGCTGGTGTTGGGCCATTGATTGATGTTCTCCCTCAGGTGTTTGCATCATACTCTCCATAGTTATGAGAGCTAGCTTCAGAGGAAGTGGCTTCCAGGTCAGTTCCAACTGCATTGATCAAATTCAGTCTCTGAACATTAATGAATCTCTTGACTTATCAATGAAGATCCCTCCTGCAAGAGAGGGCCAGGAACACAAAAGGTCACAAGTGACCAAAGAATGGAGATCAGGAATCTCCAGAGTGTGGGTGCCTCTACAGGACTCCTATGTTAAGTTTCACTCACCCAAGACTCAAGGGCCATTGCACAAGAGGAGGAAGAAAGATTGTAAGAGCTAGTGAGGAGGGGCATGACCATATGGAAATAGAACCCTACAAACTCCTCGAACCCTGATCATATGAACCTGCAGCAAATATCCTGGCATACTCAAGACCAATGAAAACTCAAGCAAAAACCCAGCATTAAACTGGAGAAATGGGTAGCAGATCCTACTCTTCACTGAAGAAATATTGGCAACCGATTACTGTTGGGTGAGAATGAGCATATCTTCGTAAACCAAGGGATTCCAGATAGGCTGATAGGCCATAGTAGATGAACCTGCACTGAGGAACACTTGGGGACGCTAACTTGACACAATAGATCTTAAAACAGATGAAAGAATGTATGGTTTCCAGCTGGGGGAGGTGGCTATGGGAGGAAGCCAGTGGGGGAATAGAAGACATGGTCCTGGAATGACGAAGCAAACAGTGGAAAACATAAAAGCGCTATCAATAATTTACAATGTTTAACATAAATTTAATCAACTGAATTTTCTGTGTTTTAAAATACGTGTTTTAACAAATATTTTTATTTTATGTGTATGAGTGTATTGCCTGTGTGTATAACTGCACCTGTGATGTGCAATGTCCATGGCAGTCAGAAAAGCCTGTCAGATTCCCTGGTACTTTACATACAAACAGCAGTTAGCAGCTGTGTGAGTGCTGGGAACCGAACCCAGGTCCTCTGCAAGAGAAGCCAGTGGCCTTTACTGCTGAGCCTCCTCTCCAGTCCTTAAAATACATGTTTTTATTTTAACTAGACCATAGTACTTTTATATATTTATTTTGTACAGTGTGTGATGCTTTAATATATGCATGTATTGTAAAATGAACAGATCAGGACAGTTTGCATATCTGCCACTCAGAAATATGTAATCTATTTTTACTGAACATATTTAAAATGCTTTCTACCTGTTATTTGAAATATTTAAGTCATTGTTTTCAACCACAGCTATTCTGTTATGCTATAGAGGATTAAAAGTTATTCTCTGGTGACAGGCATAACGGTGCCTGTCTGTAATCCCTGCACTTGGAAATCGGAGGCAGGCAAATCATCAGTTTGAGGCCAGCCTGGTTTATAGGAAGATGCTGTCACCAAAAGAACACAGAACCAACCAAACAACAAGCAAACAAATAAAAAATGGAAAAGGAGGTTTTCCATCTGTCCAACTACATTCCTGTGCAAATAGTCACTTTCCTCCCTCGCCAACATATTCCCCAGGATCTGGTAAACATTATTCTGTACCTACTTCTTTCATAAACATTTTATCTTCTACTTATAAGTAAGAACATATAATTATCTTTCTGTTCCTAAATATTTAACTTCTATAATGTCCTTCAGTCCCCGCTATATTACTGTAAACAACAGTCTGTCACTCTTTAAGGCTGAGTAACATCCTGTAGTGATATTCCACTGTGTGCACCTTACGTTTGGTATCTGTGCATCCACTGATGAGTACCTAGGATAATTCTGTACCTTGTCTTTTATGAAGGATGATGTAATAAACATGAGTTCAAATGTCAATTGGATCATATTCATTCACTCATTGCTTTTTTATTATCCGGAGGAACATTCATGCTGTTTTCTTTAATGCCTACATTGATTTATATTTCCACCAACAGAGCATAAGTATTCCACTGTCCATATTTTGAAGAGTAGTTGCTGTTTTGTGCTTTTAGGTTGGCCATCTGTACTCCAGGGAGGTGGGAGTTGTTGCAACATTGTGGATTAGGTATGCATTTCCCTGATGATTAGTGATGTCATGAATCATACCATGAGCCACTCGTCTGTCCTCTTTTGAGAATTTTCTGATAGGATTTAAGCCTCTTTTATTATTCCACTTTAGTAAGCAGAAAAGAAAAACACTGTGCAGTGTGTGTGTGTGTGTGGGGGGGGGTCAACGGACAGCTTGTGGGAGTTGATGTTCTCTTTCTACCATGTTGAGTTCTGAGGAGCAAACTCAGGTCCTTAAATTGGTAAAGCAAGCATCTTTGCCACTGAACCATCTTGCCAGCTAAATTCATTCTCCAATTTTTAATTAGAATTTAATGTAGCCCTTGAAAAGTTATCCTTAATTGATGTATGTTGTAATTATTTAAGATAAAAACAATGATAGCAAGTCTTTAACAAGTATAACAGGTTTAGGATAAAATACTAAATCTATATAAAAAAGAAACTTAAAAATTCTTTAAAGGGAAATTTATCATGGTTTAAAATATGCTAACAGTTTGTGTTGTTCCAGATTCACAATCTTTTTTCTCCTATACTGGACTTTTGGTGTGGTCTGGGGGTGGAATTTCTTTGCTCTTTGCCTCTGTGGTGAAGAGCTGGGTTGTTATGTTTGCATCATCTACATTAAATGCCATCTTAACTGATTTGAACATTTAAAAAATGTATCTTTTATTGTAATTTTGTGAACTGTAAACAGTGTATTTTGATCACGTTTAGAACTCCCCTCTTTCAACACCTCTCTGATAGCCCTCCCCCTGCAGGAGTTACCATTTTGAAGCCACTTTTTTTCCTTGTATAACTCAAATAGTTACCTTTATTTTTCGCCATAACCACCTCATACTGTATTTTGAGTATCTTTGTAGGACAACATGTCCTTTCCCTTAAATCAAACCTCTTGCTCTGTAAACATGTTCAGTATGTGGATATAATTTATAACCCTGTTTCTGTTTAGCTATGCCTGCCCTCCCCACCACTTAACCAGCACACCACACTGCATGAAAAACTGGCTCTTTTCTTTCTGCTTTTCCACTTATAATATAAACCTCAGAACACATGAAGCTATCTCCAGAACAACTCCGAACTGCCCTTAGACCGAAGTAATTGAGCCCAAGGTAGGTATATTGCTATAGTCACATAGTCCCTCCATTTTGACAAAGTGGAGAAAGATTTCCATAAAATGCAGTTAAATGCTAAAATGATATGTCCGTAAAAATGATCCATGACTACTGACAGTAAGCACAGGTGCTCCGTGTGCAAATAAAACACTTGACTCAGTCTTTCTTATCTTTGTGTCTAGAGCATACATGTCTTTTCTGGGAAGCCTTCAGTCAAACTTTGCCTTTATAATCAATTGAATTTACAAAGACAAGACAATCTAATAGAAGAAATAACAGCCTTTTCAGTATACTTACATACATCCTGGCAAGACATTCAGATATATGAAATAAAAATGAATTAATAAATGAAAATATAAAAGATATCCTGCTAAGAAATCACATTTGACACCCCCATTTTATTGTCAATTTGTAAAGCATCTACTCTATTATTTGATAAATTATTCCACTGAGACAGGTTGTCTCACTGAAACTTGAGCTGGTCTGGTAGCCAGCAAGTCCAGCAATTTGCTGTATCTATTTGCCTAATCCTCACAGAACTGTGATTATAGACCACACTCAGTTTTTCACATGGATATATTTTTCAAAATAATAACTCAAAAAAATTAACATTACATTAATCAACAGGAGATAACCAGAAGTGTGTTAATATTTTAATATTCCATGAAGATTAACCGAATTTGTTAATAATAAACACAAATTTTGTTTTGCTTCTTTCTATGATTGTATATAGTAAGGGTTTTTATAATGATGTTCTCATTCAAGTATGTCATATATCTCAGCCTTTTCATGCCCTGCATCCTATCCCCCTCATCTCTTGCTAAGCCTGTTCTTTTATCAAACAGTCTCTTTTCTACTTTCATAATATATACATAATATACATAGAGAGATGGAATATTTTCTACATATATTAAAATATGAGAAAAATATGTAATATTTGTTATCCAAGTCTGGCTTACTTTGCTTGATATGAGTATCTCCAGTTATATCTGTTTTCATAAAAAACAGATCATTTTATTCTTCTTTATGGCTGAGAAGAACTGAACCATGTGCGTTTACTACAGTTTCTGTATCCATTCCTTTGGATAATGGGACACGTAGGCTAATTCCATTTTAAGAGAAATCATACTGCTAAGGTTAAACCACCAAAGAAAACAAGGGCTGGTGGAACACTGTAAGAATTTGCTTCTGTATTTGTTTTCATTAAAATATTTTAAAATGCAACGTTTTCTCTTTTTATGTGTCTGTTTTTGCGGAAAGGAGTATGTGTGCACATGTGTGAGGGTTCCCTCAGAGGGCAGAAGGGGGATGAGATATTCTGGAGCTGAAGTTACAGGCAACTGTGTGTTGCCCGATGTGGGTTCAGTGAATAGAACGCTAGTCCTCTAGAAAGAAGCAACAGCATTTAACATCTGAGCCAAACCTCCAGCCCCTCTTTTTTACATTTTATTTTGAAGTGAGTTTAGGGTTTTAGAAAAGTTACCAAGATAGTGACGCAGCCCTCAACTAACACTGACATCATACGTCCAATGGGACCTTCAGTAGCAGTATTTTGCTTGGGCAAATGCTAGTGGAGAATTTACAGTTGCTGAAATAATGACCAATTTTATGTTCAATAAACATTCAAAGCTATACTATTCACATTCAGCGGATTAAAATAGAGAGTAGTACAAAATAGATAGTTCCAGACACTGTGGATAGACACAAAATCCCATGCTAAGGATAGTTTACTAAACAGGCAGATCAGATTCCCTGTAGTTAATAAGATCAGCATTAAACATGGCAAGCAAAAGGCTAACTACATTATGTATAGTAACGGCTCATAATTAGTTTGCAATATTAATTCAGAGAACGAAGATGGAAAATATTAGTGGGAATGGCTGCAAATTTATTAAGGGTATCTAAATGCCATTAAACTACATTATATGAAACTTGAAAAATGTCAATAAAAAGTTAAAAGCAATTTTATGTGTGTGAGTTTTTTGTCTGCATTTACGTACACCCATCTGTGCAATGCCTGTGAGGGCCAAAAGAAAGCAACAGTTTGCCTGGATTTGGAGTTTCGGAGAATTGTTAGACACCATGAGGATGCTGAGACGAAACCCTGGTCTTCTACAGGGAGAAACCAGAGTTTTTAACTGCTGAGCCCCAAAGATTGTAATTTCATGTAATGTCTTACATGTTATCATTGTGCATGCCTTAAATACTTGGGTGCAGAGGCAAGAAGATCTCTGTGAGTTTCAAGGCTAGTCTGGGCTGCATATGAGAAAAGTCTTAAAAAACAGAAAATGAAAAGAGAGAAAGAAACAAGATGTGCCGTGGTCAGTGTGGTCAAGGGTGGCTTCAACAGTGTTAACTTTGAACAGAGATACAAAGAACTTTCATATTTGAGCTTGGCAGATATATTAAGGAGTTCATTCAAGTAAAAGCGATGGGTAAAATTTTAAATGACAAGAAGGAGAGCAGTGTTACTAGAACAAAATGATACAGTCTGGGCAACGGGGTAGGTATCTAACTTTAGAGCTTGGAGGCTTCCATTCCTTCTGCCCAGAATTGTCTTTCTCCTGGTGAAAACTGACTAAGTCTTTATCTCCCATGACTAAGTTCCCATCTCACCTTTTCAAAGAGGTGTTTTTTTTCCAACTACTCATCTTAATATTGCAACCTGCCTACTCCCCAATCCATCATTTACGTTGTACTCTGTAGCCTCCTTAGAATAATGTATTTTCAACTTTATTTTTAGAAAGTCTAACAGAGCTTATAATTTAATGTTTGGGGTCATATTTGTCATTTATTGTGTTTTATCCTTGCTTCAATAAAAAACTCATGATGCCAGGTAGTGTTATATCACAAGTCATTAAAAAAAGCTTTTCAGAAAATATTTTATTAATAACTCAGCAAATGAATGGTTGTGTTGATGTGATAAAACATCATGACTATGGAAGAGTTTATTTTGGCTTATGGCTCCATAAGAAGGGTCCATGATGACAGGGGAAGCATGAAAGTAGGTGGTCAGAGCAAGAAGCTGAAAGATCAAATCTTAAGTGCATGAAGAAATCAAAGAATGAACTGGATGTGTGGCCAGGCTATAAATGCTCACAGCCTGCCCCCAGTAACACCTTTCCTCCATCCAGTCATGTTCAAAAGTGCTGTAACCTCCCCCAAACACTGCCACCAGCTGGGAACCAAGTGTTCAAACACATGTGTCTGTGGGGGAAATTTCTCACTGAAACCACCACAAATGTGGATTGAGAAGATATTTGTTAAAGGTATAAACAAATGAATGGAGGGCTTTAAGTAGGGATGATACAATAAATAACAGATATATTTTATAAAAACAGTCTATAGAAAGTCAGTTGTAGAAGCAGAGACAAACTATGAATGAAATATCATAATGGTAGCTTGCTTTAAGTAGCACCTGGATGTGTTTAGCCTCCCGATATTTTTTTTTCTAATAAAGTGGATGAACATTGTAAGTGAAGAAGTGTTAGGTCATCTTAGGAATCTGGGTTAAGCAGATTGAGATAAGGGGCGTGAAACAGATTTAAGATGGGAGAAGGAATCCAGAATTCTGAAGTAAATTTGATCACCCAAACAATTAGTGTAGAGAGAGAACAGAAGTCCAAAGTGGGACCATGGCTGCCGCAGGACATAGTGATGTGAAAATTAAGGAGAGATGAAAGAGAACAAGGAGAAGCAATCAGTGATGTAAAGGGGAAAGCAGCAATGTTTCAAGTTCTGGGAAGAAATATGAGAGTGATCATTTCCATCAATTGTCACTGGAAGGTCAGGTAATATATGAAATTTTCAATGACTATTTGATATTCAGGAAATATGGAGGCTATTGATGAGCTTTGCAAAAGTATATAATCACTTCTACCACTAGCCCTAAATTGATCACGACTTCTTTTCCATACCACATTTTTTTCTCTTTCAGGAATAAAATTAATATTGTTATTTACTTTCTAAATTATTTCGCCACAACTCTAAAATACCATTATATTTGTCATCTTCAAATTTCATTCCTTTAACTGGCAGCATGTGAATTTCATGAGTGCTGTCACAAACTTCTGACTTCTAATTGTTTGGGGGAGATTTTGCTTGATTATTTGTTATTTTATTTTGTTTGATGTTTTGGCCTCCTGACAGCTAAGATTATAGGTATGTATTACCATTTCTGGCCTGACTTTTGATTTGAAGCAATTCAATTACACAGGCAACTTGAATAAGAAAAGTCACATTAATCAGGGCCCTTCTGGGTGTTGATGTCTTTGATCAACAAGTACAAAGAAGGAATTAAGGTATTTAGAATCTGTCACTGCTTATAAGACAGAAATGAAATCCTTGAGCTTCAAGCTCTCTGTGACTTAAGTACTACTGTATAGAAAAGAATCTGTGGAAGTATTTGAAAGTGCATGAGAAAAATTTTCCCTTTAATCAGCCATTTGCTCAGGTGGTCTGAGACGTTTATTGCTTCCTATCAGCATTAGAGCTTAATTTCAGCCAGAGATCTTACACATTTTACAATAGTATGTATTGTCACAACTAAAATCTTATTAGATTCTGCATTACCTAATTGAACTATGAAATGATGTGCAACGCTAATGAAAATGACAGCTACTCACAACTCACTATGAAGATTTAAAACAGTAAGTCTTACAGTGTCTAAAATTTAATGCTAGTACGTGATGGGCACTCAGCTCATCAATAAATGTTTAACATCTCAGTAAAATCTACCTAAATTATGTCGAAGAATAAAATTAGAGACCTGTACCACAATATAGGTAACAAGTGATCATCTTACCACTATATATTATCTTATGCTGTAAAAGGTTATATCAAGTGAAAATATTATATTTTATGCATAGTTAAATGCTATTCTATGTGTTTGTTTAAAACTAATTAAACAGCCACATAGCTTGTTATTAATTTACCTACTAAAAAGGGGCATTTCCAGGCATTAATATAATAAAGAGGAAAAATGACCCCCAAATAGTAAAACATTAATTTTAGGATTAGCCTAATAGTCCACTTTATATTTTAAAGTTTCCTCTATATTTTATCATTTCATCTTAACATTAGGTTAGTAGCTTTAACATTATATATACCTGAAAATGGAAGTAATTCCTCATTCAAGTTTATAACCCATAGTGTTATACCTTTATCCATAAGAGGTTTTAAATATGAATTGATTGGAATGTGGTACCCCATCACTCAATTTTTGGGTGAAAACTTCTTTGCATTTCAATTAACCTCCTGCTCAAAGAGCACCTGCAGTCTATAGGGGAAAGTCTTTCACAACGAACTGTAATGGAAGAAGTTACCTAAAACCAGCAAACAATAATGACAGAAAATCTATGGAGATTCGTAAAGTATGCAGATTAAAAGTCAGTATACAAAGCATTATTTAGACTTTTAAAGAAAAAAAATCCATGGATTAATCCTAATGCATATCATTTAGTATCACTTGACTAGTTTATTTGTTTTCCTTGTATACCTATTAGAAATTAAATTATAGTTCTGAGGAAAATCACTTTTATTTCTCTAGGGTCTGGACAGTTACGGTTTGGAGGTATTAGGCTGTACTCTCCTGTGGATTGCTACACTCATCAAAGAAGTGGCAGGAAATGAGATAAGTTCCTGGCAACTTCCAATTGGACAGAATGCTGGAGAGTTACCAGCCTTTGTTCTTCTTAATTTTCACTTTTATAAATGTCAGTCATTAATTATTCAATAATCACTTGTGGAATATTTATTATTTTATTCAGCAAATATCAATTTTATGTCCTGTACATATAAGTTACTGTTCTACAGTGAAATTGTTGTGATGTAAGAATTAAAAACAGGTCAGAGTAGGTGTCTGTTCATATACAATTCCATTCTTATGGTGAATAAAATACAGTAAATCTAGAAGAGAATATACCAGTTCCTGATAGGGCCTATGAAAACAGAACAGTGGGGAGAGAGAGCTTTAAAAGTTTCTTTGGAGGTATCTATGTGAGAAGTCTGGTGGTTTGTGACAAGAATATTGTCAAAGGAAAAGCAGTCATGAACACACTGAATTGGAAGTAACCTATTATATTTAATTAACACAAAGGAAAATTGAAAGTGAAGGTGTTACTAGAAGAGGTAAGGAAAGGATGTCAGAAGCAAGTCTTGTAGAATATTAAACGGAGTAAAGAATTTCACTTTCATTCTAAAACAGAAAAAGCCACCAAGACTTTTTTGTGGGGGAGGGAGAAGTTGATTTTTATTTAGGAAACAAACAATAAAAAGTACACAGAGATAAGGATAGTTTCACTTATTTGTAAATTCATATTTACTGTTAAGTAGCAGAGGCGCACAAACTCCTGATTCGGCCTTCTTCCTGACATTACCTAGACAAGAATGAGGTAGCTCTGGTCCACATTTCCCAAGATGTGGCCCAACAATTGCTTTTCAAAGATCATCACTGAGCTCCAAGTTAATGCCTTCCGCGTTTTGTTTGCTGTTGTCTCATGATGTTTGTGTGAAGTGACTGCTTTTATTTCAGTTTTTGGTCCCTAGATAGACTTTTGTTTTATTTAGAGAAAATTAAAGGCTTTTAAAAAAAGGAATAAATCATGATAGATTTAGAGTACTTTAGTTTTATTGAAAAAAAATGAACAGAAGCTACAGCCTGTATTTAAACCCTGCAGACTTTGATTGGTTATTAGTATCTGTGGCAAATTTGCTTACAGTTGATCAGTCAGTATATTAATCAATTTTAGAGTTTGTACTACGCTTTTACCTTTGTATTGTACACTATATTCCTGTGAACAATTATGTCATCTATCTACTATCAGACATTTGTTATCTGTGATACACTTCCTTAGACTGTTGTCAACATTAATTAGTCACCCATTAAAATGGCCTTTCCAAGAAAACAAATACAACATGTATTTGGAAAATTCCTCTATCTCACTATATTTTGCTTATCAATTAATATACAATAACTACAGTTTGGTTTTATATAATTCTTTAAACTGCCTTGTTCTTTTTAATTTATAAAATGTATTTAGGTTTTCCCCTAATATTTCTTTTTATTTTCTGCAGGTGGACCTTGAACTCTCAGAGATCTGCATGCCTCTGGCTTCCAAGTGCTGGGATTCAAGGTGTGCACCAGCATACCTGGCTCTCTTCATATTTCATAGTATAGAAGTTAATTCTTTTTATTGCTGAAAGATATTCCATTTTAAATATACTACAATTTCTTTATCCATTAACCTATTGAAAGACATCTTGGCTGCTTCCAAGTTTGGTGATTGTTTTTTAAGTTGTTATAAGCATTTTGTGCGGACTTGTGTGTGGACATAAATTCTACACTCTTTTCTAAAGAGCAAGGAGTAAGATTGCTCTTGGATAATATTATGCTGACATCATGAAGAACTGTCACTGTCGTTCATCAAAGTTGCTGTGTCCTTCTGCGTTCACATCGACAGTAAATAGAGTTCCCTTTGCTACTCATCTTCTTCAGCATTTGGTGGTGCTGCTGTCTTGGGTTGTTGTCATTCTATTCGGTAGCTGGTGGTAACTCATTGCTTGACTTTGCAATCACTGATGACTTGTATGTCTTCTCTGACGAAGTATTTGCTCTAATGGTGTGCCTGTGTAAGTCTTCTGCTCTTTGATTGCTACTAAATTTATGGAGTTCTGAAATTGATACTTTGGATACAATTATTCTTTTACTCAGATACATGATGTGTAAATTTTCCCCCAACCCAGTGATGTGCCTTTTCATTCTTAAAACAGTGTCTTTTCTCATGTTAATGCAGTCAAATCTATCACTATTGTGTTATATTATGCTTCTCATTTTTATAATGTATTTTATTGAATAATTGTGTATTTCATACATATCATTTCAATCTTAATCATATTTATATCCCTTTCCTCACTGACACCCCCACTTCATAGCCCCCCGTAACTGGAATCCATACATTCTTTCATCTGTGTTAAAGTTTACGGAGTTTAGTTTCTCCAAGTGACCTCAGTTCAGGTTCATCAACTGAGGTCCAGTCAGCCTATCCCAAGTCCCTCCCTTTAGGAAGACCAGCTCATCCTCACCCAACAATAATCAGTTACCAATATTTCTTCAGCAAGGGTTGGGGTTGCTGGGTTTCCTCCAGTTCCATGCTGGGTTTTTGTCTGCTTGAGTTTGCATGGGATTTGAGCATGCCAAGATCATTGCTGTATGTTGCGTCCCCTCATGGCTGTCACGATGGGTGAGGCAGATATGGGTTGGTGCTCCTCTTCCTCCTTGTGATTACCCCTGTCCCCGTCCACGGGGAGGAGATCTTAGGAGAGATCGGGTGCATGGTTTGCCCCAACACAGATCCCCTGTGCGTTGTGGCAGAGATCCTAAAGTCAAAGCTGGGACCCCCGTCGGGCCAAGAGGAGCCTATAGCTGACTTCTTCTGGTGTTGCAGCTCTTTATTGTGTTACAGCTCTTTTCAGGATGCTACAGCTCTTCTATCTGAGTAGCAGGAAGCCATTTAGGGAACTCAGCAGCCACATTATAAAGGCTCAAAGCCAAAGAAATTAGCATACAGTGCAAGGTTTTCACCAATCATCATACAGCAGAAAATTCACCTAAAACTAGCATACAGGGGAGGGGTAATTATCCATATGAGGAAGTAACATATCTGCCAATCAGCATACAGAAAAAGGGATATCTCATTAATATACAAGGAGGGGTATCTCTCTAAATGAGGAAGTAGCATACTAACCAATAGTAATGTTCCTACATTTCACCTAGAGTCAACATAAGTTTCATTTCTTTGTAGGTTCCTCATTTCTAGGAGGCCTTGTTTATCTCTTGGTGTCTCCTGGTTTGGTTTTACTTCTTCTAAGCTCCATTTTAGATGGGCTCAATAGCTGTAGGTTCATATGAGCAGGTTCCCAGGAGCTTGTAGGATTCTATTCCCATACATCATGCCCTTCCTCACTGTCTCTTACAATCTTTCTGCCCCCTCTTCTGCAATGCTCATGAGCCCTGAGTAAGTGAGACTTAATATAAGAGTCCTGTTCAGGGACCCACATCTGCAGATTCCTAATCTCCATGATTTAGCCATTTCTGACCTTCTGTGTTGTTAGCCCTTTGTTGTAGGTGAGAGCTTCATTAATGAGAATTGAGAGATTCATTAGTGTACTCTTTACCCCTTGTTCTATATTGCTTGGGCACTGGGTGTAGTGGCTGCACTGTAGATGTGCCACTTAGCCATGGGCAATTCACAGATAATGTCTGCGTGTGAACAGCTGTGGTACTTTCTATTAATATATAATCTCCTTCTGATGCAAAAAAGCCTACTTTGATGAGTGGTGACTGGGATATTTGACTGTAAATATAAGGATACATATTTTTCATTTAGTAAGAAGATGCATTAGCCTAGGGATATGACAGCCCAGGAGATTTCTCTAAGATCTATGACTTCTTCAGTCATATGTATATGGCTATGATTACAGTACCAAACATGAGTTTCTTACCACTGAGTGAGTTCTAAGATCAATTAAGCAGCTGTTGATTGACCCCAAGATAAAAGTGCTACTATTGCACCAATATCAAACGTGGTACCAGGCATTGATGTGGTTATTTGGTCATGAAGCTGGTCTTGGGCCACTAAGTGATGTTCTTCCTTGGCTACTTGCATAATACTTTCCAGATCTATGAGTGCTACCTTTCAGGGGAAGTGGCTTCCAGGTCAGTTCCAGCTCTATTGCTCCGAAGTATGTCCTGTCTTCAGCAATAGGGTTTTACCTTCAAGTTCTGGGAGGCAACCAAGGACTGTGTCAATAGCCTGTGTAATTTTGGGAATATCTTGGACCACCCTGGCCAATAACTCAAAGGAAGGTTTCCCTGTCTGGCACTGTTTCTTGCTATGTAACCTTCACCTATGCACATGGACTCATGTAGAGATACTCTATGTGGAATTTGTCATTAGGTTGTTAAACTAGTGTGATTTCCTCTGGTGTTTTACGTGACCTAGGGAGCATTTATTCTCTCTCTCTCTCTCTCTTTCTTTATCTCTCCGTGTCATTTTTATATCTGGTAGTGACTATCAAACACAAGATTTTCTTGTACTTTCTTCTAGGGATTACATATTTTTGATCTTTGTATTTGTACTGTGATCTACTTTGAGTAACCTTTTGTAAAACGCAGGCAATTTTTGTCATTATTAATTTTTTATGTATGCACTGAATTAGACCAAATCCTTTCTTGGAAAAGATTGTAAAGTTTCCAATAATTTCTTCTATTTTGTTTTGTGGATGGTCAGTTCAATTTTGGAACCATTCTAATAGAAAATTGGGCACCAGCAAGAAGGTTCAGTGTATAATAGCACTTGCTATTCAAACCTGAAAACTTGAGTTTGATCCCCATCACAGAAGGTGGAAGGAGAGAACCAACTCATGAACGCTGTCCTCTGACCTCCACATACCCATGTATTAGTGTTAAAAGGCACACACATACACACACACACACACGCACAGCCCTACACACACAAACTCACATACGAACAAGCAATAGTAATAATAAATACAATTAATTTCCAAAAGGACAATTGTCCATACAAATCCTTGTTTTTTGAAATATTATTCCATATGTATAAAGAATGATAGGTAATTACTAATGGTAAATAAAGAAAATGATTCAGAATGATTCTCAATATTGAGTGTGAATGACGTATCATTGTTATGGGATATGAGAGTGTAATAAAAGATATAAACAAGACATACTAATGTTTTAATGTCTGAATATGGTGAATAAAGACAGATTACCTCATAGACTTTAAGTAACATTTAGCATATGTTCTGTAAATTTAGTATTACCATGAAATTTCTAAGTTGTTAAAATCTTGAAGACTTTTTAATTTATATTTTTATCTTTGCTTATATATTATTTTAATTGCTTTTTTATTTGTTTATTTTGTGACTGAGTGTGTATGTGTGTGTGTGTGTGTGTGTGTGTGTGGGTGGGTGGGTGGGTACACTTGCTCCTTTGTGTGTGTGGATGGCAGAGGACAACTTATGTGAGTCAGTTTTCTCTTTAGACCACATGACTCCCAGGTATGGAAGTCTGATGGTAAGTCTTGGAGGCAGGTGTCTTTATCCATTGTGACATCTCACTGCTTCCTTCCTTTTCAACTGTCTGTATTTTAAATAGTTGATTGTAGAGTTAAATTTTTAATTCTTAATTTTATCTTTTATGTAATTTTAGTTACTGTGATAGTACAGTTTTACTTATGACATGAAAAATACCTACTAGTGGTTTATTCTCAGTATGTCAGTATGTTAAAGACCTTAATCTCTTTTCAAAATGGTAATGACAAAAGTGAGTTATTGTGTGCCTTTGAATCACATTCACCAATGACATACAATATAAATCACAAAATATTGGCTTTTTGTTAAATATTTAATTGTATTTGTAAGTTTTTTAATTATGTAAAAAAAAAGTTCTTAATTGTAATTTGTAATTAGTTAAGCATTTGTAAGTTTTCCAAATGTTAAAAAAAATCAGGACCTACATAAAGATTTCCTTTTTGTTGATTAGCACTTTTAAAAAGTGTGGAAAATAAGAAGATTTTTATAATAAGTTCTTCACAAACTGAAACTTGGGAAGTAACTTGTCACACTAATGATAATAATCTTGTACAAAATACAGTCCACTTAGATAATTAGGTAAAGCCACCGAGGAGAAAATAACAATTGCTACGCTTGGAAAATGAAGTAACTATCCTCCAGAGGGAAGTCCGTGGGGAAAGACTTACTTCTAAACCACCGCTTTTAATTCTCCTTTGCTTCAGACTGTATGGAGCCTGAAGAATTGGAGGTTTCTTAAGCAATTGCGCTTTGCTATTGTCTGCCTGAGTGATAGTAAGAGCTTCTGTTTAAAGTCGGGTGAACATTGCTTCCTGGATTGCTGTGTGGCATTCCCATATTTTCTTCAAACCTTTCATATATTTCCAAACCTTTGTTTTTTTGCCAGTATTTGTCATAAAGAAGCACAAAGATATGTGGTTGCCATAATGTAAGGCATGATGTTTATTGTTTCACAAAAACTGCGAAACTCTTAGGTTCATAAATAATAGCTTGTCTGTTTAGGTGACTATATAATACCTTTATCCCCCAAAATATGGAAATAAATAAATGCTTTGTGGAAGTCATGACTTCATGAGATAAAATATTAATTTTTCTGTTACTTCTATTATTTTTATAACTATGCCACAAAAATGCTCCCAGGAAGTTTGTATTCTGAACTGTTCTGGAAGGAATTTGAAAGTCCTAGAACTTCTGTTTCTAATTCAATACCAAATCCACTCCCGAATGTCTCATGCCAGGTTCCCATATGGCTCAAGCTAGGGTGCCCAGAACAACAGGCTGAACAACATAACAAAAAGATCTTGAGCTGTTGTGAGGCCCACGCTATACTATCAGGAAAGGAGGAGGTCACGGGTGGCTAGGGGCTGAAGAGACTGCAAAGAGCTCAGGACTGATAAGACAGGTTATTCACTTGCACAAAGGCCTCTAGGCAGACTGTGGCCAGCAGAAACTCAATAACACACCAGCCCACAAAAACTGCACCCAGGCAGGCACAGTACACAGGTGCAAGGAGGAAAGCACACAGACTACACGCAGAAACACACACCCGTCCCGGCAAGAGTAAGACTCTGGTCTTTGACCTCAGGTCCCTATTTATATAGAGTCACAAAAAAGTGACACTCTGTCAAAAACAGTTATAGAACAGATTTCATCACTGTTTACTTTGGGTGATTCCAGACATCTGGTGTCAGTCATTTTGTGCTGACTCATAGCCATCCGGATGTTTAGCCTTCTTGGCTCAAGCCAGATATCCATATCAGTACCATGTCTAAAGAATACCTGAACTCTATGGCCCTCTGTTTCCAAAAGGTGTGTCTTCTTCATTATTGTACTTTTCAAAGCTCCCGGTATGAAATCCACATGGACAAACAGTCACTTACTTAGTTTCCTCTGTGACAACTAGTTATTTCTCTATTCTGTGATGTATTATGTGAAAATGACTTACAAGTCTGAGGTTTCTTTTAAAAACTGCTGAAACTTCAGGCATGGCAGTGTGAGGAGCTTGTTCAAACTTCTCCCAGAGTGAAATTACCATTTTTCTGATGGAAATTGTAACCTCTCCAGCCATTTCAAGACCCTTTTCATTGTCTCATGTTTATAAAGGTGGAGAAGCATTATTCAAGAAAATCTACCAAATTTGACTGAGAACAGCAAATCTTCAGCACAACACCCTCCCTACTCCCAGCTGCCCCACTGGCCCTCTCAGCTTCTGAACTCTTCTCCCTGGTGTTGTGCTCCAGGAAAGTGGGTTTTAAGCACTTCTCTTTCAGTGCTTTATTCAGCAGAAACAAAGTCTCAATCAGACACCAGAGGTTGAAGGTCCTTCTGCCTGTAGGTACCATCATGTGATTTGGGTTTCAGGGGTCCCAGCACTCAGGGCCAGCCGGAGGGGGCCTGAAGGATCTCGACTGTGAGTAAGAAGGCGAGTAGGTGCAGAGTCAAAACACTGACTCCGGGGGTTGAGCAGAAAGTACGCAGTGGTGGTCTGCTGCAAACTCATTTATTCAAGAAAGAGCATAGAGTTTTATAGGTCTTTTTAGCCAATAGCCTTATAGGGTGGGGTCCTGACTACAGCCAATCACAGTTTGTTCCCAGGTGGATCAGGTTCCCTCCGGGCAGAAACTGGCTTCACAACCAACCCCTGTGGAGCACCACACCCACAAGAGCCATTCCTTCATTCCTCCTGGCAGGTGGCCTAGCTAGGTCCACCCTGCATTATGCCCAACAATTGGGGATCAGTATTAGGAGAACACTAGAGAGTGACAAAAATATTAAAAAAATGAGAAATAGTCCTGGGTTTGACTCACAGTTAATTAAAATACATTCCTGTTCTCAATGATATATTGTTCATAGAGACTTTAATGTATAACAGTGGTCTTGTACTTAGTGATGTTATAACCTATTTTGTTTGAATACACATTTTGATGTTTTCATAATGATGAATTTGCTTAAAAATTCTTGGAATATGTTTCTGTCTTTAAGTAGCACATGATTATGTTCATTATTAAATTTAGTAATTAGATGCTTTCATTATGAAACTTCTAACATGGTAGGCAAACAGATTTCTTTATTTCTGTAGTTATCCCATTATGATAGCCACTTTTTGAAAATAAGTGATTATATTGTAGGATAGGTTCCTGTACTCACACACCTGCCTTCTCTATAAAATAAGCAAAATGCCCACATATATATCAGACTCATTTTTCTTTCATTTTTAAACTTTGGTTAAAAAATATATATATTGGTTTAATATATATATGTATATATATGTATATGTATATATACATATATATATATATATATGTATATGTATATATCTTGGGGCTGAATAGATGGCTCAGAGGTTATGGGTTAAGTGCACTCGCTGCTCTTGCAGAGGACCTAGGTTTGGTTCCCAGAATCCACATGGAAGCTAACAACTGTGTGTAACTCCAGTTCCAGGGGATCCAGCATTCTATTCTGACCTCTGTGGCTACTGCATAACACAGGTGCACTTACACACACATCCATTTAGGCACGACACAGGTGCACTTACATAATTGTAAGCAATACACTTATACACATGAAATAAAAACTACAAATAAAATACTTAAAATTTATGTCTTAGTCTTACAAAACAAAATTATATTTATCTATGGAATATTTACATATATAAATGTGCAAATGTTTGCAGCTTCTCTCAGCTCCTGAAGGAGAACCTATACCTAAAGGCCCAATGATTAAATATTCTATTTCTATACTGAAAATCAACAAAATAAAGACCAAAGAGGTGGAAAGAGGTGGACATGCCAGTTATCATGATGGCTGCAGAGTAAAGGGCAAGAAGTTGTGCAGCTCTGTGAAGTGTCTGCACGGAAACAGGGATTTGAGAAAATGTGTGTTTATAGGTGTTATGACTTGGACTCCAATCAATGTCTTCAGAAATTGTGAGCAAAGATTGAATTTTCATTTGAATTGTCTTTGTGGCTCCTGAAATATGGTGCTTAAAGGTGATGCTGCTTTAAGATAGAATCATCAGTTACTGGTTTGGAATTCTGTTTACATAGCAGATGTATAAAATAATATGTTTGTGGATACATAGTGAAAGAAAGTGTTTTCTTCACAATTCCTTTTATAATTTATTGGGTAATGAAGTCTCTTGTTCCAAGTAAAAGCATCTGTTTGCAAGTCTCTTGTCCCACATTCAAATCCTGGGATCCACATAGTGGAAAGAAAGAACTGACTCCCACAAGTTGTCTTTGACTTCAGAAAGCATGATGTGGCACAGGTGTGCACATGTGAATGCACAAACACGCATGTATACACAAAAACATACATGCAATTAAATCAACGTAATTTTAAAAATTATGCCATATCCACACTGTGAAAGCAGTGGGTATTTGGCTTTCAAGTGATTTAGAAATTAGATAATATGCAAAGTTCATTGTCCTCAGATGTACTACATAGCTTGCTTTATTCAGCGTAAATTTGATTTCCTGTGACCCATATTTGCTTTAGTTTAGAGTTTATTTTAGGAAGAGGCAGCCCATAAAGTGGGGGTCCCAAATCCAAGGAGATTTAGTATTGCAATGTCAAAATTTTGGATTCAAATATTTATTGGAAAATGAAGAGGTAAAATAAAATACATGTAAGATTGGACTACAGTTACAGAACTGTCTTTTTGGGCAACTTGTTGAAAAGTCCTTTTTCACACAATCCTGTTAGTTGATTGCTTAGGGTTGGTTGGAATTAAGTTTTGCCTCTGTCTAATGTAAGCATTTACTGCCAATGACCAAGTTAAGTTTTGGCAATTTTGTAAACCAAACAAAGCTGAAGTCACCTGTGAGTCCTGTTTTTCTCGTCAGAGACTCTCCAGGTCTGGTCTCCATTTTCATTTTGCTTAAGAATGGCTTTCTTGGTCTGAGGAAAAAGGGAGACATAGTTTCCAGGAAACAGTGTGTGTGACATAGCTTGCCACATCCAATAAATACTACCTCAAATCTTCTCTTTGTTTGATCAGCCCCTGTGAACCTCAGGTAGATTAATAAAGACCTTATGAATTTCTGGAATATGCTAAAAGTATGTGCTAGAAACATTTTTTGCAGCTGAAAATTTTAAATTTACTTTATTTTTATCCGTGCGTGAATGTCTGTATGAATGTACATATGTGCATCATATATGTGAAGGGGACAGAGGATCCCTAGAATACATGCATTGAGGTCTGGCCAGCGGTGTGCAAGTGTGGAGCATGGATGGTGGAGAGTGTCTAAATTAAAAATTGTTGTATGAAATGTACAAAAACTCAATTAAAAAAATTAACAAAAATATTATCTATATTAAATTCATGAGTAAGACTCTAACAAATGAGAGATATAGACATAGATAAAGACAAATGACCTGAAATATTTTAGTTATTTTCAAGCTATAAATATTACTATAAACTAACAAATAACCATATAAACTATAAAAAAATAAAATGCATATGCATGTGTATTTATGGGAAAATAGAAACCCTGAAGTGATCAGATTTTAAAGAAAACAATAAAATTTCTAGCAACACAAAATCAAAAATATTAAATCACAATTTGAAATATCTGTTTAACAATGTAAAGATCATAAAATACTCAGTAGAAAAATGCAGAATTAGATGACTGATCAAAATAAATTATCCAGAATATAGTACATAGGAACAAAGGAGCTCTTGTCTTCTCACAAGAGCTCCTTTGCTTTGTCCCTGTGCGCTATATTCTGGATAATGAGAAGGGGTGCAGAGGAAAGAACCTGAAGATCTGACACGCTCTGCAGGAAATCCAGAAAACCAGAATCCAATGTGTTCAGATTCCTGGCCAGAGACTCATGACACCTAGTTAATCTCAGGCAAAATTAAGAATTCTAGCCCTAAATATGAGTAGAGAAAGCTCAGAAATGCATGGCGCAGACAAACGTCTCTAAAAGCATCTGGAAAGATATAATGGGGGCAGAGGAGACAGTTAATTTTCAGAGGAGTGACCCTTTGTCACAGTGTCAGAATGGAAAGGAGAAACAAGATGTCCTCAGAGCCCAGCTGGATTGCCACATTGTATGTCTCAGCTCTCCGAAGCAGATTGCATTATATATTCCAAATAAGCTAATTTGATGACCCTTGCGTTGAACTTGTCCACCTTTCCTCCCAAAGCTATCATCCTATCACAAAAGTGTTATAGATACAATCATTTAAGAGGAAATATCCTTACAATAGAGTGGATGCGATGTGATTAGTGTCCTTAAGAGAAGGTTGTGTGAAGACTCAAAGGCAATGAGAAGCCATGGCTGACAGAGGTGGTGAGTGTAGCAAATATAGCTTCAAGCCCAGCAGCACCAAAGACTGTCAGTCAATGACTGGAAGCTCAGAAGAAACAGGGACAGATCCTGGTATAGATTTCAGAGCAAGCATGTCTTGCTGAAGCCATAATTTTGACCATCAAACTACAGAACACTGGGATATGAGTAAACGTGTGTTGTTTTCCGCTACCTGTTTTGTGCAATTTTGTTATGGCAGCTCTAAGAATCAACACACCAATGCAACTGTAGAAATATTGGGCATCTCATGTACATATGTATTCATTCATATATTCATTATATATATTCATATGTATATATAAATAAATGAATTTGCTATTAGCTCATTAATGATGCTGTGAAAAATTCTTACTAAGAAGGATACAACTGCTGTAGTGGGGCTCAAGAAAGAGTATCATTTAGTATCATTTAGCTAACAGCCACATTAAACAGGAGATTGTATTTGTTTTACAATTTTCAAAAATCAGCAAAAGAATTGGAATATATCAGAATAATTTGGTATTATTTGCACTATACCTTTTAGGAATGGTTTACCGATTTCCTAAGTGCATATGTGCCTATTCCTATTGTAAGGTGTGAATGAAACCCCCAACAGTTTCAGACTCAGGAAGAAATCTGGAGCCAGAAGTTTGCAAAAGAGGAATGAAGAAAGACGGACCTTTTACAACCTCTCATCGAAACATTGCAAATACCTCAGATAAAGAACTCCAGACCCCAAATTCCAAGAAAACTGGGCTTCCTTAACAGATAACATTCCGGACTCCAGGAATGCGAAAAAGGGAATTCCTTCCAGGCTTAACACCAAACGATGCCAAGGGGGTACCTTTTCCCTATAAAAAGCCCACCTGATCAGTTAAGGAGGGGCTAGTTTCTTCTCCACTCCCGGGAGAAAGCTAGTCCAGCTGATTTCCCGTTCCCGACTGGGAGTCAGTTCAATGTCCAATAAACCCGGTTCAGTCAATTCCCGTCTCTGGTTGATTTCTGCTACGTCTCGCGAACCCGAACCTTACACCTATTAGTACTAAATTACTAATTTATATTATTATACTGAATATATTGATATATTTCCCCATAAACACATTTTAATATTTTATGCTTTTGAAATATTTAATATTTCTGTGCATTCAAAATATAATGGTGATATGTTTAATACACTTTACACGTTAGTTATAAAATGACTTCATGTATAGGACAATGAATAAATTTAAGTTATTTTTTAAAAGATGAATAGTCAGGGAGAGATAGAGGAGTAATAAGTAAGGCTTAGGTGGTTTCAAAAACCAGAGGGAAGGACATTATTTTAAAATTCTACTGCAAAATACACATAATATATATGTATGTATACAGCTGAAGGCTATATAACAAGAAATACAGTGCCAGACATGGAAAGCCTTCCTTCCCATTGTTTGTCAGGTTAGCCCAAGATACTCTCAAAATAACAGAAGCTATTGCTAAATCCCTTGATTGCCTTCATGAACTTGAAGATAAGCTTCTATTGCTGAAATCAGGGCATATCTTGAACACCAGATTTGGAGCAATCGAGCTAGAATTGATCTTGAAGACCAGCTCCCACAATATCAGAAGAAATTCTGCAAAGTGTCAAAGGAGAAATACCAATCAGTGATTTCATTTTGTCACAAAAATCTATGAACTACAGCCATGACCAATCCAGCAAATAATCTCTACCGCTTAATTGGTGGTACTTTTATCTTGTGGGTAATTGACAGTTGTCTAATTGGACTTGAGTCCTTCTCAAAGGGATGGAACTCACATATGGTACTATAAACATAGCCAAATACGCATATCTGGAATGGTCAGAGATCATAAAGAAACATCTACTTTTGTCACACCCTTAAATAAATGTAGTTTTTTAGTGTATTCTAAAAACATATACTTACTTTTAAAGATAAGGATGCCTCTCATCGCTAATCAAGAAGCCACTTATTGCAGCAAATCAAAATGACTAAAACGGTCAAATGTGGAGAATAAGAGTCTGTGACTGACCCAGCCCTGGGTGAAACATCTAAAAACGCAACATCCTAAAGCTCTGTGGTACAGGGGGCAGAAAGAATATCGATGCATCTCTCAGTTACCACCAACAAAGCTTCCGCAAGCAACAGACGGTGATTAATCCAGAAAGCCACAATTAAGTGTTTGTTGGGTTTGGAATCCCTTGGGGTCTTGGAAACAATACACTTTGTATATTGAGGGACGAATGTGTATAGTTCATTCCTCTCTAGACTGTTTCATGTCTATTTGCAAAGTCTTTGGGTTTTGACGAGGTATATGGAGACTTCAGAATAGTGTTTGACAAATGATATTATTTAGTCTTAAATATATTATATATGGAAATTATAAATATCTTAATGTCATTTTTTACCAACAGACATAGGTATAGGATAAAGTAGGTCATAAGGACAGCTTTTATAATTGGCTTCAATATCATGAGTTCTTTCCTATCTAGCTGTCTGTGTTATTGTTGAAGCAAGATGAACAAACTGAAGCTATCATCTTTTAAACTTCTAACCTCAGAAATTTAATATTAGTTTCTGATCTCAAAAGGCTGTAATAGACTCTGCTGGTATCATTCTAAAGTGCTTCAGTGGACATAGAGGTGGGAAGCTGATGAAAACCCATAAACAACTGTGAGTCTAGTATAGAATTCTCTATACTATACCGAGACCCGTTCTTGGAGCTGATTGACTCTCTTAGGGGCTGGGTACTATTTTAGAGGTAATTTCTTTCTCTCTTAACCCATCACTTCCTCTGCTTCAGAGGCTCGTTAGCACTAATTCTGATGGGAAACTACATCCAGATTGTCATCCCTGTATTTCTCAGATCTTTCTACTTCCCTTGGCTTCTTCATATGTCCCTGATGTCTTTTCTTTCCCATCTTTCTGCTTTCTTTGATTGTGATTTACGTTCACTTATGGTGTATATCAGAATAAAAACCTGCATTCGTCACTGAGTTATTCCTCCCACAAGAGACAGTACCCACTCTTCATCAGTTTGTAGGAGTGTCTTACATATATAATGGATTCACAATGTTTAGAACATAGTTAACAGCGGTGAAAAGAAACTTGATCAAAGACATAGGCATTTTCATAATTCTCTTTCTAGTAATTTTGTTATTAAAATAATTTCTGGAACACATTTAAAGTATATTTTTATGTATATTTTTGAATATTTGTGCATTTCATAAAAAATATTTTAATCATCTTCATATGCCTTCATCCTCATTTTATGTATTCTGTTGTGTGTGGCTTAAGACCAACTGAGTCAAATTAGTGTACCTAGATGTCCCTCAGACCAAGTTCATCCACTAGAGTCTAGTTAACCTATCTACATATCTCTCTTAAAGAAGATCAATCTCCCACATCCAGCAGTAATCAGCTGCCAATAGTGCATGCTGACACTATTACTGTAAGTTCATATGAGCAAGGTCTCGGGAGCTTGTAATACTCTTGATTTCTTATGGTCATGTGCCTTCTCCCTTGGTTCTTACAGTCTTTCCTTACCCCTCTTCTGCAATATTCCCTGAGTCCTGGGTGTGTGGAGTTTAATATAGGAGTCCTGACCAGGGTGCCAACTCTGCAGAATCTAATTCTCTACCCTTTGGCCATTTATAACCTTTTTTGTTCATTGCCCTTGTTAACGAGGAACGTTGAGGATGAAAGCTGAGAGATGCTTTAGTATTCTCTCTATCCCCTATTCCACTATGTTCCATAAGCCTTAGGTGCACAAGTGCCATTGTAGATATGTCACAGACATTTATTCTCTAAGTGTGATCATTTGTGGAATACTGTGATAGTCTCTGTCTGTTGTAAAAAATGCTTCTTGGATGAGTGGTGAATGGAATACGTGACAGGAAGTACAAGGATGCATATTTAGCATACAGTAAGAAATTACAGTTGTCTAAGGATGTTACAGACAGAGTTTTCACTGATCTATGACCACCCCTGCCACCTTATTTGGCTAGGTTTACAGTGGTGCTACACATAAGTTCCTTACCACTGAGTGGGCTTTAAGTCTAACTATGCAGCTGTTGATCATCCCCAAGATAAAAGTTCCACTACAACACCAATATACTTTTCTATCCTGGTTATTGTTATGGTTATTAGTCTTTAAAGCTGGAGTTGGATCATTGATTGATTTTTCTCCTTTAGTTGCTTGCATATTGTCCTCAAAAACTATGAGAACTAGTCTTCAGGAAGTGGCTTCCAGCTAGTTCCTGCTCCATTGCTTCAAATCCTGTGTCCAAAGTATTTCTAAGATTAGCAATAGGGTCCCACTTTCAGATTCTGGGAGGCAATCATAGGCTGTGGCAATAGCCTGTGTGATTTAGGGATTTTTTGGGACTCCGCTGACCAACAACTCAAAGGGAGGTTTCTCTTGTCTGTCACTGTTTCTTCTTAGGTAACCTTAAATTGTTCTAAATATAAAAACTCCTCTATGAAGCCAATATTACTCTAATACCCAAACCAGATAAAGACATAACAAAAAAAGAAAAACTCTGTTCATATGCTTAATGAACATGGTTGGAAAAAATTCTCAACAAAATACTTACAAACGCTATATAGACACACATCATAAAGATTATCCACCATGATCAAGTCACTTTTATTCCAGAGATGCTGGGATGGTAATATATGTAAGTCAATAAATATAATAAATTATATAAATGAACTTAAAGACAAAATCACATGGTCATCTCAATAGATGCAGAAAAGGCCTTTGACAAAATCTAGTATGCATTTATGTTAAAAGTCCTAGATGGAATTGGACTGGAAGGAACATACCTCAACATAATTAAAGCTATATACAAAAAAAATCCATGGCCAACATTATTCTAAATAGAGAAGAACTGGAAGTATTCCCAGTTAAACCATGAACAAGACAACACTGTTCAATATTGATACTCCTCTTTAACACTGTGCTTGACAATCTTGCTAGAGTAATCAAACAAGAGAAGAAAATAAAAGGAGCACTAATTAGAAAAGAAGAGGTCATTGTCCTTATTTGCAGATGATGTAATATTATATATGAGGTCCCAAAAGGTATACCAGAAAACTCCTAGAAATAATCAACACTTTCAGCAAAGTGGCAGGTTGTAAAATTAATCTACAGAAGTCATTATCCTTTCTATAAACTAATAACAAGCAACTGGAGAAAGAATTCACGGGAACCCTCCCATTCACAATAGCCTTAAAAATTATCTGTGAATATATCTGAAAAAAGACATTAAAAAACTCTATAATGAAAATTTTAAATCTTTGAAGAAAGACTGAGGGCACTGGGATGCAGAAAGACCTCCCTTGCTCATGGATCGGAAGAAACAGTACTGTGAGAATGAAAATCTGACCAAAAGCAATCTATAGATTCAATGCAATGCCAATCTAAATCTCCATGACAGTCTTCACAGAGTTAGAAAGAAATCCTAAAATGCACATGGTATCACAAAAGACCCCAGATATCTTATGCAATCTTGAGCACAAAGAACAGTATTGGGGGATAACTATACCAGATGTCAAACTACATTACAGAGATATATTCATAAAAACATCATAGTACAGGCACAAAAATAGACACGTAGATCAATATTTGAACATAATTGAAGACCTAAACTTGAACACATGCAATTTCACCCACCTGATATTTGACAAAAGTGCCAAGAACACAGAGGAGGAAAGACAGCATCTTGAACACAGTGTTGGCGAAACTGGATCTTCATCTGCAGAAGAATGAAACTAGATCCTTATCTATCACCCCACACAAAAGTCAACTCAAAATGGATCAAAGATCTCAATGTAAAACCTGAAGCTCTGAAACTGTTAGAAGAAAACATAGTAGCACCTTGGAAGATATAGGTGCAGGATAGGACTGCTTAAATTTGACATCAATTTCTCAGGAATTAAGGCCATCAACTGACAAGTAGGACTTCATTAAACTAAAAGTTTCTATGTAGCACAAGAAACAACAAAGGAAGTGAAGAGGAAATTCACAGAGTTGGAGAAAATCTTTATCAGCTACATATTTGACAGAGAATTAACATCCAGAATATATAAATAACAACAACAACAACAAAAAACAAAGAATCAAGAAAACAAATGACCCAAGTAAACTATTGGCTATGGATCTGAATAGAGAATTCTCAAAAGAAGAAATAAAAATGACTAAGAATCTTCTTTAAATGTGTTCCAAATGCTTAGCAATTAGGAAAATACAAATCAAGCTCACTTTAAGATTTCAGACTGGAGAAGACCAAGAGAACTAATCACAGAACCTGAAAAGGGGGGAGAGTAAGGATCAGACAATACTGGGGTAGATGTGGGGAAGGTGGGAGTGTTCAGCAGGGAAGAGAGGAGGGAGGGTCAGGAAGCAGATGTGGGGGGAAGGGAAGTCAGGAGAAGAGTATGGAGGGGTGTCAATGGGAAGATGATGGGGACAATGTGAGTGCTGGGAATGGGAAGGGATGAAAATGGAATGGGATGGGAGGAAAAAGAACAGAGATGGATGGATCTTGGAGGGCTGGGGAATCCAGAGGGAAATGTGATGCCACAGAAGCCCCTGATAAATGCACAGACAGTGTAAACATTAGTGTATATGTATATCCAGGGGCTGTTTGGCAAGAAACATAGTGCCAGACAGAAGAGACTCTTTTTGTGTTATTGCTGAGAGTGGGCCATGAGACTCTCCCCAAATACAGGCTATTGTCAAAGCTCTTGATTATCTCCCAGAACTAAAAGATAATACCCTTCTGCTGAACTCAGGACACATTTTGAATAGAGGACTCAGAGCAATGGAGTAGGAGATGACCTGGAAGCCTTCTATCTGAAGTTCAACTCGTACAATGCTAGATGATAACATGCAGACAGTTAAGGGAGAAAATTAATTCATGATCCAACCCAGCCCTAAATACTGATAATCATAACAACTAGCACAGCACATTTTCTATTGGAGCAGTAGTGGCACTCTCATCTGGGGAGTAATTAACAGCTACCTAATTGGACTTAAAGCCCTCTCAATGGGAGTGAACTCATGGGTGGAACTGTAAACTCAGCAAAAGTCACATAGTTGGAGGGGACGTAGATCCTAGAGAAAACCCTCTCTCTTTCATTATTTCTAGATAAATTAAATTCCTTACCATATGCTAAATATAGATCGCAATATTTACAGACAAGCATACAGTACATCATTCATCAAAGAAATTTCTTCCTGCTATTGATGGAGGCTACAGCAAAATTTCACAACTGGTCAGACACAGAGAAGGTACATATGAGAGATGACCAGTTGTAAGTGACACACCTACGGTTGAACCTCTACACCTAAGGCTCATAGAACACAGTGGATTGAAGGGTAGAGAGAAAACTAATGTATCCCTCAACACTCGCCAGGGGAACTTCCTTAAACAACATAATGTTATGCACGCAGAAGGTCACAACTGGCCAAGTTTTCAAGAATAAGAGAGCTCAGAGTGTGTATCCCTGGCTAGGACTCTTATATTAAACCTCACCCACCAATGGCTCATGGATCATTGTGGAAAGAATGAGGGATGATTATAAGAGCCAGGGCTAGTTTATGAACTTAGGGAAGCAGAGGATTTCAGGCCACTGGAAGTTTGTTCATGTAAATTTGTGGCATCGAGCACAGGACCCACATGAACTCAAATGAGACAAGGGCCAAGAGTGGAGCCATAGAAATTAGTGGTGGGTCAGTCCTAGACTGAGAACTATTGAAGACTGATTACCTTTTGGAGAGAGAGAGTATTCCTTACTTATGATCTCTAGATACTCTGACCAGACTCCAGTAGATGAATTTGCACTAAAGAATATCTGGGTACAAATGCTTGACTAGAGAGGACTTAACATGTATGACAGAATACATTTGGTCAGGTTGAGGGTTGGGGGAATGGATGGAAGAGAGGGGTCTAAATTTGGTTATAAACTGTTGTATAAATATATAAAACTCAATAAAAAGACAACTAACGATAACAAAAGTTGACAAGGATGTAGGGAAAGAAGAATGCTCATTCACTACTGATAGTATATCAAATCCATGCAGCAACTATGGAAAGCAGTGTGGAGAACTGTTAAAAAGCCAAAAATAACTCCACCACATGATCTGGTTATTTCACTCCTTAGCATCCATTCAAAGAACTCATCCAACTGAAGATATAGTTGTACATCCATTTTTGTTGCTGCTCTTTTCACAATAGCTAAGAAATAGAAGCAATGTAAGTGTCCTTCAACTGATTAGTGGATAATGAAGTTCTACTCAGTGCTAACGAAGGACAAAATCATGAAATAGGCAGATAAATGGATGAAACTAGAAATTGTTATACTAAAAGAAGTAACATGGACTCAGAAAAAAACAAACGATGTATGTTCTCCCTCATATGTGTATTCTATCACTAAATCCGTATATGTGTGTGTATATCCTGATGAAACTGCAGGAGCCAGGTAAGTTGAAAGAAACCAGAGAGGTAAAGAAGTCAGAGAGAGAGACGACTGGTAGAAGACAGGTGTTATCAAGTGGGAAATGGGAGGTCACGAGGAAGACTGATACAAACAACCAAGGAGCCAAAGGGGAAGAAGGAGCTCAAGAGCGGGCGTATCATAGGAGACAGGATTTATCAATGATGAAATGGGGAACCCGAGGTACTTCAACTGGGGAGGAGAGAAGGAGGATTAGCCAAGGAAAGAAAGATTTGAGGTAACCAGAGGGAAATAGTTCAAAAGCTTGCTAAATAATTACACATATGATATCTGTACATAAAATGTATGTATAGAAAAAAATCTGTACAGGTAAAGATTATTTTTAAAAACCTTTGCCCTTTGGAAAACTTATCATAAGGTTTCTGTTCCTACAGAAATTCTCTTGGTCTTTGGGATTTTAGCCTGAAAAGCAATTCACCTATTTCAAGACAAAATCTGATTTATCCCTTTGTGTCTGGCATAGCACATACCAAAATAACTTCTACTATAAACCTGTGTTCAGGGTTGACTTCCATTATTTAGTAAAGATTTTGGAATTAGAATAGTGAATACCAAACCTGGGTGAAAATTTTAATCTATCAATACTTGGATTAAATCTCTGATCATTTTTTAAAATCTCTGGGGGCAAGGGCAAGAATCAACATTTTTGGGGCTTCTGAGATTTACATATTTCTCAATATGTAGTTGTTTTATAGCTTTAGTGGACATTTGAAATTGAACAAATGTGGAGCTGTGCCACCGTGAAACAACACTCTTTTCTACTATTCCCCTTGGAGAGCTTCTTGTACATCTCCCTTCTTTGCCATTGAAGGCCATGTTGGGGGAGATCCCAGGGAAATATCTAATTGTTGTGAATTATATGTACGGTTATAAAAGTAAGACTACTAATTTTATCTGTTTTAATCCTATTAACCAGTATCCAAATTGTCTAGTTGAAATATCACATTGCAAATTTCTTTGGGGCTAGAAAGATGGGTCAGCTGTTACTGGCACTTGATATTCTTGCACTGGACTCAGGTTTGCTTCCAAGCACCCACAGGATGTGGCTCACAACCACCTGTAACTCCAGTTCCAAGGAGTCTGATGCCCTCTTCTGGCCTCTGAAGGCACCTATACTCACTTGGTGCACATACATACATTCAAACCTACACACATACACTATAAAGAAAAGAATAAAATAAATCTAAGAAAAATTCTCAAGATTATTAAAAGATGAATTTTTATTAAGTGCCTACATAAACTATAGAGCTTTAAACACACAAATTAAGAAGATCCTTATACTTTCTTCAAGTATCACTAAAAAAACGTACTCCTATGAAAACACTCTATATTTTGATCACTCACTTAGCCATACAGCCATGTAATAATATGTGAGTTTTCACTAAAATGTTGCATAATTTATTATTTCACATTAATATTGTTAATATTTGGTTTTTAAGCTATTTTAAAAAGAATCCATTATTTATGATGCTTTCAGACACATATCATGTTACTCAAATCTGCTCCTCCTAATTACTCTCCTTTGGTTCTTTCCTCATTTCACCTGTTACCTTTATTCTCTCCCAAATCTGTCCTCTACCTTAATGTTGCACACACACACACACACACACACACACACTCACACATGAGGAGAGATAGGTAGATCGATAGATAGATAGATAGATAGATAGATAGATGATAGAGAGAGAGAGAGAAAGAGAGAGAGAGAAAGAGATGAAATGCTTGACTTCTGCATCTTACTTTTTGCTTAAACATAGGAATCTACAGCGTTACCCACCTGCCTGAAGATGGAATATTTCCTTCTAAAGTTATAGACAAATACAATCTGATAAAACTAAAAAGTCTATCAACAACTTCAGCAGATCTTTAATAAACAATGACATTAATTCATCAGTAGTCTTTCAGAAAAAAATAATGATCTCACACAGACTCACTGCTACCTGTTACCAATTCCTTAAGGAGGAGCCAACACCATTGTTCCTCAAACATTTTCTTGATTGCTAAGCAAAAACTCTATTAGTGAAAGTACAGTACCTTTGTCTCCCAGTTTCAGGTCCCATAACTGTTGTACTTGTTGTTCTGTTCAAGAGATGTCTACCAACTATTTATTATTATTGGATTGCAATTTTTCCTACCTCTGTTTCCATTTATATCATTGACCCAACTAACTCATTTTTTTTTCTGAAATGTCACTTTTTTGAGTAACATTTCTTGACCTCCCAGATTAGAGTTTAAAAAATCTGACTCATGTTATAGTATTACAGCCCCTCTGCACACATTATAATGCTACCTTTTCACTGAGAAGTGTGCCACAGGACCACAGGGCTTCTCTCTGCCTTTTTTATTGTGGAATCTTCAGTATTTAGTTGAATGCCTAGAAAGTAATGGATACCTGATGAATGTTTTCTAGATTAATGTTAAATTCAGCAATTTTATGATATCCTATTTTCCTTAACAATAAAATTTCTACTCCAGTCCTTGTCAGAATTCCTATTTTTAAATACATGCATCAAGTGTATGACTCCTTTTGACACATTAATATCCAATACCACTTTAGTTTCTCCCAATAAATGTTCTTAAGGACTTTGCTTACTAAAATATAAATCTGAGTGCTTTGGTGCAATATACAGTTATTCAAAGAATGCCAAGTTGACTCACTTGTGCTCTCCTGTGGGCTTGTGTATGTGCTGCTGTTTTTACTGTGCTTATCCCACTTACGGAGAACAAGACTAAAGAAGCAGAAGCTCACATACTTTTACTTTTTATTATCCTTAGAGACATCCGAGGAATTATAGCATTTGGGAACCATGTCTATTTCAGGACCTGAAATCTTCTGGGACAATAAATGTTGCAGGGGGTCACATAGGCATTCCATTGAACAGTATGGGTCTTGGAACAATCAGAGACAACCTCGAACTTTCTCAAGGGAAACTTCATTCCCCTGTAGTAACTTACATGTGTTTGTGGTAGCTGTGAATCTCCTCAGGGCATACAGCATGGAAAGCAATTATCACAGCAGTACTTGGAAGACTCAGATGTTGATCCTCTGGATTCCAGCCTATGTGCTTTAGCACCATGTCTGTGTTAGATCCAATCAACACTTTTTAGAAAAATGTTGGCATTTTGTACTTTCTTTAGTATAATGTGTCTTATGCTTTTATATGCATGCTTTGCAATTCTGTGTTTGCCTATTTTACATTAGCTCATGTGTCATCAGATCATATGTTACCAGTAGACAGCTCTAAATATATCCCTTTATACTTGTGTATCTCTAGATACTTAGCAATTTCCTTGACTATGCCAATCACTTGATTTTGTAGGAGAAAATGTAAGATAGCACTCATTCTAACCTTAATTTTAAGTAAAAGCTTTTCATGTGCTAAATTAAAAAAAAACAATTAAGATATTAATAAATAGAAATTTCCATGTGCCAAGACTAACTGAATTTATTAATAGCATCTAAAAATGTCTATCCTAGACATTTAGATTTTTCTTTGTTAGTGATTATTTGTGCTCTGCCTCTACTGGTCCTCAGTACTTCAGTAGCTACGCAATTACTCAGAGACATTTTCATGCCTCAGTGCTTCATAAATATTAGATATGTTATAAAATGACCTTTTGAAACTTTGGAGCATTGCATTTCAAAACTTATAATAATATATTGAAAGACATAAAAATTACCCATGAAGGGGCAATGTTGAATTAAGAAACAGTATCCCAAATTAGCTACAGTTTGAGTGGAGTTGATGGAGGATAAGCATAGCTCTGGCCTTCATTAGTGTTGCACAGTGTTCAAGATATACTTAACAGTGATAGATTTTCCACAAAAGTACATGGAAATGTAATTTTCCTGTATAACAATGGTCATATCAGTAAAGCGAAGGCAAATATTTTTCTTAATTAGGCAAATAAATTAAAAATGAGCAAAAAGTATTAATATTTCTATGGTAAACATACTGTGTGCAAATATGTACTCAGAGCATAAACACACTTAGTGAAACCAAATTAAGTCATGAGCTCCCTAATACATCCATACCGATTCTTGTGCATGCCTCTGTATGCATGCAACATGTGTGCATGTGGATGTGCATGAATGTGTTTATGAGACAGAGTAAGAGAGACACAGAGGCACAGAGACAGAGGTTTTATTGCTTTATGTTTTTGTTTTTTTTTCACTTGGTAGAAACAGTATTGAACTGCGGGAGCAAACCTGTGTAACACCTGCTTCCTCCCTCCAAAAAGTAGCTATTATTTGAAGATGATAAGATAAGAACCTAAAGAAACCAATTTAGCATTCATACCTGCATTGCATAACCCCAAAGAACACTTATTCAGTCGAGCTCTGTTCAGCTCAGGTATGAGAAAACAAGGCATAGCCATTGCAATATGAGCAAAAGTTAGCAGAATTTCAAAAATTAGAAGAAATTTTAAGAGGTTTTGCCATTATTCATTTAAATGACAAACTTCACTATTATTTTTTCCCCTTCACTGAATTTATATTTTCTCCAGCGATAAGCAATTCCATTATTCTAGACAGTGGATAGCAAAGAGATGCCATGGGAAAGAGATATACCTTTGAATATAAAGAACATGAACTTTAGGACTGTTTTCACCATAGCATAACGACTATCATATTCAGCATGATTAATCCAGTAAATAGAAGATGCATTAATAAAGACATAACATCTTTATAATATTTTGGTTTTGTTATCTTTGATATTTCTAGAAAAACAGGCTTACTATATTCAATTTAAACAACACAAGCAAGCCTATGTTTCAATTATTTTAAAATAAATGTGATTTGTTCCTATCCCCCTTCCCTGTCTACTCCAAAGTTAAATCCAGTAGTAATTCAGAATTCGAATTTAAAGAACACTGCTATGTTTATCATAATACATGCATAAATATAGGTTATTTATTTACCACAAATTACAACAGATTCTCTATATTGATATGAAATATTCCCTTATTCTATGTTTTAAAGGATGAATATGGCTCCCGTATTAGTTTCTAGATTGTTCACAAAAAGTCAATCATTGTTCTAGGTGTTACCACTGAGTCTTCTTATCAAAGAAATATGCCATTTTTTATAGATTGTGGGTCTGTCTAGGTTCACATTTTTGTGGCTAATCATATGCATAGAGATTCATTTTTAAATATATATGATCAGAAGTAATCTTTCCAAAGGGATTCATAAATTTATGACCTCTAAGTTTCAAAATGTCATGTTTCCTACAAATGCAGGCATGGTTGTGATCTTTGAACAATCTTCTTTTGGGGACTTTTAACTAGATTTTTTTCTAAAAGGCTAATCTGAGAGCTGAAGAGAATTTAAGTCATGTGCCTTTTCCTTACATTGTTGGCAAAATGAGTACAAAAGGATTGACTTTGGGAATATGTTGCATTTTAAGAGACTAGCTATAGAGACAGAGAATAAAAAGAAAGGTGGTTGCTCTATCCAACATAAATTGTACCTAATTTGTACAAACGTGTCAGTGGAGACCTTCATGTAGAGAAATCTGCCAGCAGTACAGTGAAGAAGAAGGATCTGGATTAAAAATGGCTTCTTGTCATTTATTTTGGATAAAGTTAGAGCATTGAGAGAAAAGGTTTGACTGTGGAAAGCACACTTTAAGATGCTTGCGTCAAAGTCGAGAGACTGCATCAGGAAGTGACATGGCAAGTGGAGATGGTAGGTAGAGAAAGACCCCGAGATATGACCATGAGTGACAAAAATTGAGACGAGATTCTAAGAAGTTTGTGATGCAAGCACTCTGAAATTGGAATGTGCAGATGTTCTCTGGCGTGGTGGCTCAGCTTATAACCTTTATTTTACTTTACATGATGGTAAAGCAAGATGAATCCAGTGTAAATCACACTTTGAACATTTAGTTTAGAGCTGTTCCCAGGCTAGCAACACATAGTATGATACTCTGTCTCTCCCAGTGATTTGTATGGGCATGGAGCAGAAGCTCTCAGTTATCCACACAACATGGATGAGACACTAGTATTCTGGTGTGCGGCCTTACTGAGATGAGCTGTTGGTAAGTTAGGTGTGTTCAATACTTTCAGAGTTGGGGTGTATCAATTTGCAATGGGTTTATTAAAACATAACTTCATCATAAAATTGAGAGGCATCTGTATAAAGGAAAATTGCAAGTTGTTTACAAGTGGAATATACAAAGACTACACCTATTAAAACAAAGAAACCTTTTGGGAAGTCATTTTTCAGTTTTTCTAGAAAGTAATAACTGAGGGGAAAGCCTTATTAATCAGGAGATGAATATTCATAACATTTTCTAATTCCTATTAATTTTATTTTTAGGAAAATCAATTACTCATCCCAATAGTAAAACAATTACAGCAGGAATACAAATGTACTTCTTCTTTGGTCTGAGAGATACCATTATTTATATGAATAGGCCCCAAATTAATGTCCCCAAGGAAGATGAGAACTAAGCTTCATTTTTATTTTCCTCTGAACAAATATTCCAAATATTTTTTTTAATATTCTAAAATTGTATTAAATGACAACATTTACGTAACAGTTAAAATGATGCAAGTAAAAATAACATGTAATTAGTTAGTAAACTATCCATGACACAACAAATAGTATCTAAAAGGTACTGATTTTTATGTTTCCTTAAATTATCAATACATCTATAATAAGAAGAAATTCTTGAAAATTCTCGAAAATCCTTCGTGGGACTTCCAAATCAGAAGTTTCCCTTTCATTATTTTTGTAATAGAATCAGTTCAAAGTATCGCTTATCAGAGGCTGGAGAGATCCTTCAGCAGAGAACTTGCTTCTTTTGCAAGGGACCTGAGTTCAGTTCCTAGCATCCACATGGGGAATTCACAGCTGTTTGTAGCTCTAGCTCCAGGAGATCCGATGTCCTCATCTGGCCTGTGAGGCACCTATACATATATGGCACACACACACACACACACACACACACACACACACACATACACACACAAAAAAAATAATAATAAAAATACTGACTCTGAACAATCCTAAGTGTTTGAAATACTATGGTTTTAGATATTCTCTAGAATCTCACTGGACAGTCTGATATTCTAAGATAGAGAAGATTCTATCCATAGCTTCGTAAGATTGATGATGCTTGAAAATTAATACTGCATGATAGGGCTAAAAAGACTGTATTTGGAGGCATTGATGGTAAGGAATAGTTAGGAAAGTCAAAGTAGCTTTGTTTAGGTCCAAGAAACACAAAAAATTCATATATGGAACAAAGTAGTATTTCAAGGGTGGAAGTCTGTAGAGTCAAATTGGCTTAGTACACAGCAAAGGAAAGCTATGTTTAGCCTAGCTTTATATCTGTTCACCAACAACACCCTGATTTTTTACTGTATATGCTTTCAGATGTTGGAATGTGTACAGGACAAAAGTCCTCTACGTTTACCCTAAGGCATACAAGTTCTTCATCTTGGAACTCGTGTAGCTTTCTTAGGTCATCAGTTTGCCATTGCAAATATTCTGAGATTGAAGTTACTTTGAAGGCAGAGTGGATTGTAAATGAACTCCATACAGAAATATGAACTCTGAAAGAAGCCAACTCTCTCACTAACGTCATTCTGACATAAGCTTAGTAAGTTTTGCCAAGTATGCCCCAATGTTTTCCTCAGATGTGTTTCTCAGTTCTGTTTTTACAAAGCCCTTTTCTGGAAACAAGTATTAGACGTCCATTCTCCTTCCCAATTGACTCCTGGCCCTGACTTTGATAATCAATTGCTCTTTTATTTTTAATTTGTACTTTGTAAAATTGATTCCAATGTAATTTCTCATTTGAGTCATCATTTTGGATTCTGCTTGTATAAGCTGTCTCAGAAATCTTCAGTGTAAAAGGTACATATCATTATCTTCTCTCTATATATTTTTCTTAAATAAATTTTGGTGCAAATCACTGGTCGTTTATAGACAGCTGTAAAATTTTTCCTGAAAGAAAATACCTGTATCCCATAAAATAAATATGTACGGTTACTTTAGAGTTAACTTTATGTGTAGTTACCTCTAAAATTCTTTGTCAGACTTGAATATTGCTTTGGTTGTCTCCTGTCTACCCAAATTCCTTCCTTACTTCCACTATTACCTATGATAACTCTCTACAAAGTTTGATCTGGCTTACTTTTGATCAACCTCTGTGCTCGCTACATGCATTGCATACCTCCCAATATGTGCTTGCTATACCTGCCAAAGTTTCTTAATTTCAGAATTTGAATCTTGATTCTGCTGTCAGTTTCCAAATTTGGTTTTCAATATTAACCTCAAATGTTACTCAACTTTTCTTTTAATAGAATTGTCCTAACTCGTTTAATAATTTTATATTGCATAATTTCTAATTATGAACAGAATTTCTCTTGCTCTATAAAATAGTATCTCTTTATTAATGAAAGAGCTGGTTTAGTCATGGTTTTTGTATTATTCAACTAGTAAGATTAACAAAATATGATCAGAAATCATCCAGTATTCAATAATTAGCACATTTCACTTAATACCCTTACATTTTGTGTGTTCCAAATCGTTAATCTGATCTAACATTCAGTTGCTGATTCTTCCCACCTGCCTCAGACAATGTGGTAAATTTATATGAAAATGGGTATACTAGTTTATTGTGTTGAGTGAAACAAACTGACTTCCTTTTTGTAGGATTATAATGAGTAACAATTAAGGTTTAGTTTATTAGTAAATATTTTGTTTGTTCACATTTTAGCTGCATGACTATAGACAGTCCATTTTTCTGTTTTTGTTCATAATCTGTAAATGGGTCATGATATTAAAATAATCATTACATATTAATGTTATAAACATCAGAATTAAATTATACATACGTATATATATATATACATATATATATTCATTATGGGGGTTAATGAAGTCATAAGTATAGAGCACAGTTAAAACAGATAACAGTAATCTAAGGTACATAGGTGTTTCTATATGTGAATACTAATAACAGAAATATTGATAGTAATGCTGGAATAATGCCTATGGTGAGAAATTATTGAGCACACGGCATATTTTGAAGATAGAACCAAGGATCTTTTCTGAAGATTCAGATCTGGAGATATGATTTAAAGACATAAAAATAAGACTGACTTCATAAATTTAGCTTGTTATCTGGTAAATAGAATTCTATCTTTATTCTGAAGAAGACTAGCTTATAGTTGAGAGGTGGAGGTGGGACTGGAGGGGTTGGAATGTGTTTATTGGAATGTGAGTTTAGTCCTTTTAAAAAATATTTTTTATTTTATGTGTATGAGTGTATTGCTTGTATGCATGTAAGTGCACCCATGTTGTGCAATGCCAATAGAGGTCAGAAGAGGGCATCAGATTCCCTGGAAGTGGAGTTGCAGAAAGTCATTAGAATCAATGTTAATCAGTCGTCCAACATCTAGCACTATGGTACCATTTCCAGGACCAGGAAGATGATTAGCAAACCTTAAGAAGAGTATTGTCATCATTGACGTTTCTCTAGCTTTCTTTTTGCTCAGGAGCTTCAAAGTGGTATTATAGGTTAATGGTGAGATTAGATCCTAAATTTTCCTAAGAGATTTTCTTTCCTTTTTAACCATAGTTTTGCTGTTTAGTCAGAGTAGGAAACACTGTATCTTACATCATCATAAAACACAATGTCATGTCCTTGGTTATATTCATGTACTTCTATGATGGATTGATCACACGTTTGATGATAACTGTTATTTGAGTTTCATGATTTTCCACTTTTCCCTCTGTAAACTTGTATGTACATTAACTGCTTTCTCTAATTCTCTAATATATGACTGAGGCCTGTAATAGCATCTGTTGACTTCCTTTACCAAAGGCTCTGTTGATTTGGACATGTTTAACTTTACAAAGATCCACATTGAGTAGAGAAAAATGGAGGCGGTTTCCGTTCCAAGCAGTGTATTCTTGCTACTTCTGTCTGCAGAAAATGAATTATGTTTGATAAAAAAGTGGATTGTTTATTAAACCTGTCTCATGGAGCAGTGACACATTCTTAGATTAAAAGAATAGAGAAGCATGAAATCAGATATTTATCACTCAAGATACCAATTTCAATGACAAGCAACTGAATAATAAAATTAATTACTATTGGCATATCTGACTAAGCAAAGGTTAAAAATCACCAAGAATATTCAGTTCAGATTCTTAGTTAACCTTGAGCTGTATTTCAAGATTTCTGAAATAGAATTGGACAGAGGATACTTAAGTCAAATCTCTACAGAATGCTCTAAGAACTTTGACTGCAAAGTCCAATGACTCATTCTTCAGATTTTCCCTGCACAGCATAGACATCTCTAACTCTTAGATTTATATTTAATACTTTTCCTTTAGGCATTACTTTAATCTTGATAGTTAATTCTCCTTAAACTATTATTTTTTCCCAGCAGTATTATTTTACTAAAAAAATTAGAAACAATAGCTTGTAGTTTTCCAAAGGCAATTAATCCTCTGTAGTGAATAGTCTGGATATACTAATTTTATGTTGAAAATAATCGGTTAATCGGTTTCCATGTATTAGAGCCACAAATGGAATAGTCATTATAAAAATCAGAATGGTGGATCTATTTTGGAAGCAAAATTTTCACCTATTGTGATTGATTCTAAAAACTGAATTTGCATTGTAAGCGGAAATGAAATTCATGTTATATAAATAGAATGACGGGAAGATGAATGATAAAAGAGTACATAAAGGAGTAAACGCTGCCGGATACTGTAGGTTGAAAGAAAGCACCAATGTCAAGTACATAGTGACAATTTCCATCAAAGGATTTATTTTTGTGTTGTTTCAAATTGGATTTATGAGCTCACTCTCCTAGAAAGCAGCAAACATCTGTACAACCCTGCAGCCCACCTCACACAGCCCACTAGGCAAAATCATGCAGAGAATTTGGAGCAAGTCCAAAAAAGAGCAATTTAAATGATTAAAGAGACAGATATGCACTGATGAAGAGAGGCAACTTTTTTTAAAAAGTGTGGAATGGCCAGCAGCTAGATGATAGGGACAGAAATGTTCAGTTCTAGAGCAGAAAGGACATGTGGCCCTTACTCCCGCACACTTCTTGACAACGTGACAGTATCACCCACAATCAATTGGCCAGTGACAGATAAATGATGATTCTTTAAAATTATGTTCAAATCCATAACTACCCCCCCACTTGGCAGTGAACTATGTGAAGAGGCAAAACTAAAATGTAAGAAGGGGAAGCAGGATATTGCAGAACAAGGATTTTGAAAATTCGCTAGGGACTCAATTCTAGTTTAATGCTATATCCTCCAAAGCAAAATTAAAAATCACGGGATAGATTCATTACCGATAGAACTACAAAACAGCAAGATAACTGGCAAAGCAAATGTTTATAAAATTCAGATGTTATATGTACACGTTAGATATTTTCATATGTAGATAAAATTAGGTAGAATTTACAACTTCACAACACAAATTTTCTTGATCTATTGCAATAGTAATTACTTGTGGTTGTGTGTAGTATATTTTAATGTCGGTTCTATTTCTTAGGTAGTTTTATGTCTGTCACTCTACTCAGCATTTACTATCTCACAAAAATATCCTTGGGATGACTCAGTTGTCATTTGGCAGATCCTCCATAATTTACAGCAAAGTAGATGTACAACTTGAAGAAGGCAAGAAGTATAATTTACTTTAGAGTATATAATTAGAATATCTGCTCAATTTATGTGGGTATGTGGTGCCTATTTATGATAGCTATCTATTTATTAGGTGGGTGTCTGTATATATAGATATATATGTGTGTGTGTGTGTGTGTGTGTGTGTGTGTGTGTTTGTGTGTGTGTGTGTCTTTTTGAGACAGGGTCTGCCTGTAGCCCCAGGTGGCCTGGAACTGACTGTGTAGACCAGAGTGGCCTTGAACTCACAGAGATCCCCCGGCCTCTGCCTCCTGAGTGCAGGGACTAACAGAATGTGCCACTATGCCTGGCTCTGTTAATGTCGTTTTAATCTTTACCAAATTATAGTAGAAATATGACCAGACAAATATAATGTTAACAAGGTATGATCTTTTTGTTTTTGACAGTATTTCCTTAGTCCCAGCCCGCCTGGAAGTCACTATTGAACCAAGCTGGCCTCAGTTTCTCAGAGATCCACCAGCCTCTGCCTCTTTCTGGGTCGGTTGGGATTAAAAGAGTGTGCCACCACACCTGGAATATGTTTAAAATAATTGTGTGATAAAAGCCACGGAAGGACTTGAGTTTATCCAAGAATGCTTCCTGAAAAAAAAAAAATCAGTGATTTCATTTGACTAAGAATAATTCCCTAAGAAATATTAAAATTCTGCCTTTACAAAGGCACAGTTTATATTTAAAGATTTTTGAAGTTAAAAATGGAAAATAGATATAATTTGAGCATTGTATACACAATTTTTTAAATCTATCTTGAATGATTAACCAGATAAACTGTGTATTTTCAAATAAATGTCATCAAATTATATAAACTATGGTTAGGTAAAATATGATACAGCTTGCATGACTTCCAAGTTTTTAACAAATGGACTTCTTATCTTTTATTATATTTATTTTTTGTATATGAGTGTATTGCCTGCATGTAAGAGCACTTGTGTCACGTGATGCATGGACAGTCAGAAGATGTCGTCAGATCCCCAGAAACTGAAGTTGTGGATGGTTGTTAGCCACCATGTGGGTTCTGGGAGTAGAACCCAGATGCTCTGCAAAACCAGCCAACGCTCTTAACCACTGACTCATCTCTCCAGCTCCACAAATGGACATTTTACAAAGGGTCTACATATTACATAGACTTTTGAAGTGAATATGAAATTATTTTATAATCAACATCATTTTATAATTGATCATGAGACCAACAACATCTCTAAAATGAAGCTTGTTCCTATCTGTATTTAAGTATAAATATCTTAAATAATCTTCATTCAGTTTTCAATACTTCAGAATCTGGAACATTTTCGTTGAATCTATAGAATTTGGGATAACATGTTCATTTTGAACGAAAATATAATACTTTGTTTTTTTCACTCTAGAAATTAAAAAGAGAAAAATAAAAGCAGAAGATATGAACTTTCAAGTTAAACCTATAACTATGTATTAGCAAAATAGTGTCTTTCTAGTTTTAATATAAATCTCAGGGACAAATTATGGTCATTGTGGTTTTAAGTAATGTTTTTGTTTCTGGCCTTAATTCCTCATTTACTTTTCGTCATACAGTACAATTTGTCCAAAGATAGTGGCACACTTTGCTTCTTCTTTAAATTTCTCAGCCATCATCCAGGATATTGAGATAGCCTGGGTTAATTCCCATCTCTATTGCACAGCTCTGCATGGGGCATTCACCTGCAGGTCTGTCCCAGGTCATTTCCCATGTCTGTGACACAGCTCCAAACAGGGCAGTCACCAGCAACTCCTGATTTCTCAGGTTGTTCTCCAGTGGTCCTTTTTTTTTTTTTTCCAAAAATGTGTATAAAAATCAGTGTGCTTTAGTTGAAGACTAATTTTTTCCTCAAAAAATATGCTTCACAATACTTGACTTAAAGCTTCACAGAGAATTCATAATATAACAGTAAAAATGTATGCAAGACCATTTTTTCTGGAGTGAAACAGGATTAGGAAAGAATCAGCCTCCTCCAATTAATAATGGAACACGAATTAGGTCTAGAATGAAACCAGTCACTATTCCCTTTTTCTCTAAGTGTGCATTATCATAGTAATTTTATTTTTAATCTATGCAGTACTATGCATATAATTATTTTAAAATAGCATAAACTATGATTAGGGATAATGCAATATATTAAAAAATGAAGTTGATGTTAGGACAGAGAAGTGCACATCATGGTTTAGAGAAATTGGTAGCTACAACTTCTGTTAGGAAAATTCAGCCTACTAAATGTGGGGAGGAATTTGAGAACATAGACAAGTATCTATTTCCAGTTAATGGCCATAGAAATGTTGAGCATTTACTCTGTTCCATGTTTAAACATTTACATTTTTATTATTATGTGTATTTTTAATTTAAAAGCTCAATATTAATTGTATAAGTATGCAAAAAGATACACATTCATGTGTTATTTAAGGAGTTCAACTTTTGTGCTTATAATTTGTTTACATCTTCCTAAATAGTCAGAATTCAAGAAAGAGCATCCTGAAATTTTAAGTAAATGTAAACAGGGTGGAGCTGCTATGTTATAATAAGCTGTCATTAATGTGAGTGACTTGATATTTGTGAATAGCTAAATATTGACTGATTGAAAAAGTTTTAGTTAATGAGGAATATGTTCCTACCTGATTTTTACTCTCAGCCATAAATGCATGCATTCACACATAAGGAAAATGGTTCAGTTAGCCATTAAAGGTAAGACTTAAAATATGCTCTAATTATAAAAACAACACATATGTTCATTTTTTAAAAATTAGAAAGCATTCAAAGCACAGAAAGTCACAAAAACATATGTATATGCATATATGTGTATATATATATATATATATATATATATATATATATATATACACATATGAATGTATCAGCAAATCCATTACCAGGCATGGCTTTTAATAGTTAAAGATACAAACACGTGTCTTTAAAAAATATATTTTATCAAACTCATGCATATATGCACACACATATATACACATATACCCATGTATATCTAAAACTTTCAACACTGCAAATGTAACTAAAATTAATCACTTATTAAGAATGAAACAAATATTTTCTTTAGTTTTCTTGTGTAAATACAGTGTTAGGAATCTACGTTCAAAGATCCTTTTAGTCTTCAGTTTATGGAAGATTTCTAGGAGTCTTTTAGATCCTTTTACATATAGCTGATCTCATTAGAGTTGCTGAGCTTCCAGAATCTGTTGGAAGAATGTACTTTATCAAAACTAGATGATTCCAGCTCCTCTATTTTCCTTAAACATTGCTTTTGCCTGTTTTCACTTTCTTTTCCTTCTTGGATTCCAATTATTCAAAAGTTAACAACTTTTTATTTTCATCCTCTTAATTTATACAGTTCATTGATATGCTTGACTGCAAATAATTATATAATGTAATTATATTGTGTCCTGTTATAATAAAAAAATGCAGGATTTCTATTCTTAAGTAGTAATATCTATTTGTCTTAAACAGAATGAATCTTTTGGTTTTAGAGACGTGAATTAATCACCTGTGGAAGAGACTGCTCATATCAGATGATCATACTATTAGTGAGTCAACTTCCTGAACAAGCCCAGAGAAAAGAAAGCAGATTGATAGATCACTTTTACAGACTTTTTTCATTTTCTATTGAATTTTTGTGGGTTTTATATAATCTATTTTTATCATACTAGGCCCTCCCCTATTTATATCCTACCTTAATAATACTCCCCTTTTTTTTTTGATCTTCTCTGTATATCTGTGCTCCCAAAGGTCTTTCAATTTGGATTTAGTCACTGGAGCCTGGATGACACCCTTAAAAAAAGCCGACATTCCCTCTCCCAGCAACCACTTCTCTAACATTATTTTTTCCTTCTTTTTCTATATTTAACATATATAGATCTATTTGTGTAGATGTACTAAATCTATTCTTAGTTACAGGCTGTTATTAAATGTATTTCTATTGCTCATTACTTGCGTATTGTGAAGTTAAAGAATAGAAAAATTGGTATATTGAATAGGTTCAAATTCTTTTGTTATGAACATTTTCTTCCACATAGACCATTTGATCACATTTTTAATAAAAACTTTATTTTGAACTTTGTCTCTCCCTATAACATACAGATTATCTTTTCTCTGTTGCTATCAACATTTAAGTACACCACTGTGCTTTGTGTCTTTTTAATTTAATGCTGAACTTTTGTGAGATATAGCTGTGAGCTTCTGGATTATGTTGTCTTTCTTGCCCACATTGTTCATGTGAGTAGTAAACTTCCTGTATTCTACTTGGATGGTATCAAGACATATCGTCAGACTCAATTTAGGTATATCTAGCTCCATTCTACCTGTGTAGCATGGGATTATTTCTTAAAGAATTTGACTTTTCTGGAATACACACTAAAATCTAGAATATCTAAGCAAGGTAGAGAACTCTTAATACTTCCCTAAAACTTTTTGAACTCTGAAGTTTCTGTTCCATTCAGGCATCAAGTAGTTGTTCTTAACTTGCATATAGATAGTTTAACAGTATTTAAAGGAGTCAGCAAGTACTTTAATACGATTTCATGTTTCTCTCTAGTACCCAATCCTTCAAACCTGTGCGTATAGTCTTGACCTCTAATCTCTATTTCTACTACCAAGCAAAATTGCTACTTGATGCTTCAGCTTTATATACAGGACAAGTACATTTGAAAAATTACCTGAGTGAAAAACCCGGAGTAAATATTGAGCTCATGCCTGAAAAGAATTGTTTTACTCATTCATTTAAGTATTTATTTGTTTCTCCAGTTCTTATGTTTAATTTTTTTATGCAGCAATTTTTTTCGTGGTCAGAATGTCTAAATATTTTAAATAAAAAGCTTTGAAGCTATTTACTTAAAAGTATACCATAAATCCCTTAATATGCTATAGTATTAAGACATATTTTTAAAATATTATCAATAAAAAGACTAATATCAGCACCTTTACCAGACTTCTTATATTAAACAAGTGATTGTTAGCTTTATCTGCATTGGAGTCATACTATTTAAAGGCAACTGGATTTCTAGATTATGTCATACAACAATTAATAATCTATTTATGGGGTAGGTCCTAAAATAATTCATTTAAAATTTTCTATATCATTTTAATGTCCTTCATTATTAGAACTACTCATAGATTCTCACACAGTTAATTATAGCACATTCACAAAATAACTTTTGAAATACTGTCATAGATTGACTAATGAAAGGGGGGCAAAGGGCATGTAGGTTCAAATAATGTGCATTGATAAACATTTTTGTCCAGTAAACATTTTTTCGTGGTTCTCCATTTGAGAACTACTCTACCAAAATACTTGCATACTGAGGAGCAAAGTGGGAACATGAGAATGAACTTAAAGTTGCCATGTTCTAAACAGACGCTGACAAGATGTACAAAAAGGAAAGGTGATAAAGTGGAGCCCATCCCAGGAGTCAAAGTGCACAGAGGAAATGAATATGTGAAGTTTTATACACAAACAGAAATTGGGGTGAGTCAGATGCAGATGCAATGAGTTGTGAATGAAAGTAACTCTTCACAGGCAGGGAATTTACAAATTTCTTACCACAGTATTTCATATCAAATCTATCCATATACTTTCTTTGTGGAATTGCTTTCATTTATTTCCTATTAGTAGATGAACTTAAACTGATTTTCAAACAAGAATAGAGCATCTTCGGAAGGGACATCTCCAAAGCAGTAACAGTGAGGTCATCTTAATTTTACAATCATCATTCAACACAGTAACTGAACTGGGCTGGAATTAGTATCCAAAACATTTCAAACAAATGTACAAGAAACTTTTCCTCTAAAAATGATTTATTAAAGTCTTGGGGGTGGAGAGATAGCTCCATAGGTAAAGGTGCTTGCTGCCAAGCTTGAAGAACTGAGTTCAATTCCCAAGACTTACATGGTATAGAGAATGACTTTTGCAAGTTGTTCCCTGACCGCTACATGTGTCCTGTGGTACACTCACCTATACACCAGATAAATATAAATAAGCAAATAAATAAATGAATAATTTAACAATCTTGTTATGATAAATTGCTTTTCAGGGTGCATTTTGTTATATAGTCCTTGGAAAGTAATCATGTGAGTATACCTTCCAGCTGATTTACTGATTCAAATGGAAAATTCCCAGCTCAGAAAATGCCTGCGTACTCACTACAATTCCTGAAGGACTTTGAGTCTGAAGATCATTGAACAAAAACAGATTGCAAGAATCTATGGACAGCTAATTGTTCTGTTTCTAGATAAGAGCAGGCTAAGCAGAACAAATAACACAAAAATGTACACTGTAAATTACTAACAATTTTATAGCATTCTGACAATCAACATAGATCAATAGGAAGCTACATAAAAGCTAGGATTAATTAGATCAATGCTAAGAAAAACTGAAAGAACTTTCTTTGACACTTTCGGACCTTGTTATAACCTTTACAATAGATTGGGCTAAGGATGACAGAACATTCGCTAAGATGCTGAGCTTGCTCAAATTCGTAAGAGGCTTTGTATTTTAGTAGGAAGTCTCCATTTTATGTTATATAGAATTGGGATTCAGGGAAGAATTTTTCATGGATTTTACATATATGTATGAAAGTCATCAAATTTGTATTCAAATATATTTATCAAAGGAATTCTGATAGCGAAGCATGGTGGCTCACATATGTAATCTCAGGACTCAGGAGGCTGAGGCTGAGGATTGACAAGAGTTTAAATCCAGCCTAGGTGACATTTTAAGACCCAGACTCCAAACAAACAAACAAAAACAACTCTGACTTCCTTCCTAAATGAAGAAATAGTGAACATTTACATCTCCATCCTTACACCACTGCCACCAACAGATTGATCAATGCTGTACCAGGGACTTTCCCACACATACCAAAATGAACTCGCATATCAGAAAAAAAAAAAAAAAGAACAACAACAACGCCAGAGAAACGAAAGAAAACAGAACATTTTTTTCAATGTATATTTTTTACTGAATTTTTGTGGATTCCATACAATACATTTAATCATACCTAGACTTCCCCTATCTGCGTCTGCATAGCTGGCCCACAGGATTTCACACATTTTGTGTTATACGATAAAGTCGATCAAGTCAAGTTTGTGTATCCAATTGTCTCTCGGTGTGAGTTCATCCACTGGAGCCTGTTCTGTCTATCTAGAATCACTCCCTTAAAGATGATCACCTGAGGAGCTATTGGCGATGGGGGCAGCTAGGGGAGAGGGGGATTCATTTTAATTCAGGAGTAGAGCTACTGATAAGTTGCTTGTGAGCCGGTGAATAAGCTCTCACCACGCAAACTTGATTAAACTCTGTGAGTCATTAAAAAAGACGGAGCGGGAGGAGAATATGTGAGGAGGAAGAGTTCCAAAGGGAATGGGAGGGCATAAGAGAAAGGGATGGGGAGGGGAGATGAACGATATACATTACATACATATGTGAAAGTGTCAGTGAATAAATAAAAATAATTTTAAACAAACAAACCTAAAAAGGTCAACTCTCTCACCCAGCAATGATCAGCTGCCAGTAGATCGTCTGCTGAGGCTGGGCCCTGGTGTCCATTTCCCTGAGGTGTATGCTGGGTTTTATCTGAGTTTGCATGGGTCTTGCACATGATGATTTTGATTAAAATATATCTACCCACAGAAGCCGTTTGGGTCACATACTGTCTAAATGTAATTCTGAGCGTTTCCAGAGGCAGAGAGAGTGGGGAACTTCAAGGTGTCACCACATGGACATGGATTTTATCCGCAGGAGGAATTCCACAGGACTACATAGGTGTGTCTTTTTTGTTTTTTTTTCATATGGCTGGGTGTGGTGATATCAGCCTGCCATCCTACAACTTGAAAGGCAGTGATAGGGGCATTTCAGCCAGAACCACATAGAGAGGAGAAAGAGGAAGAGAGACAGTCAGACACAGAGAGAGACAGAGAAAGACAGACAAAGAGAGGAGAGGGAGAGAAAGAGAGAGGAGAGAGACAGAGAAGTTGATATGGTCCAGAGTTTCTTTGGCAATAAGTTCTCAATCTCCAAGACCACAGGCTTTTCCATTCACAGTGCTCTCTCTTTCTCTCTCTCTCTCTCTCTCTCTATTCTCTCTCTCTCTCTCTTCTCCTCTCACTGAGAGAAGGAAAACTTCCAGTCTTATATAGTGATGAGGGAGCTAAGAAACCTAAAAAAAACTTCACAACTATTACAGCAAGACATATCCTCTAAAACATAAATCAGGTGGTAGAGCACTTTCTCTCCTACCAAAACACCAAAATCAAAAGTGGAATTGTGAACCCCATCGCTGAGGCCTCGGTAGTAAAAGAACAAGAAAGGACATTTAGTGATGCTGTGAAAAACTTTGTCTCCACAGATGTAAAAGATTAGATGAAATGAAATGTTCTTTGAATTTGTTTATAGAAGTCATAAAGATGTAGTAGGAATATTGGATCATTATTAGCAAGTTTGTTTTCTTATAGATGTGGGTGTGTGTCTGTTTGTGTGCGCACGTGTAGGTGTATCTGTATGTGGGCATGCATGCCTCTGTGTACACGGATGCCCGAGTAGAACATGCAGATCATTCTCTGACTTATCCCCTTACAACAAGCTCTTAATAAGCCTGGAGCTAGATAATCAGCCTTCAAACTGCAGAGGTCCCTGAGACTTCCCACTCCACTGCTGCTACAGGCATGTGTGGCTATGGCCAGGTATTTAATGTGGGCGTAGGGATTCAAACTCAGGTCCTCGCGGTTTTACAACTAACCTTCTTACCAGTGAGCCATCTCTCCAGTTTCTGTGATTGCTGATTTTAACTGGGAAAAAGAAAAATGTACATTGTTCTCGTACTTATCCAAGAATAGAGAAGAACCTGATAAGCTACTTGAGGAAGGATTAGTAGAAGTAAACAAGAGGAAAGCTGGGTAAGTTCTGGATTGTAAACCTCAAGGACACTTTGTAGGAACAATTCACATATCTCTTTATTCCAAGCAACTTCTTAATTCTATAGTATCCAATCACCCTTTATAATCCAAATTCAAGCAAATTTTCTCTGAGTACATACTTCTGTCTTTTGGAGTATTTTTTCCCTCACTTCTTGCTTCCCTTGCTCTCCATTTCCAGGTGATCTCGTTACTACCAAAAGGCATTTCTGTGTCACTCTTGCTCCTTCTTGACTAATTCCACAAACAGAAAGGAGTACGGCAGCTCTCTCTTCCTCCTAAATCTTAGATCAATGTTAGCACCGTTTCCTGTTCTTCACTTCTTGTTGACTAAATGTTACATTTAAAAAAAAAAAATGACCCACGTACTCCTTTGAAACAAAATTTAAAAGAAGTCAGTCAACATTCTCAAAGTTGTGTCTTGTAAATTCTAAATTCTATTAAGAATTTAAGGGTAAATGTGAGTGGGGGCTTTTCTTTTACAAAATTACTTTCATCTCAAAGTTAGCTGCTAACATTTTAAAAAATATGCCTTTAATGAATTAAAAATTGTAATTCGTTGCTAATTTCAAGATGATATTCAAATCCTTTGGAGCTATTCAATTTCAGAAGGAAATGTTTTTAAGTATGAAATATAATTATACTGTCATACATGAAATGTAATTTGATAAAGAAGAACTGAGATGAAGTGGTCTACCAACTTGTAATTTAGAACTAATTATTCTGTTTGCTTCACTGTTATTCTTGAACTTCATTCTTCATGCCAGGAAAAGATTAGAATATAAAAATTTTCAGTATTTTTGGTGGTTTCAGAATATGGCTCTTGAGTAAATTGAAATCTATCTATCAAATTTTTATGAGACATTTAAGAGAGACACTGAGAATATTGACTTGCTCTCAGTAAAATATTTTGAGAATTACTAAAAGTAATATATTTAAATTTTTTCATTTATTTATTTTTGTATAATATATGTATGTGTTTTTTGGCTGAATATATATGTGATCCATATATGCAATGCCTGCGGAGGTCAGAAGAAGGTATAAAATCTCTTAAGACTTGAGGGTATGAATGGTTGTTAGCTGCTATGTGAGTACTGGGGACCTAACTCTAGTTCTCTGCAGGAGCAACCAGTACTCTTACCCACTGAACTGTCTCTCAAGTCCCACTAAAAGTAATACTTTTACAATTATACTTGGCAGTGTTTCTAAGGATCCCTTCTAGAAGATTTGGGGTAACACACACACACACACACACACACACACACACACACAGATGACTTTTCCACATTTCCAATTTTATCCTAAATTGAAAATCAGGTGAATTGATGTAGCAAAATAATAATTGAACATTATGCTTTTAAAGTAATGTCCTACGGCCTTACCATAAAATAGTTAACTAACTTGGCTCTCCTATGCAACAGGACTAGGATTGTATTTATGCATCTTTTCATTCAATCTAATTTTAAAAAATGAATATCTTGGTAGAATTAAAGTAACAAGTTAATTTTTTTCTTACTTGTACTCATATCGAATGTCTAGTAAGTTTGTTAGATTTTATACTTAATTACTAACTTTTAACACTTTATTTAAAAACAAATTTGCTAAGAACTATTTCCAAATATTTTTTTCTAAATCCATAGGCATATTCAACTTCATTTGAGAATGTATTTAAATGTGTTTATCATATTTAATTTCAAGGAACATTACCTCCATGTTTGTGAGTGTCCTGATGCTTCTGCGCACTACAGTGATCCTCTGGCATCTTGAGATTTAAACATGTATAATTTCATCTTTTCTGAAGAAATGCTGCTTGCTCCCACATACATCCATGGGGTTTACGATTCATAAGCATTCTTGCATTCTAAAGCGGTTAGTTTGGTTAAAGAGATGATGTCCAGAGGTAAGAGGATTCTTATTTTGTGGTTTATCTCTTTCAGATGTCAAAATATACTTTCTATCCAAATACCTTCTGGGGGGATTGCTGTCACCTCAAAATGAAAGAAATGCACTCGTTTCATTTGAAACCTGTTATCTTTTATGATCTTGTTTACTACTAATGGCAACATAAATTTCCTAGGTTACAGTCTCATTCTTCTCCTTCACGTGGTGTTACAACAGTCGGTCCTACATAATACTGCTTGGAAGTGCCAAAGTAGCTGCCACTTCCTGAAATCTTTCTGTGATTTTATTCCTTCTCTCCAAGACTTACAAGTGTTTTGGTCTGGATGTCTTGGTCCTGCAACCATTTTGACACTGATACAACCCAAACCACATTCATTAGAGCTGCCCAGTAATGAAGACTCAGTGTGCTGAGGACAGTGTTGGTCTGTGGAACTTACCTAAGGTTGCCTCTCCCTTATTACTGCTCAGAACACAACCCTTCCAACACCTTGAAACTGCCTCACAAATACTCTTATCAGATCCATGACCTACAAAACTTGTTAGATTCAGTTCTCTGAATCAAAAAGAGCTGAATTTTGCCAACAATCTCAGTGTGTAGGAAACAGGGTTCCATTTTTGCCTCTAGAAATGCAAAATATAGTGGAGCTGGCTTCTTGGGTTATCTAGGTTAAAACCTGCCTCTAATGACGTGAGTGTTACCTTATCATTTCAGGTGTTTTAGGCACTGAATTTCCGGCAAGTTGTCATAACAGTGCTAGGAAACTAAATCATAACAAAAGCCATCATTGCCAGTACTACAGAATGCAAAATATTTCTGTCATCTCAGTAGTTCACCATTATGACTCATGATTTTGTAGGGTGATGAATATTAGATATTATATTTATTTTTGCTGCTACAAGCAGAATATCACAACATTACTGATTTAGGATAGAGCTTATTTATTACATTTTGTGTCTTTAAATCAGAACCGTTGGAAAGATATATCTGAGCCGTTTGTTCACGATTAAGAAGTCTGAAATAAAGATGTTGGTTGGGCTGTATTATCTTTGGGAAGTTTCATAGGAAGAATCCACTGCCATGTTCACTAGCATTCTTGGCAGAGGGTAGCTCCCCACAGTGCTGGACAGCATCTGGAATGTGCCTTGTCTCTCTGGAACTCACCCTGCTACCCTGATCGCATTTCATTTTTCCATCTTCACATTTTGTAGTCGGGAATTTCTTTCCCTTTGCTGTGTCTTGCCAACTTATTCCCCTCCACCAAGAACTTCCTAGCATCTGAGGGGCTCATGTGATTAGTCAGCAGCGGGCTCCACCACACTAATGCCCCTAATTTAAAATAAACTAATTTAAAAACCTAATTACATCTGTAAAATCTGGTTCATAAACACTTAGGGTAGTGTTTCGTTGAATAGCCTAGAGAAGGTTATATACACTATGCAGTGTGAATATTAGAGCCATTTTATAATTATGCCTAGACTTTTGAAGTCTAGAAAAGTATACATGATAAATTTTCTTAATTCTTCCCAAGGTAATTGATCTTTCTCTACAGCAGATTTTATGCATTATCCTATGGCCACAGTGTTTAATGCTTATGCCGTAGGTCCTCAAAACTATCCACCAAAATTATGTGCAAGTTTAGGAACGATGACAAATGCAAATTTTTATTCTCTATATTGCACATAAAATTGTGAATCTGTGCTAACCTGTTATAAATCTCATGCTCCTCTTGCATTCAGTGAATAACAGTACACAGGTGAGAGACTACAGAGGTTTTTCAGTGCTAAAGTGCACTTTCTGCTCTTGCAGAGGACCACAGTTTGGATGCCAAACTCATATCGGGCGGCCCATACTCACTCCCCGGAGTGCAGAGGCACCTGCACATACGTGCACATGCCCACAAACAGATACCCATAAATAAAAAAGATAAACCTGAAAAAAATAACACTTGCCTTGTATTCTTTCACTGTAGGGGGACAAGATTATAGTTTGAACCAGTGCCTCGACCATGTTAGTCAAAAAATATGCTCCTGTCCACACTTCTGTCCTTACATTGATTTAAGTGGAAGAATACTCAGGCAAAAGTAATGTGTGAAGCATACAAATAATACACATAGATCTGCAATTCTTGGCCTCTGAAATTAAATTTCATCCCTCCGGAAGTGAAGTCTCTCTGTGCTATTTAATACCGGTTACTGCAATAACATTTTGATTTTGGTCTGTCCTCCATGAAGTTACAGCTGTGTAACCATAAGATGATAGAACCTCTAGGTGGGGTCAGTGAGGTTGTCAGACAGGCTTTGGTTCTCGAACAGATAATGCAGGCAGCAATTATGATACCAGCATTTTTGTTGCAGAAGACAGCTTCATTCACAGGGATTAGTATGAAGCACATGCTGGCTATCTGGGGGATGTTCCCTATAAAAGCTGTGTTAAAATGGCTCCACATAAAGTGTAGGTCTTGAAAATTTTTCTTCTTGGTTAAAGAGTGTTTTAATCTGTTGACAGCATTTTAATTTTCTCCTTCTGAAGACTCTCAAATGGAGATCCTGTGGAGAGAGAAAGCAGGTCAAGAGGAAATTAAAAGCGAAGATTCTGCTCTTTTAAAACCAGGATAAATCTGTTAATTAGGCCAACCCAGAAAAATGTAGGCAATTTTTAATTTACAAACTGCTGAAAGCTTGCTATCAAATAAATTGATTAGCAATGCTCATAATCAAAAGCTCAGGATTAGTAGTTAATTTGTAGAATCAATTAATAGAAGTATTTATCAAATATATTTGACTCCAGAAGATGGTAAATTCATTGCCCTGTGTTTCTGAAGATAAGAAGCCTTGCATGTTGTGGCATAGGTGATTCCTGGGGATCTGGTGGTTAATGGCCACTTTTAAAATTTCTTATTTCAAGAAATGTGTTCATTATTAACTAGATTTATTTTTGATGCATAAAATTAATGTATAAAACAATTTTCCAGCTGAATATTTTAAACACTAACTTAATAAATTGCTCTGTTAGATTCTTTTTCCAAGATCTGTATAAATAATTCATTTAAGTTTATATACATATTGTTCCAAATTAATAAAATCACAAGTATCCTAAGTCTCTATGATCTGTAATAATCATTCAATTTATGGATTTCTTTAATTCACTGTTTTTGTAATATGGTAATTCATATAAATTATTAAACTGTGTAAATTTCCAGTACTAATGTATCAGATTAAAATATATAAAATATATATACTGAGTGACCTCTTATGTACATATTTATTGAAAGAAATTCCAAGGAACATACATTGTTTCTATTCTCCTTTTCTATATACACTTACAAGCATTTTGGAAACATGCTATAAAGCAGTCCTTTCTTCACATCAGATTATCATATAATGTCATATGTTTAAGAGGTTCAAAAGTTATTAAGCACATTAAATTGTGAAAAAGAAAATATGAGAATCCAAGTCTGACTTTCAGTGATGAAAACAACCATATGAGAGAGGAAATCATTCAATAGCTGTAGGTGAGATATTACAGAACAAAAGATTAGTGAACTTGAATACATATAAAGACACTATTCTAAAATAAAACCCTGAAGAAACAGAATGTGGAGAGGATACCCAGGCAAGACCATGGGAAACAATCTAGTGAACAGGCAGGAAAGTAAGATGGAAGTTGGGATACAGAAAAATATCCATTAAATTACAAAGGATTGAATATACACCAAGTGGTTAACAAAAAATAAAAATTGCCAGATCTTTAGAATTACTTTCTTTGAGAAAGTTTTTCCCTATAGCCCCAGCTTGCCTGGAATTCATTAGGAAGAAAAAGATAACCTTGGCCTCTGCTTCTGAGTGCTGGGCTTGAAGATATGCAATACCACACTTAGCCCTAATATATATAAATATTTTGAAATAAACCACTTTTAATAGTCATGTATCAAAATGGAATTTGAAATTAATGCCAAGAAGCATTTTGTACTCAATTCAAATTTGAAAGATATAAGATGCAACTATAGCAATACAAACAGGGAAATTCATAAATGTCCTTATTAGAAGAGCAGCAGGAATCCAGCCCGCAGGAGGCAGAGGAAAGCAGATCTCTGTGAAATAGAGGTCTGTGTTTGGTCTACATAGTGACTTCCAGGCAGGATGGTACTAGAAAGACCCTGAAAAATAGGGGGATTGGAAAGATTGCTCAGCAGTTAAGAGCACTAATTGCATTTGTGGAGATCTGGGTTCAATTCCCAGCACTTACATGGTGGCTAACAACCATCTGTAACTCCAGTTCTAGGGAATCTGATGCCCTCTTCTGATCTCCATGGGCATTGCACAGCGTGGGTGCATTTACAGCCATGCAGACAATACATTCATACACATAAATTAAAAATAATAAGTAAATTTTTTTTTAAAGAATGAAGGAAAAGAAGCAGGAGGAGCTAAATTAATTGACCTCAAAGTCCAACTCTGTGGAAAGTAGAGAAAAAGAGAGAAAATTAAATGAAAATTTCAGAAAAAGAAAATTTTATAAAGATCTAATTTGAACTTGTAAAACATAAATAGAAAACAATAGAGAGAGAGAAATGTGTAAGCATTTAAGAAATCGGCAAGTTGATTAATCTGTAATCAGATGACGAAAATGATAAAAGTTGACATATTAAGAAAGAAAAGATTTGAGATGGCTCAAGCACTAAAGACCTGAGGCCCTGAGTTCTGATCCTTAGAACCCATGCAAAATTCTGGGCTTGATACTGCAGGTGTGAATCCCATTGTTGGGGAGACAGAGAGAGGCAGCTCTCTGTTCCTCACTGTTAAGCCAGCACATGTGGGACCCCTGGAACCCCTTCTCAACCCAATATATGTAGATTAACTGCTCTGTTTGCTTCTGTAAAATGCTTGGCTTTAGAATATCAAACTGAACAGTGATGGCTTCATTTTGTCCTTCCAATAAGACCCTGGCCACAAGCCTAGAAAAATGAAGAAACAAACCTAAGCCAGTATAGTTAGGGAGTGACCGGCACTTTGTGATAAGCTTAGAAAAACAGAGGTCAGGGCTGGACTTGGGCAATGGTCAGCACATTTCAATAAACTTGAGTAATGCTTTCCATTCTCTTGCCTCAGAGATGGAACCCTCCAATGAGGAGCCTTATATCTATTTTCAACCAATTTTGGTATATAACCCATAGTATCTAATTCACACCCACTTATTTTAAAATCTGCTTGGCGCATGCAGGCTTTCTTAAACCAATCCAGAGGTAACACGGTAAATCTCCACCTTCCTTTGTCCCTAACTATAGTAAGCTCTTACTCCCTCCTTTCGAGGCTCTCAGAACGGATCCACTGTGTTGGTGAGGTCTGGGGGACCAAGCTTAAGCTTGAATAAAGGCTCTTTGTTTTTTTGCATACACTCCGGACTCCGTGGTGGTTCTTGAGGAGCCATTCTCTGGGCCTAACACACAGCTGAAATGGAGAGCCCCAGACTTAATCAGAAACAGATTCAAGACGTAGTAGAGGACAATTGAGGAGGATATGTAACATCAACATCTGGCCTCCACATGCACGTTTACATGCACACGCACATGGACACATGCACACATACAGGTGCACACACAGGCACCGCATACATACACAGCATAAACATGTACAGTAATACATGCAGCTTTAGATGAAATGAACAAACGAATTGATAGAGGATTTATAGAAAAAATTGCAAATTATCTTGAGAAGAAATGAATAATTTTAATAATCCTGAATATATTAAAGATAAAATTTGCTGGGCATGCATATAATCTCAACACTTTGGAGGTGAAGTCGACTGGAGTTCAAAGTCATTCTCCTCTCTGTGAATTTGGAAGTCAGTCTGTGGTTCCTAAGGCCCTAGTTATTGGTTACTTGTCTTGCTGCTGCTGAAAACTACCTAAGCAAAGTATCTTAAGGGAGAATAGGTTTATTCTGGATCACACTTTGAGGGGATTATTCCATCACAGAAGGAAATGTATGGCGTCAGGAGCTGGAAGAAGCTGTTTGCATTGCATTCATGGTTAAGCAGAGAAAAAGAGATGAATTCTCATGCTTAGTTCAGCTCCTTCTCCTTTTATGCATTCCAGATCCCCAGTTCTAGGAATGGTTCCACCCACCATTGGGGTGGGTCCCCCTACCTCAAGTACCCTAATCTGTGTACACTTTTAAAGCCATGTCCTAAGGTTTGGCTAGGGATCCTATAGCCTATAAAATTGGCAAGATTAACCATCATACCCTGCCTTAAAAATTAACTCACTTTAAATCAAGATTGAATTTATTCTTTAAAATCCTCTCCCAAAGAACCAAATATGATTTGTGCTTATAAACCCAGCATTTGCTCAAGTTTGACAGCTACTTAGTGAATTCCAGGCTATCCTACTCTACAGAGTGAAAGAAAGCATTAAACAAAGAAAGAAAGAAAAACATTTATCTTTCCCTCAAAGAAAACACAAGGCAACAGACACCAGGTAGCTGACTTGGTAATTCTCTTCTAATCTGTCTAGCTAGGCATGCTTCTACCTAAGCCCCAAGTCTCACCTTTTCAATATATTCAGAGAATCATTTTCCCACATCTCCTGTAGGTTACCCACTTCACAAATTCTCCTACTTGATTGGATTGTTCCTACAAGTTCAGGGGCATTTGTCAACACAAAGCAACAGCTTTCTGGGAATGAATGGATGTGACTTTATTTTGAGTTCCCATAGCATGAGAATGGGCTCCTCCAGATTAAACTTTTCACTAAGGATGTTGCATTAACTTGTTATAGTTACCAAAAAGAGGGAGAAAGATAGAGGAAGGAAGGAAGGAAGGTGGGTTGAGAAGAAGGGAGGGAGAGAGGGAGAGAAACAGAGGGGGATGGAGGAAAGGAAGGAAGGGAGGGAGGAAGGGGAGAAAGGAGTTGGGGGAGAGAGAGAAAGAGAGGGGAAGGGAGGAAAGAAAGGAAGGAAGGAAGAGAAGGAGGGAGGGAAGGAGGGAGATTGATGAGGACACTAGGAGGGCAGGTTATAGCAAGATGAGGCAATCTCTGCTATAGGGATCAAATGCTGTCTGAAGGCAGTCTTAGCTCTTGGATTGGTGTAAGCTAGTGGTGTGCTATGCAAATACATTCCAAAAACTTCACAGGAGAGTTGAAAGGCTGTTAGGTCAGATACCCAAGATGGACACTAAATGGATATTAAAGGTTCTAAAGACTGTCCATGATAATGTTGCCTGTGGATGTGCAGCATTCTCCACACTCACAGTTAGAAAGGTCTCCTCCATCAGTCAACCTATAGAATAGGATCTTCAACATAGACGACAATTGCACCTAGCAGCAGGGAGTTGTATAAATCTTTAAACTCACTGTTACGGAGGGCTGGGTATTTCTGAGGCCCAAGTACATTCAACAGTCTACTGAGTTTCTCTGTCGAATTAAGCACCAGTTACCCACATAGCAATTAGCTTAAAATTTTGCTCCTTTGTGTGTTGGATATGTTTATCATGACCATGCCATCTTGAAGCAGAGAAGCTCTCCTCAGAAGCAATGGAATAAGCAGAATAGTACTCCAGTCCTATGTCTGTGGTTATAGAAATCATCAAACTCTCTCGCCCCAGATGCACTTATTTGTAGAATTTCTGGTAAACAAAGAGGTGGAAGGTTGACTGGGACTTATCAGTGATACACTCCATCAGTATTATTTGTAGGGAAATCTTAGCAATTTATTTACCTTAGGGCGCCCCTTGCGCCTTATATGTTACCCTAATAAACTTACTAGTTCTCCAAGTTCAACTAAACAGAAACATTCTTGCTCTGTTGGTACCCTACATCCCTGAGGTAAAGAATTTTAAGTCTGCCCAGGGAAGTAAATCATACAGAAGTCAGATGCATTACCACAGAGATCTATTTCATACTATACCAGAGGTTTGGACCACAATCCTGAAGGACGCCAAGAAATCATAATTCCAAATGTTGAAATTTTGCAAGATGAAAATCCCTAAAGTCTAAGCATGGCAGAATCCTTAATGACCCTGGAATGTTGGTGCTGCAATGTCCAGTGAGTCTAGAGTTTTGATTTTCAAAGTAGTGTGAGATTTTTGGGAGGAGGCTCAAGAGAGAGACGCCCCCAAAATGGGTGTTTATTCTACTTAAGGTAAAAGATCTTTAATAACACTAAGCACATACCACGGTGGTCTGAAAGCAGAGAATTTCTGGCCTACCAGACACAAGGGTTCTGTACTCTTAAAGGATTCCAAGGTAGATGTGGTCCTTGTACCAGGTGGAAACAGGCTTAGCTAATTTATGACATGTCTGAGTAAACATGACTTAGACTAAGATAAGGGTCACAGAGGGACTAGATAGTGGTTGATATATGAGTGATCACAGTCAAATTGCCTTGGACCCAAGAGAGCAAGGAGATTGGGTTCATTTACTAATCCTGCCCATCTAACAGCCTTATCTGCTTAGGACCTAAAGAGCCTGGATGTTCTCTAAGCATAATCACAAGCAGTATATGTCTCAATTATCTGTAGTAAACATTCAAATTAAGTGAATTTCTCTAATTAAGGATTTAGGAACCACTTCAAGAATTTTTAACATGATAATACAAATGGTTAAATTCTATAAAATCTACAGTATTAACTTATATGACCTTTTAAAAGATTTATTATCAATATTATATGCATGTGTCTGTGTGTCTGTTTTGAGTAGGTGCACATAATGTGGCGCCCTGAGAGGCAAAAAGAGAGCGTTGGGTCCTCAGGAACTGGAGTTACAGTCAGCTGTGAACTGCCTGGTGTGGGTGCTGGGAATTCACTCCATGGAAGAGCAGCAAGTGCTCTTAGTCTTAGTCATCTCTCATTCCTCTTTTCCTACAGATTTCAAGCCCACTAGATGGCGGCAGCTCACACGGAGGGTGCCTCTTCCTCATCTAGCTCATCTTCACTCCCTGGAATCTCTCTCAGAGATGTAACCTATAGAGTGGTCTGCAAGGATTCTAGGTATTGTTTCTACCTAATGTGAAAACATCTATTCTGCCTACAACCACGAACTAACTCATTCTTCAAGTTTGACAATCTGTCCATCATAGTCTTTTTTATTTCCTTGGGAATTGTGGTTTTCAGGATTTCAACATTTGAGTTTTAATGGATTGAGATTGGAATTTGAGGGATTTGGAGGATTTAGGTATTTTGATCTACCTAGATTTCAATATTTATTATTATGATGTTTAAGATTATGTTGTTCAGGATTATGATCAATAGCAGTGGACCAGGATATGGAACTTTGTAGTGGAGCACTACAATGTGGAAGTTGAGGAGATGGCTTAGTTGGTAAAGTGCCATGAGAGCACGAGGAACTGAGTTCAGTCCCCAGCTCCCATCTGAAAAGTCTGGGTATGGTGGCAAATGCTTGCAATTCCCCCCACACTGGGGAGCCAGCTAAGTTTACTCAGGGAGCTCCAGGCTAATCAGAGACCTACCCCAAAATAACAATATGGACACCACTGGAGGAATAACATCCAAGAATTGACTTCTGACCTTTGCATTCATATATAAACATGTGCATGGGCACACACATGGACATGTCAACTCACACTCACACCCACACATGTACACACACCAACACAAAATAAATAAATAAAATGGAACAAATGTTCATGGGGCTCTATTTCTAACAAGTGAAAAAAGAGAAAGGAAAAATAGATTAGTATCCTCATGTAATGGAAGAAATATGCACCACGGTCATTAAACCAATCCTGGCCAAAACTTTGTGGAGTAAAGACAGAGCAAAAAAAATAAGAAAGAAAAGGAACTATGGATTCATGCCTAGAGGTGAATTAAGGGGTGGATATATCATATTTCCTCCGCTTAAAGTTTCTATTTGACTGTGACTTATCTTCTCAAAATGATTTTAGTAAATGCAGTTTGTTAAACGGTTGTGCAATACATACAGACTCAGGATCAGCCACTTTCCACATCACCCCACACAAGTGCTCTAGAAAGAAAACTCTTGTTCAAACTTTCCATGCTTAGACTTATTTTATTTACTATCTGTTGATCTTCATCTACAAAATAAGAAAAGCTATGCCTTGCCTCTGAATTTTTGGTTGTGTTCAGAGTGAAATAATAGATGTTACATATTTTGTAACAGAAAAATACTCCGAATACAAGCAGCATTGAGACTGTTCTTTTCTGGGTTTTGCAGAGGGTGATAGGTCTTTTTCTTCTTTTGATTCTCTGTCAGGGGGGAATCAATGCACAATTCAGTTATCTTACCTTTGTAAGCAGAGTGCCTTCTGGTTTGATATAAAATATTAAGCTCAGGCACTGAACCTATCTGAACCTGTTTGACAACACAAAGCTTACTCCTCAGGCCTTACTTCACCATGCCTCTCCCCTTCCAACTTCATTTTGTGGGAGTATCATGGCTCCCACATCTGTGTTGTTTTGCTCATAAAAATGACATAAAATAGTAAATCAGACACCTTTTTCCTAGGACTCCCTCTACTGGTACAAATAATGCAAGAATTGAGAATTTTCCTTAGAAAGTTATTAGCTATGTAACGTGCTCAAGTCTAACACAGTTCTAAATCTCCCCAGTTGAGCTCACAGTTTTCTGGCTCTTCCTCAGAGAGCTCGCTCTAATAACTTAAGTTTACAAACAGCATTTTGTATGATTAATAGCAATGGCCATAAATTGGGCCAATGAAAGAGAAATTTCCTAAAAGATATTTGAAACTTATTGAAGGAGGAACTTCTTATTCAAGAAACTTATTCAAGATACAGGAAAACACGTAAACTCTCTTTGTCTGATTATTGGCTTGGATCCTGTGATGTCCTTATTTTTGTTGTTTTAGTTACAAGGTCACAGAAAGTTTAAATGCTCAGATTTGTATTTCAATAAATGCTATATGCATACAATTTTCAAGTTTTTCCACATGAATCTTTTCTCTGGAAAATTTGATCTAAATTTTACTTCTCATCCTGGATACTTAAGAAACATTAAAGTGCACAGGGGTATAACTAATAAGCCACCCGTTACTCATATAAACTTATTGCTTGGACAGTCATGGTATCAGGTAATATTAAGTGACTTTATGGAAAATTTATCTTATTAAAGGTGAAAGTTTATGTAGCATATCTAAAATTATTGATAAAAAGTGAACTTATGTGCCATTTTTTTGTCTGCCAACATTTTTTCCAGTCTTTATATCCAAAGTGCTGTCAAGATGACTCAGGAATTTTCAAAAAATATTCATAATATTGATTTTTCTGACTACTTTCATTGAGACTAAAAATTTATGGAAAACATATATTTCATTTATGGGGTCAGTTTTCTTCTCCTACAATGGAATGCACCTAATAACATGATTATTAATAGGAATGTGTTTCAGAAGTTGAAAAGGCAGGACATTATGATTTTTCACAAAGTCAAGCAGAAATATTTCACTCAGAGGTAGTGATGTTTGAATTTTCTGGTTAGGAATATCTAATATTTCAAGGGCTGTGGAAGTTTTATCTAGTAATTGTTCCTTTTTTCTTGCTTTTTGAAAATTAGCTTGTGGCTAGATCGTAAACTATGGTAAGAGCAGATAGAAAGGGTAACTGATAGGATTCTTGCATCACTTGTGAGTTAAAAAGACAAATGGTTAAAGTGAAATTTAACAATTAACCAATGTAAATTAATTAGAACAGAACTCTACACTTAAAAGCATGATGGTTCAGGAGTTGGGTTTTACAACTCTTACAACCTCAGAAAGAGATGTCTGTCATAGAACCTTAGTTGCATAATCAACAATTTATTACTATACAATGTATACATTCTTAGAAATCCTCTTAGAAAGCATGTATTTGCAGTAATATTCATCTACCAAGACAACACACAGACTTCTCATAGTAACCATGAGCTACAGTGTTTTGTTACTTGTAACAATGGCATGTCTTATCTTTGGATTGAACTACTTCTCTGTTTCACATAAGCTTATCTCAGACACAGACACATCTGCCTGAGCAAGAACTTTAGGTGACAGCATTAGTCTATTATGGAAGGAAGCTGTGAGGGTGCCTGAAAGAATTTGACTTTTTCTAACAGTTTTGAAGGAAACAAGCTCCTTGCCGCATCTATCCCTCCTACTATGAAGCAGCAGCTTCCAGTTGACCCTTTGTAAGTGTCTCTTGGTAGAAGGCAACATTAGTTCATATTTTTATAAGCACAATAGTACATTTCTATTTTATTTGTTTCAGGAGAACTGATTTCAATACTGAATATAGTAAGATGATGCCACAGTGTACGGGTGTCCTTGACTTCAGTCCATTAGCTGCTGTTTAGAGTTCGATTGCTTGGCAATTGGCTTTGGTGAAAAACTTTTAAGACTTGTATCAGCTACAAAGCATAGTAGAAAAAGCCAATATGGTGGTTCACCAAATTAACAAGAACAGCTATCGTCCCTGACAGATTGCTCTGCTTAATTATAGCTGTTGGGGATTGAGTCAGCTGCTTGAGCAACAGGAAAAATCAGAGGGTCATTAAGATGGTCTATTAATTTTCTGTCATGAGGAGCTGCATATCTATGATCTGCACATGTGGTGTGGCAGAACACGTTCCAAGACACTGGCCTTTAACTCTCTTCTGGTAATTGAAAAAAAATCCCTGTGGAACTTTAAAGGAGAAGAAAAATGGTGATTTTTGGATTCAAATTTATAATAGTTAAAATTCTGTAGATATATATTTTTCTTCCAAGACAAATCTGGAAATATAAAAGAAGAAAGAAAAGATAATAAAATAATAACTTGCTTCAACAGGATAGATAATAAGTACACTATAATAAACATATGTTCTTCTCTTTTGAAAAAGGAGATATAAATATTAAAATAACCATTTTCAAAGAATAATAGTCCCTTGACTATGTGACTTTCAAAAGATGAAAGTGTTTCCATAGTTGGAATTGATGCATTCATTAAACTTGTACTTTGGGATAGTAAATGTCTAAGATTTCCATTGCACAGCACATAAACACTGGAGCTAGAGCTATAATCATACTTTCTTAAAGACCATGGATATCATGTTAAATTCTTAAAAATGGTTCGGTAACCTGGAGACACGACTCAGTGTGTAAAAGTACTTCCTCAAAAAGCAAGAGAACCTGAGTTCATATCTCCAGCACCCATGGCCTTGTGTATATATGTAACTCAGCACAAGGAAGACAGAAAGAAGTGGATCACAGGAGGTCAGTGGCTAGCTAGGACTGGAGAGATAACATAGCAGGTATGAGTACTTGCTATACAAGCATAAGTATATGAGTGTGAATCCCCAACACCAAGGTAAAATGCATTTCCATAAGTTTGTAACCTCAGTGTTACAAACTCTCCTCAGGATGGAGAAAAAAGGGTCACTGGACTTGCTGACCAGTTAACCTAACAGAGAAATAGCAAGCTCTAGGTTGAATGAAAGATCCTGTCTCAAGACAGTCAGGCAGTTAGAGACAGCACAGGATGCCTGAAGTCCTTCTCCGACCACCACCTGCAGAAACATGGCCATACACACGCATAAACACACTCATAGCCACAACGGAGGTTATTCAAAGGAGGGGAGGTGGAATGCAGCGATTGAAAGGAGAATAATGAAGCGGGGAATGGGAAGGCATAACATAGGAGGGAGTAATGGGGAAGGGAATGAACATTAACAACAGTAGAAAAATATATTTAAAGGAGCTGCTTTATAACAGAGGGACACTGCCATTATGAGGTAGCATAAGCTGGCAAAGCAAAGCCCAGTTCCAGGAATGACCTCCTCTTTTGAAGCTGTTGAATAAGGGTCCCATAGAACCTCAAACAAGTGTGACCATTACCCTTGCTTTTTGTGACCCACCAGAAACCATTGGTAACTCTCTACTGCAGAAGACAGTGCATATATGAGCTATAAAACAAACAAGAAGAAATCAGGTTGGTGCTGGCTTCTAAGCTTTATCTCTACTGGAAAGCTTTCATAGTGATGAAAGGTGCTAAGCATGCTACCCAAAGAGAAAATTCATCACAAACCTTACCCAGACATGAATCCTGTGAGCTACAACAACTGGCCTAAAAAGATGTGCACACTGGTGCAATAGTGGCAGAAATATTGCAGGAATAACCAATCACATTCTCATCTGACTTAAGGTCTGCCTTATAAGATAGAACCAATGCCTAACACTGATAACAGTTCTAGGAATCTGTGGCTAGACAGGTCATGGGCCATAGGGGAGAGCCTAATGCTGTTATTTTGCTAAACAGATATGTTATTAACCCAATTACTAGTGACTTATTGCTACACAACTAGTTTAATATAACTTTCAACTGTTAGAAGTTCTTTTATGCAGCAGATGGTGATTAACAAAGAGATCTAGAGTGGGCCAATGTGCAGAGAATAAGAGACTACAAAGTGCTTGTCCCTGAATAGGACATCTAAATCAAAGTTTTGCCTCCCAAGATCCTTGTGGAAGAGCAGGCTGAAAGACTTAAAACCAGAGGTGGTAGAAGATGAAAAGGAGACAGTTTTCCAGACACTTGGGCAGTCCACACATATGAACGCACAGCAATGGTGACAACATGCACAAGTCCCATGTAAGCTTTAGGCAGGCAAAATCCCAGCATAGACATGGGGAAGTGAGTAAGAAACTCCCATGCTACCTGAGAAACTATTGGCAACCAGTGACACCTAGGAAAGGGACTGTCAGTCTTGTTTATTTGTGAGACTCTTGGTAGGTTAAGCAGGTTCCAGTGAATGGACCCATACCAAATGGCATTTAGGAACACAAATTTGACATATATATATGTTAGAGTACATTAAATTCAGTTAGTAAGGGGTGTAGATAGAGGATAGTATCTAAGTATGATAAAAATATATTGTATGTTAATCTCCAAAACTTCATTAAAAAACTTGAAAAAAAATTATGGGCTAGAGAAATGGCTCTGCGATTAAGAGGACTGACTGTTCTTGCAGAGAACCCAGTTTCAGTTCCTAGCACCCACATAGGTGCTAACAACTGTCTATAGCTCCAGTTCCAAAGGATCAGGCACCCTCTTCATGCCTTCATGGACATTACACAAAGCAGGTGCACACAATAAATAAAATTATTTTTAATTAAAAAAAGCAGAATACAGCTGGGCATGGTGGCTCATTTTTAGCTCCAGAAGACAGAAGGCAGAAGCAAGCAGATCTCTGTGAGATCCAGACCTGCCTGATCTACAGATGGAATTCCAGGCCCATTGGAACTACAAGAAGACTGTCTCTCAAAAAACAACAAAAAAGTAAAAGTTAAATATAAATAGCTTGTAGTATGAAAGACAACAGCAATGAAAGTCTACCCTTAAATTTAATGTTTCAAAGGAAAAATATTTCTCAGTCTTCCCAGGTTTCAAGGGTGATTGCTAGGGAAATGTACAATCATGAAGATTCCATGTACACTTCATTTATTGTTTTCATTACATTTACTTACACATTAAAAAATAGCATGGTGGATGATCAGTTCTCCCTTTAAAAATAGCTTGCTGAGAGTCCAGTGTAGACAGCTGGTGCTTCCCAAACATGGTGAAAGACTTCCTAAGATAAGGAAAAAGTCCTACTTCATAATCTTAAGACCAGCCTAAAGCCAGTAAATGAATAGAAAATATGGTCTACCTGCAGCTATGGCAAGAACTCCCCTCAGGGGTGAGTGCTTCTAGACCTTGAAGTCCTTCCCACAATGCGCTGGTCTTCAATCTCACTGGTAAGCCTGCCAGTCTTAAATGAGAAAACACTGCCTTTTCTCTCTTCCTCTTTCCATCTGACATCTCTGTCTTGCTTATTCAGAATACTCAGGGCATTCTATGTCTTTCTGAAGAACTCCTCAACCACATGAAATAACTCTCAGACCTCCATTGCTGAGCCTACCTGCTTTGTTGAGTTCTAAATCAGAAGGCATAATTTTCTTTCTCTCTACCGGTCCCATCTCCTTCATCTTGGCAGCTGTGGAGATCTCAACTTGCCTGTTTTCCTGTTTTCCCTATCTTCAAAAAATTGTCCTTGTTTCTTTGGGAGCATTTTTTTTAAAAATTCTTTTGGGTATGAGACTAAGAAACTGCAAACAGGACTGATCTAAAATGCTTTCAATTGTTGTGACAACACACTCTGGCTAATACCAATTTGGGGACAAAAGGTTTTATTTGGCTTATTCCTCCTGGGTTACAGTTCATTACTGAGAGAGTCCAAAGCAGGAACTCAGGGTAGGAAACTAGAGGCAGGAGCTGAAGCACAGGCCATGGAGGAATGCTGCTTACTGACTTGCTCCCCTGACGCATGATCAGCCTGCTTTCTTATTCAATGAAGAACAACCTCCTTAGGGATGGGATCACCCACAGAGAGCTGGGCTCTCCCACATTACTCAACAATCAAGAAACTACTCCACAGACATGCTCACAGGCCAGTCCAGTGGAGGGAATTCTCCAATTGAGGCTCCCTCAACCCAGGTGCGTCAAGTTGACAACTGAAGCTACCCAGCGCAAGGACCCTCTAATGCCTGTCCTAAGTATTGTAAGATCTCCCTCTCTAATGGTCAGTTTCCTAACTAAAGTGCTCCCAGTTTCCCAGATGTTTCATGCCTTGTACTCTTATTAAGATGCAGAGTTCGTGTGGTTTCGGACCCTCCACTGAATAGTTCTCTCTGGTCACTCAATTCAGCAGTACCTAGTTAGAGTTTCTCCTCTGGGTTGCAGTGGAAGGCCTTGGGATAATATGTCCCCTGTTTTTCACCTGTCTTAAATATCCTCCCATAAACACAGTTTAACTTTGAAATCACACAGTTCTCATTGCTTCCCCAGAACAGTGGAGTCCATGACCCTGGCTGGTGTTCCTTCCACCCCAGAACTGCTTTGGATTTAACAAAATATTAAAATAAGTTCTGTAGTATGTTTATTAAAATTAGCTTCTTTTTTTTCTACATAATTAAGTATATTTAAACATTATTTAAGTCACAGACACATGTGATACATAAAGCAAGAATAGTTATTGCTTTGGTAGAATGATCTTTCAATCAAATTAATTGGCTAAAAGCTTTTCAAGCAAGTTTCAGAGAAACAATGGAAAATGTTAAATTGTTAAATTGAGGATGAGTTGTTTTGCAACTTGAACTTCAGTAAAATCACTGTGTAAGCAAATTGCTGTAAATAGTTTATATAGATATGGTAAGAAAAGAAAATATAATCTTCAACATATCTTCCACTTGCTTACAGTTTTGCAAATGTGTCTTAGACCTCTTTATCCCATTACTATAACGAGATTAATTAATACATTCTTGATTATATGATTAACTTGTGCTTGGGAAGATGGTTTAGTGAATAAGCACGTGTGCCACAAAGTTGAGACACTGAGCACCAACCTCCAGCACTCATGCAAAAAACAGCTGGGCATAGATGTATATTGCTGTGACTTTAGTGCATATCAGAGGCAGAGACAAGAAGATTATGTTGCTTGCTCTAGGTTCAGTAAGAGACCCTGTTTCAAGAGAATAGGTGGAAAATAATAAAACAGGCACCCTATCTCTTCTCTGGAAGACATGGAATTGCTCACCTGCATGCACATGCTCGCATGGATGCACACCATACACTGACATCTAGCATGCATACAACACAGACACTAAAAATATGATTTACATTTTAAGAAAATCTATCCTAATTGTTTATTTTTAATTTGTATTTATTATTGAAATTTGATAAAAACTACCGAGTACTAGACATGGTAGCAATAATCGTTACGTATTGTTTTATTAAGGAGGTGTGTGTGAATTCAAATACAGTTTTGAAAGAAATATACTTTTTTCCTTAATTAGCATATGGTTAAATGAAAAGAAGAAAGGGATATGCTGAAATATAATTTCTTCTTTCTGTCTTTTTTCAAAACATGCTTTTCTAGCACTTTGGGCTTCTCTAACACTCTGGCCTTTCCTCCCCTTCCTCTGGGTTTTCCCTTCCTACATGTGGCACATTCACCATGCTGCTGACCTTCATGTAGGCTTTTCCAACTTTATGATGTCTTCCCTTATCTTTTCCCTCATGGGCAGCTGACCATGTTAACAACTGCTCATAGAAACCTTGAGATTAATGAAAGATCAATAGATTTTTTGTCACATAATAACCCAAGGAAAACTGAATAATAAGTCACTTGAAAATGATTTCATCATGGCTACATGTAGTGGACGGAGAGAAACAAATGTCAGCAAGTTATCCTCTGACCTCTATATGTGGGCCACAGCACGTGTGTGCCCATACATCTACATACACACACAAGAGAAAAATAAATACATAACAATGTAAGAAAAAATTTTAGACAATCATTGTAAATCCAAAGACAAATGATGGGAAAATTTATGTTTTACAGAGAACACATAAACCATCTTTTTTCTTTTTTGATATGTCTGCTCATTTAAAAATCTTATTTAGAAATCTCTCAAGGATAATCAAATTTTAGCACTATAAGCCTGTAGAGATAGTCATAAAATTGATATGAGGATGAAATTCTATGCACATTTTCCCAAATATATCTTTAAAACTTTTTATTTGATTATTGTGACTTTCATACAATGTAATTTGACGGTAGTTAGATCCCCTCCCCAACCCCACCTCTCCTTATTATTATTCTCCCAATTTAATGTACTCATATATTTAATAAGGCCTATAAGAGTCCAATATGTATTTCTCAATTTCCTTCAGTGTAGGGCCTTCACCAGAGCCTGGTGAACCTACTGAGTCCCATGCTTGAAAGAGACTGTCTCTGCCCCTCCCAGCATTCATCTGTTGCCACAGTTTCCTAAGTTGGGTTTGGTGTTTCTCACCCATTTCCTCATGGCTATGTTGGGACTTTTCCAGTCTGAGCTTGTGTGGGACTTGTGCATACTGTCAACATTGCTGTGAGTTCCTCAGAGTGCCTGACCAGCTGTCTGGAGAATACTATCTGCACAAAAGTCCATTCTAAATGGATGAAGGACCTCAACATAGGACCCCAAATCCTGAACCAGGTAGAGGAGAAAGTAATATATTGGAATTTATAGGCACAGGAAAGGACTTTCTTTTTCAATATGTTATTTACTATTTTTTTTTTATTTTATGTGTATGTGAAGAATGCCTGAATGTAGGTAAGTGCACTCGTGTCCTGCAATACCCAGAGAGGTCAGATCTCCTGAAACTGGAGTTATGAATGGTTGTTAGCTGCCATGTGTAGATGTTGCAAACCAAATCACTGTCCTCTGCAAGAGCAGTCAGTACTCTTAACCACTGAGCCATTCTCCAGTCTGAAAGAACTTTCTTCACAGGGCTCCTATAGTCTAACCATTAGGTCGAAAAGTTGACAAATGGAGCCACATGCAACTAAAGAGTGTCTTCATGTCAAAGGACACCATCATTCAAGTGAAGAGGCAACCTACAGAATAGGAAATTTTTTTACCAGCTGTATTTCTACTAGAGGGTTAGCATCTAGAGTTTACACAAAACTAAAATTCAAAAATCCTGAAAGAATCTTATTTAAAAGTGGGACAGTGTGCTGAACAGGAAGTTCTCTAAAGATGGAACAAAAGTGACTGAGAAATAATTTTAAAATGTTCAACATCTTTAGTCATTAGAGAAATGCAGAATAAAACCACTTTGAGTTTTCATCTTACCACTTTCATAATGGCAAAGATCCAAAAACAAACATCAACAAATGCTGCCATGTGGAGAAAAGGGAACTCTTAGCCACTGCTGGTAGCAGTTCAAACTGGTGTAACCACTATGGAAATCAGTATGGAGATTCAAAAAGCTTGAAATTGATCTATCACATGATTCAGTCATACAACTCTTAGACATATACCCTAATATAATTTATTTTGAAATAAAATCCATCTAACTTTTATAGTATTCCCCCTTCCTTGAGAAATTAAGAGATGCTTAGATCTTTAATCTCTCTACAGATCATCTTCCAGTTGCTGAAGCTCACCTGTCATGTGGACACAACCCTCTCATGTTTTGACCATTCACAGCAAAAGAAGCAGCAACTTTCCTGTTGGAAAGAAGATATATTCACTTGAGAAATGTGCCTCACATGTTAAAGTTTTTCTGCTTCATCTCTAAAGAAAAATAATTTCCTCTATTTATTCTTTGATCTAGTTTTAATTATCACTTTGTAAGTTACTGTTACAAATGAAATTCAAACAGTGCTTGCTGACTCATGGGAACTTTTTTCAGTATTGCCATTTGGTTTTGCTTTGGTATTGTGGTTGTCATCTTGCCTTTTCCTGTTTGTCTGTGTGGTTGTTTTTAACCTGATCAAAAGAATTCTTTTGTTTGACATCAGTATTAAGACATCTACATTTACTTTGAATACCATTTTGTTACAATTTTATATTTATCTGCTATTTAATTTAAAATGAGTAGAATATTAGAAAAAAAAAATCTCAGGAAAATTTAAAGATCTCTTTTGACATAAGTTGCAGCAGGCAATTTGGAATTTGGTTCAAAGTTAAGAAGAATGAATAAAGGAAGGAAATACAATACAATCATTCCTATTTATTATTGGTCAAAATGCTGGTTTCAGGGAGGTGGGAAAGATTTATGACCTCACTATAATTTATTGCGTTATGGTTCTCATATTGGCCCTAGCTACTAGTACTGTACTTAGGTAGAAATGTTTTCAGGTTGTTATGGGTCAGCATTAAGATGTGGGTATGTTGATGTGAAGAATTACATTGTTAAAGACATTAAATGCACCTTTTCTCTTGCTGGCCAACACAGGTTTACAAGTAAGAAAATGCTAGTACAAAGAATGTAGGTTATTTACTGACGGCTACACCTCGTTTAGTGACAGAATCAAGATGTTCTTCTCCAGCACAGGTTCTATCTTCCCTTATATTAATTCAGGACAGCACAGAGGAAATAGGGAGAGAAACAAGCCATACTTAACTGACACTGTTCTTTTGCCTTCAAAGATTCTGACATGGTGCTATAGGCCCAGTAGCTCGATGATGACTGATAGTGGAGAAAAGAGTGCATGGAAAGTACCATCAGGAGAAAGCAGGGACTTAGTCAGATTCTTAAAAATAGCTGTTGCTTTTTTAAATATATATGTTTAATATAATGTTCCCATTTGTGATAAGAAGTCAAATAAAATTTTCAGTTTTAGGACAATACTTCTCTCCTTTTTGGTAGCATGTGGCCCAATGTATAGAAATTATGTCACTGCATTTTTATGTAGGCCACTAGTCATTGCTTTCCTGTCCTCTCATGTCCTTCTGTCTTTCTTGCAAATGCCATGGTTACAAGTTATTGTCACATTTTGACTAAATCAATATTGTCATACTTGTTTTCCTATAATTTTTCCTTTTCCTTTCTTTCTCATTCTTATTCCACATTCTGGGGTTCTTTAGAGCTTCTACTTCTATGTTACCCCTAGGGTTCCAAAAATAACCTCTGTCTTCCTTTCTTCATTCCCTCTGCCTCCAAATGCATGGTCTTAGAAGTCAGAAAATAATTTATCTAAATATACATCATTGCTGAACTAACATAATCGAGTGAGCTATCTTGAGAACTTTCTGCATTTACCACTCTACCTAAAGCTGATTGCATCAAAATTCACTGTGTTTTCCAATAACAAGAAAAGAGAAGAAGAAGAAGAAGAAGAAGAAGAAGAAGAAGAAGAAGAAGAAGAAGAGGAGGAGGAGGAGGAGGAGGAGGAGGAGGAGGAGGAGGAAGAGGAGGAGGGGAGGGGGGAGGAGGAGGAGGAGGAGGAGGGAGGAGGAGGAGGAGGAGGAGGAGGAGGAGGAGGAGGAGATGGAGATATAGTTCTTTCCTTGACACATTTTTATCTCCAGTCTTTGTTCCCTTTCAAAACACACTCCAGAGAAAATCATTTTTGGATTATTTTATGCATATGAGTGTTTTGCCTGCATGTTCAAAAGTGCACCTGTGTTGTGCAATGCCCTTGGAGCCAGAAGAGGCATCCCCCTGAACGGGAGTCGTAGATGCCACACGGGTGCTAGGAACTGAACCCATGTCCCCTCCAAAAGCAACCAGGGTTCTTAACTGCTTAATTGTCTCTCCAGGCCACAAATGTTTCATACTGATGCACTTGCCAAGATCTTTCTATTTCACTAAACTTTATAGGTATATTTCAGGCTGTATGTTTCTGACTTGGGTCATTAGCAAATATACAGTCTTTACAACACAATTTTAATCTCTAGTATCCTTATTCATTTTAAAAACTATCAGTCAACTTGTTATTTTTTTTTCTGAGCTCCACATGTATATATTCAACTATTCATTTGATATTTACATTTAGAGATCTCAGAGGCAATTTGATATTTCTAAAGGTTTATGGATCATTCTTCTGACTAAAACTGTTTAAATGGTCATCAGAATGTAGACTATGAAGTTCTAAGTAGCTGCCCACAATAGACTTTCTAGTCATCCTTGATATCTTGACCCCCTCAGTCATCAGTTCTTCCCCAAAATAATGTCCTATTACCCTCTGCGTAGTTTTATTTTCTGTAGTCCATGATCACCACATTTGTTCCTGCCACATTTTATCCTACTTGGATTTTGCCTGGCCTCTTCTCTTCAGTTTCCCATCATTCTCCAAAGAGATTTCACAATTATAAAAATACGTCTAGTTTTTGCACACTTTATAGGGTAAAATCTAATTTCATTACAAAAACATATGAGCCTTTAGTTTAGTTTTATTCTTAGATGTGAGACCTTAGATAAGCAAATAGCTCTATTTTCCAATTTTCTTATCAGTAAAGAACAATAATAGTAGGTTTTTTTCTAACTCACTCAATACAGAATCTCTTCACAAATGTCATCAGTGGAATTACAATGAAATTTGTAATTGTTCAAGAAATTATAGATAGGATGAATTTTACCCGAAGTATAAAAAGAAAAAAAATCAGAAGTATGATCTCATCTTTTGGATAAATGTGACTTTTAAAATATTAAACTTACAGAAAATAAATGGAATTATTGATATATATCAAACTTAATTATCCATTAACAATAAGTGGCCTTGATCATAAATTGAAGCTAAAAACTCCAAGAAAAATTGAAGGAAGGAGGGAAAGAAAGAAAAACAATATGCCTTAGCTCAGGATGCTAAAAGAAAGTACTATAAACAACAGGCATTTATTGCTCAAGGTTTGGAAGTCTAGAAATCTAGCTCGGTGTGACATGGTGACTTGCAGTTTTTCTCTAGGTTACAGATTGCTATCTTCTCCTTCTATCCTCACAGGACAGAATAAGGCATGAGAGCTTTCTAAGTACCTTTTATAAATGCACCAATCAGCATGTGAGGACTCCACCTTAGGATGACCCTACCTCTCTACTTCCTAATATTGTCACATTTTAGAATAGGATATTAAAAGGTGAATACTGGAGAAACACAAATAATTGGACTATACTGGGTGTTTTAGAGGAAAATATTTGTTTAACCAACTAAATACTTTGCAGCATAGAGATGATTTGAAAATGTGTGTGGCTACCCCCTGAGTAGATGTCCTGGATGGAAGGTATCCCATTCATGAGGAAGAAAGGATTAAGCTTCAGACTCTAATAGCTAATAATATTATTTCTGCCAAAACTTCTTCTGTGATTTCCCAAATCTTCAGTATTTATTCTTCAAGTATTTTGCCTAAGGAACAATGTTATTTAAACATTGGACAATGAAAAAAAAAAAAAACTATCTCTTCAGAGATTCCTGTGTTAAGGACATTTATATTTTAGAAATTGACCCAGTTACAACCAGCAAGTCATGATTCTGAGGTCTACTGAGCTGGAATCCCATACTGAATGAAAGGGCATGTATCAATCATGCTACCTGTGAAGCTCTACCCAGAGATGAGTAGATGACTGTAGAGGACTTGCTTGACATCTATAAACAGGCATTTTTAGGTATTGCTGTTAGAAATCACTAATTATGTAGAAATTTATAGTGGACTCCTTGCTTAACCTGGCAATTCTAAATGTTCAGGTACTTTATTTGCTTCATGTTTAAGAGAAATACCTTTATCATAAAGAAGTCTTTCTGTCAGAGTGAACATTTCTAAATTTTAAGGCTATATTTGAAGGCATGTTACATCTTACCTTGGTCAAAGTAAAAGAACATAGTACCATTAGGTGGTATATGAAACATAATGCCATAATGTGTTTAGAATTTTTTGAAGTTCATTTTGAGCTACCATACATTAAAAGTTTACTATAAATTAGACATATTTTAAGGATTTTCTATGAATTAATTAATTGGGAAATATATTAAGATAAAAAATGTCATATGTATCAATAACTAAACCAGGGATTTTAATTTCAAGAACTTAGAGCCTACATTGATAATAGTTTGTGGAATGCAATGAGTAAAATCAAGTTCATAAAAGACCAAAGAATGAAAATATAAATCAGTAGCAATACAAAGGCATGCTCTGTTCTTCTGCTAAAGAAAGAAAGAGACCGGACTGTAGTAAATATCATAATAATGGATAGTAAATATCATGACTGCTTCTGAAACATTTGTGACAGTTTTTATCAGTATTTTGGATCAAATAAAATCATTTGAGAAATTACCTCAGATTAATAGAATTTGTTAATAATGGTTAATGGTCTAAAAGTCACACTAAAAATATTAGTGAAATTAGGCAATATGACATAATGTTTTCATAAAAAACTGAGATTTGGTCTGGTGAGATGGCTCATTGGTTAAGAGCACTCGTTGCTCTTGCAGAGTACTTGGGGTTTGGCTCCCAGCTCCCATATTAGATGACTTATAGATGTCTTAACTCCAGTTTCAGGGATTCCTACACTGTGTTTTGACCTCAGAGGTCACATGCACATATGTTGTGTGCATACAGATAAACAAGCACAGATATATACAGATAAATGAAAGGCAATAATTTTAAGTTAGATTTTATGAAACTAAATTCTGAATTCAGCACTTCATCAGGCTGGCTGCTGTTGTTTTCAGAAAAATTATTCAGTAAGTGCCCAAAGTAATTCCAAAGACATATCTAAAAATTCATTTAATTCTGATTTTGTGAGATGGTCATAGTGACTTGTTTCTATCAATCACACTGAACCAGAAATGACCTTGAATGACTTTCAAAGCCAGACCTTGAAAGTCAGGCATCTGTCGGTCTCTGCCTGGTTCTTTCCCTTGGGGTCTCAGCCCCATACATTGTGTGGAAGACTAAATGAAGGGCCAAGAGTGTGCATGTTCCACTCAACAACATGCATGTAAAATCCCAGCTTAGAACAAGAAACGCAGTGGAAACCTTTGATACAATGCTGTCACCAACCACATTGCATCTCACTTGAGGTGGGCCTAATGATGAATTCCCTGCTAAGCTAAATTAACTCCCAGATGTCTAAAAATTAGTGGTGGTATCGTCTCATACTCTAAGATTTAGTAGAAAGAATTTATGAGCTGAAATTTTTCTCATGTAAATATAAAATTAATAAATACATATTTCAAATTTTTACTTTGAGAACTGAATAGAATAGCTATTTATAGGAAGTAATAACAACATCTGGCATACAAAATTGATATAGGTATAATTATAATATTAATTGCCAGTCATTAACATTTTAAATAATTTCACATTATTAATAACTTGTATAACAAAAAGCATTATCAATGTTTTTGATAAGCTTGTGAATGGGGTTTGCATCTCTCATTAAATGTAAGTTTAAACCCCTTAAGAGAACTATGACATTTTGTCCTCAGTTAAGGAGAGTAATCATAATTGTAAGGCATAAATAATTACATACTTGTTAAATATGTTATATTTGACTTGCTGCACATAAATATGCACATAAGAAGTACTTTGTACTTCAATGATTTTCTAAGATTTATTTTATTTTATGTATATACCTGTGCCCGTTTGTCAGTATGTATATCACGTATATGTTGGTGCCCACAGAGGCCAGAAGAAGGTGTCAGATCCCTTGGAAATGGAGTTATAGATAGCTGTGAGCCACTAAACATGTGTGTTAGGAACTGAACCTGGATCCTCTGAATGAACAGCAAATACTCTTAACTGCTGAACCATCTCTCCAGTCCATGTTCTTCAATTTTTGGGTGAACCAAATGCCATGTAAATAAGTTATCAAATGCATTTCAGAAATGTTAATTGCAAACATATGTGAATGTCAGACTGAATTCAGATTTTGACCTACGAGGGAGTGTAGAATTCATAGCCCTAACTCATGGTGCAGTATATTTTAGTTGTAGTCTAGCAAGGCCTGGGAGCTATGAAAGATCAGGAAGGATCTTTACTATACTGCTCTGTTTATGGCTTTTCTCCTCTTATAATGTCTCTGTTCTATCTTTTTAGGTTGCTAAAAAAAGAGAGAACATAAAGGAAATTACAGTTTTAAAATGTGTCTGTTTATTGTAGACAACCTACCAAATACTGAAAAGGTTAGTGGAATAAATCCTCATGTGCTTACTGCTTAAATGAAGGCCACTACAGCTTGTTACATTTATTACCTATAAATTAATAAAATGAAAACTGCAACATACCATAAAATAAAGATGCTGGGGCTGGAGAGATGGCTCAGCAGTTAAGAACTTTTGCTGTTCTTCCAGAAGACCCAGGTTTGATTCCCAGCATCCACATGACAGCTACCAACTGTCCCTAACCCAGTTCCAGGCGATCCAATACTCTCTTCTTGCCTCTGTGGGCATTGCATGCATTTGGTTCACTTACATACATACAGGCAAAACATTCTTACACATTAAAAATAAAAAAAAATAATAAAATGTGTAAATAAAGTTTAAAAAAATATGCACTCCATGTTGCTTTCCAGGCATGGCACAGAAACCATCATGCAAGCTGTTATCAGAAGTGTTAACTTCAGACCCTTCTCCATACCTGCTTCATAATCACATTGAAATTTAATAAATCATGCTCTATAGACTTTTTGCTGACCTATTTTACATTTTCAGCTAAAGCAAAAATGATAACCTCAATCTCTTTGGTAATTTAACTTACATTTAGGATTTGGAATTTAACACAGTAGAGATATAAATTATCAAATCTATAAAGGTGCTATGCTTTTGGTAGCTTTCTTGATCGTGTCTCTGAATGCACTATGCTCATCTCTTCTGCACAGATGTCCAGACCAGAATGAGAAGTGGGTCAAACGGCTAGTGTGTTTGGAAATGATGAATAGAATTCTATTTTTCATGAGGTTAATAGTTTCCCTGTTTATTTTAATCTAAATATTATGAAATTAATTACAAATGCTCCACCCACAAACAATTCTTGTCATTTCAAGTATTTGAACATGCCAGTGACCAAAATATAGTGATGTTTGCTTTTGAATGGATTTTAGACTGTCTTAGTCACAGTTTTGGATAATCATATTTAACATGGTAATTGGTTTCACAAAAAAGGTGGACTCTAGCTGGACATGGTGGTACGCTTTTAATTCCAGCACTTAGGAGACATATGCAAGCAGATCTTTTGTGATTGAGGCCATCCTGACCAAGTTGCAGGCCAGCTGGAGTTACAAGGAGACCCTGTCTCAAAAAACTAAAAAAATGGAGTTTTTAATGCAATTCCATAAAATATTAAACAAGAATATAAAAGAAATATCTGTACTTATTTTTTATTTGTCAAAATAGAAAATATTAATCAGGGAGTGGCAGGCACTCAAAAAGCAAAGGCAGGAGAATCTCTGTGAATTTGAAGTCAGCATCATATACATAACATTTTTCAGGCCATACTGAAATACACAGAGAGACCCTGTTGAGAGAGAGAGAGAGAGAGAAAGAGAGATGGAGAGAGAGAGAGATTATGAATGAGCACTTCAGCCTTCTCAGAGCATCCTATGTGACTAGCTGGCATAGAGACTATTAAAGAGTTTCAGAACCTGTCAAACACAGAATATGTGTCTGTGGAACCCTAAGTGACACATCTTCAATGCAACTTCTAGACTTAGAATGAGTACACCTCTTAAGTCTCAGCAGAGATGTTTTTTATACAGCAGTGGGTGATTAACACAAAAACCCCACTATTGGTCAATATACGGAGAACAAGAGGCTCCAAAGTGCTTATTCATGATTAGGACATCTATATCAAACTTCTGCCTCCCAAGAATCTTGGATCTTGTGGAAAAGAGCATAGAAAGATTGTAAGAGACAGACAGAGGAGTTGCATGAACACAAGGAAACAAAGTCTTCCAGACAGCTTCTTAGTTACTCATATCAACTCACAGCAATGACAACATGCCCAAGTCCCACATAAGCTCAAGCCAGACAAAATCCCAGCATAAACAGGAGAAGAGGGTAAGAAATCCCAACTCCAATCCTGAAGGAATTTTGGCAATTGATGTCTGCTGGGAAGGGAAAAGACAGTGTCGTATAGGGATGAGACTTGGTGGACCTGGTGAATGAACCTATACTGAAGGACATTTGGGGACACAAATCAGACTCTATAGGCTGTGTTTTATACATATGTGTGTGTGTGTGTGTGTTTTATGTATATCAGAGTACATTTAATTGAGCAGGGGACTTTGGGGACTGTGGGGGAAGATGTGGATGGGGAGGGAATCTATATACCATCAAATTATATAAACATCACAAAAATTATATTGAAAGCAAAATTATTAATAAAAATACATTAATCAGGGCTTAAAATGGATTAATCAGACACATAGCATAGACAACTTATCCAGATATGAAGGCAAAGTAGTAAATAAAAAAGAATTGTTTGCCTATGCATAGCCCTATGATCACTGTACAGAAAATTAAGGCTATTCTTTTCCACATGTAGAACTATACTCTGTATGTCAGGTGGTATTATGAACTTTGATTATTCATGGGAATGAGTACCTTACTATAGTTGTCTTTTTTTTTTTTTAACTTTTTCAAAATTTTAAGGTGTAGCATCTCTGGATGAATGCAAATGTAAAATGTAACATAACTGTCTCAGTTACTCTTCCTGTGATAAAATATTCTTACTAAAGCAATTTAAGGAAGTTGCATTTGTTTTGGCTCACAGTGTTAGAACTCAGTACATCATGAAGGCAAGTTACATACACAGGAGCTGAAGCAGCTGGTCACACTTGCGTCCACAGGCAAGAAGCAGAAAGCAATAAAACCTCATGCTCCAGGAGTCCTTTTTTAACCCAAGTCTAGGGAATGATGTCATCCTACTTCAAGTTGGGTTTTCCCACCCAAATAAGCTTATTCAAGATACTCCTTTATAAGCATGACCAGAGACCGATGTATTCTAAATAACGCCTCATAAGTGCCGAAAGGCTTACTCCTAGGTTATTACAGATCCTGTCATTTGATAATCATTATTAACCCTTTTAATATCTAGATGAGTGATGAGACACAGCTGCTTGCAAAGCGGGAAAAGTGTAGTCTTCCAGGTAAAACCACGAAAATAAACACATCCAGAATGCCATTTTCTTAGTCTTCCTGGCTACCATAAGAAAGTGCCTTGAACTAGAAGACGTAAAAAGAAGAAATTTCTCTCTCACCGTTCTTAAAACTGCTTTCAGGACTTTCAGGGTGTTTATAACTTGGGTCTGGTAAGTCAGCTTCCTGCCTTAAGTCAGCTTCCTGTCTCACTGGGTTCATATGGCCTTTCCATGTGTGCTCCTAAGGAACGACTTCTGCCTCTCCCCCTCTTCTTTTTCCTTCTTCTTGTTTGGTGTGGTATGGAAGATTGAACTGAGGGCCTTGCATGTGCCAGGCAAGCATTCCATCACTGAGGTACCTCTTCTACTGTCATTTCTTGTATTTTCCCATCAGAAATTTTCCAGCCTCATGACCTAAGTTCGATATGTTCCAAAGGGTCAAGCCTTAAATATTAAATATTCACAGTGTATATTTTGTTGAGAAAAAGCCCAGAAAAGTCTACCTTTAACAGCCATGCAGGATTCCAATCCCTTTATAAACAGTATTCCATAAGAAAGGGGCTGGGAGGTCTGAAAGGCACATTGCATGCTGACAGGCAGTGCTCTCTGTTAGACTGCTGAGGAACCCTTTGCTTTCCTTATTATTTGACCACTGCTTTAACTTTTGCATAATTTTCAAAGGTATATGTGATGTTTAAAAATTATGATTCTGAATATAGATTATGTTTAAGAAATGAAGTTTGGGAAACTATATAAAACTGAGAAATAACCTACCTATCTTAGGCTGGAAAATAGTTTATTCACTTAATTTCTGAAATTTGTGATACCCACCTTCAGCCTTTCTCTGAAATAGAATCTTTAATGTCGTTACCAGTTATTATCTATTCACCTCTAATATGAATATCATGTAATAATAGTCAAAGACTTTTATCTGGATGTGGAAAAAGCTATTAAATTTATAAACTTCTAATTTCTCCTCATTTAAAGATTGTTTTAGTCTAATTTGACGGCTTAGCATGTAAAACTCTTGCTATACAAGCCTGATGATCTGTATTCCATCCCCAGAATCCAGAGAAAGGAGAGAACCTGTCTAAAACATGGTCCTCTGACCTCCACAGGTACTCTGTGGTACATGTACACCACCTCATGCACATCATACAGACAATAAAACTAAATACATTTGTGTAAATAATAAATTAAAAATAATTTTAACCCCAAATAACTGATTCCATCTTTAAGTTTCTGTGTGTGTGGTCTTTGTTCTTTCTCTTTACTTGATCCATGAACACTTGTCAGAGACATCCACCAATCTTTCTGAAGTAAAAAATTCCCTCACAATTTTTCACAAATCTCTAATAGCTTCTTTTGTCATAATATTACAATTTCTCCTTATAAACATGGAGATATGATAAATGAACTTCCTAGTTCATCACATTTGTATCAATCTCCATCTAACACTACCACTGTGATATAATTTCTTGATGTCAACTTTGTGCTTTCTTGCCTCAGTGTCAAAAAATTCTACTAGTTCCATTGCTTAGGATGTACAGCTTTCTTCATCATTTGTTTTACACTTAAAGTTCAAATAGCTTTGTAGAAAGTTCAAAATTAATGAAATTATGAAATGAATACTCACAGTTTTATTTAAAGGGCTTTGTTTCTTAGTCTTTGGATTCCTCTTCTCAGCCTGTCTTTGGGAATATAACCCATATGACTACAGGTATTCTGAATTTAAATCTGATATAAACAACCATTTCCTTACTTGTGAATATTAAACAGGAATGTTAATCTAAACCATATATGTCCTTGACATTTAGTTTTGTTTCAAATTTGAAAGGCATCCAAAAGTTGGGTCTGAGTGTAAGATAATAGTTCAAATTCTATCAATCCTGTGATAGTCCAGAAACCTGTGAAATTAAACAAATAACAACAACTGGGAAAAGAAGAAGAAAATCCAGAGTTCTAAGTAGCATAAATCCGAAAAGGTCACTGCAAATCCATAAGGATTAAACATACAAGACATTAACAACAGTAAACCTGTTTAATTTATTCACAATTTAAAGCATGGTCTTTACAGTCTGTAAAATTAAATAGATCTATCTTATAGAACAAATAATATGTTTTCACTTGACATTTTTGCCTTTTTAGCTGGCATGATATTTCTAACAGCTCTTTCATACTCAAACTCCTCAAGCCCTACTAATTTCTTAAGCAGTTCCATTCTGTTTTAAGAATCTCTATAATAAAGTATATCTAAAGTCACGCTACTCTTTTTGGTAAAGGTAATGGTCTTCTCATTTTTTTTGCCCTCTCTAATGAAGCCGTACTCTACGCTGCTGTTTTTTCTTCTTTATTAAAATTCTATTTCTCCATTCCTTCATGACCCTGAACAATTATAATTCCTTTTCTTTTTTTTTCAATCAGTTGTTGATAACTTGTTCTGTATTAGCTACTTTTCTGTTGCCATGATAAAATACCATGACCAGAAGTGACTTATGTAACAAAGTTTATTTTGACTTATGTTCCAGAGGGAGATTCCATCTTGAAGTGGAGGCATCATAGCAAACTGTGGGGATGGTTCCAGGATCTGAAAGCTGATAGCTCACATTTTTAATAGCAAACACAAAACAGATAGCAAACTGAAAATGGGGAGAAGCTATGAACTCTCAGGCTGCCCCGTGTGACGTCCTTCCTCCAGCAAGGCTGTGCCTTACCCAAATAGTACCATCAACTGGAGACCGACTATTCAAATATTGGTGCCAGTGGGGTTATTCCTCATTCAAGCCACAACAGGTATTATCATAATACATGTATTCATATTCTTTCATTTCTCTGTTCCTACACTTGATTTTGCTTTTGGTTCTTCTTTACATGTACACACAGGCATACACACTTTCTACCATTTTATCCACAGACATATTTCAACTGTACTCTTTAAACATAAGCTTTCACAGCTGTAACTCTAATAAATGGCCTTTTAATAAACTAGAGCTCTATATAACTCCCAAATACCCAATCCAATATCATAACTTTTAACCCATTAAAAATTTAACTTTCCTTCAAGGTCCAGCACACATTTCAAACTTTCACGAAGGCATCCTTAATCCATTAACATTCTGAAAATCTTTAAGATGTGAGTTACTGTTAAAGTTCTATTTCAGTTTGATTGTTGTGCCTGGAATAGAGTGTCATGTATCACAGCGGAAAATTTACACTTTTCAGTCAATATTCGTGTAACTTATTGTAACGATTCCTCAGATGGTTAATTTCATCCACATTTTAAATCAGTCATTAATCAGCACCCTTGCAACACATTCTGCATTTCAGGAATCAAAATCAATTTTTCAAACATAGAAATTGGGGCAGTAGTTTAAAATATGAAATAATTCCCTACTATGAGAATAAATTTAATGTATAGAAGTGAGACCTACTTCGTAATGCAAAGATGGTATGGCAATGTCACACAAGCAAACACAAGGACTGACTCATGGAACTGTGGACAGGAATTTTATGAAAAGAATATTCAAGCCATGACCAAAATTTTATTTTGAAAAGGATAATGATATTGAGAAATCTAAAATTCAAGGTTGCAGACGTGAATTTTAATTTAAAATGAATTTCATAAGTATGTACACACAGATACCCACAAGAGTCTAAATTGAAAATGAATTTTCAGGACTATTGGGATCATTTTGAGTGTCAACTTCATCTGCCTAGAGATGCTTGTGCTACTGGTCAAGTATTATTCATTCTCAGCGACTTAATGCACCCTGAATCCACCTGTCTTTTGTTGAAAGGGAAACATGGTGTGCTTGCTTTGGAATACAGTGTCTCATTCATCTATGGAAGGTCTTCAAGAATGTTTTCAGATGAGCCTGGCATGTGAGCCAATTGACTGAGTAAGGACGATCCATCTCGCTGTTGGTAGGCCTCGCCTTCAGGATTGGTTCCATTGATCATTTTATTTTCCTTTTTATGAAAAATACTTACAATAGTTTAAAGGAAGAAAGATGTATTTTTAAATCAGTGTTTCAGTCCATACTGGGCTGATTCTATTGCTTTTAGGTTCCTGACAAGGCAGAAACATTATGGCAGTGAGTATGAAAAAGAAAACCTGTTATATCATGGGATCCAGGCCCCAGAGAGGAAACACAGAATAAATTCAGGGCAAGCTCTATCATTCATAGGAGTGAACCTAAAATTTCCTCCAGTGAGAGCCCACCTTACACAGTTTCATTACACCCAGTTTATCCTTTTAGCATTTTTATCCACCAATGTGTTAAACCTCAATGAGGTCTGAGCTCCCATGATTTGGTGGTCTGTGGACACACACACACACACACACAGACACACACACACACCCCCTTCATTAATATCCTGAGCACCTATCAATTCAGACAAGTTGACTATTATAACAAGTGATCATAGGAACCTAAATAAAACAGAAAAAAATGAAGAAGACTAGATGATTACTTTTCTAGACCCAGAATACACTTATCTTCTGCCTTGGAAATCAGAACCCCAGATACGCTGGCCTTTAAACTTCGGGTCAGACACAAAAGACATCCCAGGATTTTGGTATTTTGTCTTTAAACTCAGAGTTTCTTGGTTCTTAGTACTTTGAACTAGACTGATCTATGATGAGGCTTCTCCAGGTCTCAGACAGCTTATTGTGAGAGTTCTGATTCACTATAATTCCCTGAGAAACATCTGTTCCCTGATCCCCCAGCTGCAGGAAATACAAAGGACTGTCACTTGATGTAAAATACACTAACACTGTATTGATTTATAAAGTGAACTTATAAATGCATTATGAAAGGAGGTCGCAAGAAGTGGTAAACATAAACTGAGGGCATAAAATGTAGTAAAATGAGAGAGAGGAACAGTGATTTTGTTAAGTAAAAGCATATTCCCATGTTTTAATTTTAAACAAATCTTCTCTTCAGCAGTGAGAAATAGAAGAGAAATAATCAGATAAAGATTAGAGACAGTTTGAAGTGACTGTACGGCAGAAGTGAGGTAATTGGAAATCATTAAATCTGAAGGAGAGAAGTGCAATGGAAGTTAGTGATAAAGGTTTTAAAGTCAACAGACATGTAGTTTGGGGTTGATGACTCTCCTTTTCAAAATATTATCCTACTATAACATAAAGTGCCTATAGTGTAACAGTGTTGTATTGTCTTTATTACATTCTGCTCCTACATGGTATGTTGTAAGAAGAGAGACTTGGTCAGGTCTTCTTTTCTTTACCATCGAATACAAATGTTATCAAAAACCAGGTTAATTCTAAAATCTTTATCAAATCACTTTTGGCCAATTTAACTCTAAGCAATTACTCTTATATCCTGAAAACGTGGTATATATGCAAGTTCTTTGCTTTACTGGATTAGATGAGACTTTCAGTATCGTGGTAGTGATGAGAGATGGTATTGCCTTGCTCCTGATTTTAGGGAAGGCGTTCTGCATTGTGCCATAAGTATCAGCATAACTTTTTACTTTTCCTCTTCTTCATTCTTTCTCCTCCTCTTTTCTCCTCCTCCTCTTTCTTTTATTCTTGTTCCCTCTTCTCCTCCTTCCCTTCCTTTATCTTTTAACATTTTACTTATTTCTATTTATGGGTATGAGTGTATAATTTGCATTTCTGTAAGTGCAAAAATGTCATGTAATGCTCAAGAAGGTCAGAAGATGGTGTTGAATTCCCCTGGAACTGGAATTATGCTTGGTTGTTAGTTGCCATGGGGGTGCTGGGAACTGAACCCTGGTCCTCTGCAAGAGCAACCAGTGCTCTTAACACCATTGAGTCAACTCTCCAGCCCCATCTTGCTTTAGTTTCTAGATGACTTTTATATAATTGAATACAGTCACTGGTGTTTTTTGTGTCTGTATAAGTACACTGATAAATGTTAGTTTAACATTTTTGTAAGTTTTGTAAAATTTAGTTTATTTAGTTACTCCTTTAAAATTCTGTACTTTATCAATAAAGTCATCAGATTGCATTTTCATTGCTAGAAGATTTTTAAACAATCTTAGTTTCATTAGCAGAAGTCTTAGGGCTGGAAAAATGTTTTGGCAGGTAAAGGGCCTTGCTGCCAAGCCTGAAGATCTTTCAATTTCTCAGAGAGATCCAATTCACACAAGCTACCTTCTGACCTCCACATGTGCACCATAGAAGACATGCAGACACACACACACACACACACACACATTAATTAAATAAAAGTAAAATGAAAAGACACTATTTAGATAGCTAATTGATAAATTTAAGGAATTTGTGAGAATTTATAGATATGATGTTATCAGTAACATCCTGAGGGCATTGTTGCTTTAACCCCCCATGTTGATAGCTCCTTCTTCATGTGTATAGAATGTTTTTAATTGTTTGTTTTCTAGTCCTATTGTTATGGTCTCAGAGTCGGGGTCCAATTAGGCTCAGAGACAGAAGTATAGCAAGGCAAGAAATTTATTATGATTACAGTCTGGCCAACACACTCTCCACTGGAGTAGGAGAGGAGCAGCCCTGAACTGAAGCAACAGGGTCTTTTTATAGGTTTTTCATGACTTTCTGCAAGCAAGCAAAGCTGAATACAAAAGCAAGAATTTGTGGTTAATCATTAGCACAAACTTATTATAAAATCTTATAAAGAGTCCCATGACATGGTGATTGATCAGCTCTGACTGGCCTGTATGGTCTACTGATTAGAATACCCTTTGTTAATTTAACATGAAGAACACAGATGACAGAAAAACAAAACAAACAAACAACAACAACAGAAAAAACCTTTACCTTTAGTAAGAACAGTAAGGACACTAAGAGCAGTAAGACTAATGATTTAACTTATATCATCGGAATGAGGTCAGCAAAATGCCAGCCTCTAACACTATTTTGTTTTTCAATTATTATAGCTGTTTTCATTCTCTTTCTGTAGCCTCTTGGCTACAGTTACACATTTCTTCAGCCCTTTGTATTGCTTCAAGTATTATCTGTAGGACTGGTTTGGTGCCATGAATTCTTTCAACCTGTTTATGTCACAGAAGAGTTTTCTTTCTCCTTCATCAATGATAGAAAGTGTTTTTTGGATAAAGTTATCTGAGTTGGTATCTCTGGCCATCTAGTGATTTTATGTATTGCTCAGGCTCTTCTCATTTTAATGTTTGCATAGGAAAGTTATCTATTATCCTTATAGATTTTCCTTTGTATGCAAATTGGTTTCTCTTGAAGCTTTCAGTACCCTGTTTTGCCAGGAACCACTTTGTTGTTTTCAAGCTCTCCTTCCTGACAGGAGCCATTTTGTTGTTTACACCCCAAATCTAAGAGGAGATATGCTTTTAGCACAAGGATGAGATTTGAACGTTCCATGACCTTTGGGAGAGGATGTTGGTTCTACAAGATAGCACTTGTTGTTTGGCTCAAATCTCAGTATTGTCTCTAACTTGACTTTCTGTCTGAATTCCTATGCTCTGGATAGTGGTATAAATACATTTAGCAAAATAAAGTTGGGGCTTCAGTATTGACTGACAATCCTCTGGGTCTGCAGGTATCCTTTCTCTATAAATATATTTCTTAATCCTCACTCCTGCTTCAGGTACAGTTCCATTCTGCCAGTGGGCAGGCTCAGTACTCTTTGGCAGGCTCAGTATTCCTTTTTTTTCTTTTTTTTTTCTGTATGCTTAGGGTTATGATATACTATGGAATATTTCTGTTCTGGTCCTGTCTATTTGATGTTCTGGGAGCTTCTTGTATCTGTATAGGTATTTATTTCCTTAATTTAGGATGTTTTCTTCTATTATCCTGTTGGTGTTTTGATCAATGCTATGGACCTGAGATTCTTCTCCTTCCTCTATGCCTATAATGTATAAATTTGTTCTTTTCATGGTACTTCACATGTTCTGCATATTCTGTTCCTGTATTCCTTAATTTTTCATATTCTGTGATTGCATGGTCTAATTCTCCAACTTTATCTTTAAATCTTGATATTCTGCTTTTCATTTGATTTATTCTGCTGGTAAGACTTTATCCTATAATTTAAAATTAGCTTATTGAACTTTTCAATTCCATTTTCAGTTCAGCTCAAGTATTTTTGAATTTTTTTTTATGTTTATCATGAACTTACTTTTCAAATCCTGAATTTTGTCATTTTATTCAACTGTCAATTTGTATTTTCTTGAGCTACAGTCAGGAGTTTGTTCTTATCTTATTTTAATTCTTTGAGTTGTTTGTGTGTTCTTTGAAATCTATGATCATATTTATAATTGCTTTTTTAAGTTCGGTTTCCTGGGGTTCCTCTGGGAAGTTCTTATTTTAGAACACTTCTACAGGACTAGTGGGATTTAGTGGGAACATATTCTCTCAGTTTTTCATGTTATTTGTGTTTTTGCATTGGGAGCTTGGCATATTGGCTTATCAACTTCTTTTGATGGTTGTTTGTCTGATACTGTGGTGGTTTGAATGAGCATGACTCCCATAGGCTCTAAATATTTGGACATTTTGTCCCCAGTTGGTGGCTCTGTTTTTGGAAGTCTGCCCCAAACCAAAAAGCTTGCCTGAGGCTAAGTTGAAAAGCAATGAATTAATTTCTTTAGTAGAGGACATTTCAAGGCATCCTAAGTAGAAACGGTGGTGTGGGGAACCGGCTAGAGTGACTCTGTTTTAAGTTGGACTCCATCTTAAGGCTAGAGGCTAACTTCTCCATTTTGCCTACTTCAAGCTGTTGCAAGCCTCTGGCTACAAGCTCTGAGGGAAAGGGAACAAGACCAAGCATGTTAGGAAAAGCAGGACCTGGCAGTGAGCTTGACTGACACACCCACCAATGAGAAACCCCAGGGCCTTGGCCTTTGTAACCAATCAGTTTGGAATGTGCTTAGGGTGCACGGGTTTCCCTGGCCAGCCAGAATGTAGCACCACAGTTCCCCTCCTCCCTTTGTCTAAAACCTATAAGAAGTCCCTTCTACCTCTCCTCCGGGCCGCCCACTGCGTTGGAGCGTTGGGTTGTGGACCAAGCTTGAAAATAAAGGTTTGATGTTGCATCAGGTTTGCACTCCTTGGTGGTCTTTTGAAAGGACACTGTGAACAGGGCACAGCATTTGCATGAATTTTATGGAGCATGGTGAATATTATGCAGATTTAAAGTGAAAAAGAACAAATGGGGCAGAGAGAAGTGCAGTTTGGATTGAAAAAGAGCACTGGGAAGATTAATGTTGGAGCCAAGACCTGGGCTGAGGAAGAAGATCCTTTTGATAAAGCGATCAAAGTGATTAAGGAGAGGCCTAGAGATTTGCACTTAAACAATGGAGAGAGTGCCACCTGGCAAGACCACACCCAGGAAAGCCTCTAACTTATGAAAGGAAAATGGTGCAAGGGTTTTCTGCTAAAAAATCACCGAAGAAAAAAGCTTTTGAAAGTGGATGAAGCGGGCTCCAGTCCATCCCAACCTGCTGCCAAACTTGGCAGTGTCATTCACCTGGTGCTGGTATTAGAGGTATGAAACGTTCAAGAATGAAGGGGTCAGTGTGTCTTCCTCCATGAGTTCAGAAAAGGCCCTAGAGACCATTTTGTGAAGCTGTTATGGTGAAGCCTGGTTGGCAGGGGAGACCCCAGGAATGTGTTCATAATGCCAGAACTATGAGACATCTGCCAAGAAAAGCTGCATATAGGGAGTGGTACTGTGAGACCTCACTCTCAGCCCGGGGACTCGAACCCCAATGGGCCACCTGAGCGCCTAACGTCGGGGAGCCCCAGTCCCAAGAATCCAGACCGTCAGATGCAAAAAGCACAAGGTTTATTTCACTTGTGCAAGTGGGCGACTTAGCCTCAGGAAGCTAAGCACATCTAACCTCTGCCAGGCCAGGTTTTTATAGTAGGAATTCACAGGATAATTATACATTAACATATAGGTTAGCATACAGGGTATTTAGAAGACAATTTTCCAGAAATACCACACACATTATTTTTCAGTTCACAAGATGTTGACTTAACAATTCTATAAACGGGAGATTGGGGAACTGTTTAACCTACAATTCTATAGAGGGGATATTAGGGGCTCTTCCTGTGGAATTTAACCCACAGACGTTATCTCACATACCAAGAGATGTTGACATGACCTTTGTGGTCTCTGGGATTTTCCACATAGCCTTGTGACTTCTGGTTACTTTTCTAATTGGGGCGGGGGGGTAGTAGAGAGGCTAAGCTTGTAGCTTACAGAGTGTCTCACAGTACCGGCCCCAAAAAGAGATATATGCTGCATGCAGCAAAGCTGGAGGAATTGAGCCCTTTGGAAGTAAAGTACCAGTATTCAGACACCGAGCTACTGGATTTGGTGTTTGCCTTCAAGGTTACAGTCTTGTTTTGGTCTGGAATTTCTCACTATGCCTCTATTCCTCCATTTTCGAACTGGAATGTGTATTTGGTTCTATTGTATATTGGGAGTATCGAATTTGTCTTTTGATTTTAGAGGGCCTTAGAGTTAAGAGATTGCCCTGAGTTCCAGAAGAGACTTTAAATTACTGACTTTTGAATAGTATTGAGACTGGTAAAGAATATGGGGACTTTTAAGTTTGGACTAAATGCATTTTATATTTTGTATAGCCATGACCCTATGGGGGCCAGAGAGTGGAATGTGGTGATTTGAATGAGAATGTCCCTCATAGGGACTCTAAGTATTTGGACAATTTGTCCCCAGTTGGAGGCACTATTTTGGGAGGTCTTAGAAGGTGTGGCCATGCAGAAGGAAGTATGTCACTGGGGGAGGGCTAGAGAGTTCTTAGGCCTTGTCAGAGCTCCATTTGCTCTCTGCTTCCTGTGCCTGCTTAAGATGTAGCTTCTGCATCTACTCTAGCCACCTTTGTCACCATGCCTCCCAGTCATGTTGGACTCTTGCCTCTTTGGAACTGTAAGCTAAATAAACTGTTCCTTTTATAGGGTCAGGTCAGTGTTTCCATCACAACAACAGGAAAGTGACGAATACAGTAATCCTGTAAGATAATATGAATCTATATATTCATATTCATTGTATATATTCTGTTTCTTTAGAAAACACTAACTAATAGAGATATAAAATTCTAACCTTCTTTTGTTGAGTAAGTTTTGTTCTGTTTTTATTGTAGTCTGGTTGCCTTCTGATCAGGCATGAATAGTATTTTCTATGTTTCATGTTCTCTCTATTTTTTAAAAAAATTTTGTTGGTGAGGAGAGGGATGGTTCCATCTTGGCAGGTGTTCAAGGTGAGCAATCACAGCTAGGACTGTGAGTTTTGATATGGTAGCTGAGTAGAATGGTTCTAGATAGCTCACTTGGCTTGTCTGGAGCTAGAGCCTAGCTTTCTAGACTCCTTGCTTTCCAGGAGGGCATTCCTTGGCCAAGTCCCAGAGAGAGGATAGGGTTGGATTGGACAGGTATATAACTAACTCATCAATGTACTAGAGCCCAAGTAGTGGGTTCCAGGCCTATTCCCAAAGACAGAGAATGGCGCAGGAGTGGATGGGTTCTGACTAGCTCCACAGGATAAATGGGAGCCCACATTGGTTCCTGGGCTAGTTCTCAAGTGGGAAGATGGCAAAGGAGTTGTCAGGTTCTGAGCGATTTCCTAGGCTACTTGGGAGTTCTCCAGCAACGTGACCCCAGACTAGTCCTGAAGTAGGAAGATGCTGACTATTCTTTTACTTTAAAAGAATTCGTTGATTGCTCCTCTCATGTTTAAAATCATGTTATGTACAAAACTGACCAGATGTCTTCCAAAGTGGTTGAATCATATTTACAGTCCTACTAACAGTGACTGAAGACATCCACCGTTTTCATCCTTGCCGGAATTTTGTGTTGTCAGTGATCTAGAAACTGGTCATTTTAATAGGTGCAGAATGACACCTCATTGTTTTAATTTGCATTTTTTTCTGAGCACATATGCTGTGTGGTTGTCGGTCTTATGTTTCCATGCCATCTGTGTATTCTTTTTGGAGAACCATCTGTTGAGGTTGTTGGTTCAATTTTTAATTGGATTGTTTTCTTAGTGTTAAGTTTTAAGAGTTCTTATGTGTTTTTGAAAATGCTCCTTTATCCAGTAAATCTTTTGTAAATATTTTCTCTAACAATTTTATTTTGTCTGGAATTTATTTTCTCAGGCCTTTCTTAATTGTGACATAATGATTCCTTTTGATGGACAGTTTCAAAGAGCCTTTTTTGATGAAACAATTATACTAATATACTTTTAGCACAAGATTAGCACATATTAATATGCTGATTATAGTTGCTTTGGTTTTAATAATATTCTTAGATGAAATTTATTTGTGAAAGTACTACCTCTCCAAGATAATGTTCTAATGCACAACTGAGCAAAGGATAGTATTATTGTTATCTTAGTTTCTATGACTAAATACACATAAATTCACCTACTGAAAATTGTTTTTGAAAATTTAATTAAGTTTTTAAAAATAACTACTTCTACTGTCTTGCTACTTATATAAATCTCTACATAAATAGGGAAGCATAAAACATAAAAGTGATTCTATATAATAGCACAGTTTGTGGTTAAACATTATTAAATACCCTACTGGGTATCCATGGGTTGATTATTCTCCATTGTCAACTTCATTTCATTGAAAAATCAACATGAAACAAACCTGTAGGTGTGTCTAAGAGGGTGTTCCCAGAATGGTTTAACTAAGGAAGGGAGTTCCTTGCATAGGCTGTTTTCCTGAACTGAATTAAGAAGTCAGTTAAGCAGTCACATTACTTTCTTTCTGCTTCCTGATTGTGGACTGAATGTGACTAGCCACCACACTTTCCTCCCTTCCACAGGGTCTTTTTTGTCATATGAACTGTGGGTCAAAATAAACTTTCTTCTTTCAGCTGTTTCTTTTACGTATTCTGTCACAGAGTGAGGAAGGTAGCTCATGGGAGAAATCGAGCTCTTGATCTTCCTGATCAAACCTGCTCTCCTAACAGCATTCTTTATCTCATTTGACAATATGTTTATCCTTCCGTTGTTGAGGGTCACACTTGATTCTCTTTGTCTTCCTTTCTTCTCTGAGCCCATAGCCAGTCCTTGGGAACTTTGCAAGCATTGTCTTAAAAAATGCTTAATGTGGCAATTGATTGCCACCTCTTTTACCTGTTCTCTGAGGCATTAGCCTTGCTTCCCTGGGTGACTGAGAAGTCTCCTAAAATCTCCTTTTGTGTCTGTATTTCTTTTTACAGGTCCTATGAAACAGCAGGTGATGTAATCATCTGGCCATAAATTTATCTCACTCTTTTGCTGAAACTACTGGAATAGTTCACCAAGCTTATGAGTTAAATTTCTAGCCAGGACTCACAAACACCTCCTCTCCCTCATCTCTCTGTGGCCTCAGCAGTGACCACACTGTCTGTTAAACCCTTCAAAAATGGCATTGCTATTACAGCCTCTCAATATATAGGTGTGTTCCCACCTGAGGGTAGCAGGGCTTTTTCTGACACTGAATTTTCCTCCCTCAATTACCTACCTACCCAGTCTATTTCTAAATATCAGTAGTTCAAAATTGAAATGCAGATTTGCTACTGAGGCTGATCCTGAAAATGGCATTGAAAATTTCAAAGGGGTCTCATCCCTCAATTCTTAAATGCAGAGATGTTCTATTCCACCTTTTCCATTTTCTATAGTACAATGCTTATGTATTGATTTACTTAACACATTTCATGAGGTAGTTGGCCTTTTTATTTTTGCTTTTATGAAATTTATTTTTAATATTTGTGTGTTCGTGTATGCTAAGTATGTACGGGAGATGATGGAGGTCAGAAAAGGGCCAGGAACTGGAGGGTCAGGTGACTACCTGATGTGGTTGCTGGGAACCAAAATTCGGTCCTCTGGAACAATTTCTATTACAATTGAGCCGTTCCCCCAGGCCAATTCTAATTTTTGAGCATCTATCTCCTTTCACTCCAAGGTCAGCTCTATAAGGCCTATGATTTGATTGCTCTTGTGTTCAATTTCTATCATAAAGATCTAGTTTTGTTTGTGTATTAGCTGATTCATAAAAGTTTCTGAATAAACAGTGTAAAGAAAATTTGAATGAACAGAATATAGAAAGTTTAAGACAAATATATCATTATATATAAACTAGAATTGCAGATAAAAATTACATTTTAATTGTGCTTTGTTAATGAATATTCACATAACATTTTGAATTGTATGATTACTCATCTGTAACAAGCTAGTCAGTAATCATTCAATTGAATAAAAAGTGACTTCATGAATACTAATATATTGGAATGTGTGTATCGCATTAGTCTATCCGTTGATGAACGCTTGTTTCTGCATCTTGTCTTTTGAGAAGGCAGTGCAGTGACTCTGGGATGATGAGATGAGAGCAGCCTCATTACATCCCTAAGGTCATATCTTTTGCATATATTCTAGAAGTCCTATCACTAGGTCATATGACATTTGCATATTTAGTTTTTTAATAATTCTCCTTTCTATTTTTATAATACTTATACTATTGTACATTTTGCTATCAGAACAGATAGATTCCAGATAGATTCAAGGTTTATCTTTGTCTTTTTAGTAATAGACATACTTAATAGGGTGAGGATGTATCTCTGTGAGAATTTGATTTGATTGTCTTTGATTAGCAAGGTTGAGCGCATTGTTATGTACTTAACTAGCTGGGTGTTTGTAGATGTTTAGTCTGATTTCTTATTGATATTGAGTTGTAAGCATTCTTTACACATATTAGGAATTGACCTCATATATACTGTGTAGAAATATTTTCTCCCATTACACAGGTCATTTTTTTTCTTTTTGATGCTGTTCCTTTGCTATGCAGAAGGATTTGATTGTATATGTAGAAGTGGATGTTCATGGTTCCAAGATCTTGTATCCTTTGAAGTTACTACAAGACAAATGAACAGTATGGAAAAGTACAATTGTTCATGAGCAGTCAAGTAATTTTGTTTAGTTTACTCATGCCAGCCACTTTTATTAACCAAGCTTGAATTTTATTTATATTTCGTCTACACATGCTCTCCAGGTGCTAGAATTTTATTAGTTTAAATTAATCTTTGTAAATCTTGCTTAATAAGTATCGTTCATTAAAAGCTATTCTGAGCCCTACAGATGCTATTGCATCTCTAATGAATTTCTCTGACTATAAGATTAAATGATTTTGTTTAACAATAATTTATATAAAAATTGAAATAGAAATATAGAGAGAACATCCCAATTTATAATAGTATCATAAATTTCATTTCTATTAAGTGAACAGAAGCAAGTATCAATATCATTATCAAGAAGTCACTAGTATAGAACTCATTGCTTCGTTTCTTTTTATTTGTTCCCACATAGAAAGTAGACCTCTACTTCCTAAAATATATATGATATAGTTTTCACTGTGTTGAACTTTATATAATATATTTATTCTACATATATTCTTTTGTATTTGTCTTATTTTGAAAAACATATTTCTGAGATTCGTCTGTGTTACCTAATATGATAATTTAAATCATCTCATAATTGTATTCTATTATATTAACATAATTTATTTATATAGTCACTATAAAGGATGGTGTTGATAATAATACCATCCAAAAGTATCTTTTAGAAACTATGTAGCTAAATAAATAATTTATTGCTTCCCTTCGACTTCCCCATGATGTCAGCAAAACTTGGTATATTTCTTTATTCTAATTTGAAACAATTTGGTAATTTAGAACAGAAATATGAGTGGTTAAAGTTCTTCCTCCAAAGTTACTGATTACATTCACTTGTTTTGTTTGATCTCTGCCTCTCTTTTTCTTCTTTACTTCTTAATATGTTTGGCACTTGAGATATTCTCTTTGAGTGTGCCTCGTTTTCCTTTACATATTCCAATAAATAATAATTCACTCTGGAAACACAGATATCCCTATAGAATTACAGCTATTACAAATATGTTCAAATCACAATGGTTCGGAGTATTAAGTTTGATCAAGAATTTTAAATGCCACAATATTGGCCTTTACTGTATTTTTAATCTTTGTATTTCTTTTTGCATCATCCTTTGCATTTGAAAACTATGTGTGTGGAATTAATTTCTGAAAATGGCATGAGGTAGTGACACGGATGTTTTCCCAAATAAATGTTTCAGTTATCAAGCAAAATTATCAAAAGCATACACACTTTCTAGTGAACTACAGGACTGATTCCACAGGGTGTTCCTTGCTTGGTTTGCTTGCCTTTGTAGTGCTGGATATCAAACCTAAGGCCTTGTGACACTGAGTAACATTGCCAGTCCTTTATTATTAGTGACTATATCTCTGCGTTATCCAGGGCTCATTGTTCTTTATGTGTATCAGTACCAAGATGAGTAATCTAGGACAGTTTTTATTTCCATAATAATTGAAAATTGATTTGCTAATTTTATTAGAAAAACTGAATTTTTCACGCAATTGCCTAAAATGTATGTCTCTGTACAGATAATTAGTAAATAACTTGTATGTTATAATGGGAAAACACAGTAATTAGTTAAGTGTGGTGTTTGATATAAGTTTTTTTTAGATATTATTATTAAGGAGCATATGCTCAAAATTTGCTGAAATATTTCTATAAATGAGTCTTCTATGTTTGTGATAACAATTGTCTTGATTTTGCTAAGTTAATAAATGCAAACTTTGCATGTCCAAAATTATTATGTTGTAATAGTTACTATGTAAGTCACATTAATTTGTTAATACTGTGGATCTTTATACCTAAATTCTTAAATTTATTTTAGATATTTTATTTATGATTTTTTTTTCATTTTATGCATATGAGTGAATTGTCTGCCTATTTTGCACCCATGTTGTGCAATTCCAATGGAGGTCACAATGCAGACAAAACACATAAAATAAAAATACTGAATAAAATACTAAAACGAGATTTTCCTATGAGTTTATCAAATATAAATTTCAGTGCATTATTTTGTTCATGATACTATCTTCACAAATCTGTAGAGCTCTTATTTCTAATCCTTGCATTGGAAATTGATATCTTTGTCAGACTGAGTACTCTCAAGATGTAGACAGTAAGAAATATTGACAGGACTAGAGAGATGGCTCAGTGCTTAAGAGCACTAGCTGCTTTTGCAGGAAGTCAGATAATTCCCAGCATCCACATGGAGGCTAACAACGGTCTGTAACTCCAGTTCCATGGCATCTGATACCATCTTCTGACCTCCTTGGGCATTGCACAACAGGGGTGCACTTGCATCCATGCAGACAATAATACATTCATACCTATAAAACAAGAATAATAAACAAATAAAAAAGAAAAGATTGATAAATTTTATCGTGAAAGAAAATGTTTTGTCATTTCATCAACATTTATTATGCAAACTTTTAACAGTGACCTATTGTGTCTAATACAGTGGCACATGTCTGTAGACTTACCTACTTAGACAGGGGCAAGAGGTTCAGTTGTACTGAGAAGTTCCAGAAAAATCCTTAAATAGCCCCCTCCCCCAAATACACACATATGTGCATTCATGAGCTGAAGAAATAACTCAGTGGATAAAAATTTTTCAGCAAAATTCAAACTTCCAGAACTCAGAGACCTACATTCTGAGTTTTTTTTTTCTTTCTACTGCATCCATCATTTGAATGGTGTCATATTCCACAGTAATCATCTCTTCCATTATAACCTCTTTTGAATTTTTCTCTGTGCTGTAACAGAATTTATCTACAACACTATATAGTTCATTTATTCAACATAATGGTTTGATAAATGTGTAGTCCCAACATAATACCATTCTGATCAAGCAAATAGTATGTTATTAACCTAACAATCTTCCTCATGATTCTTTACAGTCAATTTCTTCTGACTAGAGACCAAATGCTACTATTATATGCCAAGCCACCATCTTATAAGTATATATTTGGTGAGATCTTTTAATTTTATATCACTCTGCTTTCAAAGTAAACTCTACTCCTCACTTCTGCAGCTCATGTGAAGGAGATTTTTATTAGAGCTCTTTGCAGTGCCTTAACATGTATTTCATATTGAATGGAAAAACCCTATGGAAATCTACTTTCTCATCTTCATGCCAATTTCTCAGGAGCTTGGTTTCATGGCCTTGTGTCTGCAGATAGTCTTCATTATTCATTCATGACCCATTATTACTTTCTAAAATTCACTTAATCTCATAATTTTTGTTGGTAATTCTCCAATTACTTTAGACTAATACTTCTGTTGATTTTTTTTTTGATCATCTGCAAGAGTTGGTCAACTTTTGGCCAATAATAAACATGAAATAATTTCTTATGTTAACGAAGCCAAGAAAGATGAGGATATTTACTTGATATTAATTTTAGCTTTGTCAAGAGAAAAATACAAACAAAATCATATCATTTCATCACCTGTAAATATTTTGGATTTTTGTATATCTAATAGGTTTGTACAAAATTTTTTTTCTCATTAAGGAAGAATCTAACAGAAATAATGCTTTATTACTTTTAAAACTATAAACTAGTGCTCCTTATAAATATCTATAAATATTTTATACTTGAGATGATTATTGAAAGTCTGATACTCCAGATATTTATATAAGATTAAACAAAACAAGATTTATAACTATAAATCCCAAACTTTCAAAGCATTGATTAAAATCTTTTAAGGAGTTTTCTGTGTTAAAGAATGAATCCTTATTCCCGAAGAAATTGAGTGTTCAAAGAAATTAGACTTGGTTGGTTCTCACTTAGCGCCTGTTCTAGTATCAATGTCTTGCCATCAGGACTTAGTGCTTGTGATTGGAAATCTCCCTTCAGATTCCAGCTTAGTTGATTCAAAGTGTTGGTGGCAATGTTATCAAGGAACTAGGTCCTTCCAGTCTCTTTACTCTTCCATTCTTAATGCTACTTCAGCTCCAGGCCCATTATAAGACAACCACAGCTGTGTCAGATTTTACATTTAGACACAGCAGGAATTTTGAAAGAAAGACCGTCTTTACCGCTGTGCTCTCTAAGGAATAAGCCATGATTCACCTCCCCTTTCTAGGTGGGAATGTTGGAATATCCACTGAGGTGGTTTGAAGATGACTCATACTCTCTAAAATTAGGGTTGACCTTTGATGTCCAGAAGGGAATAGGTAAGTCCCTTAAGAAGGGATTAAGGCTTGGGTTTCATTAATGGATTAATATATTTATGTGATTACTGGAGTCCTTGATATGTTGGTGATGTATACTAAGAGAAAGTCTGCTATAAAAGAATTTGAGTCTTTCAGATTCTCATGGGTTCTCAACATGTGATGATGCTTATAGTCTTAAATGTCTTTCCATCACAGCTTCCAATTTCTTTATAGGTTTAAAAACACATTCACGGCATACCTCCTGTCAGTCACCATAGGGGCTTTTCCATAAAGCCTGCCTCCTTGTTGACTATCTTCACAAAAAAAATGTGTTTACTTGATTTCACACAAGTCTCTTTCTGTTTCTCTGCCTTCTCATATGCTAAACATTGTTTTGCAGCAGATTATGTCTTTTTCCTCCTGTTACTTTTCAATTAACATATTCTCATCAGTTTTATGAAATTTCTCCTGGATAGTTCAACTATCTATATTTTCTGTTCTTATTGTATGTATTCTGCATTCTGTTGGTGAATTTATTACAACTCTGATTTGCATTTCATTTTTAAATAGCTATTTCTCATAGACTTAATTTCTTTAGAGTGAATGTAGTCTGAGTATCTCATTCTGTAATGTTCTCAGACAAAATAAAATTACATAACACAAGATCCCCTCCACACACATACCCATCATGTTGGTACTAAATGATGCAAAGTAAAGTGTATGTATAACAAACAGTCTCCCACTGAATGCTAAAGATAGAGGTTAAAATGGTCAGAGGTAGTCTATTTTCTATAAACTTTAAAACATAACTTCTGTTTTCCCATATCAACTTTCTGTCTAACATACTTTTCATATTTTGTCTACTCTTCCACATGATTTGACTCATTTTTCACAGAAAATGGGTGAAGACAGATGATAACACAAACAAGTTTCAATGTATAATCTACTCTACCAAACTAATACTTAAAAAGTCAACTATTAAAATCAGTTCCTGTCACCTCAAGCAAAACTTTTGTTTTATGATCACTTTTCTTCATTCTTTTATATCTTTGTGGTTAGAAACTCAACTTTTATGACAGCGAGTATTTTTCCACTGATGAATTTAGTAGTAATATATAATAGTACAATTGTAAAACTTGAATTAATTGTGGATGAAATTCTTGGTGTGGTGATGAAAGACCAGAAATATGAGGTACCATTGATGTTTATATGCAAATGACTTTGTATAACCAGAGTTCAAAGACTAATTTTCCCCAGTTTCTTACCAATACTCACATACATTTGAAATATTCCTTAATATTTCACTGGATGATTGTTTTTTCTTTAGAAAAATAATGGTGTCATTTCCAATCTGTCTGTCTTGTTGCTAAAAGAAAGTGAGATAAAACATTTGAAGTATCCTAAGAAACATCTTGGATCAGGTTGCATAAAGAAAAGGTATAAGAAAAAAGTAAAATCCATCTGTTAGGTATATTTGATGTATGATGTCATTTAATTCTGATGTTTCTCAATTTTTTTTTGTCCAGATGACCTGTCTATTGAAGAAGGTGAGATACCGAGGTTACCTACTTTTATTGAGTTCTGGTTAATCTGTGTTTTGAAGTCCGGTAGTATGAATGTGCCAATTTAATGCCTACTGAATCCAACTTGATTTTCAGTACATCAGGAGATAGATTATTTCTTCTATTTCTATTATTTCATAAATAATGTTTTATCTGCAAGTAAAAGACAAGCATTATTAGCAAAAGTGGATTCTGTAGTGATAGACAGGACAGCACAGGTGTACACATGAGTTAACAATAGCTGTGACTAAATGTGCAAGATTTGTACAAGATCAAGCCAATCAAAAATCTCAGCATGAATGGAGGAGTTGTTTATGAAGTCTCCTCTTTACCTTGTGAGCTACTGTTAGTTGATGGCTACTGGGAGAAGAAAAGTCATTTTTTTCAGGAATACAAGCCCTGAGAGTCTATCCATGCTCCAGTAGACAGTGTCATATCCACGCAAGTATAAGCAACACTAAATAGACTCAGTGGGTCTAAAATCTGAGAGAGGAAGAGAGAGAGAAAGAGGGAGGGAAAAGTGGAAGAGGAATAGGCGCGGAATGAGAGAAGAAATTGGGAGTGGAGTGGATTGGATCCAAACACATGTGAGTGTACGACTATTAAATATTTTTTAATTAAAAAAATAAAAACCAGGCTTCTTGGTGCATGCCTGCCATTATAGGAAGGCACAGGCTGGCAGATCTCTGTTTGATGGAGGACAGCCGATGGTCTACATAGTGTTTTAGGCCAACTGGGGCTATTGGGAGAGCCTGTCTCAAAAAGACACAATCAGGTTTTTAAAAATTTAGGCAAGTTACAAATCTATTATTCAAGATAAGTAAACAATCAGTGACAAGAACAACAGCAATGGAAACCAAAGACGAAATGTGTGAATAGGTGCACATGTCTATTTCAGAATCATGTGCACTATTTTAACAATCACTATCATTTTTTGTAGGGGTGATGACTGCTACAGCATAATACTAAGTTGCCAAACCCAGGAGAAAATACAGAGTTTATTGATGTATTTAGCAGACAGAAACATCTTCCTTCCACAACTTGCATGTTAAGTAAGTCTTGAGAAATACCTCATGTTGGCCCAGATCTTTCATCAACAACTAAGGTGAAGTAGGTTAATATTCTCTTAGAATTATTTTAGATTCTTTTTCTCCCAGCTACATATTAGCAACTATTAATCAATGAATTTTGCATTCTCTTTTATTAACAATAGTTAAGAATTCATTTCCAATTTATCTGAGTGTTATTGCCCTTAAACTATGCTTTCTGGCTTGTTTCTTTAAAGTCATTTTAAAATATAATATTAGCAATATGTTTCATGTCTTGAGAAAGTACATGAAGGGATCCTTCATGTACCTTAGGTATCCCTTTATTAAAATTAACAAATCAAAATTATACATTCAGAAATATTTTTTAAAATCAATTTCTTAAATCAGTCATTGCTGATTTTATCTAACAAACATTCATCAAAGACTTTTGATGTACATTTCTAAAAAATATCTGCTACATACTTAAAAATAAATTACTCATGCATAAATTTATATGATATTCTATCTTTTCTTTGTTAAATGGATTTTTTCATATCAATAGGTAAACAGTGATAACAAAAACAAAACTTAGAGTGAAAGAAATAAACAAATAAGCATGCATATCTATTCTAGGAATATGTGGTCTATTTTAATTCTCACCATTTTTGCAGAATATTGAGGCCATAATATTAAACTGAGATGCTAATCTTTTTTTAGTACTTTCCACAGCTTTTATTCATTGAGGCACAGATAAAATTACTGAAAGCATTTATCCCTGGGTGGTTAGGTATGAAAATCTTATTTCATTTTCCGTATGTTGAGTAAGAAAATAAGATACAATATTAATTAGTGGGACACTCAAGTATCTGTACAAAGTACTGAGTCTTTGGATATGGTTTTATTATTGAAATTGCCATGCTAGATGCCAGTTCAGAGTTTTGTATGACTGATGCTTATTTTATGACAGATTCTTATTGGTAAATATCTTCAAGGAACTGCACAAGATTATTTTAAAAGTTAGATCTTCTACATAAAATAATTGTATACCAAATTTCTAACAATCTAAGATGAGTGTACCAGCAAGGATGGATTCTTGGTGAGGATCCCTTCTCCTGTTTCAGATGGCTGCCTTCCCACTATATCCTCACATGTTGAAGAAACATAGTTTTTCTGTCTCTCTTAGAGGGATTCTAACATGACTTTCACTATTGTGATAGAATGACCTGCAAATACCGTCAACATTGGAGCTAAGTTTCAACATAAGAATCGATTGTTGAGAAAAGCACTAACAGAATAGAATTTTAAAAAGTACAATCAACAGTTTGAGTACACTCTTTGTGACCGTGGTTCTCTCTCTCTCTCCCTCTCTGTCCCTCTGCTTGTGTGTGTGTGTGTGTGTGTGTGTGTGTGTGTGTGTGTGTGCCCGTGTGCATCTCTGTACTTACCTGTGCATGGGCATTTACAGACAGAGGTTGACATTGACGTTGTGTGTTTTCTTTATCACTAACCACCAGATTTTTAAGAGGATCTGTCACTGAACCTGGAATTCACCCGTTTATCTAGACTCGAAGGCCCCCAAGACCCCTGAATCTGCCTATCTCACACACCCTTCCCCTTTCTCCCAGTGCTGAGATTAGAGCACTGTTCCTGGCTTCTTTCATGGGTGCTAGGGATCCAAACACAAGTCTTCAACTCCCCAGTCCCTGATTTCTCATAACAGAAGAAATATATATTATTACAAACCTCAAGATTGGAAATATATCATGAACAGAAAGTAGAAGCAGAATTTCTAAATTTAAAGAGGAAAAATGTGATGCATTTAAGTGATCAAAATAAAGAATTATAAACTTGATTCATTACATATAAATAATTAATGTAAGAAGTACAATAATCTGATTTGTCTACTGTATTAAATTGTGTAAGTAATCTTCTGAGATTCTAATTTCAAGAAATAAAGACAGCAATGTGGAATTCCAAATAATTTACAATAAACTGAAAAAAAGACAAGCATATCCAAGTGGTGTGTGATAGAAAAGCATGTGTTACAACTTTATATTGCTAGAGTTTCAGGCCCATTAGTTGTACCAGATGAGGCTATGGCCACCTGCTGACTAGGACAGTGTAAGGGGAGAAGTGTTAAATGAGGAAAGCTTCCTTAAATGAGCCATATTGATAACAACCGATGAAGCTTGGTGACCTCATCTGTCTTGGAATAGTTGACTGGAATGTTGTCTTTATATAAATCGTGCACAAAGTCCAGGGTTGGGGAATTGCACGACACTAGGGATGGAGGTGGCATGATAGAGCAGATAATCTGTTTAGGTCTGGTCTGGTTCATCATTATCTTATTTCTGTCTCTGACGGTAGTTCTAGACATGTCATTTGCTGTTACCACCGGAGGGAACAGTTTGGTTTTCATTTGACTGCTTCTGCATAGAGACACAATCTTAGTTTTCATCATCAGGGAAATTGCTCTGACTTGGGGTGGAAGCAATCTCATTATTGAGTGATCTGTTCTGTGACACTTGGTGTTGCTTGGGAGTAGTTTAGGTCCCTTATCAATCAAATCTGGTATTCTAGGAATAAAAGTAAACGACAGAGACTGACTTAGAGGAAGAAAATGCTAAGCAGAGAGGAGACAGAGTGAGGAAATGGTGTTAGGTCAGTGTCTGGGTTTTCCTTCATTAGAAAATGATTTAGGTCATGTACCAAGCTCTCAAATTGAAAAAAAAAAATCTTCTTAGTAAACTCACAAAAAGTGAAAACAATCTAAATTCAGGTAAAAATGAAAATATTTAAAACTCTTAGCAAAGTAGAATTAAATATAAATATCCTCAATCTGATAAAGTATATCTTTCAAAAAACTCACAGCATGTCATTTAATGCTGACATTGGCGATAAAAGAACTAAGAAACAAGAACTGATAAGAAAATAACGGACACAGACCAGACCTGGTGGTGGAATACAGCACCTTTACAAAAGTCAAAGTAAATGATGTGGATAAAAATGTTTTAAATAGTACATTAATATGCTAATAGGTAATATATCATCAAAGACTAAACCTATTTAATGGCATGTATATTAAATTTCTATGAAAATAAGAAACCATAGTATTAGTAGAAAGAAAGCTACACACATGAATAAAACAGAAGGAACCCAGATGAGTTGGATCACTTGGGCTTTTTGTGGTAGTTGTTATTTAAGTTCCTTATATAGCCTGGATTTAACCTAAGTCAGATATTTAATTAATTGATATTTTAGCAACTGTGTAGGATGTTTACACTGTCATTTCCTTTCATTTGTAGAATCTGGTTAGTTTCATATAATCTTAATTGCCAGTTTTTGCTTTTTTATGTGTTTGGGGCTGGAGAGATAGCTCAGTGGTTAAGAACACTGGCGGTTCTTGCAGAGGACCCAGGTTCAGCTCCCTGAAACCCGCCCATACGGCATCTAACAACCTTCTATGACACTAGTTCAAGGTCTTATGGACGACAACCTCTTCTGATTTCTACAGGTACCACATAACATCGGGGAACTTATACACATTCAGGCAATACGCATAAAATAAAAATATTAAATAAAATATTGACCATTTTAGTTGTTTTCCTATCAAGCTGTTGTAGTTTTAGATATAGCTATGTGGTAGAGAGGATTTTTCTGTTCCCAGACTTCATGTGTTCAATTTCAATGTTATATGATTTTGAGGTAAGTATTTGAGGTCTCATGGAGTCTTGAGGAAGTAGCCTATGAGAAAGGGGATGGTAATTACTTTAGTGATTTGTGTTGCTATAGAAGTTCCCACTAGACTAAATAATTTATAAAACATAAAGATGTATTTTTTAATAGTGATGGAGAATTATAAGCTCAAGATTAATACTTCCATACCTGGCAAGCCTTCTTGCTTTGTGATCCCATGGTAAAATGAAGGAAGGCAGAGGACAGAAAGACAAGATAGAGAAAGAGAAAGAGGCAGAGAGACAGAGGAGAGAGAGAGAGAGACAGAGAGAGAGAGAAAGAGAGAGAGAGAAAGAGAGAGAGAGAGAGAGAGAGAGAGAGATTATCTTTCCTTGTATTACAAAGTCATTTCTGTTGGGTTTGGTGGTACATGGCAGTAATTCTAGAACTCAGGAAGCGGAGGGCAGAGGATTGTCATGTGTTGAGGCTAGCCTGGACTGCAGTGTGAGACACTAATCTCAAAATGGAAGCCAAAAGAACTATCTCTTAAAGTAATTATCCACTGTCATGATAATGGTAATCAATTCATATGGGCAGGGTCCTCGTTATTTCATCAACTTTGAAAGGTTCCACCTCTTAACATGGTTATGTATTGGATTGTTTCCAACACATGAAGTTTTAGAAAACATTCAAACCTTTGCAGTGCTACTCCAAGAGTCCCCAAAGCAATATTTTGTTCTCTCTGCCATATGAAGACCCAATGATGTAAAAACTATCTAGATATTGAATCTGCCAGTGTGCTTGTCCTGGTCTTCCAGCCTCCAGATCTATGAAAACCTAGAAACTATCCAATCATGAACATCAACATGAACGAACTAAGACATTTCCTTTATCAAATATGACTCTGATTATATTGTTCTTAGTCTATGACTTTTATTTTTGTTTTTGTCAATGTTTTAATTTAAATGAAGTTCAGTTTACTACGTTAATTATGAGTTGTGAATTTGTGCCCTAAGAAATCTTCATCTAATAATTTGTATACTTTTAAAATATTACCTATATTTTATGAATTGTAGTATTTATGTTCTGTTCTGTTCTATTTTAGAGTAAATTTTTGTAGATGGTGCAAGTTTATGCTCATGGCGCACTGGCTTACCTGTAGCTAGTTTTTTCAGTGCCAATAGCTATGAGGACCATTCTTTCATTGGCACCTTTGTCAAAAATCTAAACTACAGATGGATTAAAGACCTAATTCTAAGACTGAGCCTCAAACATGCACAAAGAAAACATGTGGCAAACACTTCAAACTTGGTACAGGCAATAATTTTCTGGGTAGGACCTCCCAAAACACATAAGAAAGCAAAAATTGCCAAATAGCACTTTAGGAATAATTTGGAAGTTTTTTTTTTTGTTTGTTTTTGTTTTTTTTTATGGTTACAAATGCTTTTACCATACATGTAGTAATACCATTCCTACTACTTTATCAATAGACAGATGAAAAAATATATGTAAAAATATATGCAAAGCATATCCTACACATAGTCACTAAAGAAAATGGGACTAGGGGAAAGAAAACTAGGTCAGCACCGACTGCTCTTGCAGAAGGCCTGGGTTCAAATCTCAGAACTCACATGTCAGCTAACGACCTATCTGTAACTCCAATTTCAGAGGATACAATGCCCTCTTCTAACCTCCACAGGCATTGTGTCATGTGTTTGCATTTACACACATGTAGGCAATTTATATATATATATATATATATATATACATAAAATAAAAATAATAAACAAAAACTTTTATTACAAAAGAAGACAACGAAAAATAAGTTAGACACCAAAACTTCACATAGCAAGTAGGTGACTAAATAAGTATTATACATTCATATTATACACTATTATTTAGCAATAGAGAAGAAAAAGCATATGACCATCCGGAATGATATGGATTCATCTCTAAAATCTGTGTTAAGGAAGTTCAGCTCAAAACCATTCACACTGTATGATTCCCTTCATATGAAATTCAAAAAAGTGCAAACTTGCTGGGCAGAATACATCTTAGGCCTTAGAAGATGAATGTTGTAAAATAAACAGACTGTAGAAGTTGAAAAAAGTCCAGGACATGAAGGGAAGGTCCCATATATTGGTAGTGCTACGGTTACAGGACTGTATGTATTCTCAAAAGATATAAAAAATAACTAAGGAAATGTTATGATGGTTAATATTATGTATCAACATTTTATGCTCAGTGATACACAGAAAGCTGGCAAATATTATTTCTGTGTGCCTGTGAGAGTGTTTCTGAAGGAGATTACCATTTGAAATGGTTCTACAACTACAGAAAATGGCCTTTATCAATGTGTGTGTCTATCACACACTGCTGAAATTCTGAATAGAATAAAAAGTAAGAGGAAATGGAAGTTTGAGTTAGAATATTATTTTTTTCTTACTATCACAAAACAAAGCTCTTGATTTTAAACCTTTGAACTTGAACTAAAGAACACAATGTATTTCCACCTACAAGCTTTTGAATTTGAACTTAAACTATATCACTGGCTTTCTTTATTCTCTTCTTAAAAAGGACTTCTCAGTTTCCACAGGTAGGTAAAGAATTCACTTACAAGAAATCTCTCATCTCACTCTCTCTCTTTGTGTCCCTCTCTTTTTCTACAGATGTATCTCTTTATCTCTCATCTATCTATCTATCCATCTATCTATCTACACTGATGAAGGTCATCTAGTATTTTTTACTTCTCTGGAGGAGTCTAATGAATACATAAACACAAAAATGAGAATGTAATTGTCTTTAATTTTAATCTTAGCAACGTGATTTTCTTAAAGTATATGTGTATGAAAATAATATCATGACATTCCTAAGAGAAAAGAATACCTGTAGGCATTTTGTAAATAACTTGATATTCTCAAATCCAGTTATATATTTGCTACAATTATATTAAATCCCCCAAAAAATGCTTTATGAAAGTTTAACAACTTGGTATTAAACTAAAATGACAAGAGATGAATATTTTTAACTGGATTGTTTCATTGAGTTTGGGATTTTTTCCAATCTATATTTTTATGTATTTCATATAATACATCTTAATCGTATTTAGATCCTTCCCATATGTGTTCCGCTATAGCCCACCCACAGGATTCCATGCATTCTGTCATACACGTTAATGTCTATGGAGTCAATTTGTGTGTGTATCCAGATGTCCCTTGATGTGAGTTCATCAACTGGAACCTGGTCACCCTATTCAGTAACACTCTCTTAAAGAAGATCGATTCTCCCTCATCGAGCAGTGCTCAGCTGCCAATAGTTCATTGGCTAAGGTTTGGCCTCCTGTTCATTTCTCCAGCTCTATGCTGGCTTTTGTCTGATTGAGTTTGCATGGGTCTTGTGCATCCTGTCACCTTTGCGGTAAGTTCATATGAGCCATTTCTCAGAAGCCTGGAGGACTGTCTCCTCGTGGTCATGCTTCTTACAATCTTTTTGCTTCTCTTTTACAATGGCCCCTGAGCCCTGGATGGGTAGGTTTAATAAGTCCTATCCAGAGACACACACTCTGCAGTCTCCTACTGTCTACACTTTGGCTAGTTGTGGCCTTCCATTACATGATGAAACCACTGGTGAGGGTCGAGAGATGCATTGGCATTCATAGAATTCCACTGAGCTTTGGTGTAGAGGCTCCACTGTAGCTCTGTCACTTAGGGCTGGGCATCTCACAGGCATTTTTTTCTCAGTGTGTAACCAATTGTAGAATTCTATAATAGTCTCCATCTGTTACAAAAAGAAGGTTCTTTGGTTCTTTGGTAAGTAATAACTGGTATACTTGTCTGTAAATATAAGTATTCCTACTTAGCATACAGTAAAAAGTAATGTTTGTGTAGACGTGTGACAGATGTGGGTTTTCTCTAGGCTCTATGAATGCTCCAAGTGTGTGTATTTGGCTCTATTTAGAGTGCCACTCATGAGTTCCTTCCCATTGAGCGAGCTTTAAGTTCAATTAGATGACTGTTGATTACTCTCAAGGTAAAAGTGCCATTACTGCATGAATATTTTGCTGTGTTGTTCATTGTAGTGGTTATTAAGCTTTAAAGTTAAAGTTAGATCATTTATTGATTTTCTCCCTTAGCAGCTCACATAGTCCTCTAAAACTATGAGAGTTAGTCTTCAGGGAGGAGAATTCCAAGTCAATTCCAGTTCCATTGCTCCAAGACCTGTGTAAGTTCTGTCTATCACCCTCTCCTCTTTTCCCCCTTCCCCAGTTAATGTATCTTTGACAGTATCTCTCTCCTGTTACTCCCCCCACCGAAGTCCTTCTCCACTATAGCCCTGTATCCTAGCTTCCCAGTTAAATACCCCCCTTTTGAAAGGGTTCAATTTGGGTTTCTGAGTTCCTTTTATATTTTAGTTACTTACATGTCAGATGTATAGCTGGAAAATATTTTCTCCCATTCTGTGGACTGTCTCTTCAATTTATTAGGATTTTCCCTTGCTGGACAGACACTTTTTAGTTTAAATGAGATCTCATTTATGATTGTTGATTTATTTCCTATGCCAATGAGGTCCTGTTCAGAAAATCTATACCTAAAACAATAAATTGATGCATACCTGCTATATTTTTTTTCCTAGAATCTTCACGATATCAGTTCCTTTATTGACTCTTTGATCCATCTGAAGTAAGTTTTTTCTCTCAAGTTACTGATATATATGTAGATCCAGTTTCATTTTTCTTTATCTTAATGTCCAGAATTTGCCAACATAATTTGCTGAAATGTTGTCTCTTCTCCAATGTATATTTTTACTGGCTTTGTTAAAATTGGTAGCCAGAGTTGCATGAAATTATATCTGGGTCATCTAGTCAATTCCATAAATCTATGTGTCTCTTTTGTCTCAGTACCCTGCCGTTTATATTACTGTGGGCATGTAGAATAGCTGCAAATCAGGTATGGTGATACTTCCTGCATTAGGTCTCACACCACCTCTGAATTGCCTGTCTATCCTTGGGCTTCATTCTTTTATACTTTCATGTGAATTTTAATACCTGTTTATGCATGTGAAAAATATCTGAGCTTTTATTGGGATTGTATTCAATTTGTACATTCAATTTTTACAATATTGAGCATGGGGAATATTTCCATATTCTAGTTTCTTCCTTGATTTCCTTCTTCAGTGTCTTATTATAGACATCTTTTATTTTTCTTGACTAGATTTCATTTACAATATTTACTTTTTTAGTGGCTATTGTGAATGGGATTGCTTTCCTCAGTTCCTTTATGGTGTATTTTTCATTAATATAAAAGTAGGCTACTGATTTTTGTGTGTTAATTTTGCATCTTGCCATGTTACTGAAAGTGTTTTTTGGTTTTAAGAGTTTTTTGGTGAAGTTCTTAATGGATTTTATGGCTATCGTCATATCATCTGCACAAAGGTTGCAAAAAAGGATACTTTAACTTCTCCTTTTCCCATTTCTATCTCTTTTATTTCCTTCTTATGTCTAACTGCTCTAGATAAAACTTCAAGCATTATATTGAAATGGGAATGCAGAGTGGACATGCTTTCCTTGTTCCTGATCTCGATGAGAATGCTTTGAGATTTTTTTGCCTTTAGTATGATGTGGTTACAAATTTCTGATATATACGGCTTTTATTATGTGTGTATATGATCCTTGTATTCAGCATCTGCGTGACCTTTATCATGAAGGGATGCTGAATTTTGCTGAAAGCTAAAATGGATTATGGAGTTCTCAAAGGAAGATTTATAAATGGAAACACATCAACAAATTTTCAACGTTCTTAACCACCAAAAAAATGCGGCTTCAAACTGCTATAATAGTGGTCACCATCAAAGATGGAATTGACAACTGATGCTGAAGTGTCTGTGGGGAAAGGAGGATGCTTCTACAGTTGCTTTGAAAATCAGTCTGCAGATTCCTCAAAAAACTAGAAGTCGATCTGATGTGTGACTGCCACACCAGTCCTCATACCCACATTATCACAGTTCTCACCTCATCAGAGAAGCTTATTTTTATCTTTTGGTGGATGGAGACCAATACAGACATGCACAACTGGTGAAAAGTGCAGAGAGTAAGTAACCATGGAGTGCTCAACCCTAAATTAGACATCGATATCATACTCCCTCCTGTCAAAACTCAGGGAATACCAGGATAGCAGGTAGAAATGTTACGAGCCAGGGACAAAATGATACCTTTTAGACACAACAGGGCCATCGCACCCATAAACTGACAACAGTTGTGACTGCCTAAACAAGAGATGCACATGATCAAACCAGCTAATATTCCATCATGGATGAGGAATGGGCTCACAAGACCTCAATCCTATCCTTGGTGGTTGACGAATATTGCAAGGGAAGTTTGTCCTGCGGTAGGTTGTCCGTGCTGAAATGTGCAACACTAATTAGAATACGGGAATTGAGAAGAAGGAGGAGGAGGAGGAGGACGAAGAAGAAGAAGACAAGAAGAAGTTCTGAAATTAGGATGGACATAACAGCGGAAGGGGTTTGGGAGTGGAAGAGAGATGGTGAGGGGTGGGTATGATCAAAATACACAGTATTTGAACAAATTTAGTTTTTAAGATTGTGCCCCAAATCAAAGGATACTTGTTCCTTCAGATGTCTCTTGGAACTATGTAATAGAACTCTGCCTCTGGAACTGTGTCCTTGAGCCAGACCCTGTGCTGGATAGTTTTAGTTGTCAACTTGACACACTTGGTTTGGGAAATTGTCTCCATTGGTATGGTTTGTGGCCATGGCTGTTGGGTATTTCCTGGATTACTGAGTGATGTGGTAGGGCCCAACCCATGTGGGTGGTGCCTCCCCTGGACAGGTTCTATGTTGTATAAGAAATCAGGCTGAGCAAGGGACAGGGGAGCAAGCCAGTAAGCAGCATTTCTTCGTGGCCTGTGCTTCAGCTCCTGCCTCCAGGTTCCTTCCCTGAGTTCCTACCTTGGGCTGCTTCAGTGATGAACTGTGACCTGGCAGATGTAAGCTAATAAAACCTTCCCCAAGTTGATATTGGTCAGTGTTTTGTTACAGCAATTGAAGACAAACCAGAGCAGTCCCCACCAATGATTTTATTCAAAATCTTCTCTCTGGCTTCAATTTAGGAAATAGAAGAATGATACCACCTTTATCTAAACAGACCAACTTGCCTGTTCATTCCCAGTTCTAGAATATTTCATTTACCCAACATTAAGTGTCCTTTCAAATCTTCACTATGTGCAAAACAAATAGGTGCATTGTCTTTGATAACACCCTTAATGTGGTGTTATTTTCAGTGAATATTTTCTCTGGGAAGGACAATCATTGGTTCTTGTTAGGATGTGGTCACTGGTAGGTTTCATATGTCCCATTGACTGGCTCTACCCTCATGAATATCTAGGCAGCATTAGTTGGAATTAGTTGATTACAAATAAAAGTGACTTGAAGTTGGGAGGGAGAGATTTCAGACAGTATTTTGAGGGGATTGGAGAGGAGAAGTAGAAATGATCATAACTCATTATGGACCTTATGAAATCTAAAGAATAAGGAAAAAATTAAAGATGAATAAAAAGTTGTATAGTGACAAAAATAGAATGCATATAAACACATCAAAATTAAGTTACTTGAAGGAAACATTGAAAATATATTGAATTAAGAAATGATAGTAATTATGTCAAAATTAATAGCATATAATTAGAGAAATATCAATAAAGTGGAACAATAAAGAATAAACCTATAATTTCCTTATATATTCTCAGAGTAAGGAAAATAATACTGGTTTTTATTTTATATTTAGAAGTTATATTTAAATGAAAACTACCAATTGTGTTATGACCTAATAGAAAAACTGTACAGATGCCGCACTGTGATTTTTATCTCAAAGCTGGACTACTAGAAAAGAATCATAACCAGAAATATTTTTTTTAAGATTTAAACATGTTTGTATATAAGGGTTTTGCCTATATGCATGAATGTGCACAATTTGTGTGCAGTGTTTCCAGAGACCAGAAAAGGGCACTGAAATTCCTGAAACTATAGTTACAGATTGTTGTTAGCTGCTATGTTGGTGCTGGGAACCAAGCTCAGCTCCACTCTAAGAGCAACAAGGGTTCTTTATTGCTGGGCCATTTTCACAGCTCCTATAAAATTCAGTTAGGTTCATATGTTATTTATTTGTTTCAGACACAAATTATTTATGAAATGCTGTTTAAATTGTATGCAGCATAAAAAAAGTGTTTGATATATGTATGATAAAAATATATTGTATGAAATGCTCAAAAAGTCAATAAAATTTTCTAAAATATTGTTATCAGCTTTAACAAAGGCAATAAAATAAATTGATACTACCAATGGAAAAATACTAAAAGTGAGCATGTTCAATGATTACTAAAGCACAAATAATTAGAAGAAATAAATTCTGGTATATTATTGAATAGTAATGTGACCTTAAATAAGGCACATTTCAAAAAAGTAGAAAAGGTTTTGAAAGTTTTTATGATGTTAATAATAGATATGCTTAATGTAGTTTAAGCATTATACATTTCATACATGTGCTAAAATAACAGAATAACTTTGTAATATATTTATTTTTATCTTTCAAAGCTTTAGTTCTATTTCTGTCTATGTCTGTGTGTGCCATATGTTTATGGGTATCCACAGAAACCAGAAAGAGTGATAGATCCCCTGGAGTTGGAACTACAGATAGTTATGAGCTGCCAGTTGTGAGTGTTAGGACATGAATTCAGACGCTCCGAAAGAGCAGAAAGCACTCTGAACTGTGACCCATGTCTCCATCCCCAAATTTAACATTTTTCTGTATCAGTTGAAAAGTTAAATACTAAGAAACAAATAAAACAAAACCACAATAGAAAAATGTACAAAAACAAGATGAACAGATTCTACAAATAATATTATCTACTTACCTAGTCAGTAAGGAAATGCAATTGATATCAAATTTTGCAACATTATTTAACAAAAATTTAAGATTCAAAATGCAACTTATTGGATATTCATGGTGTAATGTGGACATTCAAATTACAAACCAGTAAATGTAAATTGTGGTAACTCCTTAGGTATGCAATTTGAATGATGTAGAATAAAATGCACATTTGCATAGTTCATGACCCAACCATTCAACTGTATTTATATAGCCTGGAAAAATGTTTCATGTTTCCACAAAGTATATTCATTCCAGTGATACATATAATGCTAAGATTATGAAAAATATAAGTGCCCAGCATAAAAATGATCAAAAGGCACAGCTATGTGAATGCACACTAGAGTACAAAAATTATATGTACAGCTTAAAATGAACTGCATAAATTATTCTCAGAAACAGTGCTGAAGGTAAAAATTAAATTCTGTTAGAAAAAGACTATTTATATAACACATATTTTACTATCATATCTTATGCTTATGGATATATAAATATGAAGTAAGACTGAAAACAAGTACTGAGATAATTGTGCATTTCTTAAAATGTGTCTGGGGAGACTAAATACTGGCATACAGAAAGGAAAACAAAGCAAACATGTGCCATAATGTTATAGGGAATCCAAGTATTTTTAGTAGTGCCTATTTGTTAATGTAAACTTATTAAGCAGTGCATCTCCGTAACCATATGTCAGCAGATAGAATCTGTTGATTTGCTCCAATAATTATGACATATTGGGACACAAATGAAAGTGGATTCATCACACAGTTTTTAAAATGTCAATAATTATATTTTCTGAATCCACATTTGTCTCTTTTAAGTGTAAATATTGATCTAAATACGACTGTAATGCGAGTCACTGCCTCTGTGTCCCAAGGCTGTAGTGGTGATTCCAGGTGCTCTGATGCTGTGTAAGAACTCACAACATCTTCTGGATGATTGACTAGTGGTAAAAAGGGAGAAGGGTCAGAGAAATAGTGTGAGCATTTTTCCCCCTTCATTCCAAGAGTCTTAACCTAAAATGATTTGAAATGACTGCGGAGCTAACCAGGACAAATTGCATGTCCCACCCTTCTGACCCATATGTAAGGTTTACACAAAATATGAAACAACCCCAAAAAAATAGGAAAATGTATAACCATGTGTTTATATGAGTGTTTTGAAAATTCTGCACAAAAATGCACTGGGTTGTTAACTGAGGCTTAACTGCCCAGAAAGATATCAGCAGGAAAAGAGGATCTATCAAAAGGAGTAAAATAAAAATAACCCATCCACATATACGTATATTTCTGTCATTATTATTACCAAGCACAGTCTGCTATGGTGCTTATGTTTATCATTGTTATTGATGTCAAATCCTTTTTTACTATGATAGTCCATCTATATTATTTTATTTTTCTTAAGCATAAACTTACAATTGAGCATCAGATAAAAATGATGAAAAAACAGCCAAAATATACTTATTTTGTTACTAATTTTAAATCAAGTCAATGAATGCTACATAGTTTCCTAGACCAAAAGATTTCAAAATTCCAAATACTTATAAAAATGCTGACTTTTTATATTTGGGATTGCATACAGTCCAATGTATATGCGTGCTTCATGTTTTTGGATTATGAATATCAAGCCCCACTATTTTTGTGAGTATATAAATTTGGAAGGAACTATTTCCCCAAATGAAATAATTGCTTGGTTATTTTGCAAACAGAAATTCAGTAACATACATAGCTTAGCATAATTATAGGGAAACATCAGAATTATAGTAAGGAGTATGTGGAAAAACTTACAAAAGAGTTTTGAGGAGGTGCTAAACATGAAATGCTGGTATATGTCAATCAACAGCTTGTATTTATGCACATTAAATGTTCAAGCGTAAAGGAACAGAAATGCTCTGAAGGAAGGAACAGCCACACCAATAATTTACTTAGTTTTATTACCTCCTCACCTTATTCTGTGCTATTATCTATTCACAGGATATTTTCTTCTGGAAGAAATAAACTTGATGAGCTTTTTGAGTACACAAATACATAAATGCTTATAAGTAAATACATAAATGCTTATAACTAAAACATACTGGATTTACTTTTACATTACTTTTTGTTTGTTTGTTTTGAGACAGGATCTCCCAGTAGCCCTAGCTGCCCTCAAACTTACTATGTAGAACAGGCTGGCCTTGGACTCACAGATATCTGCTTCCTTCTGCTTCCCTAGTCCTTTTACAATACTTTAAGGAGATACACATTGACAGGGCAGGTCGTTGTGTTTTTGTCGGCCTTTCCTAATAGAGTGTGGACAAGATGTCAACCTTTTCTCTAATCCTTTTCTTTTTTGTTGTAAAAATCTGAAATTTAAAGTCACAAATATGTTGATGAAAGGCTACATTATATTGTGTACACCATAATTCAGTATGAAACTAGGATGCTCTTTGAATGTAGCAATTTTCATAATCTTATTGTCATTGGCTTAATGACATTTTTCTTAGTTACTTAATCCCAAAGGCAGAAGTTAAGCATGTTTTAAAAGAAATACTTGAGAATTAAAACTTTTACAATAGGATGCATGCGTCATTTTCTCTTTTGATTTAGAACAACTTTCTTTACTTTTTTATGCTTTTTTAATATATGCAATTTGATAATATCCCTTTAGGAAGTATCTGTGCTGTGTGAATACTTTAGTTAATGAATACTAATAGCTAAAATGTGAAAGCTATAACAATGATAAACATAAGCTTTAGAACAGATTGTGCTGGGGAATAATGAACATACCATATGTCATAAATCTTCAGGAAAATTTATATACACACAGTACCTTATTTTTTTCACAAATAGGAAGTGGGATAGTCTTCACAAAATAATCTCGGTATTTTTCAAGATATATATCAAAATGTCTTTTGTTACAGCTCAGGATACATAGAAATCTGGGTGAAGGAATTTCCAAAACATTAAAAATATGAAGATTACTTACTTGCTACTCATATGTACAGATGGAGTAGCATCTAATATGTCAGACTTCATCATGGAGCCCAAAACAGATTAACAGGCTTTTAATTCGAATGTTACTAAAAATTTTGTGTTCTACCGACATTCAATGTTCTTGGAGTCTGGTATATTTAATGACTACTTTAGAGTATATATTTTAGAAGCTTTTGCTCTCTTACTTAATTAAAATATACAGGTATAAAATAGATGTGCCCCACACCTTGTTCCTCTTCTATCCTTGAGCAAAGGCCCACTTTTGCTCTTGGCACCCCATAGCTCCATGGTGGTGAGCTCTCCAGTTCATGTGTAGCCCAGTCCTTTACATTGACACCTTCTGCAGCCACACCCTCTGATTCAGTGCTAGGCTTCTCTACCATTTGGTCAGGGTCTAAACCTTAGCAGACTTTCTGAGAATTCCTGAATCTGGCCTCCTCCACTTGGAAGAGAGTTATGCAAATCAGGCTTTTCCTATCCCACTACACTAGGACTACATGCAGCAGGGTTGCATGGCTCAGGCTACTCTGCCCTCTACTAGGGGCCTAGATCTTTGCAGATTGTGTGAGAATGAATGAGTCCAGCTTCTTCATTGCAAGCTGTGTCTGCTGGCTAGGAGGGGCTCAGACCTTAGGAGGAACTCTGAGAATATCTGAATGGCACCTGACTTGAGCTTTTGTGGGAATTGGGGAGTAACTGGAATAGAACCATCTGGTAGCTCAAATATAAAATCAAAATGGAGACCCTAAAGGCTAGACAAGTCAACTTTTCATATCTAATAAGAAAACAAGGCACAGTAAATGTACAAACAGAGTCGGATTACAATTCAACAAAGAAAGGCTTGAGTTTCACATCAGAATCACAAGCAACAAAAGAAATCTACATGCCAAAATCACAACAAAAAAATAACAATATGAAAAATCCAAATACTATGACCCACCAAATACCACCAGTCCTACAGAAGAGTTCTACAATGAGAGTCCTATAGAGATAACATAGGACATATAGTTTAAAAGAACAATCTTAAATATGATCAAAAGTTTCAGTGAATTAAAAAAAAAACTAAAAGAAGATAGAGATAAACTTCTGACAGAATTCACAAAAGAGAAATATTGAAGAAACTCAGGCTGAAATGAAGAAGGAAGTGAAACACTTAATAAAGCCATTTTGAAATGACAGGAGACAGCCTCCCCAACAGAATGGATGAAATGGAAAATATAATATCAAAACTGGATGATAAAGTTTAAGAATTGGATCGCTCAAGTAAAGATTATGAAAATTAAACACACACACACTCACACATGTGTGCACATGCACACACACACGCACATAGGAAAGGGATGTGCAGGAAATCTGGGACACCATGTTAAGACCAAATTTACAAATCATAGGCATAGAGGAAGGAGAAGAATCTCAGGATAATGGTATTGATCGTAGAAGGATTTTCTTCTACAACAGGATTGTAGAAAAAAATTTCCCTAAATTAAGGAAAGACATGCCCATACAAATACATAGAAGACCAAATAGAATAAGAAAAGAAACTCCTGTGGCCATATCATAGTAAAAAACACTAAATGTACAGATCAAACAGGATATTCTGAAAATTGCAAAAGAAAACAAGTCACAAATAAAGGAAAATCCATCAGAATTACAGCTGACTTTTCAGTACTGTGAAATCCAGAAGAGCCTGAACCAAAGTATTCCCAGTTCTAAATGACCATAGGTGCCAACCCAAAATACTTTATGCAGCAAAAATGTCTATTATAGTTGAAGGGGAAAGAAAATCTTCCAGGACAAGATTAAGCTGAAATAATTCATGTTCCCAAAACCAGCCCTTCACAAAATTCTTGAAGCAATACAAAGAACTGAAGAGAGGAACAAATAGAACCAAGCGACCACAGAAAGTAAATTAGAAACATAATGTTAGACAAGAATGCAAACAGAAAATAAGAAGAATCACTATACATCTTTCAGTAATAATTTTAAATATCAATGGACTGAACAGCACAGTCAAAAGACACAGAATAGTTGAATAAATTGAGAAACAAAGTCCATCTCTTTGTGGTCTGCAGTAAACTCACCTCACCTTAAAGGATAGCCAATACCTTAATGTGAAAGATTGAAGAAAATATTCCAAGTAAATAAAACTAAAATACAAGCAGGAATTTCAATTCTAATATCAAACTAAATGGACTTCAAACTAAAATTAGATGAGATAAAGAGTGATACTCATTCTAATCAAAGGAACAATTAACCAAGAAGATATTACAATCATGAACATATATAGACCAAATTCTGGCGCACCCACTTCATAAAAACAGTACACATAAAAACAGGACTTTAAAACGTGAAATATTCCCAACTCACTAATAGCAGGGGACTTCAATACCCTGCTGTCTCCATTAGACAGGACAAGTGGAAAAAGAATAAACAGAGAAACTTCCAAATTAAACCACAGCTTACATCAAATGGGCTTAACAGACATCTACTGAAAATTCTACCCAAACACCAAAGAATAAACATTCTATTCAGGGCCTCATGGAACTTTCTCCAAAATCAACCACATGCTGGGGCACAAAACAAACCTTAACAAATACAAAAAAAATAAAAGAGAGAAATAATTCCATTAATTCTTTTTTTTTAATATTTTTAATTGAATCACATCTCAAATAATCTTAATCATTTTTATATCTCTTTGCCCACTGGTCTCCTCTCCATAGTCCCCCAACTGGATTCCATACATGGTATACATGATCCATACATGGATCATCTGTATTAATGTCTATTGTGTCAAGTTGGTGTCCCCAAAGGACCTCAGTGCAGGCTCAGCCACTGAGGTCTAGATAGTCTACGCAAAGTTCCTTGCTTTAGGAAGACTAACTCATCCTCACCCAACAGTGATCAGTTGCCAATATTTCTTAAGCAAAGGTTGGGGTCTGCTATTCATTTCCTCAGTGCTATTCTGGGTTTTTGTCCCTTGAGTTTTCAAGGATCTTGAGCATGCTAAAGCATTGCTATAAGTTCATATGAGCAGAGTTCCAGGAGCTTGCAGGATTCTATTTCCATATTGTCAGACCCCGCCTCACTGGCTCTTATAATCTTTCTACCTCCTCTTCCACAATGGTCCCTGAGCCCTGGTTTAGTGAGCCCAGGACAGGACTCTTATATTAAGACTCACTCACCCAGGACTCAGGGACGATTGTGGAAGAGGGCGCAGAAAGATTGTAAGAGCCAGTGAGGAGGAGAATGACCATGTGTAGATAGAATCCTACAATTTCTTTGAAGCCAGTATCACCCTGCTACCAAAACCAGGTAAAGATCCAACCAAAAAGAAAACCAGAGACTGATATCCTTAAATGAAAATGATGCAAAAATTCTCAGCAAAATACTTGAAAATCATATACAGAAACACATCAAACAGATGTGTCAACTTTATTCAAGAGATACAGGGATGGCTCAATATATGTAAGTCAATAAATGTCATAAATCATATAAATGGACTCAAAGACAAAAATCACATGGTCATCTCAATAGATGAAGAAAAGGCCTTTGACAAAATTCAACATGCATTTATATTAAAAGTCCTGGAGGTGATCTTATTGAGGTAAGGGACTCTGGAGGGACTAACTAGATCTCATTGGGTGAACTTGCACTGAGGAGCATCTGAGGATTCTTTCTCAGCACAGTGAATCTTGTTGCGGGGGCTAATGGAGGGTACCAATTGGGAAAGGGTATAATGATGATTAAGACTGGTAGAGATGTTCTGTATGAAATGCACAAAAATTAAATAAAAAAATTTACAAAATGAAAGAAAATAGAAGATGTACAGATAGATTAGATAAAGCGATGCATGGATAGATAGACAAATGATAATTAGATGATATGAGGATTAACCTTATCAACTTGACTTGAAAGATGTCTCAAATTGGGAAAGCACACATGTGGATATATCTATGAGTGTTTCTCTAGGAGTAATTAGTACTGCAATCAGTGACCTTAGGGATGAATACCTGCCCTAAATGTGGATACTCACTTTTAATGACTAGGGACCCAGATGGAATCAGAAGTAGAAGCAGGAAGCCATTAATTATTTTTATTTCATGTGCATGAGTATATTGCCTGCATGTAAGTACCCCCCGTGTCATGAACTGCCATGGAAATCAGAAGAGGGCGTTGGATCCCCTGGAACTAGAGTTATGGATGGTTGTTAGCTACTATGTGCATGCTGGAAAACTGACCCAGGTCCTCTGTAAGAACAGCCAGTGCTCAGAACCACTGAGTCATCTATCTCTCTAGCTCCCATATCTCAGTTCTTAACTGGGTGCTTTATTTGCAGCTGTCCTTGTCTACAGCCACCAGAAATTCAGTCTTCAAACATGGACTCACTCAGTGTCTCTCCAGGGAGCTCTAGAGCTTCTGCCTCAGACTTAGCATGTATTTTCATAGATAGATAAGCTACTGGTTTTCAGGATTCTCCAGCCTTCAAAAAGTCATTGTGTGACTATGAACACAATAGATAATCTCTGATTATATAAAAAAATCTAATAACTCTGGAATAATTATACATACATTCTCTTGATTCTGCTCCTCTAGAGAACTCTTCACCAAGCTAGAGAGATAGATGGCAGATAGATGATAGACAGATGATAGATAGACAGATAAATAGACAATTTGGGATGCATTCATTCTTATATAATAGTAACATTTATACCAAGAAAACATTCATCCAAAAAAATTTCCCACATCTGGAGAGAGCTTTCTTAGCAGATATAAGAAACATACAAAACACATAACAGTATAAAGAAAAAGACATTCCATTATATAGTATAGTTAGAACACGAAAAAAGCAGACAACAAAAAGGGAATTGAAAGCTGCAAAAGAGAAGGACAAGTCACTTGTAAAAGCTGATGTAAAAGCATCAAAATAACACTGGATCAATCCACAGAAACATGTATGAAGCCAGAAAAGTCTGGAAAAATGCATTCCAATTTCTGAACTATCATACTGGTTAATGCAGACCATTAGCCTCACTATTGGCATTGTGTGACAAATAAAGACTTTACAGGGAATATGAAATATAGAAAAAAAATCAAAGCCTTCACATTAAGTTCATGAACAAGATAAGCATGACTACTTTCTCAGAACCCTCACATAAAGATAAAAGTGAAGAGGAGATACATGGGATACGTATGTACTCCTTTTTGCATACAATGTAATTTTAAGATGCTAAACACTGCTCCAAAATCCTCTTAGAGATGATAAACCTGTTCATCACAGTCAAAGATGCAAAAATAAAACACAAAACCAGGAGCTTTCTTATATACCGATGACAAACATATAGAAAAAATTCATGGAACAATAACGTTCACAATAGCCATAAAACATGCCTTGGAATAAACGTAGTCAAGAAAAGTGAAAGACAGCTACAATGACAAGTTTCCTGTGAGTGCCTCCTCTGAACCTGGAGCTACTTTCCCCTCCCGTGAGCTGGAGCTGTTGTCCTTTCTAATCCTCCCTTACCTCCCCTCCCCCTGCCCCACTCCTTCTCTCCCTCTCCTGCCGCTGAATGAAACAACAGCAAAGATTCAGAGAGAAATAATAATAAGAGAATTTACTCTACAGCATTCCACGACATAGGTGCATTACCCTCATGCAGGTAATATAACCATACATATAAAATAAAAAATAATAAAATATTTAAAGCTTTGTATTATCACTGCTTTCTTTAAGTAACACGAATACACTGAAAGACTTTGCATGGGTGAAGATTTTGGAAAGTGGGTGAGGGGCAAAATCACATCATAGGAACAGTGACAATTTTAATTTATCATTGAAGCTTGGTAGCAAAGTTTTGTCAGGAAATAATATTAAAAAATTAATGTATACTCATAGCTCTAGAGAATACTAGGCAAGCTGAGAAGGGAGAAAAATCAATTAAAGGTCCAACCCAGCTTTAAAGTCTAATAACTGCAAGATTGACACAGGAAACTACCTCTATTGGTGGCAATGTTATCTGAGGGTTAAGCAACAGCTATCCATTTGGACTTAAAGCCTTCTCAGTGGGAGTGAAGTTATAGGTGGCACTCTAAGCCCAGACAAATACACATGGCTGGAGATAGATCCTATGAAAATCCTTACCTGTCTCAGATCTCTAGACAAATGATATTTTTTACCATATGCTAAATTTGAATCCTTATATTTACAGACAAGTATATCATGCATCCGTCATCAAAGAAGCTTATTTTTGCATCAGAGGGAGGCTACTGAAAAGTTCCACAACAGGTCACACACTGAGAACATACATCTGAGAGATGCCTAGTTCTTGCTGGCATATCTACAGTGGAATGCCTCCACCTAAGGCTCATGGAGCATATTGGAACAGGGGTTAGAGAAAACAGTAGTGTATCTCTCAACTCAACTCACACCAGCAAAGCTTCTGTACAAAACAGAGTGTGGTGCACACAGAAGGTCACAAATGGCCAAGTTTTAGAGAATGAGAGATGACATAGTGTGTGTCCCTGGATAAGTCTTCTATATTAAACATGACCCAACCACAGTTCAGGGACAGAAAGATTGTAAGAGTCAGGGTTGGTCCATGAACATAGGGAGACAGAGGAATGGAATCTGGGTCCTCTGCAAGAGCAGCCAGTGTTTAAGTGCAGAGACATCTCTCCAGGCCCTTATTAAGCAAAAGTTCATCTACTATAATTATTTGATAATTATTTGTAAAATTCAATTTAACAGTTTAATCTTTTAGTATTTACCTAACGTTTCCATAAATATAAGGATTATTTTCCCATTGTATCAATTTAATTGACTGTATTTAATTCAAACAGGAGCTTCATTAGGCTTCATATGTGTTTGAGAAATATTAAATTGTCCATTTTATACCCGATTTAGTTTTCAGTTAGAGTGACTATTGGGAGGTTTTTGAAGTAAAGTAAAAAATCCAAACTAGAAAAAGAAACAACAAAGAAATATATTGTTAATTACAAAGAAGTTGTCCTGGATTCTCACTAAGAAGTTTAGCCCATCTCCTCAATACTGGAAAGTATATTTTGACACACAAACACACACACACACACAGACACACACACACAATCATACAATATATATGTGAGTATATAAAAATTCAGGAGTAGTCTGGGTGTATTGAAGGATTTAGTTTATGGCAGGCAGACAAGAAAACTCCAAATTGAGACAGTATGCATGAATCTGTTACCCAGAATAGAAGGTAGAATGTTAGAATTTATAAAAGATTGAAAAACAAAAAGAAAAAAAAATTTGCATCTGGGTGTCAGGAGGAGGAAGCTCCAGGAGACAGCACATACTAATGAGCGGCACTTAGCTCAAGTAGGCTTTTCTCCAGCTACTAGCCAGGACTCTAATCGTTCTCAGCATGTGGCTGCATCCAAACTGTCAGAGGAAGGCAATGAAAGAGCATGCCTGGGTAGGAGAACTCTTTAGCCTCTTGTCAAATAACAGGGATACTTCCAACTCCATGGGTACATTTACCTTAATTAACTACATTTCAATGATTTCAAATCACCTTCCTTCTAGTGTCAAATATTTTCTTAGAAATTTTGGTGTAATCTGATACTTGAGTGATCAAGACTAGAAAAAATAGCTGAATGTCTTAGACTTACCCTTCAGTTTAAATTGTCCTGTGCATATGATATCAAGCATTTAGAGAAGGGCGTGTGTTAATGAGGTGAGTTGTCATATATACAGATATGTTAAGAGAACAAAGCATTCATGATTCTATGGTTTGAACAGAGTATGCTTCCCTGAAATTCCAGTTGGAGTCTAATCCCCATTGTGAAGCATGAAGAGCGTGAGAACAGTAATTAGAGAATGGGCCTCTGAGTGGTAATTACAACTAGATAAAGTCATTAGATTAAAGCCAACATGATCAGAAACTGGCATCTTCATACAAAAATATACAGAAAGTGGAAAGGAGTGAGGAAGATGAGAGGGAGAGAGAGGCAGAGGGGAAGAGAGAGAACATCTAATTAATAAGCATGCATGCATTTTTCAGCCTTTCTGGACCACTTTTCTTAGCTATGTCTGTTGTTTTAAAAATAAAGTTGGAGCTGGCTATGGTGGCACAGGCCTTTAATCCCAGCACTCAGGAGGCAGAGGCAGGTGGATTTCAGTGAGTTCCAGGCCAGCTGTGGCTACAGGGAGACCTTGTCTCAAAAAGACACACACACACACACACACACACACACACACACACACACACACATATATGCTTTTCTTTTTCTTGAGCTTTCTAAGAATATCTTTCTTCTATATGTAAGTAAACTCCACTTCAATTACTATAGAGGACAAAAGTGTTTGCTGAGAATTGTATATCAGTGGGAGTCTGAGTTCCAGTGTAGTTCATTTTTTATTCTATATGGTAAGAAGTTTTAGTTTTTCACTAGTTCCCTGCATATCTCTCCAGGGTTTGGTCCCCACAATTGTCTAGACCTATCTAAATAGCACTCTTTGGCTTCCACCTATTATCTACTTGTATTATTGTATTAAAGATACTCAAACTTGACACATATTTTCCCATCTTGTTTTCATGTTGGTGTTAGTCTTGGGACTCTAATTACATATATTCATTCTCATTAGGTGTCCACTTATTTGGATTTCTCTTACTGATGTGATTTAGTGAAACTAATCTTGTAAAATCCTCCCAAGAGGGCTTAATATACAGTATCACTGTATTCTTGTATTTAAACATTTTTGCCTTTGTCTTTATAAAAAATCATATATTAACTCACTTTTTGAGTTCAACTTCATGTAAAACGGACAGTTTCTCTCAAACCAGACGCTTTGCACTGAGAAATTGGTCCCACAGTGCAGACCTGGAACAGATTTTTCTTTCTTTCTTTTTTGCCACAGAATTTTCTCGATTATTCAGTCAACATGAAAGCACAGACTGGAAGGCAAAAACACCCAACACCTCCTCCAGGTAAAGCTCAACCAAAGGGAAATGGAGCAGGTCGTAAATATTTCAGCCTTCCCACCTGTAGGCAGACACCTCCAGAAGGACTCTGAACACTCCTCAGGAAAGGTGGGTACCTCAGTAATATGCTACTAGGCTTGACATTCCTCTCTGATCTTCCTTCTGTTATGGCCCCAAGACCCCTGGGAAGGACCACTCAAACTCCAAATGTTCCATATCAGTTGAATATTATGAGTTGGCCAGCAACTGCACTCTGAATGGAGATTTGGAGAGCACAGCACTGACTCAAGAGGAAAACAGAACTTATAAAAGCAAAAACCGCATCCTGATGGATCAGGTGATTATACAAGATTACATAGGCATGACATGTTTGTTCTGCATCAGGCAAATGAGGGGTTGCAGAAGCCAGTTCAGAATTAAGCAATTGGGATTACAAAAGCCAGATAAATATTAACTGGTACCTTCTGGATTTTGTAGGGGATATTTTTATGTGGCATGTGATCAAACTTTCTTGGGACTGCTTGCTAGATTTAAGGACAGTTCATCAAGGTGGTGGCCTTATACAAATGGAGGAATTCAGGCCATCACATTTCTACTTTCTTTCAACTTTTTGGATGCAACACCCAACTAATTTAACCTGCCTGTACATGCTTATTTCAGGTTCTACTGCAGAAAAAGTCAAAGTGAGGTAGAAGAAAAATTGTCATAAAAGAGTCATTGTGAAATAGTTGTGGAAATGTATCAGTTGCCAACTGTATGAAAATAAATGTCACCTTGAATTTGGTAGTTATTTAGTTTGTTGTAAAGGGCTCAGAAGACTAAGTATGCTGAGAATGTGAGGACTGGCACTTAAATAGTTGAGATGAAGGAATCAACGGACTAACTGTCTTCAGGAGACAGTCTTTATTCTTTTACAAAATCAATAAGGAATGCAATAGTTTCCAAGTGTGTGAGAAGCTGCATAGTGGCTAAATTCCACACTCCAGGGTTGATAGAATCAGATGCTACCCGGCAACTGATCTCACTAGTTCAACGTGAGTTTTAGAATTCTAGATTAGGAAAGTGAAGCCAGTTTTACCATTTCCATGTCCGAGACGATCCGTGTATAACCGCAGTCATAAAAAGCAAGGTTGAAACGCAAGCTAGGAGTCCCTTATAAAACAAGATAGAATAGAAGCAGATAGACAAATTCAATGATTTTAAAGAAACAGAGAAAGCAATAAAAAATAGCAAATGTGCGTTCTATCCAGTTTCCAACTCTAAACATATGAGTTGGAAATCATGGTTAGAATAATGACCTTATTGAAAAGAAATTGCTATACCTTCATAAATGAATATTCTCCCTTATTCAAATGTCTACTTCCATTTGTGAAAATAATTGTATACCCTGAGGAAAAGAACACACCCAGATCTTTTAAGGGTTAAACTATCATGACCCCAAGCTAATCAGTATATATGAAATGCAGTTGCTAAATATACTACTGCCAAAGTCTGTGAACAGAACCCAGTAAACTTGTAATTCCAACCAGTGGTTCCTGACATGTTTTCAATATATAAATCACATGAATGGATTTTGAAGTTAATACAGCCTCATTTTCCTTCCCTGACATGTACTAAGAATTCATTTTTACTCTTCAGTCAAGAGAAACTATACTACATATAGAGTGCCACTGAAGAGACTACAGTCACATTTATGACCCAGAATACAAAATGATGTTTTCCAACATATCCTATCAATTTTTCATCATGACCTCTGAAAAAATATGCTGTAACAGATTATAGTGAATAGTATGACATTAACTCTATGGTTGTTCCAGTAGTACTTGTACTTAGTATGCAGATCTTTTATGTCACAGTTGATGGAAGAATGCTCTACACTCACAATCTGACTCATGCATTGAAATATTCATTAAAAAGCCTACAGAGCTCATTAAGTCCTTAGAATAAAGATTGGGACCACATTTACTTAGGACATTAGAGGAAGCAAAAGAGAAAATGTCTGCGCTGGAAGGATTTTGTCTAGAAGAGACCAACTTCAGACAGCCAACTAAATGAGAAAAAGTGGTTAGAAAGTCTAGAAAGGAAATCATGTGATCAAGTATTACAATAGGTCAGTTATTAATTATAGATAAGGGATATTACTTGGACAAGGGCTTATATTGTCAGTATTGATTGATTTTACAAGAAAAAAGGAAACACTCTTTTGAAGAATTCTTAGCAAACTGAAATATTCAGATCCTTTTGAGTAAAAAGTCATAACTCATACATTGTCAGATAACATGAAATTTGACCCTGAGGAGCATATTTAGTTTTACTAGAAGTGGGACTTCCCTTAACACATGTGTTTGAAGTAGCAGAAGATTCATGCATTGGCAGAATTAGCACAGAAAGTATCAGATAAAAATGTACTTATTAAATCTGTCTGCTTTACTACTAAGATTTACAAAGTAGTTTGAAAGCTGAGCAGAAGAAATGTTGCAAATATATAAAGTTTCTAATTAAAATTATGAAAGTAATGTGGCATCATGGACACTTGATGAAAAACAAATCCAAGCAAGACATGTCCGTTGAAACATGCAGTCTAAATGAGAAAAATGCTCCCAGGTTTTCCATGGATTCTTTCATTCAACGAACAGTTCTCAAAGTACATCTCACTGTGTGGGCCACTATGTCAGTGTTATTCATGAAACAGTCCCAAACATATTAACTGTCATTTTACACCCAACCTTCTTAGTAAGGAAGTCCATTTATATTATGTACCTGACTAAATTAGACCAGAAGCTTGGAGGGGAAGTTTGGTACAAATTCAGAAGCACAAGATAATCTTTAGAGTCACAAACAAACAAACAAACAAAATTTGACAACTATCTGTCAAAGAGTAACATCTAGGCTATCTCACAGCACAATCTCCACAGCAGTGAATCTGGGCACACCAGGTCTGACCTTTGTGCTAATTCTGCAAATGCATACAGTCTCTTTTGCTATTCAGTAGTCACTTATTCTCAGTACATTGATATGTTATGAGTCTCCGAATTAACTCCCGCCCACTGGAGAAAGAAGCTTCTCTGATCAAGGAGCTTAATCTTTTTTCCATGGATTTATTTTATTTATTTATTATGTTTATTGAATTTGTGCAAATTTCATATGATATAATTTGATCATATCAAGATCCTTTCCCTGTCTGTGCCACTTTTATATTTCTGCCACTGAACTTCATGTACTCTGCTCTGTCATCTATATTAAAGCCTTTTTAGTCAAATCTGTGGCCCCTAAAGTCCTTCTCTGTATGTCCGTCCACTGGAGGCTGGTTAAATTATGTAACATCACGGCCTTAAAGAAAGCCAACTCTCCATTTCCCAGAAGTTATCAGCTGCCAATAGTTCCTTAGCTAGGGCTGGGGCTTCTTACCCATGTCCGCACTACCATGTTGGGATACTGTCTGGTTTGAGCTTGTCACATGAGTAACTTCCCAACTGCCTAAAAAACTTTGTTTCTTGTGGTCATCTTGTAAGATGTGACTGAAGAGAACTGCACCCTCCCCCAGAAGTTCCTCACCCACCGCCCGCCCGGTCCATTCCCTCATGAGACATGGAGGTACCGGTTCCCTTCCCCCTCTCACTCCCTCTGCTTTATTTCTCTCTCACTGTCTCTCTGTCTCTGTCTCTCTCTCAGACCTGGGCTCTGCCTCTCCTCATGTGTGCTCTCTCATAGCCCATGGGACCCACAACTCATCCACAGGACCTGGCGTCCTACAAGGCTCACAGACCAAAGCGCCCTAACCTGTGCTTTTGCTTGCTCTCCTCTGGGGACTGACCCCCATGAACCCGCAGGCCCTCCTCTAGGAAGACTGCCCCCCACCGCCCACCCATGGCAAATCTAACTCACTCTGGGCTGTGATCTCGTATCTCATAGCCCATGGGGCACACAACTTGCCCACAGGGCTTGGCGCCCTACCACACCCTCACACCAAAGTGCCCCAAAACGCACCCAGGCCAAGCCTCAAACCCCAATCTTTTCTCCTTCCCCTTCCTGCCAACACTGGTTTCTAGCTCAGCCTAGGCAGCTCCAGCCCTCTGGAGCTCAGGCACATGCAATGAGGTCCACCTTACAGATATAATCTTCTGCCTCCTGGCTGAGATATGAAGGACCTCACTTTAGTCCAGCACACTTACCTACACCCAAACATACTTGCCTGCCCCTAACGAGGGCCCCAAAGCTCCCCGCTCCAGGGAGAGCTGCTGAAAAATGACCTTTACAATATTGCATAACCCAGAGGAACAGAAGAAGGCAGACTGGGCCACCTGAGACACAGAAAGGCTCAACTGCTGGCATCAACATTCAGGGTTCCTCCAAGGAAGACCTCAAGCAACACAGCATGAAGACAACAGCCTCCAGGCCCACCCTTCAAGTGCAATAACAAAGGACACAAGCCTGTCCCAACTCTGTGGCCACTGCCAGGGACATGCCCATAATGTGGAAAATGGGGACACTTAAAGGATGACTGCCCTTCTTTGCAAAATCGAGGTAGGCCACTCATGCTGCCCCCCAAACCCCCAACCGTCCTCCAGATCTTCTTCACTGACAGAACTCATCAGTCTAGCCATCAAGGATTGACCGTGTACCATGATGGAGGAGCCCAGAGCTACTGCCACAGGCCTGTCATATGTCATAGGGGGCCACATGGTCTATCTTCCTTCCTACTTGGGTAAGACACACCCTTGGCAGCTGTCCATGGTGGGAGTCAATGGCCCTCCCCACACCGCTGGGGCTGTTCCACCAGTTCCCTGTATTCCTTGAGATTTCCCTGACAGCCCTTATTCCTTTGACCAGGCCTTGAAATGCATCCTTCACTGGTTTTAATTACTGTCTTTCTTTGCATTTGTGAACTAAACTGTTTTCTCTGAAATAGAGCATTTCCCTGTCCCTTCATGCCCTGGGCGCCTCTATATAGTTTTTCTTATTCAGATAGATTATTATTCATCTCATAATGTCTATAACACTCAGTGATTAAGCTACAGAAATTCTAAATTTCAATTTGATGATGTATTGCTATGTACCAGTTGCTTCTCTCTGTCGAGTATTTATACTCCCTCAAGGCCTAAAGCAAGGTTTTGGTAGAACTCTCTCTCTCTAAACTATTACTATGTACCAATTGCTTCTCTCTACCTAGTTTTTATACTCCCTCAAGGACTAAAGCAACATTTGGTAGATCTCTCTCTCTCTCTCTCTCTCTCTCTCTCTCTCTCTCTCAACTATGATTTTGTGTTTTCTATAAGCTTACCTGGAAACTTATAAAGCACATTGCATACACAGGTAATATTAATTCATGCTAATTCAGACAGATTATTATTCATCCCATAATATAAAATGTTTATAGCACTCAGTGATTAAACTATGGAGATTCTAAAGTTCAATTGGTAACGTATTGCTGTATACCAGTTGCTTCTCTCTATCTAATACTTAAACTCCCTTAAGGCCTAAAGCAAGATTTTGGTAGACCTCTCTCTACCTAAACTACAATTTTGTGTTTTCTATAAACTTACCTGGGAACTTATAAAATGCAATATACACACAGGCAATATTAATTCATGACATTATATGTGTTCTTTTAGTAAGATGATACTGGACAGCACTCTTATGAGCCAAAGAACTGCCATTTTCATGACTTCAGCAGTGTCAACTTCTGCTTACCTTCCCACCAGGGGAATATAAACAGCTGCCTAACCATGATGAGGACTCCCCAGTATAAGCCATTCCAGCTTCCTGTGTCATCCACCATCCCCCATCATCGCCCATGGAGTCAGCAGAAAGAAGTAAAAGGAGAACACCACCGCTTTGCCCCTGTGACACTAAAGACTGGAATGTAAGATGGGACTGAAAAGAAAAACTCCCAGCAGCTCCAGGACTCAGGAGGACTGACAGATAGATACCTTGGCGACTCCAGCCAAACTTCCAGAATTCACAAGCATCTGTGAAAAAGGACTGAGTTCCTTAACACAGATAAGAAAAACTTCCTGAGAAGATAAAACTTCCTGACACCAATTATAGGCTGATTTTTGTTAATTACCTTTCCCTCATTTAGAAGGAATATCAAGGAGCCTAGGCTTTGCTATCTTTCTCATTCCCAAGCTAGAAGGCTAGCCCTGTGCCCCAAGATGAGTGGCTAGCTTCTCCATTCCTGACCTGGGAGGCTAGTCCCGTGTCTTAATAAATGTCCTGTTAATTCCCAAGCTGGAGTCTCTCATTTATTTCTGCTGGGTCTCACTCCGAACCAAACCAGAACCCAAACCTTACACATCTACCACCTCTGGCTCTTACAGTCTTTCAGCCCCCTATTTTATCTGGAGTATCATTAAATGACGTATCTAGAAAATTCAGGAAGCAATCTTCCTAAATAGAAACCATCTACCGGCCAATCCTCTATTTAAATCCTATTTATTTCTTGCCTTATTTCACTGGTATTCCCTCTCAGCACACTTTTAAAGGTTCGTGCAAACACTGAAACAATGTTATGTGCAAGAAATAAAATTATCAACCACATTTTGTGAACAGCATAGAAAAGGGGAAACTGAATGCAGAGTTTGCTATTCCTTAGATTCCCTAGCGCATATTGATAGAAGGGTTTATATTTCTCCAAAAGTTTCTTAGGCATGGACACAAGAGACAATAATTGATAAAAGAAAACTTTCCCAACTTTTAGAATAGGGTCACATTTTAAACATTTATTTTAATACCTGCTCTGAGATTTTTCCATATTTCAGAGAGCTTAGAGATATTTGACGAAAAAAGTCAATTTTACAACAGGTAATAAGAACTTCTCACATCTTTGCATGATCATCAGGAGAGTATTTCAGAAGTTGAGCAGAGAAGATAAAAACAATGTATGGGAACTGAAGCAAAGGTGTGGGGCGGGGCATCTATATGTGTGAAAAAATAGTTACCAGAACACTGTTCTCCATTCCAGATATAATAATTCAGTCACTAGAAGAATAAAGAAAAGCATTGTGGTAACAAAGACAGTACTGCTCGTGAGTTTTCATCTCCCCACTTTCCTCTCTAGCCTCCCTGGCAATGAAATGTAGACACGTTAATCATACAAAAATAGGAGAGATGTCACTTCCTAGCAAAACCACTGAAAAGCCTATAACTATTCTCCATGACAGTGCTTGCACACAAAATAGCAGAGGAATCTACTTGTTTCATAATTACAAAAAAAATAAGAGGAGTGTTTTCAACTTCCTAAAACAAAACTTTACAATACTCAGATTTTCATACAATGAATAGTCTTTCTTGCTACAGTATGCATTAATCTATTCTGACAAACACAAGCCCCAAATGTAAAGAATAGATGGTACCAAAGTGATGATGAGTAACAAAAATGCATTAGAAAAAAGTCAATAATCAAGTTGATAAGATATTGGCATAAAATCAGAGTTGAACTTGACAAAGAATTCCAGAAAATTGGGTGAAAGATTTCTGCATATCTTCTACATATACCTAATATAATTTTAATAAATACTAATATATTAGCTTGAGTTTTAAGTAATTCCCAGGGCATTACATAAACTTAGCAATTAGAAAAAAAACTGACAATGAAACCTATTGTATTATTGCCCAGTGATATGTCAGTAATCCAAAATTATTTTCAGAATGTGATAAAAGGTACCTTTTATAAGAACTAAGTAAAATTGCCTTATTTTCTGAACCTTTAATGTGCGTGCTCTTGAAAATTAAGATTAAACATTATTTGAAGCTAAACTTCCACAAAATAGATGTTGATTTTTTTCTTTTTAGAGTCCTACCATTCTTTTGGCTCCTGCTGTCCTAGACAACTAGGGAGAAAGCACTGTTTCTGGTTTATTTTTTAAAAATGCAGTGTTACGGAATACTAACTTTGTCAGTATCCATTTCTTTCTGAGGAAAAACATAATGGATTGAATACTGGGGTGTCAATGAGTCACTTGAGGAAGAGTGGCTTATAACAATGACTCTCCAATAATACTGTAGGAATATTTAAATTTTTTTTTAGAAGCCTGGCGTGGTAATACCTGCTTTTAATTCCAGTAATCTAGAGACAGATACAGGTGGAAGTCTTTGAGATCAAATTTAGTCTGGTCTATCTACATAGTAAGTTCTGGGTCACAGGGAGAGCCTATCTCCAACCCTGTTCAGGTTTATTATATATAAAATTATGCACTGATTAATAAAAAGTATGCAATGGATAATACTAAATCTCATAGACTAGATAGTACTAAGGCATCAGCTCCTGTCTCTTAAATGCCTTGAAGAATGCAGTATTTCCTATATGAGTGGAAATTGCATAGAATTAGGGTTGTTAAACAAAAGAGGCAGTCTGCTTCATTTCATGGGATGTACTCTAAATAAGGAAAGACCCCGTATTCTTTGGTGCTTGGATGGAATATTCTGTAGATGTCTCTTAGGTCTGTTTAATTCAGATGTCTCTCTGTTTATCCTTTGTCAAGTTGACCAGTCTACTAGAGGTAATGAGACACAGAAATCACTTACTATTACTGAGTTGGGGTTAATCTGTGTTTTACAGTCCTGTAGTACTGTTTTTATGAAATTGGGTGCACCAGCATTTGGTGAATACTTGCTCATGATTATAATATCTTCTTAATCAATTGTTCATTTGATCAGAATGAAGTGACCCTCTTTTTCTCCTGATTAGTTTCCATTTGAAGTCTATTTTGTCGGATATTAGGATTGCAACACCTGCTTGTTTCTGAAAGCCATTTGCTTCAAATACAGTTTTTCTTCTTTTCACCTTAAGGTAGTGCTTGTCCTTGAAGGTGAGATGAGTTTCCTGAAGACATTAGAAAATAGTTGGATTTTTCTTTCTTAACCCATCCAGCTAGCCTGTGTCTTTGGAGAAGGGAGTTGAGGCCTTTGATGGTTACAGTTATTATTCAAAAATGTATGGTTACTGTGATTTTAAAATAAACAACCCAATAAAAATGGTCTATAGACTTAAACAAATGAGTTCTCAAATGAAGAAATAAAAATAGTTAAAATAAAGCTTTAAAAAATGCTCAACAGCCTTAGTAATTAGAGAAATGCAGATAAAAACCACTTTGAGATTCCATCTTTCCCCAGTCATACAGGTTACAAACAAGAGAATGAAAGACACCAAATGCTGGAAATGATGTTGAGAAAGTGAAACGCTCACTCACTGCTGGTGGGAATGCAAACTCATGTAGTCACTACGGAAAGCAGTGCGTAGAACTCTCAAAAACCTAAAAAAATGAATCCACCATATGATTCAGTTAAATCTCTCCTTGGTATATATCCAACTGACTCATCCTACTGTAGAGATACCTATGCATTCATGTTTGTTGCTGCCTGTTTCACAAGAGCTAAGAAATGGAAACAACCTAAATGTCCCTCAACTGATGGATGCATAATAAAAATGTGGTACATTTACACAATGGATTTCTACTCAGTAGTAATAAAAGATGAAATTATGAAATTTGAAGGTAATTAGAAGGAACCAGAGAGTGTTATACTAAGTGACGTAACACAGACTTAGAATAGCAAGGATGTATATTCTTCCTTATTTGTGAATCTTAGCACCAATCCCACATATGCGAGCATATATCATGATGTAACTGCAGGAGCCAGGAGAATGGAAAGGAAACAGAGGTAAAGAGAAAGAAAGCCTGAAGGAGGTGGATACTAGGGAGCAGATGTTAACAGCGGGGGGGGGGTGAGGAAAGTGGGTGTTTTTGGTTGGGAGGGGAGGGGAAGGGACATACAAAGAACTCCACTACGGTGGGGGGAGAGGAGGGAACTCAGAATGGGGTACAGTGGGAAGTGATGTTATTGGGGGAGGGTATGATAACGAGGTGTTTGGGATGGGATGGAGGAGGGAAGTTGGATGGAGCGAGAGAGAGGAAAGATGAATAGAACTGGGGGGGGCTAAGGAAGTCAAAAGGAAATGTGTTGGTTTGGGAACCTCCTGAGAAATGCACATATGTTGTCTGAACATCAGTGCATGTGTGGCAGGGAACACCGTGCCAGACAGGAGAGACTTCCCCTTCTGTTATTGGTTACAGTAGCACAACAGACTCCCAAAATAACACAGGCTATTTCTGGGGCTTTTAGATAAGACTTGACTGCTGAAACAGGACATACTTTGGCCACGGGACTTAGAGCAATGGAGCCGGAACTGACTGGGAAGCCTTCTACTTAAAGTTTAACTCTCATAGATCTAGAGGATACTATGCAAGCTGTTAAAGTAGAAAATCCATCAGCGGTCCAAGCCTGCACTAAAGCCTAACAACCATAATAACTGGCACAGCACACTACCTCTACTGGTGCAGTAGTGGCACTGTTATTTGAGGGTATTAATAGCTGTCTAATCAGATTTAAAGCCCTCTCAGTAGGAGGGAACTCATGCGTGCCACTGTAAGCACAGCCAAATACACATGACTGGAGAGCTCATACATAGATCCTAGAGAAAACCCCATCTCGGCCGTATCTCTAGACAGATGAAGTTTCTTACCATATACTAAGATGGATCCTTACATTTGCAGACAAGTACATTGTACACCACTCGTCTTTTTGCGACAGCTGGAGGTTATTGTGGCGCTCCACACCTTGTCACACACAAGGAATATACATCTGAGAGATGCCCAATTCCAAGGGACATATCTACAGTGGAACCTACGAACCTAAGGCTCATGGAACATAGAGGAACAGGGATAGAGAGAAAACTAGTGCATCCCTAAACTCTCACTAGTGAAGCTTCCTTGTTCAACAGGGTGCACACAGAAAGCCACAACTGACTAAGTCTTAGAAAACAGAAGACTGCAGAGTGTGTTTCCTTGGATAGGACTCCTATATTAAACCTCACCCACCCGTGATTCATGGACTGTTGCAAGAGACAGGGTTGGTCCATGAACATAGAGAAACAGAGGCTTTTAGATCCCTGGAAGTTTGCATATGTAAACTTTTGGTAATAGTGGTGTGGGACACAAGACCCATGTCAACAAATCAGACAATGGCCCAGAGTGGAGCAAGAGAAATGTGCCACAGACTGTTCCTACCCTGGGAACTGTTGGAGACTGATTCCTAGTGGGTGAGGAAGAGTAGACCTTAATTACAGTCTCTAGATAGGCTGACTAATCTCTTGTGGATGAACTTGCACCAAAGGATATCTGGGTACTAATGTTTGACAGGACTTCATATGTATGACAGAATGCATGAGGTCTGGCAAGGTGGGGAGGTTGTGGGGGCATGGATGATGGAAGGACTGTAAATCTGATTAAGAACCATTGTATGAAAAGTACAAAAGCTCTTCTCTATTCCTTTCTTTTTTCTTTTTCTAAGTATATTATTATTGAATTTTTCTGTATTTCATACACAACATCTTTGTCCTCTTTATACGCACTTCCCCTTCTGAATCCTCCTATAGCCATCCTCCTGCCACTGGATTTTATGTGTTTTGTCATTTGTGTTAAGGTCTATCAAGTGTAGTTAGTGTCCCCTTACATCCCTCAGTGAAAGTTCATCCACTGAAGCCTAGTCAGTCTATCTAGAGTCACTATCTTAAAGAATGTCTGCTCTTCTTCACCTAGTAGTAATCAGCTGCCCAATAGTTTTCAACTAAGATAGGAGCCTGCTGCCCATTTCCATAGTACAATGCTAGATTTTCATCTGCTTAAGTTTGCATGTGTCTCATGAATGTTGTCACTATTGCTGTAAGTTCTTACGAGCAAGGTCCCAGGAGTCTGTACTGCTCTATTTCCATATGGTCGTGCACAGCCTCCCTTGATCTTACAATCTAGTCTTTCTGACTCTTGTTCCACAATGGTCCCTGAGCCTTGGGTTCATTGCCCTGTGTTGAATGAGAGAGCTTCACTGAAGAGAGCTGAGAGATGCATTAGTATTCTCTCTTCCCTGTGTTCCATGAGTCTTAGGTTTAGGGGATCCTTTGTAGATATGTCATTTAGGGTTGGGCATTTAACAGACACTTAATCTCTGTGGGTTGCCAGTTGTGGACTCTGTAGAAGTCTCCATATGTTGCAAAAGAAGCTTCTTTGATGATTGATGGCTGGCATACATCTGTCTGTAAATATAAGGATTTGTATTTAGCACACAGTAAGAAATTACATTTATCTAGGAATGTGGTAGACTTGGGATTTTCCCTAAGGTCTCTCCAATCATGTATATTTGGATTTGTTTATGGTACCACACTTGAGTTTTCTCCTATTGAATGGGCTTTAAATTCAATTAGGTAGCTGTTATTTGCCCTCAAGATAAAAGTGTCACTACTGCTCCAATATAGTTTTCTGTACTGTTCATTGTTGTGCTTATTAGGACTTAATTCTGGGGTTGGACCTTCAATTGATGTTCTTCCTTAGAAGCTAATACTATGAGAGCTAGCCTTCAGTGGATGTGGCTTCCTGGTCAGTTCCAGCTTCATTGTTCCAACTCCTGTATCTGAAGTATGTATTGTCTTATAATAGAATCTTACTTTCAAGTTTTGGGATGGAATCAAAGGCTTTGGCAGTAGCCTCTATAATTTTGGGAATCTCTTGGATTACTCTGGCCAACAACTGGAAAGGAGGTTTCTCCTGTCTAGCACTGTCTCTTGCTATCTTTTTTCTTCTTAAATAGACATCCAAATGAGTCTTGTCTGAGTTTAGGGGAACTTATCTACTAATCTTAAGTCTGTGCTGTATCTGCCACATCTGCTGTAGACACAGACACAGAGGAGGAAGCTGTTGCTCCCTTAGGCAGAACATTACACTTAAAAAGAGTGGGAGTATCACCAGCCCACTATCTTTCTTCCATAAGCATTTTGGTGAGGCTGGCAAGTTTACCAAGCAGGTATTCTTCATGTGAAATTTATTTTAATATCCTATTCGATTATAGGTAAAAACTTTATTATATCTCACAAATTTCTAGTCGGTATATACAGTAGTATTATTAGGACCTCTTGCACACTCTTGAAGACTTAATGAATTAAACAAATAAAGTGAAAGATAATCATAAATAATGTTTCAATCAAATTACCCTTCCTTACCAATCTACCACGTTCCTCCCTCACATGCTTCAAATCGTCCCTTTTATCTAGTTCTTTCCCCAAAGGCCCATGAATCCTTGAAAAATAACCCTTTACAAGACCCATGCAAACTCAATCAGACAAGAACCCAGCACACAACTGGGGAAATGGGCAGCAGGCCCTAACCTTAGCTGAGGAACTATTGGCACCTGATTGCTACTGGGTAGAGGAGAGTTGATCTTCTTAAAGGGAGAGACAATAGATAGGTGACTAGAATCCAGGGAATAAGCTTGCACTGAGAGAAATCTGATACTGAAACTTGATTTGATAGGTCTTAACACATATGACCAAATGCATGAATCTGGATTAAGACAACAAGGGGTCCGGATGCAGCAGGGGGCATCAAGATGATTAAGATGTTTTGTTTGAAATTGGCAAATATTCAATAAAAATACATTAAAAATAATTACTCTGTAAGCCTGCAGATGCATAAGCATGGATTTAAGAATCAAGACTTGGGTAAAAATGTGTGAATCTGCCTATCATAAGCTAAAGTATATGCATAACATAGTAATATGTTGAGATAAAATTAGTATATGACTCAAAAGTTATAACCTCCAATTAAATACTTACATATACCTAAGAAAATGTCAAGCAGAAAAATCTCTTGTCCTTTTACCCATGACGTGTCCAACAGATCTAAAATTTGAGTGTATCATTCTTTTGACCCTCATCTCTTTCTATGAAAAAAATATCTTAGAACACACATGCCAAAATTGGTTATAAGTATTATTCTCTTGATTCATTTCTAATTTTTAAAATGAATTAAAATACTTTACACTTGAATATCATATTCCAATTTACTGAGTTTCCATTCAAACTAGATTGTCTGCATACTAAATAATTTAAGTCTGTAGTTTCCACTTAAGATTTTAATTATAAATAAGCTCTTTATATCATGTGATAGATTTGAAGTAGATACATTTCCTTCTTCATCTTGAAAATAACTATTATCTGTCTATCAATCTATCATCAATCTATCTATCTATCATCTATCAATAAACTCTGTCTACCTACCTTCCTATCCTTTATATTGATTCTCTGACTTCCAGTTAAATTCAGAGAGTGCCACAACAGTTGTAAATACAAGTGTCAGAATCAAGGAGGACTGTATGGAAATAGTGACAAGTGCACTTTGGAAATAGAAGAACTTAGCTGAATCATTATCTGTTAGGAACTCAATGCATACTAAACTAAGAGTTACCCTTATATTTACCAACAATATATAATTATTTCAATGGGTTACATATGAAAATAACTATGAATATTATTAATGAAGTATAGAATAGTATTATATAAGTTCATAACACAATTAAGTTTTAGAAATTAAGAAAATATCCCTAGCAATGATCAGAATATTTCTACTTAAAGTAGATTCATATTAACTTACAGAAAAATGTGTATATTTTTGCATATTCATGGATTAATATAATAAGTAATATTTTTTGATATAGGGATACATATTAATGATTAAATCAGGCTAAAGAAATATATTTTTAAACACATCATTTCTTTATGAGAAATTTTCAAAATCTTTTTGTCTAAATTTTTTATATGTATAGTGCACTATGATAGTCTGTGGTCATCCTATTGTGTAATAGCACACTGGGAGACCTTGTTTCTAACTGAAATAAGTCACTCTTGCCCCATTCTTCCATCCAGTTCTCTCCTCAACCTTTTCTAAATACCATTTTCCTCTTGATTTCTGAGATCAACTTTTTAGATTTTACATTAATGATAGGATATCTAGTATTAGCAATCACATTGATTAGATTTAGAATCACCATGAGGAAACACATCCCTGGGGATCGGGGGGGTGGGGGAGAGTCAGGAAACATTTATATGAGGTGGGAAAATCTACTCTGAATGTGAGTGGTATCATCTTTTGTACTGTGTTCACAGGCTGAGTAAAAAAGAAAGTGAGCCAAAGGACAACATTCATGTGTCTCTGCTTCCTGACTGTGGACGCAATGCAGCCAGCGCCTCAAGCTCCTGCAGTTAAACCTTCCAGTCGTCGTGGGTAACATCCCATGCGACTTGAGACAAAATGAACTCTCACCTAAGTTGCTTCTTTTCATGCTTTTGATCATAGCAAGGAGAAAAGTAATAACACTGGTATCATGTAGTTTGTGTTTTTTTTGTGCTTAGATTTTACTTAATCTAATATTTTCCAGCCCCATCCTGCTGTTTAAAATAAAAGGACTTCATTGTTTAAAGATGAATAGTATTACATTAAGTATATGTACTACATTTGCTTTATCTACTCATTAGTTGATAGAAACTTACATTATTTATATTTCTCAGCTATTATAATTAGTGCTACAGTGAATAAAGAAATATAAATATTTCTTCAAGATACAAATTTATTTCCTTAAGTATATGCACAGAAATTCAATTGCTGCATCATAGAGTAGTTGAGTTTTTAAATTTTTTGAGCAAACTGCTTACTGTTTTCCATAATGACCATCCTAATGTACACTCCAACCACTAATGTACAAGGGATCCCTCTTCTGTATATCCTTGTCTATGCTGGTTATCTTTTGTCTTTGGAAAGTAGTCGTTATTACTGAGGGTGGGGGATTGGTTGATATCACTCTGTTTTTGGTTTGCCATTCCCTGAAAATTGGTGAACATGAGTGTGTTTTCTTACATTGTCTGGCCATTTCTATGTATTCCTTTGAAAATATTATCCATTTAGATTAGTGCTATAAGATTAACAAATGAGCATCTTAAGGAGAGACTGTTTTCTCATAAATGATGTTGAGAATTTCTTGCATACAGATAAAATTGAAAACTTTGTCTTATATTTATGTTTTCATCTTTCCAAACACTCTAAAAATAAATTTGAATAACCTCACTATGTAAAAATAAGGCATTTGTTTGAACTATAATGTAGCAGTGTAAATGATGAGGAACTTTAAAATATATTTCAACTGGTTCCTTAATATTTCTGATTTTTTGATAACATACTATGTAATATCAAAACTTATGAACAACATGGTCATGAAAAACACTGTTGTGCTTTTATTGATGCTGCTTATAACTGATCTGTAAAGAAGTGTGTGGAAGGAAAACAGTGAAAGTCTAAAATAAAGGTGAGAGAATTCCAAAAATAAAATATCTAAATATATCCACTTGTTTCCTAGAGGGGAAAAAAATCAAGCCTGTAATGAATGCATAACTTTCTTATATTTGTTCTAGGACTTTAAAAATTTTATTTTTATTTTATGTATATGACTGTTTTCCTGAATGTATGTAAGTGCACCATCATGCAATTCCTGCAGAAGCCAGAAGGCAACTGATAGCCTGGAATTTGAGTTACTGACCATTTTTAGCCTGCATATTGGTCTGGTGAACGGAACCTTGGTGGTTTTCATGAGCAGCCAATGTTTTTAACCACTGAACCATATCTCCAATCTCTATTCTAAAGATTATGGTAAACTTCCCAGTACCACTACGGAGAGAAGAGATTCAAAGGAAGAGGTGAGGATTCGGAATAAAGACTGGGGTGTAATCCCAGTTACAGACAGTTTTAAATACAACTCCTTCATTACAGAAGCCAAGCTTGCCTGTGACCAAAAAATTGTCAGCATTACTGAACAATATCATGAAATCCATGTTTCCTGGTAGTATCTTGGTTCTATAGCAATCTTGCTCAAAGCAAATCATCTTCATGTGAATGTGGACCAAACACTAAGACTGAAGACCCAGGCATCCAATTATTTGGTCATCTCTTGAGATACTCAGTTTATATCCTACAGTGGAAGACACCACATGTTATCATTATAACAAGCATGAGACAACAAGCAGCTTAACCTCAAATGTGCTGGTAAGCTCTAGGAAACAATCAGATGCTCATTTACAAGTTAACACACCAGAGAGGAAAAAGTACCTGAGGTGAATAGGTGAATCCAGTGTAAACTACAATGCAGATCCCTTCATTGGAGAGTAATTTTACGCTGTTTTAGAATGTCCACAGAAGCTAGGAGTAGGTGAGGATCACCTGGAACTGGAATTGTTAGCTGCCATGTGGGTGCTGGGAAACGAACCCCTTTGCCCTATAGACCTGCAAATGCTCCTAACCACTGAGCCATCTCTCCAGGCCCCCAAATCAGAATTTTTGAAGACAGAATCTCCTTTTGTAGCCCAGGCTAGTCTTAAACTTGAGATCCTCCTGTCTCAGCTTCCTGTGTTTTGAAGTAACAGGTATTCATCATCATACCCCCACAAGAAACTTTCACAGTACTCTCAGATGCATAAAACATGCAACAGGTAGGTATTTTCTACATTAAGAATTCTTTCCTGTTCGTCTCATGATTAATTCAAACTTATTATCTTAAGATAACTATGGATACGTTTTCAGAAATATGTTATGATTAAGTGTTGAAACTTCAAAATACACATTAACTGCTAAAATAATTTGCTAATATAGGTGAATTTAACTGGGAAATAAACCAACTCATATCTGTCAAATGTCTTATCTTTTTTTCTCAAGTCTTTTGGACTATAAGTATTGGGTGACATTATTGATTTTATATAAGGGAAACCTTATTAAAACATAGAAATTCATAAATTTTATTAAATATATTTAAATTTGGATTTCTCTTATTGTATATTGTATCTTATTGTGTATTGAAAAACATAGATCAATTCCATGATTTGTTCTAATGTTCTAATTTGATCTACTCTTTCCAGTTTCAGAAAATTTCAAATACCATTCATGCCTAACTTCTTGTGATTATATCCTGATTTATAATTCTACCTTAGAATAAACTCAGCAAATATTAGGGCATTTATATGTTTAAATTGATATAGATAAAGCAATACAGAAATTTTTACAAAAATTAAAAAGACACCGTCTTTCATACTTTCATCATGGAAACAGACAACTTTGATAGTTGTCATTAGGTTCAACTTTTAATAATTCGGAAATGAGTCTATAGTACATGATCAAAAGCATCAAAGATAATGTCTCAGACTTTTATTTTACATCTGGTGGTAAAATAGATTCTAATTCTTCTTTAATCAATATATTATTTAAGTATTTTATTTTTTAATTTTTCATATGTATGAGTGTACTGCCTGCATGTACGTAAGTGCACCTGTGTAGTGCAGGGCGCACGGAGGCTGGAGGACGGCGTCAAACCCTGGAACTGGAGTTACAGACAATTGTTAGTGGACCATGTGGGTGCTGGGCATCAAACCCAGGTTGTCTGCAAGAGCAGCCAGTGCTCTTAAATGCGGAGCCATCTCTCCAGTCTCTAATGTGTTATTTAAATGAGTAAAAAAACAGTATCAATGTTCTAGAAAAGTTGAAATTTTCCTACAGCTCAAGGTGGCATCTGAGCCAGTTACAAAGGAATCAATTTTTCATCTAAACATAGATGCCCATCATTAAAAAAAATAGTGCTTTTATTGTTCAATTAACTACTTTATCATCATAATCACATTTCCTAGGCTCCTGAAACATGTAAGAAACACAAAACAATGAGTTTTGATAGTGTCAAAATAATTTTCCATTAATTGTTTCCTATGGAAGGGAAAAATAAGGTAATAGAGATTTATAAAAGCTGATTCACTTTTGACAATTTCTATTTAGGCCATACAGTGTATAAAACCACAGGGAGACTCTGGATATTCTATTTGCATCTGAATTACTAAATAATAGAATACCATAGAGAAATAAAGCCACATTTTAGGTAGGTGAATCAATAAAATATAGATTTTTTTATAGGAGTACATCATTTCAGTAATGTGATTTCTGGTTATTCAAGTAAGACTGAATTTAAGAAAAGTAATGGATTTTAATGCATAATCAGAAAATAAAGTTCTGTGGATTTTGACCTGGGAAAAATGTGTCACTAGCTTTTATGTTTAACAAGCACACTTTCCCGCTTTTACTGTTTTTTATTATCTTTGCAGAAAATGTTCTTTCTGGAGAGGTGGGAGACAGACAGCAAGGAGGACACAGACCGCATGATTCTTCCTGCCCTTTATGAACTTGCTGCTGAATGTTTGTAGGTATTTTTATAATATTAAAAGCATGGAGATCTAATTATTTTTGTAGCCTCAGATAAATATTTTGTGGGATTATGTAATCTTGTCACAGATGTGCACGTATGTGTGCATGTGTGTGTGTATTCTTAACCCCACACAGTAATAAGCTGTCAAAAATGCCATTTTCTGCTTTAATTTTCAACTACTAACTCTTTTTTTATTCCATAAAACACATATCATAAATGCTTATGAAATATTTCTAAACTTCTTATTCAGGGAGAAAAAAATTCATATAAATTTTAGTAAATGAAGGCATTTGACTCAAATCTATCTGCTTTTTCAGCAATCTTCTGAGTATTTCCACATTCTCATTAATAGTCTTCTTTCATTCTTGCTCCCAATTAACCTTTATGGTTTCTTTAATGCATAAAACATTGCACTATCTATCATTTGCATTTTTATTTTGCTAATAATGTTTTTCATCTCTATCTTTTGAAGTCAAATCTAATTATTTAGAGATTACTATCATCTAGTTGTTGTAAAACCTCTGTTATAGAGAAGTTCTTTCCAGAAAACCCTAAATTTTACCTTATTATTGTTCATTGTTCCAAATCTGTTACACGCTATGACCCTGATCCTTTTTGCAAACAAGCCTGTTATTTTCAAATCCTTCACCTAATGATTTTGCAAACATCATTAGTGATTGTTTGATTTAATCAAACTGAACTGTTTTGTAACTATCAATCTGCACACAGAAATTCTTTTCCAATTAAATATTTATAGAAAATAATGTATATATCAAATAATAATAAATTTAAGAATAATAAATCTAGTTATTTGGTAGGATCTGTACTAAGGTATTTGAAGTAAAACGAATTGACTCATCTAATTATAACAGAAATATTATTCTAGAAATACTGTGATTGGTTGCTATTTAGAAATAAAGGAAATCTACATTATTGTGTTCAGCAGTTACTCTTCATTATTCCTCTGAATTTATCTCTTTATGTTTTCCATTCCTTCCTCCTGTCATTGTTCTTCTAAGGATTCTCCATCCCCCTGGCCCAAGCTCAAGAAACTCTTCAAATGATCTCAGCAGGTTTCCATCTCAGTTTCTTTTCATGTTCTATTACTTCCAAATTTAAGAATCGGGAAAACTCACTTCACAAAAGTCCATTATTGAATTGATATATTTATCACTCTTATTTATCGCTCTACCATTTCAAATATATATATATATATATTACTGTAAATATATTTATTTCAATATCTGTTTATACAGTGCCTTCTTAAAGATTGGCCAGTGCTGCAAACATTCAGTCATCAAGTTCTATTCTCAGCCCTTGGTCTACACAGCCCAGGTTGGCTTCAAGCTCAGGATCTTCCTGCCTGTGGCTGTGTGTGCGCCTGTGTCTTTGCTGTGACAGAAGCTGGCCGGCATCACCACACACAGCGCCAGTATACCATTTTTAAAATGGTACAAAGGGAATCTCAAGTTTTTCTTTTTTTCTTTCAATATAGCCAGTGATTTTTACCATCACAAAAATCATGATGAAGAAGAAATTGTTTCACAAAAAAGAAAGGGAATGAAGCCTTTCAAAGTCTTTGTATGAAGACAATATTACTCTAATACCAAAACCAGATAAAGACACAACAAAAAAAGAAAATTACTGAGCAATATATGCAATGAATGCAACCATTTTATTAAATAGGGCTCAGTTTCTTAGCAGTTTTTGGATATTGAACTACTTAAAACAAATTTAGCATCTCTCTCCAGGAATGTACTTATTGTTATTATATTTAAAAAATTATAGGGATGTTAACAAAGCCAGTTACTTATATTTTGATATATTTATGATTTAGTGCTACAAAGAATAAAACAGTATATGTATTAAAAATTATTAATTGGAAAGCAATTGTATATAATTTGACATATATATATTAATTAACATGCTTGCATTTTTAGAAATAATTTTATAAGTTCTCTAAATAATTTCTGTAACTTCCTTTAAATAATTTCTACAGCAAAACTAGATATTGAAACTCCTTTGGCCATGAAGTTTTTCTTTAATATCTCATTGCTCTTTCAGATCATTAGGAAACATGAATTGAGCTGACCAATGTCTGCTTTACAACCAGTTTCATGGTTCTCTGTTTATTCATTATTCCTTTTGTGAAATTTTCCAGTAAATTTATAGTTAAATAATTTTAATTTACTGATTTTTATAAGGGTTAGTAAAGAGCAGAAAAGATTTTTATCCTTGAGACTTCATCTTACAATGGGAATGGAAGAGTCCTTCTGCTTGTATAATTTTATTATGTGATTCCTACTTCCCTCAGAAATCATAAGCTTATCATTATTATGAAAATATTTCACATTGTTTCTAATACTGGTTAAATAAAATAGCTCAAAATGAGAGCTTTCTCTCTAATCTCTATCAGATGTACATTAAAATAGTAATAACATACATATGTTAATATTTTAATCAAATAGCTCAGTTATTTTTGTGGTACCAATTTATTTGGCTATAAATGAGTTTTAATTACTAAAGTAGTTTTATTTTTCAATAATTACAAAAACATGTGTCCACTTCAGACCTTATTCTTTAGAATTATGATGGGGAAAATCTTATTCAACAAATTTTCTTGAGAGAAACAATTCTGAAATATTCTATAAAATTACTACTAGAGCTATAAAATTGAATCCAAGAAGTAAGACCAGTATTTCACTTCCTTCCCAGCCAAAATATACTTTTCTTCCTTCCTGACTGTTTGTAGGAGAGCTTGATTCTAATCTCTCATTTTCTTAAGGTCTTGTAGCCTGTACCCTATGAGCTTACATTTTGAAATGGTATTAATTACACAAAAATGGAATGTCTGAAGAAAGTTAATAAATATATTGTAGCTGTGTGATAGATATAGTCAGTCACTTGCATGGCTGTGAATAATAAATGACATAAATAAATTTGAAAAATGTCAACTTATACTTGTGTAGTTAATGCAAGTGGTAGTATAATTCATCAAATGAACCACTATCTTTATTAAAGATGGTTTTTAATAACATCCAAAATGTATTTGAGGAGAAAAATCAGAAAGCATATGTAAAAACACTGTGCTAATTGTAGAGGACAATAGTTAGCAAGGCCATGGTAATCAGAAATTGACACTGGAATTCAACTCCAGGTGAAATATATGATTTTATTCCATGTTTTAGATATAAACAAACATTTTACCTTTAAAAGACATGTTGGTCAGACTGCAGGAAATGCATGCAAACCTGTGGAGGGCTACTCTGGTAATGACTGCCGGTTTAAGAGAGTTACAGAAGCTAGGAAAATCAAAGTTAACATGATTGATACCTAAAATAATTCTAAAAAATTAGTCATGTTAGTTTGAAAATTCTGTATTAGTGTGTGTATATCATTAACTCGGCCACACTGCATCTCATAATGTTTACATGTATCAATATGTCATCAATCAGATCTGAAACTGATAAATCTGAGCCTTAAATAAGTAAAACATCATTTTCTACAAGATACAGAGAAAATAAATAAGTGATTAGGTCTAAAAAGTACTATTTTAATATAAGTTAGCATTATTACAAATAAGTATAACCTAAAATGAACCTGTAGAAAATCAAGGATTTGTGGTTTTGAATTATGTGTTTGCGTGCGTGCGTGCATATCACACTTTATCAATTGAACAGCCATTCTAGGCCCATGTATTTTTATACTTGACACTTGAAAACTTATCCAATCCCAAAAGTTTATAAGACTTTTATATAAGCCATGTAGAGTCCATTCTGTCAAATAATAACAAATAATTTAAAAATATCAAAGTTTCATGCTTTCTCAAAAAAGCCAAAATTTCTTTTGTTGTTTCAGCAAGAAATCTGAAAGTTTTATAGTACATTGGCAAAAGCTTTAAGCTATGGTTTCTCTCTCTCTGTCTTTCTCTCTCTCTCTCTCCCTCTCTCTCTCTCTCTCCCTCTCTCTCTCTCTCTCTGTATATATATATATATATATATATATATATATATATATATATATATCTTCTTTACTAAAGAAATGGATGTAAGTTGCTTATCTATTGAAATATATTTGAGAAAAATCAAACAGAAAATATATAGTAAACAAAAGAACACATTAAAAAACAAAATAATGAAAATTTTATGTCATAAATCAGGGAGAAAGCTTGGTCCATTTCTCTAATATTTTTATTAATAAACTTATTAATATGTAAGACTGTTTCCTTCAGATAGAAACCATTAATGAAATAGTTTTTATGTAATACTGATAAGTCCTGAACTATTACCATGGACTAAAAGCTGTTTGTTCCATTAAAGAGTCTTATTTACACTGGATGAGAACTCAACCAAGCATATAAAGATGTTTACAAGGTAGGTATCAAGGGCAGCTCATTTGTGCAGGAGCAGAGGAATACAGCATCCCTAGTGCTGCTCACTTCCACGCAGCAGAAAAGGGCTTTGATGTAGTTTCTGATTAGTCAAAGTCATCATGGGCCATTCCAAGTTCACTGCTAGCCCAAGAATCCAGGGCAGACGAATTACATGGAAATTGTGCAAAGATGGTTTCTAGTTCTAGCTGTTTCTTCTGAGAAGTAGAGGAACTAGCTTGATCCACACTGAGTTACAAAAAAATCTATGGACATATTTTCCACAACTGGACATAGGAAAAAGTGGAGAAAATTGACAGTATTAGTAGCAGACTCGGCAAATGACAGAATCTCAATATCTTGTGCTATTTTTGAGTTAGTAGATGAGCGAATCCAGAAGCCCGCCCCACATTTTACACAAAGAATCAAGATAATGTTTAAGTGATTTGAACTGAATTTTGTCTTTATTGCTTTAGATATCTTAATAGATAGGTATCAATGGCTCTTATCTGGTATCCTATTTTATGATCATTTTTACTTTTCCCAGGTATCTTGATGGGCATAATAACAGCTTCTGGTTCTACACAGCACTTTCTAGAAATACAATGAACACCTTAAAACAAAATATCTCAGGATTCCCAATGACATAAAAATTTAAGCTGCATGGGCTGGAGAGAGGCTCAGCAGTTAAGAGCCCTGGCTGCTCTTGCAGAGGACTTGAGTTTGATTCCCAGCACCCACATGGCAGCAATCAACCATATGCAACTCCAGTTCCAAGTAATCCAACACTTTCTTCTGATCTCTTTGGGCATTGTATGACATGGGTGTACTTGCATATATGCAGGCAATACACTCAGACACATAAAATAAAAAAAAATAAAAATCTTAGAAATTAAGTAACAGATGGGAAAATTCATTTCAAAATTAATTTGAAAGATATTCTGTGAGAATATTTAAGTGACACTAGAAAAACTGAAATAAATAAAATTGACATTCTCTCTACATCTTCATAAGGACAACAATAAAAGAAAAAAAGTGTTGCCAAAGATCTTGTAGCAAGATCAACAAGTATCGAAGGAATAAAATATTATGTCAACTAAATTTTCAAGGCCATGTTCACGTCTATTTGAGACTCTCTGAGTTTTCAAGTGCAACGATAAAAGAAAAATCACTTTGAAAATGCATTTTCTGGGAAGGGAACTATAAGGAACATGATTTAGTTTATTCTGCCTTTGAACTGAAAATACACATATGAAGAAATCTATTGCCCTTTGCCTGTAATCTGATGGAATTTTCACTATTTTCAGGTCAATGACAGTGGAAGGGAAATGCAGGATAGAGCATGCTTTTAAAAAGAATTAATATGTTTTGAAAATGTATTTGAAAAACTCTTCTCTGCCTTAAGTAGTATCAAATGATATATGTAATATCTTCCTCAGCCAGAAAAAAGCAAGAAGCAATATGCACTGGCGTAACTTTGCAGAAGCCAGAAATAGGACACACAATGAGGCCAGATATCAGCACACTGTAATTGTCATGACGTCACTCCATCCAGAAGATAAATTTCGATATTTGCCTGGCAGCACTAGTTCATGTGTAGGACAGGTGGTTGAGAGATTCAAAAACTGATCTACTTATGATAAAATATTTATTATGCTTAAAAAGAAATAAAAATTTACTTTTAAAAATACTTCAGTAACTTTCACTAAAACTAAAATGTAATGAAGATACTTTTCAAATTAAAGGCTTATGATGCTGCAAGTAGATGAATCACTACTGTTTCTAATATAGCAAGAACAAATACTAAAATAATTACAGCAAAATATAAGGCAGAATCATATTAATTTGATAGGATCTGATTACTTTTAGGACTACTGAAGGGAAAAATCAAAGAAGAGTTCAATTGCCCAGAACTATATCACAAAAATATGTTAAAGATATTTTATGATGGGCAACTTATTACAATATAAAATTATACATTTAATGAAAATAAATATTAATAGCAATGATAAGGATCCAAATGACTAAAAATAAAACTTTTAAAAAGTACTATAGATCCAGCAAGGTGACTCCATGAGTAAAGGTGTCTTCCATCAAACTTGAAGATCTGAATTCAATCCCTGAGATGCACATGGTGGAAGGATGGAATAACAAAATGCAAATTTTCTTATGATCTCCGCATATGTGAGACAGAATGTGCACTGGCCTCTCCCATATACACAGATAAAAACTTTATTTTCCCTTCTAATTTAAGATTTTATTATATATTTTAATATATTTTCCATTGAATTTCTGTGTATTTCATAAACAATAACTTGGTCCTTTTTATATCCCCTTCCCAACTGGCACACTCTCACAATCCCTGCTCCACCCCAGTGGATTTCATGATTTCTGTCATATATGTTAAAGCCTATAAAGACAAGTTAATGTCCCCTGACGTCCTTCAGTGCAAGTTCATCTACTGGAGTCTAGTCAGTCTATCTAGAATTACTCCCTTAAAGATCATCTTTTCCTCACCCAGTAAAAATAAACTGCCCAATTGTTCTTTAACTAAGATTGGGACCTGCTGTCCTTTCCACAGTTCTATGATACCTTTTTGTCTGCTTGAGCTTGTACCGGTCTTGTGTATGCTGTCACCACTGCTGTTTGTTCATATGAACAGGGTCCCAAGAGCCAGTAAGAATCGATTTCAATATATTCATGCACCTCCTCCCCTGGCTTTTACAATGTTTTCACAATTGTCTCTGAGCCCTGGGTTCATTGCCCTCTATTGTATGAAGGAGCTTCATTGGTGAGAGTTGAGAGATGTATTAGCATGTTCTCTACCACTAGTTCCATTATGTTCCATGAGTCTTAGGTGTAGAGGTTCCATTGTAGATGTGTCACTTAGGGCTCTTATTTCACAGACACTTGATCTCTGCATGTCACCAATTGTGGAATTCTGTAATAGTCTCTGTATGTTGCAAAAGAAGCTTCTTTGATAAATGATGGCTGGCATACTTCTCTGTAAATATAAGGACCCATATTTATCCCATAGTAAGAAATTAATTTGTCTAGGGATGTGACAGCCTTAGGGTTTTCTCTAAGTTCAGTGACCTCGTCAGCCATGTATATTTGGCTGTTTACAGTATCACTCACGAGTTCCTTCTCATTGAGTGGGCTTTAGGCCAATTATATAGCTGCTGATTACTCCCAAGATAAAATTGACACTACTATTCTAATGTAGTTTGCTGTGCTGGACATTGCTGTGGTTATTAAGACTTAAAGCTGGGATTGAACTATCAATTGATTTTCTCCCTTAGCAGCGTGCATAGTATGCTGTAGGTGTAATTTTTCAATAAATTGTTGAACTAATATGATTACCTCTGTTTCTTTTTTATACCAGCTAGGCATTATTTAGAGCTCTCTCTCTCTCTCCCTGTCTACCCCTCCTCCGTAAACCTCCACAGTTGAAGTACTCCCACATCCCCCATTTCTCCATGATTTCTTCTTTCTTTTTCTACTCAGTAGACCCATTGTGTAAGTGTACCAGATTTTCATTATCTACTTGTCAGTTGAGGGACACTTAAGTTGCTTCCATTTCTTAGCATCAGGAGAGACCTGATTCAGCTTTGCAAAGGAGAAATGAATGTTTTAATGTCAAAGGTATGAATGGAAATTTGACATTAAAAAATACAAAGTACTATCTATTTAATCCATCTGCAAACAATGTATTCATATTTTACAACTTAACAATAAATACGTGTGTGCCAAGTTTTATAAAAATATCTTTTGAAACTTGTAATTATGTCGATGACTGAAAAGAAAGTATCTATAGATGTAGACATGTGGTGAGGCATAGAATTTACATTTGTTATCTCAGGGCTCCAAAGGGCAACCTTGGCTACATAGTGCCTTATAGAACAGTTTGTGCTCTGCAGCAAGAACGTAACTCAGAAACCAGAAAAAAAGCAGAAGGATTCAGTGTATCCTGCTAAGATTTAGTGAAAGTTGTACTTTCAAACATGACTACAGATAATAAATTAGCCCAACTTTGCTGAACATCTGTCTTCTTGTATATCTTATGAATTTGAACAATGACTGTTGTCTTTTAAGCGATAAAACATGTTTGGAGTTACACTCAAAGGAAGAAATAAAACAAATGCAACACAAATATGCAGAAGCCAAAGGAATAGACTAGTGTATTTGAAAGGAATGTCAAATTGGTACTTTCTCTAATTTCAAGTAAAATATTAAGTAATAAGTTCTGAGTGTTAAAGTTAGATCTTAGACATCTTAGATACCAGGGTGTGTCTTTGAAAAGAATGTGGCAGGGTCTGTGCTACTTAGTAAAACAGTTTCTAGTTCCATCCATTTCCCTACAAATTTCATGATTTCCTCTTTTGTTACTGATGGGTAGGATTCCATTGTGTAAATGAATCCATTTGCATTGTACATTCATCAGCTGAGGGACTTTAGGCTGCTTCCATTGCTTAGCTATTGTGAAAAGAGCAAAAGCAAAACTGGATGTACAAAAATCTCTGTAGTTACATGAGTCCTTTGAGGATATGCCAAGGAGAGGCATACCTGGATTATGTGGTAGGTTCATTTAGTGAAGTAACAGAGACTCAGGAAAACAAGCAACATATGTTCCTTCTCATTTGTGGATCATAGCACCAAATCCTTATATGTGAGTATAAAGAAGTTAAAGGGAGGAAAGAACATGAGAGAAGGGATAGTAAGAAACAGACATTACCAAGGAGGAAACAGGGAAAACTTGGGCATTCGGCTGGAAAGAGAGAAAGGAAGGCTATCCAAGAGACCATGAATGAAAAGGGAAAGAAGGAGCTCAAGAGAGGCGGGTATTAGGAGACAGGTGTCAAGAAGAAAACGGGGGAAAGGAGGTTGCTTGAACTGGAGAGGGAGAAGAGAGGTTAGATAGGGAGAGAGAAGGGCAAGATATAATGCTCAGGTGGTTTGAAAAAGAGGGAAATGTATTAGTTCAAAAACCTACTGAAAAATACACGTACAATACCTGAACACAAATACATGTGTATATCTGAAGGCTATATAACCAGAAATACAATGCCAGATAGGAGAAACCTCCCTTCGAGTTGTTGGTCAGGATGCTCTAAGTGACCCCTGAAGACACATAGGCTATTGCCACAGGCCTTGATTACTTGATTACTTGAAGGTAAGACCATATTTCTGAAGCCAGGACATTCTTTCGACACAGGACTTGCAGCAATGGAGCTTGAACTGACCAGGAAACCTCCTCCCTGGAGACAAGGTTGCATAGTTTTAGAGGATACTATGCTAGCTGCTAAGGGAGAAAATCAATTAATGGTTCAACTCCAACTTTAAAGCCAATAACCACAACAATGACCAGCACAACAAACTATACTGGTGCAGTAGTGGCACTTTTATCTGGAGTGTAATCAAAAGCTACATAATTGAACCTAAAGTTATCTCAGTGGGAGGAAATTTGTGGTAGTACTGTAAACTTAGCCAGATATGCATGGCTGGCCAGAGTGGTCATCGATCCTAGAGAAAACCCTATGTCTGTCACATCCCTAGACAAATGTAGTATCTTACTAAATGTTAAATATGGATCCTTATATTTATAGACAAATATACCATTCACCATTTATCAAAGAAGGCTCTTTTTGCAACAAGTGGAGACTATTACAGAGTTCTACAACTGGTCACACACAGAGAATAAGAGTCTGAGAGTTTCCCAGCCGTAAATGATGCATCTACAATGGTTCCTCTAGACCTATGACTCATGAAACATAGTGGAACAGGGGATAGAGAGAATTATAATTCATCTCTAAACTCTCACCAGCAAAGTTTCCTAATGCAGCAAAGGGTGATGCACACAGAAAGCCACAACTGGCCAAGGTGTAGAGAATAAGTGACTGCAGAGTGTGTCCGCAGAATAAGACTCCTGTATTAAATCTCACCCATGCAACTCAGGGACCATGGCTAAAGAAGAGGCAGAAAGATTATAAGAGCCAGGGCTGGCACATGTTCTTGAAGAAACAGTCCTCCAAGACTGAGGACTTGTTCATGTGAATTTTCAGCAGTGTTGTAAGCATACACAAGACCCAGAAAGCTCAATCAGATAAAACCCTGCACAGAACTGTGGAATTGAGTGGCAGATCCCAACGTTAGCTAGGTTGGCAGATCATTACTGCTGGGTGAGGGAGAGTTGATCTTCTTTAAGAGAGAGACTAGAAAGGCTGACTAGACTCCACTGCCTGAACTTGCACCGAGTGACATGTGAGTGCACAAATTTAGGACTTAATTAAAAGTCAGTCAGTTCTTGCTTCTGAACTAACAGTCCTAGGACCTGTAATAACCTATCCTTTGAAGAAGGTCTTATTAAAATAAGAGAAACACTTGTGATAAATACATGATAGATATTTTACTTATTGAACTGAATGTGTTTTCTGATTTTAAATTAACTGCAACAATTATTACAGAAACTGAGTATTAGGCCCTTCAACTAAGTGAGAGAGTGAACTATTATGGAAAACAAACTCAAAGGAAGAAAAAATATATAAGAACTGAATAGATATATCAGAGATTAAAAGTACTTGCTGTTGTTGCAGAGGACCAAGGTTAAGGTTTCAAAATCCTCATAGCAACACACAACTATCTGTAACTCCAGTTCTAGAGAGAAACCCTCCTTCTGGTCTGTGAGGAAACCAGGCATGCATACGGTACACATACATACATGCAAACACAAATATGTAAAGTTAGTATTGCAACTACTTTTAGTATGTTAATGTACATAATCACTGCTTTATCATTAATATTCAAAAGAAAAAAACACTAAATATCCAAACAGTAGAAAAATTAAGTAAAATGTATCTTGTTATAAAGTATCAATTAGTCATTGATATAGGTTTTGAAATACTTATTCTTTCTTAAGTTTTAAAAATTATTTTGTTTTATTTTCCTTTTATAAAATTTTATTTATTCATGGAGGAGGGTACAAGTGCACATCACAGTGCACAGGCTTTTACAGTAAGCATTTTCACCCACCAATCAATTTTATTAGACCACAAGAGAGTTCTGATACACCAGGAAGGAAATATAATTTTACACATATTACCCTCTAGGTTGGAACTGTAACTCAGCAATACAGTTTATGCACACCATTTGCAAGGTTCTGGGTTCCATCCTCAGCACCAAAAGCAAACCTTCTTTTAAGCCGGTAATCTTGAGTCACAGGACAAATAGTTGAGGTGTTTCCCTGTTCCAATCTGCCTTCTGTACCACTCTAGACACCTCCCTGGTTATTTCTGCTTGTGCCCTCATGTTAAACCGAGAGAACATACAATCTTCCACTGATCAATAGAACACAATAGGTTGGAAAACTGGACAGACTATATATTCTGTACTTATATCTTGTGCATGATTTTATTAAATGTCTTTACACAGAAAGATCCAGCTTCTAGATGCAGATACTGAGATCATATTATGCTTTAGACACTATATGGAACATAGCAGGTGGCTCTGGATTTCTATGCTTCTGTTCTGAGAAGGGAGTGGTGGGCAGAATCTCATCTTTGGGTCTGCAAAGCTCAGATGGTTAGGCAGGAGGTTTATAGGACCAATCATACCATCTGGGCCCCAGAACACCATGATTTTCATTTTTATGCTTATCACACTCAAAAGCACCAATGAATCTGATCCATATCTTAGTATATTATTTGATAACTGAACATAGACTAATAATGATAAATCCAGATATAAAATATGTATGCTTCTATATTATTATCTTAAATAGTTATTCAAAGTCAAATCTATTTCATTTTTTGTATTTGTTTTGTGCCCCACTATGTGGTCTGTTTTGGAGAAAGTTTCATGAAGTGCTCAATAGAAAGAGTATTTTGTTGGTGCTTGGGTGGGATATTTGGTATTGTTTAATTCAGATGTTTCTCTGTTTTTTCTTTGTCCAATTGACCTGTATAGTGGAGACAGTGGGGTTTTGGTGTCCCCTACTATTAGGGAGTTGGGAATAATCTTGTGTCTCACAATCCTAATGTACTGTTTTGATGAAGTTGGGTACACTGGAGTTTGGTGCATATACGTCCATGATTGTAATATCTTCTTGGTCAGTTGTTCCTTTGATCAGAATGAAGTGACCTCCTTTATCTCTTTTGATTAATTTTAGTTTGAAGTCTATTTTGTCAGATATTAGAATGGCAACTCCTGCTTGTTTCTTAGTGTCATTTTCTTGGAATATTTTTTCCATCTTTTCACCTTAAGGTAAAGACTGTCTTTGAAGGTGAGATGGGTTTCTTACAGACAACAAAACGAAGAATTTTGTTTTTTAATCAATTCAACTAGCCTGTGGTTTTTGACTGGGGAGTTCAGTCCATAGATACGTAAAGTTATTATTGAAAGACATGTATTGGTTCCCATCATTTTAATTTCTGTTTGCATTCTTGGTCTAACTTTGTGTTTCCCCAGTTATACCTTTGTTTAGTTTCTTTCTGTTTACCCTTGGGTATAGTCATTTCAATCTTCAGCTCTTTGTATTGCTTCAAGAATTCTCTAAAGGGCTAGATTTGAAGCTATGAATTCTTTTGGCCTATTCATGTCTTGGAAGATTTTTCTTTCCTCTTCAAGTACAATAGACAATTTTGCTGGGTACAGTATTCTGGGTTGGCATTTATGGTATTTAGAACTACAAATACTTTGGTACAGGCTTTTTGGGCTTTCACGGTTTACATTCAGAAGTCAACTGTAATTCTTATAGGTTTTCCTTTATTTGTGACTTACTGTTTTTCCTTTGTAGATCTCAGTACTCTCTCCCTATTTTGTACATTTAGTGTTTTTACTATGATATACCATGGGGAGTTTAATTTATGGTTCTGTCTATGTTGTGTTCTATGTGTTTGTATTTGTATGAACATGTCTTTCCTTAATTTGGGGAATTCTTTTTTTCTATGGACATGTCTTTCCTTAATTTGGGGAATTCTTTTTTTCTACAATCCTGTTAAAGATCTGGTCAATGCCATGAACAGATTATACTGAGATTCTTCTCCTTTTTTTTTTCCTATGATGCATAAATTTGGTTTTTTCGTTGTGTCCCACGTTTCCTGCACATTCCATTTTTTTTTAATTTCATAATCATTGCTTGAGTGGTTCAGTTTTTCAACTTTATCATCCAAATCTGATATTCTGTTTTCCATTTCATTCAAATATTGGTGAGGCTTTCTCCTGTCATTTCAAATTGGTGTATTGAATGTTTCACTTCCATCTTCATTTCATTCTGTATTTCCTTCAATATTTCTATCTCTTTTATGAATTCAGCCAGAAGTTTATCCCTATATTCTTTTAGTTCTTTGATTTGCTTGTTTGTGTGTTCTGTTAATTCATTGAATTCTTTGTCCATATTTATAATTGTTCTTTTAAATTTTGTGTCCTATTTCTAAGGGGTTATTATAGAACTCTTTTATAAGACTGGTGGTGTTTGGTAAGGATATATTATTTGTGTTTTTCATAGTAATTTTTTTTCGTTGTGATCTTAGCATGTGGATTTCTTTTGTTATTTGATTTTCCGATGTGGGACTAAAACCTTCCTTTGTAGAGTCTTATTCTGTTTGTGTACTTGATGCAACCTGCTTGTTTTCTTATTGAGTATGAAAAACTGGTTGGTCAAAGCTTCATGTTCTGTCTTTTGATTTTATATTTGAGGGAACAGATGATCTAGTCCAACTACTTAGGAGCTCCAGCAGAGGCACAAATCAGGTGCTCTAAGGCTCTCTTCTAAGGTCTGGGCCCTATCTTGCACACAACAGAGGCTGTATTCAAATGTTCTCAGCCAATCTTCAAAGGCCTTGATTCCTACTGAAGACACAGAATCTTAACCCTGCAGCAGTGTGAGGAATTGGTCTCAATGTAGGGGGATGGGATTGCATAATTCAGAGAAGCCAGGTAGAGCTAAGCAGGTATTCCAAAGCCCTGGGGTGCTAAGAGCAAAAGTGGGCCTGTGCCAAAGGTTAGAAGGAGAACAAGATGTGGGATGAGGAAATTGGAGTTTCTTAGGTGGTAGGTGATTTGAGACTCAGTGAGTGGGATCAGACTTACCAGGGATGAAGGCTGGTCTAAGGAATCAAAGGCAAGTTGGAGCTAGGGACAGAACGTCAAGGCTCTGACAAGTGAGACTGAAAGATTAAGCATGTCTGAGTTCAGGAGGTCAGGACACAGTGGGGCCAGTCTGGACTAAAAGATTAGTCCAAAGATCTGGGGTGCTAAGAGCAAATGCCGGCCTGTGCCTAAGGCTAGAAGGAGACCATGATCCAAAGTCAAATCTACTAAGTAGTAGACGTATTACTGAAAGTTACATTTGCATATTCATATGTTTGTGACTACTAAGAAGCAAAACAACACAAGACAGAAAAGGAGATGGGTTTGGAACAGTGCCACATTATCCAAAAAATTAAATAAACCACCTCCTTAAACTTATTAATGGCAATTTTCCAGAACATTTAAAGCATTTCTTGAAGAAAGAGGAGAATTGCTGATAACTGTAAATAAGGAACAATTTCCTGGAGCCCTGAGCACAGAAACCATGAAGAAAAATGGTACATTTAAAAAGTTAGACATTAGCAGTAAGAAATTAAAATAAATTTAAATAACATGACATTTCAATTTCAATTTAATAGACAGAAAGTATCAAAATAACAGGAATCAACATGGGAATTAATAATTATTGTAACTCAAACCTTGTTTTATTCAGAAATACATACTGAAAAATATATTGAATCTTTTAAAAGTATCTCAACACTAATCCTTGTACAACAGTGGTCATTCATAAAAACCAAGGCTTTAATCTTAAGTGAAGTTTTAGCTGCCCTCAAGTGTCAAATGAAATGTGGCATTTGTGGCTTGATATAACATCAATGCTCTGAATACAAGAATTCTTCCTCATGTTGGAACCAGTGTCACATGGGCAGCCTGAGACATTAGATTCACATGACAGGAAGCTATTAATGGCAAATTGAACTCAGTAGTTCTAGTTTTCCACCAACAAGCCATATTCAGCCCTATAACTAAGCTACATAAACTTTAATGAGGAGAATGCTTCAGGCTTATCCAATCTGTGGCATTTTATGACCTAAGTCATATATGTTAATATGCACCATAAAAACAAACGCCTCTCAAAGAGAGCAAACAAGAAGTAGGTGAATGGTTGCATTATATCTGAATGCTATAGGAGCTAACACTTAGTGGTTGAAGTTTTAGATTTTCTTCACACTCATGCTCAGAATGGTTTCTTAGTTCTGAATTGACTCTTTCATTACTGATTGTGAATAAGTAGAATAACAAGATTATTTATAGATATGGGTGGTAGAAATCCCATGGTGCACAAATTCTATTTGTTAAAGCAACAATCTGCAGAGGTATCTATTTTAAAGGTGATGAAGTGAGCAGAATCAAATTTCTGAACTTAATGACGATGCCAATGCAACTTATGAAACCATAACAATGTCAGCAGAGACATCTGCTGAAAGCACCATGCATGAAATGTACGGTTAGCTTCAGTGGTTCTTCCAAGTTCTTCTCACACTGTAATAGATATGTGGCAGAATGCCACTCGAGCTAAGTAGAATCATCCAACTGCTTTGAATATAAAGTAAAGAATTCAATGCTTGACTAGGCAGGTTACTTGTATATGAATTTTCCTGTAGATGCCCAGTAAAAAGGTTTTTGAGTACTTGTAGTAGAGACAATGGAAATAAATAATAAAGAGAAAGCTGTGCTCATAATGCAAAATTTCCAAACACCAGCAGTATTTTTTTTTCATTTTGTTTTACAAGTGGACTGGAGCTGGCTGATGGCCACCATGGATTTGAAAACTATTACAACCAAAGTATGATATGTGGAACATATACATTATGAATTCTGCCTCTGCACAGACGTATTTGTGGGCATGTTTCAAAACAAGACCAACTTAAAGACCCTAAAAAGTTAAAAGCCACATGTCTGGAATTTGATTAAAAGGCTATTAAATAAAATGTTATTTGGATGTATGAGTGTTTTTTAAAGACTCATGCTTTGTCAGATTAATAAGTTGAATTATGCCTAAGAATTTTTGAGACAATGGTAAAGTCCTCTCCTTCTCTGAGCTGTGCTCCCTTAAACAGCCAAGAAACTACTAAGATGGCTGTAAACATTCTTCAATAACAAGGCTTGCAAAGATAGTCAAACTTTTGGCATTGAGACTTAGATGGGCCTTTACAATTATGTTTGTCAACATTTGTAGAAATTTTGGGACACATGGGACCTAGAGGTTGTAGGTTGAACATGTTCTTTAGGGCATCATGTAATCTCGGTAAGAAAGGATGCAATTCATTTTCCGTGCTTTAGGCCAGTAAATCATTCTGTAGCCACTATTCTGCTACTAATAATGGAATTAGAGATCAAATTTGAATTCCTTTGGTTCTTGAAAGATTTTGGCTTCTATAACCATCATTCACTCTATGAGTATTGAAAAATATGACTAGTCTAATCTTATACCCTAACAAAGATCAAGATAGAACTGACAGATGACTCTAGATTGTTGTAACTTTGGGATCTGAGAAACTACTAGAAGAGTGATGGGCAGGATGACTACCTTCTGGTGCTTTTGTGGAGGAATAGGATCTTGTGAACATTCCTCATTTGAGGTGAGGAACTAGGCTGGAGTCCCAAGAAGACAGGTGACAGAAAAACATAATAATAGTTCGTAGGAAGCCAAATCACCTAAGGAGAAAGAAATCGATAAAAAAAATTAGCTTTATGAAATATTGGAGGGGCCAAAATCAAATTAAATGAAAAAGAATAACTTCATAAGGATCTCAAATATAATAAATATTAAAATATGAATAATTAGCTGAATTAGAAAGTCCAATGATGATGATGATGATGAAGCAAGACATTACATTTCTCTGCTGAACTTTGCTGTATATGGTGGTCATGCGTATGTTGGTAACTTTGCATGGCCTCATGAAAAGCAGGGTGGGGAAAAATGAGAGTGATCAGAGTGTGTTACATGCATGTATGAAAGTGTCAAAGAACATGTTCAAGAGAAATTATAATAAAGATGAAACGGAACTACTTTAAAAAGTTAATAATAGTACTTAACAGTGAGTAGATGAAGCAGCAGAAAGTACTGAAACCTATTGTTCCTTGATGAGGAAATAGTGATGGTCTTTACATGTAATAGAGAAATAAACACACTTCAAATGATTGCTTGCCAAGAAAATACAAAGTAAATATGGAAAGAAAAACTAATAGGAGTTTTCAGTTCTAAAATGTCTAGTAATTAGCAAGTTGCACAAGACAAAATAAAATAAGAAAAAAGGGGAAAACAGCAAAATAAAATTCATAAGCTATAATAAATGAAGTAAAGAAATAACGTCAACCAAGAGTTTATTCCTGATGGAAACAAGAAGGAATCTACTTAAAGTTAAAAGGCATCTAGTGTATATTGTGTATATATATTTCTATGCTGTTAACATCAAAGTCAAAACAATAAGTATTGACAATTAAGAGCACTAGAGGAATGATTCAATGTTTAGAAACACTTGTTCTTCCAGAGTACCTGAGTTGGGTTCCCAACACCCACATAACAGCTAACAACCTTCTGTAACTCTAGTTCTAGGGGATTCAACATCATTTCCTGGCCTCCACTGGCACTGCATGCATGCATGCAAAACATTCATATACATTACATAAATCTAATATATAAAAATTTAAAAATAGCTGATCATGACTATAGCAAACAAATGAAATATGCAGAAAACAAAAAATTTATTGTGTAAAGATTAACATACCAAAGGTAGAAAAAGTTTAAACATATCAAGAAGTAAAAAGAAATTTCATATAATAGAAACACTGATACCAGCAAAGTATAAAATCAAACAAAATAGTAAATAGGTAGTAAATAATAATATAGCAGATTAAATTTTTAATTAAAAAGAGAATGTCCAGTTCCTGCTTGGACATGAACAGATCTAATGCATATGATGTGAGAGTACACAGGATTTAAGTGGTACAACACAAAATCAATTGTTCTTTATATATAAAATAGAAATCAAAATCAAAATGCCAAAGGTACGATTTTCCAATTGGCCACTAATGAGTTCTCTGCATAATACAGCCTGAAAATAGGCCTCATTCTTTGGATATACTCCAAAATAATGAGGAGAAAACTTAGAAAATGGACTGAATATGTTTTTTATTCTGTGAATATTGAAAAGTGTATATTGGTAAGATAAGAAATAGATCAATGAATATATAGAAATATGTGATGATCACAAATACAGAATACTCATATAAAGAAATGAAAGGACTATGAGAACATTTTCAGTTTCCATAATAATCCAACTGTAATTTACAATACCATTTCAAATTCAGTATTAATAGAATGATTTCACACTTAGTCTCAGCATTTAATAGTACTTAATATATCAGTGACTTAATAAATAATATTTCATAATTGTCTACTCATCTAGGGAGAAAAGTTTCACCCAGTTCTCTCATGCTATAGAAAATTAGTTAACATCAATAAAACAGTTTTGGAAGATTGTAGCAGATGACATGGATAATGGATTAGGTATACAAATTTACATACATAGACTTCTATCATTGATTTTTAATTATCAGACTACAGAAAAAAATCATGATATGATTCCATTTTGGTTAATAATTGATTTCTAAGTTCACAATGTTTATAAAAAGCTTAGAATTACATGTTCAAGTAGAAAAGTTTTCAAAGACACAAACTGCATACACACTTGGACAGGAGGATATAGGGAAAGGGAAAAAAAGGGGACAATTTGTTTTAATAAATGACTTTATATATTATAGACTTTCACATGAATTTTTAAATTTTCAGATTAAAATGAGTGTATTATGGAAATAGTAAACTATATCCCAGAAAGTAAGAATTCTGAATAAGATACGATATAATGCATTTGTGGTTTTTAAGTACTATGTACACTTAAAATTTATGAAAAAGGTATTAAATTACATGATTGGAAAATTAATAAATATAAATAACATATAAAACCTTCTAGAAAGTAACTTGAGGATCTTAATTCCAGAGAAGAAAAACTTTAAACAATAATTTCCTCATAAGTGTTGTGAAGAAAATATTGCAAGGAGAAAAGAGCTATAAAGATGAAAACATGAGTCACCAAAGTTCTTCAAGTTTCATCTTATAGTGTTTGTTCATCTGAGTGCAGACTGTATATTATCTTTCTTTGTCCACTGACATTTACCTAGTTCCTTTAGCCTCCTCAACCTCCTCATTTCAAAAGAATTATTCAAGATTACTGAGTCAAGAAACATTCTGATTTCTCTTCGGGGAATAAGATATGTGGCTCACAACATTAGATGTAATTAAGTTAAGATTTCAGGCATATTTGTTTTTAGACACAAAAATGCTGGCTTCTTTGTTCCATTTTAATTTTTATGAGAAAATTGTAATTTCCAATTCAATAATTTATTTCCAGTTTCATTACCTTAAAGCTTGCAAATAAAAATCAAATGTATGTATATAGCATACAGCATGTTTTGACACAAGCACACAATGTCACATGACTAACCCTAATTGATATACTCATCAAGTCACTTACTTAACTATGTGTATGTGCATGTGTTGTGAGAAAGAGTAAGATTTATTTTAGTAGCATTTTTCAACTTCTTGTTTTTATTGTCTGAATTACTATTTTGTATAACAGATCCTCAGAACTTATTCCTTCTGTGTACCCTATTTTGTTAACTTTGAGGAAAAGCTCCCTCCTTTCTCTTCAGTACCCTCATCCTTCCTACAGAAGAATGAAGCCTTTTTATCAATTCTAAGTCTTCATTCAGTGTGCTTTTCATATGGCATATAGAGATAGAAGAGCATTAAGATAGATAGGCCTCTGGTCTCATAGCACTTAGTAGGGAAATCAGAGTCCTGGTTAAAATAGACAAATGGTTATGACAGCCATAAGTCCTTTGAAAGATTAAAACAAACAGAGTACAGTCAGTGGACTTCATTATCATGAATGCTCAGATATAATGATTACCCCAAGGGGCTAGAAATATCAAAAATAATAACATTACTTTGTGCTATTGTGAAAAAAAACCTGCTATATCAAGTTTAAATGGGAGAGCAGGCATTTGAATACAGTTAAAAAAAATTCTTTACTTTCTCTCTTTTGAAAACTAAAAGGTTTGAAGTTCTGGATTTTAGACAAAAATAGTACTTATTCCTACATTAAATAACATAGTTTTCTTGAATCTTAAATACAAATAATGCAAGTAATAGTAATATGTTTAATTTCACAACTATAATCAATATTTTTCTAAGAAATATTATATTTGTATTATTTTAATCCTAATTAAGTCCCAGTAAGAAAATTGTGCTAAATTACTTTTCTTTTTTTATGTGTATGCAGATATCGCGTGCATGTATGCAAGTGCACCCATGTCATGCAATGCCTGTGGAAGAAAGAAGAGATTGTTGGAGCCCCTGGAACTGCAGTTATGGATAGCTGTTAGATGCCATGTGAGTGCTCGGATTTGAACACGGGTCTTCTGTAGGAACAGCCAGTGCTCTTAACTACTGAACCATCTCTTCATTCTCCCGAATTTTTTATTTCTAAAGTTTACCTTGGCCTCTTATAATCTTCAAAGCTAACCAACTATTTCTATCTAATTTAAATTTGTATTTGATTTATACTGACTTCAATTCAAATTCTCAAAACCAGCAAATTTGGACTCTTTTGCACTGGGGTTTGAACATGACCTTCTCCACTATGTTATACATGCATATATAAAACCCTGGATCTGGGTTTTAAATCAAAAGTAAAGGGAAGAGCAGAAAAAAAGTCAGAAAGAGCACCTATCCATAATGTAACAGTAAAGCTTCAGACTCTGGAGAGGCAGGAACACAACAAACCCAAACCTAGCAGTCAAGAAGAAATATAAAATATCATAGCAGAACTTAATGAAATAGAAACAAAGAAAACAATACAAAGAATCAGTGAATCTAAGAGCTAATTCTTTGAAAAGTTAAACAAGATAAATAGACCCTTAGCACAGTTAATCAAGAGAAACAAAGATTGAAAACAAATTAACAAAATCAAAGCTGAAAGGGGAAACTCCACAACACACACACACGCACACACACACACACACACACACACACACACACACACACACACAAAACCCATAGCATTCTAAGGAAATATCTTAGAAATCTATAAAACCAGTACACAAAAAGAAAATAAAACTATAGGCTCATATTCTTAATGAAAATAGATACAAAGATTCTCAACAAAATACATCCACAAACAGATACACATCAAAAATATTCACTACTATCAAACTGGCTTTATTCTAGACATTCAGGGATAGTTCAACACATGTGAATCAATAAATGTAATGAATTATATAAATAGACTTAAAGACAGAACTTACATGGTCATCTCAATAGATGTAGAAAGGGCCTTTGATGAAAATCAACATACATTCATTTAAAAAATCCTAGAGGAAACTGGATGAGAGGAAACATATTTCATCATAATTAAAGCTATATACAACAAATCCATAGTCAACATCATTCTAAATGGAGAAAAACTAGAAACATTCCCTTTAAAATAGAGAACCAGACAGGACTGGTCACTATCTTCACTCCTTTTCAATATAGTGCTTGAAAGTCTTTAAAGAGTAATAAGACAAAAGAAGGAAATCAAAGAAGGTTTGAATTGGAAAAGAAGAGGTCAAGTTATGTCTATTTGCAGACAATATGTTGGTATATATAAGAGATCCCAAAAACTTCGCTAGAAAACTGTTAGAAATCATTAGCACTTTCACTAAATTGCAGGTTACAAAATCAATTTACAAAAAACCAGTGGCCTTTCTATATAACAATAACAGGTAATCAGAAAAAGCATTCAAGGAAACTCTCCCATTCACAATAACCTCAAAAATAATCTAATTAAAGACATTAAAAATCCCTACAATGAAAATTTCAAATGTTCACAGATAGAGGAAGACACTAGAAGATGGAAGTTCCTACCATTTTCAATCATTGGTAGAATCAATATTGTGAAAATGATTATCTTACTAAAACAAATCTATAGATTCATTGTAATATCAATCAAAATACCCATGACATTTTTCACAGAGATAGAAAAAAGTCATCCTAAAATTCATATGAGACCCAAGATAGCCAAAACCATCTTGGCAAAAAGGGCAATTCTGGGGGAAATTCACCAGACCAAATATCAAACTTGTTACAGAACTGTAGCTATAAAAATAGCATGGTACCATAACAGGAACAGTCAGGTATATCAACAGAATATAATAGAAGACATAAACAGGAGTAAATGCAGCTTCAGGCACCTGATATTTGACAAAGGTGTCAGGAACACATTCTGAAAGGACAGCATCTTCAACACATAGTGCTCGTAAAACTAGATCCTGCACAAAATTCAACTCCAAATGGATCAAAGACGCCAATATAAAACCTGAAATTCTGAAAGGCTAAAACGAAATACAGGCAGTACCTTAAAGACATAGGGAAGGAATTGTTAATCAGTCATCAGTGGCTTAGGTGTTAAGATCAACAATCAACAAGTGGGACCTCATTAAACTAAGAAGCTTCTGTAGAGCAAAAGAAACAGTCGAAAAAGTGAATAGGAAACCCACTGAATGTGAGAAAACCTTCACCTGCTATATATCCGACAGACAATTAACCTCCAGAACTTACGAAGAACTCAAAAAGTAAGAAACGAGAAAATAAACAACCTGAGCAGAGTGTTCTCAAATGAAGAAATAAAAATGGCTAAGAAACACATTTACAAGTGCTCAACATCCTTAGTGATTAGAGAAATGCATATCAAAATCACTTTAAGATTTTTGCCTTACCTGAGTCAGACTGGCTAAGCTTATGTGAATAAAAGACACCAAATTCTGGCTAGGATTTGGAGAGAGGGGAATGGTCATTCTCTGATGTAGGAATGCAAACTCATGCAACCACTATGGAAAACAGTGTGGAGAACTCTTATAAAAACTAACAATTAATATACAATATGATCCAGCTATACCACACCTTGTTGTATACCCAAAGGACTCATCCTACTGTAGACACTTGCACACAATAGCTAAGAAATGGAAACAACCTAAATGTCCCTCAACTGTCCAAATGTTAATGAAAATCTGTTACATTTAAACAACGGAGTTCCACTCGGCATTAAGGAAAAGCAAAATTATGAAGTTTGCAGGGAAATGAATGGAAATAGAAACTGTTATACTAAGTAAAGGAACAGAGACTCAGAAGAGCAAATGATGTATGTTCTCCGTCATCGGGGGATCTTAGCAATTATAATCTATATGTAAGTATGTATCCTGAGATAACAGCACAATTCAGGAAAATAGAAAGGGAGTACGAAGGTAAAGGGAAAGAAAGAACCCAAGAGTGGGGGTAGATGGAAACAGATGATACCACAGGGGAAGTGGGGGAAAAGGAGGGTATTTACCTGGGAAAAGAGGAGGAACCATGGGCAACAAAGGAGGGATAAAAGAAGACAGGTATCAATCAAGGGGAAAATGGGAGCACTTAAACTGGGGAGGGAGGACATAAAGGAGAGATAAAGCTTAGGCTGTATGAGAAGTCAGGTGGAAATGTGTTAACCCCCCTGAAAAATACACATATAATATATGAAAATGTGTGCATGCATATACTTGAAGGCTATATGACAAGGGGCATATTGCCAGGCAGGAGAAACCGCTCTTCAAGTTGTTGGTCAGAGTAGTCCAAGAGACTCCCAAAATAATACAGACTATTATTACAGTCCTTGATTACCTCCTAGAACTTGAAGGTAAGACCATATTGCAGAGACAGGGCAGACTTCAGGCACAGGACTCAGAGCAATGGAAGTGGAACTGACCTGAAATCTCTCTGAAGACTAGCTTTCATAGTTCTAGAGGATACTATGCAAGATGGGAAGGGAGAAAAACAATCAATGGTCCAACCCAGCTCCAAAGCCCTAATAATCATAATGACTGGCACAGCAATCTATCTCTCTTGGTGCAGTAGTGGTATTTTATCTAGGGTGTAATCAACAGCCATCTAATTGGACTTAAAGTCTTATCAGTAGGAGGGAACTCAAGGGTAGCACTGTGAATATAACCTAAACATAGATCCTTATTCCTACAACGTATACCCTACCTACACCACTCATCAACAAAACTTCTTCTTTGCAAAAGATGGAGGATATTACAGAGTTGCACAATAGCTCACACACAGAGAATATACGTCTAAGAGATTACCAGCCCTAAGTGACACATCTATAGTGCATCCTCTACACATAAGGCTCATGAATCTTAATGGAACACTTGTGGAAAGATTACTAATACATCTCTCAGCTCTCACTAGTGAAGCTTCCTCATGCAAGGGCATGAGATGCGTACTGTAGGCAGCAGCTGTTTAAGTTTTAGAGAATCCTATAGTAATTTTCATCAACCCACAGCTCAGGAAACATTGCAGAACAGAGGGGCAGAAAGATTGTAAGAGCCAGGGTTGGTGCATGAACACAAGGAAACTGAGGCTTTCAGCCTGTGGGAAGTTGCTCATATAAACTTGCAACAAGGGTGACAGCATGCACAAGACCCATAGCAACTCAATCGGTCAAAAGTTCAGCATAGAACAAGGGAAATGATCAGCAAGACCCAACCCTAGCCTAGGAACTTTTGGCAACTGATTACTTGTGGGTGAGGGAGAGTAGATCTTTAAGGGACTGACTCTAGATAGAATGACTAGACACCTATGGATGAACTTCAACCTAGGGTACTTTTGGGTACAAATGCTTGATTGGATGTGACTTAGCATATGTAACAGAATGCATGAAATCTGGTAGGGAGGTATGGGGACACGGATGGGGAGTGGGTATAAATTTCATTAAGATCTATCATATGAAATGCACAAAAACTCAATAAAAATGCTTTAAAATGAATAGCTGCATAATGAGACACTTATTAACCAAATAAATATAGAATTAGTATGAAAACAAATGGGAATAGTGAATAGGAGGAAAATGAAGTAAGAATAGGATAAAACTTCTGTAAAATGTTTCCACTTCTGAAGGAAATCTTAGATTTAACAATGGTCTGAATAATGAGCAAAGAATGAAGAAAATTGTAGCTTCCCCAAAACATATTTTAAGGACACAAAGCTGTGTGGTTTGTTGTCATATATGATCCATTAATGACACAAAGCTGTGTGGTTTGCCGTCATACATGAGACATTAATTTAAAAACATAGAAACTTCAGGATTGCTCTAAACTAGAAATCAATCTCAAAGATTATAATTTTATTTGAGTATTTAATATTAATGTATAGATCATTATTTTATACAGAGACCTACCAAAGCAACAGTAATTTTTCTTTGCCAACACATTGATTACTTGAATGTTAACTAAACAATCCTTGCTATCCATAAAAAACGTATAAAATAGATAGTGACAGGGCATTTGAGAAAGCCTAATGCACAGAATCAACTGCAGCAGTCAATTAATGTCCTGGAGAGATTCCTGTCAAAAAGTAGGTGAGAAGGCAGCAAGTACTGACTTTCCTCATTCATCAAATTGCTTTCACCACCCAAATTATAATCTTTTTGTAATTCTATTTATTATTTTTATGTGTATGGGTGTAATTACCTGCATGTAGGTAAGTGTACCTGCATTGTGCAATGCCCACAGAGATCAGAAGAGGGCATTGGATTGAGATCTGGTATGGTGATTCCCCCAGCATTGCTCTTTTTGCCAAATCTTGGGATTTCATATGACTTTTAGGACTTTTTTTCCTTGTTGTGCAATGTCTACAGTGCTCAGAAGAGGGCGTCAGATTCTCTGGAACTGCAGTTATATACAGTTGTTGACCACTATGTGGATTCTGGGATGAACCCAGGTCTTTTGAAGAGCAAACAGTGCTTTTAGCTCTGAGTCCTCTCTCCAGCCTCCCAAATTATCTTCTAAGTAGTTTTTTCTTCCTTTAAATGAGAATTGGGAGTAAAATAATCTATTACAAAAATTGGGTAGTATAATTTAGAATTTCATTCATTGTAGTATATAGAAATTATTTTCATCTAAATTATATATACCTATGCCAATACATGAATACGTATATAGGTATAAACATTTAAATACATGAAATCGGGTGACTCTTCTCTAGTAGGATAAGAAACACATTTGTGCTAAGATATGCCTAACAAATGTCTGAGAAATTCAGTGTTTCTCAGCAGACCGCCATTCAGGTCAGTCACCCACCATCAATAGCTCATTTAGTTAGTCATTAATCACTTATTTATATTGAACATCTGCTCATACATCTGAACATATTTGGTATCTGGATTACAGAAATTAGTAAGAATTGGGGCTGGAGAGATGACTCAAAGGTTAAGAGCACTGAATGCCCTTGTAGAAGACCTGGGTTTTGAATCCCAGCACCCACATGGTCACTAACAATGGTCCATAATGGCCTTTTCCTTCCTCTATGGGTGTTGCAAGACAGGAGCACATGCATACATACACACAATACATGCATACACATAAAATTATTTTTTAAGCTAAAAAAAGAATCATTTCTTCACTTGACCAGTAACTTTACATTTTATTCTGTAAAGTGGTTCTCTTGAGAGTAATGCTAATACTCAGTTCAGTGAGCAACATTGAGACCATGGTTTGGGGCTAATAAATTCAAAGATGATGCATAGCCAACTTCTTAAATTATAGGCCTCAAATCCAGTCACTCCAGATCTGAAATCACTAGCTTGACCAACTAAATTTTAGGTAACTTTGGTGAACTTTAAATCATTTTTTAATACTTATACTTTTTCATTTGTACAAAGTGAATGATGTTATCATTTTTAAGCATATATGTCTAACTAAATTTCTGAATAATAACCAAAATTGACTACTATAGTTTTCTTTGATAGCAATAATTTGTCTAAAACTCTAACTCAATAAAAATAAAATGATCCTAATAGAGTATTAATAATCTAATACTAACTAATAATCATTTTCAATAATCTGTTAACCTATTTCTGATGAGTCAGAAAATCTTCAAATATGCTCAAATGCATAATTTGTAATCCGTCTGCTTTGGAGTTTGTTATTTACTGCTAAGTAGGATATACTCAAGATCAAAGACAGAATATTACACATCTGCAATTGCTTGTATTACACACAAATTCAAAATCTGTTCAATTGGCAACATATGTCACAGTGAACACCAATCTGTTATGGTAGTAATTTCATTTTTTGATGTTCTGCAGAGGCCTGATCTATAATATCTTTCATTAAGATGGATGTGCTTTAGTTTGTTCAGCCAGTTATGGTATAATATTTGGCTAATATTTTTATTGCATACCATCTGTGTGGGCAGTAAGGTTGTCCAATAACACATGAAATGTCACCGTTTTTAATAGGCACCTAATTGAGATTTAATCAGGTGGATATTTTACATTAATTAAATGCCAGTTGACTAATGAACACATATTTTTTGATATTTAATAATTATGTAAGAATGGGGCATGGTTAGCTCAAAATTCCTTGCATTATGCACTAAATGTAGACTTTCTCATGCATACATGCATGCAGCTCTATTGAAGTAGAATATCGCTGCATTTAAATAGCATTAAAATAAATGTCACGCTGCTACTTAAGAAATAGCAAGCACTGTGTGTTTACAAATGATTCTGATATCTGGATCTCTTTGACCCTTCTTTGTACTGTCATAAAAGAGAGCATTGTTCTCCCTGAAGCCAGGCATAAATTTAAACGTCCCCATTCCCACTGTGACAAATAATCAGTTGCATATATGCAAACCCAGAAGGAGTGCTAACTATCAAAACAATTGTAAGCATCAGAGGAGAGCAGACTCAAGCAGATGTTTTGAAAACAAAATGACTTGCTGAAATTTAGATTCTGTCTCAAAATTTCACAAAAACTGATCAACTTTATTCCTTATTTTTCTTCCCCTCTCATTTTGCAGATGACCTCTTTGCAAATCCGTGTTCTTTCATTCTGGCTACATTTCACTTGGTATTCATTTCAGGGGGCTTCCAAATCAAGTGAGTATATGCAATCATAGGTTTATTTCGCTTTATTTTAGTGTATTTTATCTAGTCTCTTTGCGGCCCAGGCTAGCTTCAAACCATTGCCCTGCCTTTGCCTTCTGAGAGCTGGGATGACAGGTGAGCATTGCCATGCCCAGTTATTCATGTATTTTTAAGGAATGAGATTCCCTTTTCTCTGAAAGCTGTTTTCATACTTGAAACTATAAGAAAAATCTGTTCATAAGAGAGGAAAGCTCTTACATGACACATTCTTATCACTTATATCAACAAATGGTGATTGCATCCCCCTTCTAGGCTCTTGTTTTTCCTTTGGACTCAAGACAAATCAAAGGATGGGATCAAGAATTGTATGACCCCTGGACAGAATCAGACCCAGAGCGTTTCTTGGAGTAGATCCAGCTCATTTTTTCTCTGAGCACTCTGCCTTTCAGACAGCTCTTGGTAAAAGGCATCCTAAATCTCTCACATCCAACATCCTTCAGTTCTCTTGTAACTCTCCAGAACTTGAACTTATCTACATTTTCTTTGTATCTGCAATGAATAGCACATCATATAACTATATTTAAATATATCCTTTATTTCTTAATATTATCCCAAATCTTCCTACATATTTTGGACAAAGTGATGAAAATTAGGAGTTAGACAAATTTGTTTATATGACAAATGAATGCTTTAGGTACTAATGTCCATTTAAACTGGAAATGTACAAGACAATAATCTCTACTCATTGACAACTTACTTAGATAATTCCTATATTTTTGTCTGTTTTTTTTTTTTTGTTGTTGTTGTTGCTTGCTTTTGGTGCTGTAGATGAAACATGAGCTATTGGATATCTGAGGCAAATATTGTACCCAGCCTAAATTCAGTATTTTTAGTCTATAATATGTTGTACCAGTTTAGATAATTATATATAGTTCTGTTTTACTAAAAACACTTTATTTGTATGTGAGAGTTTTGCTTTTACCATCTTAATTCTGTGTGTGTGTATGTGTTTCTCTGTGTGTGTTTTCTGTGTATGGGTAATATTTGGCAGTTGATTCTATGACTTTAAATGTCTTATCTAATCTCTCATTCTTTTCATGTTATTTTAGAATTAAGAAATCACCATTTGTCCTCTGTTTCCTAATATTATTTGAAAAAAAGGTTCAAGAAAACATGGGTTACAGTGGAGTATCAGTGTTAATATTGGCATCTAAGTACAATAACTTGTTGTTAATCACTGATCTTAAAAGAATGCATAATGATAATTCTCCCATAAAGAAAAATGCATCATAGTTTTTGGAAGAAGAGCAAATTAAAACTCTTTTAATTTCTAGATATCTTAATTTAGAAAGAAAATGTTGTGAAGATAAATTTAATTACCAGATATGGTGTGACACCTTTAATCCCAGCACTCAGGAGGAAGAGGAAGGCAGATCTCTGTGAGATTGAGGTCAGCCTGGTATGCATGTAGATAGGGTTCCAAGCCTGCCAGGGCTATAGGCAGATCCTGTTTCAAAAACCTGAATACAACAACAAAAAAGGAAATAAAAAGAAAGAATAAAGAAAAAAAGAAGGAAAATAAAAAATGAAAGAAAGAAAGAAAGAAAGGAAGAAAGAAAGGAATATCTCATCAGTGGGGACCAAAGACTCTAATCTTACCACTTGGGTCTGCAGTGTCTTCTGGATGCTTGTCATCATTTCAGGCCTTTGTTACCTGGTACTGAAGCATTATCTATAAAAGGCCAAGCATGTTAGCTACCAATTTCACCCTTGAGTTCTTTTAAAACTTTGGGGAAATTCCATCTGATCCTGAGGATTTATTTACATACCGTTTTCAGATTTTATTATGACTTTCTACTCTTTAAATGGTAAAACTTTACTCTTGTTATTTTCAGTTAAAACCTATTTGTGGGCAACAGTATAGGAAAATAAATTATGATGGTATCATTATTTTCACAAAACCTGTACTCTTTCCGCACAAAACTTTTCAAGCTGCAAACATTAATGAGATGATGCCTGATTTTGGAAATTTTCAAATAGAGAAAAAACACATGAACATTTTAGAGGAAAAAAATCATTTCTGAAAAGAGGAACATGAACATAGATCAATCTATACAAATTTGAGACATTTTTCTACAGAGAATGTCTAGTATTGATATTTGAGGTGGATTCTTTGTAGAAATTTTAATGTTATAAATAGAATAGTCTAAATTATTAAATGTATTTTTAATTTGTATTTATGCATATCTATTCATATCTGTCAATATTTATATGCCACATATGTGCGCAAAACCAAAGGAAGGTGTTGGATCCCCTGGTGCTTGAGTTGCAGGGGGTTATGAGTGGCTCATTGCGGGTGTTGGGAACCAAACTCATGTCTTCTGCAAGAGTAGCGCATGCTCTTAAGTGATACTCTACAATTTTAAGTAATTTTCTACTTCTTGTGCAGTTCTAATCAAATCTTGCATCAGGGTTAATTTACATATTAAACTTATGCTGTTCTTTTTTTCTTAATGATATTGAGCCTTGGAGAATTTCATTCAGTGTATTTGATCATGTTCAATCCCTCTCCCCCCATCTTCTCTCAGATCCACCCTTAACTATGTCTCTACTTCATGGCTTCTGTTTTTTAAAAAGCCCATTGATTCCAGTCTGTTTTCCCCAAATACTCTGGGGTTTTGGTTGAATGGACCAATGGACCATGAATTGTGATAGGCCTAGCTGGGATCACACTCCTAAAATCAACTGACTCTCCCTCTCCCTAGCTAGAGATTGTCGCAGTTCTTCAGCAAGGCCTGGATCTTAATGTGCACCTCCCCCTGGCTTGTGATTGTACAGATTTTGTACATGCTATCCCAACTGCTGTGGGTTTATATGGGCAACTGCCCTGTTGTGTTGGAAGACACTGTTTTCTTGTGGTTATCTATAACTTCTGGCTGATACATACTTTCTGTCCTTTCTTCTTTGATATTCTCTGAGCCTTTTAGGGGAGGAGTATGATGCAGATATCTCATTTAGTGCTGAGCAACCCATAGTTCTTCTTCTTTGCACTTTGGGCAGCTGTGGATCTCAGCATTAATCACCATCTACTGCAAAAAGAAGTTTCTCTGTTGGTCTTCTCGAGGTTTAAAAGATTCACTGCTTCATGAGTATAACCATAGTCATGATGAGTATATCTAATACTACATCCACCTAACAGAATAGTTCCCCTAAGGTCTACTACCTGTCTTGGCTCAATAATAGTATCAGGTATGGAACATTCTCTAATTGGATTTAAGGCCTTCTTCACAAGATGGAACCCACACCTACATAGCTGCACTTAAAGTTTAACATGATACTTATTCCTCAGGTGATTTGGGTTCTAAATAACCCTTGCTGATAATCTTTAAAAATGACTCTTTAACTTTTTATTTCCAGAACTCCAACTATTTATATAAAGCATTTTATAAAGTTATATTCTATACAAAGCATGAATTGATTAAAGTGGATTAGAATTTTATAGACAATAAAATCATTGGTATTGACTTAAAGAGATGTGTTAATTGTTTTACAAATTCAGTAATATTCAGTAAGTCTACATCCATCCTAACAGTGCTCCTCTGTCTGCTTACTTCGTGTGTTCTTTGCAGTCATTCCCTGTGTTATGTCTAAGAATGCCTAGCACATGTGAAACAAGATGCAATGAGGCAGCTGTTAAAGGTTATGTTACATTAATATTTTTAAAGTTCTTTTTGTTTTTATTGTATTTATTTCTTTACGTGTATGAGTATTTTGCCTGCATGTATGTTAATGTACCATGTGCGCACAATGCCCATGGAGATCAGAACAAGGCATTGGATTCCCTAAAACTGGAGCTATGGACTCTCGGTAGCCACCATGTGGGTACTTGGAATTGACCCCGGGTCCTCTGGAAGAGCAGCCAGTGTTCATAATCCCTGAACTCCAAAATGGAACTTTTTATTGAACAATTAGGAGCGTCAAACTTTCTCTTGCATTGGATATGCCATGTCGAACATGGGTGAAGGTGGGCAGTACTAGTGTACTGAAGAAGCGTTAAGCCTCTGTTAGAGCACAGCTCTTTAGGAAGGAGACAGACTGATAAGTAGGATGCACTTCCCATCACTTTTCAATATATTTTGTATGTTTTATTTCATGCATCATTTTCAATCCTCTGTTTCCAGTTACTGGATTCCCTCTGCAGAATAGAGACTGGCAAAACCAGAAGACTGACAGCTTGCCTCTAAGAAATTTATTTTAGGATATGCAATTTCCATGAAATCATGAAGAAGAGGCTATCATATAAACCCTGGTTAGAGTACTCAAGTCATCAACTGTGAAACTAGTGTGTTTAGTTTAAAGTGCTCAGTTCGCTAATAGGCTCTCCGTTTTCATAGAGCTTCCTGTACAGTATGAACACACCCTAAGATCTGTACTGATTGGCTCTGTCAGGCCTGCATAACCGATACCAGAACCTCATTTCAAAAAGAAACACAAGGGCAACATAAAACTAGAATTACAAGTTTGCTAATAAGAAAATGTTCTATATTTCTCTCATTGTTCTTCCTCCTTTATGTTTTCTTTCTCACTAAAGCATAAAACAGTTCACCCTGTTAAATGTAAAAATGTGAAAAGTTGACCTTATTTCTTCCCATGTGTTGTCTCCTACATGTAACCAGCAAGTCCCATAGTTTAGATAGGGACTATTTCTCTCGTCATTTCTGTTATTAGTGAGTTGTCCTATTTCTTACATGACTTTATGCAATATCATTTTCCATCTTTAAGAAAAATTAATTATATTCAAAAGTCTGGTTAGGGATACTTTAAATTACCCCACTAATAATAGCATATCTGAAATATTTTCATTTTCCTCATGACATTTTTGAGAAACTGCAAGTTGCTAAATGTTTGTCATGAAGTGTCTGAGGATCTAGTCCTGTGAGGAGGCACCCTCAGCTCTCAGAACTCCCTCCTTCCATGCTCTTCAAACTCCACCACTCTACCTAGTTTATACTGGCAGAGGACCATTTGCTCTTCTGTGGCTCTGTAATGTGATATTAATTAGAGACAACAAAGATGATCACACAGAGCCCTACCTTTCTAGTTCAGAAGCTTTCTCAATAAACCACAATGTTGTAACTTTACTTACCTTGCTCAGGTCACAGAATTTCACTGAGGGGTATTCTGCTGTACATTTCATATAAGATGCCAAGTCTAAACAACAATAATCACAAAACGACTGATGGAGAGAAAAATCTTCAACTAGGTTTTAAAAACTTGTCAAAATCAAGTTTAGTAGTGTGTGTGGTGCAATAATGGCATGCAATCCCCAACACACCTGAAGATGGATGGGAGGGAATGAAGAATTCAAGTTCCACCACAATTATATAGTGAATTCCAGACCATCTTTTTCTGCGTGAGATCCCGAAATAAATAAATAAATAAATAATAAACGATGCAAAAGATGAAAGGAAGCAGCTCAAAATATCACAAAAGGAACAGCATTCTTTTATTACCAAACAGATAATATTGTGTCTACTTATTTCTTGCAATAGTTGGGGATGTTTTGGATATTTAATCTTTCAAGTTCATTACGTATATTCCAAATATTAATTCATTGTTGGATAAATAGCTAGAAAAGAGTATTGTCCAATCTTCGGTCTGTCTCCTTATTTGCAGCAATTGTTTCCTTCACTGGGAGATTTTAATTTCATTCAATCCCACTTTCAATAATGTAGCAGGTTACAAAATCAACTTACAAAAATCAGTAACCTTTCTATATACCAATAACAGGTAATTAGAAAGAGCATTCAAGTAAACCATCCTATACACAATAATCTCAAAAAATAAAATATTTGGGAATAAACCTAACTAAAGAATAAAAGATCTCTACAATGAAAATTCCAAATGTTTAAAGAAAGAGTTAGAGGAAGACACTGAAAGATGGAAGCCCTACCATGCTCATGGACTGGTAGGATCAATTATGTGAAAATGATCATCTTACCAAAACAAATCAATAGATTCAATATAATGTCAATCAAAATAGTATGACATTCTTCACAGAGCTAGCAGAAAAAAATCCTAAAATTCATATGGAATCACAAAAGATAGTCAAAGCAATTTTGGAAAAAAAGAACAATGCTGAGTGGAATCACCATACCAGATCTCAGATTATTTTAGAGAGTTATAGTCATAAAAACATCAAAGTACTGGAACAAAAATAGACATGTAAATCAATGGAACATAATAGGAGACCCAGATATGAGTACATGGAATTTCAGCCACCTGATATTTGACAAAGGTACCAAGAACCCACAAAGGATGAAAGACAACATCTTCAACAAATGGTTCTGGCAAGACTAGATCTCCATCTGTAGAAGAATGAAATTGGACCCTCATCTTTCATCCTGCACAAAATTAAACTTCAAATGGATCAAAGACCACAATATAATACTTGAAACTCTAGAAGAAATTGCTAGAAGAAAAGTTAGGCAGCACCTTCCAAGACATAGGTGTAGGAAAGGACTTTTTAAATCAGATATCAGCTGCTCAGGCATTAAGATCAACAATCATTATATGGGACCTTAATAAGCTACAAAGTTTTGTAAATCAAAAGGAGTAACCAAGGAAGGGAGGCGGAAACTCACTGAGTCTGAGAAAATCTTTACCAGCTACACATCTGAGAGAGGATTAATAACCAGAATATAATAGGAACTCAAAGATCAAAGAAATAAGAAAATCAATGATTCAATTAAAAATGGGCTATAGACCTGAACAGAGACTCACAAACGAAGAAATAAAACTGGTTAAGAAACACCTTAAAAAGTATTCAACATTCTTATCAATTAGAGAAATGTAGATTAAAAACCACTTTAAAATTCCATCTTACCATATTCAGACTGGCTAAGATCAAGAGAACCCAGGACACCAAATGCTGGGGAGGATGTGGAGAAAGGGAACCCTCATTTACAGTGTTGGGGAGGGGAAGTAAAGAGAGCGGAGTAAGTGTTAATGGGGGGGAGTGATGCCGCTGCTGGGACTGGGTGGGGAGGAAGGAGATGGCATGAGAGGAAAAAGATCAGAGATGAATGAGACTTGGATGGCTCGGGAACCCAAAGGGAAATGTGATGCCACAGAAACCCCCTGAGAAATGCACAATGTGTTCACATTAGTACATCTACATACCTGGGCCCTGTTTGGCAAAAATCACAATGCCAAACAGGAGGTACCTCCCTTTGTGTGGTTGGTGAGAGTGGTTCAAGAGACTCCCAAAATAATACAGGCTATTATCGAGGTTTTTGGTTATCTCCCAGAACTAGAAGATAATAGTCTACTGCTGAAGACATGACATACTGGGAATACAGGACTCTGAGTAATGGAACTGAAACTGACCTGGAAGACTTTTACCTGAACGTTAGCTCCCATGATGCAAGATAATAACATGCAAGTTGCTTAGGAAGAAAATCAATGAGTGGTCCAACCCAACCGTAAATTCTAATAACTCTGACAACCGGCACAGCACACTACCTCTATTGGTGCAGTAGTACCACTGTCATCTGAGGGGTAATCAACAACTATCTAATTTGACTTAAAACTGTCTCAGTGGGAGTGAGCTCATGGGTGGCACGGTAGACTCTGCCAAGTTCATGGGGTTGGAGGGGACCTAGATCCAGGAGAGAACCCTATTTCTCTCCTATCTCTAGAGAATGAAATTTCTTACCATATGCTAAACACATTCATTATATCTACAGATAAGTATATAGTACACCACTCATCAAAGAAGCTTTTCTTCTGCCACAGATGGAGGCGACAGCAGAATTCCACGACCAATCAGAAACAGAGAATATAACTGAGAGATGCCAAGTCTTAGGTGACACACTTATAGTTGAACCTCTACACTTAAGGCTAATGGAACACAGAGGAATGAAGAGTTGAAGAAAACTAGAGCATCCCTCAACTCTCACTAGTGAAGCTTCCTTAAACAACAGAGTGCTATGCACATGGAGGCCACAGCTAGCCAAATTTTATAGCATACGAGACTGAAGAGTATGCATCTCTGGAAAGGACTCATATTGGACCTCACCCACCTATGGCTCAGGGATCCTTGTGGAAGAGGTGGTGGAAAGTTGAAAGAGCCAGGGCTGGTTCGGGAACTTAGGGAAGCAAAGACTTTCAGGGTACTGGAAATTTGCATTTGTGAAATTGAGGTACTGATGGCATTGTGCATAGGACCCACACCAACTCACATTAAACAGTGGACCATAGTGGAGTGGTTGAAAGTGGTGGCAGACCAGACCCTAGACTGAGAACTATTAGAGACTGATTACTACTGGGAAAAGGAGAGTATGTCTTACTTAAAATCTTTAGATAGCTTGACTAGACTCCAGTGGATGAATTTACACTAAAGGCCATCTGGGCACTAATGCTTGACTGGATAGGACATAAAATGTATGATGGAATACATGAGGCCAGGAGGAGAGGCTGGGGGGAGGTGACTGAGGTTGGGGGGCTAAACTTGATTAATAACTGTTAAGAACTGTAGTATGAAATGTGTAAAACTCATTAAAAATTTTTTAAAAATTGCTCTTTCCTAAAATTAATATTTTCCTCACTCTAACTTTAACTGAATTATTAATTTCCAAGGGTTATTTTTTGAGGGGGGAGTGAATTCAACTCTTTTCACAGCATGGCTTTACTTTAGCAGTTGTCTGACTTGATGGCTAGAGTGATCCTCACACAAGTGGAAAGCTGCCATTTCTCATCGTCCTTCACTATTAGTTATCACAGAACCACCTCCAACATTAAACAATGTACCTAGTAAACCCTAAGGGTTTCCCTGAGTTTTTGCATTTGATGGAACACTTGGAAGCATATACCTAAGATAGGTACTCCCTATTAAATGACCACTTCTTTCAGGAGGGGTATAATTTAATAAAACCAATAATTACTGTGGAATATGGAATACACAGAACACTAATCATACTTTGCAGTTGCCTTGATTTAGAAACTACAGGAGACTCCTGTATCTCTACAAAGAAATCAAATTTGTTATGAATGTATGTGCAACCCTGAATGATGCAGCCCGAGACAGATAAACAACCTATTTAGGTTTGACAAAATACATAAGCCTCAAGACACCAAAATGTTTGCCTATAAGAAGAAAACTGCTGCAGTGGTTTGGATGTGATTTGAGTGTATCACCCAAGGAAGATGCTCTGAGCTTGGTCTTCATTGTGTGTGCGTTAAGGGGTAGTATGAACTTGAAGTGATAGTTAGAAGTTATTTCTGACTTTCCAGGTTCTATGTTTTCTTGAATTACTGTGGACCTTTTTCATGTTCCTAAGACTCTAATACCCTCTAATAGGTGGTTTTTACTGAGCTGAACTGATTCTAATTTCAGACCATGGAACCACCTGAACTGTGACCTCATCAAAATTGCCTCTTATATGTTACCTAGCATCCCAAATTATGCTATGTTAACTTAAATTTGATAAACAAGAATGGGGGATGATTTATAACTGCATCTGAAGACGTAGAGGTGACATTCCAATGGCTAATGGATTCGGAGAATTTGGAGGAACGTGCTAGACTGTAGGGCACAATGCAGGATGGTCCTTAGCCAGGTCACCTGCTATGAGGAATAGAGGAATGGCCCCCGTTGGCCTGGCACTGTGTTCTGGTTAGTCGTGAGACCAGCTTCTTCCCAGCGTCTCAAAAGAACCTGCACTATTGGCTGCAGTTGGGACCCCACCCCATAAGCCAATTGGCTAATCAGACCTATAAGACCCCTTGCATTTCCTTGAAAAAATGAGCTTGCAGTGCCGTCCACGTGGCGTGCTTCTCACTCAACTCCCAGAGTTTGTATCTTACCTCTGTGCCTGCTCAAACCACCCATGAAGGAGACCCTTCATCCCACTCGGGCTGGCACCAAGCACAGGGACTCCCAACACTAGATAAGTTTGTAATACTGCATGTAAAATATTGTGGTGATGCCCCAGAAGACACAACTTCATAGTAGATGTAAATGATAATTTTATTGGAAATTAAATTTAGTCTGACTTTGATACACTGTTGCAAAGAACTTGGCTGAAATTTGTCCATGCCCTAGAAATTTATGGAAAGTTAAATTTAATAATTATGATAAATGGCAGAAGAAACTTCAAAGCAAAATAAAAACTGGGCCATGTATGATTGCCAGTCCTTGCAGTAATACGTAGGAATAACCAGAGCTCCCAAAATGTAAAATTTGTAGTCTGGCCAGGGAAATAACAGAAAGGTAAACCAATAGTCATTCAAGATATAGCCAAGTGACAATTTCCTAAAGAGGTAGAATAACTAAAAGGTAACCAAGAGCACTGGTATTAGCCTGTAATGTTTGTCTAAGGGACCTCACTGGACAACAACTCCAAAAGAGATAACCCATTCTTGGTACTGGACTCTTTATTTGCTAGCCTATGGTGTCTAGTAGGGCACTGATACTACATTATAGGCTAATTTCATTTAAACTCTTTTTATATGTTTATATATATAAAATGTGTGTGTGTGTATATATATATATATTTGGAACTTGCAGGTTTCTATATGACTATTTCAAAAGGTCTTTAGTACTAGTTATCTCTCCCCATTATTCCCTCTTTATCCTTCTCCTGTTCCCTGCCCCACTGGATACTTCCTGTTCTGCTGTACTCCTTTACTCCTTTATACCATTTTGTTCTATCTTATCTCCATTAACACACCTCCCGAGATGGTCCCTTGTTGATGTCCTGACTTCTACGAGCATTCCAAATGAATCACACATATCTAAAGTTTCAAAAATAACATCTACAAATGAGAGGAAACATGAGATGGTTGTCTTTTGGGGTCTAGGTTACCTCACCCAGGATGATTGTGTGCATTTCCCTTCAGTTACCTCTGAACTTCATAATTTCATTTTCCTTAACAGCCAAATTATTTTCCATTGTGTAAATGTACCGCATTTTCATTTTCTAACATCAGTTAATGGACATCTAGGCTGTTTCCATTTCCTGGCTATTGTGAAGAGAGTAACAATAAACATGTATGAACAGGGAGTAGAATACAGAGTCCTTTGCAAGGTTTATGTCCAAGAGTGGTATGGATGGATCATGAGGTAGATCCATTTCTAGCTCTTTGACCAACGTCAACACTGATTTTATAGTGGCTGTACCAGTCTGCACACTCATCAGAAGTAAAGAGTGTGTCTCTTTCTCCACACTGCTAAGATCTCCAAAAACTTGGTTAGGAAAGATATGCCCACTGGTGCAATTGTGGCACAAATATCACTAGAGTATATATTAAACCTTTCCTTATTGAATTTTAAGGCCTGCTTTTCCAGATGAGATAGTATCTGTTACCTCTACGTCTTCAGATGTAGTTATGAATCAACCCCATTCTTGGTTATCAAATTTAAGCTGACATAGCACAAATTTTGGATGCTAGGTAACAGATAGGAAGTAATTTTGTTGAGGTTACAGTTCAGGTGGTTCCATGGTCTGAAATTAGAATCAGTTCAGCTCAGTAAAGACCACCTATTAGGGGGCATTAAAGTCTCAGGAACATGAAAAATGTACCAGGCAAAGCACCCAGACAGGTCACAGGCCCTAGGGAAGAATCTACTACTATTATTCTATTAAGTGCACAAAGTATTAAACTGACTCCTAGTGACTTAATTTTATACCCATAGATAAGTACATCTGTTTCCCTTCATCAAAGAAGCTTCCTTTAGCAGTGGATGGCAAATAACAAGGAAATCAATAACTGATCAAGAAACAAGAATAAGAGACTATTGAATGCTCAAGACATTTGGGACATAGATCTCAACCCTTTCCTCTCAAGGAGGAGGGATCATTGCAGAAGAGTGGGGCAGAAAAAATTAAAAAGGCAGAGATGGTAGATGAATACAAAGAAACAATGCTTTCCAGACACAAAAGGGTATGTGCATATATGAACTCAAAGACATTGTGACAGCATGCACAAGACCTGCACAAGTTCAAGCTAGACAAAGTTTCAGCACGGCAAGAGCAGGTGATTTTGCCTTACCCCTAGCTGAGTAGCTATTGGCAACCAATAGATATTGGGAGAGGGAGATTCAGAGATGGTAGCCTCTGGGTTTTTGACCATACTTCAGTGGATAGCCTCATACTCAGAGTCTCAAGAGTATATGGGCAGCACAAATTGGACTTGTAGGGTTTTAAACTATTAAAAAAGGACACAAAGTTGAGTGGGTAAGGAAGGAGTTGACTTGGGAGCATTCGGGGTCAGGGGATGAATACACATTGTATGAAATTCTTAATTTAAAGAATATGGTATAGTCGTGTCTGTTACCATCGTGTCTTACCACTCGGGACCAGCCCGAGTGGACTTTGAAGGGACAGCCCGAGCGGTTGGGGGTGAGTAAATGCAGAGTCAAGCCGCAGACTCCAGGAGTTGGATGGGAAGCAGGCCAAGTGCGTCGCACTGCAAACTCATATGGCACTGCATACTTCTTTATTGAATAGATGCACAAGCCCTTATAGGTCTGTATAGCCAATGACCTTATGGGGTGGGGTCCCAAATACAGCCAATAGTGTGTTTGTCCCAGGTAGGCAGGTTCTTTCCAGATGCTGGTCTCACAACTAGCCAGAGCAGAATGCCACACCTACAGGAGCCATTCCTCTATTCTTCCTAGCAGGTGGCCTGGCTAGGCCCACCTAGCATTATGCCCAACAATATGGGAAAGAAAAAATACACAATAAGAAAAAAATACCATACTTAATATTATTTAAACCAGTTGTAGGAAAATATTTCTGTCCTAAAACTGTGTGATCTTATAAAATAATAATTGTAAAATGTCATAAAATAAGTTAAATCACTAGCATTTACTTTGTGTTGTATTTTATGTATTTATTTGAGTGCTAAAAAATTCAAAATTCTAATGATCTAGGACCACATCTTTTCATATATTTGAAGAGAACTCAGTAGCCAAGTTCACAAAATGAATATATGGCATAGCTGATGACCAGAGACTGGTTTACATGCCTTTTAACAAGGATTATTTTCACTATAGTATAATAAAAAAGATAGCAGGGCTTGGTATTCAAGAGAATATTGGCAATTAATATCAACTATTTTAAATGTTTGCAATAGTAGCATTTGTAATTATATAGTTATATGTGCTTAAATTCATTGTTGAGAAGTTTCATATAAGTTATTTTACTTTAATTGGCTACCTTGACAAATTTATGCAAATATATACTGACCTCTCATTTAAATGCATAAACCACAGATGGTTCTTAGTTCTCACTGCTAAACTTAGTTCAAAATATTTGATAGTGAGAAACAATTCTTCCTGTTATGGTAATTAAAAGTATAGCACAAATTTTCTCTGCAGTTTTGCTATAAATATTTGGCAAGAAATTTAATTTTATAGAGGTTTACAGAATATCAGTTGTTAAACAAGTTCCCCTAATATTAAGGGTAGCAGTGACAATGAAGTTTGGATGGTATTTGTCACTAAAGGTCCAGCCTTCATGAGAACAGTATCTGTAGGACCACAACAGAAGGTAGAACAAATGAATAATTATTTGTTAGTATTTATTTGTGACCAAGATACACAAGTAGGTTTTATAAAAAATTATATAATGAGCTTTTCATTTCAGAGAAGGTCCAGTGGATCAGGAATAAGATCTTCACATTGGAGGCAGGTTTTACTTCAGAGACATAAGAGTGAAAACTTGGATTTTAAGTATGTCCTTTGATTAGACTTCTCTATGTACTAGAAAACAACTATGCTTATTTTTCAATAAATAACTAGAAATTCCTAAGTCATTTATTCTTATGCTACTCGCTAAAACAATTATATCTACTGCATTATTCTTTTTATGTAAGTTCACTAGGTTAAGCTGAAAGCACAAGACATGGTGATTCAACTTTATCCATAAGGTCTTGTTAGTACTGAGGTGTTTAAATTTTGTTTTCACCTCTCATTATTTTTTATATGACATAGGAATGCAAGGCATGGGAACAAGGTCACCTCTTTTACTGTTCGTTAGAAATATTTTCTATTTTTTTGTCCTGTCTCCTCTTTGCTGCACACAAACATTGCTTTCTTTCCCTACTACTACAAAAATCTCTGTTCCTATGTTCATTAATTCACTCTCTAAATAATAACATGATGGAGAACAACAGCATGCTCCCCATGGTGCAGTCAATGAATAATGAAAACAACCAGATGACTGGGATCCACAGACATCCCAGAGGAAAGTGAATCTGGCAATCCCTGGGAATTGCAGGATTATGTTTTGAAAAAAGATGTTCATTTCTCTTGTGTCCTGTTGTAGCCTTAGGCTACCTTCTTTTCCCCACGGGGGTTTCATAAGCTTTTAGCTGTAAAGTTTTATTGAGAAACACAACTAGCAACAACTCTGGGATCCACACTGATATTGTCAACCACCTGAGTTGTCAAATTGGTGAGAAGAAAATGACAAGTGTTTGAGTTATAGTGTTGGCCAAAACCAAAGTGAATAGCTGTGTTTGGATCAAGGAGGTGAAGTGTGTATGACTAATAGAGTTTAAGAATGTTTTTCCAGCATCTATTCTGGCACCAGAAAAATGATTATCAGGATGATGAACCTCCACTTTTAAATGGTTTGGCAAGGGAGTACTCTACCGCTGGTGAACATTTTCAAACTGCTTTATCCTCTAAACACATCATCTGCTGATGAAAATGAGGCCACAATTGTACATGCTTCATTAGGATATGTCCTATGTTATATCTCAGTACATAAACATTCACTGCATCTCTAGAATGTCAACAGATGCTAAATAATAATGAAGTAAATAATAAAGAACTTGTTGGGCATACTCCTAAAATGGTGGCTCAGCTCACAGTGTTCTAAAATGGTGGGTCTTTGCTTAGCATAAACAAGTCCCTCTGCTTCTCAGGAGACCAACTAATATAATCCCAGGCTAAACAGCTCAGCCTATTTCATGAAGTTACCTAAGCCCACAAGTGCCTGTAAAGACTTCCTGACTTCCACTGCTGGTTGCTGTCTTTCTGATCTGAGGAAAAAATCCAGTAACCAGTCCCAAATAAACTGTCATCCTCCATGGTCAGTGGTCAGTGGTCTTCGCTGCATCTTTTCATACAGAACTGTTTTCCAAAATTTCCTTCACTGTGCTTGAAGTGGACCCCCAGTCTCAGGTTGCATTTATCATTTTTTACTTATTAACACATGAAAAAACAAACATACTTGGAATGTTTCAAATAAGAATCATCGAAATAAAAAATGTTGGCAATATGTTATTTTGTTTTGAAGTAGAACTACCCGTAGGTGTTACTAAAGAAAAATGTAGCCATTGATTTCCGTACTGAAAAAATTAAAATTAAGTACAGTACTCATGATTTTCTCTTGTTGTTTATCATAGCAGCTTGCAAATCCTTGAAAATATAGTTTACTTTTCAAGATGACAGATATAAGCTGAGGCGTGAAAGATACGACCTTTTTGTCTTCGGTTTGTTTGACTCAAGATAGCGGCTTGCGTTTCACCACCACGACCAGCGTTTTATTCTTCTGCATTTTAGGAAACTGCACCTTTAATTTCCTTGCAAGGATAACGTTCACAAGGGAGGACAGTCCAGAGATTTCAGCACAACTTCGGGATAGACAACACCCTGAGAACTTGGCTTGTGTTTCTGACTAAACTTCAAAATACTCCTCTTAGGAAAGCTTAAGCATCTCAGTTTCACAGTCATTTTCTTGAATTAAGAGAGTAGATATAGCATGTGAAAATGAAGATAAGGTAGAGCTATTTTGCTTAATTTAGTTTGAAGGTCATCGTCTAAGATTATACAATGGTAGAAACGGATCTGTCACTATTTCCTTTAGGTAAATAACTTACATTTTCTAAGTTTAAGTTTACCTAATGGAGATCTGAAGTTAATTCCATACAGGCTGCATGACCCCTCTCCATGTCAGTAATCCAGACCAGCCTCTGGTACCTAATATATGTTCAATAAATTATACCTACCTTTAGTATTAGATAACCTAATTTCAGCTATAGACCTAAAACATGAATTTCTTTAGCTTTTTAAAATGAGATTTAAAGTTCTTTAGTTTATATATCTGTGTATTTTAGAAATAACCTAAATATTAATTTCTTTTTCCTTAAAAAACTGTCTCCATGACTGATATTTTAACAAATAGCAATTTCTAAGGACAGAAATAAGATAAAATGTATTTATTGCATTTGTTCAGCATTTAACATTAAAATGATTTATGTGACTCAGTAGTTAAAAGTGATAGCTTAATTTTTCAAAATTAAAGTCACTCAAATCAATGCAAATTGAAATATCCAAATGTGATGAGAGATGTGAAACACTAACTCTAAGTGCTATTAAAGGGGCCCTTCTTTAAGAAAATAAAGACCAATGCTATCTGCTACCAGCATCATTAACAGAAGACATTTAAGAGTCAATGCTTACACATCTGGGTTGACTACCATCTCCTTGAAAGGTATGAAGGTGATTGCCCTAACTAGAGCTACCATTCTAAATGCCAGGCACCATTTTGTGATGAAAATTCCTATAGGAAGTACTCAGTGTTACAATGTGCTAGTCTATATATTTATATCTTCTCAAACTACTTGCAAAAATGCTCTTCCTTAGGTTCTCATTTGCTCATATGCATGGCATGAAGAATTTATGTGAGAGCAATAATGACATTGTGCTCAATATATTTTTGTTCATTTCAGGAGGTTATACTGATGATCTTCTTAGAAAAACAGACATATTGATGGCAATATTTAAAAAATCACATATTAAATATGAGCATGAAAAGATCTTGTAGCAAACCCCTTGTCATATCTGTCAGGAACTGAGGATTTCAATCTTAATTCTTGGAGCACAGGGCAGATGGAAATGCAGCATTCCTTAGTTTATGAAGTAATTAATATTCAAAACCCTAATGGACATTAAGACAAACTACAATCTGGGACTTGAGACATGGTGTCAGAATTAGCTTAGCTTATTTGCATATTATTCTCATGGAAATATAGGAGAGTATTTTTCTTTGAGAAGTCTGAAGAAATTCATAAGCAGGGAATAACAGAAAATCTAACTTGAATTAGACACTTGTCTTTCCAATGTCAAAGAAGTTTATCTTTCCCTCCCTCCTCCGGGCGTCCCTCCCTCCCTTCCTCCCTTCCTTCTTTTCTCTCATCCTTCATTCTTTCCTTTCTGCCTTTTTTGCAGTTATTGAACAGCTACTTCAGAGTTGCCAATAGCCTGAGAGGTAGACAGAAAGGGAAGTAAGTAGTTCCCCAGCACTAGAGATGATTTTACCTACCTATGCTCTGCTTGGCTCTAGAGAGACTTGCTATCTGAACAGAGTGGTTTTCTTCGGGCAAATTTTTACATAGCTGTAGCCAATACAAAAGAGCACTTTAATTCATTCACACATGTAATTTATATTAGTCTCTAGGTTATAGTGTCTTTTGGGGACTCATAGACCTATTTCAGTCAATTAATACTCAAGCAAAATCTATGAATATTCCATTTTACTGTCAAAAATGCTTCAGGGCAAAGATAAAAGATCTAAGAATACATATATAATAAAAAAAATTAACGTTCTCGTGGCTTCATTAAATGATCCTAAGAGTTGGAGTTAGACTTCGTGGGTTTTTTTTTTTTTTTTTTTTTTTTTTTTTTTTTTTTTTTTTTTTTTTTTTATGTTTAGAGTGCTTCTTGGGAGGCAGAAGCAAGTGGAGCTCTGTGAGTAAAGGGCCAGCCTGGTCTACACAGCGAGTTCCAGGACAGCTGGGGCTACAGAGAGACCTTGTCTCAAAAACACCAAAGAAAAAATTAGAAAACTTTTCTTTTAAAATATCAGCTAATAAAATTGAAATATTTTTTGTAAATTATTTTGTAAAGATAAATTCTTTTGTACATTTACAAATAAAATCTCTAGAAAACTATATGTTCAATATACAGGCACTAGTTCATATTTTCCACAAACATTATTCCAAATTTAACCATGATTTTAGAATGATTTCTTGAAAGCCACAGGTTTATGATAGCTTTTTCAGCCTGCTTATAAAATCATGTAAATTCAAGAAACAGGAAGAGGTGCATTGAAGAAGTAAAGTTATAACTGATTATTTGCATATCAGATAATTGTTTAAACCTGTTTATATATAATCAACCTGTAGATTATCAACATCTAGGGACCAATTACTGATCTTACTTAATTTAACTAAGAGTGCATTCTAGTTTTAAATAATCTTAATATAAAATTTGTTATTCAAAGAGATATCGTAGTAAAATATGTATAAAGGAAAATAAAAAGAATTTAAATGGGAATTATCTATTAGGGATATATAAATAAAAACTAAACCTGCTTTAGAGAAAAGAATTTTAGTTTTAGATTTCTACAAAATAATAAATATAACTTGAATTTATAAAAGTTTCTCAAGAAGACATCTTTTAACCTTCATTTATATATTAAAAGGAGGTAAATGGATATGAAACATATGTTACTAAATTCTTAATGTATAGATACCTGGTATTTAAAAATATTAAAACCCTAACTCATCAGTCAAGCACAATTGTTCCTGGTCAATATTAAAAGCATTTACTTATCTCCTATTCCCCATAATTCTCTACTTTCTACCATGAAATAAAACTATGGATAACACAAACCCACTGTATTCTCCTTGTCAGGAAACCGCATGTTTTACAGCACCAGAACTGACCCTGACAGGTTCTATTATTGGCCTTACTCCAAGGATGAAAATTATAACAGTGTGATGAAAGAATATATTGAGAATGCTAAAGTAAAAAATAATTAGAGAAACAATTAGCATCAGCTTCTCTTTTTAAATGTGAAGGGAGTTTTCCTTAGGAAATACGCTTTTGCTAATTCATGATACCAGAAAGTTATTGGGATTAAGATTCTGATCATCTTCTAACAATTTCCTTGGCCATGGCCTTTATTATGTTCATCACTTTGATTAAACCATGGGAAAATAACATTTTTATTTTCTCAGTAAATAGAATGGTATAGTCTAGGTATAAATAAAAAGCTATTATTATTTCTAACTGAAAATTTTAAATAAATGCTTTGCCTACATATTTTGACTACTACAAGTGAATGATGAATAGCTTGAGTTATTTTCATTAGTTCTGAGTTTTCTTCTCTGATTCATGCCAAGATTTTCACAGGATAACAGGATGAATGTTTTCTAGAGTAGTTTTCTGTGGCATGCTCTGTTAAGTCTTGGATAAATTTAGATTCCTGTCTGTTTTAGCTGTGTTGAAGAGAGATTACTGTCATAATGGAAGTTCAAAAAGTATTTTAGATTATGCACATATTTTATATTTTAGTTATTTTTCTCCATTATGCTTCATGATTAATGCATTATATTTAACTTTTTGTCATTTTGCTTCAAAAAGATAAGATTGAAATTCAACTATGGCTTAGTCTACATGACTCATTAATTTGATTTGTCCGAACTTTGTATTGAAAGAACACAATATATTTTATATATCCATTTTTTTCAGACACTTCATGTTCATGACATGATCAAATTCGAGTATTTTGAACAAAGTTAGAAATCAAATTCTTGTTCCTATATCTTAAGGAACATATAGAGAATATTTGCCTATGCATTTAGGAGAAAAATTGCTAGACAAGAGAACTTGTGAGTCTTAAAATGTTTTTCATAGTTGGCTGAAGCAACTCTTGTTCTATTAGATATGAAGCTACTGGTCCCCGTAACCTTGCCAACAGTTACATTTGTAGTTGTTTGGTGTGTGCTGTTCTGGCAGATATGTCCTGGTAACATAATGTCTTTGAATGTGCATTTTTCTTATTGTCAGAAAGATGTGTCACTTCTCCCTGTGTTCTTTAGTCGCCTGCATTTCTTAACATGTTAGTAAAACTCTGGTTCTCTTTTCGCGATCTATGCACCACTCACTACACTGTATCTTTTTTTCATTACAAATATCTTCTTTAAAGTCTCTTTGATGCTTTACAGGTTTGTTTTGGTCAAAATCGTTGTTTCACTTAAGCTTCCTGCTTTCAGATATCATTCTTTGCCTGTGGTATTAGAAATAATTTTCTTTTAAAATATTTTATTGAATTACTGTGTATTTCATACAGATCATTTCAATAAGTCTTAATCATCTTCATATTCCTTCCCCATAGGCACCCTCCCCCACATAGCCCAAGAACTAGAATCCATATATTCTTTCATCTGTGTTATCTATTGGGTCAAGTTAGTGTCCCCAATGTCACAGTGCAAGTTCCTCCACTGAGGCCTACTCAGCCTATCCAGACTTGCTCCTTTTAGAAGATTAGCTCATCCTCAACCAACAGTAATGAATTGTCAATATTTCTTCAGCAGAGATTGGGTTCTGCTGCTCATTTCCTCAGTTCCATGGTTGGATTTTGTTTGGTTGAGTTTGTGTGGGTCTTGAGCATGCTGACACCATTGCTGTAGGATCATGTGTGTAGGATCCCAGGAGTCTGTAGTATTCTATTTCCATATGGTTAAGCACCTCTTCACTGGATTTTCTAGTCTTTCCACCAATTCTTCCTCACTGATTCATGAACTCAGGTTGAGTGAAACTTACTATAGGAGTTCTATCCAGGGACCCACACTCTGCAGACTCCTAATCTCCATTCTTTGACCATTTGTGGCCTTTTGTGTTACTGGCCCTCTGTTGCACAAAGGACTTCTTAATGAGAGATGAGAGATTCATTTGTAACCTCTTTACTCCTTCTTTTATGTTGCATGAGCCTTAGGTGTACAGGTAACATTGTAGATATGCCACTTAGGCATGGGCAATTTACAGACAATGTCTGTGTGTGATCAGTTGTGGTACACTGTAGTCGTTTCTGTCTTGTGCAAAAGAAGCTTCTTTGGTGAATGGTGACTGGGATACTTGACTGTATGTGTAAGGATTCATATTTTGCATTTAGTAAGAAGTTTCATTAGCCTATGGATGTGACAGTACTGAGGATTCCTTTAAAACCTATAACCTGAAGATGTCTGTGTATTTGTCTATGATTACAGTATCAAACATGAGTTTCCTCCCATTGAATGAGCTTTAAAACCAATTAGGTAGCCATTGACCTGCCTTGAGATAAAAGTGCCACTACTGCACCAGTGTCAAATGCTGTGTCAGTCATTGATGTGGCTATCTGGTCATGAAACTGATGTTGGTCCATCAATTGATGTTCTCTCTTAGTTGCTTGCATAGCGCTCTCCAGAGCTATTAGTGTTAGCCTTCAGGCGAAGTGGTTTCCAGGTCAGTTCCAGCTCCAGTCTCCAAAGTATGTTCTGTCTTCAGCAATAGGGTTTTACCTTCAAGTTCTTGGAGGTAATCAAGGGCTATGGCAATTTTGTAATTTTGGAAGCTCTTTGGACCACCCTGGCCAACAACTCAAGGGAAGATTTATCCTGCGGGCACTGTTTCATGCTATATATAGCCTTGAGCTATCCACATGGGCTCATGTAGAGATATTTTATGTGGAATTTGTCTTAGGTTGTTAGACTAACACGATTCCCTCTGGTGTTTTACACTAGGTAGGCATTATTTACCTCTCCTCTCTATCCTTCTCCTCCCTCCATGCCCTCCCCATTTAACGTGTCCCTACTTTCCACATGTTTCCCTTGATAGTATGAGTCTCCCATGTCTCCACCTCTCTTGAGCTCCTTCTTTCTTTTATCCCCATAGTTCCATGTATAACGCTTCCACCTCCCTGCCATTTATGTATCTCCCACTCTATTTATTTCTCCCCTCATAACTGTGTCTCCTACTGTTCTTTTCTCTCAGGTTCCTTCTTTCCATTTACCTTCTTGGTTCCTTTCCATTGTCCTGGTTCCTGCAGTTACATCAGGATACATACTCACATGTAATCATTTGCTACTAGGATCCACAAATGAGAGAGAACATATGTTGCTTGTTTTTCTGAATCTGCGTTACTTCACTTAGCATAACACTTTCTAGTTCCATCCATTTACCTGTCAGGTCATGATTTCCTCTTTCTTTCCTGCCTAGTAGAACGCCATTGTGTAAATGTACCACATTTTCATTATCCACTTGTCAATTGAGGGATACTTAAGTTCCTTCCATCTTTTAGCCATTGTGAAAAGAGCAGCAATAGGTGGATGTACAAGTATTTCTGCATTAGGACACTTAGTTTGGTATATGCTGAGGAGCAGGAAAACAGGGTAAAATGGTTTTTAGTTTTTGAAGACATCTCCACACCGTTTTCCACAGTCCCACCAGCATGAATGAGGTTTCTTCTTTGCCCACATCATCTCCAGCATTTGGTATCATTTGTTCTCTTCATCACAGCCACCCTGGCTTGGGTAAGATAAAATCTTATAGAGATTTTAACTTACATTTTCCTAATTATTAATGATGCTGAACACTTTTAAAGATGTTTCTTAGCCATCTTTATTTCTTTTGTGAATTTCTGTTCAGATCCATAATTCGCCTTTTAGCTGTGTCACTTGTTTTCTTGATTCTTTGTTGTTTTGTGTACTTTATATATATATATCATCTCCTTCAGATATGTCAATGGTGGAGATTTTCTCTCTATGGGTTTTCTCTTCACTTCTTTGGTTATATCTTTTGCTGTACAAAGCTTTTGTGTTTAATGAAGTAATTTTTTATATTCTATTCTACTATCCATATAGTCTTGGACTTCACATTTAAGGCTTTGATCTCATTACAGTTTACACTCATTGTATGAATTAAATGTTCAATTTAATTTTCCCATGTTGATTACTGATTTTATCATATTTTGGTTTCGTTTTTTTCGTTTTTCTATTTAATCATGATCTTTAAATATTCCAATACTGGCTTAAAAGTTGTGTTCCTCCTGTTTCAACCTTATAGAGACTGGAATTATAGACTTAAATCACCATGTGCATCTTTTATCACATTAAGAAAAAACTTTATTATTACCATTTGTGTGCATATGCAAGGTGTGTGTGTGTGTGTGTGTGTGTGTGTGTGTGTGTGTGTGTACATACTTCCCTTGATTTGTGTTTGGGAGTCAGAGGATATTTTTGGGAGTCACTGTTCTATATCCACCTTTATTTGGATAATGAGATTCAAACTCAAGTTGTCAGGTTTCTGTAGTAAGCAATTTTAGCTGAGGAGCCATCTCACCTGCCTTATATCAGACTTTTTAATGAATGTTGTCCTTGTCTTTTACCATGAAATACTACTTCATTTTGTGTCAATGGTCTGTATATTTGTGAATTTATTTCTGATATCTCTATAGTATTTTTATGGTCCATTCAACAGAAGATGTGTTGTTTTTTTACTGTAGTTTTAGTTTAATCCCTGTATCTGAAATATAATATAATCCCTGTATCTGAATGTTATTATTCTTGGAATTCCTTGTCATCCAAATTTCCATGTGAGTTTTTGTAATCAGTTGGTCAGTTCCAAAAGAGTAATTTGGGTGTTGAATGGTATAGTATTAAATCAAGAATTAAATGATGGAGTATTGTAATTTTTTGAAAGGTAGAAATTCTAATATATAGGCATGCTCTATGTCTCAAAAATTACTCTTTGTAGCTTGGTATAATGATGCATGCCATAAGTTCCAGTATTCAGGAGGAGGCGGAAGGTTGGAGACTTGAAGGAGAGCTTTCATTAGATAATGATAACTTCTTTGTTCTCTACTGTTTTTATTTGATCTTATTTAAATTATATTCTTAGTTACACTTTGAAGTTGACAAATAAACCAAAGTTCTTTAAGACTGCAAAGGGCAAACTTTCTAAGATCAGTAAGAGTTTCCCTTTCTCCTTGTTCTATGTCCTTAAAAATGAACCAGGACAAAACTGCAGGACAGAATGCTATGAGGGCAGAGAGAAGATCGCAGATAATATGTTTGTAGCACAGGTGTCCCTTGATTATTAAGCAAGGTATTTGTGAGAGCACAATTGCAAGAAAATTACCTCAGGGCAGTAAGACAACTATCTTAAAGAATAATGGAGATCAGTCCATAAATTACACCTGAGCAGCACAGGAAATCTAAAAGTTTATAGGACATTGGATAAAGGACTTTTAAGTTGCCTCGGCAACTTGCTTAGAATAAGAAATCCTTTATAGGCTTATTCTTTGGTGTGAGTAGATTTTTAAAACTCAGTGTTGAGGAAATCACTCTAATGGTAAGAGCCATTGGAGTCAAGCATGAAGACATGAGTTCAAATCTCCAGCATCCATGTGAAAGACCTGGAATAGCTTTTTGTCACTGTACCCCCAGCATACACAGACAGATTCAGGATGATCCCGAGTTTGTTAGCAGCCATCCTAGCCAATGGTGGCTTAATACTATAGTAATAGACCCGTCTCAAGGCAATAAGGTGGAGAATGACAGAGATGATGCCCCTACCCAGTTCCTGCACTGACCTCCACATGCATGCTGATGGGTCTATGCATCTACCCTTTCATGTTCATGCACTGTACACAAACACCACACACACAGAACATACCACTCGTCCATACATACATGCACACATAATGTTTTAAAACACATTTTATTACTTCTTTTGAGAGTTTCAAACATGCATGCAACATATTTTGATCATATTCCCCCCTCGCCCTCCATCTCTAACTCCTTCCTCATCTACCCCAGTTACCTTAGCCCTCCCAACTTCTTGTCATCTTCCTTTTCATAACTCACCAAATCCAAATTGTGCTTCCCATATATTCCTGGGTGTGGAGTCATTCACTGGAACACAATCACTCCTCCAGGGGACAACATATTAAGAAACTGGATCTCCGTCCTCCAGAAATCATTAACTGTCAATAACTCCCCAGAGAGAGGTAAGGCGGCTCACGAGTCCCTCCCCTCTTCATGATGAATGGTGGCTGGTTTGATCCTGTGTAGGTCTTGTTCATGCAGCTACAGCTGCTGTGTGTTTATGAGTGCAGCAGTGATGCAATGTCCAGATAACCTTGTATCGGCTTGGTTCTTCTTGACCACGGAATAACGGTCTTTCTGACCACTCTTTCACAATGGTCCATGAACACTTCAGAGGTGTGATGAAGGTATTCCACGTAATAAGTTGAAAATCATGTCACAAAAATACATGAAATGATGTGCTATATTTATGTAAAAAAATCACATTAATAAATGGAGACTAAAGTATACAAAGAAACATAATCTTACTTTGACCATAATTATGCTAATTTATCAATATATCATTTTTTTAAATTTTTGGTACTTAATGGGCTTTAAGTCTCACTATAAAATGTAGAATCTAAAACAATGTGATTTGGGGGAAAGTAAACTGATCAATGGAATATAACAAATATCCCTGAAAGAAGAGTACACATCTGGACAATTCAAATGTTTAAAAGATTCAAAGGATGTGGGACAAGGATGAGATATTCAGAAAATGATTCGAGAATCATTAAACACTCATATTGAATGTAATTCATAATATATCCACTAAATCTAAAGTCTCTCAAATGGGTCATGAAATAAAATATAAAACCTGAAAGTATTTCTACAAAAACGTTTGTAACCAGGAACTAAGGAAATATTTCTTAAAGATAACTCAAAAACATACACACTGTGTCAGAAAACTAATTAAACTGGAATTGATTACAATTGAAGACACTGGTAAAAGAATGAAACAGCAAGCTACACTGTGAGGAAATGTTTTAAAATTTTGACATTGTTAAAAGACGTGTATCCAGGATGTTTAAAGTAAGTAAGCATAGATATGTCTTATTATATATAAGATTATTATTATATATGAGATTACTAATTACATTTTATTCAAAAATTTGAGCAGAAAAATTCATCAAAAATATAAGGGGACCAGTTGTGGAACTGGGAAAATGGGTAGCAGGCTCCAACCTTTGCTGAAGAACTACTGGCAGTTGATCACTGCTCTGTGAAGGAGAGCTGATCTTCTTAGACTGTAGATAGTCTAAGTAGAAACCAATGGAGAAAAGTACACTGAGGGATGTCTCATTAACTTGATTTCACAGGCCTTAACATACATCATATTGCATGGAATCCATCAGGGAGATGGGCTATAGTGGTGTGTGGGTGGGAGAGGGTTTACAAATATGATCAAGATGTTTTGTGTGAAATGCACAAAAATTCATCTATCTATCTATCATCTATCTATCTATCTATCTATCTATCATTTATCTATATTGCATACTACCACAAAATGAATTTACTGATTTCAAACACAGACACTCACACACACACATGTGGGGGAAGGGAGGGATGGAGGAAAAGAGAGACAGAGGGAGAGAGAGAAAAATAGATGAACAAAAACTTTGTTCTCAGAGTCTTAGAAGACTCAGGCCCACTGCACATTACATACAGATTTTGGGGATGTAAACAGTAACAATGGTCTTTAAAACATACTTAGACATAGAAGTAGAAAGTTAAAGATCATTTACCATTTGAGTTAACAACAACCCCATATAACTGTGCTTAAAGATGTGAAAATTTTCCTTTAACAAACTATTATGTAAATGCATGCTAAGCATTTTTTCAAACATTCAAAAAGAGAGAATTAACCTAAGAGTTCAAGGACTGACAAATTAATAATGACATGCATACAATGGAATGAAGCTCTTCACCAATAAAGGAACACTCTATTGATCCATGCAAAAACATGTAAAACATGGATCAAGAAATGAAAGGTTTTTACAGCAAAAGGAACAGTTAGCAGAGTCAAAGACAAATTACAGAAGAGAAGAAAAGCCAAATATTCATCAGACAGGTCACTAATATACAGAATATAGAAGAACCAAGTAATCAGCAATAATACTGTTTGTGACAATGAATGGCTTTTATCTCAGCACTTGAGAGTTAGAGACAGGAAGATCTATTTGAGTTTAAGGCCAACTTGGGTCTACATACTGAGTTCCAGGCATGATCTGGCTACACGGTGAGAAATTATCTTAAGAGAAAAAAAGCTAACACAGCTAATAGTTCAACAATAAGTCTACAATAGAAATGAAAAGCTAGAAATGGTCAATAAATACTGTAAATTGTTCAATATCATTAGCTAACACACAAAAGAAAATCAAAACTTCATCAAGATGCCAAATCACCCAAGTCACAACTACTATCATCCAGAAAGCAAATTACAAATTCTATACAGTGGTTCTTCAACAAATGAAACTGAAAACTTCCAGATCATTCATACAAACCAATTCTGTGTGTGAACTTGGAAGATCCAGTGACTATGCTATAGTACTATTTGCACATACAGATCAATTGTCCCAATATTTATAAGATGCAAATTCTGGCACCAGCCAGAAACCTCAGTAGGTAAAGGAATGAAGCAAGTGTGGTATAAGTGCAAAGACTTTTATTCAGCCATAAAGAAGAGTGAAATCATAGGACTGTATGGAAACATTATTTTTTAAATGTAGTCTTAACCATGTCATTTGCAATTATGGATGGATGTAGGGAATCATATTAAGTTAAAGAAAAAAAAGCCAGTTTCACAAATTTCATGTTTTCTCTCATATGGGGAAGCTAAGTTAGGAGTAGGGCATAAAACTAAAAGGGGGATGCATGAAGAATATGCAAGTGAAGAAGGATAAAAAAGAGTAACAGAGAGGAGAAATATGATCAGAGCACACGATGCAGATATGCGGAAATGTAGTGAAACCCTCTCTACTCTACATCTTCTACATGCATGCTTATAAAGCCATACAAATTAAAAACAGGTGAATAGCAAGTGCATTATGTCGATTAAAAGAATCCCAAATTAAATCATTTATAATGATGCATTTATATGACACTCATAGCGAGAAAATCACAGAACTGGAAGGCAGGGAGCAGTTCCTGGAAGTGAGCGTGAACAAGGGGCTTGCTGCTTCCTTTGGTCTCCACGACCAATGATACGGTGATTTTGACTTTGTGTACCGGACTGCGGCTGTCAAAACTTGCAGGAGTACACACTGACAAAAAGTGAGCTCTAGCACATATATAAATCATACCTTAATTTCAAAAGCAATAAAGAAAAACAATTGATCTACTCCTCCCTCTCCTAAGGCCTTTGATGTAAATCTTAGATTGCACCATTTACTGAAGCTTCAAACCTGACATTTTAAATGGAGTCTTTTGATGGAAAAATTTAATCTCTATGAAAATGCATTATAAATACATTGTGCTCTGCATACATATCCTGCAGTGAATAAAAATGAAGAGTTATTATTCCTAAGAATAGTTCAGTCTTAAGAGTACTCATCTTATAATGCATTTATAATAAATAAATGCTAATGTTAGTAAATCAACATTAGCAAATCCTTAGTGAAAATCTGTCCTGTAATGGTCTTTGAAGTCTAAACTGAAGATGGAACTTCCTTAATGAGAAATGAATTATCACATGACATTACTATAAAAGTTTATCAGATGACAATGTAACTAGTTAGAAGTTGATGTAAAAATAAGAAACGCTGATGATCTGTGGGTGACCGTGTTATATGTAACTGATTACTGAGGATGATAATGGTGGCATTGTAAAAGCAGGTGATAACATCACTGTTAGTGCTACAGCAAAAAATGTATCATGTGTTAATTGCTCCCCTAAATGGCCTGCATTTATCAATGAGCAAGAAATTCATGGACATTGACTCAATTAAAGGGGAACTTTTCCGGCACAAACCATGTTAATGTGTCAGATAAGAATACAGTGGTCTTTATAGAGGCTTTAAGCAACCATTGTAGTGTTATTATATCCCTAATATCCAACTGAAGAATGAATGCAGTGGCAATAATGCTTCATCATGTAGCTATGGGAATCATTGTACATTGCCAATGTATGTACAGGTATGTTGCTTGGACTCCAAATATTAGAAGTTTTATAGTGTCTGAATCCTAAAAATAAGAAGTCCTAGTATCTAGGACTTGATAAATTTCATTTACCAATCTAGAAAATATGATGCATTAATGATGATATATACATATCTTTATCAATTTTAGATTGAATACCCATAAATTTTATTGTGGAAATATTGGTAATTAGTCATATAAACAATCTGTTTTTAACTATGAGAGTGTTACACATGCAAGTGTGTATATATTACTATCAGAAAAATAAAGTGATCTATAAATACTAAAAACATATTTGGTGCAAAGGATTTTAGATGTGGCATTCTAGAATAGTAATTTCTTTCTTATTGTCTTCTAGTCTTCAGGAGATCACCAACATGAAACAGATATTTTATTCACTCTGTCTCTCTGTCTCTCTGTCTCTCTCTCTCCATAATCTTCTTATTGTTCTCAATAGAACTTATCACCTAGAACCAGACATCCTAGTTTTGATGCTTAAATAACAATGAAAAATAATATGTTTTGCCTCAGCGATTACCAGGCACTGTACTCCATATTGTTGTTTTCATCATTTGACTGTTTTATGCCCATAAAATATATATTCTAGTTATTTTATCTGAGAGAGATGAATTTCAGAGAGTATTTTAAATCAGGCCATACAAATAAAATTGATAGAAAGTATTATTTCAGTAAGATTTTGCATTTTATGAGCTACCTTTTGACATTTTCTGATTGAAAAATTAATTTTTTTAATGACCATTAGTGACAATAAACTACTGAACTGGAATCATTGTATTGGTGTTTTAAAGTGAATCCTTTTAGTCTAGTACCAGTACTAGATAACAAATTTAGTTAACTGAAGATACAAGTTCAACTTGTGTTTTATAAATTTTCAGATCTCTGAACCAAGAACAGAACTCCTCAATTTTCCATGTCATTTTAAATGAGAATACTCCTGAAAATGAAAACACAACAAAACAAAAACTTTGGGACACATGAAAAGCAATCCGAAGGGAAATTTATTGCTCTAAGTTCCTGTATTAAAAAAATTCAGAAACCACACAAAGAAATGACTTAATGATATAACCTAATATCCAGAAAAACAAGAATAAACCCAACCTAGATAAGAAGAAATAATCATGATCACAGTAGAAGTCAATGAAGCAGAAAGAAAAGCAATACAAAGAATCAGCGAAACTAAGAGTTGGTTCTTCGAAAAGATAAACAACATAGACACAACCTTAGCCCAGCTAACCAAAAGAAAGAAAAAACAGACTTAAATCAACAAAATCGGAGAGAAAAAGGGAAATATGACAACAGATACTAAAGTAATTCAGAACATTATAACATATTTTAGAAATCTATATTTCATTAAATTAGAAATTCTCTATGAAATGGATGAATGTGCAGATTCAACTGAACCAGCAAATTAAAACCAAGAAACGGTTTTTACAGGCTCCTGGGACCTTGCTCATACGAATAGTGCACAAAACCCATGCCATCCAATCAGACCCAGCGTAGAACTTAGGCAGTGGACAGCAGGTCCCAATCTTAGCCAAAGAACTATTGGCAGCTGATTACTGCTGGGTGAGGGAGAGTTGATCTTCTTTAAGGAAGTGACTCTAGATAGGCTGACTGGAACCCAGTGGATAAATTTGCTGAAGGACGTCTGAGTACACTAACTTGACTGGATAGACCGTAACGTATATGACAGAATGTGTGAAATATAGTGAGGTGAGCTAGGGGAGTGTGGAAGGGAGAGGGGGGTATATAGATAATTAACATGTTTTGAGATGTTTTGCATGAAATGCACAAAGATTCAATGAACAAATACATTAAAAAACAAGAAGAAATGAACAACTTACAGACACCCATGGTAAATAAGGAGATCAAACCAGTAATACAAAGCTTTCCAACGAAAAAAGTTCAAGTGCAAATGGCTTCACAGCAGAATTTTTACCAGACATTCAAAGAAGAACTACAGCGAGCATTGATTAAATTATTCAAAAAGATAGAAATAGCAAAAATTACCAAACTCCTTCTACAAAGCCAGGATTCCAAAATCAGGTAAAAGGACAATAGGGGCTGGAGAGATGGCTCCGCAGCTTAAGAGCGCTGGATACTCTGGCAGAGGAACTGAGTTTGATTCTCAGAAACCACACGGCCGCTAACAACCATCTCCGTTCCAGGGGAATCCAACACCCTCTTCTGACCTCTGTGAGCATAGGTACACTTACCTACATGCAGGCAATATATTCATACACATAGAATACACGTAAAATAAAAATAATAAGCAAAATATTTTTAAAAACACAGCAGCAGCAACAACAACAACAAAAGAAACCTACAGGTCAATATTCCTAAAGAACATATATGCAAAATTATCATTAAAATAACTTAAAATCACATACAGGCATATAATAAAAATTACCCACCATGATCAAATTGGTTTTATTCCAGAGATGCAGGTGTCATTCAACGTCCATAAGTCAATAAATGTAAAAAGTCATATTAATGGACTTAAAGACAAAAATCACACAATAATCTCAATAAGTGTTTAAAAAACCTTTGACAAAATCTAGCATTCCTTCATGATATTTTTACTGTTTATATTTTATGTGTATAAAGGTATGGCCTGCTTACATATAAGTGCTCCTGTATTATGTAATGTCCACGGAGGTCAGCGGAGAGCTTCACATGCCTTGGAGCTGGAGCTACTGATAGTTGTGAGCTGCCTTGTGGGTGCTGGGAACCAAAACTGGGCTCTCTGTCAGAACAACCAATGCTTTTAACTGATGACCCATCTCCCCAGCCCCAGGAATGTTTATTTTTTTGAGACTCTCAGAAATACCTTATGGCATGGCAAATAGGGAAGCACCAGAACCAGCTGTATATCCAGAAGTGCTCTTCTTGTAAGCTCATTTCTTCACCTCCAGTGAGTACTTATTATTATTGCTTATTTAATTTTTTGCAAGAATTAATACGTGAGCACATGATGCACACATTTGGGAATATACACGTGCATGTATTATACATCCATCATATAACTTTCTGTCCATGTTTTCGAAAAGAAGAGCCAAATGATGGAGTCAGAAACCCTGGACTCTCCATCTTCTCACAAACTTACTGTTTCAGCAACAATTCAAATGTGAATTCCCTCTGGGAGAAGTTGGAAATATATATAAAGGTTCTAGAACCCATGGTAATTGCTAAGTCAACCTTAATTAAAATTAGAATAGATAAGTGGAACACGTCACTGGAGGGCCTGGCCATAAAAAATTGCCATGTGACCTTCAAAAGAATGTCTAGCTCCCTGCATACCTGGAGGAGAAAAAGGATACCCTTATAAAGAATGAGAAGTATCATAAATTTGTTAAGCCATCCTCAAAGTACTTGTTAATGGATCTGGTACAGTTTACGCTTGTGGGAAAGAGAAACAGTGGCTTATATTGTTCAGTGTAATCAGTCTTCCCTTCGCCTTAGAGCAAGTGAGAGAAAAATCTCAGATCACAGCTTCTCTTTAAGGAAGTGAAGAGTTCTTTTTCTTTTTTTTTTTTCTTTCAGGTTTTGGTGGCTGAACAAAAACAAACAAAAAATATCAACATTTGTCTCAGCAGCCTCAAACAGTTCACAATCACATGCTGTCAGTCACCTGGAGGAGAATGAAGATGGTGTTCTGAGAGAGTAGAGATCATCGTGTCTCTGTCCTTTCCCCCTTGGCTCAAGAGAGTAAGTAGAGCCAGGATAGCTGCCTGCCTCTCCCATGGAAGCCAAGTGCTAGAAAAGACCCCCAGTATTGCTGGCCAGGTAGACTGGTGAGGGTCTTTTGAGAAATGCCTTATTTGTCTAATGGGGAGAAACCAATGTACAGAATGAAAAAAAATAGATGAATCAGATAAACCTGTTCCAAAAATATAATTCTCAAAGAAACAAATACTTAAATAAAAATAAAATTACTTCAGGGATAACTATAAATAACTTTAATAAAGATACAATCAAAGCTCAAAAGAACATTGCACTGACAGAAGGACAAGTTCAGCAAGCAAATAGAAAACGTTTAAAAGGACAAAATGGGAAATATAAAGCTGAATAACACACGAATAGACCATTAAACAATGAGAAAATTGAGTCAGTACTCCAAAAGATTCCCTGAAACAACACTCTAGAACCAATGGTTCCACAGGTAGTTTTTATTACATTTTAAAAGGAATTAAATATTCCTATTCTCTGCACTTTGACCAGTTATTCTCATTAACTACTGTCCACTTGCACCAAGAAACCTCTGATGAGGTCTGAGATCAACACTGATCTATGGGTAGAGACACATATATTTAGAGTAGTTTGATACTTTGTCCGTTTAGCAAAATAATCTTAGTAGTTCATCCATGGTGACTACAATATTCCAGTAATGGGTTCCTGGTCAGATTTACAGACCCAGGAATGTGTTTCCTCCTGTAACCTGGCCTTAAGTTCAATCAAAATATGTTTGGTTACTCCCGTAACATTCAGGTCTCTATTATACCCACGGGCAGAGCATGGCAGGCTGGGCATAGCTCAAAAGGTTCACAGCTCGGTAAAGCTGCTGATAACTTTTCTCCCCCAATAGCCTGCACTGCATTATCCTGCCCTGTCAAGACAAGCCAATATTCAGTAAGCTTTCTAATCATTACCACCTTGGTTTCTTCAGACCCTATGATCAAAATGTGTGGTGTGTCTAGCAGTGTTTTACCACCCAAATCTGGTGAAAAATGAAGAGCAATAATAATACCCTGCCTTGTTTAGGGGGGTCTCTAACACGTCTGACAAACAGCTCCCAGGGAAGTATCCCATATCTGACACTGAGCTTTTAATTTGGCAACTCATTGTTTCTGGGAGGAACATTATCCCCTTTGTGTGGTAACTCCAATTAAATTTATAATATATATTGATATAGATATAGAAAAATATGAAGCTTATTCAATAGTCAGTTTCCATATGAATTTTCAGTTATCCTTGGTGTTCATTATCCTTCCCTAAGTCTTCCTCTGCCTGACCTTCTCATCCCTCTGACCACTTATACCTCCTCCCCATTATCCTCTTCTTCTCCTTACATCACCTGTGCTCTGCTATCCCTCATCCCTTAGACCTTTCTGTCTTTACCCCTAATCCTTCTCTAGTTTCCTAGTTTCTATAGGTACTCCAAGTTAAACTCACAAATCTAAAGATTCAAAGCTAGAAAACATATATGAGAGAGAGCACGAAGCATTTGTCTTTCTAGGTCTTGGTTACCTGGCTCGGTACAATTTCTTTTCCAGTTCCATCCATTAACTTGCAAATTTCATAATTTCACTTTTCTTTACAGCTGAATAAAGTTTCAGAAGAGACTACAGAAGGCCCAGTCATAAAGGAGACAGCTATATGTCACCCCCCACACACACATATATACACTCAAAACTCACAGAACATTATGGAAGAAAGTGTGTTACTATAAGAGCTAGATGTCAGGGAGGATCAGGGAGAAACATTGTCTTCTGGATATGACAGGACTGCTGCACTCATAAACGCACAGCGACTGTGATTGCCTGTGCAAGACCTGCACAAGATTAAGCCAATAAAATTTTCAAAATGGTGAGAAGAAAAAAATATGAGTCCTCACCCCTGAGGAGAAAGTGGCAGGTTTGGGTAACTGGGGAAGAGAAAGTTTGGTTTTCTTTAATGGCATGGAGCTTGGTATGTCAAACATGCTCCAGGAAATTCTCACAACCATTTTCTACATGGCTAATACAAGTTGGAATCAGTGGAATCTTTTTTAAAAGAGTACTTTACTCAGCAAAACTGTCATAGTTCAAGGAGAAAGAACAGATTTCCATGATATAAATAGGCTAAAAGATTTCCTGCCCCATGGAGAATACTGCAAGCAATACTATGGTCTGAAGAGAGGAATAAATATGGCCAAGATGCTACAGAAAGAAAACCAATGAAGCTATAATAACTGACACACACAATAGGACCAAGATCACAAACAGGAAAAAAAAAAGATGGCAAACAGCACACATCTTTCCATAATAAATTTAAACTATAATAGTATCAACTCTCCAATCAAAAGATACAGCTTAGTATCTTTTACTAAGCTTAGTTAAAGGTATTAAGAAACAAAATTTATTGTTTCTATTTTTGTCTATAACATACTCATCTTACCTTCAAGGATGAAAAGATGGAAAAAAGTATTTGAAGCAAATGAGACCAAGAAAGTAGAAGGAATTGCTGTATGAATATCTGACAAAATAAACTCCAAACTAAATAAGAATAGATTAAGAAGTATATTTTAATCTGATTATGACAACAATTAACCAAGAAGATGTTATAATACTAAATACACATGCACCATAAATGGACTCTATTTTACTTCAAGACACAAATTATGCAGAATTCAGTAATACTGAATATTTAATGCCCTGCTTTCTCCAATTGACAGGTCATTTGGACAGAAATGAAGCAGAGCTACATCAGAAATAAATGACACAGATCCAGTGGACCAAGCAGAGTTCTATATAACATTCCACCCAACAATGGTTTATACACATTCTCCTCAACAGCCCATAAAAATGTCTCTGAAGATGATCACATACTGATACATAAAACACACACACACACACACACACACACACACACACACACACACACACATACAACTCAATGAATACAGAAAACTTGGAACATCTCCATGTATCCTATCTGACTCCATGCAATAAAACTTAAAATCAACAGAAAAAGAAACTAGCAATTACATGCAGTCATGGAGATTAAACAAAATCCTACTAAAGAATGAGTGGTTCAAAGAAGATCTAGGAAGAAATAAAAACATTCCTGGAATTAAATGAAAATATAACACAATAAAATCTCTGGGACAATGAAATGTAGTCCAAAGAGGGAATTTTTATAACTCTAAGTGCCTACATTAAAATATCAAAATGAGCACAAATACAAAGAATCTATGAATCTCAGAACTGTTTCTTTGAAAGGATAACAAAATTGACATAACTTTAGTTCAGTTAAATGAAGAAAGAAAGAAAGAAAGAAAGGAAGAAAGAAAGGAAGGAAGGAAGGAAGGAAGGAGGGAAGGGAAGGAAGGAGAAATAAAGAGGAGACATAAATTAACAGAATCAAATGAACAGGGACACATTACAACAGACACTAAAGAAATCCAGAATATTATAAAGGAATGCTTTAAAATCTGTACTCATTGAGTTAGAAAACCTGAAAGAAATATATGAATTCCTATGTTTAATTGAACCACTAAAGTTAAACCAAGAATAGATAAACAACTTCAAAGTACTCTTAACAAATAAGAGGACTGAAACAGCAACATAATGCCTTCTCACTGAAAAAAAAAAAAAGTCCAGGTTCAAATGAATTCACAGCAGAATTCTACTAGAGTCTCAAACAAGGTACAGCCATCCCGCTTAGATGCTCCAAGCTCCTCTATAAAGTACTACTCCAATAGCAAAACCAGGTGAAGACAATGCAAATAGAAAAATGCAGGCCAGTATTTCTAACATTCATAGAAGATTATCATCATGGATGTAAAATGCATGGATACATTGATGTAAAAACTATTAATAAAATACTTGCAATCCCTATACAGAGATATAGAAAAACATCATCTACCATGATCAAAGTGACTTTATTCTAGATATTCAAGGATGGTTGAACATATATAAGTCAATACATGTGATACATCATATAAATAGACTTAAAAGCAACAATCACATAATTATAGATGAAAAAAAATCCTTTGACAAAATACAATATAACTTTATGATGAAATAAACCTAGTGAAAATTTGGCCAAAAATAGACAATATCACACTTTCATATATTTCAAGTTGATTTTTGTGTATTATATGAGTTCACTTTCAGGAAGTTTCAGTGTAGCAAGATGAATAAACTCTAGAGATCCTCTGTACCATACTGGGACCACAGAGAAAAGCAAAATATCCTACAAACAAAATTGGGGAGACCTTACCTGTGTTCTTGTCACAATAATATTAAATCAAATTGAATTTAATGTAATTTAATTTAAAATAACTACTCATCACAAAGTACAAATAGAAATTTCTGACAAGCTAATACTATGTGTTAATGTGTAATTTTCTTGCTACTTCTAAAAACATTTGAAATTTAAGATGCCCTCTCAGTTTTTAAATATATGAGAATTTAAACACTCATAAACATAAAATAAAAATTAATCAGTTAAAATTACTTTTGTTCCTCCTTAATGTGAAACATGATAAACAATTTTTTTCTGTAGTATATTAAGATAAATGAGTATTCCTTACTTAAAAAAATAAGACAGCAATACCTAGTGAACTCTTTTGGCAAAGTTTGAAATTGCAAGATACTTATTTAATATCTTAATTATTTTCTCTCTTATTAGAAAATTTGTATATCTAAGGTATGGTGGCACATAGCAGATGGAAGCAGATGGATCACGTTTTCAGACCACCATTGACTCCATAATGTGGTCAAGGCCAAGCACTTGAGATTCAGAACAGAAAAATTAAATAGACACCCCCAAATTAAATGTTTGACAATCCCAATAAAACCAAGAAAAAAATAAAGATAAGAATTATTCTAAATAAATGTCCAGTACATTGTGAATAAAGTTTTTCCATAAATTAAGAAATGTTAATTTAAATTATGACTATAAAAATATATTTAAGAAGATATTTAACAAATGTTTAAATAAAATGAATAAATTATGATATATAAATATTTTCAACCATATTTTAAAAGAAGTATATAAAAATGTATAGAATATAACATATATAATGTATAGAAAGAATAGATTTTACAATCTTAAGAGATAGCAATATGTTAGAGATAGTAAAATATTCTTATATGGTTTATGCAGTCCACACTGAGAGACTCCTTGGAATTTAAAACTTCAAAACCAGTTATTTCTTTGGCCCATAATTTTGATTCTGGAAAAACTGGCCTAGTATGAAAAGTATGAAAGTGCATGCACTTAATCCCAGATTTAATGCCAAGCACTGCAATAAAAAGACAAACAAACAAGTAAAATAAAATAAAAATAGTCAAAAGGCGTACAGATCCAGGTGTCAGACAGTCAGATTTCCCAGCAGAAGTGGTATATTTCCCTTTCTTTGTCAACATATAAAAACCATAAAACTTTTTTTAATTAAATTGATTTATTTTTATTTTATGTGTAGGGTTATTAATGTCTGCATGCATGTAATTGATCCTGTATTTTTCAGTCCCAGTGGTGGAAAGGAGAGGGCGTATGATATCCTGGAACTGGAGTTACAAATGGTTGTTATCCATCATGTACGTGCTGGGATTTGAACCTGGTTCTTCTGCAATAACAGCCATTATTCTTAACTGTTATGTCAGCCCCAGAACCATAAAGCTTTTTTCACCCAAGAACAAGAGCAAAACTTCTGCGTTAGTATTCTTACCGACTGAAATGACTGTTCTTCCTTTCCTACAACCACATAGCCTCAAGAGAGGCATCTTCCTACTGATTCTCTCTGTCTCTATCTCCTCTCTCTCTCTCTCTCTCTCTCTCTCTCTCTCTCTCTCTCTCTCTCTCTCTCTCTCTCCCTTTCTCTGACTTTATAATTTAAACTTAGGATCTTGTGCAAGACTCCCAAAAGGCAACATAACCTCCTGAAGCTAGATACAGTCCTCATGCCATCTCCAGCTTTGCCACATTCACCTCCATTTCTGATGGAACTCAAGGAACCTGAGAATAAACAGGGAGTTTCCCATTCTTTCTAAATCTCAAAGTACATGGTCACTATCTCTCTCATTTCAGGAAAAGCAAATTCAATTTCCTTAAATAATTTTGACTGTCAGATAAAAAGAAGCCATTGTTTTAGTGCCCAACTCTATTAATGGAAATTATGGCTTTATTTTTAAATGCCAATAATCCTTCAAGTGGCCCAAGAATTATGAACTTCATAGAAAAAATGAGGATTAAAAATCATTAGTAAATTTCCTTTGTGAGATGATAAGCCTTTAAAATGCTATGTTGAATCAAGGAAAGAGTTTTCTCAAGTTTTTCCTAGCGAAGAATCATATACAATTAGCAAGTAAATAAATGCAAAATATGAAGAAGGAATATTTTCCTTCCAAGATGAGCCAACAACTCAAATAAAAATGAAATATCTAATAATTCAAATGAGTATTTTGCAATCCAAAGATCTGCAGCAATTTTCTCTAAGAGAAAAATATTAATTTAAAGGATATATTTTTGTAACTCTTTAAATTATAGAATATCTTCTAGCTCAAATTATATGTAATTTTTGCTAGGCCAAGTTAAAATAATATAACAACCAATAAAATTATTTTAAAGATACAGAAGAGATAAAAATATTGATAGTCACCTTCTGGTTTGAGGAAGTCATAATAACAATAAAGAATACAATTTTAAAAATATGCTTTAATTTTTTATAAGTTGTTCCATTCTGACATTCAATCTGTCGGATAAATACATTAAATGGCTTTTATTCCTTCATTTTTCTTTGCATATCTGTTCAGACAACCAGCTTTATAACAATAAGAAATTTGGGTTATAAACTAAGAATATTCTATGTTATATATGAACAGTTTTAAGTGGCCCATCAACAGTACACACTTACATAGCAATTTTTGGTTGACAAACTTGGTAAACAACTGAATGCCCAATTTCTCTCTGCAGGGTGGTGATGAAGGGTACCCAGAGAAGAAGGGTGTTACTGTTACTAGCACATTGTGCCTGAAGCTGATAGTTCACAAAAAATCAAACAGTTACCAAGATCGGAATACAAAGCATGGTGTTATTCACGCTAATAACTTATGTTTGTGTACATCCTTACAATTTATTTTAGATTCTTGATTTTATGCTCAAGAGTAGAAATTAAATAATAGTCTCCACCAACTCATTAAAGTTGCATAAGATAAATGTGTCATAAACACAGGTCATTAACGGAACCTTGAAAGATCATTCATTCTACACTCTCCTTCAAATGGTAATAAGTGTCTGATTTAACTTTTAAGAAGAACATAAAACAAATCAAATTGCCTATCAGTAAGCTTATCATTTGCAAAAATCTCATCTCAGAATAATTAAATAAAAGTGATAAACCTAAAACTTCATTATTAGTGATCATGAAATGGAATGGTTTTCTAGTGTCTCAAAGAAGATCTTATTTTAGAAAAGGCTCTTCATTTAAAAAATAAAACAACTTTGTGAAAATCCTTTCAAATTCTTGATGCAAGACCACACAGGATTCATGATGAAAATTAAACACACGGCAAAGTAAGGCAAGTTTTAAATATAAATGCATATTACAGACACTTTAACTCTCTTTATAAGTAAAGAGTTTTGCTGACATATAAAAAGAAATTCAGAAATTCTTCAAAATGAAGAGACAATTTCAGTGAATGAGTAAGAAATGTATATGTATTAGACATATATATGTATATTTATAGAGAGAGTATTTATAAAATTGGCATTAAGTAGAATGTAGTGGCATATAAAGTAATGCAGAACTAAAATATTCAAGGCTAGAAATCTGAATTTGTATAATGAGGGGATATTAGTGGCTGTTATGAGGGATGGGGACCATGAGGAACATCAAAAAAGTGGAAAACAAATTAAACAGAATTTTCATGCATTCAACCAGAAAATGAAGCAAAACGCTTTTTTAAAAACAAATAATTCATAAGGTTAATGTAGAAAGATAATTGGGAAATGAAAGTTTTAACTGAAATACCCCCAAAATTTGATTGATTAATGCCATATATTTTCAATTGCTTTCAGATTATAACTATGGCTTGTTTCTGGTATAGGGGTCAAGAAGATGTAAATGGCTTGAGGGGCAAATACAAATGTCTGTCTTTGGAGAGCTCCATATTCTGTTTGGAGTAGAGGAAATAAAATCACCAGAGAGAAGATCTGCACTATGAGAGGACACTGTATGGTTTTTCTTGGGTATTTTCTGATTCTAACCAATGTCCACATGTTGAAGGATCTGAACAGGAGAGAAGCACCAGGAAGTGTCGATCAATTGGAGTTAAATTGCAGTTAGTAAGATGCTCTGGTACTCTATTGCCAAGTAGCACCACATCAAACAGTGATGTGTTACAAATTTGAAAGCCAGAAGAGAGTTAATTAAAGTTTTCATCAAAGACAAATGATAAATGTGTGAGGAGATAGTTATGTTTAAACTGTTGAAACATCAACAATGTATGTATAAAGTAAAACATCATGAGGCTCCCAATAAATATTTCAAAACAGAATCTACATTTTGTTTTGGAAGCATTGACTGCGAGAAAGCAGAGAAGATCCAAAACTAGTACATTAGAGAGGTGAAATACTTGAGAGGTAAAGGGAGGAAAAAGAACTAGCGTAAGAAAAGGGAGGAATGAGAGCTGACCCCATCACTAAGCATGCTATCCCATAATATTCTTACTGAGCAATAGAGTTGCTTCTGCAATGAAATTAATAACTACATGTGCTTTATGAAGCCAAGAAGAACATTTAGTTGTTGGCTTGGGGTGAAAAACAATGCAAATTAGAGCCCCTGTTAAGCACACCAGAGTCTTAGATGAAAGTCTTCCTGAGTCTGGCCAATACATAAAGGCAAATCAGACAAGTTGTTTATTTGTATGTCTAGTGAGAAACAGGGTTGGAGCAGCACTCACAGTGGTCCATGTCCTTTGCACTAAACTAACTGTAAAGTCTAGGAGAATTTTACTTTAACTGTAACTGCAAAATTCTTTGTTGAAGCATTAATTCTGTTTATTTCTTTCAAGCTGAAGAATTTAATCAAGGCAAGATGGAGTCTCAGCAAGACGATTGTCAACAGAAAAAGAGAAATTCCCAAACTTTGCATAAATTAATGAACGTGAAAAAGCATTAATTCATTATGATTCAAAATATAAAATGTATTTCTATTTAGCACTCCACATAAGGACTTGAGAGTCCAATTTATTAATACAGTTTTGCCTTAGGTATAACTCATGGTGGGTTTGTGGAAATTCTAAGTACATTCTGTGGTTGTTTACTTGGTTGCAGAATGCATAGTGGAAATGCACAAATTTAGCAATCAGAATTCCCTAACTAACTCTGAACTCATGCAACAAGAATCACTGTAGAAGATCTTGCAAAGAGAACACCACTAGAGCTGCTCCCTCTAAATATGCTAAAGCAGAACTGATGCTACATCTCTGTGAAGATGACAAAGTTGTGTGCTACCATCACAGATATACAGGAAAGAGGAGAAGTGGGTGCTTGTTGTTACCAAAGTTCCATGATGATGTGTCTATTTGATTGATTGGAAAGAAAAGGGGAAGATACTGGAGAACAGTAAATTACCCTAAATGTAATTGAATAAACATGTATTCAGTTCCAGTTAATCTTCCAGATACAATTTATTTGCAGTCTCTTCACTGGAGATACTATACTTTGGTGAGCACATTCCTATACCTTGGTGAGGTAATGATGGAGTAAACACACACACACAAACACATGCACACACACAGGTGCACATTTATCACATTTATCTATTTGGAATGGCAATAAAAGTAAATTTTGTTTCACCTGACAAAGACAAATATATATATATATATATATATATATATATATATATATATATATATATTGATAACAGTTACTATCTTACCTCAACCTATCTGAATTTGCATTCCATTATTGATGTTGCATTTTATTCTGGACTGCCTCATTGATGGCGTTATTTTGATTATAGGCAGAGGGTAGTGAATATTCAGATGCCTTCACATGGCATATGCACCGAATGATGAGGTAAGTTAAAGACACTCTCAGGAACAATGGAAAAGGGCCCCAAACACTCAGCTTTGCAATAATTAATATTTTAACATGACATTTTAAAAGGTAGAGCTCATGAAAAGCTTCTAATGTAAATATCTTGAAATTGTGAGTAAAATCAGAATACTTCCTGGTGATTTTTTTTTCACTAAGGCTCAATTATGGTGCAACATTACCCTGCTGTTATTCCTGAAGAGTAAACCTGAACCAACCACAGTTGGTTCACAGACTCAGGGCTTTGTTAGAGGGATTTCAATTTTTTTATTGAATCATTGTATGTTTCATTCAGAATATCTCAATCAATCTTAATCATGCTTAAACCCCCTTCTTCACCAGCACCCCTCCAGAGCTCCACAACTGGAATTCATACATTGTTTTTTCATTTGTGTTGAGGTCTACTGTTGCCAAGTTAGTGTCCCCAAATATTCCTCAATGCACGTTCATCCACTGATGTGGTCAGTTCACCTAGTGTCCTCCCTCCCTTTAGGAAGATTAGATCATCCTCACCCAAGAGTAATCAGTTGCCAATATTCTTTTAGCAAAGATTGGGGTCTGCTACATATTTCTCCAGTTATGTGCTGGATTTTTGTCTGCTCGAGTTTGTATGTCTTGGAACATGTTGAAACCGTTATTGTGTTCATATGAGCAGAGTCCCAGTAACTTGTAGGATTCTATTTCCACACAACTCTTCACTGTCTCTTACAATCCTTCTGACCCCTCTTCTGCAATGACCCCTGAACCTTGGGTGACTGAAACATAATATTGGAGTCCTGTCCAGGCATCTGTAGATTCCTAATCTCCTTTCTTTGGCCACTTGTGACTTTTTGTGTTATTGGCCCTCTGTTGAATCAGGGAGCTTCTTGAATGAGAGTTGAGAGATTCAATAATGTCCTCCTTACCTCTTGTTCCATGTTGTGTGAGCTTTAGGTGTAGAAACTGCATTGGAGATGTGCTGCTTAGACATGGGCAATTAATAGACAATGTCTATTTGTGTTCAGTTGTGGTACTTTGTAGTAGTTTCCACCTGGCACAATAGAAGCTACTTTAATGAGTATGTCTTGTTTTCAGCAATAATGTCTTACCATCAAGTTCCTGGAGGCAATCAAGGGCTGTGACAATAGCCTGTATAATTTTAGGAGTTTTTTGAACCACTCTGGCCAACAACTCAAAGGAGAAAAATCACTTGTTTGGCACTGTTCCATAGCATGTAACCTTCAACTAAACTATGCACATGGATTCCTGTAGAGATATTGTATGTGTAATTTGTCATTAGGTTGTTAGACTAATATGATTCCCTCTAGTGTTTTAAACTAAGTAAACATTAATTATCCCCTCTCTCTCTCTCTCTCTTTCTCTCTCTCTCTCTCTCTCTCTCCCTGTCTAATCTTCCCTCCATCAGGAATTAAGGTCAATGTCAAAAAGTGGGACCTCATAAACTAAAAAGCTTCTGTATATCAAAAGAAACAACAAAGGAAGCGAAGAGAAAATTGATAAAGTGGGAGAAATCTGCACTAGTAATACATCTGACAGAGGTTTAACATCCAGAATATATAAAGAACTCAAAAAACAAAGTATCAAGAAAACAAGTGACCCAATTAAAAGATGAAGTAAGGTGTGAGCATAGAATTCTCAAAAGAAAAACTAAAGATGGCTAATAAACATCTTAAAATTTGTTCAACATCATTAATAATTAGGACAACGCAAATTAAAACTAATATTTCATCTTCCTCCAGTCAGACTAGCTAAGATCAAGAGGATAAATGATTCCAAATGCTAGAGAGGATGTGGGGAAAGAGGAAAGCACGTTGGCTTCTGGTGGGATTGTAAACTCATGCAACTGCTATGGAAAGCGGTGGGGAGAACTCTTACAAAAACTAAAAATGATTCTACCATTTAACCTAGTTATACCACTCCTTGGCATATACCCAAAGGACTTATCATTGCAGAGATGCTTGTACATCCTTCTTTGTTTCTGATCTTTTCATAATAGCTAAGAGATGGAAGCAACCTAAGTGTCCCTCAACTGAATAATGAAAACGTAGAACATTTACACAATGGAGTTCTACTCATCAAGAAAGAAAGAGGAAATTATGACATTTGCAGGTAAATGGATGGAACTAGAAACTGTTATAAACTAAGTAAAGCAACACAGATTCAGAAAAACAAGCAACATATGTTCTCCCTCATTTGTGGATCCCAGCACCAAATCCTTATATGTGAGTATATATCCTGATGGAACTGCAGGGATTAGGAACATGGAAAGGAACCAGGGAGGTAAAGGGAGAAAAGGAACCTGAGAGAGAAGAATAGTAAGAGACAAGTATTACCAAGGGAGAAACAGGTAAAAGGGGGTTATTAAAATCAGTGGGGGGCGGGAGGGTTATACAAGGAACTGTGAGGATAAAGGGAAAGAAGGAGCTCAAGAGCAGTGGGGCCAAAGGAGATTGGTATCATCACGGGAGAAGTGGGGATTTCAATTTACATAACTTGAAAAGAGCTGGAGGAATAAAATCTGGACCACTATTCTTAGAAAATTACAGAAAGGTCTATTAGTACTTTAGCCTGATGTATGGGTGTAGGTTAGACACTACTCCAGGTTGGAAGAAAATGTTTAGCTACCAAGAACATCATAAAACACTAAAACCCAAGTTTACAGAGACTTCAGTATAACTTCCCAGTGCTATTATTATACATGCAGTTGTGGAACAGACTACAACATTATTACATCAAGACAAACTCACTCTATCACTCTACTGCCGCAATTACCCTATCTGACAGCCATGTTTTCTTTAGAATGATGTGCTGTGCTTCACTTAAGTTTTCCAAATCATTAGCCTGACCTCCCACTGGAAAACTTACGCAGATGCCTGAAAGAAAGGGATGCTACAAAATGTTCCTGTTACCTGTGACAAAGAAAGGAAAAGAAAACTATCCTCTTGTCATCTCAATTTGTGTGTAGTCCTTTTAACCATCTCAGATGTCTCAATATACACAAAGATTGTCTCTCTTTTCTGATTGTATCAAAACAATTATTACTTATGTAACATTCTATAAATGCATACATAAAGATGTCAGTAACTCAAATAAATATTCATCAGAAAGCCAGATTGATCTGTTTAATACCTTTAAATGGAGTAAGTGATAATGAATTTTCATTTTTGGTTTCTTATTAATTTTTAATATGTTTAATTTTTATATCTGATTAATCATTAAAGTGATGAAAGTTAAATTCAACCAAGGAAACACAATGTAACTTTTTTTTACACTAGTTTAAAAATATCTTTACTTAGTGAAAATGCTCATCTGAAAGTATAGTAACCATTTTTAGTGTTATTTAGTTGATTGATATGGCTTCTAAAATATAATAAGATTATACATGGCAAAACAAGAAATGTTGGCGTGCCTAGGTGATTTATCTGTCCTAAATCCATCATTCTCATCCCACTGCCTAGTTGAAACAGGGATCTTCAAAGAAGAGTCTGGCCTACTTGAAAAAGCCTTTGTGCCTAGTGATTATTCATTAATGGAGAATAGCTGTATGAATACGCTTATGGATGAATATAAGGATAAATGGATGAATGGATAGACAGAGGGATAAGTAAATGGATAGATGTGTGGATGAATGGATGGGGATCATTATGTATTTTATTTAGTGTTTCTGTCACTCTAGTTCTGCATGATATGTTCCCTCCCTTTCAAACATTACACAAGCATCTCAACTTCTCAGTTCTTAGTGGTTGATGATTATTATTCTGCTAAAAGTCCAGTGTTTATTGCAGCAAAGGCTGTTGCATTACAATCATCATTGTTCTAAGTAGAATTACTGCATTTGAGATTAACAGTTTACTTTTTACTCTCATTTTTTTAGAGTAATTATTTTAATGTTTATTTTTAAGGAGAGAATATGGTTAATCCTGTTTAATTTTCTTTACCTTTTTGTTTGGCTCCCTAAGCTTTCAAAATAATGAAAATTCACTGCACATACATTGGATTCTCATCCTTTTGTCTTCATTCCTTATGCTGTCCTTCATTCAGTATACTTCTAATGTAGTTACAAGTTACCGAGAGGATTTTGACTCTATTCTTGAGACAGATTATTTACATTTTCATACGCCATTCTGAATTTTTCATTTACATTCATTTAATCCAATAAAAGTCCACTTTTCTCATTTGAGGTCTTCAAATATACTTTGGAGGTTCAAATTCTTAACAGTTGTTTCTTATATGTTTCACTTTAAGAGTTTCTATTTCCCTAGAAAATCTTCCATCTGTGAAATACTAGGACAAGTTTACACTTCAGTTTCTCCCATATAAGTCAGCTTTTCAGATACCCTAAATATCTCATGTAATAAGTTTTCCTTGAAGCCGAGCAACAACTAGCAATAATCATCTAGGAAAAAGGATCATGATCATTCTGCTTCCTTCCCTCACTGTCTTCACATAAAACTATTTACAAGAACTTACAATTCAGTCCACTCTACTACAACACTTTCTTTGGGACTGAAGAGCTAACTCAGCAGTTAAGAGCACTGGCTGCTCTTATAGAGGACACAGGTTCAGTTTCCTGCACCCACATGGTGGCTATCAACCATCTGTTAACTCCATTTCCCAGGGATTCAAAGCCCTCTTCTGGTCTCTGTGGGCACTGAATACATGGGGCCACTTAAAAAAAAAAAAAAAAAAAAACCAACACTCATACACATAAAGTAAAAATTAATTAATTAGCTAATTAATTAAATATTTTAAAATATATCCTTTCTTCCTTAAAACTAGCATTAATTTATTCATTCTTTCCTTCCAGCATCTTGGTAAGAAAATCTATGGGTCTTAATGAAAAAGACAGAATATTATTAATAGAGCGCAAAGTCTTCTAGAAAAAGGGGTGGCCACTCGTTCACCAACGTAAATGGAATGGGGAACAGTGCACGCCTCTGAGTGTTTTGCCCTTGCTCTTTGTTACCCTTCAGAATTAGACAGTAAAGCCTATTGCTTAAAACATTTCATGCATGAGTCATAGTGTACTATGAGTGTTATAGTCAGAACTTAGATCAGAGTTCTTTTAAATACAAATCATAATTTTAAAGAAACAAGGAAGAAAATGAAGATATTTCACATACAAATTTACAAATCCACCATCACCCTCAGCAGCTTGACATGTGTTTTTCTTTAGCTTGTTTCTGGCTACAATCTGCAGTAGACTGCTTCTTTATTGTTTTTTTTTTTTTTGCATGGAATAAAAATCTGTTAGAATGTTTTCGAGTTGACTTGCAAGCACGTCCCAGCTCCTGAAGCTTTTTGACAGTCCCATTGAGAAAAGACCAACACACTGTCTCTTAGTTGCAATTTCAAAGTCATTCTCCTTTCTAGATGTCTTCCCAAGGTCCCTCCAGTCTTCACTCCTTTCCCATAAATTCCAGCTTTCTGCTGCCCTCTCCTGGCTCACAATAGCATATCGACATTTAATTCTAATGTTGGAAATAAATCTTGAGTTTTGCATTACAAAGAAAGTAATGATTCTGAAAATCGAGTGTTCTCCAAATTTCCATGGAAGCTTGTGATAAACTGTCAGCTACACTGCCTGTCATTCAGATTGCAATTCTGTACATCTGGGAGAGGAGTCATTTTTAATAGATAGTGTTACTCTGCTTTATGTCAATGACAAGCCACATTTCAGAGAACCTTGAGACAGAAAAATATGACTCAAGGTCTTGGTCCTAGTATCTTTGACTATAAGAAAGATTTTAACAGATGGTAATTTAGAAAACCAGGACTTTATATACTATTTAGCTTAAATATTTCAGATTAATTGTGTAAACACTTGAACTAAAGTGTTAACAGTTTAGAGTTATTTAATTTATTTGGAATTAAAAGTAAAACTTGGCCTCCAGCATATATATTAACTCTTTTAAATTCTTAAGTTTAGCTGCCCTGTCTCAGTTTTGATGTTGATATGTCATTGTATCATATAATATCTTTCTTCCTGCAATCAAGTACTTCCAAATTTTTCACTGAACCTATTTGCAAATGTCAGGTTTTTCATGATTAGTTGTCTCTTTTTAAAAGGCAACCATGTAAGAGTTGTTCAAATTAGAAAATACTAGACAATACAAACTTCTTTCTCACGGGTGCATAGACAAACAATTCTCTATATCAGCCACTAAAATTTTTATTCAAAACCTTAGGACTTTAATAATCTATCAACTCATAAATCCTACTCACTAATTCTGATTTGATTGAACTGAGTAGATTCTGAATACTAGGATGCTGAAAGGTCCTCCCTCTCCAGCCCCAAGTCAGTCCAATGTGCACTAAAACTCTGAATTCTGTCACGCATTAGTTGTTGATAATCTGTTCTTTTAGGGTCTGTAGATCCCTTTTGTCCCATCTCCATTTCCTTTCATCTTTATCCCAAGTTATTCAAGGAATATTCTGTATCTTCAATACGGCAAAACTAAGGAGTATAGTAGTGATTCTGACACAACTTGCTGGCTCAGTGCTGAGAAGGCAAAAGACCACTATACTTTTTTCTTTAATGAATAGAAACTGCCGTTTTCTTAAATACTGCCCAAAGACTCTGGTGATATGTTAATTTGATTTAATCAGCTAAGAAAATAAACAAATATCATTTTATACTTTTCTCAATATTCATTGTTTTAAAAATATGTTTCATTTTATGTGCATGAATGTATTGCCTGCATGTGTGTAAGTGCAACCATGTCATGAAATGCCCAAAGAGGACAGAAGAAATTGTCGAAACCCCTAGAACTGGAGTTACAGATGATTCTTAGTTCAGATGATTCTGGGTTCTGAGAACAAACCCAGGTCCTGTGCAAAAGCAGTCAGTATTCTTAATCACTGAGCCATCTCTCCAGCCCCATCATTGCTTTGTATATAATGTGTTTACCATTCTAATTCAGATTCTGGCATTGATATCATTGTGGTTGGAATCGGTATGGCATAGTCATATTTTAACAATCGTATATAAAGGACTTGCAACAAATACCATATTTGACTTCCATCAGAGAAATGGAGTTCTCATTTTGGAATCAGGATTTAAGAAGTATTTTCAAAGGATTATAAGGTAGCTTTCCCTCATATAGGAACAGAACATTTTGAGTTTGGACTCATTAGTGCAAATTTGCCTAAGACAGAGGTTTACTATTGTACTCTAAATAGTCATTAGTCTCTAAAGCTAGGGTAAAGTTACAGTTCATAAAGTAAGCAGCTGGGAGCAATTTAAGTGCCCATTGCCATTAGATAAAGTTAAAGTGCAATGTAAGCAGTGGGTGGGGGAGGGGGTGTTCTCCCAATCTACAATGGGAAGTGTTTAAAACAAATTAAAATGTTAAATTAATTCCTTACATAATTCACACTGTAAAAGAGAGAGAAAAAAATTCAAGCTGGCTGGCTGGCAGTTTTGCACTTACATCTTTAATGAGTAGTTTTAATTGAAAGATAAATTTAGGCAAGATTTGGACTGCCTTTTAAATAAGGTGAAAAGCTGGAGAGAAACAAGAGTATCATAAATCTTAGGCTCAGTCCTTGTCTGAAGAGATCAAGTGTTGGACTCTTGGTAGTTTGTATTCTCTCTCTCTCTCTTTCTCTCTCTCTCTGAGCTTATGGTGGAAAATGTTGTCAGTTTGTCTTAAGACAGATGGAAAAGCATGCTTGTTCTCCCAGAGAACCAGGAAATACACAGTGAGACAAACAAAGCTGGTAAGTGCTGAATAAAATAAGGTCATAGAAAGGAATTATTTGCAAAGAAATGTTACGGTCATAAAATTATCAGTGCAAGGAATCTTTTCTTGGAAATGCAGAAACATGTTTATTTCTTCCAGGTTGATGGAGAGCAGAGGAGAGACAATACAGCACAGGCATGTTAAACACAGGCTATTTATCACAAATTACAAGGGCACTCAGGAGTCTCAGAGATTGAACCGAGTTTAACAACATTTCTGAATCACAAACTGTGGCAGCTGACAACTGGTTCGCTAAGGAATTAACATAAAAGATTAAGGTTTAATAAAACCCACCCACTTCTGTGAGCTTCCTATGTATCACTGCCATAGGAATTGCACAGTCACTGAGAAATTATCCACATCCTGTATGTTCTATGGAAATCTACTCTCAATGTAATCTCACTTGGAAAGAAGGCTTTGTCAATCCTTGATATTGCAATCAATAAATGCTGTATTTTCAGTTCCCAAAGTCTGTGACCTAGGGAACTAGAAGGAAGCTCGCAAGCATGTGACCAAATACAATCTTAATATGAATAAAAATGTCTAGGTATCCACTTGGTATTCATTTAACATTTACTGTCATAAAACTCTTAACTTTAAGGTATATTTCATATCCTGTTCATGCCTGGTTCTCAGAAAATAGTTAGGTTTATGAGTTGTAAATTTAGCATTTCTCAGCTCTTTCTTCAGTCACTTATGAGTTCCTTTGCCTATTTCTAAAGTAGATATTAATGAGATAAACAATGCTGCTGCCAGTGGGACTGTTAATTCATAAAACTTTTATTTATTTAATTCATTTATAGTAGAGTTCTCTATTAGCTTTTTTACTCACACAAGACTCAATTAAATTTTTCTACTTTCTTCATGTTTTTCTATGACTTACCAATGCATTTTATTTATCTGCTCTTTTTATTCAGGATCTTAATTTATAGGTAAGCAAACTATTGCTGATGAGTCAAGTTCAGCTTCAGTCCTCATTTTTGTAAATAAAGTTGTACTGGAGCACGTCCATGCTTAGTCCTTTATGAATTGCCCATGGCCAAATTTGCACTGCAGAGGCAAAAGTCTTCATTGTAGTGAAGACATGTGGCCTACAAAGTCTGAGATCTTTGCTAGGGACTTTTAGAGAAGACAGTTTATTAGCTTGAGTTTTAAATATTAGAAATTAACCTGTTTTATCATATTTTTCAAATTTTAAACAAAAGATTTTATTTATCCTCTGCTTATAATTTTTACCTACCAATAGAGAGTTTTCAAATATATGCCGTAAAACAAGGCTACATATCAGAATTTGAAATCTATATCTCCAGCTGTATGTTCATTAGTTAAGAAGGGGTGTCTCATGAGTATTTCATATTCAGATCAGATTTTTAAATATATATTTTTAGTGAATTTTTGTGCATTTCATACAATATATTTTAATCGCACTTGAGAATCGGTTTATAATTGTGCGCACACAGAGACTTGTCCTCATCAGCCCTCTCCTTAGTCAATGGTGTCAATATTGATTCAATTCCTTAAGTTAGGAGTCTACTATTTATAAAACTGTTTTCTCTCTCTCTCTCTCTCTCTCTCTCTCTCTCTCTCTCTCTCTATATATATATATATATATATATATATATATATTGCCTAACTTAAACCCGTAAAAGGTCCAACCAATTTTTATTTAGCATCTGACAAAGCTGTCTTCCAATGTTCCTACATGCTACCTCAATATTCTCATAAGTAACTCTCATCTCTAAACTGAACAAGTTGAATAACCTCTTAAAAAGCCCTTCTGCATTTGTTTTTCTCCTCCACATTTTCTTTTTAAAAATATTTTTCCCCAAATTTCAACAAGTATTAACTGCATTCTGAAAGATGTGATTATCATTACAAACCTATAGTGTGCTAAACTATATACATTCCAGTTTGCTTTTGTATTTAATTTTTTAGGAATATAAGTAAATTACAAAAATCATATATTTAAGAAAAATCTTTTAAAACTAGTGATGCACACAAGAATATGCTGAGTTCAAAGTATTACAGAATTATTATTAATTTTATTTTTAAAGCCACGTTGTGAAGTGTTGTTGCACGTACTTATGGAGGTATTATCAATTCTCCAGATCAAGCAGTTGCAGTCTTGACTTATCAACGCTGTTCTTTCACAGCTGCATTTTTCAATAAGTCGCTGTATATTAAATGTGTATGTGAGGAACAGGATGACCTCCAGCCCAGCATCCTGTCCATGGCATTGAACTCATGTTGTAAGCAGTAGCCTAAGATTGGATCCCACTTACACTATTTACTTACTTCCAGTTACTGCTTCATACAATTTGTATCTGACACCAACTTTTTTTGTGTCAGCCAGATTTTGAACACATCTTCACAAAATAGCTTGCTCTAAATCACACGCTGAGATCCCAGAAAGATTCTTCAAATGTGTCACCACACAATTCTATTCTATGACTAAAATGCAAGCAGGTAATTTGTCATATATGATGATTATAATAAGCATTTGTCTTTGTGACCTACTATGAAGGTCTATCCAATAACTAACACCCTTTTACCTTTGCCTCTAAGTGATGTTCAAATGATGTAAGCCTCCTCTATGCCTTCAGCAATCAGGTTTCCTGCCTCTCCACTTTCTCAACTTAAAATTCATGAGTGGTGTCAAAAAAATCAATAGTTGCTACAGGAAATAGTCTTGGATCAATTAAATTAGCCATATCAACTGGTGGATCTAAGTGTCTATATTAACTTAATTCATTATTTAACGTTCACTCATTCATTCAATAAGTATGTTTAGTTATAATAGGCACCAAGGAGTTTTCTAAATTGGAAGAATATAATAGTGAAAAGAAAAAGTAAAAGGCAGATAACAATTTCATAGTGGAAAGAAATGATAGACATGTAATTTTAAAACACACTTAGAAAATAGTAAAGCTTGCTTTGAAGAGACAGAAAGCAACAGGGAAAAAATGTTGAGGTTGTCCAGTCTTGAATGGCTGACCCATTTCAGCTTAATAAGCTGATAATTGAATAGAGATGTGAATAAGAAATGATGGAACATGTGATAAAATCATATGGAAAATATTCTGGTTAAGAAAACTTAGGCCTTGAATGTATTAGTGTTCACATGCAGCCTGGAGATCGATGACTCTTGAGAAGCCTGGTCAGAGGTAGAAGTCATTGCCTCAAAGGAGACAAGGAGGACAGATCACATGGAGCCTCGCAGGGCATTATGGAGCATTGGCTTTTCTTTAGATCAAAGCTACAGTGATTTTATACATGAAATTAACAGTTTTTCAAGGATCATTCTCAGAGAATATAAAGAGAAATATGAATGGAATGAAAACCAAGTTAAGAAACAATTGCAAATCTTCTGTTGAGAGTTGACAGTGGCTCAGAAAATACAACAGCAGTGAGAATGAACTGACATGCTTAGATTCTGGATGAATTTTGAAAGCTCGGTCAATAAGGCTGGCAACTACAATGTCTATAGGTTACAAAGTAAAGATGAAGGAATGGCATTCTAGCCATGAGCAGACTAGAGGTTCATCTTGACAGTTATTGCAAAGATGATATGTGGAGGATACGCTTCAGGGAGTTTCATTTGCTCATGTTAATTTGCCAAAGCTAGGAAATCTTCAATAGAGATGCGGTGTGAACCTTTGGTGATGAGAGGCTGAAATTCAGGTAAGGGCACCTCCATGGAGATGAAGGCTGGAGGCCATGTGGTAAAAGGAAATTGCTAAAAGACTTAATATAGATGGAAGTGATAAGAAGTCTGCACACTGAGCTCTAATGCTCATGTTCAAAGAGGTCACGGGAATTAGGAGAATCCAGTAAAGGGTATGAGTCACGGGCAGTCAGAAACAAAAGAGGAAAATCAGAAAATGTGGGATCTCCTTAAGACCATGTTACAAAGACTGACTCCAGCTAGCACCTTTTTTAGATTCTCCTGGTGGGTCAAACCATGTCATGTTGAGAATTCCCACTGTATTTACAGTATAAAAATACACAACGTGAAAAATATCACTAGTGATTTTTGAGAAATTGATTTTCTAGAGAAGTGGATTAAAAAGGAGGGTTTACATAGTTTGTGAGGAGGAACATGTATGTGAAATTTTGGAGAAGTATTTTTCTTAATTAAGAGTAGAAGATAATAATGTGACAACTGATGGAAGAGAATAACAGCTTCTGGAAGATATTTTCCTGAAGAGACTGATGCTTAATTGTTAATGAAATACTAATGGGGGAAGAAAATTAATGATGAGGAGATTAGGAATTATTGTCTTCTAGTCGATGAGAAATAGTGAAGAGAATAGGAAGATGTCTTAGATAGGAATGTGGGAATATTTTTATAACAGGAGAAAAGGTAAAGTGTGTGATCATGAACATAGATGCATGCGTTAATTTAATGGAGAAGCTAGTGTAAGTTGTCAGTGAAACAGGAAAAAAAGTCAACTGAATACAGACATTGGGGAGGATATGTTAAAGATTCGAAAGGAAGGATTTGTCACAAAATAGTTTTCTTAAATGATGAAAACAAGTTAGTAGTAGTATCTTCTACCACTAAAGATCTACTGATGTGGGTGCCCCCTCTGTGGGACGGGTGTTGCTCACCAGTCGTCCCAGAGAGCAGAGAGTGAATGAACAGGGCCTCAGGCAGCCAAGAATGTGACAGGAAAAACCTCCCTGGAGACTGTGTCAGTGGACATCTCGTTTATTGAAATCAAGGCAGGGGCTTATATAGGGAGGCCTGTCTGGCTGTTACTGAAGGTTGGAAAGTTCAAGGCGGAGTCTATTAGGTAAAGGTGGGAAAGTTCAGGCTGACGTGGCCTATAGGCGTCAGGGGAATTAAGTGCTGAGGAACGAGGAGATGAAACTTTATGCCATGCGTGCAGCGGCTCTCTAGGTCCCATGTCATAGCTTCAGGCAGAGTGACCGACTCCTACCACACCCCCTGCACCAGGCTCCAGCCCCACACACTGGTAACTTATTGAGGCTTTGTCAGGCACACACACATACACACACACACACACACACACACACACACACACACATATGCAAGGAGGTTCAGTGATTGTGTGAAGTGATCACAGGAACCATTTTATGAATACTGGAAAAAATTATTTTTTCTAGGTATTTTACCAAGGATTCAAATAAATAAATAAAGTGCATTTTTAGTAATTTTTGGTGCTATATGCTAGTGTCCTACAGTAGAGATACATACTAAATTAATAAAATATTGTAATCCCTATTGTAGTAATTACTACACAAAGGAAAGATGGATCATATAGTTGACAGGTGTTCTGGATAACTTTAGTTGTCAACTTGACACACCTGGCTTGAGAGAGCCTCAGTTGGGGAATTTCCTCCATTGGACTAGCCTGTGGCTGAGTCTGTGGGTTATTTTCTTGATTGTAATGCCATGAGACCATAGACAATCTAGAACTGTAATGAACAGTGTAATATGCCGGCCACCTAACTTACAAGTTTGGTAAGGACTTACATTTTTATCCCAAGCCAACGGGAATCACTGAATATTTTTTATGTTTGGCGATTAAATACTTAACAAATTGACTTATCAAATTAAATTTGATTTAGTCACTCTACACTAAATAGAGGTAAACCTGCATAAAACACAAATTTGACTACCAACTAATTTAACAAGATCATACAGAAAGTAAGAGATTGATGGACATTGATGATCATGAGATAAGTGCCTGAAAGCAATCATGAGTTCCTTCCGGAACCAGGTCATAGGTGTGAGGCGTTCCTTACATTTTTTTCTTGACCTTCTTGAATCATATCTGGAAAGAGAAGCAGCATCTCAACCATAATTGAGGATCAGGTTCTGAACCTGAGGGTGAACTGGTGGGTGCAGACCTCCTGTAAAGTGGAAAAGCTGTAGGGAAATAAGTATTCCCATATGACAGAGGGGAAGAAGACTGGGAACCTAGCTAGGAGAAGAGCAGGTCCAGGAAGAGAAACAGCTGTGGGCACGACGTCAAGAAGAAAACGTGGACTGGTTGAATCAGAGTCTTTCTGGGATGGTGGACAGTAGAATGTATCTTCTGGGAGCACACTGTCAGGGTTTGTTTTGAGAATATGAAAGATACGAACACTGTTCTAAGAGAGGATGCTTCTTCAGTCTCTGTCTTTACTTCATGACACAGTCAGCAAAATCTGGGAGGACCAGCTCTTCACCGTCAGGAAGAATGAAGCAGAGCCAAACAGAGACATATCGAAAAAATCCTGTGAAAATGAAGAAAATGTAAAAATCGCTGCAGATGATTAGGGGATGGGAGAGAAGGCAGCAAGGCACAAAAAAGAAACACAGGCCTATCGATTCCAACCCACACCTTCCAGGGGCTCCTGGCTGTGCGTCCCCTCTCTGGAGTCTTGTCAACCTACCAGGCATCACACCAGTAAGGAAAAATGATTTCCTGTCACAGCATTCATCAAGTGTGAATAGGTCCTCAGACATACTATAGACATGATATGGATACATAGTACAATTTGATACTGGGAATGGTTGTGCCTCTGCGCTTCTTGTATTAGTCAGTATTTCTTTGTCTATCCTGTGTGTTGTTGTTTCCATATGAAATCTGGGATTATTCTTTCAATTTCTGAGAAGGATTGTCTTGAAATTTAAGTGGGGATTGCATTTAATCTGTAGATTGCTTTTGTTAGGATGGACATTTTCCCATTGATAAACCTACTGATTCATGAGCATGAGAGATCTTTCTTTCCATTTTCTGGTATTGTCTTCAGTTTCTTTCTTCAGTGACTTTAAGTTTTTATTATACAAGTTTTTCATCCCCTTGGATAGATTTATTGCAATTTTTTGAGAGTCTCATGAATGGGATCATTTCTGATTTCTTTCTCAGTATGTTTGCTGACATTCCTTCCTCTGTATTCATCTCCTTCTCTCTTGTTCCATATTAGTATGAAAGTCATTGGCTTTTTGAAGACAGTATTTATCAGAATGAAAACCTATTGGCCACTGTTGAGGGAAATCATTTGCAATCCTGCAAAAAGCCTCAATTCCACTTAAAAGTCAATGTTTAGCACATCAACAGATACCGAGGAAAAACTTCATTCATAGCTTCTCCTTATTTATTTATTTGTTTGTTTATTCATTATTTACTTATTTTTGGATACAGGGTCTCCCTAATAGCCCCAGTTAGCCTAGATTAGATTGGTCTCAAACTCCTAGAGACTCTCCTACCTCCCAAGTTCTGGGATTAAAGGCCTGTGCCATTATGCCCAGGAGGATAAATTTATTTTTCCAAGCATGAAATAATTCACTTATATAGAAAAGCTTTATTATAAAATCCTTTCTCATAAGTTTTCTCCAGATATATTAATTCTTTGGGCTATTTAGCTAAAATCATATTTAACTTGAATATAAACAGAATTTCTGCCTAGTGCTCATAAATTACAGGTAGAGGAAATTATTGATAACCAGCATAGGCAGATAATGGTATTGGTACATGTTTATTGATGGTTTTCACAAAATTGCTAATAAGTTATATTTCTAATATCAAGCCAGCCATTCTAGACATTTGTTTATATTGATAATAATTCACATGTTTTATTCTATGAATTTAAAGCTAAACTACCTATATATTTTCACTTAGAAAAATATCAGAAATTATTCTTTCACGTGGAAATGAATCACATCTGAGTTCTTATTTTCAAGACAAACAGTAACATTTAAAACAAAATTCTTACAGTCATGCAAGAATGCTCATTTTTAATTATTCAAAGAATATCCCAAATTCCTTAAGAAATACATACAGAAAATATCATTTTCCTACATTTGATAATGAGTTTATATTTTATATAGGTTAACTTTTTTAACAGAAGTTATGTAATTAGAATAATATCACATTATTTGCACTTCTGTCAAAGCCTTTTCAGTCTAGTAAATCAGATTTAAATTCTGCTGGAGTTCTCAGAATGTCTGCTTACCACCTGGGCATAGTATCCCTGGGGATTCTGCAGACATACAGAGATTGATATAAGGATAAAGTGCTCTGAGCAACTCTAAAAATATGCTGGGGTAGAAAGAAAAGGGAAAAGATAACCAAACAATACAGATTTTGATTAAAGAAAGAATAAAATATAGCTTGGAGGGTGCATTTATATACGAGCAAGTAATATATACACCAATTATCTGCCATTCTTAGAATCATTAACTGAGTAACTAAAAAAATAACTCAAAGTGAGCATAAAGATTCAAAACCTTGTAGTCATCAGTATTATTTTTAGTAATCACTAACATCACTTGCATGTAGATTTTGATCATGGTTCAAATTTATCCCTATAATGGACATAGAATTTTAAGGAAAAATTATTTCAAAAATTGAATATGTTTTAAATCATTTCTTTTAACATCATTTTTTATCAGAAGAAACATGAGTTTATTCAAATCTGTCACCAGTTTACTTTTATTTAGAGTTAGGTAATATAAATGTTGATAAATCTAGTTCACACATTTAGGATTGCTATTCTCAAAGTATTTAAATTTATTCAGGTGACACATTTGTTTTCAGTATAAGACACACATTTAATATTTGTAAAAAAATTTTATCAATGATGACTAATTTTCAGCAAATGTAAATGTAGTATATATGATACCAATTAGTGCCTAATAAATACTGTGGACAACAATTGGTTCTGTACTTTCTCCTCATTTAAAGTAAAACATGACAAATAGTTTTGTAAAGAAAACCAGGAAATTCTGACTAAATCCTTAAGTCTTACAAATTTTTAGATTACCAGGCTTATTATAGCTCCCTGTTACTGCCATATTTTTAGCTCATGGTATATATATATTTTTAAAGCAAATTAAAAAATATATTTCTTAATATGCTACTGGCTCTGATATATTTATCCCTAAAGGGAATACTTGGGAGAGCCAATGAATTAACTCCAAATAAAAAGAGAACAATTTATGTCAAGGAAAATATGCTTGCGAACCTATAATTTTTCAAACCCTCTTTATAAAATAAGCATGTTTGATTGGGGTGCAAGTTGAATGACCTAAAAAATTAAGAGAGAACTTCTGTCAGAAGGCACAGTTGGTAAACTGTGACTCTGACTAAAATCATATATGAAAGGAAATTATCATTTGAAGCTATATTCTCTGTCCCAAAATATTGTGACATCATGAAAATCCTTAAAATGAACAATGCAATGTTTAAATCAGTGAACCTGTTGAATTATTGAGGAACTGCATTTTTAAATTACAGTGAGAATTTAAATGTCCGTTAATTTTCTAGGATTTGCTTACTACATTATTTTTCCTTTGAATATAAAATCTCAAATTACATATGCATGCTTGGTAACTTGTTAGGATCTTTCTTACATTTCAGATTCGTTGTTCATTTACACAGATTTTGCCTTCACCAAAATCTCTAATGCTGTAAACATTAAAGCAGACATATAGAAGGCAATGTAATTTCAGGTCACAATCCCAAGTGTAGTCAATTCTGCCATTTTCTTCTCTTTTTGGAAATCCTTGCATGCCACATATCAAATATTGAAGTTATATTGAAGATGATTTCACCTTCAAAATTCTCTCAATTTCATAATAGCTTGATATTGATATCAACCCAATTCCTGTCAAATATAAATGTCTAGCAAAGGGAAATTGGCAAATAATTGAGCTCTAACAGTTTGTCTCTGTATTTACAAGGATTATATCTAATATACAAAGATTAGTTATTAATCACATGCTTAAAGAATGTGAATTTGTTGGTGGATTCTATTTCTTTTTATGTTGTAAAGTACAAGTTTATTAGCTGAAACTTTTAGGTCTCTCCAACTTGCCAGCAAAGTATGTTCCCATATGTTAAAACTGGAGTTGCGTTCCATTGATTGCTGCATCTTAAACTTCTGAAGAAAAGAGAATGCATTCTACTCATTGTGGGAATCCACAAAGAAAACACAACACAGAAAATCTCCTGTACTTATGGTACAGGGTCTTCCTTCGCTAACCAGCTCCTTCTGCTCACCCCCCTTGAATCACCTTGAGGAGATGACCTATTTTATCTGCCAGTTCAGTTCCTTCAGCTGACCAATGTCCTTCAAAGACATTTTCCCTGACGCTCCAAAACCCCTGACTGTGTAGTCTCAGGAATCTGAGTAGTAACAGGAGAAAGGCTTGCCTCTCAACACAGAGCTGAAATTACTTAACTGTGCCTCAATTCCACAACAGATAGGTCTGAAGTTTCAAGAAACCTCTGCTAAAAGTCATTTTTCTTCTTTGTTCAGCCTTCGTTCTGCTTCTGTAATTTTTTCAAGGTGCAAATCAACAATAACTAAAAGCAGCCATGACCTTACTATAACAATAATTTCTGTCATCCAAACCCACACAGAAACATATTTCTCCCCACTTCCTCACTCCACAGATAAAGCAATATCCTAAGAGCTGAAACTCCAGCACATCACATCTACCCAGTGTGCACTACTTTGCTCTGTGCTCACTGAGAGCTGGTTAAATGCTGACGGAATATCACAACCATTAAGATGACTTGCCTAAAGTGGGAAACAACCCCAAATATAAAGTGAAAATTCACCTATAGTTGCAATCTCTCTCTCTCTCTCTCTCATGTGTATATATATATATATATATATATATATATATATACACATATGTATACTTTTACATGACTATTTCTCCCCATTCAATAAGACAACAATCACAGGCTACACTCTCCTTTAGAGTATAGTATTGTGTGAGAAATACATATACTCCTTTGAAATTTGAGGTCTCATAGGCCATATATTTCTTGTCCTCTTCATTGATTACTATTGTTATATATATATACATACATACATTTGTATATAATATATATTATACCGAACACACTGAGTCCATTTAGCAGTCCTCATATACACATGCATTTAGGGCTGCCCACTGGGATTAGATAACATCTAATACCTGGAGAAAACTGATCCTCCCTTTCTCAGAATCTGTTGATTGCCTCTAGTTTTTCATCTTGAGCTGGGGAATTTTCTCTATCCAAATTTGCATGTCAACTGGTTTTATCATTCTGTAGATCTCAGATTATCACACTGTGAAAATTACTTCTATTGGTGCAATAACGGCATGTTTTTCTAGGGGGTAATCAACAGCTATCTAATTGAACTTACAGCCCAGTAAATAGGAGGGAATTCACACGTGGTACTGCAAGCACAGCTGAGTACATATGGCTGAGGCCAGAGACACTAGAGGAAAACCTGCTATAGTAATTTCCTAGGTCAATCTAATTTCTTACTATATTCTAAACACAGACAAATATAGATTTCACCACTAATCAAAGAAGCTTCTTTATGAGTTTCATCATCATTAATTTCTGCTTTTTCTTTTATTATTTTCTTTTATAAATTTTCTTTTTGATTGAACTTTTACTATTTTCATACAATACAATTTGATGGTATTGAGCTCCTTTAACCTAACTGTTCCTCTCCCCGTCTCTCCCATGCAATTTAATGTGCATATATATATATATATATATATATATATATATATATATATATATACACATGCCTATAGAGTCTGATTTTTCTTCCCAAATGCTTTCAATGTGGGTCAATCCACTAGACCCACCAAGAGTCCCATCCATGTACGACACTGTCTTTCTCTCTCCTAGTAGACATCTTGTCAAGAATGCCTTAGGTTGTGTTGGGATGTCTTATGATCTTCCCCATGTCTATGCTGGGATTTTGTCTGGTTTGAGCATGCATTGGACTTGTCACTATGGCTGTGAGTTCATATGAATAACTAACCAGCTGTACTGAAGAATGTTTCCTTCTGGTCATCTACTCCCTCTGGCTCTTACAGTCTTTCCTCATCCCTAAGCCTTGGGAGGCAGAACTTTAAAATAAATATTGTAAGCAGGAATAAACTCTTTGAGGACTTGTGTTCTCGGCATATAGGTCAATTGTGAGCTTCTGTGTTATTCACCATTTGCTGCATAAGGGAGCTTCTCTGGTGAGAGTTGAGAGATGTATTCATCCTATGTGTAGAGGTTGCTTTGAAGATTTGTCACTTAGGGTTAAACATCCACAACCACTTATTCTCTGAGTTTGACCAGTTTTGAGACTCTGTAATAGTCCTCATCAGTTGCAAAAAGAAGATTCTGTGATGAAGTGTGAAAGACACACTTGTCCACAAATATGGGATGCATATTTAGAATAAAGTAAGAAACTATGTTGCTTTAGAGATTTCACAAAAGTAGGTTTTTCTCTAGGAACTATGACCTCCGCAGACATGTATATTTGGCTATTTACAGTAACACACTTGCATTTTCTCCCACTGAGCTGGCCTTAATTCCAATTAGACAAGTATTGATTACCCCAAGATAAATGTCACACTACCTCACAATAGCTATAGATTTCTGGGCCAGTCATTGTTTATTAGGCTTTATAGCTGGGTAGGACCATTGATTGGACTCCTCCCTTGGCAGCCTGTGTAATATCCTCTGATATGTGAGAACTGGTCTTCAGAGAGAAGGCTTCCAGTTCAGCTCCAGCTAGATTGCTCCAAGTCCTGTCTCTAAAGTGTGGCCTGTCTTCAGTAATAGGGTCGAACCTTCAAGTCCTATGATGCAATCAAGGCTGTGGCAATATCTTAGGAGAGTCTCAACTTGAAGGGAGGTTTCTCCTTCCTGGCACGGTTTTTTTTTTTAATTGTTGTTATACAGCCTTCAGCTATACACAAGCACTCATTGATATATTATAGGTTATATGTGTATTTTTAGTAGGACATTGAACTAATACATTTTCCTCTGGTTTTCGTAACACCTAAGCATTATCTATCTCTCCTCTCATTCCCCATGAATAACCTTGGCTACTCATTCTTAAGTTAAAGTGTCTCTGCTTTTCTCCCATTTTCCCCTTAATGAAATTTATCTCCTAGTATGCCCTCTCCAGAGCTCCTTCTTCCATTTCATCCCCATGGTTCCTTTCTATTTTCATAGATCCTACAGTTATTTCTGATATCAACTCACATTTGGGGATTTGGAGCACAAAGGACACCTCCAAATGAATAAAAGACCTCAATAGTTATTCAGTACCCTACATGATTTAGGTGCAAGAAAGGACTTTCTCAGTGAGTCATCATTTGCTCAGGAATTAAGGTCAATAATCAAAAAAATGGAACCTAATTAAACTAAAAAGCTTCTATATAGCAAAGGAAGCAACCAAGGGAAGGAAAAAGGAACCCACTGAGTGGGAGAAAAAGTTCACCAGCTCTTTATCTGATAGGGATTCATATCCACAATATACAAAAAACAAAGAAACAAGAAAACAAATCACCCAGTTAAAAACGGGCTATGCATCTGAACAGAGAGCTCTCAAAAGAAGAGATAAAAATGACTATGAATTTAAATGGCTATAATTTAAAATTTTCAACAGCTTTAAGAATTAGGGAAACTGCTTGACTATTTCAAGCTCCATGAGAATGACTAAAATTAAAAGAGCAAAGGACAACAAATGCTGGAGAGAATTCAGGGAAAGCAGAACCCTCATCCACTGTTAGCGGAATCGCACACTGCTGTAACCACAGTGGAAATAAGTGTGGAGAACGCTTAAAAATCCACCATATGATGCTTCATGCCACTCTTTGGCACGTACCCAACATGCAGACTACTACAGAAATATTTACAAAGCCATATTTTTTGCTGCTCTTTTCAGAATAGCTAAAAAAAAATGGAAACAATTTACTAATTGTGCCTCAACTGATTAATGGCTTCTGGAAATGTAGTACATTTACACAGCGGAGTCTACTCAGCAGAAAAAGAAATCATGAAAAATACAGGTAAATGGATGGAAGTAGAAGTATTACACAAAATGAAGTGACATAGACTCAGAAAGACAAGTGACCTATGTTCTCTCTCATTTGTGGAAGATGCTTCTTCTTGCAACAGATGGAGACTATTGCAAAGTTCCACTGGTCAAACTAAGAGAATAAGTGACTGTGAGTTGATCTGCCCTAAGTGTCACATCTACCATACAACCTCCACATCTAAGGCTCAGGAAGTATCTCAAATGAGCAGGCAGAATGATTGTAAGAGTGAGAGGAAAAAGATACCTGCTGCTAATAAGGAAGATGCACCAATGAAATCTCCACAGTATGGTAGACAAGATTCCTTATAAAATAAGTTTATTTTTATTTATGTGTATGAGTGTTTTGTCTGCATGTATGAAAGTGCGATCAGTCATGAAAACTGGCAGATCCCCTCGAAAGGGAGGTGGGGATGATTATTAGCCACCATGTCGGGGCGGGAAACATACCAAGGTCTTCTGGAAAAACAGCCAGGACTATTAATTGCTGAGCTGTCCTCCAGCCCCCAAAAATAAAATTCTTAACACTTTTGTTTGAACATGAGATCTTTAAGGGCTTAATGAAGGAGGTCAGAGAAGCAAAGGGCAATATTATTCTTTTTGAATGAATATTATTATTGAGTTTTTGTGCATTACATACAGTAAATCTTAATCTTATTTAGGCCCCATCCACATACCCCATTGCCCCTCCCCTCACCAAATTTCATGCATTCTGTCATATATGTTGAAGTCTATCTGGTTTTCCACAGATGTGCCCTCCATGCAGTTTCATCCACTGGAGTCTAGTAAGCCTAGCTAGAGTCACTCCCTTAAAGAAGATAAATTCTCCCTCACCCAGCAGTAATAAGTTGCCAATATCCTTTAAGAAGAAAGCCAATCATGAAACAGAATCAGGAAGGAAAGAACAACTTTTGATCGCTTAACCTATTAAATGCATAAAATATTCTATAATAATGTAAAATAAGCTTCACCAAAGTTCCTTTTGTTTGAAATTTGTCAAAATTCAGAATTTAATTTCATCATATAAAATTGATACAATTTCATATATACAAATCAATTGTTCCAATATTATTCATAGAATTATTTTATTTAACACTGATTTGTGGTGACATTTTAGTCCAAGCTAGCAATAAAATAAAATTTGTGCATTATAATGTGATATGCTTTTTAGATTGGAGTGAGGTATTATTTAGAAATACTATTAAAGGTTACACTTAAGCGTGCCTATAGCTGTTTATTAACCTGAAAACCTCAAAAATCATGTGCATCACAGCAAAATTCATTATAAAATTACTAGTCTTACCTATTTCACAGGGTAATTCATTTCATTTTGAATTTACTAAATGAGGAGAATAGTTGTGCTGTTCATGTATATGGACAGATAGGAAAATTAGCATTTCATTTTAAGCTATCTATTAGCACAGACTCTCAAAATACTGAGGTAAAACCTCCATGCTTTTTAAAAGGACTTAAGCTATTCCGGATTTGTGAAATACTGCCATTCTTGTTTCCATGTAAAACAGACATAATAAAATCTAACTCCTTCTCCTGGAAAAGTATTTGCTTTCTCATTAATCCAGACATGAACTATTAAAAGATACAAGCATAGAAGAAATCAGAACAAGGATTTTCATATTTATGCAAATAGTGCAGGTCTTACATATTTTATAAGACAATATAAGGTAGACACGACTTTTATAATTTTAATATTGATAACCAATATTCTATATTTGGAACCATTTTATCATTGTTAAAAATAGTGGTCACATTGCTTTTATAAAAAGAAACAATTCTTATAGGAAATACTATTACTTCTAGCACAACATTTAGGGACATCATTGAATAGATACCTAATCTGTGGTACAAAATAGACTATTATGTACCTTCATGCCTCCATCCTACTGTGGCATTCGTTGGTGCTTTGTTACTAGAACAGAATATTTTAGGCAGACAACTTCATGAGGAATATTTATTGTTTTCCAGGTTTTGCTGCTAGAAGTATAATACATCCAGTGTAGTATCTAGCGTGATTTTTTTCTTGACTACATTATACCAGAAAGGAATATACGTATGTATCTACTATCCCTGATTTCTCTTCCTTCTTGTAAATCCACTATGATGAATCTGAGATTTGCTTCCCTGTAGCCCAAGTAGCTTCCAAAAAGCTCCACTTCTGAATAGTATAGTCAGAATAAGTTTCCACCTTCTCAATATATCAGCATATGGTTTGAAGATTACATTCCTGCACAAATATGAGAGCAACTACATTCAAGTAACTGACATTGAGAGAGAGGGATCTATAAAATGAATGTGTGCATTCCAGTACTGTTTGGGTTTTTGTTTTACTTTGCTTCCTTCTGCTGCAACAAGTCTTACTTTGTAAGCCAGGCAGGCTTCAAATTCACCATGTTCCTTCCTTAGCAACCCAAGTGCCAGATTTACAAGCACACAGCACCATACCACAGTGTTTTCAATATGAGAATAATTGATACTTCATTTTTGTATGATGCTTCTAGCTTATGGTTTTGACTCCACTTGTCAACTGGTAGATCATTATCTGTTTCTGTAACATTAGATAAGTCACTTTCTACCTAAAGATTTAGTTTCCATTTACAATACTTTCAAACATTAATAAAGTTAGTATTGAGATTGTTCTCGACAGCAGCTTCCTTTAACTTGACAGTATACTATTTTTCATTATCCTTGGTTTGTTATGTATTAGTTATTTTTGAGAATCTGTCTGTCACAGGAAGAATGAATTAATTCTGAGACAGGATAACTTAAGAAATATTTAAAAATATAAATGTCTTACAATAATGGTTTTTCCTTAAGTAAAATTTTACTATTACATATCAAAGTTTTCTATAGTTATTTACTATTAGCATGAAAATATAGTATACTGAGAATTATTAATCTAATGTATTTTATTATTTTTTCTCTAGTAAAATGTAATTGTAGATTGCTTCTAGCAATTTAAAGTGTTTTATTAAAGAGCTTTGTCCTTATTCATTTGTTCTTATTCTTGAATGAAGACCTGGCATTTTTATGAGTTACAATTATGAAGTATTCCCCACTACTTCAATATGATTGTTCAATTAAACTAAAATATTTTCCAATTATCTAATTGCATATAAAATAATACAATTTTTCCACAGCAGTACTGAGAGAGGTCACTTGGCACAGGAGAGACATCACCTAGTCTGTAAGGAGGGCTAAATTTGATGTCTAATGCATTGTCACTGTCCTCCGAGAATTTCCTGTAACTGTCAGTCAATATTCTTTAGACTGTCAAATCAAACAATTTACAACGTTTGTGTAACTTTGCCAATATCTTCTTAACAATAGTTCTCCCTAAAGAGCTCTGCTTTGGTAATTACAGAATTAGATTTTTTTTCTTCCTGTCTTACTGACATCATGTTTACATAACTTTTGAATTCTTTTCTTCAGGTAGATTTTTCTCTTTGTCAAAAAGAAGAGAAACTGATTCCATATGGGTCCCAGGAGATAGTGTGTTATCCCTTCCGGAAATAGAAATTTTTAAATACTATATGTTTTTAGATATATTCATGAGATGAATATTTTATTAGCATAGAACTCTGGGTAATGATATAAGCACTTATAGTCTTACAGCATATATAATCATAGAATGTTGATGATCATGAATTATATATGGTTATAATGTCACGGACATTGTGTGAGCACCAATTTCATGTCTGATTGGTTTTCAAAATGTGGTGAACAGAATACATTTTCAAGGTCCATTTATTCAAGATGAGGTTCAAGTCACCTAAAATGTAAGTAATTTTACATGAAGTATAAAGACAAAACAGTCTCCAAAATAACATTGTTCACATGGTTTCCTAAGGCTAAGTTATTTTATTAAATAATACACTCTTTGAATGAGTTCTAATATCTAATACCTAATGTGCATATAAAAATACTACTATATTCTATAATATAGTTATATTTAGCATTCATAGCCAACAACCAAGGACATTTTTTGCCTGAAGATTTTGTCAATGAATGAGTTTCAAACCCTCCAAACATTTCATTCATCCGTTCACTTACAAATGTCCACATTCATTTATTTATCAAATTCTTAATTTAGAATCTACTGCAGACGTGCATGCCACATTTACATATTACTACATAAGAAGTATGATAAGAAAATAGGTGAAGATCCATCTACAATTGGATTTAATATAAATTTCCAGTGTAGTAGAAGGAGATCTCTCCCTGATTGATTACAGGGCATACAAAGAAAAACATGGGTTAAATTCAAAGAGACGGAGAGCCAGAAAAAAATAGGAAAAAAGTAATGAATTCAAGTTCTTAGTTGGTTCCTTTACATTCATTTATTTTCTCTCTCTCTTTCTCTCTCTCTCTGTATTTGTGTGAAGATGTATTTGCATACTGATGGAAGTCACAGAACAGTTTGAGAGAGTCATATCTCTCCTTCTACCATGTTAATACTGGAGATCAAACTCCAGTCATTCCGGCTGGTAAGCAAGTGCCCAAGAAGGGCTTTTTTCTTTGTTTTTTTTTGTTGTTGTTGTTTGTTTGTTTGTTTGTTTGTTTTCTTTGTTTTTAATCAATACCAAGACTGAAAATGCATAAATTGGCTACAGGGAAATTTATGATAATAAAATTTTATGACAATAAATGCATTGTAATTGATGTTTTAGAAAAAAATCCCTAAAGAAGCAAATTAGCAATCAATGTTCAAGGAGATACCAAAATTGGAATACCTCCATACAAAATGAAAGCTGTTAATTTATACTTATAACTTTTTCCAACTTTCAGATAGCTGCTCGCTCACTGCTTCTATTCTGCCTAGTACTGGAGGTGGGAGTTAGCACAATAAAGTACACAGCAACAGTAAAGGTCATCAAATATAAAAAGAACAAGAGAAGCTGGGAGATGGTCCAGTGGTTAAGAGCACTGGATGCTCTTGCAGAGGACCCAGGTTCAATACCCAGCACCCACGTGGTCATTAACAATTTTATGTAACTCCATTTTTATGGGATTACATGCCCTCTTCCGACCTCTGTGAGCACTGAACAACATAGATGTACTTACACTCATACACATAATAAAAATAATAACTAAAATATAAAAAGAACAGGAAATCTTTCATATTAAGAGATCAAATGACTGACAACAAAATCCCAGGGAGCAATCAAAAAGCCTTTTGCATTGAGTTGAACATTTTAATGTCACACAAGATTGTGGTATGCATACATATTCTAGAAGTAAAAAAAAGAAATACAATATTTAGAGAACAAACAGCTCTGGCAGTAGTAGAGATTTCAGAATGAATATAAAAAATGCATGCGAGCCCCAAATTGAACAGGCAAAAAATTGTTTAGGGAAATTAAAAAACATTTAACTGAATTAAAAACGCTTCTTATTCATGAATTGGAATGCTTAAGGATAGTTATGTAGATTTTATGAAAATAATTCTAGTTTCAATAAAATCCCAAGTAAAATATCAATAATCATATCTAGAGTCTCTATATAAATGTATACTATAGGTAAGCTGTTTCTAAAATTTATATGATTCTGAATAATGTCCTAAAAGAGAGAAATGAACATAAAAATTAAAATGGGGAACATTGTTCCTATTTGCTTTGCATTTCAAAACTAGAGGAATAATATTTCATGACTGTGTAATAAGGCTACAAGAATAGATATGTAGATCTGTGGGAAAGAATAAAGAGACCCTAATGATGATGAACATTAGTAGATATTCTAAGACAATTTGAAACAATTCAGAGGGTTAAAATTCTTTTCAGTTAGTGTTGCTAAACCACTAGCTTAAGTTCTGGGGAAAAATTATACTTGATCCAAACCTCACACATGGGACATGGGAGGTGATAAGAGGTGGAAATGACGCATGTATGAAATTCTCCAAAATAAACTAGAAATTTCTAAACACATATGAAATGTAAATGTAAAGGATTACATTATAAAGATTCTAAAATAAAACATAACAGACTCGGTATACTTTATGCTACACAGTTTCTTTTGGACGGAAAATCACTAAGCATAAAATAAGATAAATTGTATTTCACCAATAGCATCAAATTCCGTTATCACAAGAAATCATTAAGGAGATAAATAATAGAAACCCCAGGCTGTGTGAAAATATTTGCAGATGCACATGTGTATTCATATATATATATATATATATATATATATATATATATATACACACACACACACATGTATTCCCTTTATCCAACATATATGAAGAACTCCAACAAATAATTTAAAATATCCAAGTAAATCTGGAAAAAACATAACTTTCATCCACACATAAATGGTAAGTAATTATAAAGTGGCTCCTAACAAGCTGCAGAGACAAAGCATTCTGTATCTTTAGCAATCAGTGGTATGATATTGAGAATAGAGTGATATAAAACTTCTCAGTTATTCAAATAATGTGTGTGTGTGTGTGTGTATAAAGATGAACTCATTCACTCACTCATGTAAAGGCAAGATGCCTAGATCAAGTGGCTTCCTTCAATGTGCTCCACCTTAAATTTTAAGACAGAGTCTCCACTCAACTTGGAGCTCACTGATTGACTAAGGAGACTTGACAAATATCTATGTGAATCAACTTGTCTCCACATTCCTGTGCCCTCATGCTTGCTCAGCAAGCAGTCTACATGTCTACCAGCCCCAAGCAGTTCAATTAAATATCAATAACAATACTGTCAAAAATATGGAGTAATTGGAATACTCATTCTTTTCTGTTTCAGTAGACTATTCTACAATCATTTTGAAAACCAGTGTTTTTCTTCAAACTAAATGTACATTTACTATATATAACTAATTCTACTTGAATAATTTCTCTTTCAAAATGAAGAATATATAAAATAAAAGAACCATATTCTGGTGGCTTTATGAATTGTCAGAAAGCCAAACAACAAGAAGACCAATTGCCTTAGTGACTTTTCTGATATGATAAAATACCTTAACAAAGAAACTTAGGAAAGAGATGTTTAATTTCTCTCACAATTTGAGATAACCGTCCATGATATTAAGGTCGTTAGCAAGAGCTGTGTGGCAGGTGGTCATACCACACACACAGTGAAGAAGCAGAGCACTAAATCCTGCTTCTCAGCTGACTTTCTCTTTTTATAAGTCAGATATCAGAGCTCAGTGAGTAGAACCATTCTCAGTGCTCAGTTCTTCCCACCTCAATTAATTTAATCAGGATAATCCCTTACAGGCATGCCCAGAAGTATGTTTTCCAGGGGACTCTGGCTCACATTAACAGCTGAGATGAACCATCACAACAGAAAAAAAGGGAAACTGATCTATCTCTTCTTGAAAGTTGAAGTACAACCTTTTTAAGAAGTATATATCTCAACAGTAAGTTAACATTATCTTCATGTGACATGCAAAATCAAATTTAATCATTTATCTTATATGAGTTATGACAATTGGCAGTAGCTTATGTATTTCAATATAATCAGAAACGTGATTACGCATGGGTTGCAACTAATTTTAAGAGATTAAAAAGGAATTTCACAGTTTGCTGGTTATATTTTACATTACAAAAATTTCAGATCTCATCAGATATTGTACTCAAAATATGGGTTTACTGCTATATGCAGATTTTACCTGAAAAAGAAAAAAAAGTCTGAGAAGTCCAAATGTGTGAAAATGTAGACTATAGATTATGCAGTATTGGCAGTTTAAAATAAAAACCCTTTTGTAAAAGTTACTGGCTTCACTCTACTAAAGTTTTTACTCTGCTAAGACCTTGTGGCCTGTAAATTACCATTGCATGTTGAACACAATTATTCGTAATCTCCTAAAAGATTGTAACACATTCAATATTTGTTACTTATTTTAAAACCTGCATGTTTCCAAAAGATATTAAAGCCTTTAAACCACTTTATTTATAATTTCCATAAACATTAAACAAATATTTGTTAAAGTACCTACCTGTGTGTGTGTGTGTGTATGCACTAATATACATATGTTTGAAGATTGGCAATACAGAGAATTTGGACCAAATAATTCTTTTCATGGGAAATACTGGATGCACAAAGGTTATTTAACAGTCTCCTTAGCTTCTATTTGCTATATGTTCAGATATAACAATCAAGAATATCTTCTGCCAGGCATGGTGGTGCATACATTTAATTCCAGCTCTTTGGAGGCAGAGGCAGGTGGATCTCTGTGAGATGGAGACAACCTTTATCTGCACGGTAAGTTCCAGGACATCCAGTGCTATAGGGGGACACTGTGTCAAAAACAATCCAGTGGTGGGGGTTGTGTGGAAGTATGCAGATATTTTGCATGAAATATACAAAAATTCCATAAAATATATCACAAACAGACAAACAAAAAGAATATTTCCTGACATCACCATATTTGTCCCGAGGCTGAAAAGTTAAACTCCAGTTGAAACCCACCACGATAATCAAATAACACGCATAAATTCACTATATTATTACTCTAAAATAAAAAGTAATGGACTATTAAAAAACACAAATGCATAATGAACTGAAATCAAAGTATTGATGAGAATTGAATGACCTATTCTCTAAGGCCTAGTAAGAAGTGTCTATAAGAAATGTGCTGGCTTCCAGGGTTTCTGTAATCATTACAAATCCTAGTTTTGGGGTGGTGTTATGATTAAATTTATAGAGTCATTCTAATATTTAGGTTTCTACAGCGTATGGAAAGATTGTATATGTTTATTAGTGAGTTCATAAATAGTGCATTATAATTTATTGAGACTATTAAATAAAACTTCTAAAATCTAATTTTGAGAATTCATAGTACTAAAATTTGCTCTTAATATCTTTTACTTGTTTCCGTTTTGTGAATCTAAATTTAGGCTATGATACTTTACTATGATCCTATAGCATTTCTAAGCTACATTAAAGTCATTGTCATACCTGAATTAAGAAACAACCTGAACTTTTGCTTAAAGGACAAGAGCACACCCTAACTCTGAGGACCCATTCCTTCTAATGTGTCTCAGAACTGTGCTCTGGAGTCAGGGCCTTGCTAGTTCTTTTATTGAACAGTATCTCTAGCACGAAATGGTAAGTAAACTCAAGACATACTCTTTTTTTAATCAGAGAATATTACCCTTCAAAGCTTAGGTCTTGACTATTACACACACATACCAATAACAAACAGATTTCCCTCATCGTTTGCAATGAGAAAAGCACATTGCTTTCAGTGCTTTGATATAAAAATATCACTGCCTTATGTGGAAGACAGGAAAATGGGGGATCTGAGAAGCTCCTGGCTCATTGAGGTTCCTTCCATTCTAAAGAGTAATTTGTAGCACAAAGTATATGTTTTACCCCATCAGACCATTTTTTCTCTGTAGATTTATCCCAATGCTTATTCACTAATGAATTATTTAACTACATTTTTTTCAATTTTAATGCTTTCTAAGTTGTCTTTAATTAAAACCTCACATATTAATTCAATCACTTATTACCATGAAAAGAGAAAACACTTTGATATATTATCCCAAATCAATGTAATTCAATTATTAGACAATAGAAACACATTGGAAATTGCATTAACTTTCATCATACCCTGTACAATTCCTAGAAAACAAAGGAGGTTAAATATTTGATTCTACTTTCGTCCTATTAGTTGAAGAATTTAAGTTAACATAGTAAAATGGATTTGAAAATAACAGTGAATATCTCCTTTGCATCATTCACTAGAAGTCAAAAATACTTGATAAAAAAAAACATTTCACATTTTTTACACTTTCAATAATGTTTTAGGTGCATATAACTGGTTAGATTTAATCATTCAAAAATTGTATCTGTTCTCTTGTATTTTAATCTTTAAATTTCATCAATTCAACATCAGATTCTCAGATTGCAATTAGTCTCATGGGCACTAGATAACAACCCCAAATTCCTTCTCTTAAATGAAGGAAATTGGGTTTGGCCTGGAAATTATGCAAGCAAAATGTGGATATTACAACGTCCCGCTTGACTTCAGCGAAATTAAGTTTGGTGTAGGGCCAAGAATCTGCACCTTTTAAATATAGGAACACAAATTACTGTACTTGGTTATTAATATAAAACTATGCCCTTGCTAAAGTATATGTATTCAATACCATCGTTTAGTAGATTGAGTTCTTAGAAAAGCCTGTCAGTGCCAGGTGAAAAGAAATCCTATTTCAGGTGACTTACCAGAAATTATTTCAGTTTGCATTTTACCATTGCATATCTAACACAGTTATTTGTTACTCTCTAAAGTTTTATAAAACATACAATATTAACATAATTTCCTAAGGCTCCCAGAGATAGAAAGCATACTGTACTTTCTTGAAACTCAGATCTAAAAGTAGTTTGCTTTATTTAGCCTCTTTCTGCCTCAGTTCTTGAGAATATGACCATAATATCTTGTAATTATGAAGCACTCCGTACCTTGAGCAAGTTTTACGGCCCACTAAAAAGCTAATTAATGTTAAGTTCAAAGTGGTCCTCTTGCACTGACATTGATGTGAGTTGTTGGCTTGGCTCAAATATAAAGTGCACTTTCCTTTGACCTTATATAACTGAATGCAAGGGTAGCTCATTAAGAGAGTTGTAGCTTTTCTTTTGCAAGAATATATTACTACTGCTTGGCTTTCAGAAGAAGAAAAGGAGGGGAGAGCATGTAAACTAGTGAAAGTTCAGGCAAGGTCTAGTACCACATGCAGTTCATTGCCTCTTCTACCTTGCTCTTGACATTGAGCAGAGAGTAGGTCTCTAGAAATCAGATTTAAGGAAGGTATTTATTTCTTCTTCTCCTTAGTAATAGTTCGGATTTGGCTTAGATATTGAGGTTATTTAACCATGCTGAAAATTTATACAAAGCAATACTATTTAGGGCCTTTCAGAGAAATGTTAAGTATTCAAATATGTATGTAAGCGGTCTCTTGTGGCAACTTCAAATCTTCCCAGCCCCATGTCCTCTTAAACTCATGTTCTGATCATTTTCTTGTGAACTTGTCCAGCTTATGGAGATGTCCTTGACAAAGTCATAGCTCATGCTTTATGTTTCTTCTCTTCTATCCTGGGATGCATAGGTTGCCCGCTTATGATTGCAGGGTGGGAGATAATGGACATAAACCTTTTACTTCCAGTTATAATGATTCCTAAGTTAATGCCATTGAACTCCTCAGAAGGTCCCTCTGAATAATGTTCGGATGGCCAGAAACTAATGCCCAGTTGCTATTGTATCTGTTACTGTGTCGTGGAATCATTTCCTCCTTCCGTGCTTTATTCCTTTGCTAAGGTTCCCAGACATCTCTTTCCAAATAAACTACTTACTTGCCAAGATTCTTTCTGCCTTGGCTTTCAGGAACCTCAGATACCAGATAGTTCCTAAGACAAGGAAAATGGACATATTGAAAGTATATATTAAATACTATGTCATCTGCTTTATCTATAAGATGATAAATATGAGATATTTCTAGGAGGTTTTATTGTACTAAATGACACTTTGTAAAAGAATAGTAAGCTAGTCAAACATTCCCAACTTTTAAAAACAATTCTGAATATTTAAATCAAGATAATCATCTTATCATCATATATTCTTAAAATTCTGTCTACATCTGAGTTCAAAGAATGCCAGAGCATGACCCTTATTAAGTCATTAACAACTGGAGCCTCAATTTCCTCATCTGTAAAAGAAGGAATATTAGTAGCATAGCAAGAATTTGTAAGTGAAGCAAGTCTGAAAATAGTAATGGAAATGATCACAAATTTCTTGTTATATATCAAACCAATCCCAATCTGAACAGCTTAAAATATTAACCATTTAATTCACACATGACTCTACAATTTGGACTGGAATCAACATGAATTTCTTCTGCTGCCCTCTCTGTCTTCCTAGTTCATCATGAAGGTATAATTAGTTGGAAGATTCAATAGCTATGTCATTAAATCACACATCTAGTAATGAGCTAAGGTGCCCTGGGTCTCTGATGAAGCACTTTCAGAGAATCCAGAAAAGCAGCACTAAAGATGGTCAGAGCAAAACCCTCACATGTAACATATAATAGTTTCTTTTCTGTTGCTATGACTTTTTAAAAATCGTGAACAAAAGCAGCTTAATGAAGAGTTTATTTGGGCTTATGGTTCCAGAGGACAGATATCAGAAATGGTAGGGAAGTCTTGATGACAGGATCAGGAAACTGATTGATCACATCTTAACTACAGACAGCAAGTGAAGAGAGGAAACAGAGGTAGACCAAGGCCGTAAACTCTCAAAACACTATCTGCAGTAAGTCTGCATCTACTAAAGTTTCCATAACCTCCACAAGCAGAGCCGTCAACTGTGGACAAGGTATTCAAATATATAAATCTATGGGGGTAATCTCTTGTTCAAGCCATGCCATAATTTAATTTCTGTTATATTCTATTGGTTAGAAGAAACCACAGGGATTAGAGGAAAAAGCAATAAACTCCAATTTTTATGGGAATAATAGTAAATATTATATATTCATTTTAAAGATATCTGTACCTTTAAAGACACAGTACTTATGAGCAGTTAAGACCAATGTCCATCACAGTCTATAGCTTTCCTTCTTTGCCTACTATTATTCTGATACTGTTTTATTAATTGTAACTCATTTTTCTTAAAACTACTATCTGAAAAATACACATAGTTCTTATTTATTTAAACTTAGCTGAATAGAAGATCATTATATCTCCTGTTTTTCTCACTTAACCACTAGAATTAAATAATTTTTCAACAAAAGTTAGCAGGACATGACCATCCCAATTTTTCTATGTTATGTTCAGCCTCATCAAACCTGAATAGCCAAATATAAGGAAAATACTCAGTCATGCTTGAGAACAAATTACAGGTTTGGGAAAATGTGTTTTTCTGATCTGCAAGTATTTGTAAGCTTCATTTGTGAATTTAGTTATAAATTTAATTCTACATGAACTTAAAACAAGTATCAGACTTTGACCTTGGAACATATGACCAGCCAACTTCCCATTTCTCTCTTCAATTAAAGGATAAAAAATCCCTTGGAATTTTAAAAGTATAGAATAAATAATGGAAAAGTGATGTCTTAGAACACAATTCATTGTTTATAAGCTGTGTGTGTGAATGTGTGTGTGTCCATGTGCACCCACATGCCTGGTAATTAACTTTCAAGTGTTCAGACTCTAACATCAGCTTCCACTGGGTAGGACTGTTGTTTTAATAACAGTTTATATGATCATGTGATTTCTGCATCACGTGGTTTGCTGAATTTCACAGTTCATGTATCTTTGACTGCCTCAATCCTCCCTGTCATTTAAACCTATAATCTTTTAGACAAAATAGTGTACTTTACCTGCTAGACTCTGTCCAGCTAAATCAAACATACCTCCCTAACTTTTTCATTCCCATGAGAACACCTGTCCTGCATGGTAATTAGCAGGACAAGCAAGACTTTCTGAAATATCTTCAGAAATTCTGCAGTTGTGATGATTCTTATTTCATCTAATATTTATTTATAGAATTTACATACTCTACATGAATTTAACTTTTCTAGTTTGTATCAATGAGGGGATATTTTCTTGTACTTAAGTAATATACTGTCAAGTAGCAAATACTATAGTGACTCTGTAACAAATAACTGAGTGGTGAAAAACTGAACAGATCAAAAAAATTTAAGCACTCACATTAGAAGCCTAAGTATTCACGCAGACTTAGAATAGACTCAGCATTAGAGCATGCATGTAAATTGTGAAATCTTGAGATCAGTCCTTAACACCACACAAATTTCTCTTATATATCTAAAATAACATCACAAGTGACTTTTAGTTATTGAGTAAAATATTGTTTTGATTTGCTTCTGTTAACATAACAAAATAACCAACACTGGGTACTTATAAAAATCAAACATTTAAGCTAGGTCCCAGGCTCTGTGATTACAGTGCATGACTAGCATGCATGGAGCCCCACGTTCTATCTCCAACACTGCATGAAACTGTGGTGATTGCTTGCAATCCCAGCACTGCGGCTGTCGAAGCAGAGGATCAGGCGTCCAATATAATCATTGACTCTATAGTGAGTTCTCAGGTCAGAGTGGGCCACATGAGACTCTTGCTCCAAAGGAAAAATGAGGAAAAAAAAAAGATCAAATGTCAGTTCTTATAGATCTGGAGAAGTTCAAAGTCAATATGTCAGAATGTTCTGTGTCTCATAAGAACCCTTTATTGATTGATGGCACCATGTAGATGTTCTCACATCAGAAGATACAGTAAGCGCAAAGGATGTGCTGTGTGCTCATCAAGCAGAAGAATGAAAGGACTATCTAATACACTCCTGAGGGCTCCTTCCTCTGGGCTTGGTCACTTCACAGGGTTCCCAGCCCTCATACAATCACAATGAGGTGTAGGTTTCAATGCAAATTTTAGAGGAAGCACATTTAAGGCATACTGATTATTTAATGCCTTTTTATTATTGTCCAAGCATCAATACCAATGTAAACCAAACAGTTTATATCATGAAGAATCACCTAGTTTTATGTAAAGTGAACATATGTAAGTGCAGGTGGATAACAGAGAATTAAGAAGCCAATTTACCACTTCACCACGTTGGCATTTCTGTGGAGCCATCTATGAACCGCTTACAGAAATGTTCCTGTGAGCAGAAGGCAGCTTAAATATCAAAGGGAGAAAAAGTCACGGTGCGGGCATTTGCATTGTTTGAGAGAAAATTTGTTTTCCTGATGGGGCTTAATCAGAAATAAAATGTTTCTTTCTAAACATCAAAGTTTTTAAAGGAAAAGAAAGACTTTTATTTGATGGCAGGGAATAGAAAATGAAAGCCACTCCAGAAAGCCGAGTTTCAGTAGGAGCAGACAACGGCAGAAAGGAAAGGCTAGGAATGAACAGTCAGAAGTTGTGCAGGGTCAAGAAGACAGCAACTGAAATTGTGTAGGAGTGAAAACAGAAATCGTGAACCCGGATGGGCCTATTGCAAGTAGGAGAAAACCTCAGAAACAGGGGTTGGAGACTCGGCTCAGCAGTTAAGGGCACTGGAGGCTCTTGCAGCATCCCAAGATCTGCTCCCAGTACCCACAGCTGGGAACTAACAGCTCTCTGATCTCCAATTCCAGGGTATCCAGTGCTCTTTTCTGGTCCCCGTGGGCAATTCATGCACAGGGTGCACTTACATACATGTAGGAAAACACTCATACACATAAAATAAGAATAAATAAGTTAAAAGAGAAACCCTTGAAACAATGTTGAGGCAGGACAGTGAGATTTTTGTGAAAGTTGAATTTCAGTCTTCTGAAATAAGAGAGGAGGGAAAGACTAGAGATGATAAATCATGACAGCCCTTGAGATACCATTACCACATTCCCAGTTAGCAGCTTGGGAGGCCAAAATTTAAGTCACCCTTGAGTGCTTCTGTAATTGGATTTGGAATATTTGCAGTGATAAATAGTCTAGTAAAAATATTGATTGTAAGAACTGTGAAAGTAGAAAGATCTAAGAATGTACAGCAGGACCAAAAAATTAGAGCTTAAATTCCAGCTCTGCTATTAATAGCAATGTAACCCTGGGCAAATTATCTCAGTTCTATTGAGATAATTTGTCTGAGATATTTATTGAGATAAGCCTCACTTTCCTTACCTGTGAAATGACATTTTAACCGCTCCATTTTGTTGTGAGCAAAATTATGAAGTCAAATAAATTATAATAATTAGAAATGCCCTGTCTGGGTACTGCTTGGAGAGAAATATTCATTCCTGAGGGGCCTTCCCATTCCATGAGAGCCATGCAGGGCTTGATTTTCATCGCTGCATAGTGTGTCCCTCCTTTAAAATCAGGAAAGTTTAAAAAGTGATGGATTGGATATCAGTAACATAATTAGAATAGTTAAATCTGGAAAATGGTATTTTGCTATAGGATTTGCCAGAAGTTTGAGGACTGTTGTGCAAGAAACACTGCTTCAGCCTTTATTTCTTCCATAGTTTAGCCTATAATACACTATTTTTATTTTATTTTCTACTTTATGTAGAATATTAAATAGACTATTAAATGATTGCATAATTAACTTTGATAGTTATAATAGCCCTTCCTCCTGCAAAACTTTCAGAATCCTGATAGTATAGAGTTATTTTTAAAAGACTATTTCTAGCTGGGTGGGGTGGCTCATGCCCTTAATCCTAGCACTTGGGAGGCAGAGGCAAGCAGAGTTCCATGAGACTGAAGCCACTTTGGTGTACATAGCAAGTTCTAGGTCAGCTGAGGCTACAGGAGGTCCCTGTCATAAAAAAGAAAGGCAGAAAGAAAGAAAGAAAGAAAGAAAGAAAGAAAGAAAGGAAGGGAGGGAAAGAGAAGAGAAAGAGAGAGAGAGAGAGAGAGAGAGAGAGAGAGAGAGAGAGAGAGGAAAAAAGGAAGAAAAAAGGCTATTTTGTACAGGTTTATAAACCAGGTATTAGGAGAATGGGGAGCATTTTCAGGGAGAAGGCAGTGGAATGGGAAATCTGAGCAGGGTGTTCCTGAACCCTCATAGGCAGCTCCATCTTCTCCATTTATTGATGTGTGTGACACATTGTATGTGACACATATATTCATGTGTACTGGCTACAATGTTGCCACTTCATAAATCTCCTTGAATTTGAGGTCTGGAGAGATGTCTCAGTGTTTAAGTACACTGACTACTCTTGTAGAGGAGATGAATTTGGTTCTCAGCACCCACATGATGGTTAGCATCCATCTGTAACTTTAGTTTCAGGGGATCTGACACCCCTTCTGACTTCCATGGGTACTTCATCATGTGATACACTTACATACATACAGGCAAAGTATACACACGTTTATGAGTACACATAAATAAAGATAGATAAACCAAAAAAAAATTTAAAGTCTCCTAGGTGTCTGAAAACGTCATTAATGAAATCCATCATTCTGAACGCTAATAAAAAGTTTCTACACCAATTGAACTACTTTAAAAAAGATCCTAGACTTAGAAAAACATTAGAGTATCTCTCTTCTCATAATCCATCCACATGGTATAAGCAAATAGTCCAGGTACTTTACTGCAAGAGAATGAACTTTTCTTTTTCTGTATTCACTAACTGTACCAATATATTCAGGTGAAAAAGAAAATTAGAGAAAGAAATGTAACTTTAGAAAAACTTTCCTTCTACTCATTTATCTTAGTGGAATTTTGTTAATTTAATCAACGTGAAGATTATTAGGATGTGACATGATCATATTTATATTTTGGAATACGACTGGTAGTCAACTTCGGGATAAATAATGCTGGGATAAAATTAATTACATCAGTGATGTCCTCCTTATGATTCCCTCAGTTTTTCTCTGCATGATGAGTGTGGTTTCATCTGATTTCTGCTTTTGCCAAGTGGAAACTCTTATAGTCATATACTGTGGGAGGTAAAACATGTTAAAAACCATTGCCCAGAGCCACGTTGCCTTGGTTCAGACCCAGAGTTCCCCCACTTCTTACTTATAGCTAGTTATAATAGACATATTATTTAATCTTCCTCAGCCTGAAATTCTTCATCTGTATTGAGTACATCAACAGATCCCATATTTCGCGTGGTGTGATGGGATTTTTATTGTATTCTTCCAGATTCTCTTCTGCACCTGCTCCAGTCTGCTGTGTGCTCAAGGAGCCTACTTATACAAACTAGACCATTGAGCTGTCTTGTCTATGGCTTCTCGCTGGACCCTTGCTACTACATAAGCTCATACAGATTGGCTGCATCCTCCCAGCTTCTGCTGGCAATATCCTTCATAATACATTAGATTCCAGTAACTGTTCCTTTAAAAAGGCTGCCGCTAGTCTATTGTTATGCCATCAGTGACCCATATTGTAGATGGATGCACTTATTTTGCTTCTTTTTAAACTGTTATTATCATTTTGATTGTCACCAAGGAAGCAATTGAAAAGATTAAATGAGGAAATATATATCCAACTTTTTAAAGGGTGTTATCTATTATTAAGGATTCTGGATATTTGAGGTGTTTCTAGGACTTAATAACAGGAGTTATTTATATAGAAAGGCATGTTGTAAATTAATTTAGTACCACAAATTTAGGAAATCACTTCTAACATTCCATTTTACCAAAGATGAAACTGAAAAATAGAGATATTAAGTAACTTGCCAAAGATCTTGCCTTTCGTAACTGACAGAGCTGGAATTTAACCTGTCAGTCATCCTCCATGGTATTTGCTCTTAAGTCTGCCTATATTGTTTCATCTATAACCTCTACTGAGCCCGTTAGTCTGGAGTCTATTTTTACTGTGACACATTTTAAGTTAATATCACTGTATTGCTCTCTTCATTTTTCCTTGTGCAAATAATATTTCTCTTCTTGTCATGCTCATAGTTATGTATCATAGGATACTGTAACTATATATATATATTTCTTGACAAAATATTAAGTTATCTTGTCTTCTGAAAGGTCAGTTGAGATGAATGATCTATGTGTGCATTTATAACACACCAAAGAGTAGAAGAAAAATTAAGAACTTAAATGCCCATGTTTTAGCTTACATCGGGAAACAGAAATCATATATTTTATTGATGTGATTATGGAGAAAGGGGAACAGATGATGATAAGCCAAGAAAGGAAGATGTTTAGTCACAAAATAATTCTTGCCATTTCAAATTAGTAGACATAGGGAAGAAGAGATGGCTAAGCAGGTTAAGAGCACTGACTGCTTTTTTAGAGGACCTGAGTTCAGCTATCAGCACCCATATGTGTGTAATTCCAGTTCCAATGGATCCAATATCATCTTCGGACCTCCATGGGCATTGCACGGCAGGGATTCATTTACAGAGATGCAGGCGATACACTCATACAATAAATAATGCACAATGGAGTTCTACTCAAAGATAAAGAATGATGAAGTCATGACATTTACAGGTAAATGGATGGAACTAGAAAATTTTATGGCTAAGTGAAGTAACACAGAATCAGAAAAAAAGAAAAAAAGAGAAACAAAACAAACAACAAATGATGTATGATCTCTATCATTTGTGGATCCTAGCACCAAACCCTTATGTATGAGTATGTTCCCTGATGTAACTGCAGGAGCTATGAAAATAGAAAGGAACCAGGAAGGTAAGGGGAAAGAAGGAGCCTAAGAGAGAATAATAATAGGAGACAGGGTTTACTAAGGGAGAAATACATAAAGGAGAGGCATGTAAATGGAAGGAAGGAGGGAGGATCATACAAGGAAATATGGGGTAAAGGGAAAGAAGGAGCTCAAGAGAGGTGGGACCTTAGGAAACTGGTATTATCAAGGAAGAAATGGGGAAAATTTGGGACATTTTAAATGGGGAAGACATGGAGGGAGGGTTAGACAGGAACAGAGAGAGAGAAGAAAAGAGAGAGAAAGAGAGAGAGAATGGCCAATTAGTGTAAAACACCAAAGGGAATCATAGTAGTCTAAGAACTTAATGACAAATTCCATTTTCAGTATCTCTACATGAGCCCATGTGCATAGCTGAAGGCTACATAAGAAGAAACAGTGTCAGACAGGAGAAACCTTCCTTTGATTTGTTGGCCATGATGGTCCAAGAGACACCCCAAATTACACAGACTATTGTCACAGTTCTTGAATGCCTCCCCAGATCTGTAGGTAAGACCCTATTGCTGGAGACAGGATTGGGAGCAAAGAAACTGAACTGACCTGGAAGCCACTTCCCCTGAAGGCTAGCTCTCATAGCTCTGGAGAGTACTATACAAGTAGCCAAGGGAGAACATAATTGATGGTCCAACACCGTCTTTCATGACCAAATAACCACACTGATGACTGGCACAGCATTCAACACTGGTGCAACAGTGACACTTTTATTTGGGGTCAATCGACAGATATCCAGTTGGTCTTAGAGTCCACTCAATGGGAGGAAACTCATGTGTGGTGCTGTAATCATACTCAAATACTCAGGGTTGAAGAGGTCATAGATTATAGAGAGATCTCCAGGGCAGGACTGTCACATTCCCCTGCTAATGTACCTTCTTACTAAATGCAAAATGTATGTCCTTATATTCAAAATCAAGTATCCCAGACACCACTTATCAAAGAAGATTATTTTGCATCAGATGGAGATTACTACAGAGATTATCACAGATTACCACAACTGGTCACACACAGACATTATCAATGACTTTTTCATACCTGAGTGATACATCTACAATGCAGCCTCTGCACTCAGGTTTCACACAATATAGAACAAGGGATAAAGAAGACACTAATGAATCTCTCAGCTCTCATTAATGAAACTCCTCATGCAACAGAGGGACAGTGACACAAAAGGTCACAAACGGCTAAATAATGGAGATTAAGAATCTGCAGCATGTGTGTCCCTGAACGTGCTCTTATATTAATTCTTACACACTCAGGGCTCAGGGACCCATGGGGCAGAGGGGGTGAAAAGATTGTAAGAGCCAGTGAGGATGGCTGTAACCATATAGAAATAGCATCCAACAAGCGCCTGGGACCCTGCTCATATGAACTTACAGCAATGATCTCGGCATACTCAAGATCCATGCAAACTCAGACAAAAACCCAGCATGGAACTGGGGAAATGGATAATAGACCCCAACTTGGCTTAAGAAATATTGGCAACTGATTACTGTTGGGTGAGGATGGGCTGATCTTAAAGTGAGTGACTCTTGGTAGGCTGACTAGACTTCAGTTTGAGAACCTGCACTGAGGTCACTTGGGTACACTAACGACACTTTAGACCGTAACACAGATGAAAGAATATTCCAGTTAGGAGCTAAAGGTGGGTTCTTGTAGGAAAAGTAATATAAAGATGATTAAGATTGATTGAGATGTTCTGTATGAAGCACACATGCTAGAGTAAAAAAAAATAAAAATCTGTTTTTAATAAAAAAGTAATAAATAAAATTTCAAATTAGTAAATATATTGTATTTTTAAATATAAGTCCAAAATTTATTTTCAACCTTTATTTTTTGAGTTAAGAAATATTATTTAATTTTATTAAACTTTTAAAAGAGTATGATTATTAAGTAATTATAAGTTTTATTAGTTTATAATATTATTAAATTGAATTTGTTTACTCTATAAAATATAGAGCCTGTATATTGTGCTATTTTTTTCTCTTTCCCAGTGATGATATTTTTCATGGTTGTCTCATGATTTTAGACATAAGGTCATGTTTACTCTTGTGTAATAGCATTCAGAAATAGAGTTTAATTACTTTCAATGCAATCTTTAATGCATATGTGTATATCATTAAAGCTTTTAAAACTATTCTAAAGATTCATTACTTTTATTATTTTTGTACATATGTTGGTGGTGTCATATTATGTGCATAGGAGTGCGGGTGGCTTTGAAATCCAGAAGAGGTGTCACATACTGCTGGAATTCCAGGAAGTTGCTAGTCTTCTCAAGTGGATATTATGAACTGAACTTGGGTCCTTTGCAGGGGCAGATGGCCTTCTTCTTGTGCAAAGAGGTTGAATTAAAGATCTCTGGGAATTCCTTTTGGTCATTCACCCTCTCTGGTTCTTGCAGTCTTTCTGCCCCTTCTTCTACAATGATCTCTGAGCCTTGAGAAGAAGAAGATTGAAATAGATGTCCCATTTAGGGATAAGCACCATGAAGCCCCTTGTCCTCTGTGCATTGGCCAATTGTGGGTTTCTGTGCTAATCACCATCTGCATAAGTAAACTTCTTTGGTGAGGACTGAGAGATGCATTATGTGAAGATGTTTCACTGAAGATTTATCACTTAGAGCTAAATCTCTCTCACACACACCTATTCTATTCTCTGCATCTTACCAGCTGTATAACTCTGTATTAGTCTGTATCTGTTACAAAAAGAGGCTTCTTTATTGAGTGGAGACAGGTACAGTTACATTTGTCTGTAAATATGAAGATGCATATTCAGAAAACAGCATGAAATTATGTTAGGCTAAGAAGGTGTCAAAAGTAGGTTTATCTCTAGGATCTATGATCTCTCTAGCCATGTATATTTGGCTAGATTTACAGTACCACGCATAAGTATCCTCCCATCCAGCAGGCCTTAATTCCAATTAGACCAATGCTTATTATCCCCAAGACAGAAGTGCATTTCTGCAGCAATAGTGATAGTTTTCTGGGCCACTCATTGTTTATTAGGCTTTACAAATGGATATGACCATTGATTGGTTTTCACCCTTGGCAGATTTTATAGTATTCTCTAATATCATGAGACCTAGTCCTCAGGAAGGAGACCTCCAAGCGAGTTCCAAGGAGATTGCTCCAAATCCTGTGTCCAAAGAAGGGCCTGTCTTCAGCAATAGTGGTCTACCTTCAATTTCTGGGAGAAAATCAAGGACTGTCACAGTAGCCTGTATTACTCTAAGAGTCTCTTGTTTACCCTACCAATATCTCCAAGAGGTTTCTTCTGCCTGGCACTGAGTTTTTCAGTATATAGCTTTCATTCATATATTTTCACATATGTGCACAGGCACAGTCAGACAGACACACGCATACACATTGTGTGCATTTCTTCAGTCATTTGGCTATTACATTTCCCTCTGTTTTTCACACTGTCTAAGCATTATTTAATCTCTCCTCTCACTCCCCCTGTATGACTCTCTCTACTCCATCCCCAGTTACCAAACCAAACCTCAGTCTATATGATAGAGCTCTAGTCATAAAAACAGCATGGGATAGGCATAAAAAGAAACTTGTAGAGCAATTCATATCAAAGACACAATCATGAGTTCATAGAATGCAGTCAACTAATATTTGACAATGGTGCCAAGACCACACCAAGGAAAAAAGACAGCATCTTCAATAAATGATGCTCGCAAAAGTGAATTTCCACTTGTAGAAGAATGAAATCATGTACATACCTATCACTGTGAACAAAGGTGAACTCCAGGTGTATCAAAGACCTCAATGTGAAGCCTGAAATGCTGAAAAAAGCATAGGTAGCACAGATGTAGGTGCAGAAAAGAACTTTCCAAATCAGACTTCAGTTGCTCAGGGATGGACAAATGGGACCATGTTAAACTAAAATGGTCTGTACAACAAAGTAAATAGTCAGGTAAAGAGAAAGCCCACAGTATGGGAGGAAATATTCACCAGCTATACATATGATAAAGGATATTCAAAATATACAAAGAGCTAATTAAACAAAGAATCAGGAAAACAAATGATTCTATTAAACAACGGGCAATGGGGACTGGAAAGATGGCTCAGTGACTAAGAACACTGACTGCTCTTGCAAAGGACTGGGTTTCGATTCCAAGCACCTACATGGAGGCTAAGAACTGTCCTTAACTCCAGTTCCAGGGGAGTCCAATGCCCTCTTCTGACCTTGGTGTCATTTAATGACACAGATACACTCACATATATGTAGGCAATGCACTTATATACATTAAATTCAAAAAATAGAAAATAAATGGGCTATGGATCTGAACAGACAGATCTCAGAAGAAATAAAAATGACTAAAAATACCTTTAAAAGTGCAACATCCTTAGTGATTAAGGAAATGCAAATCAGAACTACTTTACTATTTCATTTAATTCAATCAGAATGACTAAGATCAAGAGAACAAATACCAGAGTGGACCCTGAGAAAGGGGAACCCTCATCCACCGCTGATGGGATTATAAACTAGGGAAGCCACTGTGAAACTCAGTGTGAGAACTCTTAAAATAGTAAAAATAAATCTACCATATGATCTGATCATACCACTCCTTGGCATATACCCAAAGACTCATCCTAGTACAGAGACACTTACATAGCCATGATTGTCCCTGCTCTTTTCACAAGAGCTAAAAAATGGAAGTAACTTAAATGTGCCTCAACTGATGAATTAATAAAGAAAGTGTGTACATAAGAAAAAAGAAAGAAAGGAAATAATGAAAATTTCAGGTAAATGAATGGAACTTGAAACTTTTAAAAATATTTTATTTATTAAACTTATTTATGTGTATGAGTGAATTCCCTGCACATATGTAAGTGCACCCATGTCATGAAATGTCTGCACAAGTCAGAAGAAGGTATCAGATCCCTGAGTGGATGTGAAGTTACGGACAGTTGTTACCTCCCCTCTACTGGGAACCAAATCCAGGTCTTCTGCCAAAGCAGCTCATGCTCTTAACCACCGAACCTTTGCTCTAGCCCATAGAAACTTTTAAACTAAGTGAAGTAACACATACTCAGTGAAACATATGAAATACGTTTACTCTTAGTTATGGAAATTAGCTCCAAATACTTAAATGTGAGTATATATCCTGATATATCCACAGGAGTCAAGAAAATGGAAAAGAAACTTGGGGTAGAGAGGAAGAAAGAGTTCAAGAGCAAGAACTTAAAAAAAAAAACAATGCATTTTTAGCAAGTTTTGTGCATTTCATACAGTTTCAGACCTCTCCCATCTGAAAACCCAATAACCACTATCCACCGGATGTCATGTATTCTGTAATTAATGGTCAAACATTTGTACCCAGACGTCCCTAGGTGGAAGTCCATCCACTGCAGTCTAGTCAGCCTATATACAGTCATTCCTTAAATATCAACTCTCCCTCACTTAGCAATAATCAGCTAAAAAAAGTTCTTGGGCTAAGATTGGGGTTTGCTGCCCATTTCTCCAGTTCTATGCTGGGTTACTGTCTGACTGAGTCAGCATGGTTCTTGTGCATGCTGCAAGTTCATATGAGAAAGTTCTCAGGAGCCTGAAAGTCTCTGTTTCCTTATGTTCATGCAAGAATCCTATCTTCCAATCTTTCTGCTTCTCTTCCAGAATTGGCCCTGAGCCATGGGTAAGTGAAGTTTAATATAGGAGTCTTATCTAGGCTCATGCACTCTGCAGTCTCTTATTCCCTACAAAAATCAGTTGTGTCCTTCTGTCCTTCTGTGTGTATCTCCCTTTGTTGTATAAAGAAGTTTTGCTGGTGAGAATTAATGGATGTCTTAGGGTTCTCCCTATCCCCTGTTCCACTATGTTCCATGAGTTATAGGTGTGGAGGTGGCAACTGTAGATGTATCATGTAGGCCTGGGCATCTCTCAGACACATTCTCTGTGTGTGACCAGTTGTGGAAATCCGTAATAACCTCCATTTGTTGCAAAAAGAATCTTCTTTGATTAGTGGTGCATAGTATATTTATCTGTAAATATAAGGATGCAAATTTAGCATATGGTAAGAAATTTCATTGGTCTAGAGTTATTAGAATGATAGGATTATCTCTAGGATATCTGACCTCTCCAGTCATGTGTATCTGGCTATATTTACAATGCCACCTATGAGTTCCCTCCCACTGAGAGGGCTTTAAGTCCTGTTAAATAGTTTTTGATTACTAGCTTGATAACAGTGCCAATCCTGCACGAAGAGAAGTAGTTTGCTGTGCCAGTCACTGCGGTTATTAGACTTCAGAACTGGGCTTGACTGTTGATTGAGTTTTTTTACCTTAGCAGTTTACATAGTATCCTCTAGAACTATGAGAGCTTATTTTCAGGGAGAAGACTTCCATCTCAGTTCCAGCTCCAATGTTCTAAGTCCTGTGTCCAAAGTATGTCCTGTCTTCAGCAGTAAAATCATGTTCTGGGGGTAATCAAGGGTTGGGTGTTTTCTGTTATCTAGCCTCTCCTGGTATTCAGATATTGTATGTATATTTTTCAGTTGGTTTTTGAGTTAATACATTTCCCTCTGTTTTTTATACCACCAAAGCTCTCTCTCTCTCCTCTCTCTCTCTCTATCTCTCTCTCTATCTCTATCTCCTCTTTCCTCCCTCCCCTGTTCATTAAAAAAAAAACAAAACACCAAATAGCACGCTACAGGAAGAGCCATGCTCACAAAGAGTGAAAATATACCTCCTGAGAGATGTATCCCCACCCCTGTGCACCTGTGCATCTGTGTGACTACCTCTCTTCTCCTGACACGGGCAGTGACCCAATCCTGTTTGCAAAAAATGAGCCTCCTAACTGATTATGTGGTCCCATGCTTACTCTCCACACTCACCTAAAGTTATTTTTGAGGTTTCAATTATTTTCCTGAAATTAAGTAGCTGTTGTGATAACTGTAGACATGGTGATGAAGACGTTTATTAAATGCAAAGCCTGCTAAACAAGTGGACATCCTTAGAACAGAATAGCCCTTATGGCTTATGGGCGATTCACTTTCTGGTAGCCAGACAGGCTTCTACTTCTTAAGAGGGCAGGATGGCATGAGAATTTAAGACTTTAAAATAAAGGAAAAAGAAAAAATAGAGAAAAGGAAAAAAGAGGAGAAAAGAGAGGAGAGGAGAGAAGAGGACGGAAAGGGGAAGGAGGATATGAAGATATTAGGGTGTATAAAATTTTATGAATATAATTTATCAAAATAATTTCACAAAAGAGATCATATTATTAACTAAATGAAATATTTTCTGTATGATATTTTGGATAAATTGATTTAATTTTTTCCTACTATTTTAAAACTCCTGACTAAATTTATGGTTTTTTTCACTGATTTTCTAAAATATTCTTGTATAAATTTATCTAATTAATAGAATTAATATAATTTCACAGCGTGTAAATAAGCTAATGAAGAAAAGAAAATACATTTTTGAAAGTAAAAATATCTTTGCAAAAAGAGTTTAAATGAAAGTGTTTAAAAATAGAATAATCCTATCTACAAACAGAATACACAACAGTTCATTAGAAGATAAAATAGAAAATGAATTGGACTTTTTCCAAAGGAAAGAAATGAAAGGAATAATAGATAGTGAAAGTCATGAAACAAATGGTAAAGAGAGATTCAGACGCATCTTGATACTAGCTTTACATATATCATATGAGGGGTGGAACTGAGAACTACAAGATCCTCCACTAAGAAGGAGAGGGAATAAAATTTCCAATAAAGTGAAGTCAGTTCCTTATGATACCCCGAGAAGACATACTCACTAAAGCGGTGTTCTTCAAGAATGTGGAGGCTTCTAGGAAAATACTCAAAGTATAAAAAGTAAAAAAAAAAAATTTTGAATTGTTACATATTATAGGTACTCCTAAAACATATCTAGGAATATAAGTTTCATGAAGATCTATTATATGAAGTGAATAAAAACTCACTAAAATATTTTAAAAATAATGATGATAATGAAGTCTCCTCTTTGTATAAGTGAATAGAAATTAAAGTATCAGAACCATGGCTTAATACAAAGATAGTCTTGGAAATTTCTCACTGTACTTTCAATAGCACACCATTTGAAGAGGATATTAAGAGATCAATAGAAAGAGACATAGATAGAAATGTTATGAGGGAGAGAGAGGTGAGAGAGAGAGAGAGAGAGAGAGAGAGAGAACAAAATTCAAGTAGCAAAAGAGTATTGATTCCCAGAAAATCCTCTCTTCTTGGCCCTTTACTGGAGCATTGGTAAGAAGCCATCTTACCAAGACCTCCATCAACCCAAAGATTGGCAGCTCCATAGGTTTCACTACATAAATCTCTACAGGAAGCTAGAACAAATGTTACAAGGACTGCATTTTGAGGACCAGCTTACCGAACACCTCAACCTACAGGGAGTAAATATTAAGTTCAAAACTACATAATGTTCCCTGAGCCATAAATCTGGTTTTGAGTCATAGTCTTGAGTGGATGAAAGTCAGGACTGGTATCTGTTCCCCTACCAGGGACTGCATAGAGGCAAGCTCAAAACTAAAGTCCAACCAAATTATCATGTACTCAACTCTGTTCCACCTTTGTGTCTCAGTTATTTGATATCAAATTTCAATTTAGTGAAGTAGCTTTAGTCTGTTGTCTTTCTTTGATGCCCACACAAATTTATCTATTTGTGATAGACTCTCACAAGGCATAGAGTTGGTCTCGACCCACAGGTGCTTCTGCCCAAGCCTCTCAAATGCTGGGGTTTTAAGGACTCTCAATTGCATTTCTCATGTCTTTTGTTTTCATTTTTCTTTACCTAAACCTTCCTTATTTAATCTCCTTACCTTCTTTGTTCCCCCTTCTGTTTACTTTTCCTTTCTTGTTTTCCATTTCTCTAACACTAACCACAAGCCTTGCTCTGATGTTTTTTTTTTTATTCTTACACATAACTACTAGTATCTTAGGATATACCATACGATCCTTATTCCTTCACTTCCCCCTAATGTGGGCAAGGATTTATAGCATTCACAGTCTTAAGCTGCCTTAAATATAAAATTACTTTTTAAACCACTATATTAGTTAAATATCTATTATATGACCAAGCAATTTAACTCCTAGGTATTTACAAAGACGAATGAAAATATGTAGTAAGATGCCTTCAAATTAATGATCAACATACCTGTATTCCAACTGCTCTATACTGAGAACAGCCCATTTCTATCAATAGGACAATGAGAAAGCTCACTATTCCTTTTATGAAATATTAGAATAGTATTTAACTTTACAGATAAAGTATCTCAAGTGAAATATTACATTATCCCAGACAAGGCAGGACAACTTATCAGGTCTGTGGGGTGGTGAATCTGCTAACAAGATATACTGTGGAGCTGCGACTTCAGACACTAAGGGATATCCATATTCTTTCCCAATAGATGCTCTAAACTTAAATAAGATTTAAGAGATCCATGAAGTCAATGTACTTTGTAATTTGGCAACTCTCAGGATCAGACTCTGATTTTTGTAGGATAGTATTATCCTTGTTAGAGAGAGATTCTGTCTGAAGGCATCATACAAAATCCTTCATCCTTTGCTGTGAGAAAGAAACTTAAAACTCTAAGATTATTTCCATTCTGTCTTGAGGAAATAAAAAAGTCATCCTAATACACGATATTAGTTACTTTTTACCCTTCCTGTTGCTGTGAGAAAAATATCATGATCAAAAAAAAAAAACTTAAGGGAGAGTATTAGTTATATTTCTGCTGCTGATGAAACACCATAATCAAAAGTGACTTAATGGAAGAAAGAGTTTATTTTGGTTTATGGTTCCAGAGGAGAACCAAGCATAATGAGGAGACTTGGCACCAAGTGGGAGGGATGGTGGCAGGAGCAAGAAAGATCAATGGCCAACACAAAGCAGACAGTGCCCACTCCCAGTGACATGCTTTTCCAGCAAGGCTATACCTCCTAAACCTCCCAAACAGTGCCAGGTGGGGAGCAAGTGTTCAACTATGTGAGCCTCTGGGGGCATTGTTCATTCAATCCACCATGTTTCACGCCTAGGTCCCCTTAGGACCATGGACAGATCATATCTCAAAATGCATTTAATCCAACATTAAAAGTGGCAATAGTCTTTAACAGTCTCAACACTCTTCTAAAGTCCAAAGTCTCTAAAATCTCTCTAAAGACTTAAGTCTCAGTCTTTTAACTGTGAGCCCTTGTAAATTCAAAAGCAAATCACACACTTCTAACATACAATGGTATGGAATATACATTCCCCTTCTAAACCGGACATAAAGAAATAATGGACCAAAGCAAGACCAAAACCAGCACGGCAAACACCAAATCCTGTAGCTCCATATCAGGTGTCTGGAACGTTCCTTCCAAAGATCTTAGACCCCCTTCATCTTTGTCACCTGCAGCATACATCTTTCTTGGGCTGGTTCTACTCCCTGTATGCAACTTCTTTTTGAAGATGTCTCAGGGTTCTAGCATCTCCAACAGATTAAAGGCAAAGGATTTTGAGATACCCATGTATGAAATGACAATGGAAAAGCCTCTTAAACAGCCTCTGTTCTGAGGTAAATTGTATAAATAAAGGACACTAGATCTACCACTGAATTACTGTATTTGTATTTTTGATTGCTCGAGTCTCAGTCATATCCACAGCCCAAAAAGCAAGACAGCAATAGAATAGTCATTTTATCTTTGTGTATTGGTTTTAGGAAATGGGAATTCAATGTAAGTTTATCAACTAGTCTTCAAAGTCTGGTAAAGAAGGTGGTATTGTATTGCCACAAGGAAGTATAAGTAGAAGAAATGATAAAGAGGAAACTTTGCTAAACACCACAAAAGAAAGACCAGGAAACTCTGTATTCACTTCCCTTAAGAATCTAAAGACACTCTGTATTTTTATTTTATTTTACTTTATTTTGATATGTCTCGGGCCCTGTAATTCTCCACTATTCCTTTCAGTCTAGAAAGAAAAGAAAGTTAAGTAAAATCTAGAGACCGAAGAGATGGCTTAGTGGTTAAGAGGACTGACTGATCTTGCAGAAGACCCACGTTTGGTTCCCAGCACCTGCACGGCAGCTAACTCAGGTTAGTTACATCAGTAACTCAAGTTCCAAGGGAATCTGATGCCCTCTTCTGGGCATTGTACAACATAGCTGCATTTACATACCTGCAGGCAATGCTACCCTGCAAATAAAATACTAATAAACATATTTTTTAAAAGAAAGTTAAATAAAATCTACATGTGAAGGAACAAAAAGAACAAAAGAAAATTTCAAGCACAAAACATTAATTATTGCACGATTAAAGAATGAAGTAGGGTTTCCCCTGAAGAATGGGGGATTTGATATGTAAACAAATTTGAGTTTCCTGTTTTGTTATCGAAAACTACGTCAAGATATTTCATTGTTAGCTTTCGTTTGCTGTGAAAAAATACCTGAAAAATAAAACAAAGAAAAAAAATTAAGTTAGGTGTGATGGGGCAAGCCTTTAATTGCAGTACTTGGGAGGGAGAGGTGTGCAAATCTCTGTGAGACTGAAGCCAATAGGGCCTATGTAGTGAGTTCCAGGCCAGCTGTGGCTGCAGGAGAACTTATCTCAAACAACTGAAAATAAGAGAGAGAGAGAGTGTGTGTGAGAGAGAAAATTCATTTGGTTCAGTGGTTTAAGCGTTTCAGTTCATCGCTCCTTAGCTCCGTGGATTCTAGGTCTGTGAGGAGCCAGAGCATCATTATAGGGAAATCTGGTAGGCTGAAGCTTCATGCCTAACATGAGCTGAGAAAAAAATAGCTTGTTTCTAGTTTGAATCCTTCTATATACATGCCATTCAAGAAGCCTCTAACCACAGATGATATTGTTTCTAATTGTTCACTGCTCTCAACAATTTCATGCAGTTATAGTTTCGTGTCCTTATGGCACAGTGTATCTATGCACTTATCTTGATACAGTCCTGACCATGGAATTTCTTTGTTAGGGTAAATTAGGTAAAAAGCACATTGAAATGCTGCTTTGGATTTCTCTTTGACTTCTTGAGCCCTTTAACTTCATGAAAATAGCATGCTTATAGTCTCAACTTGGATGACAGCATAAGCGTGTGGCAATAACTGAATGCATGAGGCAATTGCTGTTCTTAGAGGACTGGGTATAACAAAAAATGTATAGCTGAAGGCTATGGTAGGGAGTTTAAAGCCAATAATCTCAGGTGCTTCTTAGGCTAGCTACAAGTCATTCACTCTGTGATCAGAGGAATCAAAATTAATAATGACTATTTAAACCTTTGATTTTATAGGGGTTTGTTATACAACATCATTATAGTAATAGTTGATTGATAAAAAACAATATGTTAATTGCATAGATTTATTCTAAGCTGTAATACATTATAACTCATGAATCATAGAAAAATTAATGCAACATTTTAAGCAAGGAGCAGTGGCAACATTTTAAAATTATTATAAGAAAAACAAACAATTAAAATTTGTTTATTTTGGGGACTGGAGAGATTGTCCAGAGGTTAAGAGCAATGGGTGCTTTTGCAGAGGACCAGAGATTTGTCCCCAGCACCCAAATGGCACCTAAAAACCATCTATAATTCCAGTTCCAAGGGATCCAACACCCTCCTTTGTTTTCACTGGGCATTGCATATATGTGGTTCATGTACATACATAGAAGCAAACATCCATACTCATAAATAAAAATACATAAATGAATAAAAAGGCTTCATGAAAATGACTGAGGTCTGGAGAATGGCTCAGCAGGTTAAAAACTCATGCTGTTCTTCCAGAGGAAGCAGGTTAGATTCCCAGCCTAGAACCCACATTGTGGCTAACAATAGTCTATAACTCCAGTTCCAGGGAATCTGACATCCTCTTCTGGCCTCTGTAGGTATTGCACACATGTGGTGCACTTACATAATGCAGGCAAAACACACACACACATAAAATAGTAACTAAAATAATTTAAAAGAAAATTATTGTTTTATCATGATTTAAATAAAATGTGAAGATTTTTAACTCATCTAATAATACATTTTCTAGTCTTGTATACCTCTTTATTATTTTTGCAAACTATTTTTGTTTGTGTAAATTTTAAGACTAATTGAAAACATCTCCAATGACTGAAAAAAATCCACACTAATAGTAAGAGCTCTGAAGGGAAGAGTCAGGGTATGAAGGATGAATTTTATGAGGAGTCTATGAATAAAGCCTATTATTGACCCCAATCCTGATGAATAGTCATGAAATACAAATAAATGCAAGTTTCATATTAAATTTATTTTATATATTGTATCATGTGATCTTCACTATAATTATGAGAATTTTCCACTTTAATAATCACTCCCTTTTAAATTTTTTATTGAACTTTTGCACATTTCTAACAATAGTTCTTAATCAAATTCAGACTCCCTTCCCCATCAATGCTCCCCACCTCCCATTGAACCTCAGCCTATCTAGAGATGGTTAGTAAGGTCTACTCCCCCTCACCCAATAGTAATCAGTCTCCAACAGTTCCAACCCACTGTCTAATTCCCTCGCTCAACTCCAAGCCCTTTTCTGATGTTCTTGGCATGGATCCTGTGCTCTCTGCTGCTGCTGTCGTAAGTTCACATAAGCAAGCTTCCAGTGGCCTGAAAGTTTCTACTTTCCTATGTGAATGAGCCAACCCTGGTTTTTACAATCTTTCTGCCCGCCTCTTCTATGGTGTCCCTGAACTCTGGTTAGGTGAGATAGAACACAGGAGTCCTATCCAGGGACACACGCTCTGCGGTCTCTTATTCTTTAAAACTTGGTGAGTTATGCCTTTTGTGTACATCACACTCTGTTCTATAAGGACACTTCACTGGTGAGAGTTGAGGATTGCACTGGTTTTCCCTCTACTCACAGTTCTGCTATGTTCCGTGAGTCTTAGGAGTGGAGATTCACCTGCAGTTAAATCACCAAGGCCCGGGCAGCTCTCAGATATTTATTCTCTGTGTGTGACTGGTTGTGGTATTCTGCAGTAGCCTCCATCTATTGCAAAAAAAAAATTGCTTTGATGAGTGGTGTACAGTATATTCGTATATTAATCCCTTTTATCACTAAAAATTAAAGTTTCAGGGATAGAGAGATGGCTCAGTGGTTAAGAGCCATTGCAGAGGACCAGGGTTCAATTCCCAGCACCCACATGGCAGCTAACAACAATCTGTAACTCCAGTTCCAGGTGAATTCAACATGTTCTTTTGATCTTCACAGGCATTGCACCCTATGGGTTCACTTATACACACGTAGGCAATACTATCATGCACACAAAATAAAAAATTAAAATGTTGAGTTTCTTGCTAAAACTATTGATAAATGTTTGCTATATAAACATGTTTTTAAACCATGTATTTAATATGTTTAATAGAAGAAGTGAAAGATATTTAACTTCTGTATAATTCGTAATGCTTTTTTCTCACTGTTTTAAAACTTAGTATTTTGGATATTTTCCTAAAATTCAGTATTGTTCATGTACTAAAATGATAAGAAGTAAAATGTGACCTAAAGATTGAGTTAAATCACTACCTAGAAAATACTTCAAAGTAAAAATGCACTTGTTCTCTTATATTAAAACCAAAAAGAAAAAAAATGAATGTATTAAAACTTGCTCTCTTAGAAATATTAATGGCCCCTAATGTGCAGCAAACATGTGTTAGGGAAAAAAGCTAACATCTTTATTTGAATGTAAGCTGACCCAAGTGATATCAAGTGAAAATTTAAAACTAAAAGAATATTAAACTCAATAAACCTCAAAATTGGGAGGATTAACAAAAACTAAGTGTGCATAAATAAACCATGCTGAAATCTAATACTGTATACCTGGATAATTAATCACCCTCCCAATAGCCCTGCATTTTTAAACAAAAATTCCAGTATGAGGTATAGGATGCCTTTTTATGTGTTATTCGTTAGGGAAACCCAGAAGCTACAAACATTATATATAGCTTATCATCATTGCTCTTGGATGTTCACTAGAACTAGATTCTAAGACTATTGTTGAGAAAACAACACATTTTGCATACAGGACACAGAGAAATCAAGCTGAAACTGAGCCACAAGCTTCTTCCTTACCAACTAGTGTTCATAATATCACATGATACTATTTAGACTGCTGGAAGAAAAGATATCAGTGATTCAAACCCACTTTCCAATATTAAATTGCCAGACAATAAAAATACATTGGTGTAATAATGATATGTCTTTTTTCTCAGAGTAACAAATCACTTTCTGATTGGATTTCAGGCCTACATTATAAGAAGGAATACATGTCTAGTACTGTGAAATTTGTCAAAATCCTAGGGCTGGGAAGGTCAAAGGCCCTAGGGGAAACCTACAGTTGTTTAGCTAAATAGCACTTATTAGTTGTGTCAATAGACTTCTGCAGCTGTCAGCCTTGCTCAGAGAAGTACCATTTTCTGATAGGTGATAGCTAACTCAGAGATTCATAACTGGCCAAAGTTTTGAAGGTAAGTGACAGTTGAGTATTTAGCCCTAAAGGAGATAAATGGATAGATGATCAATAGCCAGATAGCCATAGATGATTTCTATCACAGCTATAGATGATGATGATAGATAGATAGATAGATAGATAGATAGATAGATAGATAGATAGATCCCTCTAGGACCAGGAAACATTGGAGAAGAAGGGGTAGAAAGATAGTAAGAGCCAGAGCACGGGGAAGCATGCTATGAAACACTGCCTTCAGGATTTGGCACAGCCATCGCAAGGATGAACATACAACAGATGTAGCTACCTGCAAAAAACCTATACAAAATTATGACATGAAAGTAGTGTGGGATTAGTGGGTAGAAGAAAGTGGTCATCAGGCCTGAAGGAGGATAAGTAAGAGAAATGCATGTGACTATGATCTCACTGCCTTGTATACATGTCTGAAATTGTAAAAAAGAAAACAATAAAATGTAAAATCAATTCAAAATTTAGAGACTATTATAAAACATAACAGCAAATCACTCAACATACTAAAAGCACAATAACAGCAAAGGAAAAAATTAAAATGCAAGTTCGGTATGAACAGTGTAATAGGTGTATGTGATCTGGGAGCAGTGGGATCCTCTGCCTTTGAAATGTGACCAGAATCCTGTCATGCTCTGATACTCCACAGGGCAGTAGAATGATTGGAGCCAATATTAACTCAGACAGTTCTGGGGAGTCTCTATTTAGCAACAGCTGTATGACTAGCACAAACCTAATATTGTAGAACAGGATTGATAGTGAAACACCACATAATCTTTTGGTCATGGGGCACTGTTACATAAATGCATCTGTGTTGTTCATTTCAAGACTGCCAGCGATGGTTTATTAGATTAAAACAAACGGGCTAAAGTCAAACTACAGCATGTACAGATGGAACGATCTCTTACAGTCCATTCAGATGTGATAGTGTCAAGTATCTATCCATCTGTTAAAGTATATTTGTATTTCCTGATGAAACAGTACTGAGGGCTTGCAGAATTTCTGATCTGGGTTGTATTCTCCACACAGTTTCTTTTGATAAATGACCTCTGAAAATGTCAACTCATAGAAAATCAATTTTGCATTCTCCTCAAAATAGTACACATATAGGTGTGTGTGTGTGTGTGTGTGTGTGTGTGTGTGTGTGTGTGTGTGTGTGTTCTTTTAGGTAATAAAAGCCTGGTAGGTACCAAATATATTTTGTCTTATCACTGTTACTATCAATATTATCATTGACCTATTTTTTTTATTTTTTTCTCACTATATAACATGTTTTCTTCCTCCAGGTTTCAGATTTCATGACTGGAAAACACTGTCTCTCAGGTGCTTACCAAAAATAGAGATGGACACAAATGAAGAAAAGTGAAGATGGGGAAGAAAAGAATAAAGAAGAAAGGTCATTGCAATCACATGAGATTTTGCTGTATTAGGGAGCGTGATGTAGTCTAGTAGCAGTGAGCAAAGCTAGAAATGAATCAGGGTGACTCTTTCCTAAAACTGCACCAGAATATGATTTGTTCTTTAATCTGCAGATAGAAGAAAACACCGTTACTGTGCTCAGGTAGTTCTAGATTGTAGAGCTAATTACTTCTAAAGAATTCTTTATTGTCTCGTTTAGGCAATGTAGGCTGTTATGACAAAGTAGGGCAGACTGGATGTGTTAGAAACAATAGAAATTCATTTTCATTATTCTGGAGGTTTACAGTCTGCAATTAGATTCTAGTGAGTATTCACTACTGACATCTGACATCTCATCTTCAAATGGTGGAAGAGAGGTAACTAACTACCCCTCTGACCTCTTCTTATAAAGTCACTAAACCTTTCCTACGAACTACACCTGCACTAATGAAATGTCCCTTAAGGGCAATATTTGCAAACATAAACACATCAAAGTGTGTTTTCATAGGAGTTTGGAAGGGGCTCCAGTGATGCACAGTCTCCGTCTATTAAGCTGTTGAAAAACATATTTACAGAAAATATTACCTAAAATTCCTCATTAGAATAATTTAAAAATGTACATTATTGATGGAAGAATAAATATAGCACCAAAACTGTGACGTAAATAATTATTTGTTTTTGAAAAAATAAGCTACATTGTGTGGAGAAGTAGGGAAATGCGTTTATCTCAAAGTCATACTGAAAATGACACATACAGTAGATAGACAATTGCATGTGTATAGTTGAAAGATATATAACAAAAAAACAGTTCTAGGCTGGAGAAACTTCCCTTCAAGGTGTTGGTGAGGTCAGTCCAAGAGTTTCAAAATAACATAATCTATTGCCACCATCCTTGATTACATCCCAAAACTGAAGGTAAGAGCTTATTGCTGAAAACAGGCCACACTTCAGACACTGGACTTTGACACAGCTGGAACTGACCTCAAAAGCTCCTCCCTGAAGACTAGATCTCATTGTATTAGAGGATGCTATATAAGCTGTCAAGAGAGGAAACCAATCAATGGTCCCATCAGGTGTAAAGCCTAATAAACAATGATGATTGGCCCAGAAAAGTATCTGTAATCATGCAATAATGGTACTTTATCTTGGGAGTAATCAGCAGCTGTCTAATTAGAATTAAGGCCTGCTCAATGGGAAGGAATTTATATGTGACACTATAAAAATAGCCTAGTACACATGACTGGAGCCATCATATATCCTAGAGAAAGAAACACTTTTACCACATCTCTAGACCAACATAATTTCTTACTGTAGTTTAAATATGTGTTCTCATATATACAGACAAGTCTACCTCTCACCACTCATCAACGACGTTATTTATTTATTTTTATTTATTTGTAAGTGCAATGCCTGCATGTCTGTTAGTGCACCTGTGTCATGCAGTGGCCGCGGCGGATAGAAGACGGTGTCAGATTCCCTGGAACTAGAGTTATGGATGACTGTTAGCCGCTATGTGGGTGCTGGGATTTCAACCCAGGTCTTCTGCAGGAATAGCCAGAGCTCTTAACCACTGAGCCTTCTCTCAAGCCCCAAAGAAGCTTCTTTTTGCAACAAATGGGGACTAATACAGAGTTCCAGAACTGGTCAAAAGCAGAGAATAACCGTTTGTGAGACACTTAGCCCTAAGCGACACATTTTCAATGCATCCTGTATACATAAGATAAATGCAATGCTCAACTCTCACCAGAGAAGTTTTTTTTTTTTTTTTATTCAGCAGATGGTGATGAACACAGAGACCCACAATTGGCCAATGTGCTGAAAATGGGCGGCTTCACATTGCTTATCCTATTTCACCTCTTTCACTCTTCTGCCTCCAAAGGCTCAGGGATACTTGTGGAAGATGAGGTAGAAAGAATGCAAGAACCAGAGGTGACCAATGCCCCCGAGAACACAGAATTTCCAGACAGCAGGTCAGTGAACCATATGAACTCATTTTCTGCTTGGAAGAGGAGAGATAATCTCTTCCAAGGATGGGATCCTTGGTAAGTTAACCAGGCTCCAGTCAATGGATTAGTAATGAAGATCATTTGGGGACACAAATTAGATTCTGTGGGCTGTATTATATATATATATATATATATATATATATATATATATATATATATAATTTATGTTATATTAAATAGAGTACATTAAAATTTTCAGGAGAAGTAAGTGAAGATGCTGATTGGGAGGGATCTGAACACCATCTAATTATATCATATGAAAGTCACAAAAATTCAATATTTTTCAAGTAATAGTATAAAAAGCTACATTAAGTGGTCTAGTGGAATAATTTTACTCTTGTTCTTTCTTTAAATACATTTGAATATAGAAAACACAGACCAGTATAAGTGCAGGGAAATTTGGAAAAGAGATGCTTCTGTATTCCCCAAATAAAAACCTGTATTAAACCAATTGGTGTTTATTGATTTGTTTTGTTAAGACAACTAATATTACTAATAAATAAAAATAAAAATAAGATTGTAGACCAATGTTATCCACTGTGAATCTAAAGATGTCTATAGAACGCTTAAAATGTGGCCAATTCTTACAGAATTATTATACCAACACTATTTAATTAGAATTATATTAAAATCAAAAAAGTATAAAATATCCCAATAATTTTTACATTGACTCATAACACGTTGCACTTCTGCAGTTTGGTTCTTAGCACCCAAATGGTTGCTCACAACCACATTTCACTCCGGTTCCAGGGAATACTATACCCTCCTCTGGCCTCCATGAGCACTGCATGCATGTGGTGCACATATATACATGTATGTAAAATAGTCATAATACATAAATCATTTTTTAAAGTTTTCCAGTATGAGAAAGAATCTTCTTTCCTCTGCCACACATACTCATCAGTGACATCCTTTTGACCAGAAGCATAAGACACTCTGAATAACCTTTCAACCAAATATGTTGGAAAACCAAATATGTTGGAAATCCTAGAGTCATTTACTTCTTTCCAAAGAAGACAGTGCTCTTGATGGCACCTAAATACTTTCACAATTACACCGATTTTTAAAAATGGGACCTTTAGAACCCAAAAAACACTGATTTATATTTAGGTCAATCAGTTTGTCTGAAACTTTTGACTAAAACTGTTTTTCATCATTTTAAAATAAATTAATTGTACAGTCTGATTTTACACACTAAACCAAACCTTAAAAAGACTTTTTTTAAAGCAGCGGCTTAATTAAAATCAATTAAATTTGAATTCATCTAACTTCTGCAATGTTTAAAACAGTAAAAAATTTGATGCACAAACTAACCTTAAATAATATATTTGTTTGCAAATTGTATAATACCATTTAGTTTACCATCTATCTAGTAGTATATAATGATATCATTTGACTATGCCCAAGTATGAAAAGATAAAATAAGATATATCATATGATTTCAGTGATCAGTGAATTATGATGACTGGTAAAGTTTTTGGGTGACAAGATTATCTAGTATTGTTAACAATAAAAATGCATTGAAAATTCATCTTCCAATTTCAAACTCTTGTTATTACTACTGCAAAATTTACTACTGATTTTGTCATTAATACTGAAAATTATATTCATTCATATGAATCATTTCTTTGTGTCGCATCATTATAATTTAACAAAACAAGTTATCCCACTTAAGTACCTAGAACTATTTTTAAAAGTTTTTGCTTTATTTTTATTTCTGGGCAAGTGAGTGAGATGCCATTCCCTAGGGGTCAGAAAAGAGCATCAGATTCCCTGAAGCTGGAGTTACAGGTGATGGTGAGGTTGTGTAGGTGCTGGAACCTGAACTCCTATGCAAGAGCAGTTTGTGCCTTTAAACTCTAAACCATCACCCTAGGACCATATGAGAGCTAGATTGTTCACTCCAAATTCTCTTTGCATATCCATCATAGCTGAAACCCATGTGCTGACATTTAAAAACTAGCATGTGTTTCCATGTGTTATTTTTAAGGGACAAGAAGATTAGCAGTCCCTTAGCATTTATTCTCAGTAGTTTTGAAGGTAACATTTCTTTATTATTTTTAACCTTTGTTCAACATAAAAATGTATGCTCAATATGAAAGCTGTAATAATTTGTGTTCATGCAGGATACATTCATATATGAATATTTGCTTGAGTTCTCTTTCCTGTGCTGCTGGACTTTGGCATTTCACAGTCTCATCATGCCTCCTGGATATAGTGTCGCTTCTCAGTAAAATAAAAAAAAAAAAAGATGGGTTTTTCATTTGGATTTCTATTTGACATAAAAATGATGAGATTTCATGCAACTGAAAAGATTTGCTTTAATTTTTAAAATCTTTTTGTTTTTAAAGTGTGTTGCTTTGTGCTTAGTAAAACAGTATACATAACATAAAAATTAATTATTTCAGATGCTGTTTATACATGCTTATAATCTCACAAATTGGAAGACAGAGGCAAGGCTTTCAAATCTGAGGCCAGCTTGGGCTACACAACAGTACCCTGTCTCTAAATTTATTTTTATCAAGATGGTTAATTCTGTATACATTTGAAAAAATTACATTTTCAGTATTGACTACAAAGTTTTATGTCTAATTCAGTACCTGTACACTGTTTATATCATCAAGCTATTAATAATGTTAGTCAATAACCTTCTAACTGTAATTATTTTTCATCCTAGTGGGCTTTCAGTTTCTGAAAGATATGTTGAAATATCTCCCATTTCTGAGGCTGAAGAAATAGCTCAGTAGTTGAAAGCGCTAGCTGCTCTTGCAGAGGACCCAGGATCAATTCCCAGCACCTACCTGATGACTAACATCTGTAACTCCAGTTCTATGGGACCCAATGCCATCTTCTAACCTCCACAGATATTGCATAGCACAGGTGCATTTATATACATGGAAGCAATACACTGATACCCATAAAAAATAAAAATACTAAATAAAATGTATTTTTAAAAATCTCTCACTTTGAGTTTGATATCAGAAATCGGTCTTCGACAGTTATGCGTGTGTGTGCAATGCATTCTAGTTTCTCTTAACACTTTTCCTCTCTCTTATCATCCACCCACATCTGTCTATTGTCACACCACCCAGAACACACCTGATCTTGTCAAATAGTGCTTCAGTTTCGAGTATCTTGTGATGTATTGTCCCATCTTATGAGAAATTGTGAGAATTTTTTTTTTATCTTACTTGGATATATTTAAAGCAATCTGGTGACGATAACACAGTTTTCAAACTCTTCCTATAAATGTTGTAACAATCTTGCTAATTCAATGAATGTGCTTCCTGATACAAATGTGCATTTGGTACCACCATTGTCGTTGTTTGATTTAAAAATGTGAGAGAGGATTAGAGAAACTTTCCAGCTGACGAATAAACTAATATTAAACGATTAGCCAAATATTAGTATGTATTTTTATATTTTATATTTCAAAATATAGATTTCAAAAAGTATATTGATATGCACATGAGGAACTTAATGAAGGTAGTAACGTTAAATGCAAATAGATAAAGGCACATTTCATTTTTGATGAAAATATCACAAGGAACGCTGCCAACACATCCTAATTCACTCAAAGATTTTAACCATTACAGGCATATCTACAATGAATTTCCAAGATGACTTCACATGTGTTTCTGCCTCCAGTGAGAGCACTAAGACATAAAAATAACCTGCTCTCCATGGAAAACCACTGCAGTCAATGTCCTCTCACAACCACTGAATAGTCTCTGCTCTGCTGCAATTGCTTTCACAACAGTAGGTGTTATTAAAATTTTAATCTTCTAAAAGTTTTGAGTTTCTCACAGAAATACGATACTGGCGAGTTTCTTAGCAAGTTCATGTCAGTGAATCAGGTTTCTTTGATTTCTTACATGACAATTGTAAAGGCAGATTCATATTTTTATTATTATGTATTACATAACTTCATTATACATGTTATAAATTACAGTCATTACTAGTAAATGTTATAGTGATCTCAATATGTATCTAAATGTTTTCTATTTATTTATATTTTATTTGTAAGAGTGTTTTGCCTGCATGTACGTAAATGCACCATGTACATGCAATGCCCACACAGCACACAAAGGGTTTCTGATCTCCTGAACTGTGTTATAGATGGTTGTGAATTGCCATGTAGATGCTGGGAACGGAATCTGGGTCCTCTAGAACAGTAGGACGTACTCTTAACTGCTGAGCCATCTTTCTGACTGCCCCCCAATATACTTAACATAAAAATGATCCACATAAATTTCCCTATGAATTATAAATAAAAATAAATAATTGACACTTCTGCGGTCAATATTTATGTATCTACTCCAAATGGACAAAAGTAGCACTTAGTCTGCACCACTTAATGTTGGCATAATATTCAAATAGTCATTTTCTCCTTACAAAAATGTGATAAAGCTATTAAAAATGAAGAAATAAGTCTCTGGAATTGAAATGAGTCTCTGAAGGTCATAGTGAAAGTCAAATTTAGTGTTGCCTGTCTACTTTATCACCATTCCTTAATTTCTTAAGCTTGATGCACAAATGCACTAAGTACCCCAAACTTTTCTTTTAGAATGGATGTGAGTGTTTTGCCTACATATTTGTAAGTGACCCATGTTGTGCAATGCCCATGTAGGCCAGAAGAAGAAGTTGAATTCCATGGAACTGAAGTTAGAGAAGGTTGTTGTCACCATACAGGTGCTGGAACCAGAACCCAAGGCCTCTGTAATAGGAGGCAGCATTCTTAACCACTGTATCATTGTGTTCCAGCCCAACTCCTGCTTTTAAAGTGACACCTTGCCACTGGTACATAAATATGAGCATGACCTCATATTTCTTTCCAAGGATACCAAAATGATTTTGGCATTTATGTTTCAGTGAATCTGTTGTTGTGGTTGCTGTTATTGAATGCTCTGCTCTGTTCACCTATAATCACGTCATTCAACTAGTATTGTTTAAAGGCTATTGAAGCTTCTTAATATCCTTAATTATATGCTTCTTAATATATTATTAATGCTATGGGATAAGTGATATGTACACACTTCTTCTAAAATATGTTATGTTTTAAGATTAATAGGGTATATTTTAAACATATATAAGCCAGTGAGAGTTATAGTGTTTCTTACTGCATTGAAATATTGGTTTTTTATTCAACAGAGAACTTCAAAAGCCATACCATAAAAGTATTTTTAAGAATGGGTGGGGCTGAAGAGATGGCCCAGCACTTAAGAGCACCTGCTGCTGCAGAGGATTCCCAGCACACACGTGGTACCTAACAACCCTCAGTAACTCCAGTTCAAGGGGATGCAATGCTCATTTCTGGCCTCTATGGGTTTTGTCTGCACTTACCTACACTCAGGCAAAACACTCACAAAATAAAATGATAAAGAAAAAATCTTTTAGATTATGGATGGGGAGCCCTGTGTAGTAGTACACAATGTTAATCCCAGCACTCTGGAGGCAGAGGCAGGCAGATCTCTGTGAGATCAATTCCAACCTGGTCTACATAGTGAGTTTCAGGCCAGCTGGGGCTACAGGAGATCCTATATGAAACAGAACAAAAAAAAATATTAACGATGGGCCTGAGCGATGGCTCAGCGGCTAAGAGCATGGGCTACTCTTGAAGAGGACAGGACCTGCCTTAAGTTCCCAGCACCAACATGGTTGCTAACAACATTCCATAACTCCATGTCCAGGGAATTTGATGTTCCCTTTTGGCCTCTCTGACATTGCATGACACATGTACACTTACTATACATGCAAGCAGAACTCTAAGACACATAACATAAAATATCAATCAACTGATCAAAAAAAGAGAGACTATTCATGGTTTCATAATTAAAACCATAAGACAAATTCCACTTCAGGTGGCTTTTAGAAGTATCAATATAAGTACATGTACTCTGTTTAGATAGTTGTTGTCTTGTGTTTTATTTTTCTGAGATGATTTCTGTTACCAGATTTCTTTAGAATACTCATAAATCATCCATTTATATTAGTGCCATTGAAAAGTAATGTTTGTGATATGATAATTTAAGGAGTAACTCATCTCTCTGTGATCTCCTAGGATCTTATGCTTTTAATTCCTGTATACACATCTCACCATTCAAAAGTTAATTTCTACCCAACCAGACTATTTGTCAGTCCTTGATAGAAACTTAGGAGTTTAAGCAATTGCCTCTGTGAAAATTTACACAGGTTTTACTGAAAACCTCATTGATCTAAGCAGTGTTTCTTCCACAACTCCTTTCCCAATCATCGTTCTTTAAATTTCCCACCACAGAGCAAACTTAGAGTGTGAAGAATCTAAAGACAACACTTACTGCCTGACTATGCTTTTTGTCCTCCTGATACCTGAAATACTCCCTATGGGGGAGGAAATACACAGATGATAAAATGATTTGTATGAAATCCACAAAAATTCAATGAAAAACATACAAAAAAGCCAAACAAAAAGAAAGACTAGAGATATAACTTTAATTATATAAGTAAAAAATGAAAATAAATAAACCTAGCCCCGCTTGTAAAGCAAAAAAGAAGTTTAAGCATTTTGTCTCAGGTACAGTGTATAAATGTTTATTGAATGAATAAGTTCAGGTTGTCTGAGAATACCTACTTATCTTCATTATCATGTGCTCTTTTCTCATTGCCTTCACCACTGTGTTGTATCTGTCATATAAACAGCAAAGGTTTTCAATAGCAAGAATACTAAGGGGTAAGATTTACTGAATTGTTTCTTTTCCCTGTTCTTTGAGTTGATGTAGCTTAAGTTCTCAAGTTTCTACATTAATGATAAATGCCAGATGACCATTTTTGCCAGTTCTAAATATTCACAAGGGTCTTTAACTCATTAAATAACTTACAGAAGTTCAATATTTTTTAAACTTCATAGAACTATACTAGGAAACTTTAAATCTCTCCTCTCTCTTTCTCTCTTTCTCTGCCAGTCTCTCATCTCCCTATGAAGACTACCTACGCTTGTCTCAAATTCCCAATACTTCTGAGTGCTGGAAACACAGTCACTATCTGGCTGCTGCTATTTTCTGTGTTAAAATTCATTAAATGCTTGTAAATAAGATGATGTTGTATGCTGTGGGTTGATACTCACTATAAGAAGACCCAAATGAGATGTAGAAATGGTAGAAATAAATCCAATAACTTATCTTCAAAAACAAAAGGAGACACTAGCTAGGAAGAAAATTGATCCTGTGATATTGTTGGCTATCCTGTAGCAAAGAGCTTAGTTAAAAGTGAGTCAAAAAAGAACTGAAATACTGATCTTAGAAATTAAGAACAGGATCAGATTATTTAATCAAAAATACAAAGAAAACAAGTGTATGACTGATTAACTTACATTTATAATTAATATATCTAATAAAAGAACACTAAAATTAAAAATGCAGAAAGTCATAAGTTACACATATGTCCAAGAAAAATATATTCTTAAACGTTAATAAATCAATATCATTATCAATTTTCTATTCATTCAATACTTTCAAACACTAACATCGGGTATACTTGCTTGCAATTAACAATAACTGAAGCAATTGTAAAGCATTTTATACAGAAATCAAGCATCTGTTGGTTAAAGCATACCCACAGGAAAACAAACATTCCAGGATAGAAAGAACAAATTCACCTTTTGCTAAATCATTTTCTGTGCTTGCGTTGAGGCTTCCTGCAGGTTTCATTGATTTCTGTAGAGCAGAGAAACCACACACCTGCCTGCTAAGGCTCACTTTATTGCAGGAATTTCTAAAGCATAATGTCCTTGTACAACCAAACATATAGTATATTCAAAATGTTCAATCTCTCTCAAAAATAGAGTAGAAAAAATTCAATAGGGTTCTTTCAAATGATAATAAAGATCTAAACATTTATTATAACAAAATGCATGTTTACTGAAACAATGGAATAACATTGTAACCTCTAAAATTAATAACATTTAAGATATAAATTAGACCATATAAATTATTTGAACTCATGACTACTATGCTCCAAATAGCATAATGCAATATTTCAGAATAAAAATAAAATAAAAGTAAAAAAATAGTGTTTCTAATGAATGTTTTCTGAGTAAAACACTGTGCAAATCCACAAAATTGATCCCAAATGAAAATAAATATTTTTTGAGACAAGATCTCATGTAGACCATGCTGCTCTGAATTCAGTCTGCAGTTGAAAATGACCTTGAACTTCTGAGCTTTTGATTTCCATTTCTCCTTTGCTAGGATTGCAGGCCTATGCCACCACACCTAGCTTATTCCATGGTAGAGACTGATACCAGGACTTCACATACACTGGGTAAGCAGTCTGCCAATTGAACTATAGCTCCAGCTCCTTAAAATAAATAATTTTAATATAGAATCTAGTTTATGTGTTAAAGAAACATAGCTCTAAAAACATAAGCCACTCAATGTTACTAATCAAATAAATCTTTATTGAGAAAAATGCTTTAAAATAAACCCAACAGAGACTTTGTAGTAAAAGCTATAACTTTAAGCACATTCTCCATTTAAATAAATTTGAATATTGAGAAAAGAGAAAGTGACTTGGACAGCCTTGCATCTCCTTGTCCTTCCACTAAATGGTAAAATCATTAAATTTTATCAAACATTCCACATAATTCCATGTACAAAAGTTAAAGCAATGAAAAGTAACCGTTGGCAATAGATTTGGAGCAGAAGTGATGCCTGATGTATTTGGGGTGGTGAGAATGAATAGGTGAGAAATGTCTGTGCACTCTTCTCTGGCCCAGCTTTCTGAATTGGAACCTGAGTGACTGTGGGCCAGAGACCATGATGACACATCAGGTATGCACAGAGCAAAAGTAAACAACAGTTTCAAGGTCATTACTTTCATTGCCTCTGCTCCCAGTTGGGGTTTGAATTGCACAAGTGCTGATGTGGACTAACTCACCTGCCTCATAAGAACTCTCTGTATTCCCTCTTCAGCACTTTCTTGAAGAAGCAGGTCTCTGATATAACCATTTCTAAGTTCAGATGGGGTTACAGTTAAACCTAAATTGGAGGTTTGGATTGTCAGCATGAGGTTAGAGAGTGACAGACAGCATAAGGACTGCATGTACTCTGTATCTAACAGTACTTTATAGTGCTGAAGAAAGCGTAGCTCAACGACTAATAAATGTCAGTGTTGGGAAAACCCAAAGTCAAATACTTGTCTTACTATTTGTTGGCTGTGCGAACTTGAATGGGTTGCTTCATGTCTGTAACCACACCTGTCTATCCAAAATTAGAGAAAACAGAATAATAAATCTGTTGCCATAGAGCTGTCATTTGGATGAAGTCAAGTATGTTATGAATTTACTTAATATAGTGTTTGGCACCTAACAAGAGCTAGCAATTAGAATATACTCAGCAAGCAAAGAGTAAATGGAGTTTATTGTTAACATTGCCTTAATTCTCCAATTAACATCCTATAACTTAGTACAAGTGTTATAGAGAATCTTTCTGCTTCTTTGTCTAATTTTTTATAGAACTTCAAAAGAATGATAGCTTTTTTCAAATAATTCAAATATCTTTCTAACATAGCATATTGGTTAGTTTATATGAAATTCAACTAAATATTTCATGAAAAGTTTAAAAGTGTTTAGTTTAAGAGCCTAATTCAATGTTTGGCCCATAGCAATAATTTTTCAAAAGACAGTTTTATTGTTAGTGAAACAAATCTGTCAGTAGTTCATGAGGTATGCAATTTTCACATGTTGACTGGATAAGTAGAATGAAGTCCTCTCATCATTCACCATGACCTTAATCAAGCTGTGCAAGATGCTCTGACCTCTCAGGAGAAAGAGTGGAGAAGAGCACGCATGCTGGTAGAGAAATGGAAAGTAGCTGTACAAATCCTGATTAGTGAAAACTGCCTTTCCTGCCCCAAAATTCTCTGTCTGGTTGATGACTCCAGTCCCACTTGTCCTCTGAGATCATCACAAGGAACTGAACCTGCTCAATTCACTTTCATCTGCCTCATGCTATTTTCATTTATGACTGGATTTTCAGTGATCCATACTATATATTCTATATTTGGCAAACCAGCTCTCTCCTTTACTTAATAGAGTCTTTAAATTTTCACTCTATTCAGAATAATTTATTTCACAACAGCAGATCTTTCACAGACCTCCCTCCCCCCATATTCTAGGCAGAGTCCTTCAGAGTGAAGGGACACAAAATGCCTAATTTTCCCCTCTTTGGTAAACTATAAAATTACATGGGTTCTGGATTACAGTGTGTCTGTCCTGTCTTAGAGATCTGGCCTATGTCGGAGGAGCTTAATTTCAAACGAATTTACCAACAGAATCAGGCCCCATCCTGGGCTCTGATGGGTATTTCTAGTTCAGTGTAGTTCTAAGAATCCTGGGAAAGCAATTACTTCTACAATGTTGAGCCTGTGCTCTTCTGGCTCCTCCAACTCATAGCTCACACCTGCTGTCTGTCATTTCCAGAACGACCTTGATTGCAAGTGGCCTCAGCTGCAGGGTGGCTCTGGAGCCATAAATTCTCCTGTATTTTTCCTACAGTCCAGTTGCTTTGGATTACTAATAAAGAGCACATGTGTGTGTGTGTGTGTGTGTGTGTGTGCGTGTGTGCGTGTGTTTGTGTATCTATTACATATATGTATCCGAATTATATTTTCTTAGGAACTTAGATTATTGCATATTTATATGCTCACTGAGAGAATTTTTGTCCTCTGTCAATTTTATAAAACTAATCTTTTCTTTTGACCCACTTCAACTTATTTCTCTAAGACATTTAGAAATCACAAAACTTCCAAAATATGCTTTAATATTTTTTTCAAAATATATGTAGAAAACCTAATATTATAACATTGCAACTAGGTCAGATTGAACTCCCTGGAGGGAGCAGGAACTGCATCTATCATTTTCATGTGCTTATTACTTGAAGCTCATCTGAAATCTTATTAGCGCTGAAGATGGGGAGGCTTTATTCTTTTCTCCCTTGGGCTAATGACGTATTTACATATCAACTTGTTCTTTGAGACTTTGGGGAAAAAACAATAAATAGGAATTGGACTAAGGATAAAATAGCATTTAGAAGTATCTTTTAATGAAAATCCTTCTTTTGTTGGATTACCAATTTGAAGTGATCATTATGTCATGAACTAATTGCAAAGTGGCATACAGCTCCTTAATCAGCCTTGTTCAGGGCTGGCAGGATCATTCAGGCATTGGACTTACAAATGCAGGCTTGGGCTCACAGTAGCTTAGAGTAATGTATGAAAATCGGAGATGGGTATTTCAAACCAAGAAAATTCAATTCTGATTTTTACATGCAGGGATAGTACTGGCCTGCAAAGCAAAATGAAACTCATGCATCCCTTTTTTGTATTTTAGTGAGCTTTGCTTAATTTTCTTTCTTTGTCAGTTTTTAGTAGAATTTTTACAAATTCGATATGATACATGATGATCACATTTAGCCCCCCTCCCCTACCTGCACGTCCCACCCCCCCTACCTGTTTTCATGCATTCTGTTATCAATATTAAAGTCTATTGAACCAAGCAAAACACAGAATAGTAGGGGGAAATGGGTCAAGAGCCCCAACTTTAACTGAAAACTATTTGTACCCGGTGATTACTGGGAGGGTGAAAGCTGGTTTTCTTCAAAGAAGTGATACTAGATAGGCTGCTGAGAATCTTTACTTGAAGTCTTACATGAAATGAAGGCCACATGTTAAGCTTTTGTTCTCAAATTTCGTATATTTAAAGGTAATTCCACTGCTGATACAATTAGTCTTAGTGCACTGTGGAACCTGCATCGTACTCCACAGATGAGTCATAGGAATACATCTTCCGACACGCACCGGCTTCCACATTGTTCAGTCCACAGGTAAGGTGATAACACTTTTTTTTTAAAAGAATGGAAACTCAAAAAATCCAAATGTTTACCTATCTATACTATGTAGCAGAAGAAACTGAAATATTATCCTTCTCTAATAATTTAATATGTGATATAGAATCATGGTATATTAGTGACTTTATTACCAATATCAATAGCTGTACAAATAGATACTATTGAAGTAGAAAATATAATGCGGATGATTTAAATAAAACAACCCCTGATTGCATATTTATAGCAGGCAAATAGAAACTGCAAAGGTACAAACTTCACACTATTTTCAGAGAAAGTAGCTTCCCCCAAATAACCAACTCTTGAGCAAGTGAATTTTATAATGGTATACGCACGTTATTCAATTTGGTGTTATAAATTTACTTGGAAATAAAAAGAGTTGAAATTCAGTTGCACAATGGATAGAATCAAAAGACGATTCAAAATATCTCAAAATTGCCTGCATTACATTGTTTAGAGATATTTTAGATATTCTAAGAATTCTGAGTATATGAATGGTTTTAATGTTTTATTCATTTAAAGTTTAGGTATAACTAAGATGGTTGCTTTCTAAATTTATTTCAAAATTAACTTACAGAAATTCAATTTATTGATGGAAGAGTAAATATTATATTCAGGTTCTCTATATTATTGTCTAGCATATTTTCCATAGCCATTGTAAATTGAAGAAAATAAATTAATCTATAATAATGACATAATAGCTATTCCTATGAAAAATAAAGCCTATATTGCAGTTGCAGTATTTAAGAAATTATGTATCTTTGTAATGCAACAAATCTTCATTTTTCTGGGTTCCGTATTCCAAGGACTAGTTTGTTGAAATGTATTTTTAAATTATTATCATTATTATCATTATTATTATTATTTTGTAGTGTATGTGCGTGTGTGTGTGTGTGTGTGTGTGTGTGTGTGTGTGTATGTTTGTCCCCACATGGGTGCAATCTTTGTACGCCATTTCAGAAGTCAGTCTGCAGATAGAACTCGTGGTCAGGCTAGCCCTGAAAGTGTTTTTGTCTTCTGAGCCTTTGCCTGCCCAGTTGGAATTGATTTTAAGGACCTAGTACATTGTCATGTTGGAAGACAAAAGTTATTTCTTGGGTTTTTTCAATTTGTTTCAGTGATACAGTTTGGCAATTTCAGAAAAAATCAAGTTTGCTGCTCTAATAAGAGTTACAAAAGCATAGGAATGAATAAATTTATTATGAATGTATAGCTTTATATTACTATTTCTATTTTTATTTATACAACTTAACTAATGACATCACAGACAACACAATTTGAAGAAACTCATATTATCTACAGTAGCACATGTATACACAAATCATACACTTCCAATACTATGCCACTTGTCAACTTTTTATTTTTTGGATGTCTATAATTATATGTATATGTGTATGTGTATGTGTGTGTGTGTGTGTGTGTGTGTGTGTGTGTGTGTGTTGATACCACAGATATATTTGGTACGTTGCCATTCATAGTACACCAAACATTCATAGTGCTGCATAACTTTGGCTGTAAACTTGACTCACCTGGATAGAGGGAGCCTCAGTTAGGGAACTGTCTCCGTTGGATGGTTTGTGGCCTTGTCTGTGGGGCATTTTCTTGATTGTTGAGTGGTATGGGAGTAGGTACCCACTACTATGGGGAGTGCCTCCCCTGGGCAGGTTGTTCTATGTTGTATAAGAAAGAAGGTTGAGCACAGGCCAGGGGAGCAAGTCAGTAAGCAGTGTTCCTCCATGACCTGTTCCTCAGCTCCTGTCTCCATGTCCCTGCTCTGAGTTCCTACCTTGGGCTCCCTCAGTGATGAACTGTGACCCAGGACATGTAAGGTAAACAAACCCTCACTTCCCAAAATTAGTATTATTCCGAGTGTTTTGTCACAGTAATTGAAGGCAAACAAAACACAATGCATGCAAGAGTTTGAAAATATTTTGACATTCTTTTTCATTTTATGATTTATTGAATTTGAACTGACCTACTTAATATTTGAAAACATAATTATACAGTAATGTACTTTATCTTTTTGTAATATATAACCAGAAAAAATTTTAAATAATAGTCTCTGTTTTTCTATGGTATTCCTCTTCAAAGAAATTGATCACCATAATTTTAAAACTTTAATTCCTAATTAAGTATAAAATCCTTAAAATAACATTATCCTGTTTCATTCACACATTATATGTGCAAAGATTTATTAAATCCTTTTGATGTAGGTTCTTATGATTTACAAATACTTTATATGTATATTCAGACTTAAGATTTTAATTAAATAGATCACTATTACCTTTTAAAAGTCCCTTTACAGCATACTTTTGTGTATTATGATTATAGAATTCCCAACAGCTGTTCATACTTTCTTTTACTGTGTGTCTCCATGTTTATTTATAAATCATTTCCTTCAATTGTACTTTAGGCATTTTTTGAAGAAGCTGTTTCTTTCTATATATATTCCCCTGGAAAGCTTTCTGCACGGGTACCTCCCCTCTATTTCAATATACGGTATGATATTTGACACAGGAAAGAAAAATACCTAGTGAAAATCTAAACATCTGTGAATAATGTCATCAAAATGCTCATCTGTTTCCCTTCATGGAAGTTTTCACTTTGAGCTCTCATGCTAGGTCTACTGTTCATTGGTTAAGTGTGATGTCTGCTAGAGGTTAAGATTCTTGTATAACAACAAATGTGCATAACTGTCCTATCTCCATGGATTGATATCATTTCTGTGATCTGAAGGGTCTACATGTTTTTAACAGTATTGTGGTAAATGTATTAAAATATTTTGCATATTTTTGTGTATTAAATACACATTACATCCCTGGAGCAAACTGTTTTCTGTAATGTCTGATATATATATAATTTTTACGTTTCTCTTGGTTTTGAGATAGAATGTCACTATTAGCCCAGGCTGGCCTAGAAATTGCAATATACTTGTCACAGTCTCCTGAGTATTGAGATTCCAGATCTGTACCAATTTGCTAATGCTTTTTCAATAGTGTTTGCATTTTATTTATTAAGAATTTTTGTCTGCCATTTTCTTAAAAATTTTTGTTTTCTTTTACACTCAGAGATGTACTTCCCTAGGATGTTTGCAAGACTCCTTTGTATTCAATTTTGTAAAACAGTTTATGTAATATTGTTGCTATCAACTTTTAAATGCTTAGAATTTATTAAAGAAGTCAATTTTTTCTACAGTTAAATTTCTGGTAAGATTCCATAGCTAAAACTTAAATTTATTTTATATATAATGATATTCTGATTTGCAATTTCTCATAGTGCTAATTATGTCTGTCAAAGGATTGTTCCACTATATCCCAGTTATTTAATGTATCAAACAGCGTTATTTAATAAATTCTTTTCTATGTGTGCAGAATTAGTGTTGTTCTTTGGAGCTTCATTCATTATTTTGGCAATATGTATCTTTCTTGCATTAATCTTTCAATAATCATGTTCTTCATTGTTGACATCTTCCTTTGTATTTGAGTTTTCAATTTTAGTGACTTCTATTGGTATCTTCATATTTTCTCCTAGTCTCCTAAGTCAGAGACACGGATCATGAAACTTCATATGTTTATTAAACTGTATGGTGAATAAAAACGAGAACACAGAAGAAGCCCAGCATTTACTTGTTTACTCGTAATACCTACTTTCTAAATACTTTAAATTGCTCTTTCATAGACATTAGATGCATCTCATAGATTTTAAGAGTATTTTACTAGTTTTAATTTATAATTATTTTCTAGTGTACTTTGCCATTTTTCTTTTACCTATTGTCAATATTTTATTTCATTTTCACAGACTTGTTGTTTCCAAAATGTCTTTCTGTTACTCATTCTCTTTTGGTCTCAGAGATCAGATTCTATGATTCTATGGCTATTTACCCTTTAAAACATGTCTATGCTTTACAATATATCTTGGTATACATATATTCATGTGGGTTTTTTTCATTCTATTATGCCAAGTCTTTCTTTTTCATTTCAAAATACATTTGTTCTATCTTAGGATGCATCAGTATAGGAATGATGAGTTGGAAGATTCAGTAATGTAGAACATTTTTCCCAGTTTGATCTGTAAATTCAACACAATCCCAATCAAAGTCCCAGCAAGCTGTATTTTAAATGACTTGCTAATAAGTCATTTAATATTATATAGTAATATAAGGAACTTAAATTATCAAACCTGATTTTCAGAAGAAAATGTATGAATCTCACCAATTATTATGCTGCAATAATGATACTGTTTATCGATATAAGGACAGGTGTGATGATCAATGAAGGATGACAGAGACCTCAGAATAGACTCATAGAAACACATCCAACTGACTTTTTACCAAAAAATATGGTGTGAAATAAGCCGATCAGTTGTAGATACATAGCTAAATAAATGGAAACGTATATTTAAATTATATATGAATATTTATTATGTAAATATTAAATATATATTTTTAAATCTCCTCACATTTGATGTCAAAAATGACTAAATAAAGATCAGTAACCGAAACGCAAAGTAGAAACATGCAAAGTGTATAGGAAAAAATATAGATAAAAATCTAATTGATACTGAGGTTTGAAATGAGTTTCTTAATTTAAATTTTTATTAGTATTAATAAGAAAATAACAGTATCACACTGAAAAACTTTGCATAGGATGGGGAATTTGAAAAGGAAATGAATGTCATATTCACACTAATAGTGATAGATTTCACAGTATTGTTGAAGCTTGGGAGTATAGTTTAAATTTCTATTTTATTTTTTTAGAAGACATTCTATGGAATGCAGCATTAATGAAAACAGATTATTTACTAAGTGCTTAATGTGTGTCAGGTATTTTATTTGATATACTACTAACTTGGATATAAATTCTGGATCTCCCTGCCCATAAGTATTTCAAAGGAACTTTTTCTTAACATTTATCTAATATTTAACTGGAGAATGGTAATTACAGTTCAAACAGACTACGTTTTACCAAATTAACATTATTCAGAAACGGTTGCGTGTGCTGCTAAACTGAAAAAACTGCAAATTGATAGCCGGTTCTTCTCTTATTCAGCTTCCTCATTATTCTTTTTAAAGTATTTTTATTGAGTCCTTGTGCAGGTCATATAATAGATCTGAATCAATTTTAGACCCCTCCCCTGATCCCAGTGGGGCTCCCCTCTGGATTTCATGCATTCTGTCTTACATGTTACTTCCTAATAGTCATGCATTCGTACCCAGATGTTCCTCTGTGAAAGTTCATCTGATCATGAAATTTTAAACAGAACACCAAAACAAAATATTGATAAATTTTATTCAAAATTTAAAAACATATTTTCTGTGTAAAGGAAGTAGATACAAGAATGAAGAACTGTGCCAAGTGGGAGAAAATGTTTACAGGTACCATAGTTCATAAAGGGCCTGTATATGTGTGTGCCTCTGTGTGTTTGTGTGTGTGTACATTTACATATATGCATATATCCTGTTTCCAAAATGATTTATATTTACATAAAGGATTCATTAAAACAGTTCTTCAAAGTAAAATGAAAATTCTGGACTCATACCACCTGATCTATTATTAAACTTCAATAATTAAAACCATTTATTGACAAGGAAAAACACAATGATCATAATAAAGAGCACAAGACTCATACAAATATAACATTTATTTTTGAAACTCAAGCAACTCAATTAATAAATGGGAAAGAGATCTAAACAGACACTTCATTGAAAATTCCAAATGCTGGCAAGGATTCAGAGTCACCAGAACTCTGATTCATTGCCTGTAGGAATACAAAGTGGCATTCTGTAAAGTAGTTTGCTGGTTTCTTATAAAATCTTATCAAGCAATGTGTGAGTGATGTTCCTCAATAACGTTTGGATTCATTCATGTCAAAAGAACACTCGCCAACTTGAATGAGCTCCAGATGGCTAGTGGTGGAATAATCTGAGCCACAAAATAAATAGCATACTACTGAATTATAACACAAATAGTCATGATGTTAATAAAAATTAGATAAATAAGTTAGTAGGAGAGGGAATGAATGTACTTTAATGAAGTTTTAGAATTCTACAAGTTTACGTATGTATTTCTTGCTCCCAGGAAGCCCCCAGACATGGTCTGAATGATTGTATTGTTACAAATGTAATAGTACTTCCTCATACAGGGAAACTTTATCACCAATATGATGGACTAGGAGGTAAGAGCACAGAAATGGGATGAGGTGGATTTATAAAGTAATTTAGCGTCCCTAAAATTTGCTGTGCACCTTTCTTTCCTCTCTGAATGAAAGAAGGCCTTACTTAAAGACAAGAACGCAGTTCTTCACCAGACAACAGATCTTCTGGCACTTTGCTGTATCTCCAGCCTCTAGTTGGAAAAATTAATTTATGTTTTTAACACCACTCCCTTTATGGTATTTCTCTGCAGCAGCCAATGAGAAGAGACACTCTTCCTTACTCCTTGAGTGTACCTTGCTTTCCCAACGAAGAGCACAACAGAGAAGAGCATGCCTTCACAATGCATAATCTGTTGATCATGTCATTGGCCAGGTGATGGAGGTTGTCATCAACACTAGCTATCCAAGTTGAGAGCATAATATGCCTGTGTACTGAAAAGAATATTTCACAATCACAAGCTACCATTACACAGCTCATTTTTATTCTCTTTCTAGATTTACAAATTCTAAATTTGCATAGGTAGCAACGGTTTTTGGCTTGCTCCTAATGCAAACCCTTTATTTTTCACAAGTGTTTTCATAAGTAAATATCTTTTTGTTTCTTTACCATTAGTAAATATCTTCAACTTCTACTCTGTCTTGCGTAAACTTTCAGGAAGAACCAAATGACATTTGCTTTTAATGTAATAATTGATATGTTTGTGTTTAAGTCTACTACAATGCTATTTGTTTTCCATCTCTAGAGTGGACTGATATTTTCACTGCTCTATTCTATCTCCTCTGTTGATTTTCAGTGTTGTCTCTCTGTGTTATTTATTTTCTGATTTCTCTTCAGCACCTTTAATTTACTAGTCTACCTTTACAACCTACTTTTACCCACTATCTTGTGAATAATGAGCAAATCTTAAAGAAATATTCTTTGAATTACCACACTTCTGATCTTTGTACCTTCATCGTCTATTTAATGCTGCATGTGCTAGAGATCTCATAATCCATTGATGAATATGTTCAGTCAATAGTCACTCAAAGATATTTGAAGAGATAAATATGAATATTTTATAAAGACAATACCATGAATCTAGTATTATATTAACATATAGTGTCTATATTTACTTATATATTTGCATCTTCTGGTTTCCTAGATTGAAGTGTTGCTGGGTTAAGTATTGCTTTACAATAGTTTACAGAGCAATCTATCAGTCAGAGCAGATTTGCTGCAGATGAAATCGTTGAGTTTTGTCCTATATGAAAATGTTGTATTTCCCCTTTATATTTAAAGGATATTAATATTTGAATATATGAATGGTCATTCATAGTGGTTCTTACATTGTTAAGATCCATTCCAAAATATCTTGACCTCAATCACTTCTGGTAAGAAATTAACAATACTTTTGTTATACTGACTGTAATCTCTTTTTGTTTCCTATGACTTTTCACTGTTCTTTTCTTTTAGATTTTAGCATATGACTGTGATGTACCTATAAGTGATTTCCTAATATATATTATCTTTAAACTCTGAATTGCTGTCTAAAGAGATTAACAAAAGTATTTACTATTATTTCTTTCAATATTTTTTTCTGCTGCATTTTTACAACCTGGGTTTTGAAATGATGTTTATGATGTTTTTTGTTACACACACACACACACACACACACACACATATATATATATATATATATATATATATATATATATACCAATTATATATATACACACACACAAATTTTAGTTGGCTATAAATCTGGTCTCGTTTTTTATTCTTTTACTTTTAATAATTCAGTTTGAATGCCGTCCAATGATTCCTGATGCTTTCCTTTATCTTTCCTTCTGTTTATAAGCTCATCAGAAAACTTATTTAGTTCTAGTTTCATATTTTTAATTTTTACCTGTCTTTTGATGCTTCTCTTCATATCTACTAGTGCTTCTAATTCCCTTCTCTTCCTACTTGCAGTCATATGCCTTTTGCAGAATGTCTTTCAAGCATTATCCTGATTTTATTAAGGAAGCTGGTATGTCCCCAAATACTTTTTAATGTTTATTATGATTATATTTTAATTAAATTATTGATTAATAATTCAAATATCTCTTGATTTATTTTCTCTTAATTAGTCTCATTTCATTTTCTCTTCATTTGTCTAATAAAGTTTGCCTAAAATGGTGGTGCATCATTAAAAATATTGGTACTAATATATAGAGATATTATATATACATATACAACTTCCAAATAAGTTGCTTTTCTTGCTGTTCTGAGAAATCACATGGACAAAACAACTTAAGTAAGGGTTTCTTTTGGCTCACATTCAGGTGTACAGTCTACCACAACAGGGGGCTCAATGTGACAGGAGCTTGAGACAGCTGGTCACATCGTTTCCACAGTCAGGAAGCAGAGAGTGATGAATGATGATGCTCAACTTAGTTTTTCCTTTGTATTCAGTTCAGAACACAAGTCTCGGAATGTTGCCATCCTCATTTAGGGTGATTTTCCCATCACAGTTAACCTACTCTAGAACCTCCCTTATAGACATGCTCAGAGTTTTGCGAACAAAGTGAAGGTGATTCCAGATCCTGTCTAATTGAGAATCCATATTAATCATGAAATATGTCCCTGTTTTAATATAACTCCTTTTAATCATTTTTCATTACATATATATGTATAGATAGGTACATATAGTTATATACATATATATATTTTTAAGCAACTTATGTAGTGAAAGGTTTTCATAAAAGTTTTTCAAAAGGTCTTTAGTGTTGATTAATCTTCCTCAGATTCCAATCTCTGCCTTTCCCTCCCATTTCTCACCTTGTTTATCTCTTTCTAGTCCATTATATTATGACTACATTCTCTCTCCTCTCCCTTGTAGCCTCTCCAATATGGCTGTTTATTAGTTCCTGACCTCTGGATTTTCCAACTGTAGCATGGTTATCTAAGGATATCTAAGAGAGTACATACAAGAGTTGTCTTTCTGTGCCTGGGATGCCTCACTCAAAATTATTCATTACTTGCAGATATCACAACTTAATTTTTCTTAAAGCTGAAAAATATTCCATTGTGTAGATATACCACACTTTCATTCTCCATTCAGTAGTTGATGAGCATTCAGGTTGTGTCCACATCCTGGCTATTGTTAATAGAGAAGCAATAAACATGGATCAACAGGCACCTCTGTAGTATGATATAAAGTCTTTTGGGATTATGCTCAAGAGAATACGGCTGGGCATGTGGTCCATTTATGACTAGCCTTTTGAGGAGTCTCTCCCTGATGTCCATAGTGACTGCGCTAGTTTGCACCCCCATCAGCAGTGAAGAGCTCCCCTCTCTTCAAATCCTCGGCAACACTTGTCATTGTTGGTGTTTTGGGATCTCAGCCATTCTTAGTGTGGTAAGATAGAATCTAACTGTGGTTTTAGTTTATATTTGCCTAATAGCTACATATGTTGAACATTTGGAAAATATTGCTCAGCCATTTGCATTTCATCTTTTGCAAACTCCCTGTTTAGTTTTTTGCCCCAGTTTACTGTTTTTTTTTTAATTCTTTGTTTATTCTAGATACTAACCCTCTGTCAGAGTTATATCTACTAAAGATTTTAAACTATTCTGTAGGTTACCTCTTCACCCAAATGATGGTGCCCTTGGCTGTACAAAAGTATTGTTGTTTCATGAGGTCACATTTGCCAGTTATTGTATATAGTGCCTATGCAACAAGAGTCCAGTTCAGAAAGTGCTTTCCTATGCCTGTAAGTTCCTGTGTTTTCCCTACTTTACCCAGATTAAGGGAACTGAGTCTTATTTTAAGAGTCTTGATACATTAGAGTTGAGTTTTATGCATGGCCAGAGTTAGGATCCATTTTCATTCTGCTACTTATGGCTTTCCAGTTTCACCAGCACCATTTGTTGAAAACAGGCTTCTCTCCAGTGTGTATTTTTGGACCTTGATGAAAATCTGATGGCTGTAAATTCATGGACTTTTGTCTGTGTTCTCAATTCTATTTCATTCATCATAGTTTCTGTTTTTAATGCTAGGATCATACTGTTTATTTACCATATAGCTCTGTAGTACAATTTGAGATCATGGATGATAATACCTTTAGCAGTTCTTTTATTATTCAAGATCATTTTTGGTATTCTGGGTTTCATGTGTTCTCATATGAAGTTTGAGAATTTAAAAAAATTTTCTTTGAAGAACTGTGCTGGAATTTTAATGACTATTGCATTGAATCTGTAGGTTGCTTTTAGTACGCTGGCCATTTTCACAATGTGAATCTTATTGATCCATGAGTGTGGGAGACCTTTCCATCTTCTGGGATTTTCTCCAATTTATCTTTAATGTCTTGAATTTTTATTATACATGTTTTTCTTTCTTTGATTAGAATTATGCCAAAATATTTTATGTTTTTTGAGGATATTGTGAATGGGGTTGTTTTTTGTTCTCTTTTTCAGTGTATTTGTTGGTGTTGTGCCAGAAAGCTACCAAATTTTGAGATTTAATTCTTTGTCCTGTTACTTATCTGACTGTGTTTATCAGCTCTAGCAATTTTCTGGTGAATACTTTCTGGTCTTTTATGTATTGAATCACATCATCTGCAAATAGGACTAATCTGACTTCTTTTCAATTTGTATTCTGTTTTCTCTCTTTCACTTCTCTAGCTAAAACTTCAAGTACAATAATGAACAGGAACAGAGACAGTGGGCCTCCTTTTCTTATTCCTAACTTTAGTGCAAATTCTTTGAATTTTTCCCATTTTGTATGAGGCTGACTGTAGACTTGCTGTATATTGACTTGATTATGTTAAGCTGTGTCTCTTGTACCCCTAGATTCTCCATGACTTTTATGAAGAAGGAATGTTGGACTTTGTCCTTTTCTGCACTGGGATAGTCATTCAGTTTCTATCCTTCAGTTTATGTATGTGATCAATTATATTTATTTATTTGCACATGTTGAATCATCTCTGCATTTTTGAGATGAAGCTTGCTTGATCAGGGTGTATAATCATTTTATATGTTCTAGACTTTGATTTGCAAGTATTTTGATGAGAATTTTTGTGTCTATGTTCACCAGAGAAATTGGCCTATATTGTGTTGTTGTTGTTGTTGTATCTCTGTTTTTGGTCACAGGGTAATACTAGCCTCATTAAAAGTATTTGGAAGTATTCCTTCTTCTTCTGTTTTATGGAATAACTTGAAAAGTGTTAGTATTCTTTCTTCTTTGAAGGTCTGGTAGAATTCTGTGTTGTGGCCATCTAGTCCTGGGCATAGTTTATTTGGGAGATTCTTAATTATAGCTTCTATCTCATTGGTTGTTGTGGGTGTATTTAAATTGTTAAAGTCATATTGGTTTAAATTTTGGAAGGCCACACATACCTGAAAATCATCCACTTCTTTTACATTTCAAGATTAATGGAAAATGTGTTTCTGTGCTTCTTGAATTTCCTCAGTATCTTTTGCAATGTTTCTCCTTCGTCTTTGATTTTATTGATTTGGGACCTCTCTCCCTTTCTCTTGAATAATTTGATTAAATATTTGACAATTCTGTTAATCTTTTCAATGAACCAATTATTTGTTTCATTGACTCTTTATATTGTTTTGGTGCTGCTTCTATTTCATTAATTTCTGCCTTGATTTTGATTATCTTTCCTCATTACTCTTTTTGGATATTGGTTGTTCACATTGTTCTAAATTCTTTAGCTGCCTCATTAAGTTATTCATATGAAATCTCTCCAATGTTTTTAGGTACTTAGTACTATAAATTTCATCTGACATCTGCCTTCATTGTGTTCCATATGCTTTGGTATTTTGTGTTTTCATTTTCATTCTGTTCTAGGAATTATTCAGATTTCTTTCTATATTTCTTCCTTGACTCCATTTTCATTCATTCATGTGCTACTTAGTTTCTATTTGTTTGTGATTTTTTTTTCCTTTTCTATTGTCATTGATATCCTAGTATATTTATTTATGGCATAGGATGTTATTTAATTTGTATTAAATTAACTGAGAGTTTTTGGTCTTAATATGGTCAACATTTCTGAGAAATTGTACTTGTGGTGGTTGGGTGGAATGTTCTATAAAGGTCTGTTAGGTCCATTTGATTTATAATGTCAGTTAACTCCAAGATTTTCTGTTTACTTTTTTGTCTGGATGGCCTGCCTATTGGTGAAAGTGTGGTATTAAAGTCACCTGCTATCAATCTGTTGGAGTGTGTTGTAGTCTGCTGTAGTTTTAGATCTAAGAGTTTTTCCTTTACGAAATTGGGTGACCCTGTGCATATTCATTTAGAACTGTAATATATTCTTGGTGTAGTTTTCTTTAATGGGTATTAGATGCCCTTCCCTATCTTTTTTGATGAGTTTTAGTTTGAAATCTATTTTGTGAGATATTAGGATAGTATGTCTACTTGTTTCTTAATTCCATATCTTAGAATATCTTTTTCATCATTTTATCATGGATGGTGATGTGTGTTTCTTGGAGGCAGCAAAAAGATTGATCCTGTTGTCTAATCCAATCATTTAGTCTGTGTCTTTTTATTGAGGAATTAATGACATTCATATTGAGAGTTATTACTGTGCAAAGTTTATTAACTTCTGCCATTTTGTGTTGGAATTGTTTTCTTTGCCTTATTTTGGTTAATTTCTGGAATTGCTTAGTCCTTGTATTCCATTCTATGTATTTAATCTTCTCTGAGATGAAAATATTCCTTCTAGTATCTCTGTACAGTTGGCTTGGGTGCTGTAAATGCCTTAAATCTGTTTTATCATGAAAATTTTTCTGATAGTTTTGCTGCACACAATAGCCTGGTTGGTGTCTGTGGTCTGTAAGAATGTGTTGAGCATCAGTCCATTCCCTCCTGGCTTTCTGATTCTGCTTTGAAAATCTGTGTGTTATTCTCATAGGTTTGCCTTTATATGTGCTTTGTTCCTTCTCTTTTGCAGTTTCCAATATACTTTCCTTGTTCTGTAAACTTAGTGCTTTGATTTCTATGTGATATGGGGAGTTCCTTTTCTGGTTCTGTGTATTTGATGTTCTGTATACCTTTTGGACCTTGATAAGCATCTCCGTCCTTAGATTTTGGAAGTTTTCTTCTATGATTTTGCTGAAAATGTCTCTTTGACCTGGTTTCTTTTTCTTTTATAACTATGTTTCCTAAATTTGGTCTTTTCATAGCACCCCAAATTTCCTATATATTGTTTTATTTTTTACATTTTTAAATCTTTTAAACATATTTTTGGCTGAATGACCCAATTCTACTGAATACCCTTGTCTTCAAGGTTTGGTATTCTGTCTTCCATGTTCCTCATTCTACTTGTTTTTCTTGCTTTCGCTGAGTTTTTCTTGGCAACAGCAAGAAGCAATCCTCGGGGTTTCAGGTTGATGGCAGTTGGGCAGGGGCAGCATGCCTGGGGCTCTGGGATACATAGGCACTGGAAAATCCCTGGTGCAACCAGCTAGATTTGAACAGATATCTAATGGAAGGATGATCAGAAAGAGGTGGTGGGTCACTGGTAATTGGTGGGTCCAGGGATTTGCGGTGACAGCTGGGAGGACGAGGATGACCCAGGATCTCTGGGTCACTTGTGATGACCAGAGAATTTCTGGTGAAGTCATCTTGGGTCCAGAGAATACCAAAAGAAGATAGGGAGTCAGGAAGATACGGGGGTCATGGGTAAGAGGCAGCTTCAGGGTTTGGGGAGCTACCGTAGGGGGCTGAGCAGACTGCCTGTGTCTCCAAGCCACGTGGGGCAAATGGAGAGTCTGTGGTGTTCACTGCGCAGAAGACAGGCATCTACTTTATTTTTGGAAACAAGAACTTCACTGCAACTCTAGCTACTACTAATTCAGCAGGACTCTCTGGCCAGTGAACTTCGGGAATTCTGTTTTTTTTTTTGTCTCTCTAGAGCTGAAATTACAGGCTTTTGCTATCATAGCTGACTTTGTGCAAGGGTACTCAGGTCCTCCATCTTCCACGGCTGCTTACTACGGAGCCATCTCCCCAGACCCCCTTCTTGGAGAAACTTCATTAATCTTTTTCCAGGAGATGGATTCTGCCTTGTGTTCTTTGTAAGACCGAGCATGTTGAGGGCGATTACCTCCATTCTTCTGTGTGGTCCCCAGGCTTCTGCTGTCTCTGCACTTGTACTGTAGGGCTACATCCAGGTGTTCTCAGATTATTTGCTTCCTCAATATGAGCAACAGGTGGCTACGAGACTATCTTCCTCACCATCATACCTTATGCCCGTCATAAGACAGCAACCAGAATGTCTATGTGGTTCTCTCAGTTCTCTTGCTGCTCTTCAGATTTCTACATCCCCTAAACACCGAAACCTTAAATGCAATTTATTCCCATTCTCTGGTGTCCACATTTCTTCCAGTGAACATTCAGTGACGCTTAACAAAATGAGTCGGAAGAATTCATGGCTTCCTTTTTTCTGTTCTGTGCAATCTGAATCATTATATCTAGTATCAGACTGGAACGACTTATTAAGCAACTGTTTTCTCTATAGTCACAGTTACAGTACCATCTTCCTTCCTGGATTGTTTGATCAGGCATAAGAGCAATAATAGGTCACTTCTGCTCTAGGCTAAGCTGATTGTTTTTGAGTTATAACTGAGAATGCTTCTTTGTATGTACAGATTATTGATGAGCTTAAGAATTTTGACTTCAAAGTGTTCCCCATTTAGGTGGGAAGAACATTCTCTTCCAATTCTCTTTGTGTCCTAAGTGGAAGCAACATTTTTCTTTCCATTACTTTTAGAGAAATAGTAATTGATTCAAAGTTTCCTCTGCACAGTGGTTAATGAAAGATGTTTTGAATTTTTAATCACAAAGACTGTGATTTATTAAATTAATAAATATTCATTGCTCTTAATGTATCTAAAAGTTAAAAGACATACACTGTTGATATTTCTCAACATAAATAATGTTTACATGCTAAGTTTGCTAAGTGCCAATCAAAAATCCAATTTACAGTAGCTGAAAATACAATCAAGCCTAACTACCCATAGGACATTCTGGCTTCCCACCAAGAGTTAAGTGGAAATTTTCTCTATACATGAACCTGGAACAATATTGCTACAGAACTTAGCAAAGATTAAGAATTCTGAAGTATAAGTACAAAAGTCCAGGTAAGATTAAGGTAATTATGCAGATGTGGAAAGTCATATTGAATACGAAGATTTATTGCTTAAGCTTAATCCTCAGGATAATAGAAAACTAGTGCAATTCACTGAAATAATGAAGGGTCCGTTTCTTAGACCTTCTGTAAAGAAATGTTTAAAGCTTCAAAGAAGCTAAATAATGTGCTTGACATAACCTGAATATTAAATACTATTTCTATTTTAAAAGGTATCACTTTGAATGCAAGCTTAATATCCTTAAATGATAAATTCTAAAGTACTGATAAATTGCTTTCTTGTTAAAATAAACATTATTAAATCATTTCCCAATACACATCATCCAAATGCATAATAACAACTCAGTGTTGCTATTTTCAACAATGCATTGCTAGTTTAAAGACACATGGTTTCCCATTAATAAGGAAATTTCTGGACTACAAATTAACAACCAGATAATTCAAAAGGAGAAGAAAATTTCTTAATTTTATTATAAATATGGAAAAATACTGAGAAAAAGTTATTTATTAAAAATGGTTGATATAATTAAGAGAATTGATTATAACTAGAACAAAAAGAAAAGAAAAGGAGATTTATTGGGCTTTACTAAATAGCTATGGCCTTACATCTTTACACAAGTTTAACACAGTGTGTACCTTTTGAAACAGGTGACTCGGTGATCAGCATCCAGCCTTAGCCAAACACTATTGTTCTTTTCAAATCAAGTGTGGTTGATTAAGTGTGATTCTATGCTTAAAGGGGGAAAGCTAGTTTGTAGAGGAATCCACAGGGTAAGTAGAGGGGCTCTGTATCTAAAGATAGTAAATTTATTTTAAAAATCTCAGAAATCAGATATCTGAATTGGGAGAAACATCAAGCAATAAAACTCTCTCAGGGACCATTAAATCAGTTCTTGGCCAGAGAGAAAGGAATACAGATACACTGGGTTGTCCAACAGTGAAACAACTTAAGCAGGGATTTAAAATATTACCAAATCACTGAGGGCTATGGCTGAGAGTATCAATCAAATGAAGTATAAAAATGCCTCATATTTGAGCCCAGGGACTCTTTGCAAAGTTTGGTTAAGACATGGCTAGACATCAGCAAGTAGATTGAATATCCTCCAGCAAAGCTCAAGGCAATGAAAGGGTTGACTGCATACAGCTCACAGATAATAGGGAACAGGAACGCTGGCGATTTAAAGATATTTGATTACTCTAAACTACCAATCATCTAGGAAAGGCAGCACTCTTCACATCTCTGAATAATTTCCTTCCTGGGGCCACTTACTCCTCACTGATATTCTTTATGAAATTAAGTATTACCTTTACGTGTAGGAACTTTCTAAATTAAGTCCAGTTATAATAACCTTTGTACTATATAATGTCTCAAAAGAAAGCAATCTATTTGCATTGTATCTCTTACAATATTTATGTGCATATTTGAATGTTAACAATTGATTTTCAGATGGGATATATCATATAACAAATAGCATGTTTCCTAGAAAGAGAATTTTTATTTTATCATATGACAAATAGCACACGCCCTAGGAAAAGAACTTACATGCACACATGTATTAAATGAAATGAAAATTATCTTGCATTTCTGAGAGTTTTAAAATATAGCTTTGAAATATGGAAGTTTAAATGATGTAGTATAGGAAAGCATGTTCTCCTACACACACATTCTTTTTCTCTCTCATGGGACAATGAAAGACAAAGTATCACTAGGTAGCTCAGGCTGGCCTCAAACTTCAATCCACATATCTCAGCCTCCCGAGGGCTAAGAGAATGAGCCTACACCACCTTGATCAGCTTAGGAGGTTTATTTTTTTAAATCTCTGCCTTTGAAAATCTGTAACAGTGATTGGTTGACATTTTTTATTTCAAATGTGATTTTATTTCAAAATGTGTCCCAGCAATCAATTCTAATAAATTTATAAACACAATTTATTTTTCCTAATACAGAGAACTTGGTGAACTTGTTAAAACAAATAATACTAAATGTCTACGTTAAGGGATCTATTATGAAGCTTTCATTTTTGAACCCAGAGAAATAATTTTCCTGTAAATAACAGAGAAAGAACCAAAAGGCATTGAACTTTTATTTTCCTTAGTAAGCACTAAAGCAATTACTCTTTTGATCATGTGACTGAAAATAACATTCTGAGTCACCATCAACGTCAGTTAAGATTAATTTAGGATACAAGGTATGAAGGACCTATACTGAATAAAATTGGGTAAAATATATGTAAATTTAATTTTTTATTGCATAAAGTTTCAGACGAAGTTCCCATGGCTGGAGAGGAGGGCACAGAACTCAGTTAAAAGCTTGCTCTCATCATGATGCACCAATGTTAAATCTTTCCACTCTGGACTGTCCTTGTAGAACAAAAGTAGTGTCTTAGAGCCATATTCCCTGCACTCTAGAAAACATAAAGACAAATGAGAGAAAAACAAATAATACAAAACTTAATGTTTCCGATCAGAATTTTAAAATGTGGTAACCAGAATCACAAAATGCTAGGTTGGCAGACATGAACTTCATTTTAAACATCCATTAACCCACCTAACATCAATCTGTTATCAAAAGATAAGATAGCCAATAATCCTACAATATTTCTGCAATTTTCTTGTTTTATGTAAATTATCAAATAATTGCTATAGCTCCAGCTATGACAAATTCAGGTTTCATTCAATGGCAGGAGGCAGGGGAGGCCAAAGTTATCCCCACTTGCTACCTCTTATTTTCTAAGAGGAGACCCTTTTGCCCATTCCAATAAGGAATTTTCAGCATCAACTTATTGGACACATTTAGTCCCATGACAGTTGAATCTGCAAGGATATGTGTAAAAGTTGAAGACGTCCCAAAGAGGGGAAAACTTGCCTTGAATATCTAAGACCCATTAGAGTTCTGTCTCTCGAAGTGTGACCATCAGAGTCAAAGTGAAATTCAAGTTTTTTGGTCCACAAAATTGGAGACTTGCTAGTAGTTAAGCCTTTCACATGCTTACAGTGATAGCAGTGTTTGACTTGTGCAAGTTAACCATTTAGTGAAATAATAATACCAAACCAAAACAACAAAAAGGAATATTTACCACAAGCTTGAAGTTTATATTATGTGGTATTAGATAAAGGAAACACTCCATGGGAAAGAAAAAAAGAAAATGAAATCAAAAAGGAGGGAAGAAATGAATTTTATATTTCTAAATTCTATTGAACAAGTCATTTATACACAAAAACTTTTAAAAATTGAACTAAAAAATAAAAGACATAAAGATAATATATAATAAATGCAGTTGGGTGTTTTAGAGAACAAGTAGAACTCTTAAGTGTTTTATGAAGAAATAGAAGTAAGTGAAGAAGAGTTGTAGCATTCAGTTTAGGAGGAAAGGCAGTAATGACACATTACATTAAAACAAAAGAAACATATGCAAACTGGAAATTATTTTAGAGTAACTTAAAAGTGCTGTAATTAAATATATATTAACAAAATTTAAAATATTATTAAGTTAGACACCACTTCTCATGACGTGAGCGGCAGGTACCTAAGGACCTCACAGAGACCTGTGGATTCCATATTTAACCCTGTCCCAACCCCTGCAACCCAAAGTAGCAGCCACCTGAAGACAGTATAGAGCTGCGGTTGCCTTCCATACACTTCTAAGAACGTGGAATAGGAAACTGCAGGCTGTGGGGTTCTAGAGCTCGCTCAGCAGCTAAGAAGACTGACTGCTATTTCAGAGAACCCAGGTTTGATTAAACACAGCAGCTACCATCTCGCTGTAACTCCATTTCCAGACCTCTGTGGACATGATACAGGTACACTTACATAAATGCAAGCAATTCACTCATACACGTAAATTAAATAAAAATAGTAAGTAAAATATTTTTAAATCGAGCCTGGAGAGAAGACTCAACAATTAAGAGCACAGACCGTCCTTGCAGAGAACCAGAGATCGATCCCAGCACCCACATGGCTACTAACAACCATCTAGTAATTCCAGTTCCAGGGGAATACAATGCCCTCTTTTGACTGTCTTGGGCACTGCATGAAACAGGCACATTTACACACATGCAGGCAATAATACACTCACACATATAAAAAATAAAAAATAATTATTAAAACATTTATAAATACATTTTAAATAGGTAATATTTTTTAACGAGCCTGGTAGCTCTATTGGACGGGAGGTTATGTCTATGGTTAGAAGTTACACCTAGCCCTAGCTGGGCTACAAGCATTCCTGATACCCCATTCATATCAATATGGAGTGACCTCAAGTCTGAACCTCAAGTACCATTCAGCTACTGAAAAATGTGAGAATTCATGTGAGTAAACAGCCAGCTGTCTGGAGTCTCTGATTCACTGTTGTCATTTACCTGCTCTGGCTCTTACAGTCTTTCCATGTCCTCTTTCTCAGTGATCCTGGAGCTTTGGAAAGCAGAGTTTTAGAACAGGACTCAGGGATAAGGACTCTACAGCCTCTTATCTTCTACAGTTCGGGTGACAGGAGAAGGGATCTACATACTATCAAAATATTTAGTATGAAAAACACAAAAATTCAATAAAAATAAGCTTTTAAAAAACCTGAGAATTAGGGTAATAGCAAATAGAAATCCAAATGCCCACTAAGCAAAGGTGGGTCAGACATCTGTACCAAAAAATACTAACAAAAGCATCACACCAGATACCCAGGTCCCATGATAAAAATAAATTGAAGGAAAAACCAAGTTGATGGGTCTACTCCAAAAAGTATTTACTCCATAATAATATTCCCTGAGGAAAGTAACTTAGATGATATACAAGACAATGAATTTAAAATAGAAGTTATAAATTTGTTCAAGGAACTCAAAGAGAATGTGAGTAATACAGAGTGAAGAACAAGAAAACACGAACAACTGAGTAAAGTACAGCATGCAAGATATGAAAACAGAATGCAATAAAGAAATAGAAATAATAAACAAAATAAAGCTGAAATAATGCTTGAAAATTTCAGAATGTCAAAGAGAAGTTCCATGGAAAGCCTCACCAACAGAATGGATCAATTGAAAGATAGTGACTGAAGACAAGGTAGAGCAACTGGATCACCCAGTCAAAGAAAATGGCAAGTCTGAAAAAAAAACATGAATAGAGTATGCAGGAACTCTGGAATACCATAAAAAATGAAAGCTACAAAGCATAAGTATAGAAGATAAAATTCAGGTCAAAAGCACAGAAAAATATTTTCAACAAAAGAATAGAAGAAAATTTCCCAAATTTAAGGAAAGAGATGCAGTGCCAGAGGAATTCAGTACACCAAATAGACAGGACCAGAATAAAACTTGCCACACTACGTAACAGTTAAAACACCGAAGGAGCAGAACAAAGAAAGGATACTGAAAATTGTAAGAAAGAAAGACCAAATCACATATGACTGTAGGCCTATCAGAATAACAGCTGATTTTTCAATGGACACTTTAAAAGTCAGGAGGGCTTGGACTGATTTACAAGTTCTGAAAGACTAATGATACCACCCCAGCGTATTATACACAAAACAACAATCTGTAGTCTTTTAAGAAAGAAGAAATATTTTCTATGACTAAAACAGACTAAAGGAATTTATGATCATCAACTCAGATAACACTGAAAACAAAAAACACTTTATATTGAAGAAAAGAATAAGCATGCAAGAAGTAACAGTGAAAAAATCTCACAGTGTTAGGTCTATGATGAAACAAAACAGGAATAAGAAATCCACAAAATGGTAGGAATCAATACATATCCTTCAACAAAAAAAACTTTGGTCAACAATGGTCTCAGCCACCCATTCAAAAGACACAGACCAGCAGACTGGGTTTAAAAGACAGGACACATCATTTTTCTCCCTCAAAAAATATCTTAAAGCAAAATGACAGCAAAAAGTATTCTAAACAAATCGAACCAGAAAAAAAGCAGAAATTTTTATTCTAAAAATTATATATATATTAAAACAATAGTGCAGACAAAAACCAATCAGAAAACACAAATAAAGTCACTGACAGTGGGAATAATCCATCCGGAGGACATTGCAGTCCTAAAAATCATAATTGGGTGTACCCAACCTCACACAGAAAATACTACTAGACACAAAGCAACAGATTAATCCCAAAGTATTAATAGAAGATGACTTTGGTACCCCACTTTTACCAATGGACAGATCATCCACATAAAAAAATGAACACAGAAACAATAGATCTAAGTGACATCACAGATCCAGTCTGGAGAAATTTTGTTCATCTGTGTAGATAATCCATACTTCTCATAAGCACATGGAACTTTCACTAAAATAGACCATGTATTGGGACACAAAGCTTCCCTTCCAAATAAAAGAACATTGAAATGTATCCTTGTATCTTATTTGAACACATTGGAATAAGCTAGACATCAGCAGCAGTAGAAAGCACAGAAAATGTGCTCAGTCCTAGAGAGTGAATAGCACACTATTGAATAAGGAAGTAATCACTGAAGAAATTAAAAGGTAAATTGAAAATTTTGTAGAATTGCATGAAATAATAGCAAACATAGCAAAATCTACCGAATACAATGAAGGTAGTCTTAAAAGGAAAGTTTCCAGGTCTAAGTGCCTACATCAAAAAATCAGACAGAAAGGACCTAAATAAACAGCTTACTAATGAGCATTAAGATCTTGGAAAAGGAAGAATAAGCAACACTTCCAATAGATATATGGAGACAAATATTCAAGATCAGGACATTAATAAAACAGAAATGAAAAATAAAAAAGAAATGAAGACATGCATTTTGAAAAGATTAACAATATTGAAAAATCTTTAGCCAAATTAATCAAAAGAAATACAAAGACACAAATTAAAACAATTAAATAATGTTATTACAACAGACCTCACTGAAATCCAGAGAGTTCTAAAAGATCTACTTTAAAATACTTCATTCCTCTAAATTGGAAAACTTAAAGTAACTGAAAAATTAATGCATACAAAATAACAAAGTGAAACCAAGAAGAGGTAAAAATTTAAACAGATCCATCACAAGCAAAGATATTGAAATAGAAGAAGCAAACTTCTCAACAAAACGTGTCCAAGTCAAAGTGGATTTACTTCAAAATTTACCAAACCTTTAAATAAAAATGATGGTTTACAAGCTATTTCATATGATGGAAAGGAACTGAATGCTTCCAAAATCTTTTTACAAAGCCAAACTTAGACTGATAACTAAACCAGATAAAGATACAAGACAGAAAATATAGACCAATATTCCTGATATAGACCAATATACATGCAAAAATATCTCAATAAAATACTTCTGAAGAAATTTAAGAACACATCCAAAATATCATCCACCATGATCAAGGTGACTTCATCTGAGAGATGAAAGGATAGCTCAATATAGATAGATGATAGATAATAGGTAAATATATTTATTTTATATCAATAAATATAATTAATCCATCAGATAAATAGACTGAAAAAACCATATCACCATCTCATTAGATAAGGAAAAATACTGACAATAATCCAACATCCCTTCATGATAAAACAAAATTAAATTTAAATAAAAATTAATAAATCAAAGAATGTTTTGAAATGGGATGTGAAATTAAATAGTTTTATAATTTTTTAATTGAATTTTTGTGTACTTCTTACAGAATATCTCAATCTTCTCTACAGCCCATTCCCCATTGGCAAGTTACCATAGCTCCCCATCCCCAAACACACCTCTGGAACTCATATCCTCTGTCATTTGTGCCAAGTCCAATCATGTTAAGTTAGTGTCTGCAGACATCCTTCAGTGGAGGTTCATCCACTGAGGTCAAATCAGCTTATCCAGAGTCCCTCCTTTAAGATCAGCTTTTCCTCACCCAGCAGTAATTGGCTGCCAATAGGTCTTGAACTAAGATTAGGGCCTGTTGCCCGTTTCCACAATTCTGCACTGGGCTTTTGTCTGCTTCAGTTTGCATACATCCTGTGCATACTGACACCATTGCTATAGGTTCATCTGCGCAAGATCCCAGGAGCCTGTAGGATTCTATTCCCATATGATTATAAACTCCTCCTTGGCTCTTACGATCTTTCTGTCCCCCCTTCAGAAGTTGTCACAGAGACCTGGGAGGGTGGAGTTTTATACAGAAGTCCTATTCAAGGACCCACACACCCAGACTCTGATTCTCTACACTTTGGCCATTTGTACCTTTGGTGTTTGTGGCTCTGTCTTTCATGAGGCAGCTTCATTGATGAGAATTCAGAGGTGCATTAGTGTTCTCTTTATCCCTTGTTATATGTTCTATGAGCCTTAAGTGTAGAGGTTGTTTTGCAGCTGTATTATATAAGCTTGGGAAATTCACAGACAGGCTCTGTGTATAAGCAGTTGTGAGTCTGTGTAATAATCTCTGCCAGTTGCAAAAGAAGCTTCCTTGGTTAATGGTGACTAGGATATCCATCTGGAAATATAAGGATCCATATTATGCTCAGAGTAAGAAATTATATTTGTCTAGGGAAATAACAGCCTTGTGGGTTTCCCCTAAGACATATGACCTCTCAAACCATGTACACTTGGCTATGTTTTTGTTACAACACATGAGTTCCTTCCCACTGAGTGGGCTTAAGTCCAATTAGGTAGCTGTTGATTTCCCCTAAGATAAAAGTGCCAATACTGCACCCACATTGCTTGTTATATTCATCATTATTGTGGTTATTAGACATTAAAACTGTGCTTGAATCATTGATGATTTTCTTAACAGCATGCATAGTGCTCCCTAAAACTATAAGAGGGAAGGGGGTCTCCAGGTCAGCTCCAGGTCTATTGCTTCAAACCCGGTTTCTGAAGTATGTCCTGTCTTTAGCAACAGTGTCTGACCTTCAAGTTCTGGAAGGCACTCGAGGGCAGTGGCAGTAGCCTGTGTAATTGTGGGAATCTCCTGGACAACAACTCAAAAGAAGGTTTCTCTTGTATGGATTACTTGTTATGTAGCCTTCAGCTATAAATATTGATTCATGTACAGATAATTAATTTGCAATTTGTCAGTAGGTTTTGGGAATAATATGGTTCCCTCTCTGGTTTTGTATGCTATCTAGGCATTATCTCTTTTCTCTCTCTCTGTCTAACACTTCCTCCTTTCCTTCCCCATTTAATGTGTCCCCATTTCTCCCTTGATACTACTGGTTTCGTATGGTCCCACCTCTCTGGAGCTTCTTCTTCCACTTTATCTCTATGGTTCTTGCTATAACTCTCCTTCTCCTCCTCCCATTTTACCTATTTCTCTCTTAGTAACACCTCTTTCTGACTGTTCTTCTCTTTCAGGTTCTTTATTTCTCTTTATATCCTGAGTTCCTTTTAATTTTCCTGATTCTTACAGTTACATCAGGACATAAACTCATATATAAGGATTTTTGGCTAGAATCCACAAATGAGGGAGAAAATACATCCATGTCTTTTCTGCATCAGTGTAATTTCACTTAGTATAACAGATTTTATTTCCATCTATTTACCTGAAAATTCCAGGATTTCATATTCCCTAACCCCTGAGTAGAACTCCATTGTGTATGTACCACATTTTTATTGTCCACTCCAGTTGATGGACACTCAGGTTGATTCCATCTCTTAATTACCGTGAAAAGAGTCCTCTGGATATATGCCAAAGATTGGTACAACTAGGTCATATGGTAGGTTCATTTTTATTTTTTAAGAATTCTCCATAGTGCTTTCCATGGGGGCTGCAGAATTTGCAATGCCACTAGCTGTGAATGAGCACTCTCTTTTCCCCACATTTGTTCTCTTGATCTTAGCCAGTCTGAGGAAGGATGAAAACTGTGGGTTTAATTTGCATTACAATAAATACTACTGATGTCAATACTCTTAAAGATGCATCTTAGCCATCTTTAGTATTGCTTTTGTGAACTCTCTGTTCAGATCCTTAGTCAATCTTTAAATTGGGATATTTGTTTTCTTGAGTCTTTGTTTTGAGTTCTTTATATGTTCTGTATGTCAAACCTCTGTCAGATGTGTTGCTGGTGAAATCTTTCTCCCACTCTGTGGGTTTTCTCTTCACTTCTTTGGTTGTTTGTTTTGCCATACGCAAGTCTTTTGGTTTAATGAGGTCCCCCTTGTGGACTGTTGACTTTAGTTCCTGAGCAGCTGATGTCCAATTTAGAAATGCCTTTCTTATATTTCATAAGTTACTACCAATTTTTTCTTCTAACAATTTCAGAGTCACAGATTTCACATTGATGTCTTCGATCCTTTTGGAGTTGACTTTTGTACAAGGTGAAAGGTAAGAGTCTAGTTGCATTTTCCTGCTGGTAGAGATCCAGTTTTGCCAGCACCATTGACTGCTGATGCTCTTTTTTTCAGGGGAGTGTTCTTGGCACGTTTGTCAAATGTCAAATGATTGAAAGTAAGTGTATTCATGTTGCATCCTAAGTTATGTTCCAGTGATCTATGTGTCTAATTCTGTACAGTACCATGATGTTTTTTATGGCTATAGCTCTATTATATAATTTGAGATCTGGTATGGTGATCACTCCAGCCTTGCTCTTTGTGCTCAGGTTTCCTTTGATTATCCAGCTACTTCTGTGCTTCCATATGAATTTTGGAATGGTGGAATGGTATTTTTCTAATTCTGTGAAGAATGTCATGGAAATTTTGATTGGGATTGAATTGAATCTATATATTGCTTTTGATAGGGCAGTCCTTTTCCCAATAGTAGTGCTTCCAATCCATGAGCATAGGAGGCCCATCCATCTTCTGTTGCTTTCCTCAATGTCCTTCTTTAAAGATTTAAATTTTCTCATTATAGAGATCTTTAGTGTCTTTTGTCAAGTTTACCCCAAGATATTTTTTGAGTCATTAATAGGAAAATTTCCATGCACTCGTTGTCTAATTGATTGTTATGGGTATATAAAAAAGCTACTTATTTTTTAGATTAATTTCATATCCTGACACTTTACTGAAAGTGTTAATAATTTCTAGGCGCTTTCCAAGGCAATTTTTGGATCTCTTTAGTATCATACCATCTGAAAAAAGTTATAATTTAAGCACTTCTTTTCCAATTAGTATTCCTTTAATTTTCTTGTCTTGTCTTATTGCTCTCGTAAGAGTATTAAGCACTATATTAAAACGGAGTGGAGACAGTGGACAGCAGTTGCACATATGAACTCTTAGCAGCTGTCACAATCTATGCAAGATCAACCCAGGGAAAATCTCAGAATGGAGGAAGGAGCGGCCTGTAAAGTCCCATGCTGAGCTGAGGAGCTATTGGCAATTTGTAGTTTCTGAGAGAAGGAGACTCAGGTTTCTTCAAGAGCATGAACCCTGAAAGGCTGCTCATGCAGCAATGAATGACATTGCATCCATGTACATGCTGGCAGTACTAAATGGACTCAGTAAATTAAAAAACAAGTACATGAAGTTGGAATGCAAAAGTGTGAGTGTATCAGAGAAGTTGGAGAAGACGGAGTGAGTGTATTTGTTCAAATCATATTGTATACATGTATGAAATTCCCACATCATATGTATATGTATAACCATGTTACATAATAATATATGCAAAGTTATCTTTGGATACTAAAACTTCAGACATCAGTAAGAAAGCATTTATTAGTAGTGAAGGATGGCCCAAATAACTACTTATTGGCATTAGAACCAATGTGGTAAAATTAAGTTTCTGTCATCTAATACCACTCAAATTACTTAATTTCCCTAGAATATAGCCTATATGGGATTCTTAAAACTCAAATTGGAATAGTGATGTAGACTTCAAATAAACTGCTAATCTTTTCACTTTTTATTTTATGTGTATGAGTGTTTTGCCAGCATGTATGTAAGTGTCCCTCTGTCATACAGTGCCCATGGAGGCCAGAAGAGGGCGTTGGATCCCTGGAACTAGAGTTATGGATGGTTGTCAGCTGCTTTGTGAGCGCTGGCAAAGAACCTGGGTTCTTTAGAAGGGTAGCCAGTGTTTTAGCCACTGAGCCATTATATCAGTCCATAAATTGCTGATCTTACACACAACTGAAAATGTTCTGGTCATGTCAATGTCAAAAGATGTGCTCTCAAACATGATGGTTAGGCAAAATAACCCATGTTTTCTTTTAATCATCCCTCTCACGTCCATAAGTCCAGTGGATCCAGATTCTATGTAATAACTTGAGATAAAACTGCTGTTCACCATAGCGAGTTCCATGTTGAGAATCTGTAGGAATTATTCTATAATGGTTTCTAATTCCTCTGAGCCAAGAAAGGTAGATTAAATGATTAACTGTAAGTTGATTTTGAGCCTAACAGCAATTTTAAATTTTTTAGCTGAAAATTTTACTCAAACATTAATCTAGAAAAGTTAGGTATGTAAATTCTGAAAAATTACCATGGCCAATTTTACCAATCAACTAAATCTTAAAATGTTTTATAAAGTTACTATAAATAAACACTGAGGTTTAATGTCATAGAAATAGATTGATAGAAAACAATAGGGAGCACACAAACAATTTTTCAGGGAAGTACAGGATTTGGTGAAGCCTTGAAGACATAATATGTATATTATGGTTTAAATATCCTCTCGAAACTCATGCTGAAGCTTGAGACTGTAACAGTATTCAAAGGTGGGACCTTTAAGAGGTGATTATGGCAGGAGGTATCTGCACTCAAAAATGGATTAGTGCATTATTGTCAGAATGGATTGGCCATGGTGTGGGTAGGAGGTGATAAAGGGTAAGAGTTGATCCCAGTTTTGTTCTCTTCCTTGTATTTGTTGACTGATTCTCATGTTGTGCATCTCAAGAAGGCTCTTCCCCAAAGGCAGCCCCTAAATCTAGGGCTTCCCAGCTACACAACTGTGGACAATTGAATTTTGTGTGTGTGCATGTGTATGATATGTTCAGGAGTACATGTACATGTGTGTATGGTGGAGGACAGAGGACAATCTCCAGTGTTGTTCCTCGGGTGATCCTATTATTGGTAACACGGACTCCCACTCCCATTGGCTTGGAACTTTTCTAGGAGCCTAACCAGCAAGCCCCAGAAATCTGCCTGTTTCTGCCTCCCAAGAACAGGAATTATGAACTTTTACACCAAAACCTTTTTTTTTTTTTTAAACATTGGTTCTGGAGATCAAACTCAGATCCTCATACTTGTAAGCAAACACTTTAACAACTGAATTTTCAGCCTACACCCCCAAATGGAGGTTTACTGCTTATTAATATCTGTTTTTTTGTAGTCTGTCATAGAAGTAGAAAATGAACTAAGACAATGTGTGCATACATGAATACTAGTGTGATATAATTAAAAAAAAAAAACTCAATTATATCTGTTCCCATACCATAAATTAGCTGGACAGAAAAAGACAGAGACCAAGAGGGAGAGAGGTTAACTCAGTAAATACAATCTCATGAACAAAACACAGCATAGAACTTTAGACTAAGATATGTCAAATATTCAGAAAGAAGTGTTTCTAGACATAGTTTGATCAGAGATGACAAGAGAGAGATCCCATTCTTTCATTATTTTCTGTTTGTCTTTGTTCTTGAAGCATAATCATTTGAGATACTTATTAATCATCAAAATATAAATGAATGATTTCTGATTTAATATTCAGAAATTTGTTTTTAATCTTCACTTCTATTTCCATTTCATCTCCAGCATCAAAGTGAACATCTCCATGCTATTGATGTCTAAACTGTTTTGCTAAATATTTTACTTTATTGTATCACAAGCATAAGCATACATAAAGTTCTGTTATGTATCTTTTACTAAATTCTTCATTTGAAAGCATTGAATTATAACTAATTCATTACATAATTGAATTTAGCAATATTGGCACATCACACATTCAATAAATAATTTTAACTAAAAACTGTACTTTTCAGAAAGCATGTGTATCATCCCTGGGAAAGAAAGGTCATAAAATGTCATGTTCTTGAAATATCTCTTCTAACTGACAAGCCAAACGAAGGCAAGAGTATTGTGGAAAGAAATCAGACAGGAGAACCCCAGAATGCCCCCATAAAGTCACAAATACCATGGGAACTATACTAACGTGCATCATCTGCAGAAAGAACCTGCTTTCAGCATATGCTCTGTCATTCTGATATGTCGGTCACATAAAATAAAGTAAGCAAAATTAATGAGGTCATTGCTAATGTCATCTAATCTATAAAACCTCCCCCAATCCTTGCCCTGCAGGAAGCAATTCCATAAAGCTACACCATGAAGAGGATGGAGCTCTACATCCAACCAGCTGGACTTGTTAGTCATTTTATCTCTCCTGTTAGCTTCCTGGTTACTAAATTACAACAAACTTTTGATATTAAGTGCAGCCTCCACTGTCTTCTGTCTCTTGGCAACCTACCCCCCACTGCCCAACTGCATAACAGACTGTGAAGAAGTTTGAACCTCTCAGAATTAATAAGGTTGTTTTTCTCTATTATTGAAGCTGCTTGTACACAAATGAGTAATTATTAGAATATGACAGTCTGTAATTAACCGTATTCATATTATTCATTTTAATTCTTGAGCTAGAAAAGATATTTGTTTATGTGTGTAAATTGATAGGCATGATAGAGATTTTAATAACATCACTTAAATATTGCAACTGCTTCAGAATTTCCTGCCAAAATAACAAAACAGACTATGAACACAAATTATTTTATGTATCTTTTAGCAGTTAGATTCGGTTATACTTCAGATTTCTTGAAGGTAAGAAATCTGAACATGAAACAATATGAGTTGAAACTTTTTTAACTCAGTTGCTTGTAGATTTTACTGTCTTAATTTTAATTTGAGTACTACTCAAAAATATTTTATTCAGATTTTGCAAAGAGCCTAGCACACCTCCTCTCGTCTCTCTTGAAATACTAAAATTTCTTTTTTTAAAAATTTTGATCAAATCCATCCTTCACTCTGATTTCCAATCCCTTCCAGGTCTATTGAATCTGGTTAGTGTTGCCTTCCTGTAGCTACGGGTACAGGGCTGTCCACTATAGCATAGGTGAGACATCAGAGACCCCACCACTGAAGAAAACTGGCTTCCTCTCCCCCAGCAGCCGTTGATTAACTGCAGCTTCTCAGCAACATTACTCTGTCTCTTAAAGCACTTTATTTAACTCTGGATGTCATAAAGGATTTGTCCCTCCGTTATTTTTCCTTTCCTGCCCCCGCTTTCTGCCCTGATGTAATGACTTGTGTGGAGATATCAGTAGAGTCCTGCATCTACTAATTTCTCACTGGGTATAGTTTTCCATCACTAAAGGATTGATACCACCTAGGAGGAACAGAAACATGTTTGATTTTTCTCCCAGTGATAGAATTTAAAAGCAGGAAAAATTTTAAAGTCCAGCAAAACCAACGTTCATTCAAAGAGTACCATTTTATTAGAGATTAAAAGAAAAACCTAGGGTAGGCAAGCTATAAATTTTGACAGCTGACAGGCAGAGCAGAATGGAAAAGAAAAGGAAAAAAGCCATGCCCCCAAGGAGTTCAGCCACGTGGGAGCAAGCAGCCACATGGCCTGAAGGGAGACTTTAGAGAGAGACTAAGGAAACATGAAGTTCAAAAAAAAGGGGGGGAGGGGCACTTGGGTTCTATCTGGATCCAAAGAAAAAAGACAAAAAATAAAGAAAAGGAAAAAAAAGAAAAGAAGCAGTTATGTTTTTCTGAATCAGGACCAGAAAGCCAGACAGAATGGGTAGAACCTCATGGAAGTTTCTGGACACTATGTCAGGGGCAGGAAATCTGTGAATTAAAAGTATATTGTCTCATTAAAACATAATCTACTTATCTCTATAGCATGACTTGAAGTCCCCACCTTCCTCAGGTGAGTCTGCCTTCCTGAGGGGTGATCCCTTGCCCAGGTGATTAACCTGTCCACCTGGAATAACAATCTATATTCTGTGCAGCTTGGTATGATAGGTCTCACAAGTCCAGAGATTTTTATATACTTAACAGAAGGAATTCATTTTCCCTTGTTAGGCCTTTACTGTGACGGTGTCAGGATGGTGCTTACTTCCAAATAGTCTTATGAGGATAATTCTCCTCCAAGATTTCAATAAGCACACTCACTTCTTGTGTTCCTTTGGGTAAGTGGGGATGCCAGTGTCACTTCTCCTTGGATTTTGTGACCTTTGTACTACAGGATTCTTCTGTAACTCCACCATTCCTCAATTGCTAAGTACTTTGCACGTAAAGTTTTCCAAAAATCCCTATTTTAGTGAGTTTCTCAGTGAGATCTTGACTATGATATTTAAATTCTGTTAAAATTGTATTAATTTAATATATATATATATTTACTGAACTTTGCGCATTTCATACAATAAATATTAATCATATTTAGATTCCCCTCCCCGATCTGCCCTCCATCACCCTCCTGACAATAGACAGCATGCATTCTGTCAGATATGTTAAGGCCTATCGAATCAAGTTTTTGTATCTAGATGCCCTTCAGTGTAAGTTCATCAGCCTAGCTAGAGTCACTTCCTTAAAGAGTATTTATTCTCCCTCACCCATAGTAATCCATTGCCAACAGTTCCTTGACTAAGGCTGAGGACTGCTGCCCATTTCCCCAGTTCCACAGTGGGATTCTGAGTCACCATGAGTCTTATGTATGGCACCATGGCTGTAAATTCCTATGAGAAAATTCAGAGGCCTGAAAGCCTCTGTTTCTTTATGATCATGTACCAATCCTGGCTTCTACAATCTTTCTGCCCCCTCTTCTGCAATGGTCTCTGAGTGGTGAGTGGGTGAGGTTTAATATAGGAGAGGACATGCACTCTGCAGTCTCTTATTCTCTATCCCTTGGCTAGCTGTGGCCTTCTGTGTGTATCATCCTGTTGATGAGGAACCTTCACTGTTTAGAGCTGAGGAATGAACTAGTATTCTCACTACCCCCTGTTCCACTGTGTTCCATGAGCCTTAGGTGTAGAGTGTCCACTGTGGATGTGTCACTTAGGGCTGGACATCTCTCAGACATATATTCTCTGTGTGTGACCAGTTACAAAATTCTGTAACGGCCTCCATCTGAGGGTATCAGTGGGATGGGGATGTGACAGAACTTACAAGGTAGGCTCTGGTTAGAGCAAGTGGATCACAGGAGAACTGTCTTTGAAGGTGTATCTCTTCCTAGATTCTTTCTGTTTCTGTCTCTTCACCTTCTAACTGCCATGATAGAAGCATCTCTGCTCTTGCCTCACCTCAGCTCTAAGACCATAAGACAAAGAAAACCTTTCTGACAGTAAGTTGTTTCCGCAAATACTTTGTCACACTAACAAAATGGTAACTAGATTTATGGCTTCACAGAAGGAAACAAAGACCTACAATAGACCTACTGGGTTTATATGAATCATAGCCATAAAGGTCTTTGGCTAGTGCTGTCTAATAGAAGATATAATCTGCTAAAAAGAGCACTCTATCGCTATACTCCAGCTGTATTTTACATAAAATTAAAAGCACATTCCCTTTGAAATTCGCTTTCTTTTAAGAATTTCACAGTAGTGAATAATTTGTCATTGAGTTTGGATTTAAAATTTATATATACATATCTTCACCTATATATATATATAAAATATTAAAAATATTTAAGAAACATAATAGTATTTAGTCTATAAAGCAAACTATAGTTTACATTCAGCTACACTGCTAAATATTCAAGTTAGAAGAATAATCTTAAAGCAAAAAAAAATCCCAAAACATGCTTAGCTCCAGCTAAATCACCTTATTTGCAAATAGTGTAAGAGCATGCAGCATAATTCTTGGTAGGTCATGGTTCACTGCATCTGAAACAATTGACATTCAGTAAAAAAGAGCTAACTTTGAGCATCAGGAGGAAAAAATTTCTTAAAAAGATGTGGGAGCAGAAGATTGATATAGGTGTCCTATTCAGGGATAAGTACTCTGCTGTCTCAGTCTCTGCACTTTGGCCAGTTGTGGGTTTCTGTGTTAATCAGCATCTACTACACAAGAAAACTTCTCTGGTGTAAACTGAGAGATGCATTAATCTATGGATATACACCTATATCAAATTTCTGCCTCCCAAGACTAAAGGTTCATTCTGAATTAAGGACAGAAAGATTGTAAGAGCCAGAGGTAGTGGATGACCATGATGAACCAGTTTTCTAGATATCTTGTCAGTTATTCACATGAATTCATAGCAAGGGTGACTCTATCTATCTATCTATCTATCTATCTATCTATCTATCTATCTATCTGTCTATTTATCTATCTATCAATCATGTTTCATGCAAGCTCAATTCAGACAAAATCCCAGCACAGCCTTGGGGAAGCAGGTAAGAAACCCTAATCCAATCTAAGAAAATTTTGGGAACAGATGGCTGCAGGGTGGGTCTCTTTCAAGGATGGGACTCTTGGTAGTCTTAAGTGGATGGACCCACACTGAAGAACACAAATTAGACTCTACTGTTCTTACTACATAAATTTAATAGAGTACATTAAATTGAGTGGCCGGCAGTAAGGTGACAGGTGTATAGGGGAGAGGATCTAAGCAACATCAAATTGTATTATATGAAAATCCCCAAAATTAAATTAATAATTAATAATTATCTACTAATATTTAATTATATACTTATTAAATATATTTAATTATATATTATTATATGTATAAATATTTAATTAATTATCAATTAAAATATTATTATTAATAAATAATCTTCAAAACTACTGAACTTAGAAATATGTGGGAGCTAATTATGGTAGAACATACCTGTAATCCTATCACTCAGGAGGCTGATGCAAGAGGACTACAAGCTCAAGAGCAGTCTGAACTCTACAAGGAGATCTTGTCACATAATACATTAGCAAATAAATAAAATAAAATATGTGTATTTCAAATACATAACATTAACTTGGTCAAGGTATGTTATATCTGGTCACTGCTTTAAAATCTTGTGACAGTGAATTTCTGATCATTTCATTACATAATAAAATGCACTTGTATCCCTGGCAAATGGTAAACTACAGCGGCTACTAATGAAATGGTCATCCCAGCTTCTTACCAAGAACCTCATGTCTTTCAGCAACCCAAGGACTTGCTGACTGGGAATGAACTGAAAATTCTTTCAGCAGTTTTTGATCTCTGCTTAGGCTAGACCCTGTGCTAAGCCCTTTCTATGCATTGTTCAAAGAACAAAACCTGCTTTTGACGATATCTGATCAAAATGGTGATTTATTAGAAATGCTGTTTAGGGGTATGTTCCAGCCTTTTCTCCCACAGTCTCTGTGATCAGGCAGGTGGAATGAAGAGTTTGTACTTGTACATTTAGGGGCTTTCAAGTTAAGTGATCTTTCTCTCTTAATGTCAAGTCTATGATGCTTCTTTCCTTTGGGTTTTGGAGGTTGACTTACATTAATTAGAAGGCCATAACCAGACACAATATATGGTTCTAAATAAGCTTGGTAGTGATTCTGTAACTTCTCCTACTTAGATACAGAACTATAAAAGTAGAATGACCAAAGAGGCTAAAACACAGATCTTTAAACACGTCCAAGGAAACTGGTGAAGAAATGGAGAAATGGGTTGCAGTATATTCCAACTAGGTTCTTAAATGATTGCATTCTGACAGTAGATCTTGCATGGAAAGAGAGAGAGACAGAGAGAGAGAAAGAGAGAGAAAGAGAACAAAGCTGAAATAATGAAGCTATAGGCAATTCACATGATTTAAGTAACTCTCTTTTATCAAATTTTACCTGTGTATGCAAAGTTGTGTTATTTAACATAACAGTAGAAAATAGCTGTTTATTATTGATGATTGTTCAGGCTCGTTCAGTGGGAGGCATAGCTGAGAACCTCTTCAACCTGAAACCTTATCTCTGTGTGGCAGCAGCCTTGAGAACATAGCTCAATCCATCGGTGCAACATGCACGGATCTTAGCAGAGGAACAGCAGGTGATAGACTCCTAACCCCCCAGGGAGCAGGAGCAACCAGACAGCAATGAAATAAATACTCGTGCAAATAATTCATCGCATCACCGCTGTTTATCTACACAGGGCTCTTTAGCAATTAAGCATTTTGAGTTGCCCATCACACCCCTTGTTACCTGATGTTTGAAGCTGTTTTAGAATTTGTCTGGAAGCCTGAATTTTAGTAGGTTATAGATTTGAAGTGCTTTTGAATAGTATGCCTTTGATTCTTGCTTCATTTCCTCATAGTGCACACTCTGTTATTTTACACATTGCATTTTACTCAATTTGCCTTGTGTGCACAGACATACTATTTAAGTGAACAGTTGTGTAAACAGTAGAAAATATACTTTCAGTGGATTTTGTTTTTAAATACTATTCGCTTGTTATTATTGATTTGATGAGTTTTTGTTGTTATTACTGTTTTTTTGTTTTTCTTGATTGTTTGTTCTGCTAAATGAAAAGAGGAGCAGGTGTTTTTACTTCAGCCTTATCTAGTCTGATATACTATTCAAGCTGAAAATGGAAAAGATACAGCAACCCCTGGAATTGATGAAGGATCTGTATAATTCTCTTAGGTACTCATTTTACTGATGTTTATGCAGCATATAAATATATTCAGTATTTTAAGGGGATGCAGATTGGATTATGTGAAATAAAACTTCTGCTTTCCAAGTCATGAAAAATTGATGAGTTAACGACTAAGCGAGAGAAAGTGAAAGGGTAGTTGGAAAGTATAAGTTAGTGATGGTAAATGAAAGAGGCAGGAACATATACTAAGACTGTGATTAGCAAGTCACGTTCCCAGCTGAGCATGCAACTCTGTGACTTTCACTCAGTACTAGCTGTGAAACAGTAGGCAAGAAAAAGTCACTTCTTTACTCTCTCTTTCATTCCTAAGTTCATGTCTGAAAACCCTTATATCAAAAGAAAGATTAACAAGAGAAAACCATACGAATTCATTTCATGTGTTTCATATAGTACAGAAGCCTTTAGAAATAAAGCCTAAAGAGACCAGGAAAACTTTATTTCATACTAATTCTGAAGAATTAAAGAGAAATTGTAAAGAAATAATCTGGACAAACTGTTACAAAGTGGGCAAGAACTTTAACAAATCATGTTCAGTTAGGTTCTTTTGGTATTTCCGTGTGATATACCTAATTCTGGGTCTTATGGGCACTTCAGAAGCAAAGGTGTGAGATGGAAATTCCTTCTCTTCATCAAGGTTTGATTTAGGGACCAGGGGAACAGGAGTGGGAGGAGACTTGGGGGACCAGTCCCTTATTCTAAATCACTATGTCATTCTAAATCACTCCACCTGAAAATACTAATATTTTGAGGTAGTATGATTCTGCTTCTATGTGTGAATTGGGGCATATTTCATAATCTGTGTACATTCCAGTTTTATATAATATGAAAAATCTGCCAAAGGAGATTTGAGAGGAAGATTGTGAAAAGTAAATATGAAAACCGTAGTCAGCGGCTTTGAGTCATACAGACACACGTATGTGTAAGGAATGTGCAGCTTCTGTCAGTGTTCAGTCCCCTTTTTCTGTGTCACAACATAATACAACCAACTGAGTTACTATATAAATCCAATCACTCTAATTTCAATTTCTGAGATTTAGTAATAGGAAATTTCCATTTTGTTGATCAAAGTCTATTTGTTGTCCAGTTTGGAACTTTGGTAAATAATACCTAACCAACAATTTATTCCAGTTTTCAATGCCAGGCATTTGAATCTCAGGGAGTAGACATGGTAGTCATAAGGGAATAAAATCCATGTTAAAGTTAGCAGCATTTGGCAGATGAAGAGATTTTTGAAGTCCTTTGTGGTATTAGTCCTCATTGCCTATTGTGGAATCAATTAAATGTTCAAGGACTTAACATTTTTTAGAAGTAATCTTAGTGTCTACACAAAGATACATTATTATTAAACTCCATTATTTAGGGGAAAATGTTATGCTTTTTAGTTTATTGTATTCTAAAATTTGCTTTATGTACATTATCAAAAGAATAACTGTTACAAAAATGTTAAAGAGCTGCATGAAGGATTGACATGCGCATCCACACAGTACATCAGGCTTATACTGTTTTACTTTTACTAGCAAAACTTTGATATTTGTAAAACAGAAATTATTTCTGTGCTGAATGGATACAATCAACCGATTTTCAGTCTTTATACTTTAGAGTGAGTATAATCTACAGACTCCTCAAGTGTTCACAGACAATAAAAGGCCAAATACTATGAAACAGTGTCAGTGAAAGGGAAAGGGGCAGAACGCAAAAGCAGGGTGATGCAAATTTTGAGTCTAAGGTACTAACAACCATCCTTACCTACTTCATAATTCCTCCTCAAGTCTGATACTTTCAGGCTTGGAATAAAAATGGGGAAAGGAGACCATGAGGTCCTGTAGAGGGACACTGCTGGGAAGGAATGAAGTCCAGTCAATTAGGCCACCGTTATATAAGAAAGGGATCGTGGAAACAGGTGAGGATCAGGGCCCCCAGAGTCATAAAAAATGAAGCTGTTCTGTGCAAGACCAAGAAATAGCAGAGCCTGAGAGAAAGGAAAGCTGAGCACTCCCTATACATTGCAGAAGTACATGAACAGAAATCATTGTTGAACCAAAAGGTAGGGAAGGCAGGAGCTGACCAGCATCGATTAAGTTACAGTTAGAGAAAGAAGTTCAGGTGTGCTATTGCATGCTGATGAAGAGAGCTGCATAAACTTGCAGGTGGGTTCAGCCTTTTAACATTGCCACATGATGCAATTATCTGCAAAGTTCATGATTAAGAACTGCACAATCCACCTACAAAACAAATTGTAAAAAAGAATCTCGTATTTTAAGTATGTTTATAATTTTGCATTGGGGCGCATTCATAGCTATCCTCAGCCAGAGATTGTCTACGGGTCATGCACAACTTATTGCGGTATATATTGCAAAAGCTAGGACTAGGAAGATAAATCATTTCATCATGAAGAAATGAAATATATATTCGAGGAGATGCCTATGTTAAACTTACTTACAGATTAATATCTTACCCATCTATAATTTACATATACTGAAAAATCATACTACACTCCACAGAAAAATATGATTTTATGTTTTAAGTATCAGTGAAAAGGAATTTACATTTTAATCAATGACAGTAATGAAGGCCTATGCCAGCTCTTTTTCTGTGCAATTGTCAGAACTCATTCATCCACCAATTCACTCTCACTATGGAGGTGATACAGCTGTGACTCTGACTGGAACCTGGGGCTACTTGTTATCAGTGATCTGCATGAAGACAGTCTATATTAACTGTGGTTGTAGCTCTGTGATCTAATTCACATTTTTCCTAATAATATAGGATGCCGTACGATTTTCAGATGTTTACCAACTGTCTATCATTGGAGGTGTCTCTATTCTGATTTTTCCCCCAGTTTAAATAATTTTGTTATTAATTTCAAGATATTTTATGTTTTGGATAATATCTTTTTTCAATATGTCATTGGAAATTTTTCTTCAAGTCTGGAACTTATCATTCCATTCTTTTGGCAATGACTTTCATGCTGTTAAAAATTTAAATCTATGCAATGATGTCCTTCTGTGCAAGTTTATCCATGGGTGCTTAATCAGACTATCTAGAGCCACTCCCTTAAGGAAGATTGACTCTCCCTGATCCTGTAACATGTGTATTGTGTTTTTTATTCCATCTATTGGTATATAGTTAATTTGTTTTCATTCATTGGCAATTATGAATAATGCTCTAAGGAACTTGGGAGTGTAGTATTCTTTAGAATTACTAATTTAATTTTTCTTCAATATATCTGGAGAAATGGTACTTCTGGTTCATTTAATAGTTCTGTATTTAGTTTACTGAATATCTTCATAAAGTTTTTTATCATACCTATATTAATTTCTTCCAGCACATTTTCTTTGCTTTGTTTCTTTTAGGAGCACAATATGACTATCTCCATCACTCTGCCTCCCTTATATGTGAGCATTTCTTAGGTAAAGAAGCTTGTTTGTTGAACTTGGTGGTACATTGTTATCACAGTCTTTGGAATGCTAAAGCAGGAGGATTACTGTGAGATTGAGGCCAGCCTGGTATAGAGTGTGAAATTAAATAAATAAATAAATAAGTGTAACTAGATTATAAATGTTTCTTGTTTCAAACAGCATAATATACTTAAATTTCATTTTTATTTTCCTTGATGATCTCTGCCTTTTACATGATGCATTTGGATCACAAATATGGAAAGTTAGTATTGATATAATCAGATCAGTATGGACCTTGATTCTCACTGGGCCAGTGAGATGTTTCAGTGGTTAGACGTGTCTGTGACAAAACCCAAGGACCTGAGGCTGATCCTCAGATCCCCATAAAGAAAGAACCCTGATTTCTGCAAGTTGTCCTCAAACCTTCACATGGGTTCTGTGGCATAGTCCTCTCCCTAACCCCCACCCCACATTAAAAAAAAAAAAGATACTATAATGTTTCATGGGTAGTGTGAGTTCCATACAATAAAACAATTTTTATTCTTCTCCCATCATTATCATTGCTATCATTAATTAAATTTTTATATAATTATATTTTGTGTCTTTTTAAGCATATTGCTGATATTAATAATTTGAATAAGCTGCCTTCTGTGAGACAGTTAAAAAGAAGGAAAACAAATTTTTAGAGAGAATCTCCCTATAGCCCCAGCTATCCTGGAACCCAAGCTAGCCTCGAACCCACTATACAGGCCAGGTTGGCCTGGATCTCAAGATCTGCCCGCCTCTTGGAGTGCTGGGATTAAAGCTGTGCCCCCCATGCCTAGCTAATTTCACTCTTTGATGTTGTTGTGTAACCCTGAGTTTCTGACCTACATTATTTTCCTTTTCTGTAAAGAAATCCTTGTTAACTCTTCTTACAAGTCAAATCTACTAGCAACAAATTCCTTCGATTTTTCTTTTGTGAGAAAGTTTTTATTTCCTTCACTCTCGAAGGGTAAGTACACATGCTACAGAGTTCTGTATTTGGTTGTTTTCCACTTAATTCTGGTTGTTCTGCTTAGTCTTTCAGCACTGTAAATGCTGTAGTCCTCTCTCTTCTTTTGTGCCTGGTTGCTGGGGGAGGAGGAATCAGATGCTATTCTTATTTTGATTCCTCAATAAATAATGCATTTTGTACCTGTGAACTCTGTTAGGGTTTTGTTTATTTTGTTTTATTGTTTCATTTAGTTTTTAGCTTTGATTTTTCTCTAGTTTGAAAAGATACAAGTGGTTTTCTGGGTGTTTTTGGTTGTTGTTGTTCTATTTTTTTTCTAACTTATCCTCATTAGTTTGCTCAAGGTTTCCGAAATCTATCTGTGTTTTTGGTGTTTATTATTAATTTGCAGACATTTTCATTCATTCTATTCGAATACTTCTTGTAATCATTTATCTCCTTTTCTTCTGCTATTGCAGTTGTATATACTTTACAGTTTTTATAGTTGCCCTACAATTCCTGAGTGAAGCATATATTTTTTAATCAATCTACTCTCTTTGTTTTCTCTTATACCTACAAGCTCAAATTATTTTTTCTCAGATGTGTCCAGTATATTGGCAACCAATCAGCAGATTTCTGCAGGTATTTGAACAGTGTCTTCATCTCCAGTCTGTCTGTTTAATTCTTTCTTCATATTTGAATCTCCCTGCTTCGCTGTCATTTCTCCATCCCACTGTCCAGTTCACAAACTGAGCACTTAACATTTTAATAAGCCTTGAACTCCTCTGCCTGATAAGCTCAGCATTTCTTCCACATTAATTTCCAAGGTTTATTCTGTCTCCTCAAGCTGTGGTTTTGCCTTTTAGCATGATCTGCAAATTTTCTTCATAACTATAGAGATAGTCTTTAGTAATGCAGCAGGAAGAAAAGTGAAAAGGGAAAGCATTCCATATGACTTAGATTAGGTTCAGTATTTTAGGTGAGTCTATACCTGAGAACTTGGACTGACCTGTGCTTCTGTCTTATCTCTCCCCTTGAACGTGGCATAATAGCTGTAGGGACAAGAGTAGCATGTTTCCCATGAGAAAGCCAGAGCTAACTGGAGCTGGATAATTCCCCTCCCCAGGTCAGCTGGGTTCTGAGAACACCCAAGCAAGGTAAACTCCTGTGGACAGATTGCTGAAAGCAGAACACTCTGCTCTATTCCAAAGTGGTTCTTTTTCTCTGGCCATAAAGAAGCACAGTGGATTTTTCTAGGATAGTTAATATAAAAACCCCGTTATGGCCCTAGAAGTAAAACTCATTAAAATGTGGAGTGAGGAGCGTTTACTGGGGCCCTCTAGAGTTTGAATTCTCAGACTTAGCCACACTAAGAATATAGCAATAAATCACATATCCAGTTTCTCTACTCTGGTCCTGACTCCCAGGGAGGTTTCTGTTCAAGAGTTTCTGCTCTGATAAAGTGTGACTCTCTGTGTCTGCTTGTCTTTTCCTCAAATTTTGACGACAACAAACTTTCCTATGACTTCACTTGTCTTTTGGATATCAAATTAGTAGTTGATTTTTCAATTCATTCAATTTTTTACTTGTCAAGACAGATGGGTGACTTCTAAGCTCTTTCCATGGAAATCTAGAAACAAACCATCTTGAAGGTTTTCGTTAATTTTAATTTTTATAAATATTCCATTAAAATATTATGACTCTTGGTTGCCTCAACTTTGGCTGTTCTGTTTGATTGTGTGTTGAGCCAAGTCTTTATACTAATTACAGGCCCATGTCTCATATGATTTACAAAGCAGTGTAGGTAATGTTAACAAAATAGGGCTAAGAAATTATATAATGTGTGACTTTAAAAGCACAGTTTTGGGGATTTACGTATTTTTATTTTGTGTGTATGAATGTTGTGTCTGCAAGTACATATGGTCACCATGTGAATACCTGGTGCCTACAAAGGCCAGAAGAAGGTATCAGATCCCCTGAAACTCGAGTTACTTATGACCCACTTTATAACTGAAGTGACCTAAGCCTGGGTCCTCTGCAAGAGCAGCAAGTTCTCTGAACAGATGAACTATCTCTTCAGCCCCAATTTAGAGAAATTTGTAAGGTACCGTTCATATTTCCTTTCTCTTTTCTTTTGTGTGTTTACATTTACTTTTTGTTTTTACTCAATGACCTTGCTGATTTGAAGTAGTCACATTCTTTATTTTTGTCATAATTGAGGTATGTATTAAAGATAATATTTCTAACAAATTCTCAGATCATTATCATGGTAGGAATTTGCTATGTTTCATTCATCAGACTGTTTGTCTAGTCCTGTTTAGATTTGAGTTTTCATCAGATATAAATTTCAAATTTTAATCATCTACAGCTTTCCATTTACTAGTCTGATATTTTATTCTAACCTGTCACACATTATATTAATTGATTTTCTGCTGCTAAACATGTCTAGAAATTTTTTGAATCATTACTGGATTAAATTTCACAATATTTAATTTAGGAATGTTTCTTCTGTTCTGCTTATAATTTTTTATTATACTATGGTATTACCTGGTATTTATATCAATGTTATTTTGGAATGAAAGATAATTGATAGTTAAATTCTCTTAAAATTAAATTTTCTTAAAATATTAATGGATTTTACCATAAAACTATTGATCTTTGTGCTTTCTTCATGAGTAAATTATGAAATTCTAGAACATTTACTGAAGAAGTTTTTCTACATGTTGATGTAATCTCACATTTGTTCATTACTGTTTTATTTTAAAAAACATTTTATTGAAGTTTTTCAAGGTTTCTTTTTTCTTTTTAAATCTCTGATTTGTAAATGATCTTTTTCTTAGGCTGATGTTAAGCTCAATGGTAAAGTATAAACTCAGACTCCACGAAGCCCTAGATACAGGTTGCAGGACTAGGGTAAAGGAGGAATAGAAGAAGGAAAGAAGAAGAAGAAAAATTATTTATGCACCTGTGTGTGCTTGTGCGTGCGTGTGTGCGTGTGTGTGTGTGTGTGTGTCTGTGGTACTGGTTTTTAAACCAAGGATCACCTACATGTGTAGCATATGCAACGCTCTTTCTTTTATTGAAACAGTATATCTAACATGAAATTGTGAAGCAAAAGTTGAACCCTTATCTCATCAGAGAATAATTTTGCCTTTTCTGACCCCTCTTGACCTAGACACACAGCACACAAGCAGATGTTATCAATTTCTGTCATTGCTTTCAATGAGATAAGCACTGTTTGCAGTACTTGATATCTAAGCAAACATGTTACACATACATTTATACATTAATTTGGATTCAGGGAAAGGAAAGGTCATGAGGAATTAAGGCTGTATTCTCAGGTCACAAGAGAAGTTTGTCTACATTATTAGTAAGTTAAGATAAAATTAACTTTTTGGTGGGAGGTTAAGTAAAAGTCACCTGCCTGGAGTATGTCCATAATGTAAAAGCATCCTGAGTCTAATACTGTTACACACAGTGATAGACAGTTTTAGTTTAATTACAACAACTCAGAAAAAATTCCTACACACATTCATTAGCTGTATATACCTGAATTATATCCCAACCATCTTTTTAAAAATTTTTATCTTGAGACAGGGTCACTAAGTTTCCCAGGCTGTACTTGAACGCTTTGTACAATAAAGTCAGACCTTGAACTCCTGATGCTTCTGCCTCAGCCTGTTAAACAGCTGGAATTACAGGCCTACACCAATAGGGCCAGCTCTTATTATTTAAATTTATTTTGAGAAAAGTTGTTCATAATTTCTTCCTGTTATATTTTTAAGACTTTCAAATGCTATATGAACATAGTCTTTAATATTTAATTGATGGCTTATGTGTTTATTAGTCAGTCTTACTATGGATCTCTCATTTTGATTAAACATTTCAACAAAAAAATGTTGACTTGTTGGTTTTCACTTCTGCTTGTTTCTTTGAATCCTTTCCAAGTTGCAATTCACACTCCCTAGGAATTTTACAGAATACAGGTAAAAATAGCCCCAAGAGCTTGAGGAGACTTTGTTCTTGAGTTTAACACCCACAGGAGAAGGGAAAGAAGTAGGAATGCAAGCCTTGGAGGATGGAGCATTGTGTCCTTGGTTCATCCATGCCTAAAGTCTTAGTCAGTCCCACAGACTTCTGGGACTCAGGACTTTGTGGCATTTTTCTGAGTTGTTGTAATTGAACTAAAACTGTCTATCCCAGTATTAGACTCAGGATGCTTGGTAGAAAGGCAAAGACTACATAATGCCCTTGTGTTGGGTTTTGTTGTTGGTCTGACTTTTGTTTTTGTTTTTGTTTTTGTTTTGGAGACAGGGTCTCCCATTGACCCAGGAATTCACTATGTAGACCAGGCTGGACTGAATCAAAGACCCACCTGCTTCTGCTTTGAGAGTGCTACAATTAAAAGAGTGGGCCACCACACCCAGCTACAGTCATTTGGAACTACTTCTCCTTCATCTCCAAGCTCTTTTCTTTTCTTCCACACTTTTTCTGATTATTTATTAGAATAAGGAACCAAGCAGTTTCCAAAGCTACAAAAAATCTTGAAGCTGCAATTGATAGCATTTCCTTCTTTGCAAAGGACAGCTTAAGTTCTCTCAAGTTCTGTGTTAAAGTCTTAACTGCTGTCAGCACTGGGGTATGTAGAGATGAAGCCTTTCAGAGTTCTGAGGCTTTGATGGGGTCATGGAGGAGGGAATCCATGATAGAATTAGTGGCCTAATGAGAAGAGGAAGTTGCCACAGTGCACTCTTCTTCCTCTCTCTGTCTCCCTCCATTTTCTTAGCTTTTCTCTCCCTTTCTCTCCTTCTCCACTTCCCTCTTCTTCCCCTCCTTCTCTCTAGGATATGAAGATATCGGAAGTCAGCCATCCACAAACCAGAAAGAGGGTACTCACCAGGAACGGAATTTACCAGCACCTTTATCTTGGACTTCTCACTTTCCAGAACTCTGAGATATAGGTTTCCGAGTTGCCCCATTCTTTTTAAATGAACTTTTAAATTACCATCCGAATGGTGAGTTTCCTTACAGCATTTTCATACCTAAGTCATCATGCTTTGTTCACATCCACACTCTCCTCCACAGCTCCCCCGCCCCCAGTCCACCACTTAATAGTCTCCTTTCTCTCCCCAAATAGTCCTCTGCTCTGTTTTCATGTCACAAGAATCCCACCACCCTCTTCCCTTTCCTCCCTTCTTTAGGACCTTTTCCTCGGTTCTAATGGTTCCTCTCTACTTTTAATACACACATGCACATGCATACGCTCACACACTCACAAACATACACATGCACACATCACACTTAAATTTCACATTCCATTTATAAGAAAAGCACATTGTATTTGTCTTTCTTATCTCACTTAGCATAACAATCTCTAGATCCATCCATTTTCCCATGAATGTCATGATTTCATGTTTATTTATGACAGAAACAGTTTATTTATCCATCCATCTGTTGATGGACATTTAGTCTATTTCCATTTCACAGCTTTTATGACTAGTGTAGATGTGAGAGTGGATGCACATGTACCATTGTGTTCTGCTCACTCCAAGCATAGGCAGAAGTGGTACAGCTGGGTCATGTGGCCGATCCATTTTTAGAATCCTGAGAAAGCACCACACTGAGGACTATTGTGACTGTACCATTTTACATCTGATCAGCAGTGAGGGCTTATGGCTCCTCTTTCTCCACATTCTCACCAACATTTGTTTGCTTTGTTTTCTCGATGTCAGCCATTTTGACCTGGGTGAAATGGAAACACAATATAATTTTAATTCTTAACTCCCTGATGGATAAGGATGTTGCACAGTTTTTCGGACATTTTTATCAGATACTTATATTTCTTTTAAGAATTGCCTGCTTATCTCATTAGTCCATGTATTGATTTTTAATTCATGTAGTTTATAGTGTTTTTATTCTAGCAGTTTTTCACCATTTCTCCTGCGGCTCTGACTGAACTTCGTCCATGAATGTTCTATAGTCCTGGCTATTATGTCTTCTCAAGCCATAGACGAGAGAGTACAGAATATAGTCCCTCTTTTCTAATCTTTTTTGAGTTTTCAGTATTTCCCTAAAGTTCAAATGAATTAGCTCTCTCAGGATGACCACTTCTGTTTGGCCCCCTAGTACTAAGCTGCTTGCCATCATCAGGAGAAAGCGATAGTATAAATTCATCAATGTTTCTACAAGGCCACAAGGTCAAGAATTCTACTTTTGTCACCAGAATTTCTACACCAATAGAGTCCAAAGAAAGAGTCTGAAAAGCTGAAACATCACAAGTATGTGTCTTGGAAGAGTACTACATAAGAATTTATCATAAACGCTTGATTTTCATTCTCCTGCAGTCTATCCACAAAGAAAATGAAACTAAGTATCATGATTATTTATGTAGAATGATCTCATATGTTGGAAAATGAAATCTCAATTTTATATGGTCCTAGGTCTGAGGAAGGCACAGTAATGGAACCTGTACTGGCCATTCTACGGTTCTATCATGCCACCAAAATTTGGCTACTGCTGTCTTTGAGGAATGGTGCTATTAGTGGGGGTTTCAGTATTAATTATGCCTGATAGAGCTCACACTATGAAGTTCTCAAGTATTCTTCCTCACAACTCTGTGTTTACTGTGTTCAGGTACTCACCACGCTTCCACTTGGGAATTTAGGACCTAGCCAAGTCATTCTTTCCACTAGACTTTGGAAGCTGAAGTACTTCTTCATATTTAGTATCAGCTGGTAAAAGTGAGCACTTGTGTTTGCTAATATGCATGCAGGCTGGAAGAGCACCCTTTGATGTGGAATATGCTGTCTCTTTAATCAGAAGTAATATCAAATGTGATGCTTCCATCTCACTGAGTGCAATAAATGATAAGTCCTTTCTTTTGTACATGGTTTATCATGAGCTGAATCATCAGGTTCCTATATTTCACTGGCTGGCAGCTTTGATTCTTTGTAGCATAAGGGAAATTAGTTTGCTTTTTCCTATATTGATACTCTGCTGTTCTCACATAATTTTTTCAATTAGGTTATTTTGGCAAATTTGCTAAAAACAAAACCAAAAACACTGATTGCATATGCATATACATTTTTTGATTAAATTGTTCCCATCAATCTAAATATGGATCTTTATGCCAATATTTCACTTTATTGTCCATGTCTTGAGAGCAGATGGTATAAGTTCTTAAGCATTATTTTTTGTTCTTAAAAACACTCTGATGATGCTAAATGGTTTGCATTACATAAAAATTTTAGAAAATGCTAGTCTATAAAGATCTTGCTGAGATTTTAATTGGCATTTTGATTGTTTTGTAGTGCACATTGGGAAAGATTACATTAGCAATATCGAACTATTCTGTCAACATGTTGCATGTCTTCATTTATTTAGGACCTTTTCTACTTTCCTTTGTTTGGGATTAGTCTTGTGGATTTAGGTGTTTGTTCTTGTTTCAAGTTTTCAGTTTGTAGCTCTACCTTGTGACTTCTTAGTAGTGATTCACATGTTTACAAACCCTGTCACATTATATCATGTTAGAAAGCAATATATGCTCATTTACAACTTTAAAAATCTTGCTCTTACACTGGGTGTGGTTGCATATGCCTTTAATCTTAGCCCTTGTGAGGAAGAGGCAGATCGAGGCCAAAATGATCCACATAGTGACTTTGCGGGAGAGAGGTGACACTGTCCAAAAACACTAAAGCAAAAAACTCAACAAAACACCCAAGAAAAACATCTTTACTCTTTAATATTCCTCATTCCCACTTCTTTTAGTTGATGCTCCTTTTTTTCCCAAATATTATAAACACAAAACGTATTGTTATTTTTGCTTTTAGTGGGCAATTAATTCCTAAGTATTTTGAAATGAAGATAAACATCATCATTACATTTACCCATGTGTATAAATAATATAACTCTGTTTTTTTTTCTAGTTTATAATGTTTCAAATGGGAACTATGCTAATATTCCCACTTTAGAAACTTTTACACTGATTAATGTGTAATTAATCTTGTTGCTGCTGTTGCTGCTGCTGCTGTGTGTGTGTGTGTGTGTGTGTGTGTGTGTGTGTAGGCCAGAGTGTCTTCCTTTAATGCTCTCTATCTTATGTTTTGAGATAGGATCACTCACTGTATCTGGAGTTCCTCAGTCAGCTAGACTGGATAGCCAGCAAGCCCTAGGGATCCATCTGACTTTACCTCCTCATTGTTGGGATCACAGACCTTCATCAGTGAGAATGGCTTTTTTACATGAGTTCTGGCAAATGAACGTCCAGGCCTCATAAATCTGCAGGAATCGCTTTATAGAATGATCATCTCTGCAGCCCTCTCTAGCTACACTGAAGATGTCTTCTTCTTGCATCCCTGATTTTTCCACAGGTTAATTTTTATGTTTTTTAGCATGATTTTGTCCTTATTCTCCTTTAGGTTTTCCTGAGGTTTCAGAAGTTGGTGGTTTACTGGTTTTATTAAAATAAAAAGATACAGTTATTATTGAGAAGGATTATTATTTAGGGGATTTAATGTCTCTCTATTTTACATTGATTTGTGAGTCACTGAGACGAATTTCTTGTAGTCTTTTTCTCTGTGTTTTGATTTTTTAATGATATTCTTTGAGTTCCTTTCTTCTTCAGCATCTGTGTGAGCTTACAAACTAGGAATCTTTTAATTTAGCATTCTATTTGCTAGCTTTGCATTTTTGTTGCTTGATGTTTTGTGGCTTTGATATTTACTTTCATTCAGAAGTTTCTGTAACTCATGAGCACATGGGAAAGAACATTTTTTGAGTCTTTCCCTTCTAAAGTTACCATCTTTTAAATTTTCTATTTCCACTGACAATTTTAATTAATTTTTCTCATGGCCATCCCTCGTGACTTTCTGTTTCTGCTCACATGTAATCTCTAAACTGGATCCTAACTCTGGGGGTTACACTGTTGATTGTTTTAAATTTGAGTTTTCTCTCTTTTAAGTGTTTATTTTCCTGGGCAAGTGCATTTTTTTTAGATCAGCCGAATTTCTGAAATGCTTCTTTTAAAACTTTTTAAACTGAAGAATTAAAGGATTCCCTACCTGAGGGCTCTATTAGAGCTCTTGCTAAGGTCTGACCCTTGTGCTATTGCCCTGGATGTGTAGTGTGCTGTGGATGTGAAGAAAGCAAATGCTTCTTGTCTCTGCTTGAGCTCTGCGAATTGCTCATCTCAAAGCTCCCAGTCCCTTGACTTCCCCTTGCACAAATGATTTCATATTCAGACCCAGGCTAAGGGGAGTCCTTGCGCATGTTTCTGGAGCTTCTCCTTCACACTTTCCTTCTTGTTGCGAAGCTGCTGAGATGTTTCACAATCCAGTAATAGTCTCTAAGTGATGTGTAATATTTATATTATATTATATTATATTATACTCTCATATTTTCTAATTGATCTGTTTCTTCAGCACAGTGAGATCATGCTAAGCATTACCCTATTTGTGTTGCAGCTTGGAAAATAAGTTCAGGCAGATCATAGGAGTAACATGATTTGACTCCCCTTCTCTTGGGCCACTTTTATGTTATCTTCATGATATACCTGATGAAAATTAAATGTTTCCTAAATCTGCTACATGTCTAATATCTAAATAGTTCTATGCCCAGAAGCAGAATACTGTGTCTGTTCATTCTTGATAGCATTTTATTGTTACTGGTCTTGTGATTTGACATATTATTTATTTAAACATTGTATCTGTGGTCACTTTTCTTCATTTCTGATAATTTCAGTATCAGAAGACCTTGGAAAAACAGTTCCAGGTGTATTGCTTATTTCTGCTTCCTCATTCAGGGTGGCTGACTTCTTTGATTTCAATCTTTAGATACCAGGGTCAAATTTTCCTCCAGGGAGTATTCAGGGCTGTTTCTGCTTGGAGTTTAATGTAGTGAGAAATGGGACCAGGCTTACTGTTACAAATCCAACTTGATAGGATCAAATGCTTTAGGGTTAATTTCTAGATACTAACATCAGCATTTGTCTCAGGCTAGCTCCAAGGATTCCATTAGTGTCTGCAGCTCTTTCTTGTCTTATTTATTTAGGGGGTACAAAGAGATTTCCTCATTTCTGTATGAGAACAATGACATCTTGCTATGTAGATTTTATGAAGAATTTAGCAGTCTTCCTCATTATGTTACTTTTGAGAATGTCTTTATTTCTTAGCTGCTTTGGTTTTTATAACAGTGGTTTGTGTGCGCACACACACACAGAATTTAATTTATTCTTTCTTTCTCTGAGCAGTATGTGCTTTACAAATATTCAGATTTGTGCTATTTATTTTAAAACATGTATATCTTACTCCATACTGTAGCTATCCTACTTTTTCTTAGTGCCTCATTTCCCATATTAATTTTTCTTTTGTTTGCTATAATTTCTTTAACATCTTTAACATTTTCTCTCTGTTAATTGATTTAAGAATTGTTTTATTTGCTTTTTAAACATTGCATTTGAGAATACAATCTTCTCTCTACAGATTCTTATTCCCTTATAATACAATTGATAACTGGGTACACCATGTTCTTAAATATATTTTCAAGACTTCATTGCAGTTACCTATAGGTAAGTAAAATTGCTATGGACAGCTTATAACTGTTTTAGAAAGAAGGAAACAGGTCTCTTCTTTCCCATTATGGTGGACAGAATTGTTGTCTCTCCAAATACATATTTTGAACTTCTCAATGTGATGATATTCCGAGGTGAAACCTTTGGAAGGTGATTGCTTCATGAGGATGAAGCCCTCATAACTGGAATTAGTTTCCTTTAAGAAGAGTCCAGTGGTGGGCCCAGTGATACATGCCCATAATCCCATTATTCGAGAGGTGGAGACAGGGAGGCTCAGAAAATCAAGGTCATCATCAATACAGAGGTCAACCTGAGCAACATGAGGTCCTGTATTAAGGTACTAAAACCAGCAACAAAATAAAGAATCCAAGCAGTAACTCAGTAACCAACTTTAAGCCTCTTAAGCACAGACAGAAGTTACTCTCTGCACATCTGGAAGTAATGAAACACTGAATCAGCCAGCACCTTGATCTTAAACATCCCAGGAACTAGGACTGTGAGAACAAATGTTGTCTAAGCCTTTCAGTCTATGATAATTTGTTGTAATTGCCCATACTGATTAAGACATTCCATATATGGGAATGCAGATGTGATGGCTAGATGCAGAGCAGCCATGCTGGGTACAGATACAAAAATTTATTAAGAATATTACTAAAGGGAAACTGGTTTTTCTGATATTGTAGAAATGTTTGATCAGTCACAGACATACTGAACTGCTTACATTTATGAAAAAGACATAAAAATCCATTTCATTTGAACTGCTGTTTATTTGAAATTTTGTCAGAGCTACCTCTGCCCTGAATGTATACCTAACTAATAAACTGATACATTGGAAGATTCTTTTTTTCCTTATTTAATATATTCTTACTTTTATAACTGATGTCTAGCCTCCTTCCAAATATATCTGCATGTAATGCCAGTTATCCCTTACAGTAATTGATTTCCAGTTTCCTGCTTCCTTCAATTTAAAGCTACTTATTTTATAGTCTTTGTGTCAGTCAAAGTTTGATCCAAGAAGCACAAGCAACAGATTTGTGTATAATGAGGGATTTGCGATAGGGATTTGCCTTATGTACAGGTAGTTGCTGGGTGGAAAGTGTGACACAGAGAGGGAAAAAAGATGAGTGTAAAATATTAGGCTCAACATGAACCAGTGCCTCCAAGGCAGATTGGAACCATGTCCGTCTTCCATGGCTTCCCAGTGTCCAACCTCCAAGGTGGGGTGGTCTGCTGAGACGGCTGCTATAATCTAAAATGTGCCTCACTCAAGCAGAAGTGCTGCACCAGGATCTTGCAGGAGTGCCATTTCTTTAGTTTCACATACAGAAGGTGAGCCAGCCTGCACAGGGCTACCTGATAGAGCTTCAACAATAGAAATTGTCCTTGCTTTGTTTATCCATCAAATCTTACACAAAACAACTCTCTTGAACATTGTTAAGGGACTATGTCAGGGAGAAATTCTAGAAAAACATCTCCAAGGTTGTTTAATTGGGCAGTATGCAAATACATCATAGTCTCTGGCTAATCAAGTTCCAAGTCAAGTGACTCGGGAAACCTCGTTCCCCTCTCGTGGCTCTAAATCTCATTAATAAAATAATTTAAGAATAGACTCAAATGGAACCTTTAGGATAATTTTATTAAAGTTTAAAAGAAATATCCTCAGGGCAGGCGAGCTGTAAGTCTCAGCAGCTGTCTTAAGGGGGAGAATGGAGGAGAGAAGGAAAAAAAAAAGTCAGGAAGTCATGCCCATTTAAAGCAGGTGTGGAGGTCAGATATGTGGTAGACTAGCAGCCACATGTAGGAAAGCCACAGCTTTAGAGAAAGAATAAAGAAACCTAAAATACCAGAAAGCCTAAAAATAGCTCAAAGTGTTAGGGAAAGCATGCCTAGAAAGGAAAGTGAAGAAAAGGAGAGGTATTCAGAAGAATTCAGAAAGCAGGCAGACATTCAGAAAGGGGCATGGCCTGCTCCAGAAGCAACCAACATAGGAGGCACAGATTACAGCTAAGAAACATTCACCATCCCACCAAAGTACTAGCTATTCTGCCTATCTCTCTAGCGTGACTTAATGTGAACTCACCTTGCTAGGGGTAGACCTGTGGCCAAGTGACTGACCTGGCAAAACTGGAAAATTAAGGCTCCATCTAGAGCCAGAGATTTTATTTTCTGGACCAGGTGTTTTCTATTAAGGGGCCTTGTTTTTGCTACCATAACACAAAGAAACCTTGCTTCCTAGTATTTATACTCCTAGGTAACATGTTTTCACACTTAATCGGACTGACGTCTGTGACACAGGATATTTCAGGAATGACAGCATGTGACTGGCAAGGTTAGCTCACTGAAGATAACACAGCCTTCTCCTGGGTCTTTTGATTGCTCATTCTGGGAATAGCTAACTACCACACTGTAAAGCTTCTCAGACATCTCTGCAGAGAAGAACATGTGACCAAGAACAGATGCCACCAGCCAACAGTAAGCAGGGTTTGGAGGTCATGTGATTTAGCATCCTTGGAAGCAACTCCTCAGTCTTTATGTCTCTCAGCATATGTATGATATGCTCAACCATGGGGAAGAAGAAGCTACAGCCTCCGTGAACAGAAAGTACAGAAGTCATGAAAAGCGAAGTGATAGGGTTAGTGTTGTTTAAGCCACTAAGCCACAGTTGAATCTTTGTATAATCTTTAGTACAATCTTTGGTTCTTGATATTGCTTTGAATGGATTATTTCTTCTAATTGTTTGAAATTTGGCATTTTAATTTATTTGACAAGGGCATGCCTGAAATACCAGGTGGTTTCGTTTGAGAGTTCTTACTATCAGAGTTCTCTGCATTTTTTCTTTCTCAAAATCACGATGAGACTTTCTGAGATAAGTTGGCTTCGATACTTCCAGCTTAGGATATCTAGGTCATATATGTACTGCAGTCTTGTTTTAGGGGTGTGCATATGTACGTGTGTGTATGTGTATATGTACATATGTAGAGTAACCAGGTGTTATCCCCCAGGAGCTATCCACCTTGATTTTTGATAATGTCTTTTCTGAGACCTGGGGCTCTCTCTCTGATTAGACTAAGCTGGCTGCCTCATAGTCCTGGAGACCCACCTGTAATCACCCTGAATTGGTGTTACAAACATATACCACTGGGCCCAGCTTTTCACATGGATATGAGGGATCAAACTCAGGTCCTCCTACTAACAGGGCAAGAATTTTACCAACTGAGTGATCTACCCAGTCCCTGAACTATAAAACTTTAAGGCCCATTAAGGCCCAGCTGTACTTTTATAATGTTAGTTTTCTTTCTTTTTTCTTTTGTGGTTCTTCTGATATAATCTAGGAATTCTCACATTCTAAACAACTATTCTATAACTGAGCTATATTCCCAGGACTTCTGAAAGTTTTGTCCAACATTTTAGGTGGTTTTTGAAAATTATTTTATTATTTTTATTTTATGTGTAAGAGTATATCGCCTGCAGGTAGGCAGGTGCACCCATGTTGTTCAATGCCCACAAAGGTCAATCCCTTGAAATTGGTGTTAGGGATGGTTGTTAGCCACCATGTGGGCATTGGGAATTGAACAAGAGCAGCCAGTGCTCTCAACCACTAAGCCATCTCTCCAGCCCCTAGGTGTTTTATAGGAAGAAAATATTCGGCGTATTGACAGAATGGAAACTCCTGATCTAACTTGACAGCAATGATGTCTGAAAAAGATGCAAGGCTTGACATCCTTAAGTGAGAATTATTCTCCACAACAGAGAACAGACTTTGTGTGAAATAATCCTTAATATCATTCCTAAACTATGCTTACATACTTTCAGAAGTGGCAAATCTTCAGGAATAGGGGTTAGCCAGAAGAGTGGAGGCATGCAGGACAAAAGTACCATCTTTGTCTGAAAGTAATTTCCTGATGTTTAGTTTAAGATTAAGATCATTCTTCCTTCTATGGTAAATGAATAAAAGCATTATGCAGTCATCTAACCACTCCATACTAACATCAAACCGAAGCATGTTTTACCTACTATGGAGCTATTGCAGGTTATTTATTTTTAGAGAGTTGTGCCATGGGCACAAAATTAGCCCATCACCCTAAATTTCTCCAGCTGTGGGCTAAGCATATCATTCCACTTTGTGGACTATTCCCATATAGCCTAGATAAGCCTATACACTTTTCCAAGTCACCTATACACTTTTCCAAGTCACTTTATATTTGCAGAAACTTAACAAGCTCCTCCCTTTCTTCATAGCTAATGAAACTTAGGTCTTCTTGCTTTCTTTGAAAAGTCATCTTATCTAAATTGGTAATCAACAGTTGAGTCTTTCCTTTGAAGAAATGCACATACACATTCTTGATCCTCTAAATTGATGCAAATCCACTTAGCAGGATTTTTCTAGTTCTTACTGCCTCCAAAGAAGTCCTAATGTTAAAATATGGCCACTGGTTCTCAAGACTGCCTATGTATTAAATAGTTCTCAAGGCTTTTAGAAAATATTTTTCACACATGACAAGACTTGGAAACCATAAAGGTGTGGATCAAGTGTTGATAATTTTATTAAACTTTTTGGAGAAATACATATCATTCCTCTGAGCTTTGATTCTCATATCGTCAGTAACAACCACCAAATGAGTAAGAGGTCAATTAAAAGTACAAATAAATAAATTAAGTAAGTAAATAAATCAGATGTTCCAAAATTAGAAGTTTTCTACCTACTTAGAGTATCCTAGTATAATGCAGTCTGGAATAAACAAAGGAATTCTAACTTAGAAAAATTAAATAAAATTTAATATTGATAAACCAAGAGTCTAATCATTAAAGAAAAGTAAATCTTTCAAAAGAAAACAACTGTGGGCACATTTAGACTAAGGAATTACTGCGCTGTTTTATTTTTCTCTACAGTGATAAGACTAAATGAAAATTATTTTAAATTATACAAGAACATAAGGAAATTCTTTCCCAGGGTGGAAGCTTTGTGCCAATACTTCATCATTTTATGATCAAATTGTTTTTATATGTGAGCACACCATATGCATTTTATTTTAACGGTTAAAATATTCATATTTTAATCTTTAATTGAGGTTTGAACATAAATCATTTTCAGATACTTAATGTTAAAACGTTATAATTTTTACATATGCCCACACCCAAGGAGCCATCATCATAATCACCATCCTGAACATCCATCACCCCAAGATACTTCGTTTCTTTGAAATTTCTCCTTCAGACTTCTTCATATCCCTTTCCAAGCAACCACAAAACGCTTTTCTTGTCACTAGATGCATCTGCATTTTCTTAGACTTTATGCAGAGGAATCACACCAGGTGAAGTTTATTTGCCCATCTTATTTTTGCATAGCATAATTATTGTTAAATTCATCCATGATGATATTTGTATCAATAGCTCTCTGTATGTTTTTTCCTGGGGAGGATATTCATTTATCACTTCAACTATTGATAGAAAATCAGATCGTTTTCAGTTTGGGATATTACAATAAAATTAATACAAATATTCATGCATGACTGTGTGCATGAATACATATTTGTATTTTTACTTAGATAAACACCTAGGAATGAAGGGATAGATCATAATGAGTGGTATTTATTTTTATTTTATTTTTATTGTTTTAGTAATTTATCTATTATTTTTATTTTATGTGTGTGAGTATACTTCCTGCATGTAAGTGCACCGTGTCATGCAATACCTGCGGAGGTCAGAAGAGAGCGACAAATTCCCTGGAACTAAAGTTATAGACAGTTGCTAGCTACCATGCCGGTGCTGGGGACTGAACCCTGGTCCTCTTCAAGAATAGCTAGTGCTCTTAACCACTGATTCATCTCTTCAGCACAGAAGTAGGTACTTTATTTCTTAAAGCTAAAACTTTAAGCACTATATTGAACAGGAATGAGAGAGTGGACATAGCCTTGTCTTGTTTCAGATTTTAATGATATTCTTTGAGACTTTTTACATTTAGCATGACTGTGGGCTTGTTGCATTCTGTCTTCATTATGCTGAAATATGTTCCCTATAGCCCTAGATTGTCCATGACTTTTATCTTGAAGGGATGTTGGAGTTTGTCAAAACCTTTTTCTGCATCTAATGAGAAAATCATGTGGTTTCTGTCTTTGAGTCTATTTATGTGATGGATTACGTTTTTTGATTTACCTATGCCAAATTCATCACTTACTCACAGCTGGTGTGAGTGTAGACTGGTGCAACCATTATGCTAATCAGTGTAGAGGTTCTTCAAAAAGTCAGAAATAGATTAACCACATGCTCCAAGTACACCACTCTTCAACCTATACCAAGTTGAGTCTAAGTTCTACTAATGAGATACCTGCTTACCCATGCTCATTGCTGCTGTATTCACAATAACTAGGAAATGGAAACAACTGATGAATGATGATGTCATTGAACTGATGTCAATCAACTGATGAATGAAACATTTAAAACTGCTACATTAACAAAATGGAATATTATTCAGTTGTCAGGATAATGAAATTTGTAGGTAAATGAGTGGAATTGGAAACTGTCATCCTGAGTGAGGTGCCCTAAACCAAGAAAGACAAAAGTCTCATGTTCTTTCTCATATGCGGATGCTAGCTTTGAATCTTTAGATATGTGTGCTTCAATAAGAAATTTCATACAGGTCAAGAAATTAGTAAGGGGCAATGGGGTTCGGGGGCTTCATGGGAGGAGAGACAGAATGCAGTACTCTAAAGGGGGAAAGAGGAATGACAGAATAGTAACGGTTGAATGTGTATAATAAGATGCAATTCAGTAGGAAGGAGGGAGGAGACATTGAACATTAAAGACATATAGAAAGAGTTTAAATGGAGTTACCCTATAATGAAGGTTCAGTGCCCTCCTGGACACTGTATGCTAGCAAAATAACAAGCTCGATGCCAGGAATGGCTCCCTCTTTTGGAGTTGTTTGCTAGAGGGGCCTGATCAACCCTAAAACAGTACTGGCTCTTTCCCTTGCTCTTGGATACCTGCCAGAACATGATGGTATGACTGTATTCCTGAAGACACTATGTGTCACAGTACAAAAAAAAAAAAAAAAAAAAGAGAGAGAGAGAGAGAAATCAAGCTGGTATTTATTAGCTTAAGAAGGTTTGCTGTAGATTTTACCAGATTGTCTACATGGATGGCCAGAATCACTTGAATTTTGTTCCTTCTGGTTCACTGTGTGTGTGTGTGTGTGTGTGTGTGTGTGTATTCTTGACCTATTATACTGGCTAGAAATTGCATTACAATGTCACAGGGAAGTGGTCGTGATGATGAACATTCTTATCTTTTTGCATGTTCACTGAAAGAAAAACTATATTTCAAAATTAAGTATGATGCTGCTATAAGTCTGAAAAGACATAGGTCTGTGTTTATTGTTTGTTTATACTTTTTATAATGTGCTTAGCCTTTGTTATTGTGGTAAGACTGATTTATAGTGTCAGTTGAAAGTTACTATTTTCTCTTAAGTTTTTATTTTTAAGATTATTTTTCTTTCTCTTTTTAACTGAATTTTTGTGATTTTCAGACAATATAGTTTGATGGTATTTAGATATCCTTACCTATCTGCATCTGTGCCTACTGACCCCTGCCCAAGCTGAAGGGAGTGGATGACTACATTAATTTTGTTTGTTTGTCTCTCCATTTGTTTGTTTAGAGAAGGGTCTTTCTGTAGCCCCAGCTTATTTAGAGCTCACTATGGAGATCAGATTGGCCTCAATCTCACAGAAATCTGCATTGATTCTGCTTTCTGAAAGCTGGGATCAACAGCACTAGGTTCTTTTAAGTTATCAAAGAGAATATGTAGAATTAATATTAATATGTAGAGTTGACATTTGTTTTCCACTACTGTTTGTTAAATTTAACAGCAAAGACACATGGGTCCAGATTTTCCTTTGGAGGTAAACTATTTTTAACCAAAAATTCAATTTCTTTAATACATTTAAGTTATCAATTTATTTTCAAAGATCTTTAGTGATTTTTAGCTATTTAGGAATTTCTCCATATTTTTGAAATCCAATTACTCTCCCTTAATATCTGTAGAAGCTATAGTGTTACCAAATCTCTTAATTTTTTATTGCTAAATTTTATAACCTTTCCTTTTCTCTCCTTTAAAAAGGACTGCTTAGTCTGACTAAAGTTTAACCTGTTTAAAGCTTGATTAATTTAATGTGTTCAAACTGGTGAGCACAATATAACCATTATGTTTAGAATGTTTAGAAACTTCTACACCTGACTGTACGGTAAAATGGCCATTGTGGGTAGTTGTGAGGAAAAGAAACTGAGGTGTGCCACAAAATGGCTTTTTAATGCTGGCAGCTGATCTTGTTGGTCTGTGTAGTTCTTCAGAGTCAAAGGGCTACTGGCGCCTCACATAACTCATGTAATATAAGACAGAATCCTCAAGCTTAGGGTTGGGTTCATGAATCATTTATATGATAGCAATCAATTAAAGATTAACAGGGAGAGTTTAGTGAAAGGATTGCTTTAAAGACCAGGGGTTTGAGTTAGGTGTATTAAGAGGTCTGTCACTACATCAACACATCACAAAGACATTTGCACATCAATGTTTATTGTAGCATTATTCACAATACCAAGTCATGAGACCAAGCTAGGTGTCTTACAGCAGAGGAATAGATAAAATGTAGCTTACATACACAACAGATTTTTTTCACTCACAAAGGAAGAATGAACTTGTATGAAGAAATTGAGTCTAACCAAAAATAATTATATTAAATGAATGAAGACAAATACCATGTGTCTTCTCTAATGAACCAGACATTATAGATACATAAAATCGTGTCTGTGCCAATGATGTGAAAGTGGAAAGGAAACTTTCTGGGAAACAACAGGGATTAATGGGAGCAAGGAAGATTGAGAAAGGAAAAAGTACTGGGAATGGGAGATATGCTCGAAGTATGCTATATACTTGCATGAAAATGCCCTATGTAACCCTGCATAATAAAAATAAATGAAACAGAAACAAACACAAAAGAGTTACTCAGAACTTATGATCAGGTTCTCAAATAAAACCATGGGTTTAAGAACAAAGTGCTGATACAAAGGGAACAGGAGCCATAGTAGCAGAAGCCAAGAAAGATTTTTGAGTAGGGCTGAGGTCTGCAGTGGGAATGGTATAGATGGTCCTTAGTGTCTCTGGAATTAACCAGACGAGGGTCATAAATATTCAAATACCTGCATGTGTAGTGAGCATGTAAATTCAGGCTTTTCTCCTGTCACTATTCCCTAGTCAATGAAGTATAAAACCTAGAGTACTTACATTGTACTGGTTCAAGAATTTAAAAGAGAGATCATTTAATGTACTGTACATGGGGAAAATGTATTGATTATATGCAAATACTGAGAGATTTTATATATGGGAAATAAGAATCTGAAGTTTTTGGTATTCTCAGGGACCCAATCCTCTAGGCTACTAATGAATCACTGTAGTGACAAGCAGGTTCAGAGTCTGATTGGCAGAGAAGCCACATCAAAGAAAAGATAGTGCACCTGGAGGTAGGAACTGGACCAGTAGAGACCATAAAACCTCACTTAACCTTGAGATATTTGGAAAGAAGCAAGGAGAAACTTTGCTGGTGTTAGCACTGTTCATGCTTTGATAAATGTCCATGTAATAGTGGGATAGGAACTACGAAGGACACATATTGGATTAAACTATGGCCAGACTTTAAGGAAATCAGAGGTAATGTGGGAAGACAAGAAAATGGGCCTTAAAAATTAGAAAGAACCTAGTATTTTAAAGGAGTTACTACAGTTATATAGGAGTTCTGACACCATCCTTTCCTAGCAAAGCGGAAGGGGTTAGGGAATGCTCAGAAATTTCCTATTGTCTGGTTCTCTAAGCAATTTTCACAGAATTGAGACATTTTCAGCTCCATGGATAATTAAAAAGTACTGAAACATTTTTCTTTCTTTACTTTGGAATTGCAAGATTATTTTGAGCCTGAAATATTCAAAATTTTGAATATATATCAATGGTACATTCACAATATCCACATAACACTATGGTTTAAATTCTCAAAGAAATAATATAAAAACAATATTCTTGTATTAGTCACTTTTCTGTTGCTGTGATAAAACACTTGCCCACGGCAATCTATAGAAGGAAGAGTTTATGTGACTTAGGATTTCAGAGGGAGTAGAGTCCATAATAGCAGGGGAACAAGGCTGCAGAAGCAGCCGGAACAGAAAACTGAGTGCTCTCATGTTCAAACTGGCACAGGAAGCAGAGAGTGACTGGAAATCTGGCAAGGCTTAAGAACTCTCAAAGCCCACCTCCAGTTCCCCCAGCAGGACCACACCTCCTAAAACCTCCCAAAGCAATAAATATCAGCAGCAGGGGACAAAGTGTCCAACTACTTGGAGCCAATGGGGCCATTGTCATTCAAACCACCACAATTCCTTTTTAAACAAACCAACCTAACTGAATAGTAAGAAAATAATCATTTTTTTCTGTTTAATCATTTGATAATTACCATGGTCATTTCTTGTAAAATATAAGAGGTCCATTCTAACAAAACGTTTATTAAAAATACTTTTCAAGCTATTGAATTTTTCTTTACCTTTTTATTCTGTATAACAATTTCAAATATAATAATTCCTCTCACCTCAACATATATCTTTGAAATGGAAAAGGCATAAAAATTCAAACAAGAACTAAGGATATAACTCATTGTTAAAGCTTTTTCTTAGCATGGACAAAACTCCAAGATAGATCTTCCATAAACCTCCACCTCTGTACAAAATACAATCTCTGAATAAATGGTTTTGTAGTGACTTTGAGCTCTATAAAAGTCAAATATATTTGTGGGTTGTTGACTTGAATCTCACATTCTACAGTGAAAGTACTCTTTCCTCCCTTTGCATATTTACTTTAAACATTTAAAAAGACCAGCTTTGTTTCTTGGTTTTCTAATTATAACCTCAAGGTATAGCCAATTTTCCCCAAAGAACTCCATTTTCTTTGGGAAATAAACAAAGAGGCCTATCTCTTTAGTTATACACACAAATCTGTCACTTAATTTGTATTGAATATAATGAGAAATTAGCCAATGCATTATAAGACAATCTGCTGTTACTGAAGAATGGCAATTTCTGTTTAATGACTATTAAATAGCTTTATTGCCAAAAAGTATCATTAATACACATTATTAAATTGGCTTAGAATCTGAAACACAAACTGCATTAATTGCTCCCTCTTCATCTTCTTTGTATTTTCCCCCTGCATCATTGCACACATGGGACACCCACAGACAACTGATTATACCCTCTCTAACATCTCCAAAGCAGATGTCCATCACAGCTTAGTGGGCACAGCATCACTCAGATTTTTTCTTCACATAGAATTTCCCAGAAATTAATCATAGAGGATGAGAAAGCAGATTGTGGTGTCTTGTTCTAATTTTCTCTTTGGAAAATTTAAGTTAACAAATAAAAAAGCCAATGCCAGCATTTTGCCACTGTGTCCCCAAACTAAGAGTGATGGCTAATTACTAAATATATGTTAGACAGTGAGTTGAATCTGTGTTTGAGTGTTACTGGTTCCAAGTGGCAGAAAACTATGTCCAAAAGATGAAAGGCAGAAAAGAGTGAAGTTGAAATACGATTGTATTTCCTGTTGTATTCCCTGGTGGCATTTTATTATAATTCTCAGAATTTTCTATCAGAACTGTCATACTTTCACAAAATGAAAACAAATATGGTACTATCACAATGGAATAAGTATAACCAAGGAGAAAAACTAAAGTGGTCTATCACAAGTCATGTGGAGATTTTATTTTGGGAGGAAAACTAGCTTTTAAGCAGTCATTGAAGAGTGCACAAGCAAAGTATAACTTCCCAGTCTTTCTGGTGACTCCCATCATAATCTTTATTTTAGCTTCCCAAGGCTCTCAGTAGCTTTTTCCAGTTGTTATTTAAGATAAATTTTTATGACAGGACATAGGCTTCCATATACACCGCTTTCTAGAGATATAAAATTATAGTAATATAATTATAATTTTTGTGAAGAACATAATATAGAAAAACTTGAGAAGCATTTCTACAGGATTATGATCAGAAGCTTTAGAAAGGACTAAAGAAGCATCTAGAATTTGCTAGACAATTGTAGATTATGTGATAATTCTCAAAGCGTGTATGTTCTACAATGTTCATACACATACACACACAGACACATATTTGTGTTCATGTGTCATTTATATAGTAGAAATTATAAATTATTTATTATTCTGCCTTCTTTTCTCTGGCACATATTTCCACTGAAATTAAGTATGAATGAAATTTCACTTTCTCAGAAGATTCTGTAGTTTGATGATAATCCATACAATTAGAGAATAGAATAACTAAGAAAATCATAAAGAGAACTACATTACTCCCTCTTCACTGCATATAAAGTCATCCTCTTATAACAGTAGTCAAAGAGTAGCTCGCATTTTGATCATCTGAAACCTTCTATTTACTATATCTCATTTTAACAAACATAGCTGCATTTGCTATGAATATTTTTTAAAATAAATACTATAGTTTCACCTGAAATATTATGCACATTCAATGTGGATTGTCTTCAGTGATATTTTAAAGCCAAATTTAGGAAGCGTATTTTGGGTCAACAATGTCCCATTTACTGTTCCATCCAAGCAAATGGCACTAAGAAACAAGCAGGAGTTGCAATTCTAATATCTGACGTATTAAACTTCAAATTATAATTAATCAGAAGAGATAAAGATGGACACTTCATTCTGATCAAAGGAACAATTGATCAGGAAGATAGTACAGTTGTGAATATATTTGCACCAAACTATGGTGCACCTAATTTATAAAATTAGTACTACAGGTCTATAAAATATGCATTAACCCTAATTCAGTAAGGGTAGGTTATTTCAATACTTCACTATCTCCAATAGAGATATCAACAGTAGGAATAGTAAACAGAGAAACATCCAAATTAAATGATACCATACATCAAATGGACCTAACAGACATCTACTGAATATTCCACCCATGTGCCAAGGAGCATGCTTTCTGTTCGGCACCCCATGGAACTTTCTCTAAAATTGACCACATACTGGTTAACAAAACAAAACTCAATAAACACAAAAATTGAAATAATTCCATGCGTTCTATCAGATCACAACACAATAAAGATAAAAATAAACATCAAAAAAGCTCTAGTAACTACATGATCTCATGGAGATTAAATAACACACTCCTGAATGATGAATGGATCAAAAAAGAAATTAAGAAAGAAATAAAAGTATTTCTGGAACTAAATGACAATGATAATACAACACAATAAAACCTTACACTTTAAAAGCAGTCTTAAGATGAAAGTAAGTGCCTACATTAATATATCAGAAATAGCAAAAATTAATGACTTAACAATATTACTCAAGACTCTGGAAAGGCAAGGACAAACTAAATGCAAACCTAATAGATGAGACGAAATAACAAAAATCAGAGGAGAAATTAATGAAATAGAAACAAAACAATACAATAAATCAGTGAATCTAAGAGCTCATTTTTTGAAAAGATAAACAAGATAGATAGGCCCTTAGTCCAGTTAACTAAAAGAAAGAGCAAATTCAAATCAACAAAATCAGAAATGAAAGGGGAAACATCACAGACACTGAAAAGATCCAGAAAATAATAAGGGAATTCTTTTAAAATGTATACTCAAATTTGAAAACATAAAAGAAATGGATAAATTTCTAAATTTATGGAAACCACCAAAACTAAACTAAGAAGAGACCAATAGCTTAAACACACCCATAACAAATAAGGATACTGAAACAGTAATACAAAACCTTCTGATTAAAAATGTCCAGGCCCAGATAGATTCACAGCAGAATTCTACCTGGCATTCAAAGAAGATCTTCAACTAATGCTACTTAAGTTATTCAAAAGGATGAAGTCAGAGGAAGAACTTCTATACTCCTGTGAAGCCAGTATTACTCTAACACCAAAACCAGGTAAGGATACAAACAAAAAGAAAAATACAGACCTAAATCCTTAATGAACACAAATGCAAAAATTCTTAACAAAATACTTGCAAACTGCATACAGACATACATCAAAAAGATTGTCTACCATGATCAAGTCAGCCTTATTCCAGAGATTCAGGGATAGTTCGATATATGTAAGTCAATAAATGTAATACATCATATAAATGGACTCAGTTAAAGAAAAAAATGACCGATTTAAAGTGTCAAACATTGGTATAAGTTCATAAGAGGTATACCTCAGTAATTGTATTTTAATATTGAATTTTTATTATTTTTATTTTATGCATATGAGTGTATTTCTTGGATGCATTTAAGTGTACCCATCTCATGCAGTACTCAGAATTCAGAAGAAGGTATTGGATCCCTTGTAACTGGAGTTATGGACTGTTCTTAGGTTCCATGTGGGTACTAAGAACTGAACACGGGCCCTCTGTAAGAGCAGTCAGTTCTCTTAACCATTGAGCCATCTCTCCAATAAAAATTGTACTTTAAATCACACAGAAAGTACCATTTTATAATAGTTGTGAATATTTTAACATATAGGTAGCTTGATTAATTGCCCTCTTCTGAGACAGGGTCTCCCTATAATCTATACTGGCCTGAAACACACTATGTAGACCAGCCTAGCCTCAATCTCCAAAAGATCTGCCTACCTCTGCCTTCCAGTTGCTGGGTTTATCAGGCATGCACAATCATGACTGCCTTAATTGCCATTTTAGATCATAAACATGTTTCTATTTTTTAAAAAACCTAAAATTTACTTACTGAATGGTGTTAATGAATCAGCTGATTGGGATCCTATTATTCTACCTCTGTATAGAAACTGTTGGGTAGGCGAAGAGATAATATTCAGTATCTACTCTTCAGTAGATTCTATGCTCTAGCATTTGAAGGTAGCAAGGAGCTGGGAGGTAGAAGCAGCAGAAGGTGTTACCCTGTAATGCTACAGCCCTTTTGCAGGTCTCATAGCTCTACAAGTGTCACATCTCTTGTGTAGTCCCAGGAGGTTGGTGATCCTTAGCGCTTTGCAGCAGCCATGGCAATAAATCTTCTCAGTAGGCAGCAACCAGTGTCGCAGATCCCAGGCCTGGGGTGTCTGAGACTTCTTCTGTAACGCCTTGGCAGCTCTGTGGAACTTTTTGCAGGGACCAGGGCAGTTTGTTTTCTTTGAGTCTTTCCAGGTATCACTTACTTCTACAGCCTCAGTTCTTCATCAGTTGTCCACTTCTACTAGTCCCCCTTTCTCTGCCCTGGCCATTCTGTTCAGCTGCCTCTTGTTCTGGCTGTTGCCAATTTTGGCTACTGTTTGGGAAGTATTTGCTACTACTTCTGCTGCTTTTGGCTACCTATGTACAGCTGTCTATATAGCTATTCAGTTTGCCATTTTAAAACTCAGAGTGCCCAGTAACTCTCCCTGCCTTCTTCAGTTCTCAAACAGGTAGCCTCACTATCACTTCTGAGGCTTGGTTTCCTAGCTCTGCCACCATCTCTGCCATTCTTTCATCTTTCCTGTTTCCTTCTTCAAGCACCAATAAAAGTAAGAAAAGAGCACACAAGAATAATGATATGTTTTCTGCATCATGGATAAAGTCCTTGTACTCCGTCCATCCCTCCCAATCCTCCTCCATTGCTCCCAGCCCCTGACATACATTTTCTGTCAATTTCCTGTATCCTTCCTTATTGTTACACACACATGCATACACTTATAGATATGTATATGTATAATGAACTCCGTCTATTCAGTGGTGGTCCTATGTACCTGTGTTAAGGGCTGACCATTTAGAGTGAATTAACTTCTCAGGAACAGGCTTAATGTTGCAACACCAAGAGAAGATGCATTGTTTTGTGACCAATTTGCCAAGTAACATAGACTATTTATGTAATGAGACAAACTGCTTTTGTGCCAATCACAGCAAACGAAAGGTTGCCTTTGTACAAAGCACAACAAATTCCATGCAGGGTTGTTTTTTAATTAAATCAGCCACAAGGTCTGTCTTGCCCTAGCCAGGGGCAGTCCCTCTGCTAAGCGAACAGGGAAGTAGTTTCTGCTCTGTCACAGGTGGAAATGTTCGCAGAGTCATGGAGCATTCAGTGAGACTGAAGATAGCAAAAAGTTTGATACAAACTGTCCAAAACTCTCATAACTGAGGTTGTAAATATATCATTGCAGAATTTTCTCAAGGCATCCTTGGAGCATTCCAAATGCAGTTGCATAGGGGAAGCCCACTGGCTGTTTGACTTACATTCCTTCCGCTTAAGGCAACAAGGAAGGAACGGCAAGGGAGAGTCCAATAATTGCCATTAGAGAGTCAAATTTTCCCAAGTTCCAATGCCTTTACTTATTTGCAACAAAATTGGATATTACAAACGTGCTTATAATAAGAATTTAAATACCTTATTAAAGGTAACAGTGATTTTAATAGATTTTACTACTGCTTTAAGAGTATTTAGCACCAATCCCAGCAGAGTGAGTCCTCCTTATCTATCTCAAAAGTAACTCAGTGCCATAAAGTAATGAAACTCAAAAAAAAAAAAAAAAACTTAAAAGTCCCTCGATGTTAATGTGCTTGATTTAATACATATAAAACATGTAATCCATACTTCTAAGGACACATAACTTTCTAATTAGTCTCAACTTATTTTCTAATTGTTTTGTAGCTTTATATGTGGACTTATGTAATTGTCACAAATATAGACAGAAATTATACACATGAATAAATACTCCTTATTTGCCCTTCTCTTCATTTTTTTGTGATTGATACTCAATATGAGATGCTGCTTTTGGTCTAGAAAATGAATACTTATTTAAAATCCAAATATCCACGAATGAGTGTCCTCGCTTCTGGCATAAAATCCCTCCCATCAGCCTCTGCTGAGGCTTCTCTCTTCCTGTGATTGGTTTGGTGAGCCCTAGTGCTAGAATGACATCCTGAGCTCTTCCCCTCTTCCCCTCTGATATTTGTACTTCTTTCCCTAAGCAGCTGCCCTGAAAGGACTGAGAGTTTGCATATGTAGTGCTTTTCAGTGATTTCTAATCCATACCTTTTACCAAGTTGTCTATTGAAACTTAATTCAGAAAAGATGCTGGTTTATAGAACTGCAACTATGTGTCATTGTGATCTTTTACATTGCTACAATGTTTGTCAGAAAACCACAAATGATAACAGCTACTTGCTGCATCCCTTTGGTTTGAATTATTATTTTAGAAAATTCGTTTTTAAGAGTATAACCCTATGAGAGGGGTTGTGATGAGCTGATTGTAGGAACATTCATTTTAATTGTAATTGGGACCATTCCCTAAATGGGAGGACCCATGGCTGTATAAAGACGTGAGTAGCAGCATGCATTCAGCCACTGCTCTCTGCTTCTTAGGGTGAAATGTTGCCTGAAGTCCCTGCAGACTTGAAAGGCACATGTCTTTTTCACATAAGGAAATGCTTTAATAGCTAGACTTTTCACATATAGTGAAAAACCCCAGGAAGAAGTGGCTTTGAACATATTCAAGTAGATATTAGATTATCACTGTTGATAATGCTATCTGGGTCATACACAGCAGAGCTAGAATGATTTACATGCGGCCTCTAGGTCATTCCAACACTATGATTTTATAGTATCACAAAATGGTAGAAATCAAATGGCCTTGAAGTTCTAAACCCAAGTCTTTCCATAGTTCACTGACCTTCTCATAATTTGCTCAAGCTTTCTGATTTTTAGTTCTCCTCATGTCAAAAATCAGTACAAATGTTTTTCCTCAGAGTTATAGTGAGGATTAAAGATAGTTGTTTAACATTTATTTCACTTATTCTTTGAGAATTTCACACATGTATACAATGTATTTTGATCATATATACCCCAATTCTTTCCTTCTGACTCTTCTCAGATTCCTTCCTACATCTCCCTTCTAGCTTCACATTCTCCCTTTTTTAAAAAAAATAACTCACTGAGTCTAATCAGTGCTGTCATATGCACATGGGCGTGGAGGCATCTGCTGGAGGATGGTCCACAGGCCAGGGGCCCCAACCCTGAAGAAAACTGAGTCTCTCATACCAAATATCATCTACTGCCAATAGTTCCTTAGTGAAAGATGGTGCCTTGTGAGCCATTCCCCTTTAATCAGAGATCTTAATCCTGAGTACTTCATTTGGAGACTGATTTTTATTTTTAATTTTAAAAATTGAAGAGAGTCCAAACATCTTACTCCCTTACCACAAATTACACAGTGGAGTTTGCTGTTGTTGAAGGGAATCACAGAGGATCCACAATTCAACAGAAGAACCTTACCCTGGGAAGACCACCATCTTGATCCTGGTTGCTCCACCACCATATAAGTATACAGACTTTTATTATTATTATTATTATTATTTTATTAATATCACATTTAATGATGCTTTAAGGTCATCTATTCCAAACACTTTCAAGGGCTTACGTTTTCTTTACCAGGCTATGGCTAGATGACTTATAAAATTTGACAGTTATAACATTTTAAAACATACCAGTTTTCCTCTCAATCTTAAAAAAAACCTGCATACATAAAATAGATAAATGTAAAATTGTCTTAATTACATTTGGGTTAAATATCCTTTGTTTGACTAATTTGCATCTTTAATCTTATACCAGTTTCCAGGCTTAGAAATCACTATTAGTATGTTTTCTCAAGCTGTTAAAACTTCCCTAAGTTGGTTTGTTTTCTTACTTACTTGCTTTTAGGTGCTAGGAATTAAGCTAGGGCCTTTCATATTATATATGAATGATCGAACATTGAACCACATCCTTAGCCTTTCACCACTTTTAAATTAGTATTTTCAGTATTATACTAGAAGTTTTTCTTGTCATGATATTGTTCACCACTTGAGGATGGGTAGAGCAAATTTACCTATTTCACCAATAGGTTTTCTCAAATATTGAAAATAAAATTAGTTTGTTCCAAATATTTATTTTTCAAAATTAAATCTCCTCAGTCTTAAAGATCATATTTATATATCTTATCACGAACCTCCTAAGTGTCGGGTCCTCTCTATTTTGCTGGTTTTAATTCTATTTACTTTTTATTTGATTAGCTTCTGTGTGAGGGGATGATCTGTATATGTGTCCAACCATATGCACATGGAAAGGCCAGAGGAGGACATCAGAGGCCAGGAAGTGACTATCATTTTATGAGACAAGGACACTTAATGAACCTGAAGATACTGAAGATAGGCTGACAAGGAAGCACACTCATGGGAGCCACCTGTTGCTACCTCTTCCTCAATACTGAGGTTACAGGCACCAGTAGGCATGCCTGGCTAGTGTGTGAGTGCTGGGGGTTTTGAATTCAGTTCCTTTTGCTTTCACAAACAGTACTTTTGCCCACTGAGCCATCTCTGCAGCTCACAGTTGATTGTTAAATAATATTTTTATTAATTCTTTGATAACTTTATATATTTTGATCTTATTCCCCCCAACTCCTCTAAGATCCACCCCCACATTCCCACCCGCCAAACATCCTGCTCTCTCCCAGCCCCATGAGTCCAATTTGTGCTGTTCAAATATGGAACCAACCCTGAAGCATAGCAGACCTACCAGGAGCCACATCCCTAAACTCACCTTAAACTCACTCTTCCTCCCCCAGTTGCTATCATATGCCAAAGCCACTTAGTAAGAGGACTGCATTCCCACTTACCCCTCCATGTTGGGGTTTTGTATGGCTTGAGCTTGAGAAGGTCTTGTGCAGGTCATACTGTGAATCTTGTGAGCTACAATAATGAGTATCTAGGAGGATAATAGTACAGTCCATATTTTTAAGGGTTTATTAATCTTCAAATCTATGAGTTTGTGTGTTTTGCCTGCATGTATGTAAATGCACTACACGCATGCTGTGCCTATGGAGGCTGGGGGCGGGGTTCAGATCTCCTAAAACAGGGACTACAGAAAATTGTGAACAGGAATGCGGGTCCCTGTAAAAATGGAATGTGCTCTTTAGAACTAAGCCAGCTTTCCAGCCCCTTAGTGTTGGTTTAACTGTAATAAAAGCTTCAAGGCAGCCAGATGACTTATTAAAATATGTATTCAAAAAGTAATGTTCAAAGAAATCCATTTGAATTTTTAACTCTTTTGGGTTAAAAATTATAGAAAAGCAGTTGAGAATGACCCACAGAGCATCTTTCAGGTTAGCCCCAATGCTCATGAAAATGCTGGAAATGTTAGACCTGAATTTTAACAAAATAGGTTATGAGAACAGTGGTAAATCATTTGAAATTAAACAGTGGCATTCTGAAACACCATGGACATGAAAAATATTTCTGCAGAACACTGTGCTCCACATTTTGAGTGATAAAACTTTCATCATCTTCTAAGAAAAGTAAATCAAAGTATTTCTGAAGAGAATAGTTGTCAGGATGAAAACATTGGTGCTTGTGCATAGACAAAAACAATATGTCAAAATTGAAAGAGAAAAACTGAAGATATCAGATGCCCAAAAGGGTATATATTTTAACATCACAAGAGAAACCAATGGAATTAATTTCCTTTTTATCTCCCATATTCTTTATGCATGGTTCATTATACAGGATCAAAATGTCAGTCAAACTGAATACATGGGAATTCTATGTTATTTTTTAAATTCAGAACAAGAAATATATAATTTTCAGATTAATTTAAGAAATATGTCATATAATGAGACTGGAGAGATGGCAGAGGACCCAGGTTCAAATCCCAGCACCCACAAGGCAGCCAGCAATCATCTGTCACTCCTGTTCTAGTGAATCCAACACCCACTTCTGACCTCCAAGGGCATTTTATGACAAGGGTGCACTTACATACATGTAGGCAATACAATCACATAAAATAAAATAATCAGTAAAAATATGTCATATAAGCTGAAGAAAATAATTCTAAATAAACTGACATATTCTATAAATGTAAAATCATGTTTAATTTATCCTCACTTCCTATTCCCAAAACACAAAAAGTTGAAACCAATGTCGCATACATTGAAGAGGTATGTAGTTTCTCAAATTGACCAATACCTTAAAGAACAGTTATCTTATATTTTTAAAAGCTTCTGCAAAGTTTAATAACTGATGCTATTTTATGAATGTATATAAATAACTTGAAATGTTATTTTAACACAGTAAACATGAAAACATTATTGATCAATTATATGCATTAATATTTTTCTCATTAATTATTTGCTTATATTGGGGCATAAATTTCCTTACACTAATAATATTATGAAAGTAGAGTTGCCAGCAAGCCAGATGACCCAAGTCCAATTCCAGAGACCCACATGATGGAGCGAGAGAGAAGCAACTCCAACAAATGTTCCTATGACTTTCTAACATAGCCTATGTCACATGTGTTTATAAACATAAAATTTTAATAACCATTAAAAGTGAAAGTTACAGGACTTTGATGACAGTTTATGTTATTTAATTAATTCCCGAGGAAGAACCAAGTACTCCTATTTACTTATGAAGAATAGGATTTTAACAATCTATTTTTAACATTTGTTTATCTGTATTTTATGTGTATGAGTATCATGCCTGCGTGTGTGTACCCACATCATGCAGTGCCCACGTAGGCCAGAAGAGGGCATCATATCACCTAGAACTGGAGTTACATACTGTTAGCCACCATGTGGGTGCTAGGATTTGATCCAAGGTCTTCTTCAAAAGCAGTCAGTCCTCTTAACTGTAGAACCCAACAATCTAATTTTATATATAACTGAAAGAATTTGTTTTCCATTTTTTAATGATTAGACAAAAAATTAGCATGGAAATTATTCGTCTGACTTGGTTTAATTTCAACTTTTTAGAATCTAATTATTGTGGTGGAGTTACTAATATTAGGTCAGATACAGTGTTGTAAATAAACATGTACCTTTATGGAACTAGGTGGAGTAGATTAAGAAAAATTGTTAGGATTTTAATATTCTATACTATTACACAAAAATTCCAAGTAAGTAAGCTACTTGATAACAAAAGTATTCAAAACTGCCTTATTTTATACATTCTCTCTGTCTCTGTCTCTCTGTAGAGTTACAACGTAATCCAGTAGGTATAACAAAATCTTGAATACCAGAATATATTTTTCTTGAAATCATACATTATTATATTAATTATTTAGGTTTAGTAATTAACTATTTATTTGATTAATTAAGCAGAACTTATCTCTATGGAGGACATGCCAGATGTTACTAAATCCAGAGACAGCCTTATGTGGGCTTTGACTACTACAGAATTCCTGACATAAGCAACTTTTAAGATGAAATGATGTATGTAGGTCATGCTACAAAAGTTCACTACATCATTGGCAGATCAGCTGTGACAAACAGTTCCCATCACAGCTGATAGAAAGCAGAAAGGGTTGACTTTTGTCAGAATCTAATGCCATTCCAGTTCATGTGAGATTGGGGGATATGTAGTTTTCAAGCCTGTAGCTCCAGCTGAGAAGGTGAGGATGGAACATGACTGTGGGCCTCAGAAGTCGCAGAAAATATCAACTAAAATTAATAGCAGAAGCAAGCAAGCTATCTAAAAAATAAGGTAGACCTGAAATGACTCCATGAATTAGTTTGGCATTTCACATGGATAATTAATCTGAATTGAATATTTAAGATAGAATTCTACTACTGGAAAGTTATGGACAAAGCATTCATCCCAAGCCTGGGGGCACCTGCTTGCCCAGCATTATAAACTTGTTGAACTTCTGCAAGAAAAGGCAACAGGAGCATCAAATACCCTTCTCAAACAATCAGTGGCCTGAGTTGTATCTGAGGGAGGGCCTGCAAATATGAGCAGAGGCTAGTCCCTTTGCCATCTTGGGCAGCTTCCAGGAAGTCACAGGGTCCCTGCCAGAATGTAGAATTTGCTGTATGGCCTCAGTGGGGGAACCCTCCTCCACTTCTGTAAATAAGCCCCTCACCCATTGCCCTGTAAGCAAGCCCAAATAAATTCTGTTTTCCCAAACATAGTTTGGTGAAATCATACCTCATGTCGTCGTTAGGGACCTAGAGAGGGAGAAGGGAGCTGGATGCTGCTCATGCTTCTCAGAAAGAATTTTCACAACAATTGGCATAGTTGAGCAGGATACAACAACACTGAGAATGAGTTTGGGAAGAGCAATGGTGTTTCCTCTGATATGGGGAAAGAGAACAGCAACTGAAGGGATCCTGGGTAAGGGGAGAGCGAGGGGAGAGGAAACTTTAGCGTGGGCGGCTATTCCCCCCCTACCCCCCCCTCGCCCATAGGACTAGTGAGGGTGGTGGCAGCGACATGGATCCTGCAATGGGCAGTGAGATGCATAACTAACATAAAGCCACAAAGGTGGATGGATGATGCTTGTGAGAGAAATTCTGGCATGGCAATCCACTTCTAGGTGGTACAGGGTGGCATGCCTACTTGAACAGTAGGTTCTGCCATGTGAGTCTGGAGATGCTTTGAGAACGCCAGAAAGTCTAGAACAAACTGCAAACCCTGGGAGTAGCACAACAAGGGAGGAAGTAGCAGCAAGCAGCCGCAGAAGCAGCATTGCCACTGCTTTCTGTAATAAGAGAGTTGTCCCAGGTGGAGGCAGCAGCCCAGAGAGAGACTGAAGGTTTGAAAGAGGAATTAGAGCAAGAAAGGACTAAGAGGCTGGCTTCTTCAGCACTGGTCTCTGACCTTGCCAGTAAGTTGCATAAAAGAGATAGATGTGTTAGCCTGCCTTATTTTAGGGTTAGGGGGTCAGAAGGAGAAGAGGCCCAGATTAAATCATTAACATAAGACTCATTTTGGGACCCCCAAACTTAGGGAAAGGTAGATAGTGATGAGGAAAGGAGCGATGTAGATTAAGCTAAAGATGCCCTTGGATTTGACTTTTAATACAAAGAAAAGAAAAAAATCCACGTTTCGGCATGCTGATGGAGGTCTTAACAATGGTCCAGTTCAGGAGACTATGATAATCAGAGTATACGCAACACTGGAACTGTTGGAACTAGGAAGGACTCTCAAACAAGCAGTGAAGAAGCCCCTTCATCACCTGGATTGTGAGGATATGGTACATGGGAGAAGATGATATTAGTTTAAGTGATGCAGAAGCAGAAAAGCTGAGCAATCTAACCATCCACTCCTCCTTGACACATAGGCTACATAACCTGATGAAGTACAGGGGAACCAGCCTCTGATGGACTGGCTTGTACGAACTGTTAGAGATAGTTGACTATGACGAGTAGAGGTTCCCATGAATATCAGGGACTAGCGGAGAACAGAGGAGGGACAGGCACTACTGCGAGAACTAGTTATGAGGAAAGTGATGTCTGGTGCCCGGTTCCCTGGGCCAGATAGGACTGTGTTCATTGGAGATTTCAAGAAGAACTTGATTAAACAAGGGCCCTAAGGTTAGTATGGAGCATTAGTGGCTGTGCTGAGTCCCTTAATGGGGCAGTAGAAGAGGCTTTGACAAATCTAAGTGTCTTAGACCAGCATATAAAGTGTGTCTGTAAAAGAATAGCACATTCTAAATGAGATACATACAAGACAAAACAGAGAAAGAGGTCTGTTTGCGTTACTAGAAGACAAATGTAGCAAGATTTATGTGAAGCCCAAGTTCTGATAGACAAAATTGACAAAAAGCCAAATTCTGTGCTAAAGAGCTTCTGGGAGACTTCAAAACCTGAGGAAGAGTTCACAAAAGGCTTACAGAGGATAAAAACTGTCCCAGGTGGATAATGACCCCCACCCCCAAAATTATGAAGAAAATTATATTTTTCTCCTATGAAAGGTGATTTAAGGAATGGAGACAGTTTGCCCAGCCAGGGTGTCCCCCAGCAGCCACGTGTGGTCAATGGAGAGACATCAGGTGTGGCTATAGCCAGCAATCAGATTCAGGACCTGCCTGACCCAGGGAACAAACAGGTGCAGCAAGAACAAGAGGGGCCCTATTCTTCCTGGGTCCAGAACAAGACCAAGCAGCTTGAGCCAGTCGCAATACATTTATCAAGGATAAATACATGGAGGCCCTTTGTAAAAACTCTGAGATATCAAATGGCTTCAAGAAGATGTAGATGGTAAAGATCTAACTAAGCAAATACCTCTTACATATGCTCTTGTGCCTAACATTGATCTGTTCAGAAAACAGTTGATACTAGTGGATAAAGTATTTCCATGCAGTGTTAAACATTGTTTATGTTTGATTTAGTATATATTGTTAACATCTGAGTGTTGTACACATTGAAACCCATTTGAAAGATATCAAGTACACCTGAAGTACAAAGGATGGATTATAAATTCACACAGAGTACAAGGGACAGATATGACTGTAAACTTCTTGGAAACTTTATTATTGGGTAAGGCACAAGTGATATTTACCTTAATGGTTGAGAAAAGTCTACAACAATCTGGATCTATAGATGCCAAAGTGTAAACAGATGTCTTATCTGAAAATTCCAGTATCAGGGACTGGTTGTCCCCTTTTGAGTTGTTAGCCACGGAAGCCCTGGAGGCCCCCAAAATAATAAAGGCCATTGCCACTAATGTTGGTTGCAATTGGAAGCAGAGAGTAAGACCTTATAGCTGAAGACATGGCATGATGTGAGTGAAGAAGAAGAGATACAACTGGGACCAAGCTGGAAACTCCCTGCCACTAGATGGCTGGCCTTCATAGTGCCAGAGGGTACTATGCAGATTCCTAGAGGAGAAGAGTCCCTAAGGTTATGTATAATGATGAACCCCATATGCTGCACTATCAGATGCCAATCAAGGTGTTCATCTTGATGTAATAGTGGCTTGTCTAGTATATGCTCAACCAGCAAATTTCCAATTGGATTTAAGGCCTGCTCTTCGAAGAGGAACACACATCTGGTAATATAAGGAAGGTCGACCTCCAGTAGCAGGGGAAGTTATAAGCCCCAGTGGGGAAGCCACTGCAATAGTTTTGTTACATGGATATGATGAATTTGCTAAGGTATCATCCAAGCATTTACAGTCATGGGTTAGGTTATTGTAGTATTCAGTGTTTTAGATGTTACTACTTCTTTCTAATTGTGTTTTTAGAGTAGGAGGAATACCACTGAAATGGGCCCACAGTTCTTTGAAAATAGATGATAATAAGACCCAAGAGTTCAATGTCTCACCACAATGGGAGAAAGATCATCCTACATCTGTCACCCCCTTCAAGGCTCAGGGACTCTTATGGAAGAAGATGGCAGAAAGAATGTCGGTTCCAGAGGAAGGGATGGAGTGTTGCATGGACTTGTCCTTCATCTGGAACACTGGATGGGCAAACTATAGACAAAGCATTCATCCCAAGCCTGGGGGACACCTGCTTCCCCGGATTATAAACTAGTTAACCTTTTGCAAGAAGAGAAGAGAGGAGAGTCAACTACCCCTCCCAAACAACCAGTGGCCTGAGTTCTACATGGGGGAGGGACTAAGGGATTGAGCAGAGGGGCTAGTCCCTTTGCCATCTTGGGCAGCAGCCAGAAGGTCACATGGTCTTGGCCAGAATGTAGAATTTGCTTTATGGCCTCAGTAATGGAATTCCCTCCCAATAAGTAAGCCCTTCACTCATTGCTCTCTGAGTAAGCCCAAATAAACTCTGGTTTCCCAAACCGTAGCTTGGTGAAATTTATATCTCATGTTGTCATTAGGGACCTAGAGAGGAAGGAGGGAGTTGGACGCTGCTCCTGCCTCCCAGAAAGAATTTTAGCACCACCTTAATATAAAGAAAATATCTATGGCTACAGCTAAATAATAAATCTCTACTGTACAGTTTTTAAGAATATCTATACAGGGATATGGTGCTACCTCAGCTGGTAAAACACTTGCCTCACAAGCATCAGGGCCAGAGTTTGGATCTCCAGTATAAAAGCCATGTGGTTAGGGCAGCATGCCTTTAAATCCAGCACTCAGAAAGCATTGATAAGGTGATATCTACAGCAATTTGGCTATTCTAGCTGAACTATGAATCTCTGGAATCATTTGAGTGACCTTGCCTTGGTGAACAAGGTGCAGAATGATTGAGAAAGACTCCCAATGTCAGCTCTAAGTTTCAGAAACACACACGTAGACATGCACCTCCACACAAGCAAGCACTCATACAGACATAAGACACAGATTCATGAAAATCTCTCTCTCTCTGCATATATATATATATATATGTATATATATATAATTGTAAATCATGGTAAGATCATAAAGCCTCAATATTCTCAATATTTGCACTCTTATGAGAGCTTGATATTTATATACAACAGTCAATGCAGAGTAGCAGATAGATAGATGAAAGAAAGTATCCAGATTAGCATATAGATAAATTGGTATAGTATGTAATTATCATTAACAATCCATAGGAAAATGAGTAGCTCTTAAAATTGCCCCAAGAAATTTAGCTGACATTTAAAAATTAAATAGAATTTCTATCTCTCTCATACTTTATATACATCATTTCTGGGACTAGAAAACACAGAAGAAAAACAAAAAATTGAATTTTCAAAGGAAACACAAAACAGGAAACTATGAAAGCTGTTAATAGAAGGTAACATGAGGCAACATACACAAAGAAAACATTGCAGCAGTAAGATCTTTTGCAAATGTTTGCACACAGAGATCATGAAAAGCTACTGTGTTAAATATAGTTGCTGCAAACAAAAATATAAAACAAAAGAAGGAATAAGCGTTTCATAGAAAATACATCTGTCTAATAATATATCAAAGGACAATGAACCCAACCTGTAACAAAAACCTGCTTTGCACAATTTCACGCTCACCAAGTAGTGAATATTAAGACACCTGGTGAGACGGGATGTTTGTGAAGATGTGGAGGGATGATGCTAGGACGGATAAGTTTCAAGAAGATTTCAAATCATTGAACAAATCAAAGGTGTGCCTATTGTGGACAACACACTTCACCTTCGATAATAAATGCTTGAGAAACTGCTATGCATATGTGATGGGAAAATGAAGGAGCTCTTCATTTCTCCTAGAAATACCAACAACCACAAAAAAAGGCTTACTAAAGAATGCCTATGTAGGGCCAGGTATATGGCACATGCCTTTAATCCCAGCACTCAGGAGGCACAGGCAGGCAGAGCTCTATGAATTCAAGACCAGCTTGGACTTTTAGTAAGTTCCAGACCAGCCAAAACTTACCTCAAAAAAACACCACCCCCCTCCAAACCATCATAGAGCTGGGGAAATGGGCAGGAGGCCCAACCTTAGCCAAGAAACTATTGTCAGTTGCTCACTGCTGGGTGAAGGAGAGTCAATCTTCTTTAAGGGAGTGATGCTAGATAGGCTCAAGTGGATGAACTTACACCGAGGAACATCTGGCTACACAAACTTGGGTGAATAGATTTTAACATATATGACAGGATGCATGAAATCCAGTGAGTGGGCTATGGGGGGCTGCAAATAGGGGAGAGGACCTAAATATGATTAAGACATATTATATGAAATATGCACCAAATCAATAAAATATATATAGGAATCAAACAAATGAATGACTATGTAAATATATATATATATATATATATATATATATATATACTTAATAAATTCAAATAGTATAAATCACAAGAAAATTAAGGACAAATCAATATTTCAAAATCAACTACTATACTCAAATGTCAGTTTAAAGAATGGATTTTTCACTAACTGGGAGATGTTAGAGAAGCACATATGGCTAAAAATGAACTTTATGAGCCCAGCCAGATAGTCAACAGACAAGACATGCTACCAAGCCTACAAAATTGAGTTCAGTCCCTGGAATCCATGTGGGGAAAGGATGGAACTCGCCCATGAAAGTTATCCTTTGGCTGCCACAGGTGAATCATGTAAGTGCTAGAGATAGAGATGAGAGAGAGAGAGAGAGAGAGAGAGAGAGAGAGAGAGAGAGAGAGAGAGAGAGAATGACATCTGAGGAAGAACACCTGAGGTTGACTCCTGGCTCCAATTAAAGAAAGAAAAGAAAAAACAGCCACAACACATACCTCACCCCAGCTCCACTCTGCCGTGTGCTCACACCACCCTACGATTCAAAAGGGACTTTCCACTTAGGACAGAAAGTCTCCACCTATTTGCCTTTTCTAGTCACAGAAGAAAACTACACTTCCCATTGTCCCTTGCAGGGGAGCTAGTGGAGCATGTTCTTGCTGGCAGAGTGCTACAGACCTATCAGATTTGTTTTGACTGGTCTCTTCTCCTGTTTCCTTCCACTTTGTGGCTTAGGTTCTTCATTGCCTCACAACTTGCCCCACAAGTTATCCTGTCTGTGAAACCCTTTGAACTTGCTCTTCTCTATGAGTGAAAGCTAAGCAAGTGTTTGACTGCCTTCCTTTACGTCTTCTCTTTCCATAAAGATTCATTTATTTATATGTTTGTTTCTGGTTTATATGTGTGTGCTTGTGCAGGTATCCACATCTGGGTATGCGCTGAGTGTTCTCTATCACACTCTGACTTGTCCTTTGAGACAAGCTCTCTCTCTCTCAACCTGGGCCTTCTGTTGTTGTTTTTTAACCAGGGTGGAAGTTAAAATGCCTAGGGATTCTCTTGTTTCTGCCTACTTCAGAGTAGGGGTTAAATATGTGCATGGAATGCCAAACTTCTTACCTGGGTCCTGGGATCCAAATTCCTTTCTTCATCATTGTATAGTAAGTGTTCCTAACCACTGAGCAATCTCTCCAGTTCCCAGCCTTTTCTTCATCAACACAAGTTTTCCCTGACTGCACTATATAAAGTTAGAATCTTATCCTTGATCTTCAACAGTCTAGATATTACAATTAGTTTCTAACATCCAGCTTTTTAAATTATTAATATTATATTTTATTCTTTTTTTTGTATGCTCTGGGAAAAGGCTCTTAAAATGTAAACATCATGCACATATTCCTGAAATTAAAATATCTAATTTTTTCAGTACTCTGATAAACCACTAACTCTTCATCTGTAAAGTGGGACCACAGCTTGGTATGCTTAGAAAAACTAACCTATTTGTTAAAATAAATGGCAGTGGAGCACCAATGTTCACAGAACACGTTTATTCTAACACAAAAACTGTCTGTTCTGTTTAAATCTTTTAAAAATAAGAGCTGAGTCATCACACATATATATTTTTTTCATCTACTGGAAAAAAAAATAGTTCAATGTAATTTACTGATAGCAGTATCCATTGGTTGGTTTATGTTTTATAGATAAGAAAAAAAGATGCGTATTTAAATTACCAAGAACAGAAATTCCAGAATGACAAATTGAGGTCAAAACTGTAGTAGATCTTTGTAAGAGGCAACATTCATCTGAGAGTTAATACTAAAGTACAAACTTCCCACTGAAAGTAATATTTAAAACAACCATCTTATAGAAGCTCTAGAAGTTGTCTTACTTTGCCTTGAACTTTATTCAGACTTTTAAGAAATTAAATTATATATTCATATGTGTATTTTTTATGCACAATGCAGCCAGTTTCCTTAAGGCATCTTCATACCTACATAGTTCCCATCGATGTCCCCAGTTCTCCTTTCCATTTGTCAGTCCATCCCCGGATTCTCCTTTCCATGATCAGATGACCCATGTCCCATCACCTTCCCATCCCCTCTCATTTAGAGCCTCTCATTCTCCTCATCAAACCCTTTTCTGATTCCCTGAACTCTATTTACACTCATACACACATTAGAAGCTAGGATATGTGTGGAGGAGAAAACATGAGGTATTTGTCCTTCTGAGCCTGGAATTTTCTCTTAATATGATCCAGTTCCATCCATTTTCCTAGTAATTTCCTTTTTCCTTTTGGATGACTAAAGTGAAACTGCTACAGTGGTCAACTTTAAATGTACTTAACAGCCTTTGCTTAGTGAATTTATTCTCTCATTTGCCTGCCAAACATGTCAATACGTTGTATTCTGAAAATTCATCCACATCTATGTTCTTAGAATTAACATTTTTAATGTCTTCTTTTTTGTGAAGAATTCATTTTGACAGACTCTTAAAAATTACAACAGTTTTCCTTGCATGCTTTCTCCCCGACCCCACATCCAACCCTGAGAAGGAGACTCTGTGTTCCAAGAGCCTAGGAACTCAGACTGCAGCAGATGCTTCTTGACTCGGGAACCTAAGGTGGTTTATGGTTCAGGCTCAGGCTGAAGCTTAGGTGATACACAAAGGACTGAGAGGCCTGCACTGGTTCATACCACTCAATACCAAGCCCCTATCCTTCCAAAGAGGAAAGGTCAGAGGAAAGCACTATGCAATTAGAGCACTAGTGTGGGACAATCTCTACAGTGCGATGCAAGCTAACCTCTTTCTGTTCTTAGCTCTGCCTCTGCTACTGTTCATTGACACCAGTTTCTTGGACCATGGGTGGCAATTCCCTGTGTTAGAACCAGGTCAGAGATCCAGGGAAAGCCCCTGGTAGCTGACAGATGCTCAGCCGCCTCTCCCCAGCTCCTAATAAACAGAGTGATCAATGGAGCACCCACCAACTCAGACTCTAGGAGACAGGCCCTGACCCAGGCAGTAGTGACTGAATTCCATTATGAGTCAATGACTGCTCAGGAGGCTCTGGATCCCGAGAAACAAGTTTTAGGCACTTACTATATTTTCCTAGTGTCTTTGTAATATGACTAATGCACCTCACCTCTCTCATGGTCAGTAGGTTGTTATCTTGACCATATAGATTGTGAGATATAAAAATCTAACAAGAGATTTGACACTCTGCTAGCAAGCAGTTTGGGAGTCAGAAAGGGACAACTCTGCCAGTCAGAATGCTGGCCACTGGGCCTTATTTCCCAGTCTTCTCTGCTGTCCTCGGTGGTTTTGATAGTTTCTCTAGTCACACTTAATCCTGGTTCTATTTTTGTTTCCTAGTACACCTAAGTGTATGTCTTCACCCTTACAGAATACTTTTTTTAATTTGGAAAATCAAACCCATGTTAGATGTGCCTAGAAAAGGATACTATTGAACAGTATAATAGTGGCTCCCAGGAGTTCATATTAAAAATTTTGCTTCCAAGTGAAACTTCTAGTTGCCAAGGACAGTTGGTACATGAGCTCTCTGCCCGATACTAAAGTTAGCAGAAACAGATCCACCTGGCGCAGCCTCAGCAAGCATGATCATCTGAGAGTGTAGCAGCTATGGGTGGAAGTCTTTGTGTTTGGGGAATGTGGTAGCTAGCTACATACTCATGTGTGATCATCTTCATCCCATCCCACTAAGGCATTCTCGTTTCTTTAAACCTCAAGTCATCCCCTTCCTTCAAACAAGTTCTACAGTACTATCAGAGAGCACAAAGTTTGTTTTACTGGTGTCTAATGATTGATTTCCTGTAAGCTAGACTGTGTGGTGAAATGAATATCAAAGGGATCTTTAAATTTATTCTTCTTAGATTCTGAAAACAGAATAATATTAAAGATCTGTGATTTTAAATGATGAACCTATGAATGATGAAAGTTAACATTTTACTTTATGCCATTTCCCCCCAAATTCTGAAAAAAAGATAGAAAGAGAAATTAGAAAAAGGAGAGGGGAAAGAAATGGATAGAGGAAAGTAAAGAAAGGAGAGAGAGAGACTTATGGAGGGTTGAAGGAGAGATTATGAAAGGTGAAAAAGGAGAGAGATACAGTAGAAAGGTCTTATATGGCACTTCTTTATTACAGGAAGAAACAAAGTCACTTATGTTGAAGCTGAGGGGGACCTAAAACCTTAACACAAAGTTAGGCATCTCTATGCTACAGAAGATGTCTGGGCTCGGGTTCTTCTTTTCACTCACTAGTTGTGTGGCAAGGTAAAACCTTGGGTAATGTCACTGATATCAAAATTAATTTATGGGCATGTTTTGGACTTGAGCAAGCCATGTTTTGAACTGCTCATTCTCTGCATGAAATCTTCTATTTGAAAATTAGTAAGGGTACATGGTATACATTCACTTCATGACACCGGGGACTTGAGTTGAAAGAATAAAATTTACTGTGATAAAAATCATAAATTCCATAGTATAACATCTAGCAGAAAATCCCGTAGTGCAATGTAATGGTGGTCTTTAGTTGTGGAGATGCATAAATGAGTAGTTCACAGCCATGTGCAGTTCGTGGAAGAAACTCTAATCAGATGAATATTAAACTCTGAAGAGTTATTAAAAATGAAAAGAAAGAAAAACACCTAACATAACTGTGTTCTAAATGCTTTTATTGTTAATAATCCCCCAATTTAATTATTTTTAATAACTTATATAAGGTATGCTCTTGAAGTCAATTTATATAAGGCTCTGAAAAACTTTTGTAGAAAGAAGTCATACTGTGGACACAAATTCATCTACAAGGTAGGCAGCTGGACCAAAGGGGTCCTGCTGCGAGGGAATGATGCTTTCATGGAAAAGCAGCAATGGTGGCCAATTAGAACAGTTAGTTTAGCTTTTGTTCTTCTTAAGTTTTAGGCCTATGAGGCTGCAAGATAATTCAAATGAAACTCTTAAATCTCTGATATTGTTAAAATGAAGGTGAAACAAATTTAGATGCAAGTGCCTTCTTTGTTCAAAACTGTTGCAGGTACAGATTTTGAAGGAAGGATATCCATAATGCCAGCAATAGTCACAGCTCAGGAGCAGGAGAAGGAGTGACCAGAGATGACATTCATGGGTTTTGACAAGATGAGTGACTGTGCTATATCAGTGGAAACAAAAATATCAGGAGAGCATTTTGGTATACACGAAGATTAAATTGGCCACTTCCAGAGGGAAATCAAAGTTCACATCTTGAATTATTTATGGAAGTCATAAGTGTCTTTACATGAACAATTAAAAAGGTGATAAAGATAGACAAGATGGGAATAGGTGAAGAATTAGGAATAGGTGTAAAGATAGATTAGATAGGTAAATGGGCACACACATAGATGACTGAAAGAGAGGGATAGACAGAGGATATTCCTTATTTCACATAAGAAAATAGAAAGCTGAGAATAAAAGCAAACAAGACAAAAAATATCAGAAAGGTGGAATGTTTGAAAGACAGTCTACAATTTGAAGTATATGGTACAAAATTAGTTAGAAACTTGTAAACAATGAAATATTAATAATTGATAAATATGTCACGAGCAACCTCTGATTTCCTACTGATCAATAATCTTTTTACGAGTTAGAATTCCCAGAACTCTCCCCTTCTTTTCAGCACTCTGCTGTCTTTTTGGGAGCCTCCAGTTATGCCCTGCATTATCTCCCTTCTGCACTTAAGTGTGTGTCTCCAGTTCTGTAAGCAACATGCACTTGCTTATTGGTGATGACCCATCCTTTCACAGAACCAGAGCAACTTTCATGACTCTTCAAAAAAGACAAGAGGCAACAGCAGCTTCCACGTCGTTAAATGATTCAGACATGTCACAGCTTCCATCCAACTGACTGATACTGAGAAAAAAGCATAGAGAAAGGTCTCAGGGTGACTTTGCCTGTGTGTTTTCTCACATTCCTTTCCTTCTGAGCCTCACTGGCAGTGTCATTCTTGCTGCATCGCAGATGGCTGCTCCCTTTCTACCTTCCCTGGGATCACACTGGCCTTGATTTTGTTTTATGTTTATTTTCAGTCAATCAGAGAACTTGACTTCTGTTTTCAAGGGCAGTTTTTCTTCTAATCAAACACGCGTTTTATCAGAAGCTTTGACTTTCAGAATGATTTACTGTTTTGCCTTTTAGAGCCTGAAACAGATTATTCAATGCATGTTTCCCTTTGCCATTTCCACAGTAAAAAGCTTGTTCACCAGAGATGATTTACGTGTCACTGATCACATAGGGAGAGAAAAATGCATACCTGAGAATTTCTGTATCTCATCTCACTATAGATATATTAATTAAGTTCCTCCTTTGTCTCAAAGAACTAGAATATGTATCTCAAGAGTGCTCACATCAAATTTGTCCTTCACTCTCACAGGTAAGAGAGTAATACGTGGATTATCTAAAGAATAAAAGCATCCAGCCTGCATTTTTCGCACATATCTCAGTGGTATCATGAATAGATTAAATACATTAAAATATTCCTTCTATAAGATCTCTACACATAAATTGCTTCCATAAACAGATATAACTATAACCACCAAAAATTACAGTTATATTGTGAAGTTATATTTATGGCTTTTTTTTGAGCTTCATTTTAGATTCATCTTTTGATTCTGCCTTTGTTCTTACATAATTTTGTATCAACTATCTCTAATGTATGGAACCACCATGTGGGTGCTGGGTTTTAAACCTGGATCTTCCGTAAGAGCAATCAGTGGACAATGCCCTCCCGGATTTCATGCACACACACACACACACACACACGTGTATGTGTGTTTATGGCCTATGGAGTCTAACGTATGTTCATGAATGCCCTTCTATGTGGGTCCATTCACTTGAGCCTGGTTAACTTACCCAGTACCACCCCTTAAGGAAACCTGACTCTTCCTCTCCCAGTAGCTAGCAGTTGTCAATAGCTCTTCAGCTAGTGTTGAGTACGATTTCTTCCCCATTTTTATTTTTTATGGCTCCAGTTCAGTAGTTCTTGTACATGCTGCCACAATTGCTGAGCTCATATGACTCCACAGCTATCTAGAAACACTGTTTTATATACAATTTCTTTGCATATTTTTAATAACAAGGTAGTAGAAAAGTTGATGGATGTAAACTAGAAATCTGGCCTTTTGCTAATTATGTTGGGTAGTTTAGAAAAGTTAAATTTACTAAGAGTGAACATATAGATGGGTAATAAATAAAGCACTAATCCTGCATGTCTGTGGGTAAGCCTTAACCAAGTCCTTGATGAATACATTTATAATTTCATAAGAAATTATACATTCTCAGCCAGAAGTACTCAGTTTGCATTAAAAGCTGATATTGACATATTCACAGGGCCTGAAACATGTTGAATAAGCCTAGGAATAGTGTTCCCTAGAAACCTGACAGCATAGCACTGCCCGTGTGAAGAAATCAGTTTACATGAGTGTTTATACCATGGAGAAAGTGGGATAAATGTTGCTACCAGAGAATTAACAAGAGATTCAGAATTCAGAGGCTATAGGGGGAAGTTAAAATGGTATCTTTAGTCTTGCCCAGGAGAACACCCAGGCTGCACATAACTTTCAAAAATCAGAATATTAAAAGGAGAAAAGATAAGGGTAACTCTAATTTTTCCATCTTTAAATTTTTCTTAAATCATGGGGTTTCCAGCACAGGCTTTAAAAGGAACTCGTTGCAAGGAAACTAGAGAAAGAAAATGTAAAGAGAGAAAACTGTCAGACAGGCAAACAGAGAACGACAGAAGTAACATGCCCAGATAGGATGTCATAGGACGCTGCTAGAATGTGGTTTCTTTGGTACAAAGGCCTGGGAAGACAGTGAAATCTTCCAGTTGACAAGTTCAAGGAAAACAAAACAAAACAAAAACCAAATATTCTTGAATTTTCAGGTAACATCAAATCCTGCTAGTAACAGTAATGTCTAACAAACAACTTAGGAAGTATCTACACTTAATAATATATTGTACTTATGAAAGAAATTTAGAAACACAAAGACAGAAGATGGAGGGGGAGGAAACTATCTACAAATGATATTAAATAGCATGAAAATGTAAATTACATGCTAGATATGCTGTTTGTGTTTTCTAGTACTGGACTAGAACCATATCACATAGGATAGGCTAGGATAACGGTACAAGGATAAATGGTATAATGAAACAAAAGCATAGCTTGGTGTGATGGTGCACGCCTTTAGCCAGCACTTTAGAGGCAGAGTCAAGCTGATTTCTGTGAGATTAAGGCCAGCCTGGTCTACATAGCAATTTCCAGGCTAGCTATTGTTACAGGAGATCCTGTAAATAAATAAATAAATAAATAAATAGTAAAATCAGATATTCAGGAACACAATTGCACTTGCAAACACATGCATCCCCCTCAAACATACACACATGAACACACAAAAAACGAAAAGAAAAATAAAGGTGAATTTTAGTTATTTAAAAAATTTTAGACAATCATCCATAACTCCAGTTCCATGAGATCCGATGCCCTTTGCGGATGCAGCGTGACAGGATGCGTTTACACACATGGAGGCAAAACGCTCATCCACATAAAATAAAGATAAATAATTAAAAATATGAAGTTATACATTTCCTCCCTAGCTCTTACAGTCTTTCCACCCTCTCTTCAGCAATGGTCCCTGAGCCCTGGGTGAGTGAATCAATATAGGAGTCCCATCTAGGGATCCACACTCTTCCCACTCCTAATCTTCATGATTTGGCCATTTGTGACCTTTTGTGTTCCTGGCACTCTGTTTCATGAGGGATGAGAGATTCAGTATTGTTCTATTTACCCATTGCTCTATGTTGTGTGAGCCTTAGGCATAGAGGTTGCATTGCTTAGGCACGGGCAATTCACAGACAATGTCTGTGTGTGACAATTTGTGATAGTGAGGGACTCTGGATAGGCCAACTAGACTTCAGCAGATAAACTTGCACTGAGGAATGTCCAGGACACTAACTTGACACAATCAGCCTTAAATGGCAGAGTGTATGAATTCCCATGTGTGTGTGGGGGGAGCAATGAGTGTGGGGGGGCAATAAGGAAAGGGAATAAAGGTGATTAAGACTGATTGAGATGTTCTGTATAAAATGCTCAAATAGCCAATAAAAAAGAAAACAGAAAAAAGAAATGAATTTACTCATTAAAAATGAGTAACTCTGAAACTGGAATAGCCTAGATATTTGTGCTAATTTTGTAGGCTTCCTTATCATACTGTCATGTGTTAAGTATTAATTCTCTGATGTTTGTATGTGTATCTCAAACAGCCTAAGGCACAGGTCAGTTACTTTATTTTTAAAGCAAGCTGAAATTCTTTTCAATGGGTATAACTACCAGTCTCCCTATTTTGTGAAAGTAATGAAAAGAAGAAGAAATAGATTTCATCAAGCATCAATTGTTCTTAAAACTCAGCATACATCATCTTTAATCATTTTGATTGTAGCATTCTCTAGCTACCTTTGGGCCATTTGGCTTCTCAAACTGCATCTTAGATTTCTCACTTCAGTAGACACTGTTTCTTATTCATTGTCAGAAACACACAGACCTCATAAAAGTGTGTGTATAATAGGTTTTATTCAATTGCTTGTTTGTACACAGACTTCTGTGTTTTGCCCAAGTAGATGAATATTTTGATTTTCAATAGCCATTTCAATGCTTCAGGATGACATGTCAGCCTCCTGAGAGAAATTCTTAAATGATATTATATGTTAGACAGCTGTATAAGTGTTCACAAGACTTTAAGTATAATTTCTTAGTAACAAGCACCATCATCTCGGATCCATAGGACTAAACTTGAAATTCATCACCCACACCATTAATGTTGTCTTGTTTGAAAAATATCTTGTTCCTGCCTTTCCCTTGAGTAAATAAGATACCATCGGGGCATTAGTTACACTTATCTGTGACATCAGCCATCAGACTCACCAACAAACTGTGACCATGAAGCAGGAGATGAGTCTTGAGGAAAAAAAAAAAAAACATTAAAAGCCTGTCAAAGATCCATTAAGTACTTATTCCTCTGGGAGAGATGCATTCTTAGCATCCAGTCCCTGACATTGATTAGAAGCATGGGATCTGAAGGCAGCTCACTGTTTGTTAGCCCCAAAATTATACTCTGGAAAGATAAACAGCATCTGGCTGAATTCTGCTGTCATGATTCTCTTATAGCCAAGCCAGACAAAGAGGTTCTATATCTTATTTCTCTGGCCAATACACTGTTAATTTCTGATCTAGTACAAAGATCTGATTAGTCAATGAACGTATTCTGTTGATAAAACCTCCGAGAAACAATTAAAATGCGAACTAATCTATTTTGGAAACTGTCTAAGAGACTTACATCTGGCACCCCAAACATTTCAACTCTCATCAAACTCCACATGTCCTAGTTTTTGGTCATCCCTGCTCATGATTATCCCCAATCTCTTTGGAAATAACCAAAGGACTAATTAGGTCACTTGTTGCTTGGCTTCAGTGCCAGTTCAGGATCCCAGCTGGAAATGAAGGCCCTTAGGAGAGCAATCACCATGTCTAACGCTGTTGCTTGGCTTTGGAGATGATTGACATTTCAAGAGCTGAACAAGCTTAACATTGACTGAAACGCATTGAGGCAGAGCTGACACTAGGAAATGAACACATTTGTTCTACAAATAGTTGCCAGGCATTTGCTATGTGCCAGCCATTGTGCTGGATACTGGATATAAAAAAGATTGTAATGAAATAGCTTTTACACAAAGAAACCACAGCGTATGGATTGGAACGAGTATGTGATTTACAATATTATATGGTGCATGCTATGACTGAGGCAAAAAGCGATGAGTTACTAAAATACCAAACAAGAGTGCAAAATGAGTTTTTAGGGGGAAATAAAGATTTAGAGGAAGATTAGATATAGCTGACACTATAGATATTTCAAGGAAAGTATATACAGGAAAAGGCATAGACAGTAAGATACATGACACTTTCTGAGAGGTAAAGATATTTAATATGCAGCACAAGCTCATCACCTTGACTCTCAGCACTCCACCCTATCTGTGTTTAACTTTTCCCAGACTCCTCCAGATGCTCCCTCTTTCCTGACCAAAGATTTACCGATGTGGCTGTTCAACCAATGGATAAATCTTATCCTTTACCTCAATTTGAATATCATCCCTTAGAAGACTGATATGGTTAAAAGATCCCAACTCCCTGGTATAATTGATCATCATGACTGCCTACAAATTACTAGTATTAATAGAAGAACCAGCCTCTGCTCATTTTTGTCTCTACTTGTTGATGATTGTTTGTCTGCTGTGAATCTCCATCTCCATAGCATCATGCAATTTTTCACTGTGTGTATAGCATGGATTTTATCTCATCAGTGTGTAGCATACCAAGGAGAGAAACACATCTCCTTTCTTCCTTCTAAGTTTCAAATAGCATGAATGATACACCACGCTTTTACCTCCATGTCTCCACAGGTGAATCAGTTCTAGACACAAAGTGGATACCCAAGAAAGAGATGTTGATTGACTGAATGGATAAATGAAACGTGAAAGCTGTTAGAACCTGAATTGAGGTGAGGAATCAACAGAAGCCAGATCTTGAAGGTCCTTTAAACCATAGTTAAGAATTTAAATTTCATGCTGTAAGAATGAGTAAATGAACAGTTTTTTAAATTTTTTTGTTGAATCATTGTGTAGCTAACACAGAATACCTCAATCAACCATAATCATCTTTATGGCTCTTTCCCAATGGAAACCACCTCCCCCATAACTCATAACTCCCTAACTGGAATCCATATATTCTTTCATCTGTATTAAGGTCAATTGTGCAGTTTTAAAATTTGACAATGAATTTTTGTATAAAGGTAGCCAAGCCAAAATGTCATAAGAAGTAAAAAGTATAAAAAATCTATAAATCATAGGAAAGAGGTCTAGAGAAGTAATTCATATCCATCCTTCTGTCCTTGTGCTGAGTATAAGACATATTGGCATAAGAGAGATAACACTGTTATAAGATCATTCTCTGCAGTGGCCCTTTATCTGGCCTGACAAAGTTTGCAATGTCGTTGGTTATCGATGTCAAAATCTTCCTTTTCACGGGGAGCATCTTGAAACTGATGTAAATTTCTCTTACTATATAAGAGAAATATTAGGAGGTGACTGCTTTGATCTCCAAAAAATATACCCTTATCAATATTTACTCTCATTTTGCAGGCTTTGAAATTTTATTTTAAAAATAGTCAAGGCAAAATAACAAAACAATCTTACAGCTTAATTAAGAAGACTTATTTTCTACGACCGGTATGCTCTCTCCCTCCCAAACAACGAGGCATGTTTATTTAATACGGAAGAACCATTAATTTGGAAAGAGTAGCGCCCCTAGGCAATTTACTTCTTTTATTACCACTAACTCAGTATTGTTTAAGTAAATTTGGAAACTGGTGTAATGATGTCAAATAAAGGCAATGTAATTGTTTTAATAACTCTGATGCAAATCATGTACTAGTAATGGAAAAGGCATACTGGTGGAGGATGAAGATTTGTTTTATTTTGTAGTCAGCAGGCGCTTTTAACACTCTGACTTATCCCCTGCACAGCATGTATGTGTTCTTTTTCTTCAGCACACAGTAATACACATGAGCACACTAGTATTGTGTGGCCCATCTCGGGTTACTAAACAGAGCCTGGGAAAGCTTCAGTTTTATTAAGGAAACTAAAATTTGAAGGCATACCACTCCAGTTTATTGATAGACTGTGTCCCAGTTGCTTTATAAATGTCTGACAACAACAGTCTAAGGAAGGAAGGGCCACTCTGTCCATGGCCTCACTTGGTCATTTCTCGGTGTACCTGCATGCCTGTCTCATGTATGTCAAAATTACTCTTCTCATAGTCATACCAGTCCTCTTGGATTGATAACCATGTTAAGAACCTCATTTAAAATTAACCACCCTTTTAAAGGTCCTACTTTTAAATAGACACACATTTTAATGTTCTACAGGTTAATTCTTCAACATACGAATAAATGGTCTGTCATGAACTATGGAAATTTATTTCACTTATTAAATATTAATGATTACAATAAAGTAGAAAATAACAGCTTACTTATGAATACATTTATGATTATGTTCTAATCAATAAATATGTATACAAATATAATATGGCTACATAACAGTAGAAATTCAGAAAAATAAATTTTAATGGAAAAATTATTTCCATTTCCAACGTTTACAAAAGAATTCTAATAATGAATTCACCAGTTCTCATCCAAATCATCACAAGTAATTTAGGTAATTCTGGGGAACATTGGAGAATGTGTAAAGAAGTAGGTAGAAGACTGTAAAATGAATTCTAAAGTACCCAAATCTAAAGGCAACTCTGTAGCTCAAAATTTAATTGCTGAGCCAAGAAGATCTGTACCTGACTTCATGTCTAGTTACTCGATGCGTATGAAATTTCAAACTTGATCTTCCTTTAGTAAAACATGATAATAATAATCAAGGTTTAGGATAAATAAAATAAGAAAATGCTTTATACAGTGCCTTGGTGCCCTGGTAACAGCAAATATTCAATAAATGACAGAGAAAAAGAAGGATGTAAAAGAAGCTGAGTAACAAATATTAACTTTACTTAGGTTGACGTATGGCTATGGACATATGACTCATTTCATGCATATTTATCAGCCTATTCAGACTAAGAGACATCAGATCAAATTATAACTTTTTTCTTCTGAATCTTCATTACCATCCTTTGTATAATTTCTAGCTAATGTATGCTTAGCCTGTGAGACAACTCACGAGAATTATTGGGTTTCAAAGCCCCTCTGCCTTTACACTCAAAACACACATGCACAAACACGCACACACTCACACACACACATACACACACACAACACTACCTCTTAATATCATCTCATGTTACAAACAAAATCAAGCAATTTTCCAAATGTCATGCACTTACGAGTAACTAAGGTCTTTACAACTCCAGAAACTGAACTTTGACATGGGATACTCACTGTCAACCACTAACAGTGTTCATACTGGAAACAAGGAAGCCAAATGAGAAGTATAAATTTTTTGATGTTTTAGTTGTTAGCCTTAGCCTTTAGTGGCTGTACCATCTCTCCATCCCAATATAAAAGGCACAGGTTTAAAGTCAAGAAGCATAAGTTACAAAGTTATATGTTTCCTTTTGAATCCTTTTTAAAAATATTTTTTATGTACATGAGTGTTTTGTCTTCATGGAAGTGCAACAAATCTATGCAGTATCCACTGAGATCAGAAGATAGTATCAAACTCGTTGGAAATGATGGTAAGTCATCGTGTGGCTACTGGTAACAAAAACCAGGTCTTTTGCAGGATCAGCTGGTGATCTTAATCACCAAGTCATCTCTCCAGCCCCTTCCTCTTCTCTCCTTTTAAAAAGTAGATGTTGTTAGGAAGTGAGTAAATTACTTTTGACTTTTGAACAAATCTGTAAAAGGTAGCTAATCTGTAGGCCATTTCCATTGATAGCTCCAGAGGAAATAGCTTTGCTTTTCATCTTGCTAGAGATTTTTTTGCTTTAGTAAAGAAAGTCACCTGAAGGGGACCCATTATTTTCTTGCGTGTGTCAGTCAGTGATGTGGAAAGATATGATTCTTAGAGCAGCATGTTTGATTTTTGTCATGATGAAAGTAAAACTACAAGTGTTCCAGAGGTACCTCATTCAAGAACTTTGGAGTGACAGTTATCAGAACTTATTGTTAAAATTCTTTAATTAATTTTCTGTGTTGTTAAAACCATGTTTACCTGTGCTTTCTCTCTTTTTTTCCCCTAAGATTTATATTTATGTGTGTGTGTGTGTGTGTGTGTGTGTGTGTGTGTGTGTGTGTACAGTTGCCCATGGAGGCCAAAAGAGGTATCACAACCCACTGGAGCTGAATCTACAGACAGTTGATAGCGATCCAACATGGGTTCTGGGAACTGAACTCCGGTCATCTGGAAGAGCTGGATGAACTCTCTAACCCTTGAGTCATCTCTCCAGCCTGTACTTGTACTTTCTTTTACTGTTAAACAAAAATTGCCTTACTGGCACAAGGGAATCTCAGTATGCAAAACTCTTGAGTATTTGAATTTGAGTTAATTGAGAAAACTCATTTGAGCTAATTTGTTTTCTTTCATTTAGATCACTTGTAAACTTACTATAATTTTTCCTAAAGAAAAAATAAATTATAATTTTAGAACAGACAATAGGATAAAAACAGTTCTTATACAAAACCATTTATATCTATGAATAAATTGATTTAAAGGCCTTTGGCAAAAATTAAAAAGAAAAACAGCAAAAGTAATTCTATAGATAATATGAAAATTTTCCATGTATGTGTTATAATAAATGTATTGCCCATAAAACAAGTATCCTTTTCCATATTCAGTTCAATACCAGGCTAGAATTTAAAGAAAAATAAAGAATGTCTCTTGTCATCATTTGAAAAGGATGTTTTGCTTTAAAAATACATTAACTTTCTGTGTATACTCTTTCATCATAACTTATATAAGAATTCACTCTATCTTTCTGCAAAACCTGTCAGACAATATATTTTCAGTGAAGACTATTTATTCTAATCTGCAGACTTGACTGGCTGTGAACCATGTGTAATGCTGCTCCTGATGATCTCCATGGTACTTATTATCCCTGAAACACTTTCTGAAGTTTTCCAGCTATCATCACAGAATCACTCGATGCTCTGGCCTCTAGTCATCTATGCTATCATTGAAACTTCTTTTAAGGGCAATAAAAAGAACAAGAAGAAACATTCCAAAGCCAAAAAGATGCTTCTTTTCCCCTAAGAGATTTATATCACAAGATTCTCAAACAGAATTGAGCATTTACACAGGTTCCAGAGCTGGGAAAAGCATCACTGATTAGAAGTGTACCTGCCCCACAAGCTAAATGAAATAGTTATCTTTTAAAATACAAGCAGTTAGGGATGTGGTGTTACAGATTAAAAACTCATGAGAATCTGTTCGCTTTATCACTCTCAAAAATGATTTTTCCTCTCTTTTCAAAGCCCTTCACAAACCTTATGTATGGAGACTATAAAATTCTGAAGACGAGTAATGTGCTTTACTGCAAAAGAAATGTTATGTGTTCATCTATCTGTAACTGACATTTAAATTTTTAGGACATGTGTTTTGATATGTGTCTTGTTCTATAGCTGTATATATCAAAAGATTTTTCCCTTTGTTCTGTGAAAATATTTGTCCTATGATACATTAAAGCATCAGTTCTAATAGGCCAATGAAAGCAGTTTGGGGAAATAAATACCTATCAATAACTACATGAACCTGAAAGCCATGCTAGTTGAACATAACGATATCTTAAAACTGACAGCAGTGTATAGGTAATGTTTAAAATTAGTTATCTAATGTTGAATATTTTATCATTATCTATATATCCTTTGCCTTTGTTTTGCAGCAAAGTTTCAAGTTAAGAAGGTCTTATGTCCTTGTTTGTGCATCTTAGTTGTTTTCTAATTAGCTACTGATCTATTGTTCCATTTGTCTATTCACCAAGATTATTAGGTCTAAATATGGTAAAATATTCTTGTATGACTGATTATTTGTCATAGGTGTTTAATTTCTTTCTTAGTGTGTTAATCATGTATAGTATTATTTTTTATTAAATAATAATTTATAACATACAATCTCATTAAAGAAAATTAAGAAAAAAGTGAAGGAAATAAGATGAGTTTAGACATAAACATATTGAAAATACAGTTAATCAATTATTGATACAAGAATGCTGTGAAAATTTGTACAAAAATAAAAGGTTTCACTCAAATAAATCATGACTTATTAAAACTTTTTTTGTTTGTAAAATGTGCAAAACTTTTACATTTATTAATGTGCAAAGTACAGACAAAATATTAAAACTAGCATAAACTACAATATTTATCTGTATTTTACTGATTTACATTAAAATTAAACACAGCAAATATTTAATCACAAATTTCAAATTTATTTCACTTTTTAACATCTTGAAGTTATAATTCATAAGTAATAAATTGACTCTAGAAAGGATCTATTAGTTAATCATCACATTGTAAAAATGTGCAATAAATCATACAAAAGCATATTATGTTAAAACATGTTATAATATTTTAAATTCTTATGCTATTGAGTAACTTTTATGATAGCAGGGTATTGAGTTGATGATTTTCTGTATTATTTATTTAAGAGAAATATATATGAATATGAACACAACCAAAAAGAGAAGTAACCCCCAAATGTAATGTACTTATGGCAATCAAAGTTATTTTCTTTTTAAAGAAAATGCCTACTTGTCTTGATTCTCCTCAGTTTTCAAAATTGATTTATATGATAAATTTAATAGCTACCATGTGGTAATTTTTATTTAGGTTACACGTTTTGAAAATAACCTGGGCCATTGGTTTCATTTTTGTCTGTTTTTCTTAAAGCATGAGCTTGAGTACTTTTAAAGTCTTCACTACAGCCAGTCAATGGCTTTGATAATGTAATAGGAGTCCACTAGTAATCTCTGAAGAGCAGTGTGCACTCATGTAAGAAGCAGCTTGAGAACACCTCAGTTGTGTATTCTAAGTTTTTGCTCATCAATGGTTTATCATTTATTAACACAAAGTACTTGCATTTATTAAATTTCCCAACTTAAAACTTCTTAATCATAAATATAAATTAGAATATTGGGGCAGTGTGAGGCTATTTTTTTCTACTTCATCCATGTTCCAATCTAAACATACGAAAACTGAATGAAGAATTAAAACTGCTGAAGAAAATCTAAGCTGAAATGATGCTGGGAATTAAAAACTCGATAAGCCAAAGAAAAGCCTTAGGGGAGAGCTTCACCCAGTAGAATGAATAATGTAGAAAGCAGAAACAGAGCTGGAAGACAAGGCAGAGGGATTGGTTCGCTCACTAGAGGTCAATGATAAATGTTTTAAAAAAAAACTGAAGGAGACATGGGATAATTTTGGGACATCATGGAAAGACCTAACCTTTCATTTATGAGAATGAAACAAATAGAATATCATACCTAAGGAGTATAGAGTATTTTGAATAAAACTATAGAGGAAAACTTCTCAACCCTAGAGAAAGAAATGCCCATCATGGTAAAAGAGGCCCACAGAATACCAAATAGGGAAGACCAGAAAAGAAATTCCTCATGACATAGTACAGTTAAAAGACTTTAAAAATAGAATTTTAAAAGGGTGATTGAAAGCTGCAAGCAAGAAAGTTCAAATCACTTATAAAGGCAGGCCCATCAGAATAACAGCTTCAATAGAAAGTTTTAATGCCTAACGTGCCTGGAAAGATGTATTCCAAGTTCTCAAAGACCATATTTGCCAACCTAGACTATTCTACCCAATAAAACTATCCACTAAATTGAAGGAGAAATAAAAACGTTCCACACAAAAATAAATAAATAAAGGAATCTATGCCCTAGAGCAAGTTCTACAGAGGCTATTTTCTTATCTTTCTAAATTCCCTTCTCATTTGATTTTCTGTAATTTGGAAAATAATCATTATAGGTCTGTTGAGACTGCTCACTGCACAACATACTGTCCAGGCAAGCAGAGCACCCGCAATGAAAATAAAAACCATTTGTGGGTGGTGTGGCAGCCACCTGTAACCCTACTATCCAGAGGCAAAGACAGAAAATAACCAGGGAAAAATGACTGTCTAGACTAGTCAAATCAATATGCTTCCACATCATACACATATATAAACACACCAAAGAGTGAACTTCAGGAAAATCATATACACTTATTTAAAAGAGTGTCAGTTAAACTGGGACTGGAGAGACGGTTCAGTAGTTAAGAGCACCGGTTGCTCTTGCAGAGGACTTGAGTTCAATTCCCAGCACCCATATGGTAACTAACAACTGTCTGTAACTCCACTTCCAGGTAATCCAATGACCTCTTCTGACCTCAGTGGGCATTGCACAACACAGGTTCACCTACCCACACATAGGCCATACACTCATACACATAAAATAAAAATAAATAATAAAAACATTTTTGAAAGAATGTCAATTAAATAGTAAAAAACTGATCGACAGTGACTGACCTTGACTTTGTGAGATGAATAATTTGAAAACTGAATAATTTCCTATGAAAGGCACAATTTCTTGAAAAAAATTCAGAAAGGAATGTCTTTCTAGTATTCCCAAACTCCTTGTGGACAACTCATTTTGCAGAACACAATGGAACTAAGATGCTAGCGGGTAGAGCAAGATGTTACTGAGTAAGATTCTAAACACTCCTTCCCAAAGAAGCACCAGGTTGATCAGCTATTCAAACACCAAAATAGCAGCATAAGAACTAAGAAAATCAGGTTGAGACCTCAGTGCCAGGTTTTAGGGTAACAGAGTCAAAAGATTGTTGAAGAAAGGAGAAAGAATTGCCTGTATCACTTGTCCTCCAATTCACAGTAGCCTGGCATCAAGTAAGACACATCTTCCTGGATGAGGAAAAAAAGAATTACGTACAAGCTTCAGACTTCAAATACAATACCAGTGGAGCCAGGGCTAAACCCAGTGGCTGGAAACCTGGAATGTCTGTTGTCAAGCCTAGAGCACTGACTAAGCAACTGGAACTGCCTTAGGCCAAGTGATTAAAAGTCTGACTTTTAATCTGACTTTCCCCTGAACCTTGAGTATCACAGAGCAAAGTAGAATTCCACTCAGCAGAAAACAGGTAAGGAAAGTTTGCATAAGGATTTTTATCTGGACATATGCCAACCTCACTGAACTTAGATTCAGCACCTAATAAAAACTGAAGGTCCCCTATACAAGTTAGAACTCACAAAGTTTCTGAAATAACTTCAACATTAGACACTAATGTAGAAAACCTAAGTTCTGGTCACATCAGCATCAGCCTTGAAATGAGCCCGAGCCATACCTGCCTCTCTTCATGGAACTGTACAGGGCCCTGCAATTATGAGAAACATACTGTCCCCAGTTTGGGATCTGCTGAGGTATCCCAAGACTGCCTTCACCAACATTATCCAATATTGTGCAGTATAGTGTAGTGTAGGAACCTATTTCCTAGGGGTAGGACAGGGTTGTGAGAACTAGAATAAGTCTTAGAACTTAGTAACTTAGTAATAAGATCATTGAAACTATGATGGGATAGAATTCAAGAGCCTCCACTACCGGGTCCACCGATGGATGGGGCTCCTCTTGAACAACCCCAATGCCAGTGGGACTTGCAGTCTCAGTTAATAAGATTGTATTCCAGCAATATTGTATGTAGCGGATAGTGGCAGTCTTAGACTTTAAGTCTATTACAGCAAAAGGAAGCCAACACCAGCACAGACTTTGAACTGAATAAATTACTGAAGTGATGTGGTCTCAGGTATGACAAAGTCTGATGGACACAGTAGCCACAGGTGTGGCCTAGCCATGTGGGGCTGGCCCATTATAATGATTCTGAAGATCCGGAATCACTGGATCTTCTGGTGACAATTAGTACTCTAGGCAAGGCATCTGGGCCTCAGTTGTCCCAGGAAGAGGCATGTAGGCAGAATACTTGTACTTTTTAATCTGTTTATCTGATTCTAAACAATAAGCTAATACAGTATTTGGTGGAAACCTGGTCTTTGATTACCTTCTGGTATTGAAACAGTGACACAGCAGCATATTCTTGCCAAATCCAGATGTGGGCACCATCTAGTGTTGAAACCATGAAAGTAATTAGAGGTCTAGAGACTATAAACAATGTACTCAGAATTTCTGAAAGATCAGGAAGACTGGTGTAAATACCTGTTGTCAATTGGCATATGGCATCACATACCAACAAACAACAAGAGTTTTAATGACTTGGGAATTGGCTAGGCAGTAATCAGGGAGGGACAACTCTCACAGAATTTTAGACAACTGTTCTAAATAAATTCAATGAACTGGAAGAAAACATGAAGCATTTCAAGATTTTAATAGAGAAACTTCAAGGGATGGGTGCAATTTTTTAGGTAAAATAGAAATTTTTGAGCTAAACAGTATCTGTGAAATTAAACATGATAGATGATATATATCAAAAGCAGGGCATATCACACTGAGGGAAGAATGTATGAGCTTAAAGACAGGAATTGAAAATGTGCAGTTGGGATGAAAAAAGTTTTTAATGAGAAGAAGTGAAGAAAGTATATAAGAACTTAGAATGTTGTTAAAATTATAAACATTTAAGTTATCAAGTTTCATGAAGAACTCAAGAATGGCAAATGGGCAAAAACTTACTCCTACAATTTTTTTTAACATTTAAAAGTTGCTTCTGTCTCTTTAAGTTTTTATGTTAGAGCATGGACATGTTTATCTATATTATTTTTCAAGTTTGTTGTGTTTCCTCAAAACATCTACTTTAAATTATCCTATACTGATCTCTGCCTGGTCAGCATATAAGAAGGTCATTAGCCAAATTTCACTCAATCAAATCAATTATCAAGCTACTTTATGATAAAGTTTTCACAGGTGAAAATAAAAAGCTGAAGTTTCAAGAGGGAGAAAAAAATGAATTAATGCACAGGGATGCCCCAGTCTGCCTATTAGCTAACTTCCCAATGAAAGGTTACAGGCCAGGGGAGAGTGGCATAGACTATCACAGCAGGGAAGATAAAAACAATGTTATCAGGTGTGGTAGCCCATGCCTTTAACCAGGGCACTCAAGAGGCAGAGGCAAATTAATTTCTGTGCGATGCAGCCTAAGATGATCTACATAGTAAGCACCATCACCTCTGGAGATACATAGTGGGACACTTTCAAAACAGTAAAAAAAAAAATCTTTGATATAGGCGTCTGTCCTTTTGAGGGGATAATCACTCTGCAGTCTCTTATTTTCTGCACATTGCCTAGTTCTGGGTTTCTGTGGTAATCACCATCTGCTACATAAGGAAACTTCTCTGGTGAGAGTTGAGATATACATTAATCTGTAGGTATAACAGTAAGTCATCAGGAGTCACTTTAGCAGTTTATCTATGTAGCACAGTAAGAATACGAAGCACTTCCCTATGACTTGTGGCCTGTCTAGACACATGCTCCAGTGAAATTGGAAATACAATTTGGAAATACAAATTAAACTCTGAAGGCCGTAACATATATGTAATAAAGTGCATGAAATTGGGCAGAGGCTATTAAGGGGGGGGTGCAGATAGGGAGAGAATATAAATATGATCAAGATATATTGCATGAAATTCACAAAAATTCAACAAAAAAAGGAAAATGAAAAGATTGAAAAAAAAAAAAAAAACCAACCAAGGGTACTGTACTGTGGTAAGTAAATAGTTATGCACATCAAAGGGAAGATGAGTTCAAACCTGTATTTTATACTACCTGTGTTTTATACAGTTTGATACACACTGACATCCTTATAAATTAAATGTATTATAATATATCACTGTTATTCATAAATGTATTCATCATTAATTTTTAATTTGATTTCCCTCCTTGAAATTGCAACAGGTACAATTGCAGGTACAATGAGAACCATATTATACAGATATTAAGCTGAGCCAATATTAATAATAAGTGTGTCCAAGGTTTGTCCACACTTTGTTATTTGGCTGATAAGCCCTTATCTTAGATACTGAGTAAAATCTGTTCAATGTATCTGTAAAACAATTTTATTTTTTAAAAAATTATTTTTATTGTAAAAAATTTTTGAGAATAATGGTTTTATATGCATACCAGTTACTTTTCATATTTGGAGGTCTTCTTTGTATCCTTATCAACTTCATGTGTTGGGAGAAAGTTCTAGTTTATTATGTTATTGATTGGAAGCAAACTGTTAACAGCAATTAAGGAAGCTAAGAACAGAAAATTCTGATGTGCCCAATTCTTCTGGCACATTGGATTTAGGAATAGCACTCAGATTTTTCCAAGTTTATGAAATTCTTCAAGGCACATTTTGAACTAACTGTGTGCCCTTTAGAGAATTCCTTATAGAATTCTTTACATACACATAAGGTTTTAAGAAAAATAACGTTCATTTCCTAGTGTTTTGATGGTTGGCAAGATGTGTTTTGGGCAATGGAAGGAGTAATTGTGTTAAGAAAGAATTCGGACTATGGGAGTAGCCTCTGTCTTATTTATTTTAGGAGCCTAGGCCTTCTCTTTTTCTTGTATTTATATAGAGTCAATAAAATTATTTGTTATTTAAGTTGAAAAAGAATAACATTATAATATTATTCATAAGGAACTTAATTGATAAACAGATAGTTAAAGTAGTAGAATAGGGTTCCAGGAAAGCAAGCCTGTTGTGGACTAGCTAATTTTTATTTTTCTGGTTGTTTATAAACTATGGTATATGCATCACTATTTTACGCAGAGCCTTCACCTAATTCAATGTATTGTTTTTTGTTTTTTGTTTTTTTTTTCTGTTGGAAAGTTTCCTCTTAGAATGATACTTCTGGAAACAAGTCTTCCATGCTCCCAAACCAAACGTCCTTGGGAGCTCATGTGTTGATACTGCAGTAGAGAGGAGGCCTACATGGCAGTAACAACTCTAATCCATGACAGAAACCTGCCTCAGACATCCTGCACAACCATCCCATCTCATCCCAAAAGCCCTAAGTGACAAATTGCCACAACTGCAGCTAGCTGTCTTTGTAGCCTGTGCAGTTCTTGAACTTATGAACCTATTGTATCAGTCATTCAAACAGATAGGATTACATGCATATGTCAACAAGCCTACCTTTGATTTTCATACTGCCATTTTCTATCAGTATTTAACAGTAGTCATGGAAGTACTTGTAGTATCCCCTGGATTCTAGACATAATCCTGCTTTCCATATCATGCAGCCACTATATCTATTTTCCTGTAATAATTTCACTTACAAGTGACTCTTGTAAAGTCACTTAGAGGAATGAGAAACCCAAAATGTGCAGGCAACAATCTGTTCTTAAAAATGAATGCAAGTAGCATTACATTTTCTAGGAGATGCAGTCCCTCCTAGACAGACCAGCAGCATTGCATTTTTGAGGAGATGCAGTCCCTCCTAGACAGACCAGCAGCATTGCATTTTTGAGGAGATGCAGTCCCTCCTAGACAGACAAGCTGCCCTTGTTTACTTTTCCTTTTTCTGTGATAAACAGCATGACCAAAAGCAACTTGGGGAAGACAGGGTTGATTTGGTTTACAGGTGACAGCCCATCATTTAGGAAATCCAAGGCAGGAACTCAAGGCAGGAGCTTGAAGCAGAATCCACAGTAGAATACTGCTTAATGGCTTGCTCCCTCTGGTTTGCTTAGTTACCTCTCTAGAGATGACACCTCCCACATTGCGGTGGAGATGCTAGTTGGCAGTGTAACGTATAAGACCCTAAATTTAAGCTTGAAGTACACATACTGTACTCCAGACCACTAGACCCTCAGAAATCCACAGCAATAATAAACACACGATTTTACAAATGCTTGATTTGATTCATTATGTTATCTTCTCACTTTCATCCTGGAATTCCAATTCTCATTCCCTCATTAGTTCTCTAGTGCTTGAGATATATGGATACCCAGGTGGATAGATGTAATTAAATGTTTGGTCATACAGAAATTCATGAATCAATTTTCTGCTTTCCAGTGGAAATGTTAATCCAGGTTACCTCACCTTTACTTACCAAGTACAAAGCTGCTGTTTCCTAAATAACTCTGTTAGCCATGCCAACAAGGATCCTGCAAAAGAACACATTTTAAGATGTCTTTTTGGGTTTACATTGATACATAATTCAAGTAGTTGGACTTTTTTTATTTGGCCTCGTAATACTCTGTATTGAAAAGTTTTCCTTTAAGATGACAAGATGCACTTCAAAATGATAATTTCTTTTTGTTTGATGTAGTTTATAAAATGCTTGAAATAATTTTGATAATAATTTAATGGATTACTTTACTGTAATCTTATTTCTGTCCTTCCCCCACCTTTTAGGGGTGAAATTCCAGGAAACTTATGCTCTTGAAATTTTTTTAATTGATTGAGACAGATAAGACAGTTGAGTAAATCATTTTGGTTAAAAATTTACATAATTTAGATGCTTGATAAGTTAGGAAAATGGCAAGTCTAAGTTATCTGAAGAATACACAAGACAGTGGAATTATTTTCAGTTCTTCTTGCTGGAAGTTATTTCTCAGGGCCTGACGTGTTTAAAAAGATTTAAAATAAAGACCAAAATCACAGTCAGTATGAGTTTTTTGTGTGTGAATTTGATAAAATACTAAAGTTCATTGTGCACAATTTTTATATAATTTTATTATTTTTATGTGTATGAGTGTTTTGCTTGCATGTATGCAGGTGCATCTTGTGTGTGCAATGCCCATGGAGGCCAGAAGAGGGCAATGGATCACATCACACTGGAGTTATGAACAGTTATGAATGGGTGTTAACCACCATGTAGGTGCTCAAAAATAAACCCAAGTCCTCTGAAAGAGTAGTCAGTGCTCATAATTGTTGAGCCATCTCTCTAGCTATGAGTTGTAACTTTTCAACAATGTGTATTCAGTTAATAATTTTATTTGATTTTTTATTATTTTATTATTTTAACATTTATATATTTATTTAATTTGTATTATTTAGATAGGTTATTACTCAAATAGTGAGTGTATATATATATATATATATATATATATATATATGTGTGTATATATATATATATATCCATAATGTTGAGGTACTATCAGTGATGTACTTCTCAGTGATGGCTGACCAGATAGCTTTTTAATAGCTTCCTGTTTACAACAACTCTTTCTTTTTAAAATTTATTGATTTAGGAGCTGAGAAGACAACTCAGTGAGTACTGTGTGACTTGCAACTCAAAGTATTGGTGCCTGAGCTTACCAGAACTCACATCAAAAAGCTCTCTTCCTTCAATATAGTCATCATGTAAAGAGTTTAAATGTAGTTTACCCTATAACAGGAGGTCAAGAGACACTACAGGCTAGCAAATGAAAAGCTCAATATCAAGAATGAGTTCCTGCTTTTGGAGTTATTGTCCAGAGAAACCCCATAGATCCTTGAAGAGCCCTGGGTTATTTATTGCCCTTGTACTTAGTTACCCACCAAAATTTTATGGTAAGAACCTATTTCTGTGACCTAAGTCACAGAAAGAAAAAAAAAAAAAACAGAGAAATCAAGTTACTGATCTTGAAGCTTCATCTCTGCAAACTAGCTTTCATAGTTCTAGAAGGTACTACATATGTTACTGGAAGACAAAGGTAATCATCTCCCTTATCCAGATGTGTACTTAAGGCTACAATAACAGCTGGCTTAGCAAAATCAGACCCATTGGGTCATTAGTTGTTTGAATATTATGGGAGTAACCAATGACTCCCAGTTGGATTTAAGATTCACTTCACAATAAAGAGTCCACACCTGATACTGCTATTAGGACAATGAACCTGTAGTTATATAAGTCACAGGCTATAGGAAAGAATCTACTGTTATCATTCTGCTAGATAGATATAATACTAAATTGACTTAAAATGATTTATTGTTATACCCATACATTAGTGCATCTCTCAACTCTCACCAGAGAAGATTCTCTATGCTGAAGATGGTTATTAATACAGATGATCAAGGTATAGAGAATAAGAGACTGTGGAATGCTCATCCCTAAATAGGACACCTATGTCACACCTTCTTCATTCAAGGCACAGAGATCATTATTTAAGGGGAGGCAGAATGACTGTAAGAGCCAGAGGTGGTAGATGAATACAAGGAAACTGTTTTCTGGATACCAGAGGATAGCTATGCATATGATCACACAGTGTTTGCAACGGTATAAGACCTAAGTAAACCCAAGCCAGGCAGGAGCCCAGCAAGATGGGGGAGGTGGACAGGAAGTCCTGGCCCTCTCTGCAGATATATTAGCAATTAATAGATGCCAGGAGAGGGAGGGTCAGTTTCCCCTACTGCTGCAATGACTAGTCTAGGCTCCAAAGGATAGACCCCACCCAAGAGCACTGGGGAAACACAGAATAGACTCCATAGGCTTTTAAAAAATGTAAAAACCAAAACAACAATAAAAACAAAACCGCAATAGTGGAGGACGTGAATTCAGAGGTCTAGAAAGGTGGGGGAGGGAGTCTGCAGATCATTAAAATACACTGTATGAAATTCTCAAATCAGTAAAAATATTTTTTCAGAAAAGCTTTTTGTGGTGCCACGTGCCTACAGTCCCAAAACTGGGAAGGTAGAGACAGAAGAATACTTGACTGTCCAGTCACTCTAGCCTACTTGGTGAGTTCCAGGTGAGTAAGACAGGAAATCTCATAAAATGGTGGGTAATACCTAAGGAACAACACCCAATGTTGTGTGTTGATCTCTACATATATACATATGTATACACATATGTGCAAATATACAAAAACGTCTACACACACATTCACATGCACAGTTATTGATTCAGTATGGAAAATGAGCATAAAACTAGTCTTTATTTAGAAGCAAAGAAAGAGAACTTGATGAAGTTGACTCACAATTCTTTATTTTTGTGTTCACAATAAGAGGAAATTTTAGGAAGAATGGAAGTGCACATAATTGTGCCTTGGAAATTGTCTATCAAATGAGGAATTATTTCACTAAGATGACGGTACTCTGCACAATTTCAATAATACATTGCATTATGTTATCATTAAAAATGATTATTTTGAACATTTAAAAAATTATATTGAAGAAAACATCATTCTGAAATGAACCTAGTCATTCAAAAATAAAATTTTCAGTATACATTATTATTTCAAAACCAAATAAAACAATTGCTTGAAAACATGGATTAAAGTTAGAATGTGATGCTATGGGTATTATTAATGAAGCAAAATAATAAGCAAATTCAAGATAGGAGTGTATGGAGCAAAATAATAATCAAATTCAAGATAGGAGTGTATGATGCTTAATCTCAATTGTCAACTTGAGGAGATCAGGAATCACCTAGGAGACAAGTGTCCAGACACACTTGAGTGATTATTTAGATTAAGTAGCTAATCTAAATGCCTGTGGAGGATTATCTTGATTAGGCTGACTTCGGTGGGGATTCCTATAGGAAAGATAGGTTCCAGCATTACCCAGGCTTGGGCTTTTGGACTGCATAAAAGGAAAAAGCTAACTAAGAGCACACACATTTCTCTGCTCCCTAACTTTAGATACAATGTGACCAGCTGCCTCAAAGTCCTGCTGGCCTGGTCCCTGCATTGATACCCTATCCTAGAACACTGAGCCCAAATGAAACCATTTCTCTCTTTGGCCTCTCTGGTGAGGATTGGTTTACCCAAACAACAGAAAATTAACTAAAACAAGCAAGCTAAAAATTGTTAAAATCTACGTATATTTCATATTTTTAATTTCTTACTTAAGTCCAAAATCACAGTGAATGCATGCCTTTTACTCCCTCGTTATATATTGTTTTTTAAAATCCAGTAAATGCCAGTTTTAACTTAGCTCTTGTTGAATAAAGCAGTTTTCAACAATGTTTTTAGAAAAAACTATGCTTGTATGTGTAACACGGTGGGGTTGGGTACGATTTTTGTCTTTAGACAATCATATGATGAAGAGTGGCCCAGGTAGATGTGAGATGATGGCATTTGCATTGTTTGTTTCAAAAAATGTATGCAAGTTAGACTTTAAAATAACATTTACCTTTGTTGTTATGATCAGAATCTGAAGTTACTTTGGGGAAGAGATTTTTAGGAAATTAATAGTTTCCATTTGTTTTACCTTTATCTAATTACTATTTTTGGTTTGAGAAAATTTATTTGTATATATTTACAGTGTGTACACATATTTGTGTGTATATTAAATTCCATGAAGATTAAAATATAATTGAACATGAAACTTAAACAAGTATAACAAATTTAACAGTTATTAAAGTTGAATAACAGGATACATTATACTCAGAATTCTGAAATGTTTTGAGATTTTCAAAATAAAAATATTTTTTAAATAAAGCTGGTGTAAATATAAGTGATTTAGTGGATATTGTCATCTCCTGATGAAAACAATTTTTAAAAGGCAAAAACTTCTTTTTGAAGAAAACTAGCAAAATTATAGTTATGTAGAATGTCTCAGAGCATATATTTTTCTTTACATTTATTTTATTTTGTCTGGGTGTGGATGTCAGAGAACAACTTGCACTAGTCAGTTTTTATCTGGGGAGCAAGCATGGGTCTTTAGACTTAGTGACCAGTTTCTTTACCTGGATAGCCTGTAGAACAAATAGGTTGAAGGAAGATTTAGTTGAATTGAATACATTTCTAGAAATCATTACTTCTTGTTACTTGCATTAGTTTACTACTCCAACATCTGTTTCATCCTACATACAATCTTGGTGGTAAGTCTTAGTCTACTAATGGGTATTTTCTAAGTTCTTAGATGGCATTTCTCTCAAAGCACAACCCAGTCTTGAGATACAATATTAGGGACGGAAGGAATACAGAACAGAATGCAAGAAAAGTCCCTGTAAGTTGTTTGTAACAAGAGCACTGCTGTGGATGTGGGTTCAGATATGATGATTCTTACTAAGAATTTTTCTACCATGAGATGAAATACTTTCCTGAATTTCCAACATATGTACACACACACACACACACACACACACACACGCAAGCACATGCCTTTTAGGGTTTGAAGTTTGATCCTGTCGGCATAAATTTCCCCATACTTTCTGGACTGCTTCCTAAGCAGATCTGATGTACTTTTCCAACTCGAGAAGGCCCTCAGGCTGAGGTGTCTGAAGGGTGAAACCACTGGCTTGCATGAAAATTCTTTACTGAAACTGCAGGCAGCCTCCAGGGTGGAGCAAGGGAGAAAGATCAGGGCATAACAGCCATTCTACTAGAGCTTATATGTATTTGCACAGTGTTTGAATGTACTCGAGGAAGAAAAGTAGAAGAAGGAGGAGGAGGAGGAGGAGGAGGAGGAGAAGGAAGAGGAAGGGGGGATTTGTGAGGGGGTGGCTCTGGGGATCAAATGTAGGTCTTCATGCACGTCAGGCAAATATTCTACCCCTCAGATACTTTTTTCTTTTTTGCTTCTTTTTCTCTTTTACTAAATTCTTAACAAATGAAATAGGAGAATGACAACAAAGAGGCGATTCTGTATACTTAGAGAGTTCCAAGTGTTTCCTTCCAGATTTGGAAAAGAACTGCCCCATTTTCAAAGCTGATAATATGTGCTGAGTCCATTCCATTTTCTTTTCTGTTGTAGACTGATATTTGTAACAGGAGAGATATTATTTCATCAGTCTTTTCATGGGGATCTTGCAAGCAATAAGGACAGTGTGACAGATTTTTTTTTTAAACCAAAAGAAGACAAACATGGGAAAACTCCTCACAGCTACTTAGCAACAAACATGAGGAATGGACCATCTCATGCTGTGCTGCCTGTAGCAATGAAAGGCGAGACAGCAACTTATTCTGAAAGGAGTCAAGAAAACTTGACGTGATAAGTCCCATTCAACTGATCTGTGCCTGAATACCATTAAAGAGACATCTGCTTATAGAAAAATGTTCAGAAAAAAGCAAGAACTAAAAACAAGTATAAAAAGATACTTACCCTTAGGCCAGAATCTGGGAGGAATTGACATAGTTAAAACAAAATTAGAAAGACTTTGGAAGATTAGGTAGAGAGCAGAAAAGAAGAGAAGGAAAAAGGGAGAGGGAGGTAAGAAGGGAGGAAACGATGAAGGGAGGGAAGAACAGAGGCAGGGAACCAACCAACCTACCTTCTCTGGTTTAGTCCCTGACTAAACAGATTTTTCAGAACACTAAGCACTGAGTCCAAAGCTTTACACTTTCTAGAGACTACACAGACCAAATACTAAGAGGCTATTTCTCTTTGCCTTACAGAAAGAGTTTTCCAAGGAAGCAGGATGATACACACATCCTGGAGAGTGAGTATTTAAGAAGGGACAGATACAAGAATGTTTCTGGAAATTATGTTTGTTCCCATATTACTTTAGAACTTGAAAAATCAGATTCCAGAAGCAGTAGAAGAGAATTCATAAGTAACAGAGCATTGTATGGCCTGCTTGGTTGCTAAAGCTACAATAAACCAGCTGAGTTTTGACTCTCAAAAGGGAATTTCAGTATTGTGCAAATAAAAATAGGACCTAAGGTAATCAATTATGTCTATTAATGAAAACTCAATCCTCATAGATCTCTGTCTTTAAAAGAAAGAAATAACTAGCATTGTTTTAAAGCAGAGTTTTCTAGCAAAGAAGTAAGGAAGCCACACTGAGAAGAGCACAGCTCTGACAATAATTTATTGCAAGACCAAAAAGAAAATTACAGTTTCTTATTAAACAGGGCTTATGACATTCTGTCAGAGGAGAATGTGAAAGGAAACAAAATGAAGTCAAGTAATGAATGTAACAAATGAAATATCAAAGGCTTCAAGGAAAATTACAGAGCAGTGATACATTGAAAAATCTTCATTTGAAACTTGAGTGGATGAAACAAAAATACTTAAACCACTAAGGGAAAGAGGAGGTACCTGTAGTGTAAGACAATCCCAACTGACCTCGGTCCTGCCCCCTGCAGGACTGAATGAAATCCATTGGGACAACAGGCACCAAAATGTATTTAGATACAAGACATATCAAAACATCAAGTAAGGTTAGTTTCATATGTCTGTTATATAAAACCTTTATGTCTGTATTAGTCATTTTTCTGTTGCTGTGACAGAAACACTGACCAAGAGAACTTATCAAAAGAAGAGTTTATTTAGCTTATGGTTCCAAAAGGGCAAGAGTCCATCATGGTGCGGAGGCATGGCGGCAGAGGTGGCTAGAGTAGAAGCTAAGCGTTCAAATCTTCAAGCGGGCACAGCAACCAGAGAGCAACTGGAATTCTAGCAAGGCTTAAGAACTCTCTAAGCCCACCCCCAGTGACATGCTTCTTCCAGCATGGCCACACCTTCTAGAACCTCCCAAAACAGTGCCCCCAATTGGGGACAAAATGTTCAAATACTTAGAGCCTAGCTGGTGACATTCTCATTCAAACCACCACAATATCTAACATGCAAAGGTATTTTCCAAGTCCTTAAAATATTTAGTCAAATTTCTATAAGTTTGTGCTATACTTAACTCATTAGATAACCAGTGATGTGAAAATTAAAAAAAAACTTTCCATGATAAATCTAGTTAATGAAAAATTCAAGCAATTATTACAGCACAGATTAAAATACATAAAAGACAGTGTTGTAAAAATGAAAGAGCAATTTCCACATTTAGGGCATTAAGATCTGTTTTCAGGTGAGCAAAAAGTTCTTTCTTCAGTAAATAGTTGAGAATAAAAATAAATAAACTAGTTATTCAATGCAAAACATTGTAACTAAAGTTCCTAATTTTTTCTCAAGGAATAGGAAAGAAGAGATATAAGCAAAAGCAAGAAAATAAATTAGAAAATAATAAACAGTTGTTAGCAAATACATGTAGAGATGAACTGACTGAAAAGTTGAAAGCAGAAAACCTTGAATCCCATATAATATGCACCCTATACATATAATATGTATAATATGTTGTATATGTGTACACTGAATTTTAAGGATGAAAAAATTATGTAAGGATATTTATTTAGTGAGGCTACTTATTAAATTTTAGATTATTCTATAAATAAAGCTCTATTTTAGTAAAAGTTAAGAAATATGCAAATAAATCAAAAGAGCACATGTCCAGAAGCATGTAGCTTCAGATGATCAACAAATTGTTAAGTTCTTGAAAGCCTTCTGTAATAATTTAAACAATACTGTGGAGATTATAAAAACCAAAATTTTCCCAATTAATCTAAGGATTAAGGTGCAAAAAGAAATTTGAGGCCCGTTTAAATAAATGCAACAAAATTCTAAATAAAATTATAAGCAAATTCAGCACATTATGAAATGCCTGATTGTACTACTGCAAATCTGAGAGTATTTTTTTCCTAAAAATATAAAAATACTTCAATATGAGGTCTCAGTGCCTCAGTTTGCTCATCTTGAACCTATGAAAAATGATTGTAGGTCCTATTTTATATATTAACCCTATTAAAATGTCTGAATATCTTTAAATTACTTAGAAATTTTATTTTAAGGTTCAGAGATCATTGCAGAAGAGAAGATGGAAAGACTTTAAGAATCAGAGGGGTTGGATGACCACAGGGAAACCTTCCAGACAGCTTGTTATTTACTTATCTGAACTCACAGCAAGATGACAACATGCACAAATCTTGTGAAAACCCAAGCTAGACAAAGTTCCAGCGTAAACATGGGCAAGTCGGTAAGAAATCCAAACACCACCTAAGGAACTTTGGGCAATTGACAACTACTGGCTGGGGAAAAAACAATGTCTTGAAGGGTCGGGACTCTTGGTGGGCCCAGTAGATGTATCCACACCAAGCAAAACTGGGGGACATGGGTCATACTCTACAGGCCATGTTATATATGTAAGAGAGTTCATTGAATTGGGCTGGGGTCAACTGTAAGAGTCAGAGAGGGGAGAAGATCTAAAAACCACCACACTATATTGTATGAAAATCACAAAAATTCAATACCAAAAGAAACAAAGACCCATTATCGAACTAATAAAAAGAAATGTTATAAATAACATCTCAGTGAACAGCAGTACCCTCCATATGTGTTAATAATAATTAGTTTAATTTTGTCTATTTAAACATCCATCAAAATGGCTTTGAACTTGGCAGTATATGATTAGAACTCCTTACACTCATGGATTTAACCTCTCCAAGTGTGACATTTTTATAAATACAGATATGTAATGGAACTTGTGCTGGAGAGATTCAGTTGTCAACTTGAGACACCCAGGAAGAGGGAACCTCCCTTGAGCTCTGTGGGCCTCTCTGTGAAGTATTTTCTTGATTATGGAGTGATATGGGAGAGTCCGGTCCACTGTGAGCCATGCCTCAGCGTAGGTGGTTCTGGGTTGTATAAGGAAGCAGGCTGAGCACGGGCCAGAGGAGCAAGCCTGTAGTAAACATTCTTACATGATCTCTGCTTCTGCTTCCAGATTCCTGCTCTAAGTCCCTCTTCTGACTTTCTGCCCTGTCTTCCTTCAAAGATGAACTGTGCCTTAGAAGTGTAAGATGAAATAAACACTTTCCTCCTCAAGCTGGTTTTGATCCGAGTGTTTTATCACAGCAACAGAATCCAAAGTAAGACAGTGCTTTTCTCTTAGAACCTATTAACTAATTGATATAATGCTTTACATATTATCTAGTATATTATACACACAATAAACATAAGCCTAAAATCATCATAAACGACTATAATTAATATCAAAGGCAATGTTTAAATTCATTAGTCATAAAGATTGTGTGCTTTGAGAACAACCAGACACTAATACAGAAAAGTCTTCTATGAACCAAAGAATTATGTATGTACATTTGAAACACACAGTGTTATTCTAAGCTGTGAAACACTGTAAACATTCAATTTAGAATCTGGAACATGTTATCATTGCTATTTTTCAGTTTGTAATAAAAATTCCTAATAATGAAATTTCACAAAAAGGAAGAATGAAGACTCATTGCTACTAGAAAGAAACTAATACAATTGTCATTATTAGCAGATTATATCTTTGCCTCGCTAAGAGATAAACCCAAGACAATAAATGAAAAAGAAAAATGGACTTACCAAATAATTTCTTATGATTGATAAATGAATATAAAAAATTAGATAACTGCCATACTGCTATGGATTGTATTATGTTCCCACATAATTCATACACTAAAGCTCTAACTCTGATCTAATAGAATGAATAGATGGGCCTTTGGAAAATAATTAAGTTTAGATAAGATTATGGGGAGGATGTCCTCATGATGAAATTAGTATCTGTATAAGAAAAAAAAATACAAAAGAATGTTTTGCTTTTTTGGTTTGTTTTTGTATACTTTCTCCATCTTCTACAAGTGTGGATTTGGTATGGGTTGTCCATAAGCAAGGAGGAGATCCCAAACCAGAAACACTAATGTTATATATCTTACTCATATATTTCTAATTTCCCGAAATGTGAGAAAATAAATATTTCGTCAGTGTAAGATAAATATTACAACTACGTTCTTAAAATACCCTGACAAAAGCAATTTAAGAGAGAAAGGATTTATCCTGTCTCATAGTCCGAGCACACAGTTCACTACAGCAGGGACATTGTGGCAGTAGCTAGTTAAAGCAGCTGGTCACATCACAAGCAGAAAACAAAGAGTGAGGAATGCTTTCCACTGCTCAGCTAGCTTTCTCTGCTTTATACAGATCAAGATCCCCTGTCCAGGGAATGACTCCAGAATTAATAGAGTCCATTTCACATCAATTAACATAATCAAGAAAATCCTCACTCCCCGTAGTGATGTCCAGAGCCCCATCTCCCAGGTGATTCTAGGTTTTCTCAAGTTATCACTTTGCACTGTCACAGCTCTTTTCCTTGTCAACTGGGTACCCAAACACATCTCTTTTAAGCCATAATTTTCCAGACTTTGTCCTAACAAGGTCACAACTGTGTTATAAAGTACAATGCATTTAGTACAACATTAAAAGACCTCATGGTCTCCAACAATTCCAACATTTAAAAAATCCAGTTTCTTAGTTGTGATCACCTAGACAATAAAACAAGTTACATACTGTCACAGAGTAAGCACTTTTTTTAAAAAAGGAAGGAATCAGAGTATAACTAGGAATTGTCACTCCAAAACAAGACCAAAATTCAATAGAGCAAAACCAAATCCTGCAGTTATATAATGATTGGCTCATTTAAATTAACTGGGCTCCAAAAGGCTTAGGTATCCCCACCTCTCCAGGTATGTGACCTTCTCTAACCTAGGCCAGTTCCAATCTACACCAGTCACTCTCTTTGGTGGATGTCCCAGGGTTCTGGAATCTCCAGTATTCTGGGATCTTCATTGACACTAGGTTTCATCTTCTCAGTGTTACAGAATGGTTTCTTGGAGTCTCTTTGCAGGGGCTCCCACTCTGCTATACATCACCTGGCCTCAGACACTCTCAGAAATCAGGGAGCAAGACTTCATGACTCTTCAACCTTACATATTTGTGCTTCCAAAACTATACCATATGTATGATGCTACCAAGCTATGTGAGCCTCTGCTTTTTGCTCCTGTTCTGGCCATCTCCTGCTACCAGGCCTCCTTACCACAACAGACTCTAATCCCCCTGGAACCTGGAACTGGAACCGTAAACTCAAATAAACTCTTCCTTCTATAAGTTGCTTTGGTCAGTGTTTTTATCATAGCAAGAAAAATGTAACTAATACAGAAGTTTGTATCAGAGAGGGGGCTGTTGACTTTAAAGAACCTGACCATCTGGGGTTTTGGAGGGATGTGGAAGATTTTGAAAGTTTGGACTAGAAAAGTGGTTGATTTCCATAAGCAGAGCTTAATGGGCTATTCTAGAAGGAGCATGGGAGAAAGTTGTAGTTGTAGTTGAGAACAATGTAGTTGTAGAGGAAAATAAAGATATGGGCTATTTTAGCAAAGAGTTCAGCTGGAGTCTGTACACTGCCTAAAAGCTCACTTGAGGCTAATTTGAATAGCAATAGATTAATTTCTTTGGCAGAGGAAATTTCAAGACAGCGTAACATAAAAATGGTGACCTGGCAATTAATGGTGAATATTATACAGATCTATAGTGAAAAAGAACAAATGGGGCAGAAAGAAATGTACCATGTACAGTTTGATTGAAAAAGAGCATGCTGGAGCCAAGGTAGGTGCTGAAGAAGATTAGATGAGATTAGAGTGATTAAGGAGTGGCCTAGAGATTTTCACTTAAATAAAGGGAACAGTACCTTCAGGGCAAGACCATACCCTGCTAAGTCTCCAGTTAGTGAATGGAAAATACTGGAAGGGTTTTCTACTCTAGAAAACCACATCATAGAAAAACTGCTGGTAACGTGATTGAAGCTCACTAGAGAACACCCCAGGCCAATAGGCGAACTTGGCAGTGTCTTTCACATGGTGTTGGCCTTAAAGCATGAATGATTTAAGAATGAAGGGGTCATCAGTTTTTTCTCCATGGTTTTAGAGAGCTGCTGAAGCCAGAGCTTGCAGCAAGGGGGTTCCCTGCATAAGGGAGGCCCTGATAGGCCAAGGGACCATGACAGGTCATCACATGAAGCTATGAAGTTGAAGTCTGATTGACAGTGGAAAACTCAAGATGTTTGAGATGCCAAAGGTGAGAGATTTCTACCAAAGAGAGCTGCATACAGGGAATGGTATTAGCCCAAGGAGGAGATGTATACTGCAAACATCAGGGCCATCTAAGCCCTCTGGAAATAAAGCCCTAGTTGGTATACATGGAGCTGCAGGATTTTTATTTGTCACTGATTTTCAGTATTTACCTACTATGTGTCCATTTCTCCTTTTAGGAACTGGAATGTGTATTCAACTCCATTTTATACTGGAATTATGTAATTTGTCTAGATTTTACAGGAGCTTCCTTGAGTCTCAGAAGAAACTTTGGACTCTGGACTTTGAATAGTACTGAGACTTATAAAGACTATGGGTACTTTTAAAGGTAGACTAAGGGGGTTAGACAGATGGCTCAGTAGCTAAGAACACTGGTTGCTCTTGCAGAGGATCTGAATTCAATCTCAGCATCCACATGGAAGCTAACAACCAATCTTAACTCCAGTTCCAAGAAAATTCAGTGCCTTCTTCTGACCTCCATATGCATTGCATGACACAGGTACACCTACGTACATGCAGGCAATACACTCATATACATAAAATAAAAATAACCAATAAAATATTTTTAAAAGGTAGACTAAATGCATTTTGCATTTTATATGGTCATAAACCTATGGGGGCTTGGGAGTAGAATGTGGTGGTTTGAATGAGAATGTCCCTCATAGACTCCAAGTATTTAGACATTATTTACTGTCGCGCCCGCCTCGTCCAGCAAGGAAGACGCGACCCCGGACTCTTCCAAAAGCAGTTTATTCAGGAACCTTGAACAACCTTTTGGCTTTTTAACTTTCTAACTTCTTCTTCCCTCTCCTTACTGCTTCTCCTTCTCCCTCCCGGGGAAAGCCCGCCACAGAGTTACATTCCCTCCTGCCAGCCAACCCCAAACTACCACGTAGTGAAAGCAGATAGGCGCACACAGGCGGAAGCAGGGCCAGACCTCAGCCACAGCCAATTATGGAGCTGTTTGCTCCAGAGAGCACCCACCTTGGGATGGTGGGAGGCGGGAGCAGGCGCCATCTTTAAGACGCAGCAATCCGCGGCTCTCTACAATTTCCCCCTGTTGGTGGCACTGGTTTGAGGAGGCTTCAGGGTGTGTGATCATGCTGGAGGAAGCACATCATTAGGGGCAGACTCTGAGAGTTCTTAAGCCCTGTGAGATTTTCTGTCTCTCTGCTTCCTGTTGTTATAGTGCCAAGACTCCTGGGGAGGATCACTCAGATTCCAGATGCTCCAAATAAGCCAAATGTATTAACTGGCCAGTGACTGCACTCTCTAGGCCCAGATCTAGAGAACCAGTGCTGACTCAGGAGAACAGAACTTATAAAGCCTCCTGATGGACCAGGTGGTTATACAAGATTATACAGACATGACATATATGTTCCTGCAGTAGGCATGTCATTTTTGTTCCTGTGGTAGGCAGGCAAGTAGCTACAGAAGCTAGTTAAGCATTAAGCAAGACAGGTAAGCATTAGGTAAGATAAGCATTAAACAAGCTGTTATAAAACCTGTAAGACTTTAACTGAGACTTTCCAGATTCTGTGGAGGTATTTTTCTTTGGTTAAGTCTTCCTGAAACAGCTCTGTGGCTAAACTCTTCCTAAAACTGCCTGCAGCTCATCAAGGCAGCAGCCTTACACAAAATGGAGGGCCTTAGGCCATAACACTGTGCCTGCTTAAAGATGTGAGTCTCTGCTTTCTGCTCCTTTTCTGGCCACCAGGCCTCCCCATCGTGATATACTCTAATCTCCCTGGAACCTGGAACCATGAGTTCAAATAAGCTCTTCCTTCTATAAGTTGCTTTGGTTGGTGTTTTCATCATAACAACAGAAAAGTAACTAATATAACACCTTTCCTATCTCTGATGGAGATGTATGGAGTGTAAGGAGTGAAGTGAAACCTTTGGTTCACTGGAATAGTTAATGAAGGCTAGCTGGGGCTGAAAATCAGCTATGATTGGTAGGAGATAGGCATCACTGAAGTGAAATAGTCTGGGATGTATTTTCTCAGGATCCATACACAGAAGCTGTGTTCCAGACGGTCCAAAGCAGCACTTCAAGTTGGAAGCCAAAGTGGCCAATGTGTACGAGTCTCTCATGTGGTGCCAGTTTTGAAGGCATGAAGGGGTCATAGAAATCAGCTGAGGCTTGGCACTGTAAGAGTTCAGGAGAGGCCATGATGAAGATGCAGCCTCAGTTGAAATGGAAATCTCAGGATTAAAAGGATCATGGAGAGAAGCTGAGGTTAGACACAATGCAAGGGTCAAAGTCCCCAAAGAGGCCAGTAGAGGCCATTGGTAAAGATACAGGATCAGTTGCAGTGAAGACCCCAGCACATTAAAGATGCCAGGACTGTAGAATGACCGCCAAGGACAGTAACAGGTATATAGAGAAGATGGGGCCTAAGCCTAAGAGACAACCTTTGACTGCTGTGAACCAGAGCTGGAGAACCAGAGCTGCCCAAGCTCTTTGGAACTCAGAAAATTGTAAGTGAATCCCAACTGTCATACAATGAGCTATAAGATTTTAGAGCTACTGCTGATTCTTATTTTTTCTCTAAGTGTTACATTTTTTTTACTTTGGTTCGTCCTTCTTGGAATAAGAAAGTATATAATATATTTATTTTTCAGGAGCCCACAGTTGAGGGATTTTGGACTTTTAAAAGATATATTGAACTGTTAAAACACTAGAATGCTTTAAAGACCGTGGAACTTTTAAAGTTGCACTATGATTAACAATAGAATATTAACAAGAGGTAGTGGGGATAAGAAATGAAAAGGTTATGGCTTAAAGTGATGTGATTATGTGTCAAGCTGACCAGTGGTCAGTTGTGCTGGATAGTTTGTGATCTGGGAAGAAGGACTGTCAACTGCAAATTTTCCCCACTCACAGCTTGACCTGTGACCATGTCCATATGACTGTTTTGACACATGGTCTCCCTGTAGTTCCAGATGACCTGGAAATTGCTATGCATACCAGGATGGCCTTCAGCACACAGAGATCTTCCTGCCTCTGCCTTCTGAGTGCTGGGATTAAAGGTGTGTGCCACCACACCCAACTAAGTATATTTTCTTAATTTCTAGTTGATATAGAAAGGCCCAGCACACTGTGGGAGGTGATATCCCTAGGTGGGTGGGCCTGGGCTTCATAAGAAATTCAACTTTCTCTTGTTTTCTACACTTCACTTCGGTCAGTTGTGTCCTGTGTTCATCCTCACCTCCAGTTCTCATGGATCATTGTGGAAGAGAGGGTAGAAAGATTGTAAGAGTCAGGGATGATACATGACCATAAAGAAACTGTGTCTTACAAGTTCCTGGAAACTTGCTCATATGAATTTGCAGCAACGATGACAGCATGAACAAGACCCATGTAAATTTAATCAGATAAAAACCATCATAGAGCTGGGGAAATGGACAGGAATCCTAAGTTTGGTAAAGGAACTACTGGCAGCTGACAACTGCTGGATGAAAAAAGAGTTGATCTTCTTTAAGGTAGTGATGCTAGACAGGCTGAAGAGGCTCCAGTGTATGAACTCATGCTGAGGGACATCTGGGTACACAAACTTGACTCAATAGGTCTTTAACATATATGACAGAATGCATGAAATCCTGTGAATGGGCTATGAAGGGGTTCTATTATGGGAGGGGCTTGGAATACTATTAAGATGTATTTTAAGAAACCCACCAAAATTTGATTAAAAATTTACATTGAAAAGAAAGGAAAGAAGATAGCTGAACAAACTAGAAGGAAATCAGAAATCAAAGCTCCTCATGGTCTCTATTTCAGTCCTGTGTACAGGTTCCTGTCTTAAGTTCTGCTCTGACTTCGGTTGATGATGGGTTGTGACTATCATGAAATAAAACCTTTCCTTCCCAAGTTTCTTAAAAAAAAAAAAAGAAAGAAAAGAAAAGAAAAGAAAAATGGCGGTCAGAAGAGGGCATCAGATCCCCTGGAATTAGAGTTACGGACAGTTGTTAGTCACCATGTGGGTGTGGGATCCAACCCTAGGTTCTCTGTAAGAACAGCCAGTGCTCTTAACTGCTAAACCATCTCTCCAGTCCCAACTTTAAAAACAAAACAACTAAAAAAAAAACTTCTTTGTATTCTTTTGAGATAGGATCTCCCTGTAGTCCAGCTGGCTTGGAACTTGATATATAGACCAGGCTGGGCCTCCATCTCACAAAGATCCACCAGCCTCTGCTTCTCCAATCTCTGATTAAAAGTATGTGCCACCAGACCCAGTCCTTCCCACTTTTCTTTTGTTCAGATTCTCTTATCTCAGCAACAGAGAAGTAGACTAGATCATTCTCTAAAACCTAACAAAAAAGATTGATAGTTTTAGGACAAAGAATAAGGATAAATGTTCTCATGCTCCTCCCAGGCCCACACAGAGCACCTCTTCCTCAGTGTTTCTCTGGGGCAACCTAGGGTTTACTACTCAGAGCCTCACTGAAGTTTTAACTTGGGAATGGGATTCCTTTCATTCTAGTTTTCCTGGTTTTCTGTGACTCCCTGATTTGTCATTTTAATAATTGTTATTTTAATGGTTTAGTAAACATTATTCCATTGGATTCTCATATTCACCTGCAAAAAATTAATGCAAGTGTTACAGAGGCCATCTGCTTTGCCCAAACTTTGGAAGTATGATTCTATAATGAGTTAAATGCAAACTTCCTTGAAGTAAAGATGTTGGAGAAAGGCTCGAGAGGCCTCACACCATATGCCTATGTCATTCTCACTTATGGGTATGTGTGAGCTTCCACACTGGCTTGCTGGGGAGGCTGTAAGATAGCACCTCAATGTAGACAGCTTAAAGCAATAGAGGCTTCTTCTTTAATTGTCCTGGAGGGCAAAAAACTGAAATCAAGATAGCTGCTGAGTTATCCTTCCAGTACTGGATCTAGGGAAAAATTCTGTTTATGTCCCATCATCTCTGGAGTTGCTGGGAGTTCCTTACATTCCTTAACTTGAATGTGCACCATTTCCACTCTGTCTCTCTTGCTAAATTCTATTCTCCATGCTTATGCCTTTTTTTTTTTCTTTTAGCTGCTTTGTTGCTGCTGAGCTGGTGATTGAACCTAGGCTTGATGCATGCTAGTCAAAGATTTTACCACTAACTCACACCCCTTCTCCACCATCTCCTCTTTATATAAAGACGTCTTTCATTCTCAATTAAGGGCCATGCTACTCCAGCATAATCTCATGCTAATTCATTTTTATCTACTACAATCGTATTTCAAAATACTATTAAATCCCGAGATTCTGTGAATTTTGGAGGGCATTATCTAACCCAGTTCATCCTTTGCCACCAGCCCTGTCTCTTCTACTCTTGTTTATCTTGAATCATTGCTTGTTGAGTCACACTGGGTGACTTGAATCAATGCTTTTCCATCCTATCTTATTATCTTTGCCTGCTACTTTCCTGCCTGCATACTTTCCTCACTCCTGGATGGTACTGATTTTTCACCGATTTTTCTAGACTTCACACTACCCCTAGAATTTATACTTCTTTGGATCTGCTCCTGGATTTCTATCACAATGTTTGTCCTACTTACACCACCCCACAAAGTTGGAGCCTGGTTTTAGTATCATACTAATATATTTATAAAGGATAGGGATACGAAGCCATAGCTAATATTTTGAAAAAATTTTCTATATTCCATCTATATTTTATTTACTTCTAATCCCCTATAATAATTGCTAGTCTAGTGTTGTTTATTTATTGAAGCAGAAACCGGAGGGAGGAAAAGTATCATATATTTGAGAAAAAAAAAGAAAAAAAAAAAAAACTTTGGGGGGAACTCCCAGACCCAAGCGTCAAATCACTAAGCTCTAAGTTGAATGATTCAAACTGCAGCAGCTTTGCTATAAGCCAGATTATACGGTAAATGAAGGACTGGTGTTTACTGTCCTTGCAAGGAAGGAAAAAAAATCCTTCTGATCTGGTGGGAGAATTATAGTTGAGGCGTCTTGTAGGGGAAAAAAGCATATGAGAGGGAGGAGAGAGTGAAGGAGAAAGAAAGGAATGTAGGAAGGGAGAGAGATATACATGATCTTTATACTTCAAGAACTCCACGGGTAGAAAGCTTCTTTGAATCACACTTTATCTCTGATGAAAAGGTCTCAAAAACTACAAATGAGACATTCTTCAATGGCTGGAGGGCTTGGGAAGCCTGAGGCTGAGAAGGGAAGTATACTGTGTTCTTTTGATGTAAAGGCAGTGGACAAAGATGTGAGATATAGATGTAGCAGAGAAAGTGCTGGGCACCAAGAGATCAAAGAGAAACCAGCCCTGCATTCAAGAGGACAGTCCTCCCCAAGCGGGACAAAACAGGAACCAACACTCTTGGGGTAAGGACCAGAAGACAGTTATGCCAGAGAATCCCAGAAAACCTGGCAGCTATGTAACAGACACTTAATATTATGAGTATTTGTGCTTCTTTTTATTTACTTTTTTCAATCGTTAGCTGATTATAGTTTGTCAGCAGGTTGGATATATTAATATACAATGTTAAAAGTTACATTTCTTTAAATCTATGCTGTGATGGAACATTTCAAATAATTCATCTGATTAGGATATAAACTCCCTTCTCTTTATTTCCTGTTTTGTGAACAATTGTAAATGGCTTCAAGTAGAGAATTTCATAGAGAGTTTTTGCCTTACTATCTATTGGTCCTCTGTGCCGTATCTGTGGGTTAATCAAATCACTTACTTTTCAGAAAGAGTGAATTTATTTCTATTTTTTTGACCAAGTTTCTGAGCTAACTTGAAGGTTGATCTTTAACCGGGCCTTAATCTGGTTTATTGTGACCCCAAACTCTTACCCTCTCTTTGTGCTACTCTGTTTTCTAAAGCTAACCAGTCAAGCATGGTGATACTTCTCGGTATTAATTTTTAAGCTGTGGAGTTCTCCAAGGATACAACTGGGAATGTTGCACTTTAAAACAATGATCTTGAAGCCGAACTGTACTCTCACATTTTCAAGTTTTCAAAAGATATTAAGCTATTCTGAAGTCCTGAACTACCAGAGACTTACAGATAAAGTACAAGAAAGACTTCAGGATTCAATGTGGACGGACAGAAATAGGGCAAATGAACTTTGACTAAAAGCAAGTAATGCAAAGCTACATCGTACTCAGAACGTTGCAGGTTCTAAGATATCAGTTCATTCATAATGCAAACCATTCATTAACCCCATTCATAAAGCTCTTATATAACAAATATTATCAAGAAAAGTGGAATTAATAACAATGAATTCCTTGACCATCCTTTGTCAAGTGCAGAGTTATGGTATCTTATATATGCTATTTTATTAAAAACCCTTACACAGCCTTTTTCCTCCCACTGCTTTATGTCAAGGTTGCACCGAAACCAGTACTTCAAGCCTAGCACAATGTTGTGTCAACACTCAGCCCTTCACCTACTGCATCTCCTGCCCTGCACTGAATATTGGTATTTATTGGTATACATAAAATCTCCTGGTTACTTGGTTATTGGTGTATGTGATTTCTCCTTGTTATTTGGAGCATTTCAGCCTGCATCTGTTCATGAAATAATATCAGAATAATAAGAGTTCAAAGGAGACAGAATTAGAATAAATCTAGGTCAAGCTACTAAAATTGCCAAAGCTATAACATCTAAGAGTAAGCTTTTAATTATGGGTTCATGATTAAAGCTGGTACAAAAATCTTGAATGGTTCACAAAATCCTAGAAGTCTAGAACTAAGGACTAGAATGCTGGCTTCTGTGAAGTTCCGCATATGAAAAGGGATACTCTTTGCCAAATGAGAGAAAACTCTCAGAATTATGCTACTACTTTTAAGCGGATGGACATCAAGAATATCAAGGTTCTTAGTTTTGTTGAATTTGTCAGACACTTCTCAACAGTGAATCTCAGGCTTTAGACCCACCATCTGCATCCCCTCATAACAGATCTCTACATTGAGCCTCTGTTGAGCACCTCCTTTTAAGCCGGACTTACTCAGGATTTACCATGCTCAGGGCTATTTTGGGGTGTTTTGTTCCTTCCTCAGTCTCTATCACTTTGGGCTCTTTCAATCCATGGCAGGGACTTTGTACTTGCTCCTTCTTTCTAATACTAGCAGTCACCACTCTCATTTTATGTATTTATTTTTGCTGTTGTTCTACTAAAACCTTGTTGAGGGTCAATACTGTTTCTCCAAACTAAATCATCTCATATGTAACACTACTGGGTAGATCCAACTGCTAAGGAGCAACTACCTTCTTCCTTCCTTCGGTAAATGACCAGCTCAGATACTGCAATGCAATATAATGCTTCCTGTTTTTCCTTATCATTTGAATCATCTGAAAGAGCCATTTGTATGTGACACAGCTTAGACTTGTAAGGGTGCCTGCTGGAACCTATTACTTTCAGTAAGAAAGAAAACAAAGTGCACAATGATTTTTGTTAAAGAAAATTTTTATCAGAACAGAAGATTTTATGAATTAAAAGGGAGGTTCCAACTTGAGTTTTATCTAATTTATAATCTGAATTAAATATGAGATAAATCTCAGCTTTAGAGATTGTTCAAGGGATAGTTGGAGTCTGAGCTGCAGAAAAATGGAGCTTCCTTTAATAAGTTTGTGGAAATTCCAGAAAGCTTCAGACTCAGGATTAGTCTAGGGGTTCAGCTTCATAGCCAGCTGAAGTACGAATCAGGCTGGTGATGGTTCCAGCAAGCTTGATGGGAGTCAGGAGCCTGTGATCAGGAAAACACAGGGAAGTGTAAATCAAGTGAGTAACCAGGAGATTTCATGTATACCAATAATGGTATTCTCATTCCTGTTTCCTTTTATAATCTCGCTCAGGGAGTAGTGTGGTTGGGTGTTTGGGTGACTTAACTGGCTGCCAGTGGAATGAAAAGTAGAATAATATAGTATATAAGGTCCAATATTTGTGTCATGATAACAGGCTAGAGTGGAAAGATGAAGACAGATTTGCCACTGATACTCTGCATCTTTCTTCTCAGCTGCACCTCCATAAGTGACATCTCATCTCATTGCTGGTGTCTACTGCTGTCCTTGTTAGAGAAAGAAGCATATTGCTGAGTGGATCCTGTTAGTGATATTGTATAGTTTTCATTATGGGGCTAAGTTCCCTATGTCATCTGGATTCAGCATGAACATCCAAGAAACTGGTGATCTCTAAAATAAATCACACTACTTCTGCAGAAAGCTGCTCTAATCCGGCTACATACAGTATCCGGTGACTGATCCCATAACAGGTTCTGAGGCTACTATTTCAGGTTCCCTGTCTTCTGTCTGCTAAGCCATCTCCTGCCTATCCCTCAGGCTCAGCTCAGGCTCACCACCTGGAGGCCTTCCATAGCTAGTGCTAAGGAGGGACTGTAACATCACCCCTTCAGGGTCAGTACAGCTGGAAGAACGTTGAATTTCAATAAGAAATGAATTATCTTGGGTGATTGAGCCTGCCAATTATTTCTATAAGTAATCTATATATTGTTTTCATAGGAAGTGAGAAGCGCATATTGAGTCTTGCGAAGTTTTTCTTTTCACTGTTGCAGAATGCAATAAATGGTTACATGCAAAAATGTCCTTTCTTTTTAGTACCTACAGCGTCAATACATGTTTTGGGCACCACATCCTACCCCCTAGAAAGTGTCTAAAAATTGTCTTTTAGGCCCTTAAATATCCATTATGCAGAATGAAGCCGTCACAGTGCAGGTGCACCACCTGGCTGCCTCCTCACTTCTCACTTCAACTACTTTTCCAACAAATTGGAAAATGACCAGGTTCTCTAAATTTTCTCCAAACTCCAAATATGTCACTCAGAAACTGCTGAGGGCTCCATGGTGAATGGTTTTTCCCTCGTGAAATTTATGCCTTGATGTTGAAGATTAAACCACATTAGGTCAACACACACTTTGGGTTCCTTTACACAGTGATGCGCTGACTTTTCGGGATGATAAAATTTCCAATCTCCAGTATTGGAAAGGCTCAGAGACTTAAAATTTGTAGAACAAATGTGGAGGCGAAGTGCAGGACCAAACCTCAAACAAGATGCATTCTGAGCTTGCCTGTGACAGAAATGCAGCTTCCTACCAGAGGGAGCGGCTGTGCTGCAGTGTGCAGGATGAGCCACATGGTAAGGGAGAGTCATTGGACAACCTCACAGGTGGCCAGTGAGCAAGCAAGCTTCGTTCATTTCCTTGCAGAAACACCACCCATCGAGTTTTGCTTCTCTAGAGACACTTCCACTTCGTTCCACCTAGTGAAAGCGGCATCTCATAAATACAGGTCCTCAACAGTGTGAGCCATCCTTTGGGACCCACTAAAAGTCTTAGTTCTTCAGACCCTGTAAACTCAGAGGGTAAGCACTAGCTCATATCCCCTAAAAATCATATCCACAATTCACTAAAAAGATTGTGGTGAAAATGCTGAGGTCTAATCATTTTCTAGTGCTTGGGAGCCCTCCCCCCGCGCCCACCCCTCGTAGTAGCACAGCATGGATAGAGGGACCTGCAGTATGTTGTACCATAAATGAAAAGTGCACTCCCGATTTTGGCATAGCAGTTACTTTCGCAACACATGTATAAATGCACACTTTAACCATTTCAGTCACTAGTCTACAGTCACTAGTCTACCGTGTTGTAACAAAGTGTGTTTTGTACAGTAAACATTATTTTGAACAAGGAAACAGAACCACTCCTATGTTCTTAGAGTCTCTTAATTTTTGGCAAATTTGTTCTAGACCTGTTCTAATTTAAATTAAAGATGCTTTGGCTTTGTAATACGTTTATAATCATGAAAATTTTAAGGTCCGAACACAGAGCTAGCTCTTCCCCAAAGAATGACCCCCGGTCTTTCACAGAAAGGGAGAAGAATTTCTAACATTTAACTTTAGGAGGCATTATATATAAAACAGACCCTCTCTGAACTCTTAGTGTTCGCCCCGCCCCCGTCAGAGCCTTCATCTGTTTGGATGACCATATTTCCACTAAAAAAATGCCAGAAATGGAGAAGAGCGATGCCACTTCCTAGTGCCACGGCCTGTTCTGCCCTTTAGCCAAGCAGTGCAGATCCTGGAAGACCTTGGACGGCAGGGGCAGGGAGGAGATAACATCTCCAGTAATTACCACTAGTCTAAGGAGGTAGCTGACCCTTGGCGTGCAAACGCCAACCGCGGCATCGAAAATAAATTATGGGCCGTCGCCCCCGCGGAGCTCCAGGAGAGCCAGGAAGGGCCTCGGCGGGGTAGGTCGGAGGCCGGATGCCGCTGCCTCGCAGAGCCACTCGTCGCTGTCCATACAGATGAGCTCTGGGGCTGACACCGGCCGGCAGAGTCAAGGAGGAGCGAGGGAGGCAGAGGAGGCGCGGAGGAAGGCTGCCGAGCCGCGCACTCGGCTTTGACGTCGCCCGGCTGCGGCTAGCAGCATCGCGCTCTCAGCACGTAGCGCACAACGTGACCACACACAGCCTTCCTCCCCGGCAGCCCGGCCGCCTGCACTCCGCCTCGGCCGCTTCGTCGTCGCCCGCCCTTCAGTCGCCTCCGCCGGCGCGCAGCCCCCAGCGCCAGTCCAGGGATCCCGGGCGAGCGTGGGGCCCCGGGCGCTCCGCCGCCCAGCTCGGGCACCTCTGCCGCAGCTGCGGCCCGAGCGGCGGCCACGCAGCCGGGGTACCCTCCGCAGGCGGCCGCTCCCCCGGTCGGCTCTGGATGCCAGCACTCCGTTAGTCCGGCCGGGGAACCCCTTCCGCGGCTCCCTCATCTAAACTCCCGCCAGTCCCGACCGCCCCCACCCCCTCCACCTGGCGGGGGCGGCGCGGGAGCGAAGAGGACGCGCACGGTAGCGGCGGGCACGCGTGGACCGGTGTGCGGATCGCCTCTGCGCTCGGCATCCTCCCTATCTTGCAAGTGGCGCTGCCTGGACTCTGCTTTCTGCTCCCGGGGTTGGTGCGGCCAGCCGGAGCACCCTGTTTGCCGGCGGGCCGTTCAAGGCTATCTGGAAGAGCGGTGGTGGCCGCGGCAGAGGCTGGTGCCCGGCGAGCTCCAAACGCGCACTCCAATCCCGCTTGGACCCTTTCGTCCTCCTCTCCCCTCCTCCTGCCTCTCCTCCCCATCCTCCGTTTCCCCGGCCCCACTCCTCCTCTTCCTCCTCCTCCTCTTCCTCCTCTCCCCGCTCGGCGATGCGAGTCTGTGTCGTGTAACAGGATTGGCGTTGCAATGGCAACTGATGGAATGGGGGAGACGGCAGGGCTGGGGGCTCCGGACTGCGGGCGGGCGAGCCGCTGCCGCCGCTTGACGCTCCTCTGGGGACCTTCGCGAGTTACTTTGTAAAGGCGAACCCAGGCGAGGGAGCCCTGCCTCGAGCCCCGGGTCAGAGGCCACTTCCTGCTCTCCTCTCCCGCTGTCCTAGCCGGGTTCGCCCCGCGCGGCGCCCCCGGGGCCCCTGCCCGCTGCCGGCGCTGCGGAGCCCGGAGCCCGCTTCCCCGAAGAACACTTCTCGCGGCTCCGCTTCCCATCACCGCCCCCTGCTCCTCCCCGGCGTCTGCGATTTTCCCAGGCGCCCGGTGTGAGTGCAGCGTGCGTGTGAGTGCGTGTGTCGGGTATTGTGTAGTGGGAGTGTGTGTGCGCGCGTGTGTGCATGAGTGTGGGGTGTGCGGGGCTCCTGCGCTCCGCTCGCGGCCGCCGCCGGGGAAGGACAGACGGACCGAGCGTCTTCGTTTGGAGAGCGGATACTGGGCTCCTCGGCTCGGCCCGGGTGCGAGTGGAGCGCGCCTGGCTGGTCGCCGGCCTCCGGAAGGTCCCACTGCGTCCCCCCTGGGCTGGATATGTTCATGTTCACGTGAAGATGGATTTAGTATACGGTCTCGTGTGGCTGCTGACAGTCCTCCTGGAGGGGATCTCTGGCCAAGGAGTGTACGGTGAGTGGAATCGCGGCGCTATCGTGACCTTGTGATTCCTAGGCAAGATAGGCTGCTGAGCTAAAATGCACGACTCGCGTGGCGCTGGGGCCCCTCCTGGCGTGGCATTTGATTTACACTTCATCACGTTATTGGGAGCTGGAAGGAGGCAGCGAGCGCGCTGCGGATTGGGCTGTGAGCGGCTCCCCCGGCGCCTTGACTGGGGTTTGGAGTTGGGTACAGCAGAGAGCATCGCACTCCTGCGAACAGTGGCTTTGCACTTGATTTATCCCCGCGGGGAAACTCGGACACCAGCTGTCCTGGATTTAATGGTTTGGCTGCTGGCATGCCGTGCTGTCGGTGCCGCGATTTCCCTTGAAGTGAAGCTTGGAATGTGACCCCAGTGAGTCCCTGCAATCCCTGAGGTGTCCCCTCTCCAGGCTCGTCCCTCCTTTCCATTTTTCCCCCCTCTTTCTCAGAATGTCTACAGGACTTGATTTTCCAGCTCAGGAAGTGGTGTGACAGTTGAGTTGCGTTCTGCACCAGCCATTGCCAAGAACACTGACTTGAGGGAAAATAGCAGGCAAGATTCTCAGTGCCAGACACAATTAAGGGACATGTTTGTGTGAATGGATGAGCAAATGCATGAATGAACTGACGGTGAAGTCCGCCCGTGTCTGCCCCAGGGCAGGACATCACTCACTGCAACCGGAACACAATCTCAGCTTTTCAGAAAACCCAGATCCAAGCTGCCTAGGACCTGGGCACGGGGAGCCTAATTAACTGGAAGGCTTCAGAAGTGCTCAAAAGCAAATTCAGGTTTCTTTTGCCTGTCAGCAGTTGGCACTCGGATTTAGGCACGGAAACACACACACACACACACACACACACACACACACACACGCTGTTGATAATGGCCTGAAATATCTTGTCTTCACCGGGACAAAGTGTAGTACCCCAGAAAAAAGGAAATTTTGTGTTCTCAAGGTCTATATGTGGAATAACGTTAAAGAGCAGCCTTAGAGGGAAGAGTAGACCAAGTCTGCCACAGCAACACCCCCGAGCCCCAGACACCTGGAATGTGTGTGGAGAATCCACTCTGCATTGCCTTTGGATTCAGTCTTGGATTTGGAACCCAGCACTGCAGGGCTAGGTCATTAGTTGCCAGACCAAAAGCATGAGTGTTTGTGAAAGTGTCAGCAATTTTCCTGCTGACCCCAGAACTGCCTGATCGGTGGTCGTGGATACCAGTAGACCTTGAGGCCTCAAACTCTCTGGGAATCCTGCAGTGTGCAGTGGGTGGGGGAGTGCAGCCGATTCTACCTGGGCCTTTACTGTGTGTTCTGCCCTGGACTGAGCAGTCCTGGGCGGGGGAAGGGTGCAGGAGGTGATCTCCAGCTGAGAGCATTTGTTCCTCCTCCTGCCACTCCCCCTTTCCTGTTTTCCTAGTTCCGTCTTTGGTTTGAGCGAAAAAAACCTCCACTTTCTCCCTCTGAGCATTTTCATTTCGCTTCTTCTAGCCTTCTCTTACCCATGTCAAAGCAACTTGCGAGACTGTAGCAGAGCCCCTCACACTAGTCTTGGTGGGTGTTGGCTCCCAGGAACTTGAATGCCAGAGAGAGATGATGAATCTTTTGAAAGCTTGATTGACACCAGGAGGTGGGGGCCTAAAGAGATCAGGCATTCATTCTAGTGTTCTTGTGACTCTGTGCGAGTCTGTGGTGACCCAAGAAACAGAAAAAGAGGTTGAGATTGTAGGGTTGAGGTTTGCTGCAGCGAATGCTTCCCCTGGAGCTGGTCCTTTGAATACCTTTATCCCATGCCTGACTTTGTATTTGTTTCTTAATGGTTCAGACCATCCATCCCAGCTCAAAGGAGTTTTTATTTTACTTTTAAAATTGTGTGAGATGGAGAGACAGGGTGGAGGGTAGAATGCTGGAACTGTAAAAATTAGAGAGGAATGAATGGTTCCGTGTTCCTGACACTTTCTGTCATTTGGGTTATTTAGGCAAATCTCTTGTTGGCCTGGAAGAAAGAGGATAAGGTTTAGCAGTGGAGTGTTGAGATATAAGATGCCACGTATGAATCAGTAATTAAAATAAAATCTTGCTTGTGTCACTTACCAGGAAAAGAGAATGCTGTTTCCACTAGTGAGTTGATCACCCTGTCTTTGTTTTTTGTTTTTTTTTTTTTAATTTTGTTTTGTTTTACTATGGATGTGTCTATTAGTCACTTCGCTAGGGATGCAGGTGGCTTTGTGTGAAAAACATTAATCAACAGCTCTAGCCATAATAAATGTCATGGCTTTTAGGTAGGTGGAACAAAGCATTTATATATTACTTTTCAAATCTGTTTCATAGATCTTTGGAGGTGGGCTCTCAACATATGGTCCCTAAGCTTCAGCCTAAGCATCATCCTGGAACTTGCTAGAAGTCCAATGTCAGGAGTGGGACTTCATTCGAAATTCACAAGTCAGGACTCAGAGGGTGAAACCTACAACCCTGCCCATCACCTCAGGCTAGCTCTGTAATGTGCTCTAAAATCAGAGAACCACTAATATGGACTTACAGTTCCATTGCCTGCCATGACTTGGAAGATCATAAACTATTTTATTTTTGTATGCTGAAGCATTTATAATAAAAAGAATAGATTTTTTATTTCATTGGCAAGCAATCAGTTGTAAAGATGTAGGTAGATATAATATTTACTGTAATGTTACATTGTTTTGAATATTTTACATGAAGTTATTTGGAAGGATTAAGTAAAAAGACTAAGAAAACTTTAAACAGAAATCTCAAAGATAGGAACTTGGCTTGTATAATAATGTACATGCCTCTTTCTCTTTATTTGTCTGTATCTGTCAGGTTGAAAACCAATTCATACTTCATACATGCTATTATTTCTTAACATTATCTCATAGTAACTTGGAGCAAGAGGAAATGAAAAAGCATTTTCTGGTTAAACTGGGGATTGCCTTTTACTCTGTTGTTCCTGGCTGAGAAACCTGAGCATAAAATTCAGATTTTAATTTTTAGTAAATTGAGAATATTTATTTTAATGCATGGATTATATTGTCTTGAATAATATAATATTCCTAATATTCCTATTATGTTCAATCAGCTTGGTGGTATGAGCAATAATTAAATGTACTCTTATAGATGTAAGAACTTGCTGACGTTAATCTTGAGTATTGCTTATCAAATTAACTGAACAATGTTTAACATTTATAAATGGTGTGACATTTGGATATAGGAGTTGTCCAACAACTGCCTGTCTACCTGCCAATAATAATTCTGATGGAATGGAAGTTTTTAAAGTGGCATTTGTCCTGTTGTATTCCTTCTGTGATTTGTGTCATATGTAATATTGCAGTAATATAAATTATTTATAAAATTTCTAAAATAAAAGTTACAGAAGGTTTGTGATAGAATAGCATAAAATAAGGCATGTAAACATTTAAAAATAATATTTTATTGATTATTTTTATTTTTTGTGTGTGGGTGCATTGTCTGCTTGTGTGTAAGTGCACTAGTGTTGTGCAGTGCTCGAGGAGGTCAGAAGAGGGTGATGGATCCCCATGGAAATGGAGTTATGGAAGGTTGTTAGTCACCATATGAATGCTGTGAACTGATCTATGTCCTCTGCAAAAGTAGCCAGTCCTCTTAATTGCTGAGCCATCTCTCCAGCCCCTCATGCAAACATCTTATAATGACCATTTTTTTTTGAGATACTACCCATTTGGAGTTATTAGTGTATATTTTAATTTTCTTTTTCTTTTTTGGGGAAGGTGTGGGGGCATTGAGACAGAGTCTGTCTGTAGTCCCAGGTAGTCTGAAACTTACTAAGTCGACCGACCACTGACTCTCACAGGGAGTTGCCTGCTTCTGCCCCCACCCTCACCCCTTGCCCCTTGGTGCTGATACTAAAGGCATGTGACATCACTCCTGGTCTATTAATTAACTTTTCTTAAGCAACTGATCCTACTATCTTGAATTTTAAAAAGCTATTTATATTAGAAAACTATGTCAGATACTCTTTAAGATTTTAGTTCTGTTTGAATTTTCTTTTTCTTTATATACCACTAAAATTAAAATGTCATTAAATGAGCAATGAGCTGATATCTCTTTTGGCATTATTAATGTGATGCCTTCACGTTGTAATGTGTTTGGATTAGATGTAGCATTAAGGGTCAGAATATAACTTCCAAAGACGTAAGGAATTCCTGAGGTACCTAGAGCAGGGCATTTCCTATCTGATTGTTTACTGGATATAATTGTTGATAATGCTTTAATATAACAAATCCTGTAGCCTTCTCAGTGGACTTGAACAACAACAAAAAAAAACAAAAACAAAAACAAAAAAAAAGGAAAAAATGCTACATTGGTCCACACTGTAGTTTTACTTCTGGGAACCATTTCCTTAGCTTCCAAGGAGCTTAATAAAACCTTATGATTACCTTAGCACAGACAAATATCCACTACAAAGGAAAACTTATACTAGGTCTAGATAGTTTTACTGGAAATAAATCAATTACTACGTGCTCTGAAACAGTTAACATGCTGTGTACAAAAAGCTTTCAGGATGTTAGAAGCAGTAAGTAGAATATGTTCATCAAACACATGTGCTTGACACATTAGCAGTCTTTATTAACCCAATTCAAGTAATATCAGCAAATCTCACACAATTTAAGCATGATCCCCTAGGCAGTAGCTGGAAGAGAAATGACTTGCTAGAATTGGGAACAAGGAGATAAGTAAGACAGGAAGGCTCTGGAAGAAATTTCCAACTGTCAGTGGGCAGAAGCTGATAAACACATTGATTCAAAGGATAAGGCTGCTTCTGAAGGTCGGTCATTCATTACACCCAGTCCCAGGATGTTGCCTGTTCATAGCAAAGTTATCCTAAGGTAGGCTGATTAGAATTCTGGCCAGTTCAGAGATACTGCTTTTGACTGAACCGTATTTAGGATGTCAGCCTGCAGAAGAGATTTCACTAAGTGCTGCAGAAGATGTTATATACAATCACCCCTAACCTTCTCCCTGCCTAATCTTCACCCCACTGTCTATAAACACCCATATGCAACTTTTGCATTGCTACCACTTCAGCTACCATCACAAAAAGTGTCTGGACTGCTTTTTGTATGTTAGGATTATATTTGGGGTATTTAGAAGTTTTTGGTAGTGAGATTAATGAAATTTAATATGACAAATAGGCAGATTATTTTATACAATGTCACCGTATATCATTGAAGTCCCAAAGTTGGCTAATAAATATTTTAGATTGAAGAGGTCATGGAATCACTTTATAGTGAATAAATCGGTGGTGAGATTGCCAGGGTTCAGAACCCTGGGAGTAAGAGGTGAAGACTTAGAGATTCGACAATTCTGGTGAATCAATGACACAAAAGAAATTCTCTGAAAGCATATTAATCTATATGCTTAATTTTGTTAATTATCATAATGACCCTTTAAATGTATTTTTTGTATCATGATTTTTGTTTTATAGTAGTGAACCACTTAAACATTTTCTTGAAAAGTGAAGACCAAGAAACTTTTTTGAAAGAGAATGCTTGACATTCTTTATAAAGTTATTATTTTAATGTAATTTGGATAGAGTTTATGGTGATGTAATTATGCACGAACATTGGGGATTACGTTTTATGTCTTATTAAGACACTCATGAGAACCCTGGTGTTGGGTTACTTTCCCGATATATAGGTGAGTCATCACACACAGTTTCTGCTCTGGTCGTCATGTTTCTGAAAGGGTCCTGCAAGATTTGGCTTCAGGGCTTGTTACGAAGGAAAGGGCACAGACAGATACCATGCTAATCCTAGAACTGAGCTTTAGAACTTGTGCTCTTTATCAGCTTAAGTTGTACTGTCAGCTGGGAGTTAAATTGGGCATGCTTTTCCTTACTCTCTGCATATTTTGTAGGCATCTTCAAAGTAATCTGTTGAATGAATTTCAAGTTTGAATAGTTGAACATTTTAGCTTCATTATAATTTTAGTAGCTGAATAGTCTCATAGAATGAAATTTCCTTTCTTTGCCTCAGTGACTGTCAGTGTAAATGTATTACTTGAATGGGTAAATGACTGCATTCATACAATTCTGTACCCCATTTTCATTTTCAAATCAAGTTAAAAAATTTTGACCCTATACAATGATAAATTTGTAAAAACAGACTTTAAGATATCCTTGAATCTAATCTAGAACACATTACTCTAGATAGTTGGAGGTCCTACGCTGTTTGTGAAATTTCTTTTCCAGAGTTTATGTCAGTTCTTTGGGCAGATATTTTCTTTGTAAGTTCCTGAAATGTCTTATGCTCCATTTGGGGAACATGTACTTAATTCTTTGGAAGTTTATGCCACCACTATTCCATTTTCTTTCCTAACCTTTCACAGATCCTATGTAAACTCTCTCTGTATTGGTTTCTTATTACTTTTTCAGCATATATACCATTTCTTACCTTCTTTTGAAAGAACACTTTAGTTCCCTTCCTGTTTGATGTCACCAATTGAATTCATAAGGTTATTTCTGTTTTATAATACAAACCATATATTCTGTAGGAGTTCACAATCAAAGCCAATAATTTCAACTATTAGACATATTTTTACTATTATACATGTAATTACTGTAGGTTTATCATTTGAATACATACTGTGATAGAGTGAAAAGTGATAGTTTCATAGAACTTTATCTTCCTAAGTAAGCTAACTCTACATTGCGGCATGAAAATTGGAGATATTAGTTTCTTGCTGTTCGTGGTCAAATCTATCTTAAGGAACAGTGCTTGCAAGATTGGGTTAGATTAGTGGCATGTTACCATATCTTCAAGGAGAATGTTTATAGACTTCTTGTAAAGAGAATGAGGTGAAAGCAAATAACCGAGTGGTTTTGTGAAGGAGGCCTAGGTGAACAAAATGTAGCTGGTTCTCAGCTAGGTGTCCCAGAGTTTTGATGGTCAATACCAGGTACCTAATATCTGAAATCAATGAGTAGGAAATAAAGGCTGTTAGAGAAATGTATCTGTAATTAATAGCAAAACAGAGGAATCAAGGTTTATTTTCTCAAGTAACTAGAATTTTGCTGAAGTTGATTCAGAGCAGGTAAAATAGAAAAGTGTCTCTTGTCTGGCTGATGGACGTCTTTAAGGACTTTATTCTGGTCACCTGAAGAGAAAAAGGAGGGGATAAGAAGCTTCTAAACAGAACTGGCATTTCTGTGGAGAAGTTTTTTCTGTTGCTTAATTGTGTGATTTAGGAATACGAGGAAAGATAGGCAAAAGTACATTCTTTCTGTTACTTCTGACAAAAACTGTGAATTTTGTTCAGTCCACATCTTGGGCACAAGTTATACTAAAGAGGATGAGGCTACTATGTTTATCATCATAAGGATAGAGAATATTCTAAGAAGGCTTGCTACATTTCTCAGTTTGTAGCCTGGGAATTCTATAGAGATTTATGTTAAGTTTGGCATAATTTAGTAAATAAATTAACACACCTGCTATATATACTTCACTTATCTATGTGGTAAGGGCCATAAACTCAGAGCAGTTACAAATTTTCTAGAGAGGTAAACCAGATGGAAAAACAAAACACAGAGCAATGAGTAATGTCTCACTGTTTGTGATTAGGTAAATGAGGGCAGTTATAGTTGCTATTGTGGTTAGAAGAAAGGAGAAGGCTAGTGTATTATGGATTGAGCCATGCAAATAGATTGGCATAATATAAAGTGGAAGGAAAGAGCATTGCTATATGTGAAGTCTGGTTGTCGGATAGCGGAGCAGAAAGAAAAGTAAACCTGAAATGAGTGTGTGACAAAGCTAATTTCCTCAACTTTTATACCAATTAGAAAGATGTGTCAGCATCCTCCAAAATCCTGAGCGTAGATCCGTAAAATAAAGTTTATTGTATCCCTGGAAATAGCTCAGATATTTGCATCCTCTATGATTCTGAGTTGGTATCTGTAAATAAAAGTAAAATACTGACCTGTTCTTCACACAGGTGTTTCTCAAGTTCCCAAGGAACTTGACAGATCTAGGAAGCTTGAAAGCTGCACAGCCATCCCTCTTGGAGTTAGAATTAGACTTTCAGAGGCTTCTAGAGGCTGAAGAGAAGTACTGCTCAGAAACAGCAGACCATGGGCCAAAAAAGACTGAGAACATCATGCTATTCTTACATACATACAGAGGGGAATGCAGAGAGGTTTGCTTCTGCCATCATGCTTCTTCCCTACGCTGGGCAACCTGGTGGGAGAAAATCAGGCACTTTGGGCTTTCTTGTTAACTTTGCCGTGTCACTGGAGGTTATGTATCTAGAAAAGTCAAGAGAGGGGCCTGATGTGGACAGGGAATGTAAATAACAGCAAAGGATTTAAATTGTGGTAGCTGCATTTTTTTTATACATGGGCTAGAAAGGAGAAAATACAGAGCCTTTCCTCTCCTCGAAACACTACTTGATAATTCTCTGGCAGTTGAACCCCATTGTGGGAATGTCAGATGACTTTTAGGATGGAATGACGGAAAAAAAAGTACGAAAGATCAAACTTTTTCTTCCCCTGAAAAGATGTTCACTGTGTTAGTGTAGCAAAAGCATCGTAATTTTGTATTTCAGTGTGGTCATGGGAAAATTTATTTTTATATCAGTATACATGAGTCTATATATATATATTTTTTTTTCATATCAAGAAATAAGAATTTTTATCCAGAAATATTTTTGTATCAAGGAATATTCTTTTCTTCTACTCTGAGATTAATTGAAAAGCATCAGTGTGAAAAATGATCCACTTGAATGGAAAAAAGCTGTGGATGTGTTTGTAAGAATACTATAATTGTTAATTTAAAGATGAAAACAGAAAATGAAAATAATTAAGTGGAGCCATTACAGATTTATTAGGTAAATCTGATTTTGATTAAAAAATGGCCTGTATTGATTTTTCCAACGTGTTATCTAGTCTTCTATAAAAATCTTTAAATTATATTTAACTGAAAATGCAGAGAACAGACTCAACAATAAACTGTTATAACACTCATATACATCAGAAAGCACATTTATTCATAGTGTATTTCCATTGTCTTTAGCAAATACTTACCTTCTATTTCTGAAGATGAGATTGCTCACTTCTGTCATCTATATTTGTATTCATCAAATTAACCAAATTCAGACAATATCTTAATTAGGTTAGTCTTCTGAGTACTGGAGTAAAAGCTGTCTATTGGCCAATTACATCTTTACTCAGGACCTGCTCTAAACAGAGGACAATGTTACGTTGGAAGGAATATCTCCACTGTATGAAATGAACAATTTTAGCTTTATATTAGCAATTTGGCATATCTGTTCAGTAGACCCTACTATGAAATGAAAGTGCCAAGTAGTTTTGGAGTTCATTGTCCAGCACATCTCAGAACCGAAGAGCTGGTGAGCTTATTGTTTGGGGCACTGTCCAGAAGTAGCGTGGTTAATGTTGACTGGCTCTTCTCTACTTCGTCCTTGCTGCTCAATGCTTGTAAGTTTACTGCAGCCTTTGAGTCTTCCATTATTCTTCTTTATATTTTGCCTATTTTACATTTATGGATTTATTTTGTGTGTGTGACAGATATAGAAGACAACTTTCACGTGTCAGTTCTCTCCCTTAAACATGTGGGTTCCAGGGCTTGGTGCTGAGGACTCTTATCTGCTGAGCCATCTTGCTGGCCCAAGGATTCCTTTTTTCTATTGGTTCATGTTTTACATTGATCGTTCTTCCTGTGTCTATCTTTGTAACAGGCTAGCTATACTCATTCTAAAGGGTTTTCTGTTTTAGCTCCCAGTTAATCAGAACTCAATCTTTAGTTGATACAGTTCTTTCTTTGTGTAGATTCATGGAAATAAATGTGTTCCAGGGGTAGGTAGCGATCTTCATTATGGCCATTTTCTCGAACACTGTAAACTGAGTAAAGACATGATTAACATGAAGAATGTGATTTAGAAACCATCTAGTCTTTCCCCCAAACAAAAATCACTCCCAGTGGATGGCAGGCTGAAATAATCTGCCTTGTTACTTAGGCTTCTCTGATGATTTCCTGTGTTTCCGTCTCGCATTCTTCCAACGGTAGCATAAGGCATCCAAAGGTGCTTTCTTTTTGCTCACTGTGATGTTGCTCTTGAACTCCAGTATCATTACATTATTTTAGATAATGTTTCAAAAAGCATTTTCCTACCATTATTGAAACTCACTTGCTAATGCCTTAGTGCTGTGAGCTTACTTATGGGAAAACATGCTTTAAACTCTTATATTTAACCTCTCCATGTTCAGAGCAGAACTAAAGAAGAGACACACAAACACACATGTACCCTACAAAAATATTTCTGTATGTACATGGCAATTATGTGTTCCCTAAAATAGATTCTTAAAGATAATTCATAAAATATAAGCGTGCGAGAGAATTCACAGACCTCTAAAGACAAGTAATTACTTCTTTCTCTTTTTAGTTGTCTTGTCAAATAAGAAACAGTTCTTACTTGAAAAGTATAGTACTTTTATAGTTTTTTTTAACCTACATTATATAGATCAATGTATGTTTGGAACTCAGGATCACTTGTATGCTCAGAAGACCCTTTTTGGATGGTCTATTAGTCAGAGATTCATCCTGATTTTCATGTGGGTTTTGAATTCACCAAACATCTGTATTTGAATGTAGATAGAAAAAAAAGAATCCACAAACCAAATTTAAATAATTCAAGTAATTTTCCATTAATTATTGAAGACTCATTTAACATAAATAATATAATTGTTTATAAATAATGCCATTGCTATTTAACAAGTACCTATTGTGTGCCACATTTTGAATCAGGAGTTTTAAAATATTATATACCATATCCCAATTTTTGAATGAGGTGTATTTAACTTTGAAATTCATACTGCTTTAGTTCCCACTATATAGTTTCTGGAAACTAATTTTAGAATAAAATATGACATGTACATAAACTAAATATTTAAATACATTATAGAAATTATTAGTTATATTCAGATATGTGAATACTTTATTTTTGTGATTAAAACAAGTTTGCTAGTTCATAGTGTGTTGTGTATGAAATCTATCTCAAATAGCATATGAAATATGATTTGAATTCTAACTTTTAGCTTTTTAACTGTGATATATATATGTGTATATATATATATATATGCAAGAGAGTGGAGGAAGAGAGAGAAAGAGAGTGAGAGAGGAGAGAGAAAAGCTAGCATATAATTTTTTTTTGGACTAGAAAGATGTGATTTTTTAAAAAAAGATTTTTTTTCTTTTGAGTATTGGCATGCATACACTGAGGACTCTTTCTGGTACAATTTATTTTTGGAGTGATAGGATAGTTTAAGCTTATTCATATTTACTAAGTATTACACAGTCACCTATAGGAATGAAGAAAGCACCCTACCCTACATTTTACAGTAGTGGGTATATTCTTCCATGAAAAGCAGCAGCACATGGTTATAAAAACACCCAGTATCTAGTGCAGTGCACAACTTATTTTTTCTCAGGCTTATGATGAACAATCCTTGGCCTTACAAAGATTGATAGTTAAATGTCATATTTGTCCTGTATTTTGCCTTGAGTTCCCACTGGGTATTGCCTGAGCATTTTTGCACAGAGTTAATTGAGGAGACTGTATCAGTGGATTTCTTTTCTTGAAAATCTTGTGCTCAAGAGGATGGTTGATTGCAAGCTCTGTCCTTCTCTTAGCTGCCAATGACTAGCCATTGGCTACTATAGAAGTCATTTTTTCCTATGCTTTTTGAATGTAGTTATTGTGTCATGTAGTATAACCCTGTGCCATTTTGACTATTGTGTGACTGATACAGAAACTGCTTCGATAGAAGTCATTCCTAGTGAGAACAGGAAAGGTATTATGCTCAGCTGTCCTGCCGTGCATTTCTAAGCAGCTGGTGTTTTCTTTAACTCATAACCACCCTGTATATATTCAGAGGCGACTGAGTCACTTAGAACTTTAACTCTTAATTCAGACTGCCTTCAAGAGAACTGCCCTGACTCTTACTTCATGTTCACATTTCCCAGTTGAGGATTCATCAGCTCTATGTTATAACTAAGTTCATAGTGTATTTTAAAGCCACATCTCTTTGTTTTTAAAACATAAAGAAGTATTGCTCTTGTTAATTCCTTCTTCAAACAGTGAATCTCCAGTACATTAGCCAAATACTTGAAACTAGTGGGATATGATTTTTTGCACAGTGAACATTGTGATCCTATTGTCAAATGGTGTGGACCATAATTATTTTTGTAAACACATACATCAAATTAAAATTCAAGGATATGTGAAGGAATGGGGTGAAAATGAGGCAAATCCAGGTTTAGAGTGCTTGATAGATTCGACATTTTGACTGCTTCACACATAGGAGGGCACTTTCAGAATCTGATATAGGCTTTTTAGGTCTTGTTCAGAGTCTGATTTTTGCACTTCAAATATCTCTGATTTGTGCTTTATTTTGTGTTAAGGTGAAAGATGACTTAATCACTGGGCTATAAAATTATATACCTAATATTTAAGCATATTTATGTGCTATGATATATTTTATGCCTGAATATTGTGATATTACTAGTTAACAATTAATATAATGAATGTTTATAAAAGCTATAAATAGACAATCTTAAGCAAATTAAAAGATGGGATATCTTAGGTATCTGAAAAATGTGATTTTTGTATCCAAAAACTGAAGTCTAGATTTTCCTTTTTTAAAACTTTTACTCGAGATTTTCAAACATGAATATTGCATTTGCATAATTTCAATACCTCACAGTCAGTCGCCCTCCATCTGTTCCCATGTCTCCCAACTCCCTTAAAATTGCTTATCCTTTTCATTATTGTTGTATCTACATACATGTATCTATAAACAAACAAATAATATATATGCATATATGTGGTGCACAGAGACCATTTAGTATTGCTCATGTCTGCATATGTTTAGGGCTGCCCATGTGGGAATAGATAACCTCTTTGGGAGCTAGTGCCCAGAGAAAACTGATTCCCCCTCCCCAGCATCCAATTGTTTCTTGTAGTTCTTCATCTTAAAATGGAAGTCAGTGAAATTTTCCCCATCCAAATCAGAATGTCAACTGGATTTTTTTCATTGTGAGCGTCTTATTAGATTACAACACTGTGGAGATTTCATGGGTGCTGCTTCCCTAACGTGTTTAAGATGTGTTAAGTATCAGCAGGTGTCTTGTTTCCCTGGCTCATACATTCTTTCTGCCCCCTCTTTCACAGTTGTGCCTTAAGACTTAAGTGTAGAGGTCGCATTGCAGATGTATCACTTAGGGCTGGGCACTTCACACTTATTTTCTGGGTTAAAAATCATGCAACTTTGTAATAGTTCCTGTTTATTGCAAGAAGAAGCTACTTTGATGAGTGGTGATAGTTTTACTTCTTAGTAAATATAAGGAAACATTTAGAAAGAAATTGTTAGTCTAGGACAGTGACAGTAGTAGACTCTTCTTTAGGGTCTATGACCTCTCCAATCCTGTGCACTAGACTATGTTTACCCCCGAGATAAAAATGTCACAAGTGCACCGATAGAGATAATTTGCTGAACTGGTCACTATTGCTGTTCATACACTTGACAGTTGGGAAGGACCACTAATTGCTCTTCTCCCTTGACAGCTTGCACAGATAGTGTCTGACAATTTGGGAATCTAATCTTCAGTGAGGATACTTCTAGGTCAGTTCTAGCTCTTTTGCTCCAAGTTGTATGTATGAAGTGTGTTATAACTTCAGCAATAGGGACTTACCTTAAAGTTCTGGGAGGCAAATTTGAACAAAATCAAATTTTCATACAGTATAATTTGATGATATTTAGATACCTTTCCCTTTCTGCACACTTCTCCTTACTGCTCTTCCCCAATTAATAAACTGCATTATCTATGTATGTATGTATGTATGTATGTATGTATGTATGTATGTATCTATTTATCTATCTATATATCTATCTATCATTTATCTATTTATAAAGAACTACATAGGGTCTGATTTGTGTCACCAAATGTCCTTCAGGCTTCACTGCAACCTGGTTAACTTACCAAGAGTCTTAATCTTGAAAGAGACAGTCTTTCTCCCAGCAGCCATCAGTTAACAAGATTTCCTTAGGTTGTTTTAGGATTTCTTCCCTATGTCTATGCTGGGATTCCATTTGATTTGAACTTGCTTGGTACTTGTACTTGCTGTCACCATTGCTGTGAGTTCATATGGGTAACTGAGAGACTGTCTGGAAAACTCTTGCCTTGTGGTCATCTACCACCTCTGACTCTTAACAGTTTTCCTGGCCGCTCTTTTGCAATGATCCCTGTGCCCTGGAAGGCAGAAGTTTGATATAGGTGTCCTTTATATATGAACACTAGCCAGTAGAGATGAGGCTCTGAAGTCAGCACCAGCTTGATTTCTCTTTCTTTGTTCTATGTCTCATGTATGCAGAGTCTTCAGCAGTATGATCTTAGCAAAAAGTTTTGGTAGGCAACGAAGAACAGAGACAGTGCCCATTGTTGTTTGAGGGTCCATGTGATCCCTGTATCTACAGCTTCTAGAGAGGGAGTCTGTTCCTGGCACTGGGGTTTTTGTTTACTTCAGCCTGTGGTGTCTAGAAAGGGCAATGTCTTCCTCTTATAGGGTAACTTCTTTTAATAATGTGTATTTATATACTTTAAGAAGCATCTATAGCTCTTTCTAAAGGCCTTTGTGTTACCTATCCTTCCTATACTTCCTCCTCTACCCTGACCTCTCATTCCCAACCCCATTTAACCCTTTCTACTCTAATGATCCACTTTCTCCCTTCATATAACTGCATTCTACTAGTCCTTCCAGGAAGCTCCCCCGCATCCATGAACATTCATTAGATTCTTGACCTCTCTGGATTTTGAAATTAAAACATGCATATCTAAGATATCAAAGCTAGCGTCCTGCTATGCGAGAGAACATGTAACACTTATCTTTCTGGGTCTAGATTACATCACTTAAGATGATTGTTTCAAGTTTCATCTGTTTACCTGAGGATTTCATAATTTTGGGTTTTAAAACTGAATAATATTACATTGTGCATATGTACCACATCTTTATTATCCATTCATCAGTTGATGGACATCTAGTATGTTTTCAAATTCTGGTTAGTGTGAAAAGAGCAACAATGATCATCAATGAATGGGTATTTCTTAGTAGGGTATATGGTCTTTTATATCTGTGCTCAATAGTGGTATGGCTGAGTCCTCTGGTATATTTGTACTGATATTTTTGATCAGTCTCTATGCTGATTTCCATACTGGCTGCACTAGTTTAGTTTTTTCAGTTCTCTGTGTATTCTGGTATTAATTCTCCATCAGTTGGCAAAGATTCTCAGTCCATGAACTTCCTTTTCATCTGATTGATTGTTTCTTTTGTTATACAGAAACTTTATGGTTTAATAAGGTCCCATATATCAGTTGTTAGTTTTAATTACTGAATGAATGGAGTCTGATTTTAAAAAAGTTCTTTCTTTCACCTGTATCTTGTAACGTAGACTGTGTATTCTATGGTGTTTGGGTGGAATATTCCATAGGTGTTTGTTAGGGCCATTTGATTCATGATGTCATTCATTTGAGATGTTCCTCACTTTATTCTTTGTCCAGATGACCTATCTATAGGAGAAAATGGGCTTTTGAATCATCTACTTTACTGAAGTTGGACTATTCCATGTCTTGAAGCTCAGTAGTGCTCTTTTTATGATTCTGGGCCTATCAGAGTTTGGTGTGTATAAATTTATAATTGTACTATCTTTTTGACGGATTGGTCCCCTTATCAGAATGAAATGACTGTCTCTATTTCTTCTGATTAACTTTAATTTAAAGTCTATTTTGTCAGGTATTAGGATGGTAACACATACTTGTTTCTTGGTCTTCTTTGCTTAGAATACTTTTATCTGCCCTTTCACTCTAGGTGGTTCCTGTCCTTGAAATAGAGATTAGTTTATTTTAGACAAAATGATGGATTTTATTCTTAGTCCGTTCAACTAGCCTGTGTCTTTTGACTGGGAAGTTTAAAGTTGTTATTGAAAGATGTGCATACAAGAAGGTTAGAAGTTCACCCTCTGTTTCTATCATTTTGAATAATTTAAGAAGTATTGGATGTAGTTCTTCTTTGAAAGTCTGGTAATATTTTGCTGTAAATCCAAATGGACTCAGGCTTGTTTTCATTCAGAAAGCTTTGTATAGTAGTTTCTATCTCTTTATTTGTTATAGGTCTGTTTAAGTTGTTGATACATTCTTGGTTTAATATTGGTATTTTGGGTGAATCTAGAAATGATATATAGTTCTTTTAGATTTTCTGATTTTATGAAATGTCTTTTTAATGTGCTACTTATAATGTTCAGGATTACTTTGTTGTATCTTGAAATGTTTCTTTGTTCATCACTGATTTTCTTGATTGGAATTATTTTTTCTTTTGTTTCACTGGACTAAGGGTCTAGCTTGTTGATCTTTTCAAAGAATGAAGTCTTAGGTTCATTGATTCTTTGCACTGTTTTCTTTGTTTCTATTTCACTGATTCCTTCTCTCATTTTATTATTTCTTCTCATCTGCTGGGTTTGTGTTTGTTTTGTTTTTGTTTTTCTAGATTCTCAAGTTGTACCATTTATGCTTTTTTGATTTTTTAATGTAGGTGCTCAGTGTTATAAACTTCCCTCCTAGGACTGCTTTTACTGTGTCTCAGAGGATTTGTGTGTGTGTTGTATTTCATTTTCATTTAATTCTAGGAATATTTTTATTTCTCTCTTGACTTCTTTGACCCATCATCATTCAGTAGCAGGGTTTTTAGCTTCTATGAGTTCATGTAGTTAGTAGAGTTTCTATTGTTATTAAAGTTTTATTGCACTGTGGTCTGATAGGTATATGAGTATATTTTATTTTTAGTATTTGTTGAGATTTGTATTATGTCCTAGTATGTGGTCTCCTTTAGACAAACTTTGTTGTTGTTATCATAGCTTGGTTGATTTCAGATCAGGTATGAATAATGAATTGGTCTGTGCTTCAGATTCTCATTTTTGATTTTGTTATTGGAGGGGCCCAGGTGATTCCAGGCTTGCCCAGACTACAAGCAGCTAGTTCAGGGCCTAGTTCAGGAAGTGGGGTTGGTGGCATTGAAGTAAAAGGCTTCTGTCTATCTTACCAGACTGGTCAGGAAAGACTTAGTCATGGAGGTTGGGTGATTGTGACAGATGAAGTTTAGGTTTAAAGATTATTCTGAATTTGATCTAAGAGTGTTCTTGGTGGCTCAGTTATTAGCTACTGCTCATTCACTTTCCATAGCTGTAATCTTCCCAACAATTATTATGACATTGTAAAGCTTTTCATATTAGTGCAAGACTCTGCTTTTCTACAGATGGGAAGCTATTGGTAAAGCAAATAATTATGAAGAGTAAAGTATACTCCCACACAGTATTGTGGCCTGATCTGGAGGATTAGAGCTGAAATTGCAAGGGTGGAAGGTCATATTCTTTCCCTAGCTAAATAGGAAAAATCAAATCAGGAATGGTTTATGCTGTCTTACAAATATGGGTAGCTCTGAGATCATGGCGATTATTGGCATAAGACAAGACAAAATGTAGGGTTTACATATAATAAGTTGGCTTCTCTATGGACTATTAATATACAGGTACTTTATTAGAAAATGATCTTGAAAAGAATCTTGCAAAGGAAAAAGAGTGCCTGGAATGGGAAAAAAAAGGAGGTTAACTGATGATCAGTCACGAGAGAGTTTTGTGCAGAGTGGATGGGATCCACACAGCTAGTGTTGACCTTTAGATATGTCTCAAATAAAGGAAAGGTCTTTGTACTCCATTCTACCTATCACTAAATATAGACTACTTTGAGAAAGGGGCAATAATCCAGAGTTGAAAGAAACTTCTGGTCGACTTCAACTATGAATAGTCATTAGGTAAAATTGGGAGCTGGGAGATTAGATTTCTTCATGCAGAAGAGGCTCTGTTTGGTGCATTACATCTTCCAGACTTTACCCTTTGGGTTACGCAGATATACTTGTATATCAGAATTTATCTCAATGGACAGTTGGCTTTGAGGTATAGACCTCTTTTCTTAGGCAATCTTTAAAAAATAAGGCCAGTGGAACAGACTTCATCCCCACCCTTATTTGTGGGTGCGTCTCCATCTCCAGCACGGCTGTTGTGCTCCAGCAATGCCAGAGAATGGAGGATGATTGAACAGGACCTCAGGTGGCTCAGAGTGCGGTGGGAGGAGTTCCCTCCTGGGAGACTATGTCGGTGGGTAGTTCGGTTATTAGAGCCAGTGCAGGGGCTTATATAGGGAGGCCTCCTGACTGTTACAGAAGGCGGGAAAGTTAGAGGTGGGGTTTTGGGGTAAAGCGTGGGAAGGCTTGGAAGTTCAGGAAAGAGGAAACGAAACCAAAAATCCTGGTTCTGGTCTGGGTTGGGGGAAAGGAAGACTCATGTCACATCAGGCAGAGCAGGTCAGACACCTGCCATCCCTTTAGGGTATCCGGAGCTGCTTGCCTTGCTCAATACCCAGGTCCCCACACTTATTTTTGTTCCCAGAATCATAATAGATCAAATATAACTATTCCTTCCAGATCCCTTTTAATGGACTTTATGAAGACCTTGATGGAGTAACTCTGAAGGACATTAGTTCCCAGCCACCATGCCCTTCTGAGGCCACAGCGGACACATTTGCTAATTTTTTGGGTCAGAACTTAATAAGGAACACAAACAGATATTTATATGTGACATCTGAATGCCGGATTTCTCTTCCTGTAACTACATCACATGCATAATAAACAAAGGGACTCATAATGGTGAATTAGCTCTGCCTAAAAGGCAACTCCTTTCATTGACTGCTTGTCTTTAATGTGAGCAGCCAAACACAAACAGGTGTCAGACAGGAGTATGAGACTCTTACTATTGCCCCTGGGGAAGATGTTCTCTTTCTAGCAACCAAAACTTATTAGTCATATAGCTTAGAATTCCAGAGCGAAGTAGCACAAATATCCAATGACTCACTAACAAGCATGTGAGAGCCACTGAAGGCCACATTCACCTCCAACTCCTAGTTCTTAGATTTGTGTATTCCATTCTAGATTATGTGGAGACATAATGGGTATCAGTTCAGGCTGTATGATATCCTGAATACGTGGTGTCTAGTTGACTCAGAGTATTGTCTAAGTTGGTGTACGAGTTTTTCCCTTAAAAGACCGTGACCTTTCTATCAGACCAGCAGCTATTTGACTGCACATGATTTGATACATTCACTAAAACATATAACATTCCACCCATTGTTGTGAATTTTATTTTTCCCTCAGTGGCCTTTTGTTTAATATAATATTGCTTGAGATCTTCTTTTTTCATATAACACATTTGAAAGCTCTTGATTTGGGGAATTTGTTGAAGCACTGTTTGGAGGAAAGATAAACCCAGATCTCCAGATATGTAGTTAGTTCTAACCTAGGCAAAGGGGAGTCATCATGTCTTTCATATGTGAATGGAGTTCAATGTACTCATCTGCCATCAAATGCCTAGTCAGTCATCTTGGTGAGTGGTATGTATCAGGGTCATTCTTTCTGGCAGGTTGGACATCTAGCAACAAGCAACATTAGCTAACCAGCTTTCCTGAATGGGAGCCTGGAAGCATAATGCATTTGTCCATCTTTTATTCAGTGAAGCAAGATTGGGGTGGTTGATGGCAAGCTGACTGATCTTAACTGATCAACTTTTCTCCGTGCTTGATGGCAGATTACAGTTTTATTTTAATTAGTATTGCTCTTTAACAAGCTACCACAATTTTGAATATGACATAGGCATTTTTATTATATTCATGGATCCTCTGGGCCAGTAACTCACACACAGAATCTCCAGAGTGCCTTATCTTGGCCAATAGATTTTGTGCCCTCACTTGCAAAGGACAGTGAAAGTGAAGCATGAGTCCACATCTGGAGGCTGTAATAATTTGGCAGCATCTTCATTCACATGTGCAGTGGTTAGGATTCTGGCTGACGGCTGAGTCTGTAGTAGACAGAGGCACACGGCCTCTCTATCTGGGCCCTTTCATGCTTTGGGTGTCTTCACTACATGGCTGCAGATTGTGAAAAATCAAGCGTCTTCAAAGGAGAAGATTTGGTTTGCTGTGATTTTCCTTGGGCTCCATGTGCATCAACATTGTGTAACTGTCTTTAAGGCAGGGACAGACATCTACCCAGGTTCAAAGGAGATGTACTGATTCTATCAATAGATGGTAATAGGGTCACATTTAAAGGGGAGCTTACCAGATCTGAGATACTATCTTTGACTTCATTGGGAATAAAAGTTGTCACATGTCTCTTTTGTGTGTCTATTTTGGAAGCAGTAGCATAGTTTATAAGGTCTCTTTACTTTCGGACCACTTTCATAGGAAGTAGATTTGCATGTCTCCTACCCTAGATTATTTTGCAGATCTATTATTTCTTTTTTCAGGTTTCAAATCAACATCCATCCAAGCTAGTCTTTGCTACAAGTGAGACTTAATATATATCTCCCTCAGCCACATTTCCTTCTACACAATATATTTGATCCTTGAAGTTCTTCCATTCAGATGGATTCTTCCTTTTTATTGTCCTTGGGGCACTTTGTTAGCGTAACGGTTGGGTACACACAATCTTTTCTTTTACTTATGGCACATATGGAGCGAACCTGTCTGTGAACTGGGACTTGGAGGTTTCCAGGTACTTCCCAGGAAGTCAGGAGTGAGTTGAAGGGAGCTGATAGTTATTACAGGGTAGATAGAGGTGCCTGGGCCACTGCAGCATGCATGCAGGGTACATGTATAATCTCCTTACTGTGCTCCGTCTCAGATGCACCATTTTCCACTAGTAATGGATATCTATAGGATCTTCTTGGTCTTTTGAACTGGCTGACAGAACCTAGCTTATAATTTGGTAATGTAGCCTCTTAGTAGCTTATTTTTAGACACTCTGTCTAAATAAAAGCTCAGTCATACACCATAAACTGTTTTTAAATGATCTATAGTTCTTACAAATGGTCTGGGCTTACTCAGAATCATTAGATGTTTATGTGGTGATTTTTCTTACCAGTGCTTGCCATAAACTCTGTGTGGTATTTTGTCTCACCGAAAATATTTTGAATGTCATACAGTCTGAGGTCATATGATGAAAGCAGCAGATTCCTTCAGGGGTACCCTGTGAATTCTATAAAAACTCTAATGGACATAAGCCTTACTGCTAACTGGCATCCTTCCATGACAGGTGGTAAATCAGATAGGGCATGTTCTTTCCTGAATCTAGTGAGTTTTGTTGGAGACCATGCTATCTTATTATTGATGCACAATGTGATATGTAACATTTGTCCTTTCCTTTGGAAAGTTGTCTTCACGTGACTTAGTTCTTAGATTCATAAAACTTTCACTAATGACAGGTTTTCTGTCTACACTTTGGACACATTTTTCTTACCAGTGCCTTCAAAGTACCTGACTCTTTTGCTTGTCTAATCCATCTTATGAAGTCCCTTGATGTAAGGGAGTGTAATGCTCTTTGTAATATCTAATGCATACATATTAAGTGACAAAAGAAGTTATTAAAGTTTGGGGTTGGATAGGAGATGTGTGCTATATTGTTTATCATATGAATAAGTGACTCTGGTTCTTCCTTATAGGTGTGGATGAGAAAGATTTGTTAGATAAGTTGCCAGCTATCATGACTTAAAGTTGTATTAATTTGCTCTTTAAAAGCTATGGCAGTCACATACATACCTATGATTGAGATTCCACTTGTTTGCATTGTTCTAGTATCCACTTGACTGTTCTATCAAAAAACGCTCAACAAAGTATGGGACATGTGGAAACTGTAACATCTGCCTCCTTCGGGTCATTAACTACTAGCTTCTATCTGTGCATGAGACACTGGCTTTGATTTTCTGTCTCATTTGAAGGTGGAACAACAGGTAATTTAGAGATGCTCCTCAATCTGGCTGCCATTTTAATTTGTAGCTTCTTAGAATGACTGCACGACATTATTTTTCGTAGCTCAGTACCCCAAAGTGGTCTCTGCTGTTTAGAAATCCTGCTTCTCTTACTGTTGCTTCCTGCTGTCGGTCTTGCATCTCAGCAATGGAGAGTCCTGCTCAGTAATACAGATGTAGTCAGCTAGCAAGACCTTTAGCCTAAAGTATGCATATATGAAAGTATTTCTACTTCTCTGAGTAAGAAGTTTTTTTTGTTTGTTTGTTTTTTTTTCACATGAGATTAAAAGGGAAAAGTGTTGGGGGAGATGAAGAAGGAACTGGAGGGGAAGGAGACTGTGGGGGAGATAAAGGAAGGATTGAAAGGGAGGGAAGAGGTGAATTTGATCAAAATATATGAAATTCTTAAAAAAAGAGATTATAGAAAGGTATATTTTTAGTTACCTAACGTTAAAAGTCTATTGGTGGGTTTAGTTAACTGTTTTCTGGAAAGCACGGTAGTAATGACGTCATAGTCACACTCTATACCTGAATCAGTTGCCTTGATATATTTTTTAAAAATCTGTTTTGTAATACATGTATCTCTACATCTTGCCAGTCATATGCTTGATTTCCAAACACCTGCTGTGTATTGAATTGTGTAATTCTTGAATTGACTCTCTAACTCCGATGTCACTGTATTTGAAGATCTCATCTTTAAGGAGGTATTAAGCTTGAATGAAGGCTGAAGAGTCTCTCCCTAATCCAATAGGACGGTTGTCCTAAGAAGAATGAGAGAAGCTATGACAGCATGCGCACATAGGGAGGACACCGCGGGAAGACAGCAAGTTGAAAACCAGAGAAACCAGCTTTGGAGGAAACCAGTGCTGCTGGCACATTGATCTTAAACTTTCAATCTCTAGAGTTATATGAACATATTTTTTAAAATTATGTTATCTGCTGTGACACTTTGTTCTGGAACTTTAGCAGACTAGTACTAGATTCAGTAATAAAAACTGACCATTGCAACACACATTTTAGAGACTCTTTACCGTAGCATTTAGATTTCCTTACTGTGAGAATTAATTCCTCTTCATTGCAGACCTTACTGAATGTTGAGGTTCACCCTGAGAGCATTCAAACCACAGTGGCTCTTTGAGTTACTTTTTTGAAATTAGGGAGGTGAAAACGGAGACAGGTTGGCCTCTCATGGGATAACTCCTTTTCTTTAGCCTAAATACAGCTTGTATTTCAGATGAAGGTGCTTTTCGGTGGTATGGTAAGAAGCTTGTCCACTCATGCCAGGATATATTTGAAACTCTGATTTCTGAGTCTGGGTTATAGTTTCTATTCATTTTTAATTCTTTTGAAATGATTAAAAGTTACACTTTTTCTACTATTATTCAGTTATCAATTACTAAAAACAATGTATGTATGTCTATATGTGTGTGAGATATTAGAAAGTTTCTTCAAATTTAGAGATTATGAAAGAATTAGACGATACTATATTCTTGCTCAACATCTATTCACATAGTTTAGTGAATTTTGCAGCACATATTTTAACTCAGGAAATATCGACACAGCTTTGGAATAATTTTAATATTATCTTTATGAGTTTGTTACATGTGAATAAAAGTTCAGTTTTATTTAACGACCTGTAAATAGTATTAGTGTTGATTTCATTATTATTTGTAGATAAAAGGAAACTCATACTTTGCAATTTTTTCCACAATAGGAGTTAGTCTCATTTATAGAAAATTTAAGAACATTGTTGTGTTAGCTGATACTTTTATTGCTTGTAATGTGTGTATAATGAAAGTTCAGGTTTCTTTCTGAATAATTTATAAGGCTATATAAAATTTTGTTCTCAGGAATAATAGATGAGAATAATATTGGCCACATTTAAGTTTTCTGTAAATAACCTTCCTTATTCAATAAGAATTTGAAATATTTTAACAATACTTTACGGTAAAAGAATACAGTAATTCCCTCTAATAGAAAAACCTATTTATTATATAAAGCTTCTTCATATCCCTCCCTTATTTTGTTCTTCTTCGCCTTAATAACCAGGCAAAAATGATCCCCAGAGTTTTATCGTTGTCTCTTTTCTCCTTGGCCCTCTCTAGCTTTAGTTTGATTAAATGCTCTATCTATATTACAACTTTCAAACTTACATGACATATTTTTTTCTGCTCCATTCTCCTGTTTTCTACCCCTACCCTCTTATTAATCTTGGTTCTAAGACAGGTTTAATTTAGTTAATATGATTGTTTTTGGTCTACCATTTTCCTGCAAAGAACGTAATTTCATATATTTACTTGTATGAATATCACGTTTTCTTTATCCATTTCTCTGTTGTTGGATGCCCAGATTGGTTCCATAACTCAGCTGTAAACGGGTGCAAGTATCTTTGCCTCCTGGCTTTGCGTGACTGTCTCTTTCATATTTCTACCTAGTATGTTCAAAGTGATCAATTCATATTTTAAAAGTTAAAGACTTCATTTTTTTCCTAGGATGTCCTCTTCATTTTTACTGTTATTACGATCTCCAGTCCAATCCAGTTCCATCATCTACATGGAAGCCATGCTTGACATCACTCTTCTTTTCATACCTCTAAAACAGTCCTTCTTTTTATTTCTTCTGCGTCTTCTTAGATTACTTATTTAAACATTTGAGATGGAGATACAAAAATTTTTGTGCCATTCTTTAAAAGCTGTAGAGTCTTTCTTGACATAGAATTGGTTCATGCCTGTCAATTGCTCTGAATATTCTACCTTATGTCATTCAGGACTCTCTAGAGGAAACGAATCAACAAATAAAATGAATGTGTGTGTGTGTGTGTGTGTGTGTGTGTGTGTGTGTACTTGCATGGGTGAAATGGGTGAATACTGAATTGGTTTGTGTGATTTTGTGAGGCAGATTACTCTGAAAATATTCAGTTGATAAATGGGAGGAGACCTCATGTACCCAGCCTGAAAACTGGTGAAAGACAGACCCGGAAAGAGATGTTTGCATTTAAACCTAAAGGTGAGAAAATCAATTAAGTTCTAGCTTAGATACAGAGGCAAGAGTTGTTCAGGCTTATCTGGAGTAGAACCAGCTTTTTGTTCTACTCCACTCATTAGATAAGGCCCTTTCACATCCAAGAGGCCATGGGCTAAATTTGCTTAATTTTTAAAAGTGCAAATGTCAGGAACTTACCAAGACCTCTCACAGAAATTCTTAGCATGGAGTTTAACCAAATATCTGGACACACTATTACCTAGGTCAGTTTATACATAAAGATTAAAGACCACATTTTCATTTTCATTTCCATTTTTAGAACTTTCAGGTTAATTCGTCCTGTTTCAATTTATTTTATGATTAAATATAGAATAATTCTTCATAGGTACCTGATTTAAATTTAAGTCCACTGTTAAGTCTCTCGTAGAATCATAGATTTTATCACTGAGTTCTCATAACAGTTTATTTTTTCTGAATATCTATGTATGTGTTGAGTCTCTTTTTTACTAAACTAAATGACATCCACTTACTTGGAAACCCTGGATGTTACAGCACTCAGCACATGGCCTGATACAACACATGCATTTTGCATTTTACAGCACTTGAAGAGTGAATAGGTAAATCCGTGAGTAAATTAAGTTTGTCTGTCATGAACCTTCCCTTTCTTTTGTACTAAACATTGAGCCCAAGTCTACAAAGGCTAATATAACACTCAGCTATATTCCATGGCCTTTACTAAACTTTATTTTTAGACAAGGTCTCACTAAATTGCCCAGGCTTGCCTCAAAATTGTGATCTTTCTTCCTCAGTTTTCCTGATAGTTGGGATTACAAGTATGTGCCACTGTTCCTGCCTCTCAGAAATCTTTGAAGTGATTATTAAAGCCTCAAAATAGCATGGTAGTAGGATGATTTCTAGTGGTAGGTACAATGCCCTCCCTCAGCCATTTAGAAGAATGAATTACCAGACTTTTCACACAACTCCAATTAGAATCATTACTACTTTGGACATAGTGATTGAATATTCGATTAGTATACAAATATTTCATATGACTAATTTTAAGTATTTCTATTATTTCTATTTATATCTTTATGTCTTTATTTATTATATGTATGAGTGTATTCCCTGTATGTATGTAAATGCACCCATGTTTTGCAGTGACCATGAAGATCAGAAGAGGGTGTCAGATACACTGGAATTGGAGTTATGGATGGTTGGTAACTGTTATGTAGAAACCCTGGTTCTCTTGCAAGAGGAACCAGTGCTCTTAAGATACTGAGCCATTTATACAGTCCCTTAAGGCATTTCATTAAATGTGTTTCTTAAATGTATTGATATTGCTAAATAAGTTCTCTATGTATATATGAAATCAGAATCCATAAACATTTCCATAAACCATTTAAAAATGCTGTTATGGCATATTTGTTATAATTGTGATTTAAATAAAATGTATTACCTTTTAACTATTTTTATTTATACTCTAAAGAATCTCTGTCTTTAGACAATAGTGAGGAAGTGTTCAACACCAAAAGAGATGGTAAAAATTAAGTGATCTTATGAACTTGTTTTATAACCTATTTCACTTAGGTCAAAATACAGTTCTGAGACTATTGTGTGATTTTGTTTATTGACCCTTGTTCTGTCTAGAAAATACTTTTAGCTCCTAGTTTCTTGGTTGCCATTGATCCTTCCCTGACTACCCAGACTACTCAACTTTCATTCTTTGAATCTGAGATTTTTTACATTTCAGTGCCCCCTGGTTTAGTTGTTAATTGCTATCTATTTTTGTTACAAATGTACATTGAGAAAATCATTATCAGAAATCTACATAGCATGGTACCTTTAGACATTAATGAAAACATTTAAAGAATTATAAGACTGGTCTTTGTGTTCAGATAACATGTACTATCACTGAGGATATAACACTCATGTCATGGCCATAATAATAATGATGATATTGACTGGAAATGTTCTATGAAGCAGGCCCTTTTTTCATTAATTCTCAAAATAATGCCTTAATAGTATCCCAGATGAGAGGAAGAGGCCGAGTCTCAGACAGATTACACATTTTGTGAAAAATTATGAAGCTAATAAATATGAAAACCCGGATTAGAATCCAGAAGAGTCTTGTCTCTAAACTCTGTATCTTAGTTTACTCTCAATTTTTGTGACAAAACACTCTGACCAATATTAGTTTGGAGAGGAAAGGGTTTATTAGGCTTACATCTCCCAGGTCACATAGTTAATCAGGGAGTCCAAGGCAGGAACTCAAGGCCATAACCTGCAGGCAGGAGCTGGAGCACAGGCCCTAGAGGAACACTGTTTACTGACTTCCTCCCCTGACCCAGACTCAACCTGCTTTCTTGTACAATAGACAACAGCCTGCCCAGGGATGGCACTGTTCAGTGTGGCCTGGGCCCTCCCACAGCACTCAACAATCAAGAAACACCCCATAGACATGGCTACAGGTCAGTGCAAAGGAAGCAATTCTGCAGTTGAGGCTCCCTCGATTCAGGTGTGTCAAGTTGACACGAAAGTTATCCAGTACACTCTGTATTCAGGTCTTCTTTTTAAGTGTATATTTTAAATTGAGTTTTTGTGCATTTCATGTAATAGATCTTAATCAAGTTTCCATCCCCTTCCCCACCCATACCTCTCTGTAGTCGCCCCCACAGGTTGTCTTGCTTTCTGTCATATATGTTAAGGCCTATCTGTTTTTTATCAGTGGGATGTGGCACATAATGAAGGCAGGTTCACATGCAATAAATTGAAGCTGTGTGGATATTTGAAGATACCATTTAAAGTAGTTAGTCAGAGTTGATTGTTGATACTGTTTTATATTATATAGAAGCACTTAAGAAATAATGAAATTTTATAGGGTTGAAGAGAAAATAAGATGAAAAAAAAAAGATATGATGTTCTTAGTAGAGTCGGTAGTGATAACTTCTCATGCGTAATGTTCTGAATTATTAAAGCATACACGCTTAGGACACGTACATGTAGAATTTCTATATTATTTTATTATAGGTGAAAAAGCAAGATATACCACTCCAGGACTACTCTGCTGTATACACCAGGTAAATTAAGTGCAAAAGCAGATACTGTGATTACTTTTGTCCACAAGAAAAGACCAGCATTGCCTGCTTTCAATCACTTAAGATGAAAGAATTTATGATTTCCAGTCGCTGAGCCAAATGGTAAGGTGAAGCTACATTTTAAAGGAATTTTTTTTAACCTTATTAGCCCACATTTAACATTAGTACATATTATTATGGAGAAAGTCATCCCTCAGATGGCTTTACAGAGATGCATACTGTGCAATAAAATTAATAATTCATTCAAGATTGGTCATATACATTATTCCTGATAATATAACACTATCCAGTTAATAGAAAATCCTTTTTAAAAAAAATTACAAGGTGAGCCTTTAAAATGTATGTCCGCTCTTAAAATGTCTTGAATGATTAGTATTTTAGAGTCAAAAATCTTTAAAGTGTGAGGCTCTCTGTTCAACATCAATCACATAAACAAAAAAATCAAGGAGAAAAAAAAATAAAAGAAAAAGAAAGAGAAGAAAATCTTTCTACTCTATGACTGACATATATTCTGGCAATTGCTAAAAAATTTATATGTTCATTTGAGATACTAGAACACTTTATGTCCTACTAATGATAGACTAAACAATACTTGCTGTAGACAAATTCCTAGGAGAGAGCAAAGCACTTCATGAGTAGCTCAAACCTTTTATATTATCAACCATAGTACAGTAGAATGGCTCTAAAGAATTGGTCCAATAAATGCAGAAATTTTGTAGTATGTAGCTCCGTGGACATACTAGCAGAGTGGAATTAGAGAGATATGTGAACTTCAAATAAAATGTCAAGTCTACAAACATTTCACATATGATTTTCTGTGATCAAAATTCCTATCTCAAAATCAAAGCATCACCATATATTTGTTGAGCATGAGTCAGAATTTGTGCTACATATTGTAAAATATTGAGCAAGATGTTTAATAAGAATCACATTTCATTGTACAAGTAATTGATAGGCCTTTTCATGTATATACCACAAAAAAGAATATATACTTTTTATTCTCATTTTATTGAGTAAAATACTAAGAAAATAACATGTCCAAATTCACCCAACTGGTGGATATAGGACTAAGGATTCATATCAGCAGCATGAGCTTGAAGCGTGTTTGTCAATCACTTTGTTTCCAGACTCAGGGTTTATAAGAAAAGATATCAGTAGATGGAGGCATAGGGGTTAAAGTTCTAAAATAGAAGGTATCCTGAGGGGAGTCTATAAAGTATCGTTTGGTAATTTTAGAGACATCTTGAGCAAGTGAAGAACTAACTATTGATATACAGATTCACATTTGACATTTCACATTAAGTGTATTTTCATAATGAAAGTATTCCTGTTCAAGGTGATAACACTGAGACAGTTATCTTCAATTTATATTGTGTGCTATTGTTAATTTGTAATAAAACAATTGACAGCTATATATAAGGACACAGTTATGTTTTGGTTTAAGTCTTGCTTGATCAGTTACATTTAAAAAAAATGTCAGCTACTCTCTTGGATTTACAAACAAAATTTGTTTAATAATAAAGGCAGGCACACCTCCCTTCCATTAAAAGAAGTGTGTTTATGTGTGTGTGTGTGTGTGTGTGTGTGTGTATGTGTGTGCGTGTATAAAAATGGTGGCTACATTACTACTATAAAAATGATGTATTAGTTTTTTAGTACTGTTATTGCAAGCTGTTTAAAGTGAGTTAGACATATTATCTTAGGATTCTCAGGTTGAAAATCTGAAAGAAGTTTTATCTGGCTAAAGTCAACGTACATGAGAGCTGTGTTTTGTCGGAACATTTGGGATGAACCTGTTTTATTGGCTTTTCCTGCTTTGAGGGACTTTTTATGTTCTTTAACTCAGGGTCCCTTCCTTTTTTTTCCAATCCAGCAGAATGGCAGCATTTTCAATTCTTTTTTTGTACTCTGAAACCCTCCCCAGTTCTTTTAAGTTATGTGATTAAAGTGAGATCTCCCTACAATTAAAGAAGGTATTCTTCACGTCTTAAAAATCTTTAACTTAATTATACCTGCAAAATCCCCTTTGCTATGGAGGTAACATATTCACAGGTTTCTGGAATTAGGGTGTAGAAATCTTTGAAGATCTTGTGGGCTGCCTACCACAATGAGATCTGGCATTTAGAGAGACCATTTTCTTGGGAAACATGTATCTTTATTTATCTTGCTGCACAGGTGCTAATTCTTTAGTAAAGTAATTTAAAATTAGTTGTGGGAAAACTCACCTGCTCTACACTCTGATCCACTGAATGACCTTTTAATGTCTCATTTCCTTCTTTTCACTATGTAAATTACACTCAACAAAGGGAGCCCTGGCTAATGAGCTTTTAGATATCACTGTGTTTTTTAAACTGATTTAATCAGTTACCCTCTCAAAATTTTACCATTTAAATAGAAATGAGGGAGAGTCTAAACTGTTGCATTTTTATTTCAGCTCGGGTTGTCCCCAAGTTTATCTTTGTGAATTAAATGAAAAGTAAAACATTTTCATTATTCAATCAGAAGAAGATTACTATTGTATAAAGAAAATGCCAAATTATGAATTCTTGGTATTTTGTATGCACAGCAGAACTCTTAAGGAGAAATGAACTGCTCCCTTCAGGTAGGTTAACAGTTGGTGACTGCTTGCTTTCTTACATTTGAATGGCTGATGATAAAAAGATGCATGGTTTTATTCCAGTAACTAGGAAGCCTTCCCTTGAATATTAAACTACTTCTCAGAGATGAGAATTTAGAACTATTGGGAAAGAATTGCCGTTTTCTACTTCCTTTAGTGATCTCCCTATAGTAAATCTGGTATGCTTGGCAAAATCATCGATTTACATAATTTTAAAATGGTGTTTCTGTATCATTTTAAAAATGATTGACAGGAAGCACCATAGATGCTAAAACAGTCTGCTCATTAAATATCTTTTCGACTTTTGATTGACTCTTTTCTAAAATGGTATAATGTAGTACTTTAAAACATTTTCCCATTTTTATTTTATGGAGGAAATTTTAAATAAATCCATTTTCACAGACTATGACTATATTTGGCTATTCATTTGAGACTAGAATATATTTTCTCAATGTAATTATTGGGGTTTAACCATTAAAGAAGTGATGCTGATAACAGTGAGTACTTCAATAGTGCTTATTATTTGTTAGCATCCTAAGTACTTCACACATATACATATGAAAGTACATAAGACATATGTGTATATACTTGTATATACTTATAAGCATAAATACATACATATGTATATACATACATTACTTGTTACCATTGTTGCTTGATGTATGAGGAGAATGAGACAAAGAAAGATTAAATTCAGGCTCCTTAACTAGTAAATAACAGTTGGAATCAAAATCTGATATATTTCCAGAGTCTGAGCTCATAACAAAAGTGGATCAGATATTTAAAAATATTATTAAACAATAATTCTAATGGATATGCAAATAATTCATGCCACTTAGAAATTCTCTGGAGGTTAAACTTACAGAATTGACTATGTTTGGATGATAGAGGTTGGGGTGTAGGATATGTAGTGTTTATGAAATGGTAGTTGTTTAGGGGTTGTAGCATCAAGGACTCCGGGATTTCTATATGATATGGATTTACAGACTTGTTTGGAAGGATGTGAAGTTATGTTTAGCAGTATTTGTGAAGTTTAGAAAATGTCAGTGTTTTGATCCTGATCTTTCGGCCACATAGCGTGTGGGAACTAAAGCTCTCTCCAAACTTTCCCTTGAAGTGGTCACTGAATGTAAGGCTTTGTCCCCTGCTCCTGGAGTTTGTTTGTTGTCTTCAATTCATGCATGTTTTATCAACCCATGCAGTTGTGTAGTGATTACTATGTATGATGATTTCTTCTAGGTATCTTAGAAATGTTGTCTTGCAACAGTCCAGCGGGATATATACCTAAATAACTTCTATTTTTGTGGTAAGGGAGCTGAGTAATAAGAAAGGAAACCGCCCAAGACAGTAATATGTACTACACCAAAGATTCAAATCTGAATAATGTGCTTCTGAACCACCCATTCTCTGTTCCTAAATAAGTAGTTCCAATCTGAAAGAAGTTCCTTTTGGGAAAAGTCTTTTCCTTCCTGACTTTATCTCAGCTCACATTTTTCTCTGATGACCTCAGAATGAGGTCATCAAGCAGTATGGCACCCTTCCCTTTTCTTCACTGGGATTTTATGGTGTTCTCATAATTACACAGATCATCGATTCTTATCCTCACCAGTCCCCTCCCCTCTCCTGTTCTGCCCTCTCAGGCCTTTTATTACCCCTCCCTCACTTCCTCTTTTCTCCCTTTCTTCTCTTCCTCTTAAATAAACTCAATAGACTAATGGACTGATAAATGAATTTATATGGTTCAAAATTGGCAGTGTGGAGTGCCTGACAACATAGGAATGAAATATTACAGAAAAACATTCTAATTATTTTATGTTGATGAAATTGTTCTTACAAATGTTCAACCTAAAATGTATTCCAAGAGGATTATATCCTCACGATGACAAATAAGGATGTATTAGAATGTAGCCACCACTCACCAGCTTTCTTGTTACTCTCTTATTGACTCCGGTGTAGTTTTTGGACTCCGAGTCATCATTTGGCCCCTTAACAGAATGTTATTTCCTGTTGACATCTTTTCCAGAACTGGAGATTATTTTTTTTCATTTTTATGTAATGTTTATTTTTTGATATATTTTCATTTTCTGCTTTTTATTGTTATATTTATACTTACAATAAGGCTAACTTGTGAAATGCCTTTAGAAGTATTCAGTGAATCATAATTACAGCTGACCAGAGTGGGCAGAATTCGTGTATAAGGGAGGAAACAATTGATAATGTACTGGAATCAGATTGGCCTCTATTTGATGAAGCATTCTTTAGGTGAAATATACTTTATTTAAGAATCAAAGTGGTGATCATTTTCTCATTGACTATGAACTTTTTGGCTTAACTTCGAGCATATCAAGTTTAGATATACTTAATTTACATTGTATACAGGTGTGTACATACATATGCATATGTGTCAGTGTATTTATATTTGTGTGTGTATATATGTGTATGTGTTAGCATGAAAGAAAAAGATGGAATGTCTACTATGTGTAATTCACTGGGAATGAGATGAACACTTTTTATTGCCATTGAGGAGCTACTTGAGTAGGAAAATAATTATTAAGAAAAAGTACAAATTTATTTTTGCTTTTGTGATTTGTTTTGCTTATGGGTATGCAAGTGCACCTGTGTGTACATTGCCCATGGAGGCCAGAAGATGGCGTCAAATCCCTGGAACTTGAATTACGCATGGCTGTTAGCCTCCATGTGGGTGCTGGGAACCCAGGACCTCTGCAAGAGCAGCCAGTGCTTTTAACTGCAGAGACATTTCTCCAGCCCCAAATATGTTTATTTTTAAGAAGTTTCTGAAATTTACGTTCCAGGCATAAGACGTCTAAGCTGTTTGAGTAGCTGTCAACTAGAGTAGCCATGCTCCTATTTCATCCGGTTCACGCTGTGATCTTGTGAGAGACGTGCAGTGAGAGAGGTGTGCGAAAGGCGGGATAAGAGCACTAAGGGAGAAGGCTTGGCAGAAAGGCTGTTTGAGTCTTTATAAGAGCAGCTGTGGTACGGAAAGAAGAAGATGCATCGAGCATGGTGACAAGGGTAAGCACTAAGTCAGGAGATTTGATATGTGGGACCGTAAGTGGGAAAACCACTGGAGTGAAGTCAGGGAAGATGTCTAAAGAAAAGGTAAGGCCCTCAGCCTGTGGGACATTATATGATATGCTGGGAATTGAGTTTTGAGCATTCTAGAAATATATTGGCAGGTCTCCACGGATTTTCAGAAAGTAATATGACATGGTTAGTTTCACCTTAAAAACAGGTAGTGCACATCTTTAATCCCAGCACTTGGGAGGTGGCGGCAGGTAGATCTCTGTGAATTCAAGGCTTGCCTAGTCTGCATAGCACGTTCTAGGCCAGCTGAGGCTACAGGGACACTCTGTCTCAAAAAGACAAAAAAAAAAATTTCTCATAAGACAAAACTGGAGATGAGGACAATTAGAAAGTCATTGGAGGGAATAGAGAAATGACTCAGCAGGTAAGAGCACTGATTGCTTTTGAAGAGGATCCAGGTTCGAATCCCAGAACCCACATAGTGATTAACAGCTATAACTCCAGTTCCAGGGTATTCATTTCCCTCTTCTGACCTCCACAGCCATAGCATGGCACTTGTGGCCAAATATACATGTAGGCATACACATAAAATAAAAAAAATAAAATATTAAGAAAAAGAAGTCACTGTAGTAAATGCAATAATAAATCATAGGACATGAATCATCATAACCATGGCAGTGTTAACTGAGGAAGAATCACTGAATCTCCAAAGAGACAGCTAGAAGAAGCTAACAGAGCCAGTGAAAGGGGATGGGGAAATAGATGAGTTAAGTTTTGAACATGGTGTAATATAAAGATACAAAGGCACTCTGAATCAAGTGATAATTGAGTACAGTTTTACCTCTGGAGACTAGAGAGACAGAGATAGTGATAGAGAGAGATGAGAAAGAGAATGAGAGAGAGAGAGAATTGTGAAAGGTTTCACAGTCTGGTTAGAAACATTTGCTGTGGTTTAGAAGAAATATGATGTAGTCTAACATAAGGGTGAAATGGTAAAAAGATTCACAATGTCTTTTGGAAAAAAGTGGCAAACAGAATTGCCTGTTGGACAGTGATGGGTATGAGAAAGGTGACCAGGGTCAACTTGGGAATCTCATAGGAACAGAAGTGCACAATTAGCTAATTCTTTTTCACTGGGGAATGCAGACACCAAAAGAGTATTTGATGAATACTTCCCCCTTCACTTACTTCCTTCTTACGGAAACATGGAAAGAAAAATTTGGCTTGAGGTGTTAAGAATCACTGTAGGATTCTGTTGCTGCTACATTCATATAAATGTTATAGTCCTAGATTTATGATTTGCCATATTTCCAGAAATTTTCTGTCCCTCATTCTTGCTGTTTAATTATATTTATTTTTAATAACTAATAAATCTTATGTTTATATCTAAGACATGTGTGTCTACACACATACATATATGCCCAGGCATGTTCGGTAGCTCTAGATAGACTATGGGGACTAAGACTCCAGATATCAGGGATTTCATCTAAATTCTTTCTGTTAGGCATCATTAAATCAACTTTTTTGCCTCTGTTATAGTTTGGAAGACCATAGTCATATGTTCAGAGACTGCCAGTATTTGTTTGAGAACCACCATGGTAAAAGACAAAGCAAGCTAAAGACTCAAAATTGTGTTATCTCACCGCCTTGGCTAACCACATCGACAATGAATCTGTGTATGCTGCTGTTTGCCTTGCCAAAGCAACTGTGTGCAGTTAACCTGAGAGTTCACTCAGGAGGAACAATGAAATGAGATCATCTAACATTTATGTCACATTGGAAATCTTAGACTTTGCTCTATCATCTAAAACTCTTGCTGCCAAAATGGGAAGAATTTAATTTTTTATGGTGACTTTGTACTGATTTGTATTTCACATGCTATTTGAAGGCGCTTTTATATAGAGATACAGATATTTATATTGCACAGGATTTTAGATTGTTATCAGTGGACCTACCTTTATTGGTAATTTTGTAACCCTTGATTATTTCCTGAAATATTCTTAAGAACTTTGCCTGCAGAATATTGTTTAAAATTATGTTTTATGCTAGTTATTTTAAGTGACCATTTGGCTATGTTATCCCAGGGGGACTTCAACTGTTAAAGAAAGGTATTTCCACATTTATTTGCTTTTCTTGATATTCATGTCAAAGTTAGTTATTTTAAATAAACTACCTACTAAAATTGAATGTTGTTTCAGTAAAAATAAAAATTTCTCTCTCTCTCTCTCTCTCTCTCTCTCTCTCCCTCTCTCTGTATATAATATCCTTTGGTGGTTAGAAGTAGAAACTCTAGGTGTCTTCGGTTACACTTGAATCTTGTTTGTGCCTCTAGTTAGTTGTGTGATCTAGGGTATGACATTCAACCCATATGTAACTAGTGCAGAAATATGTTTATGACACCCTGTGTCCTCATTTATAAAATGTAGATGTAATGGTCTCATAGAGCTGTTTCATAGATTGAAATAAGAAAATACCACATTTAGGATGCTAACTTCTCTGTAAGGATTTATGCATCTGTAATCACTTAAAGTTTAGGAGTTTTTATACATACATGCATTTTTCACTGCTGGTTCTAGATATCAAATATCTTCTGATGATGGAACTTTCTCAGATTGTAAGACAGTTTTAGTGGAGCTTGTTTTCTTGATCAACTCAAACCTAGACAACAACAAAAACTGTCTTCATGAGCAGGTTGCATTGTGAGTTCATGGTTTTTACAGTTATGTTGAGTTATTGCTTTCAGTAGTAAGTATATTCCATGCTTTCCTTTTGCTTAAATTCAGTTATACCTTTAGGAGTATACGTTTGTTTTAGGAGTCTTTGAGTCTAGAGAATCAAAGTGTTAGAAAGTGTAATATCACTATGAAAAGATCAGATACAGTGATAAGAATCCATGTTGTAAGAAATGACTGTCCTTACTGGCAAGCCTTATTCCCTAAGCAGCTTTTTCAAAAGCATTTCAATTTGTTTTGCTTCCTCTGAGTTGCTCATTGAGAATTTTTAAACAGGAAGTTCTTGAATGAATATTTTGAATGGAATTTTGTGTCTGGCCATCCTTCTTTCAGATTATGTTTTGCATAAGGTATGTCTATTTTTATCTCTTCCAATTTAACACCTTCCCACACTATTCTTGAATATTTCACACGCTGCCTCAAATTAAACCTGTGCTCCCTGGAAGATAACAAGAGGCGCAGATATTTTTCTTCACAGAAAATCAGCTCTTTGAGGGCATTATTGCTTCTGAAAGTTTGTCTTGCTCCTCACTCCAAGGACCATTGAGCTTTGGAGGTGGATTGTTTTCAGTGAAGAACACAACACTTCTTGTCTATCGTACCGTATTTTTGACAGTCCTGTACAAAAATAGTTGCAATCTGGTGTCAGAGGACATGGAATATGTAATAGATAATAACAGCTTACAGTATTTGGCCTGTGAAGGTTACATTTCAAAATTAAGTTCATTTACTCTGGATAAATGTTTTGTGCCACTTCATCTACATTTAAAAAGTATTATTTGTCACCAGTCTGGCAGACTGTATGAAATTTAGGTCATAATTAATTGGTTATATTGCTTTGAATTCTATTATATCTCTCATTCTATACTGAATGAAACTTACAGTGTAGGCGAGCATTGTTTTATTTGTAAAGATCTTCATACTGAAATAAGAGACCTACTTAATACTAAAGTTTCTCAGTATATATTTCTAGTACTTTTTTTTAAACCAACAAAATTTCTTTTTTGCTCTCCATTTTAGAGCATGTTATATTTAAAAAGGCATAAATTCTAGCTCTGAAAAAGTTGGATGATGATTATACAAGCAGCAAACATTACATGCCTCCCTGGCATGTGCTATTTAAAATGTTTTCCATTTGTAAATGCATGTAATGCTCACAATCTAGATGAGCAATTTGAAGTACATAGATCTTAAGGAGCTTGCTTACCTCACACAGTTAGTAAGGGAGGAGCTGGGATACTGCCTCAGAGTCCCTTATCCTTGAATTCCATTTCCTTCCACATCAGTGGGTTCTTCTGAAAGTGATTCAGCTAACAAATACATAACAATGATTAGGTGAAAGACTCTAAGAGCAGATCTTCTTTTACCTAACATCCTAATTTTTTTTTCAGTTGTTACAAAGCCAATAAATAAAAAAGTATGTTTTAAATCCTATAAAAGATATGACAAAAGTATTAAATAACTGGACCTGGAGCGATGGCACAATGGTTAAGAGCATTGACTGCTCGTGCTGAGGACCTGGGTTCAGTCCTACATGACACTAACAACTGTCTATAATTCTAGTTCCTGAGGATCTGATGCCCTCTTTTGACCCCAGCAGGCATTGCATGACATTGGTGCACTTAACACACATGCATATAAATAAAAATAATAAATAAAATATTTTTTAAAAGAGCTCAGTAACTGGAACCTGTGGAGATGGCTGAGTGATTAAGGACACTTGTTCTTGCAAAGAAATGGGTTTTGGTTCCCAGCATCCAAGAGGTGGCTCACAACTTTCTGTAACTACAGTTCTAGAAGATCTGATGCTTTCTTCTGCCTTCCCAGGCACCAGGCATACACATGGTGCACATACGTAAATGCAGGTAAACACTAATACACATAAAATAAAAATAAATAAATCTTGACAAGAACTCAATAACTGAATCAAAACAAACTTGCCCTGAAATCAACGAATCTTTATAACTAAAAGCAATGTTTTCATTATTTAAGATAGAGAGATGGTCATTTTCCATATATTTTAGTTTTGAATAAATAAGAAAGCAAAGACTGGAAGGCAGCACAGTTGGTAGAGTGATTGCCTAGCAGGTAGGAAAGTCCCGAGTTTGATTCCAGGCAACGGCATGAATTGAGATGGCTGTGCATACCTACCATCCCAACACGCTAGACGTGGAAACTGCATGATCAGAAATTCAAGGTCATCCTAGGCTACGTAGCAGGTTTGAGGCCAGCCTGTGATACATGAAATGTGCCTCAGAATAAAAAAGTGAAGGCATATTTTCATATGTAGTTTTATTTTATGCAAATTATGGAATATACTTTATAATATCATGCTTTGTCTGCTGAAGGCCAGATTTGGATGCAACTTTTTAAAGGGCATAATATTAATAAATGTTAATTGATAGCATTTTGGTTTTAATAAACATATGACAGATGTAATATTAAAAGAATTCATCAGAAGTGAGTATTCACTGCTATGCAAGTCTAATAAATTATCACTTACTCTCATTTCTACTTACTCATTATTGTTATAAATATGATTTCTATATAATTGAAATCAATACAGAAAAGTTACTGTATTTGTTATTATAAACCAACATGAAAAATGTCTGTGTTGTAGTTACCACTTTATTTTCAATGGTTGCGCATGCCTGATACAATATACTATATCCTTCCACATTTGGAATATAGGTGAGATTTTTTTCTTCTATATTTTGAGAAAAAAATTCAGTAGATACTTTAATGCATTTGTCTTCTTTCTTCTCTCAAAATACTTCTTAAAGTGAATTTCCAGAGGAAGGATTACTAGGTCAAACTATACAAACATTTTTTTCCAAATTGCCTTCTAAAAGACATATACATTATTTTCTTTCTTAAAAGATCCATTTAGTGGTTAGGTACATATTGTTCTGTACTTCATCTTAGAAAAGACAAACAGTGTGTTTTTCAGACCTTTAACCTTAGAAGCATTTCAACATGGAAATTTCCTCATCTAACCCTTCCCCCAGATAATTCAGTTTGCACTAATTTTTGTTACAAAAGCTCATGTTCTTGTGGCCTATTATGTCTGGACTACTCTTGAGAAACTGATTTGGATGCCAGCTTCAGGGAAGATGATCTATGTTTTTAGTTGACTTCAAAGTAAAATTTGTTTTATCGCTAACAGTGGAATTCTTCAGCTTTCATATAGATTTTGTAAAATAAACTGTGCAGTGTAGTTCATTGTGGAAAATATTCATATGTCTTTAGTAGCTCCAAAAAAACCCTTAATTCTATCTTCAAGCTAAATTTTCTGTTTATTTTTACTTGCTTACTTAATATTGGAATCAGTTCTATCCACACTGAAGGACGTTAGAGGAAACCAATCATACCTTATAGGCCATATTAATCACGTAAGAAAGCTCATTCAGTTGGGCAGGGTCAACAGAGTGAGGTGCAGCGGGGAGAGGATCTAAATGCCACCAAACTATTGTACGAAAATCACAAAAATTCATTAAAAAAGAAATAAATAGGAAAATATTTGTAAATAAACTTGTATCCATTTACACTTTATATGTAATAAAATCTAGCATAAATATTTCAAATTCAAAGCTCATCTCAAATTGAAAAGAAAATTAAACTTAATATCAGGATTTCCCATAATTAACTTAGATCTGTGTTGCACATGTGTACATAACATGAGTGTGGTGCTTTGAAAAGTGCAGGCCCTATGCAGTTGGAAAAGATTGCTTTAAATCCTAAGGCCTCTATTTTTTTTTTTTATTGCGCTAAATGTTTAACTGGTGCTATTAAAGAGTCATCCCTGTGCCAAATGTCAGAAACTCAGTAGTAAATAAAACAGACCTCCTCTTGACCCTAAGGAGTTCCACTGCTATAGAAGCCACAGAACAATAAAACAAGATACAGTCACTCCACAACTCCACACATTGGGAACAATGACAGGAGCTGTAGAGGGCATAGTGAGAACAGTTAGGATAGTGATCAAAAGCATTCTAGACTGTGAAGCCTTTCCAGGAGCATGTGAACAATAACAGTTACCAACAATATATACCAGGCAGTGCTCCAGTCGCATCATTTCATTTAACATTTGCAAAATTCTATGAGACATAATACTACCTCAGTTTAAAGAGACATGACTGCAAATTAGAGAGGTTAAACAAATGGCTTTCTTCGGATCACACAGAAAGCATAGGGTCCCAGGTAAAGTTAGGCTCTGCCCAAAATCTGAGCATCTACTTCTAAACAGACTTGATCAAGGACTGAAGCATTACCCCGAAGGGAGAGAAACTGGGAAGGAAAGACAGGAAAAACAAAACGAAACAACAAAATAATTACGAGTACCACACCAGAGGCTCTATTCAACATCATAAATTCAAGGAAATTTAAGGGCTTCAGTGTGATATTTTTATATTAAGGGGAAACTCATATGAATAAAAACTAAAAATTAAACAAAGAGTCCATTTTTTTTTAAGAACCAGTACATTTGAATTTTATTTCAAGGGAAATGTGGGGCTGTTGAAGGGTTCTGCTATAAAAAAAAAAATATGCTTTACAGTCTGCCCTTTGCAGTGCTCTTCATGGTAGTTGCCTGTAGATTGAAGTACAGAGCACAATTCTAAAGATAGAGAGAACAGTGGGATTAGTAATTAAGTCCTGGGTAGCAGCAATCAGACCAAGGGTTTTCAGAATGATATCCTAAGACATAACGAAGACTTAATGGATGATGTTTGAGGGGAGAGGCTTCAGGAATGCACTTACAGTTCTGGCATAGAGTTGACTCCTGCCACCATTCCTTGCTTTTAAGACAAATTGACAAGAAAGTTTGGGAAGAGTCTGACTTCATTTTTGGACATATTAAATTTAGAAGTCTGTGGCCCTGGCTCATGTAGAATAGTCTGTGTGAATCCATAGTTCCAGCGATCCAGTACATCATCACTCTTCGATATTTTAGCCCATAATGCTGTTCATGTGACCTCAAGAACATGCTTTACCTAGTGGGGAAAAAAGTACAAGGCCCTGAAGAGAACCTGAGACATAGCAATATACAGACAAGAAACCTGTAACATGAATAAGAAGGACCATTTTCATCTAACCTGAAAATCCAGAAAAATGTAGTGTTGTAGGGATGGAAAGTAACTTAAATTAAATACTGAGGTATCAGATAAGTGTGACAGTCATGATTTTGGTGAAAGTGGGTATTTTGAGTATTAAATCAGAATGAGACATGAATGAGAGAAAAATGTCATTCATTCTGAATGGTGAACAAATTTCCATGACACTCAGAAAATTGGCTAAAAATGTACAGGCAACAAAGAACTTTTGCTTTTGTTTTTGAAAGAAGTGAGAGTTTAACACATAGCTCAACTGGTAGAGTGTTTGCCCAACATGAACTAGGCCTCGGGTCTTATCCACAGCACATAAACTGGTCATAGTAGTGCATGCTAATTTCCCAACTTAGTAGGTAGAGACAGGAGACAGGGAGTTCAAGGTCATCCTTAGCTATATAACAGATTTGAGGCCAGTCTGAGATACATGAGACCCTGTTTCAAGACAAAATTCAAATGAATACAAAGTATAAAAAAACAGGAGGAAAGCATTTTCAAATCTTAAACTAAGGTCACAGGGAGAACTGAAAATAGAACATAAAAAGATGGCAGTGAGTTCAAGACATTTTCAGCAGAAGATGTTGGGTAAGAGACTCTATCCAGCGGGAAATATTAGTATCAGAGATAGCAGAGAGAGGAAAGAAATAGTGCAAGAATGTGAAAGAATGAATCTGATGTAAAGCAGATGATCCATGGAAAGCATGTGGTAGGGACAAGTGGTGACAGGTTCAGGCAGTACCCATCCGATAACTTCCACTCTCTTGATGAAAGAAAAGATGAGGTCATCTGCTTAAAATTTTCTAGTTAAAATTAGGACAGATGTACTGAGGTCACAGATAGTGTTCTTATGAATGGGACATATTAGTATCAATCAAGGAACAGATTCTGAATATAAAGACAAGCCCCAAACTGCAGACAATTTAAATTAGAACCTCTACAAGTGTGGTACATTTTAAAGACTGATAATATCAGTGGATGACTGAAAAACTATTCTTGTTTCAAACTTGGTTCATCAGTCAAAATGTTTATTGCTATGCATGTGAAATTATCCATATGATTCAGAGATTTTGTTTATGGAATCTGGCGCTTCTGTTTTACAAAGTACTTTGGGGTATTTTATTGCACATCCAAAGTTGAGAGCTATTAAAACGATTTTTATCTAACTTTTCAGAGGAAAATTAGAGCTCTCTTTCTCTCTCTCTAAGCAAGCCAGATTATTTATCATTTTTGTAAATTAAATAGTAGTGTCCTGGAACTTAGTGTCACAGCCTGTGACCCAGCAAGTCAGGTTTTGTCACCCATTCCCAATGAACCAATTAAAACATCCAAAGTAATAGTGAAAAGCAAAAAGAGGAGATTTATTCAATGTGGCCACATTAGAAAGAAGAACAAAGAGATCCAGCGACACCTCCTCAGCCCCAGTCCACCTTTGAGGTCCTCAATGAGCTTAAAGTTAGAGGACCAGGGCTTTGCACACTGGGCAGTCCTGGTCAAGATGTGGTCTTGCTCATCATTGTCCCATTGTGAATCTCTTTCCAGGACTAAAGTTTTGCTTCTGAATTGCCCAGGGGTTTAGGCTCTCTCTTCGATCGTGAGATTCTTGAGACCCATTATTTCAATATTCTGATGGCCAAAGCAAGTGATCCAAATGTATCTTTAGGATATCTTTACCCTGTCAGGTCATTATACTAAGACATATCTCAGATGTGGCTCTGAGGGCTAGGTAAAGAGACATGGCATCTCTCAATAAATAGTGATTCTGTTGTGCTTTGTATCCACATAAAAAAGATCTTAAAAGTGCATTTCTCTTGCAATATCTGTCTGTTTTGTGTACTTGGGACTCTGGATACCAGTAATGGCTTCATTGGAATGAGTGCAAACATACTTTGGATAGTTTTACTTTGTTTTCCACTCTCACAGAGATTGATCTTCAGACTTGTATAATGTGTACCTGCATATGACTTGTCTTTGTTTTAACTTTGTTTTGGATATTCAGACACCTACCAAAAAGCACAGGATTCCAGAAACAAAGTCTCTGAATGATATGGACCATTTCACATGCATAGCCAAAAAAGTTTGACTACTGAACCAGATTTGAAAAAAGAATCATTTTTCAATCATCCAGTGATGTTATCAGTCTTTAAAATGTACCACATAAAGTTTGAGATATGATATTTGAATGTGTCTGTGATACATAAAGGTATATGTGATATAGACACAGGAACATTCATTGTGTACCCAAATTACAACTTGAAAATTTAGTTCTTGTCGCAATAAAATAACCTACAGAAGCTTTTATTGCCATATGTGATCCATATCAAAAAATATATAGCATTTTGTGGTATACATTACAGAAGTAGTTTTCATTTGCTATCCACTGCTACTTACTAAAGCTAAGCTTTTTATGGCATGTTCCTTTGATAAGGACAACAGGTAGCTAAGTGATGTCTTTGAAATTTTGCTAATTTTTGTATATGGTGCCATTTTTGTCATTCACAAAAATGGGATCTGTGTTTCTCCACATTGAAAAATACTGCTATCTTCTAAGTCGCTGCCTCTGAGCTGTGCTCACATGTTCCAGTGTTTCTGTACATCTTGTCTCTCATAGTGTAACCTGTGAACCGGTGCATTGGTATCACCTAGCGCTTTTTAGAAATGCAGAATCACTGCTTTCACCATAGAAATCTGCATTTGAATGAGATCCCTCCAGTAATTTGTGCACACAGTTAAGTTTGAGAAGCCCAAGTACCACAAGGGAAAACGTTCCTTCCTTGTTAGTCATTTTTCTAATGAACTGCAAGGGAGTCTGTTTGTTCCTTCAGAAGAAGGTATGTATCTAATTTTAATTGCTTAACTACAAATACGCATAATTATCTTATAAGGGAAAATAATAAGGGTTAAATTTGAACTACTTTGCTAACAGCAACTGCCAAAGTCAGCTGGATAATTCTTTATTCTAATGAGAAGTGTATATTTCTGTGTGGGACATCACTTTGTAGCCTGAGCTAATTGTACTTTTATACTGCAGCATTTCTTTCACCAGCCTGTTTACAAGGATACTCCCCATTTTTTTTTCTTTTTAGGTAAACAAAAATGGTTTTACTATGTTAAGAATCAAGAACACCTACCTGTCATCATTTCCTTCCTCAACTTAAGACCCTTTATAAAAATGTGTTCTCTTTAGGAACAGACCATAGTACTATATAATATTTTTTAAACCTAAAACAATAATATCAGTATATCAATAATGATATCTTTATCAAAGTAACTATTAACAAGCTAGTGTTGAAAGAATATATAGATTTCTTCTAATAACTTATACAGTTATTTAATAGTAATATACACCTCCACGATATTGATGTGGTTCACATTTTTAAATCTATGCAGATCTCTAACATATATTTTTTTCATAATGGTAAGTATGCTATGAAACAAATCCTTAGACAGGTTCTTATTCATAGGACATTTAATAGGGATGCATTTGGGATCAGCACCAGTAGGAGTGAAGAATGAAAAGAGAGAAATGGAGAGAGAAAGGAAAAGAGGGGAGGGGGGAGGAGAGAGAGAGAGAGAAAGAGAGAGAGAGAGAGTTTTGATCCAGTGCTTGTGGCAACGCTTGGTGCTACTATAGAAGACTCTGCAGATGGGATCACCCCTCAACTGTCCCAAGTGACAGAGTCTCACACTACTGCTGGGTTTAAGGCATTCATCACCCTGTCCAACTAGATCTTCATACATCATAAATGTGACGCCCTTGGAAGAAAGTAATTTCAGAATCTTCTGCGGATCTTCAACTGAGACAGTTTGAAAAGCAAGTTCACTTTAGAATGGTCAATGCAAGGCTGCCATTACCTGGGAAAGTATGTATTTCTAATGGGAAGCAGAGGGATTGGGGTCTCACAGAATATATATGCTTTTTATAGTATAAATCCAAAGCAATTCTTGATACTTTAGTGTGTCTAGATAAAGTGAATACCATTCAGAATAGTTTTAGGTCTTTGAAACTCTCCATGTTCTTGGTATAATCTTCAGTGAGGACACTGTAAGAGGAATGCTTCCTTGTGCACTCATTTTGTGTTGGGAGGCTGGAGACAGGCTGAATAAGCTCAGGAAAGGACTGTGGAAACTGATGAACTCAGGGGAAGCAAGTCTTGGCAGCTTCTAATGAACCCTGGGTTTACATTAAAAAAAAGAAACTTAGTTGCCTTGCAGAAAATGAATTTCAGCTTAGTTGGCTGAGAGAATGAATATTTATAGGATGCCGTGAGAACACATAGGACAAAATCTAATCAGACAGCGCAAGAGTGAAGTAATGTTTGAACTAAGGCTTAACTATGAGTGAGCTCTGGATGCATCCTGGCTGGCCAGCCTAACTGAAATAACTAGTTCCAGGTTCATTGAGAGACCCTGTCTCAATAAAGTAAGGCAAAGAGCAATGCAGCAAGGCACCTCTGGCCTGTACATAGGCATGCAAGGGCACATATGTGCACCCCCACATAATACACATATAAACACTTGAAAGAAAGAAAGAAAATGAGAAGGAAGATTAGAGACAGACAGGAGATGTTTAAAGAAGCATATCAAATAGCCTGCATAATTAAGGAAGAAGGCTGATTTTAAAGCAAAGAAAATGAGAATGAAGGAACAGAATCCAAAATCATTAGGTAGAAATCCACATGTCTCTTTCAATTACCAATTTTATTTATTAGTCAAAATCATTGAGCAATTTTAGTGGGTGGAAACCAGATACTCTGTTTAAGAACTGAAAACGTAATACAAATGTTACATAAATGTTCCTAGGGGCCTATTATGACCGTCAGCATTAGTATATGATTAGAAGCAATCTAGGCATCTAAGTTTTAACAAGAGACTGAGTAAAACATTACACCATTAAACAAATCTTTTAATGAAGCAAAAAATATTGAATTATGAAGTTAAGCGAAATATTATTAGTTTTTTTGGTTTGCACATATGGATGTCTTCTTTTGTCTCTACTCCTACTGCACCTATAAGAAATTTGCCATATTTAATATTTAATTTATTATTTTAATTTTATTTTAGGTGTATAAGTGTATTTCCTGCATGTGCGTCCATGTCCAGAAGAGGGCGCTGTATTTCCTGGAATTGGAGTTATGGAAGGTTGTTAACTGCCATGTGGTTGCTGGGAAGTGAACCTGGTTTCTCTGCAAAAGCCAGGGCTCTTAACAGTTGAGCCATTTCTCCAGCCCCATAATTTTCCACATTTTAATAAAGACTATTATAATTTTCATTTGCTCATTTAAAGATTAATTAAGAACTAATTTCAGAAGCATATACTATATTCCTTAGTTGAAAGTGCAGACAAAGATTTCATGAGCAATGCCTTATAATGTTTTTGACTATCACTAGTTACAGTATTTTAGGACAATAATTTAAAATTCAGTGCCAGATTTAAGGTTTGATTTTTTTTTTGTTATTACATTTTTATTTTACATATAAATTGGTAGAACTAGATCTAAATTAAAGTTATGTTACAGTTCTCATAGAATGGGTAGATGCGTAAATGTTTAAAAAAGTCTACAAAATTAAATTATCCTGAATTTGAAAGTAGTTTGATAGTGGTCTTCATTCATAAGGTCCCTTTGATTCTATGTAGTACAGTCATTGTTCTGTTTGATACAATGAAAATAAGGAGAAGTGCATGTTTCCCAAGTTGAGATCAAAGAAATTAAATTGGGTTTGACTTCAACCAGTTCACTGTGACCTCTATTTTAATTTAAAACTAGACATTTATAGGGGAATTGTTTATCATTTATCTCATAGCCTGGGCTTTTTTTTTTTTTTTTTTTTGCTTCTTAACTGCTTACATTTAAAAACATTTATGTTTGGGTTCTGGAACCATGCCCTTTGCTCGATTTATAGCTTTGTAATTTGATAAAATGTATATTTTTCTCTACAAGGTTAAATAAGATTACTTAAAAATAAGGGCTTTCTAACTTAAAATGTTGTACATACACCCTTTAAAGTTTCCAGTGATTAAGTTAAAAAGGCATTTATGTTATACACATAGATCAGTGTTGTAAAATATGAGTATGTTCAGAGTGATATTGCTTCATGATATAAGACAGATGATTACAATTTTTGAAAGTAACCACAGTAAGTCAGTCATTGTTTTCTAGTTTGGTGGTCAAATAGGGAACTTCTTTGAAGTAGTGAATAATTTCAGCATACACTGGAGTATTGCTTTATTGATTTTGTTTTTTCTTGCTGAGGTTTGCTTAAGAAGCAGACATCAAAGGAAGAATAGATTAGGTTCCAGCACTAGAATCCACCTGAAACTTACCCAAAGGATTTTAGGAAGATTAAAAATATGCCAAATACACACACACACACATGAAAGGCAAAGCTTAATTTTTTGCAATTATAAAGTGAGAATATTATTACTGGTTTCTGTTTGTTAAAAAATTGTAATGACAAATTATGGGAAAAGTAGAGAATTGTTATGCATGTAAATAAGGTAACTATCGTCTTTAAGATCATTGGCATCACACTTTTGTGTGATTTCTTGCTTATGTCTAACTTCATTGAGCCCACCTCCTTGAAAGCACTATTTCTGCAGTGTTTGTCAGTAGACAACCCTTACCACCTTCCTTTATTTCATTTTACTGACCTAGAGACCACAGTGCAGGACAGTAGCCTCTTTCTGGCCAGTATCACAGCTCTAATTTCTTGTCCTGAGTGCAGCCATCTGGCCTCAAGCTACCCTGGCACTCACCAAGTGTAGTTACTCTGAGTGTCACTCTAGAGAGATCACTCAACTCTGGAGATCAGTGCCTATGATTTCCACTAGGCCATTACTCTGCCTTGGATGGTTTTTGATTTCCCACTCAGAATCCTAGCTTGTTTTATAATAGCTATACCAAACATCTTGTAACTCCTGGGGATCCAGTGTATCCTCAGACCCCCTCCCTTTTCCTGACAATAGATGCCTTTGTTTACTTTCAGTGGGACAAAGTCAGAGCTGTGTGCTCTGCCTGAAAGTCTTCTAGACCTACAAACACCACTTCATGTACTTAGTTCTCATTTGTTCTTGAGGCTGACTAAAGGGTTGACTCCTTGACTCCTCTGTTTGCTTTCTGGGCAAAAATAAATGTGTTTTCCCTCATGGGAGGTCCAATAACAGTGCAAAGGACTAGGTTTCCAGAATTGTCCCATTTGCAGTTGTCTCCTTAGTACTCACTGTCTCTGACTCATAGTAAACTGCCCAGTAGATAATTATCGAATAAACAGATGATATCATTGGTTCTGATCATGTCCAGATCTTACTGTCCCCACTGTGACTCTCCCCTGGTTACCTTGTCTGTTACCTTTTTCTATTGATTCTATATGATACGTATTTTAACACTTGTCATATTTTGAGGCATAATGAAATAACTGTTGAGAAAAATACATAGTTCTATTCTGTAAAGGATCTGAAATAATAAAATATGTTGGAATTGCACCTAGTAATTGTTGATGTATTGGATATGTGCTGCATAAAGAGAATGTGGTAATCACCACACACAGAATCTCCTTCACTCATTACTGTAAGCCTGTGAGCTATTCTAGTTTCCTTAGGTTATCCAGAATTTCAGATAATTTAGATTTTTGCTGACTTACAATAAAGCAAAATAGCAAGAGCCTGATTCTCACCGTTCATGCCAACTGTGGTTTTGGATCTCTTGTTTTAACAACTAAACATAAGGAGCATCATCTGTATGAGACGTGTCTTCTTCCATTTGCAGGAATACCTCAGACAGTAGCATATGTATATGTGATATTCTTGTAGCAGAAGGACAAGAAATGAGTGACAGTACTATTTGTTGGTTCTTAGGGATGCACAAATTTCCATTCACATCTCATTGGCCAGAACAAAATTCCATGGTCAATACTGATCCCCAAGCATTGATGCACTATAAATAAAAGTAAATGCTATTTGTTATAGCTTTGTGATCAAGAAAATTTCCCAAAAAACAAGAATCTTTTATTAATAAAGGATAGATAAATCCCCTAGTCTGAGTATTGGCAACAGTGAGATGGAAAGAAGAGCAAAAATAAGCACAAAAGACTGCATCTCCCTTGTGTATAATAGAGTTTAGGAACCTGAGGAGGACCATGAGATTGTGATTAGAAAGGAAAATAAAGTTCTAATTTGAAATGTTATGAGTTTAGGGGAAAGGCTATTGGGAGTTAGTGAAAGCAGTCACTAATGATGAATATATGTATTCAGATAGACAGATTATTACACTTGGAAACTGGTAAGATGATGAATATTTCAAAGTTTGGACTCTGGTTAAATAATCTTCAAACATTTGTTGTATTGACATGTACAGGCTAATGACTACATCTAACTTTCAGCCTCGGACTAACTGTTCAATGACTACATTTGTAATTGTGCTTCTGGTGGCAAACTAGTGGTTAGCTTTTGCACTTCCTGGTTTGTACTGTCTTGGTTGGAATTATGGTGTATCTGAGCCAGTCTGAACCAGCAACCACAAATACCCAGTCCATTACGGTTGGCAGAAAGTTTATTTTTCTAATCTTCAGTTATGTCTTCCCTCAAATCTTTGTCCTGCATTTGAGCCAATAAATAGCAATTTCTGATTCTTTGAAGAACCTCCTATAGAATAATCATATTGAAAAATCAGAACATATAAATATATGTAATAATATGCAATATATATGTAATATATGTTATATATATATATGTAAAGTATGACACAATTAAACAAGAAACAATTTGGTTCTCTTGTTTTCTCATTGTTTGAAAGAGTGAATATATAAATAAGAGCATACAGTATGGGGCTGTAGAGATGGCCCAGTGATTAAGAGGACTGACTGCTCTTCCAGAGGACCTGGGATCAGTTCCCAGCACCAGCTTGGTGATTAGCTACTGTGTAACTCCAGTTCCAAAAAAATCCAGCACCTTCTACTGGTCTCCACTGATACTGCATGACACGGGTGCACTTACATACATGCAGGCAAAACACACACATAAAATAAAAAAGAAAAGAAATGTGAAAAGATCTATCTATGATTAAATGAAATGTACTCACATTTAATCACATCTTTGAGACATAAGAATGCAGAATTCAAATTAACCAGGGTTTTAATTTTTATCATGTTTGTAAAATCAGTAATGCTTCCCATTCTTTTAGGAATGACATATCTGTGTAGATTTTGTATTATATGTTGGGAAAATAAGAGATAAATATGATGACTCTTAAATTTTAAGACCTTAACTATATAGGATAATTAAAGTTGAATTTGCTAAAGCCTCTCTGAATGAGTTATTTTTAGCATATCTTTATCCACAGCACTGTGCACCTGTATGTGTGCTATTTTATTCTATGTGTCCTTGAACAGGTCATAGTCCGTGGCCTGCTGAATATTGTTCTAATTTTAAAATTCTGTTACTAATATCCTCTTGAATCATACCCAGTGATTAATGGGATGATAAATATTATATTGTTATTGGCTTCTTGATGATTCATTTATTTTTAAAACTTGGCATCTACTAGTTGTCTTGAAATTCATGATAAATGCACTTCTAGATCTCATACATCCAGTGTCGTCAAGGACCACATGCACTCATGAGCTGAGAGTGCCCCGTCAGACTCCTTTCTTCTTTTCTTTCTCTTTAACCTTGAGAGACAGTCTCATTTTGTAGCTCTTGCTGACCTGGAACTTGCTCTGTAAACCAGACTGTCCTTGTACCTGTAGCAATCCTGCCTCTGCCCCAGAAGTGTTGTGGTTACTCCTGTGACCCTTTTGTTAAAGCTTTCTCTCTAATCAAGCCATGAAGAATTGTTTGGCTATCAAACCAAATAGTTGACTGTATTTAGTTATACTCTGTTATGGGGACAGTAAATCCATTAGTCATTCAGGCTCTGGGTTGAAATTAGCAGCTGTGGCTAGCCATGTAATGAGTTCGATTGTGAACAAACTGAGGATCTGTGTGTTGAAACCCTGTTCAAACACAGTGGGTGTGGTTAAAAAAAGAAGTCCAATCAGATGACTGAATTTGTGGGTATAAATGTCAGGCTAGGCTTGACAAGGGCAGGGCAGACCCTTCTGCTTGAGTGAGTACAGGGGAAGACCTACTTGTCTGTGTCTTCTCATAAAGGCTTTCAGAGTTATTCATTCTGGGATTACATCTCTGTCATCTAAAAGCGGGGGGCAGTGTTTCATTGTGCCTTTATACACCTCTGTGTGCATCTAGACTGAAGACACAGTCCTGAATCATGGATAATTCCATGTTCAACTTGATGTACGGTATAGAGAATCTTTTGCTTTGCCTATAAAACTAATAGTTTTAATGGACTTAAGGTTGTTTACTTATTCATTTAAAAAATCAATTTTCCTCTATCAGAAACCTACCTCACAGTGATGAAACAACAGATCAGTTTGTCATGAAAAGGAAAGATTTTATTTGTATAACGTATTTTAGTTACTTTTATTAGACACTAAACTCTTCAGGTTATACTTAATGAGTGTCTGCTTAGTATCTTGGTAAGGATAGGTTCTTTTCATACAGTTTCCAATCCTGACAACAGGTTTTAGGAAAAGTATTGTTATGTACTTAAAATGAAGAAATTCAAGCAGGCTGAGAGATACTGTTACATCAGTGTATGAAATACAATGTAAACTAGAGAATTACATTCCAGGTGTGTGCACCCAGACCCTGAGTTTTGGAACCTTATGAACTACATAAAACTTAAGCCCCTGGATGGGTCTGAGTATCACAATATGTCCCTTCATTCTTCCAGTGTGCCACAAAATTTGTGTACTGAGAAATTATGAAAAGCTGTGTATCCTACCGAGTTAGGCTACTTGAATTTCAGCTCAAGCCTGCATGAATCAAATGTAGTATCATGTTGCCTCATTATGGCTAACTTATGTTTTGATTCAATTTTTAAATGTAAACTCATTTTGTTTATGCTCTTAGGTTAGAGATCTTTTCAAGTATGGTAGTAGCTAATGTTAAAATTCAAGTCAGAAGAAGAAACCCAAGTAGGTGAAATACTATATTAGATATTCAGAAAGATTACAAATTGAGCAGTAAGAAAGCATACCTGAAGAGTTTTGGAGAATATGAAGAAGGGTGTGTTGCTTTGGGAGGTAACAGTGGGAAAGGGTTCAATGGGTATTCAGAGACAAGAATGGTTGGTTAAGTGTTAACTAGTGAGGGGAGAGATGGGTGGACCCTTGGCAGAAGGAACAGAGCAGCATAAACATGAATATGGTGGTGGCAATGCTTACTAGTTTTTGTAGAATTCACTCCTCTTTCATTTTAAATTTGTCATGTGCAATAAAGGACAAAAAATGAGTCCCCAGTAGTTATAAGCATCAAAATGATATGTAAAGAGCACAATGATAAACTTACCAGTGAAGTATTTGGACTGGTGAGAGAAAACCTCTCAAATGAGTGTGGTTATTTGATTGTTTTTGCATGTGTGTTTGTCCATGGATGTATTTGGAAGTACCAAAACCCCACAGCATTTATATATTTATGCCATTCATAACGAAATCATCTTAAGAGACAGTCAGTTAGAATTTAATTACATATGAGGTCTAACAGACCAAGCTGACAGACTTAGAAAAGGATTAACTTTTTGAGAATACTTTGATTGCATCAGGCAGTTTCCCGAGTTCTCTATTTAAACAGCACTAATGAACACTTGGACAATCTGGGAAATGCTAATTGTTCTCTCAGTTTACCATATCATCTCCACTATTCACTATGTGTGAGAATGCTAATCCTTTGGGGACATGTGAATTGAGCTGCTTAGAGTCCTTCTCTTGTCCAGAACATTCCAACAGTGCTTCTCTGAGATTAGTGCTGGTCTGATAGATGTATTCTGTGCCTGCTCTGACTGGTCACCTTTGTTTGCTGAACATTTGAAATGAGGGTAGTGAGAATGAGGAATGGGTTTTTAGTTTAGTTTTGTTTAGTTAATTTAACTTTAATCGTATGTGATTAGTGACTTTGTGCTGATACTACAATTTCAAATCATAGCTCAGGTCAATTCTAATATGTGGAAATAGAAATGCCTTGTGAAAATTTTATCTGTGAATTTAAGCAAACATAAATATAACTAGTTTAAAATATTCTATTCTCTTAAATGGTGCTGTATTTTTATCTCGTAATTACTATGGTACAATTTTTAGAAATCTGTGATTTCTTTCATATATCCCATTTGAATCATGACTCACAAGTTTTAGAAGCCATCAGATGATCCTTTACAATTTGTGTATGGTAGACCCCATAAGTAGCCAGAGAAGCATAGGAGAGAGTGTTTAGAAACGGACAAGACTCATGATGAAGGTGTGAGAAATTAGGACGTGCCTACCTTAAAAATGATACTGGCAGGCTAAGAAAAACTTAATAGCATTGTACAACAAATCTCTCCCTCTTTTTCCTATCGTGTTGGCCTAGCACAAGAAATAAAAGTAAAACAGTAAAACAGTTTGAGTAACCTAAATACATAAATAAATCTTAGTTTAATAAACTGGAAATGGTCAATTCAGTGTACTGCCAGGAACAAAGCCTCTGGGAGTGTTAACAGTTGATCAAGGATGCTCAGGCAATGTGTAGACATTTACGTTATATCTTCTGTCAAGTCTGACAGTTGTGTCCCGTATTTGACTGCTTGCTTTGAAATTTAGAGTGAAATGCACTTTCGTGGTAGCCCAGAAACACCTGGTGCTTGTTGGTCCTATGCTGAGGTCTTTGTGGCCCAGGCAGTCCTCTCCACAGCCACTTACCCTCACTCGCTCTCCTGTAGATGTGGAGGAAATGTCAGTGCTTTATTGTTTCCTGACCCATTCATGCTGATACCAGAGCCAGACTTGCAGGGTGTAAACTTCGACTGCCCAGTCTACCAGTGTGACAGGGACTAGGACATGCCATTCAGTTGGGGGCAGTTTCAGAATCTCATTTGTTCAGTGATGTCAGCCACGCCTTAAGTTTTTACCTCCATTGTCAACAGTACATGCTGGGTTCTTTTCTGCTTTCAAAGTTAGTTCAGAACTCAGGTGAGATGGATGTTATTTATTACGTCCCTTCAAAATTGAGTAGCTCTCACCTGAAGTGACAAAAATGAGATTTAGACCTTGGGATTTTTATTAGACTCTCCATGGTAGTTTTTACAAAGTACATTAGCTCTTGTCCTCCTTTCCTCTTTCCAATAGACATCACCCCACTGCAACTTCTCTATAACCCCCAATGTGAACTAGCCTAAATAGCAGAGAGCCAGTTATGATTTTCAGAGTATAGACCCTAACTATTCCAGCCAAGTAGACCTCGAAATATCCTGACTATTTGCTAGGGCTAGACTCACACACTTTAGGATATCTTTTGTTCTTTCACTTCAGTGCTTAATGCAAATCTTAAACTTAATAATTGGAATTGTCCCTATGTGCTCATGAATTTCAAGTGCTGTATTAATTTGTAGTGAATATATTGGTTTTATAATTGTTAACATAATGAATTTTATAAGAATTAAGAGCATCATTATATCAATTTTTTTTGTTGTTTTTTTGTATTCCGGATGGCATCTCTACTATTGAATTTACTTGTCACTATGACTGGATAATAACAGAAAAAAAGGAAGAAAGACTTGTTTTTGCTCATGAATTCGGAGGTGTTCACCCTGGTATAGAGTATGTGTCACAGCATAGAATTTCACATTCTGGTGTCTAGGAAGTAGAGGTAGAGAGAAAGGATCATGGCAAGATCTAGTCTCCAAAGACACACTCCTGCTTCCTACATCATCCCTTTAATGACATCACATTATGACTACATCAAGGGACTAACTAACTCATTCATTAGGCCAGAGCCCTTGTGATCTAAGTATCTCTGGGAATGCCCCTATGGAAACAGTGTGCTCTACAAATCTTACAGATGAATTTTAATCCAGTCAACTTGACAATCAGCAGTAACTATCATACCATCATTTCATTTTAATTAAGCTTCTGCTTTGGGGAAAATTAAGGTTAACTAAATAAATGGCTTAAAGTTTTTGATGGCCGCTCACCCATGAGAAGTAATGAAAAACAAAAATAAAAGAACACACTAGGAAGATGTAACAAACTTGATGAAGGGTATTTTTTAATTAAGCAAGTCGTTATCCTCAGAAAATGTAAAACAAACCAACTCTAGTGTCTACTTTGTGATTTATAAATGATGACGATGGTAGGAAGATGATGATAAATATGGAATGTTTATTATACTCCGAATATAGGGCTAAATCATTAGTATGGAAATGAGTGTGTGCATGCGAGTGTATACGTGTGTATTCATGTGTGTACACATGTCTTCACATGTGTATGGGTGTGTATGGATTGTAAGACAAGTCAAGTTTCTGCTGCATAAACCTCCATGGAATAGATCTGAGGGAGAAAATTGATTTAGAGAGTAAATTAACTAACTGTGGGCAAATTTATCCAGGAACTTTAAACATTTTAATTTTTCATTATTTATTATCTTTATTTCATGTGTATTGAGTGCATTGCCTGCATGTGTGTAAGTGCACCTGAGTCATGCAGTGCCCATGGAGGTCAGAAGAGGGAGTCAGATCTCCTGGAACTGGTGTTTTGGATGATTGTTAGCCATCTTGTGAGTGTTGGGAATCAAACCATGGTCCTTTGAAAGAGCAGCCAGTGCTCTTAAATGTTGAGCCATCTCTCTAACCCCCCAAAACTTTTTATGAGGAAAAATTTTTAATAGGGAAAACCCTTAATGTAACTTCAGAATAACCAATAGATTTCCTCTAGGGTAGTGAAAATTCAGTGGTCAAACCCTTCAATAGGATTGCAACAGCTACAAAATAGGAAACAAATGATAGTAAAAGTGTTTTAAGTTCAATAATATCTGATGAAAAATGTTTAAAAGTATTTTAATGTTAAATACAAGTAAAATACCCAAATATGAACATGAATATTTTTCAGTGTGAATGAGGACTTTAACCACATTACATCTTTACTACTAAATACAATTATGTTTTCATTCTAAGTAGTTAAAAAATTGTAAAAAGTATTCTATTCAAGAGAAAATCAGCAAAGCTATTTATAAACATCATTCAGTTAGCACGTTTCCATATAGCAGATTGTTTATATATTCAATCTCAACATTTAAAATGAGTATATCAGTTTTTTTGCACCTGATTTTTATTTTAAAAAATTAGCCTATACTTTTTATTGAATATTTGTGCATTTCATACAAAACATCTTAATCATCTTTATATCCCCACATCTTCACGCATCATAACGCCCCCCCCACTGGATTTCATGCATTCTGTCATATATGTTAAGGCCTATCAAGTCAAGTTTGTATAACCAGATGTTCCTCAGTACATGTTCATCCACGGGAGTCTAATCAGCCTATCTAGAGTCTCTCCCTTAAAGAATATCAATTTTCCCTTATTCCACAATAATCAGCTGCCAACCTACATCTTCTATGACAAATAATATTGTAGGAAAATATAAGATATTTTAAAAGTTTTCTTCTAATGTTTTCATCCCATTTTTTATTATGTGCATGTGTCTGTGTGTGTGTGCGCATGTACTTGTGCTATGGTGTGCATGTAGAGGTTGGTCAACAGACTTTGGGAGTTAGTTCTCTTCTTCGGCCAGGTGTGATCAAACTCAGGTTATCAGGCAGGTTTTGAGGGAAGTGCTTGCAGGCAGCCCTATCTCTCCAGCCTAGATTTGTTTTTCCTGGTGTATATCTAGGGTTCAACACATGTATTGTCTGCAAAATACGAATTAAGAAACTGTACTCAAAGTATGCATTCCTACCTCCTGGTAAATGTCTGAAATCCACATAGCAGCTTAATTGGTTTCTTTGACTTAAGACTTTGTTGATGTGTTAAGATGCAAAAGTCAGTTGGATAGAAATACTTTTGACAGTTTGCATTAAATGAAAAACAAGCCCTTAAGGTCGGACAGAGCTGGGGTTGACTAGTTGAATGCTCATAAGGAAGTTGTTCATTCTGTAAAGCCTTCAGTCATTGCTTCAGGGAAATAAGGTAACATTTCCCTGACCGTTTCACAGGATCTCTGTGAAAAAAAAAATTATGAGTAAACTATAGCAATTATCACAGTGACTAGCATCAAGAAGCTTCTGAAAACAGAATGTAAGTGGCTGTCTAAGATCTTTCCCTGACTTCAGTTTCAGTATGAGACAGCAAAGAAAGAAAAACATGGCATTGGAAGGTCTCAGAGGATGCAGATGTTGGGGACCCCTGAAAGATGAAATCCTCTTTGTTAGGCAACTTAGGCTGCTTTCATAGTGGGTCAAGTTTAAATTTCCAGGATACATTTACCAATATATTCTAAGTGGACAGCATATTTTAAGTTGATACAGATTTCACTTTGTGTATTTTTACCTGTTGAAATAGGTACATAGTACTCATAACTTGTTTGAAGTACGCAACCTCTGTGTATAACATGTACCCTGTAGAAATTCAATTTTAATGCCTTTGTGGAAAAAAAAATATAATGCTTGAAAAACACCAACAGTAGCACATTGCTTGAGAAAGCTTAACGCTTTTCAAATCACATACCAGTTCCCACACTTTTAACATAAAGCCTGAGCTCCAGCAGCCCCAACCAGCTGAGCTTGGCCACCTGTGTCTATCTGCTTGTAGAAAAGATGAGTAATGGCAAAAAGCAAATAAAGGGGTTTATTCAGTGAGGCCATATTGGAAAGAGGAACCAATAAAAGGGTCCAGTGACCCTCCAAATCTCCCTTTGAAATACTGACATGAAGTTTAGGTTTAAATATCAGGCAAGAGATATATGTAGCTAAACAGTCCTTATCAAAGTGTGGCACACTGATCACCAGTGACACAACCAGCACCAGGCCTGTATGAGGGTCAATACACTGTGAACCTCTAAGAGTGCATCCTTGTCCTCATGGAGAATTGTCTTTATCTTGTGATGGAGTCTATCTTGGATCCAAGAGAAGAGTCGATGCTTTTTAACAATAATAGCTTCTAAGAGCCTTTATTTGTATCTACAGTTTTGTATCCAATAGTGAAAATAAGTCTGCAAAAGCTCTTTAGGAATATTCAGACCAATCTGCTTTAAAATTCTAATAACAATTAAAAGCTGCGTGTTGGCCTTTACAATCTTGGGTGTCTAGACTAATAAATATTTAAGTAAGTCATAGAACTTAGTTTTTTGTTCTTTTTTCATTGTTTAATTTGTTAAACATTTCCATTTTAAAGTATTTAAGCATAACCTATGACATTTTACATTGCTTGGTCTTTCTGTGGGGGTTTATAGCCTCTGAAGTTGCTTATGTGGTTGTACGCAGTATTTCTTTATCCTGTTTGTAATGGATGTGCCCCTCCATGCCACATGCTATCATTTAATGAGGGCAGAATACAGATGCTAAACACATTTTCAAAATATCAGATGGCACGTGGTTAGTGCAGTGGAATAGTAGAGCTGGAGCAACAATTGGGGGGATTTATTTCTTCAATTGACTCTTCTTTTGGAGTTCTGAGAAATACAAGTAAAATCAGGTGTTTTTCCCTTTCAAATGTTACGCTAATGATACCCATGTAATTATTTTCCTAATGGTTTCATGCTATGTACAGTGTGCTGAATACAGTCTTACACGCTTAGGAAGTAGTGAGCTATGGAACTTTGGAACCCTCCTGGTGAAGCCCCCCTTACAATGTGTCACCCTCCACGATTGCCTCTTCATATACTGTGTTGTGATGCGGGCCAGTAGCATGACTGAACAGTGGGTACTTCCTCCCACATCCTCTTGCTTCCCTTGTCTTTCTGTGCAGTTTGGACATGGAATTCCAACCACTGGAGACTTGAGACAGCTCAAGCTCACCATGAAAACAGTTGTCTGGCTTCCTTCACTGCACTTGCTCGGGTAGAGTTCTTTCCATTCTTAAAAATCAGCAGGACAAAATCTACGATTCCTTTTTTTCTAGCTGGATGGAATCACTATCTGTGACCATGTCTCTACCTATGAGCAGCCAGACTCTAGCCAGTTTCCCGGTAGTCCCCCCATTCGAATAGTGTGTCACACCCTGCCACCCGAGTCATAGACTACCCACTGTTTCTTTGCTTCTGCCTTGTGTCCCTACACTCTTCTCCTTTTTCCAACTGAGGCACAATAATTATACATATGTATGGGGTACAGTGTGACAGTTTTATACAGATACACAATATGCAATCCACAAATCAATGTAGTTGCACACCCATCCTGTCATGCATTTATCATTTCTTTGTGGTGAGCGTATTGAAAGCCTCTTTTCTAGTTACTATGTAATATAAATTATTAAATATAGCCTCCCATGCAACAGAACAGTAGCATGAATTTCTCCTCTTTACTTTTAAATTTACATTTATTGACCAAGTTACTCTATATTCACTTCCTCCTACAGTTTATGTTCAATGCAGAAGCCAGAGTGAGTCATTTAAAGCTTATGCGTGATATTTTTCTTCCCAGTGTGTCCTACCTCAGTCGAATAGCCTTATCAGGGTTGCATATAAAGATCTACATGTTCAGGCCTCTGTTGCCTCTCAACTTACTGTGTATATGTGCGATGTATGTGTTTGTGTGTGCATTCATTCCTGTTGCATTCCTGTGTGTGAGTGTCAAAATGAGTGTGCCATTGTGTGTGTGTGTGTGTGTGCTGACATGGGTGTGCTCTCGTGTGTATGTATATGTGTGCTGACATGGGTGTGCTGTCTTGTGTGTGTATATATTTGTGTGTGTATGCCTTCATGTGTGTGAATGCTGATATGGACATGCCATTTTGTGTGCGTGTGTATTGACATGGATATGCCATCTTGTGTGTGTGTGTGTGTGTGTGTGTGTGTATTTATGCCTTCATGTGTGTGAGTGCTGATATGGACAGGACATGCAATTGTGTGTGTTTGTGTGTAATGCTTTCATGTGTATGAGTGCTGACATGGACGTGTCATCTTTGTGTGTGTGTGTGTGTGTGTGTGTGTGTACGTGCCTTCATGTGTGAGTGCCGTCACGGATATGGCATCTTTTGTGTGTATGCATATCAGAGGGAAGATGTGGCAGTTAGTCTTCACTTGTACTTTGTTGGGACAAGGTCTTTTTGTTCTTTTTCTGTTGAGTATGTCCCATTATCTGGCTCTCAGCCTTCTGGGAATTTGCCTGCGGCTGGTTTCTCCTCTGCAGGAGTGCTGGAATTACAGACTTTGGCTGTACTCATCCGACTTGTGTTGGCTTCGAAGATTCAAACTCAGGTCCTCATATTTGTCTAGGAAACGCTCCCCTGAATTTATCTATTCTAACAGGTGTTACCCTTGGCTCTGGACACACTGCCTTTCAGCTCATTGTTCTTCAGGTACATGTGTCTACCTTGGAGGCTTCATATCTGCTATTCACTTTCTGTGGGATGTTCTTTCCTTATTGCTTTGTTGCTTACTTTTTGAGTCTGCCTTCCATAGACATTCCTGACCCCTCTAAAACAAGTGGTTACTTCATTCCTGTCAATGTACATCCTCTCTCGCTTTGTTTTACTGATTATCATCAGTGATGCTATTTATTATCTCTATCTATGTTCCTCTTTCCTCTCCCACTCATCTAAGCCCTGTGAGAGCAAATATTTTTGTAGATTCTATTTATTAGCTTTTGTGTTTATAATTTTTGATCATTATATGCTTCCTAAATTTTTGGCAAGAATGTATGAATTTTGTGGTATTTACACAAAAGTTGGCATATAACTTACCTTGTTTCTGTTTTGAGACTCATGTAATTATGATAATATTTTTCACCTAGCTCTGCTGAGAAAATGATAAACATGGCTAAAGAAAAGCATTATATATACTCCAGTGCACTAAACTGCTCGTGTGTACGAACTGCTGTGGAGCCCATGACTAGCTGAGGTGTGTCCTGCACTCCACCCTGATTCCTTCCCCACCACAAAGTCAGATATTGCTAAGTGGACATTTCAAATATGCATTATTGCATTTACTCATTATGCTTTATTGCATTGGATCTCTCATATGATTACCACTATCATTGTGGTTGTAATGTTGTAAAAGAAAATTATGGTAATTCAGATAATGGTGCATATTTTAGGTTTTGTACTTTGCTCCATTAAATAAAAATCAATCAATACAATAAGTATATCAGAAAAAAATAGCCATGATGCAGTCTAAAGTCAGGATTTTCAATATTTGATCTTGTCACATTATACACACAGCTTTTCCTTGGAGACAGATTAGGTTATTTCTTATATACACAAGATCATTAACCTGTTTAAAGTAATGGAATAACTATTGATTGCTCATTTGAACATAGTGAATTTTGTTTCCATGTTAACCAGTTTTCTGAAATACACAATCCATATTCCCCGTTGCTTACATGATGAAGTCAAGCTACTTATTCTGGATTCAAAGCCCTTTCTTCTATGACCCTAGTGAGCTCAACACTCTATGGGTTGTAAGGAGCTCCTACCCTCTGTCCCCTGCCAGTCTGCTCTGTGACCAAATGTGTCTAAAGTTGATTTCTACTGCTCTGTTATATAATGTCTGGAACTGGTTCCTCTTTAAACATTTAAGTCTTTAAATTAAAGGTGTGGAAAATCATATTTAAATTTTTATTTTCGTTGAACAGCAATTCTCTTAATATATAGCAATTAAAATAATGTATGACACTGCTAAAAAATAAAGGGTGAGCAAGGTGAATTATTACCTGTGTCATTCCTTATTTTACATGTCATTCTGACATTCCCACCTTTGAAAATACATCATTTCCCTTCTTTTTTTCATTCTTCTGCCCATTACAATTGAGTATGGAAGTCACCAAAATTTGGAAGCAGCATGTGTCTGGTGACAAATGCCAATCAGACTGTTTGGTACGAAAAATACGGTATATCAAAGATAAATAAGTTGTTAATATAGGTGTGGATTTCTTATAACATATCATCTTTAAACACAAATTTAAACCTTCTGTGTCATTACTGAAATAACTAATATAGAATAACAAAGGCATATTGAAATAAAAGTTTCACTACTCTTCTTTACTAACCAATATTTATAGTAATTTGATTATATTAGTACATTATTTTCTGTATTTCTACATTCTCTTGTTACAACCCTTTCAATGTAAGATGTTCTTTATTATTTCATTATACTGCTAATAAAATGACAAAGTTTCAGTGACAGAAGAAAGTAATGAATTAAAAAATAAAACTTCTCTATGGCTCATGGAGTGAGGCATTTCAGTTTTGCCCAAGATGCATGCTTTCTGACTCACTCACAGCGGCTCTTTTTGTCTTACAATCCATTTCTTCCCAGTGGGAAGCAAATCATATCATACATCTTTATAAGTGTACTGTGCATTGTTAGGGAGGGCGGTGCGCTTTCAAAGTGGTGTGGGCGGAACTGCTGACAGTACCTTTAGTTTTTAGTCTCAGATGGAGGGCTTTTGCTGGAGGCTGAGATTTCAGGATTGGTACACATAGGCAATACACAATTGCATGTAGTGACAGAGAAATAGGGAGTCATATCTCATGCCTTGATACAATTAGTGAAACATTTTAAAGATACAAATACAAATATATATGTAAAGAAATATGTGTTTACATATATATGTATGAAATTATATGTACATATGTTAATATATATTTAAAATTTCATATTGAATTATGCTTCTTGGAATTGTTGTCATTTAAAAATATATTTATCAATTTATTTTTGTTTTATGTGTATGAGTGTTTAGCCTGCATGTACTGAGTGCACCCATGCTATGCAATGCCCAAAGAGCCCAGAAAAGGGTGTCAGATTCTCTGGACCTTGAGCTACCCAATAGTTGTTAGCTGCCATATAGATTCTGAGAACCTAAACCAGGTCCTCCGGAAGAATCATCTGAGCCATCTCTCCAGCTCCAATTGCTGTTATTTTAGGTGTTTTATTAGTCCCATGTCAAAATTTATCCTTCTTTTGTTCTTGATTTTGATAGAAAAGGAAGAAATTCACAATGGTTAAAGCAAATCTTCTACATGAGGTTCAGTATGCTCACTTGACCGAGCAGCTAAATCTGTGCTTCTTAGTTCATTTGGCCAATTTGTTTAATCAGCATATGTGTTCTAGGCACTAAGAACATAACATACACATAAAATAAAGTCCCTGATGTCAGAGACAATACTTTATTTGGGAAAAGCAAGGTGATTTCAGTTAGTGATTTGTGTTGTATATTGTATATCAGATTACTCTGTAGAGTAGTCATTTGCAGAACATTATTAACTGCAGCACTTAGAGATGTCCTGTGCCTGATGTCACTCTGAAGGAGGAGACTCTGAAGATAATCAGGAGGCAGCAGTGTGTAAGGATGGCTCCAAGTTCATAATAAAGCAAGGGAATGGTGAGAAAGATGGGTGTGGAGGCTGACTGAATAGAGCACCAGGATGGTTTGGGGAAGTTACTGTGAAGTCTTGACCTTTTTGTTGGAGGTAATTGATCTTCCCTTTGTAATATGGATTCTCAATCCTTCTACCAAAACACTAATAAAGTGACTTGAGAGATTCTAATAGTTCATTTCTTCCATCATTGCCATTAAGAAGCTTACTCCTAAGATTTTGAGATCATTCATCGTTCAACATTATTTGTCACTGATTTATTCTTTCTTTCTTTTTGTATGTATGTGTGTGTTTGGGTATGTGCATGCCATGTGGCCTGGGCAGAAGGCAGCAGTTTTGTGGGAGTCAGTTCTCTCTTTCCAACATGTGAGTTCTAGAGTTCAAACTCAGATATTTAGGCTTGGTATCAACTGTCTTTACGTGCTGAGCCATCTTGCAGCCCCTTCTTTAAATGTTTACTGAGATGATTTGATATGATCTTTGCATTCAGCTAAATGATATAAAAACTGTGCATCTAACAATGATGAAGCTATGTTTTGCACATTATGAATGATACAGCAGTTTCTAATTATCTCTGTCTGCCAGTTGGTTCCTCTATCCCTGTGGGGCCACATCTCTCTCTCATACTTCATTTATTTTAGCACATAAAATCTTTGCTATAATAAAAATCACAAGATCTCTGTACACATGTGAACACATATGCTCTGCCATGTCTATTTTACTTATTTGTAAGTGGAAAAAATAGTAATTGCTTTCAGTTTGTTTCACTGAAAAATCAAACCAGTGGATTTACTGCTATCTGTTATTCATTGAGACAAGGTTATTTTATAAAATAATAGGAAATATGAATAGACCCATGTGTATAGAATTAGTAATACAAGAGATTTAATTTGTATAGAAACAAATTTGAGGAAGAAAGGCAGATAGTGAGAGACTGAAAACTGAGTATATAAGCTGCATATTCTTTTACAGTACACCACTCCCAAATTTAGATGCTTAAATATAACATTGGTGGGAGACAGAGGCAGGTGGCTCTCCGAGATCGAGGCCAGCCTGGTCTATATAATAAGTTCCAAGTGGACTGAGGCTATAGGAGACCCTGTTTTTTTTTTTTAAATCTAATTTAAGACTAATGGCTTCACAGATTATGCTGACTCTATTGGTCTTCCTAGCATTCTCTCATAAAGATGCTGGAACTAGTGGTTGAGGCAAATGCCTACATTCTACATTCTACAGTCAAACGATGTACTCATGAAAGTTAGAGAATACTTCCTCAGTGCCAAGAGGGTAAGAATGAAACATCTTGAAAATTATAGAATATTATTTCTACTTAATAATAAAAGGTTATCATCCTCAAGAAATTGGAGAATAGAGTCTTCTTAGTGGAAAGAGCTATAAAATATATGGTCAGTTTTCATTTATTAGGTTAAGATTAGTGCTGTAGAAGAAACAAATGATGAGAGCGTTTTGGAAAAAAAATGAGGAAGAGAAGAGGAAGGAAGAGGCGAGGGAAAGAGAAGTGAGTGTTATGAATATTGTTTCCGTGATTTATCGTCATATTGCTCAGGGAATGTCAGTCAGTCCCATTGAGGTCAACATAGACTTGCAACGGTTTAAAAATGCTGAGCATCAGAAAATAGAAAAAAAAGAAAAGAAAATATACAGTAGAGGGGAGAGGGCAGGAGGCTAGGAGGAAATGAGAGAGATCCTGGAATGCACAGGGGAACTGGGAATAAATGCACATTCTAATTTTATCCTGGCCATGCACAAATGAAAGCTTTTGCTAATCAGAGGAGTGCAGGATCTGGTTTGGTTTGGAGGAGAAGCTTGTCACAGGAGCACTTTGCAGTGTGACATCAAACAGTGCCCCCTTTTGAAGCAGCTTTTTGAAGAAGAATGATGATATTATGTCTACTATACATAATTTGAAGATGCACTGTGGTATTTTTGACTAACACATCATTGCATGGAAATGCTGAAGATGATGCCTTTGTTTAAGAAAGCTTTTGAATGAATCTGATAGTTTCAATAATTATGGGGGAAGGATTGTAAAACAGAATCAATTAGCAATGAAATGAATAAAAATTTTCATTTAAATCATTGAAGACAGAGAGAACAAAAACTCACATATCTGTGCTACTTGGCAGACAGAAGGCATGACTGCATAGGGAGCTGAGGTCTCATTCTGTGGAGTGTATTATATATGACTCATCAGCCTACTTCTCTAAATGGGCTGCATGATCTTGCAAGGACAAGCAGCCCCTTGTGGCTTTGTATACACAATAAATGGATAGCAGTCCTGTATAGGGTATATTTAGTGTATGACTTATAGCCCATGTTTTTTTTTTCCTTTTTATGGATAACATTACGCTTTCAGACTTATTCAGTACCTTACTTGGACTCGAGTTATGCATTCAATCAGAACAAAGTTCAGAAGCGTTATGCGTCATTCATCCTGACCTTCTGCACCATGCAGCCTCTTTGATCCAACACAACATATTTCACAGTCTGAGTGCTAAACAGGGAAGCATGGACAGTGAGAATACTGGTTTTTAACTATATTTTCCATCAAGTTTGCATGCTACAGATATGACGATGGTGTTTTCCTCTCATTGGAGACCTTGTGGAAATACTCAACCATTTTCTCCATCAACTTTATCCCCTAAGGTGGCCAAAAGGAAATTTCTGCTCAGGCTATTTTTCTGCTAGAGTAGTTTTCCATGAAGTAGAAAGCTAAACAGATGCAAATTTTAACCTAGTAAGGGATTCCTCTTACTTGGAATAAATGTTCTCTTTTCTTAGGGACTTTAAAGGAATTGTAATTGTTTGAATTTTAGTGCTTCAGAGTCCTGTAAACACACTCTAAAAATAAAGTGGAATTAGTCTTCTGTTTTGATGAGTTCATTTGATCAAAGTTGTTACTGCTCATCTCTCTTAGCATTACCTGATCTAAAAGTAGGCATTAATTAGTTCCATTAATGAAATGATTCTCTGCTCAGCTTCTGGTCTCATCTGTCTCTATGTTTCAGAATAATTGTCATTATCAGGCACATTGATGATTGGATTTTGCAGTCAGTTGGTTAGTTGATGACCATGGTCATTTCTAGAAATATGGAGTACTTGGTACATGATCGAGCCTACATATGTGGCATTTACTTAAAATATTCTTTTACCTCAGATCAAAGCAGTCACAGGATTCTAAAGTTCTTCTCAAGAGGAATTTCCTTGGTTAATTTTATTTCATGGATTCTGCCATTCCTTTTCTATCTGAGTGAATGAATTTCCCGTAATATTCATACCTGAAGCTATGTGGGGTAACTTCAGAAACATAGCTCTACACCGGAACTCCCGAGTTGTAGGAGATATATAATCTTTTTCAAGTTATACAGATTCAGGAAACATCCTTCTAGTTGAAGCAAATTCCAATATGATTTAAGAATAGCTACAACTACAGCGCAATCTGTACACAGGGTTGTTTTCCTTCCTAGTGCTTTATATTCTATGCACTGGACTAACACATGTCAGCACCATTCACTGATCTAGCTGACCTTTCCTCCTGTGGCACTGAAACTCGAACTAAAATGTCTTTTAGTAACACTTTAGCTTTTTGTCTCAACTTTTATGTAACTCTGACAGAGAATTATCATTTTACTGACAAATAAATATTTCTTGTAAATCCATGAAGATTCAGTCTTGAATAGTGGAAAAGAAGAGGACCAGAACTGATTTGTCCTAAACTAATACAATAAAATGGTCTGTTCTGAGACTTTCCCCTTTCTGCAGATTTGGTTTGACAAACTAAATTATGCCACCTCAGCCTCTTCAGTGGTGAGATTATAGGCTTCTAACACGACACCTGGCTTCAAAAATAGGCTTATATGTAAACATCAATAACTTAATAAAATATTAAAAAACATAAAGACTGAAAAATTAGCTGTCCTGAATATACTTATTAAAATCTTACTTCTAGACCCTGAATGTAAGGCTGTTGGACAACATCACACAGGTGGAGTGGAGACAAGGAGGCAGGAACAAGCAGAGAAAACTATGTATAAAAAGTCACAATGAATTCTCTGACTTTATATGCTAATTACAAAACAAATAAGTACCTGGGAAATAGTTCAGCAAGTAAAAATGTTCATGAGACAGGCCTGGAGAACTGAATTTGATCCCTGGAATCCACAGAAAGACTGAAGGAGAAAATCACTTTAAAAAAATAATCTTCTGACCTCTACATGTATACAGTGACATGGGCATATAAATACAGGTATCATGTACACATGCCATACACACATACCATGCAAGCACAGACACAATATATACACATGTCACGCACACATACAACACATGTGCAGACACACAGTGCACACACCATGCAATCACGGACATAACATGTATACATACCATTCACACACACCATGCACACATACTATTCACAAAGAAACACCATACACATACCGTGCAAATATAGACAATGTACACACCATGCACACACACAGCATCATCATGTACATACACACCATGCACATGCCCACCATGAACACACAGATACACCATGGTGTACACACAAATCATGCAAACACAGACACACTTCAATAATAAATACTTTTTTAAGTTAAAAAAGTCTTGATTTATGCTACAGTGGCATAAAGTTTATAACTCAAATAACCCTTTATTTTCCCCTGTTACATGTTCCAAACTGCCACTCCTAGTTGCTCTCTGCCAGTATCTGAGACCTTTACTATTTTCTTCATGCCTCGTGACTACACATAGCTAACAGACAACAACTAGTTTCTTCCATAGAGCAAAGCATGGTTGGTGTTCAAGACCCTTTACTAAATTAAGATGATTTTGTGCATATCTGAATTTATATCAGACATTCTGTTAGCTTGTACTGTCTTTGAGAAAGAGACTTTCAGACTTTTGAAAGATAGTTTGTGGCACTTACTATGCACACTGAAAGAAAGTGCTAGTGATAACACCATATAGTTTTTGTATCACTAAATTTAAAGTTCTTGTTAAAGTTGCCCATTAAGTCAGGGAAAACTTATTGAATGACAAACTTTTTTCAGTGTTTGAAAATGGCTCTCATAAAAAGCTTTCAGACAGACATTTAACTGAAAACTGTGTTTTAGCAGCAGTGATGGATTTATACCAATTTAAATACTTCTTCTTTTTCCCTTTTTGTGATCTGAGGCAGACACATGTCTCTGATATAGTTTATTAGGCAAAAGTTGGCTGGGATTGTGATTGTGGACCACAAACCCTCCTGCTTATGGGTTTATATGAATTTCTTTGTTCTCCTCACATGAGATTAATGAACCACACGACCCAGGGGAAGGTGTGGATACAATTTCTCTTATACCCAGGAGAAACCCCGTAATTACTAACTCATTAAGAATTAATTAAATCATTAAACATTATCTTCGGACAATTTTATACAGTTTAAGTGAAATCCCTCGTGGGGGGGATGGGTGGAAGTTTTGCATGAATCCAGATCACACATATCTTAATACCCTTAAAGTCTGATGTTAAGTCCTTTCTTCTTTTCATTGTTGTCTAGGTCAGTGCTCACTGCCCTCTGCAGCAGAGTTGAGTATGGACAGAATATATAGCAGCTTGTCTACTTAAATGTCTAGCAGATCTTGATTTTCCCGTATTCATGTAACAAGTGACCAGCTAAGTGACTTTAAAAATATGATTAACATTGCCCTGGCCTAACTTATCTGTGAACAGAGGTGAGGAGAAACTTAGTTTTTCAAATCATCTTAGTTCCAAATTAATGTAATTTTATACCACATCTCTGGAAGAGGTGTTCTGTCTTCCATATTGAGAAAGGAAGGCAAACAAGATCAAGACCCTTTAAAAGCCTAATCTTTGGTAAGACATTAAGTTCACTGATGGGGTAAATGAGCCACTGGTGTCTCCTTATCCCAAGGATGTGCTACTTTCTACCTCTTCTTGGAAGAAATAACACTGAATTCAGTAAAATAGTGCGTAAGTGCTTTGAGCTCAGTGTATTCACTTTTGTTTTTTTTTTTGCCTAAGTATAAATCAGTAATTATCCGAATTTGATTTACTGTCATTTGAATAAAACGAAAAGACAAGACTCCCCCTCCTCAAACCCTGGGATATGTCTTAGTTTCCAACTGATTCATTCCCCGTAGAAGATATTCTGACGAGTTTTGTCTCAGATAGAATGCCTTGGAATATTCCTTTTAAGTAAAAATCATTGAGTCAATCATGGGCTTTTGATTTGGATTCTCTTTACTAAACTGCATTCAGCGTAGATTGCAAAAAAAAAAATTCTTCCTTATAGTATACCTAATAACAGTCTGTTCTGGTTTTTGTCCCTGTTGAAATGTATTTGAGACATCTTTAAATGTAAAAGACTTTAGTGATGATTGTAGCTTTTAATTTTTCCACTGAGATAAAAATAAATGGAACATGCTACGTATTATTTTAAACATTTGTAGACAAATTTAAAGACATCGAATGCATTCATATACATATCTGTATATAGCCATCATACTATCGATAGTCAAAACATTTAAAAGATCCCTAATAAAACTCTATAACTCTTAAATGATTACTTTCTATTAAATGATTATAACTATATAACTATTAAATGATTACTTTCTATTCTTTTTTATTCTTTTAACTTCTGATTACTCATCTTATACATTGAATTTGCCAGGTCTCAATGTGATTGGACACTGTGATGTTCAGTGAAGTTTAGTTTATTATTTTTGGAGGTAACTAAGGCAGACGCTTGTGTGTTTATATTTATATCTTTTAAAGGAGTATTTTATATGTTTGTTTCTATCAATAATAGACTATAGTTAATTGTATTTTAAAACATAGCACTATACAAACTATTGAAGCCAGAAAAATAATGTGAACATGTTTTCTAGTTGTCTTAATAAGGATGATAAGGGAGATACAACTGCTGGTACATGATTTGTGAAAAAACACCCAAAATATACAATGGAGAAAAGCCAGCATCTTCAATACATGATGCTGGTAACCCTGTATCTATGAAAACAGTTTGGACAAATATGTAGGAGATAATCTATGGTTTAATTTTGATGATATGTTTTAGGTTCTTCTTAACTGCTTACATAGAAATTTAACCTTCATTAGGACCGTGTTATGACCTTAAGTTTTATAATGGAAGTGCTTTGTGAACACTTGGGCAAATTTTCTCACAGAACCTTTTGGAAGTAGAAGGCTTTGATGGAATTTTAAGTGTGTGGCCTTAGTGTAGCAATACAGTGAGTCAATAATGCATTGACATGAGCCCTTTATTTTATTAGCTACCACTTAATGCAAAGCAAGGTTCTTATAGAGTTGACTTATGCGCCGGAACATTTGGCTATGGATACCAGTTCCTGATGTGGATTTGAGACAAGTCTTTGACTTACTTACTTTTTAGGAAGCTGCCTAAATTCTATGACACTCCTATCTTTACCTGTAGAAAGGAGATACAAAATATTAACTTTAATGGAATGGTTTAAATATTCAATAATCCATTCAATTTTGCCAAGAGATGTTCCATGGTGCATATTAGTTTTGGTGATATTCGTAGTAATTTTTGGTAAAGTGCAAGAAAAGGAAAAAAGTACAAAGTTCTAAGAGTTTTCAGGAAAGGTGTCTGAGAAAATAGTGAACACAATGGAGTTTGGAAAACAAAGGGGGCGGGGCGAAAGGGATGCTGACAGTGGTGCTGGACGGTGATCATAGTCAAATTCTACAGGATCCTCGAACACAGAAACATCAAAGTGAATCATAAATGAGGGCATCAACCATTAAAGTCACCTTTCCAGAAGGACTCAGAAATGCTTTCTGAAGACAGTGCGATGAGTTGCTGTATTCTTTCAGGTTAGGTCTTAGGGAGAATCAGGGAGAGTCTACTTCTTAACTTTAGAATTTTAGCTTAAATTGCATGTTTTAGAGATTCCTTTTTATTTAGCCTCTGGATAACTTGCATTAAGACACAATTAACATAAAACTAAATGCCTATATTTTAAGTATGCAGGTTAGTGAGTCATGAGAAATGCTTATATCCATGTAATAACTTCCCTAATCAAAGTATGAAATACTTACGTGACCCACACTCCTAAAGTGACTCATGTCTTTTCCATCCCATCCACAAGGCCCAGCCAAGAGAAAAAAATAAATCTACTATCTGCAATTATAGATTAACATTCTATTAATGTAGTCTTAATTTAATTTCTTAATTTATTTTTGTTTTAGGTGTATGAGTGTTTTGCCTTCATGTATGTAAGTGCACCCCATGAATGCAAACCGACAGAGACCCGGATTGAGTGTCAGACCTCTGGAAAGAGAGTTATCAATAGTTGCCAGCCATCACGTGGTGGCTGGGAGCCAGACCAGGCAGAGTCCTCTGGAAGAGTGGACAGTACTCTTCACTGCTAAGCTATCTTTTCAGGCTTGGATTTACTGTATTTGTAAAAATAAGTTGGTTTTTAAAAATTTGGCTTATTTCATTTGGTTTGAGCGTTCCATTAAAGTCTAGTTTGAGTCTGTAGAAAAAAACAAACAATTATACCTCAAGCAAATTGTTTGTATTTTTGATGAGATCTTTGAAATGCTCCAAATGATGGGGAAACTGAGTCATGGGGTAATGATGAGTGTATGCCCACACAAGTTTTTCTGGCGTGGGTACTGCCTCAGTGACTCACTTCAGGTGGTAAGCATTCAAGATGCATGGCTGAGGGCGGCTCCTTCAAAGGGTATAATTAATGCCTCTTACTCTATTCTGCTGTCATGTTCTTGGATCAGTTCTTCACTTGAATATTCACATGGAATGGTAAGTTCTGTGACTTGCTCTTCCTTTTATTCCTCACAGTATCTCCATTTGTATATTTTCTCTATCATTGGAGATCAGCCAAAAACATGTGTTGGAAAATTTCTAATGGACTTCTTTTGAACATGCCAGTTCCTGCATTAAGCACCCGCTGTGTCTAAATTCTCATGGCTCTATGGAGCAAGCCACTTTCCTAGCCACCTTCAGGAGTAGGAGAAACACTGAGGTTATGGACTTTGTTCTAAGAACAATGTATATGTGAGAATGGGTTTTGTGTGAGAATGGGGTTTATGAAAGAAGCTGAGGCTTCAGCTAAAGCTGGAAAGTGGGTAAGATTTCATTTGTAGGGAGTGTGAATCATCCTCAGACGAGAAAGAAAAGCAAATATAAGGAGGGATGTAGAAGAAAATTGGGAACTACTGGCAGCTGATCACTGCTGAGTGAGAGAGAGCTGGTCTTCTTTAAGGTAGTGATGCGAGATAGACTGAACAAGCACCAGTGGATGAAGTTCCACCAAGGGACATCACGGGACACAAACTTGATTTGTTAGGCCTTAACATGTGTGACAGAATTCATGAAATCCTGTGGGGGGGGTCTAAATATTCTTAAGATGTATGAAATGCATAAAAATTCAATAAAAATATATATTGATAAAAGAAGAAATTGGGAGACAGGTGATATCTGATGCACAGAACATTATCCCCTTTACCTGATATAGTAGAAACAGCTTGAGAGCACACACTCTGCTTCACTATGCTCTGTCCTGGCTTCACAGTAGGCATATGATACATATTGATTGGAGAAATGAAGACATGTACGGGACTTCATGATGAGAACCAGGACTAACAAGAAATAAATCTGAATCTGCCATACATACCCAGTTAGGAATCACAACTATGTCCGTGTTTAAATAATGTGAATGATTTAAGAACCCTGAGAATACAAAAGTTACATAGAACTTTATGCCAATGCTCTGAGGTACATTGAACTTAAAGTATGTTTCATAAGAATGGCAGATATCCTCTTTTTCTCCACCTGAAATTCATTTATCTGGTATAGAACTATGATATGTGTCCTATAGAGAAATCTGTTGAAGAGTCTGTCCTTTTATGAGAAAGTTTGAATTTATTCATAGGTTCTTGGGAGAAACATTATAGTCTCTAATACTTTAGGATGAAATACAGAATAGATCCAGTCAACAAAACCAGAAAGCTGTTACTTCAGTAGGAGCAAACTTTGCCTTGAATATTAATTACATATTGCCCAAAGACTTTATTCCCAGTACATAGTGAATCTCAAATCCTTTTGGATGGAAGACATATAGTGATTGTTTTATTCTGAATAACTTAGAATTTTATTAACTTTTTTTCCATTTTTAAAATTTTACTAGTTCGGGGTTAAATTATATTTGAATATAATTTAAAATGGGCAAGTCACTGACAAAATCTTTCTAAAAGAGATATTTTTCAATCATTCAACTCAGAAGTAATCCAGCAGGGTCTTAACTAAATTGTTGCCTTTGCCTGGAACTGAGCTTTTCAGATTATTTGATTCTTGCCAAACTTTAACAAATAAGTGTGAGAGTGTGAATGGCAAATATCCAATCCCCCTGCAGTCAGACATGAGAATTTTCACATCAGGCATTAGCACTTTTCCTTTGCTGTAAAGACAAGCAGAGAAATTCTGTATTGTAAAACTGGTACTAAAGCTTAATAAGATTTCATAGAGTAAAGCAATTTCTTATGACATCAAATTTCAATTCATTGCCAGTAATAATGATGAAATATCCTGTCTTGTTCCAAAATTAGACTGTAATTGGATTAAATGAACATTTTTCCCAACAGTTCATCATTATTTGCTGATTAGTTATCATATTTCAAAAATACTGCTTTGTGAAGTCAGTGAAAAAATTCACTTCTCCTGATTTTGAGTAGTCAATGAATTTATTGCAAACTATCATTCAGTGCAGTATTATTATGGTCATACAGAGATAATGTTTAAGAAAATATCTTGATTTAACTGATCTGTAGTATCTTTTCAGTATTTTAGCAACTAATCAAGAAAATTAAGACATACCTCCATTTCCTCTGCTGTGTAATAACTCAGTTATTTAAAATATCATTATCATGTGTGTGCACTGTCTTTCTAAATATCTTTCTTAACACTTTTCACTCTGTCTAGAATGGATCTTACGTTATTAAGTACCAACTAAGCATTTAAGACATGGCTTTCTGACTCTAAAACATATCTAGATTTAAAAAGTATTAAAAATAAGAATTAATAAGATAAGATTTTATAGTATAAAATCAGTGTGGAAAATCCAATCATGTTTCTATGCTTGGACAATGAACAATCGAAAGTGACATTAAGGATGTAATTCAATTATAATATGCCCAGAAATACCCAGGAATATTCTAACGACTTAAAGATTTATACATTGAAAACTAGAAACCAATATTGAAATAAAATAAAGAAGAAATAAATAGAAAAACGCCACATTCATAATTTGGGAGATTTACAATTGATGAACATATTGAATGAAATCCATTCTAAAACTCCAAATGATATTTTTGGCAGAAATTGTCAAAGTTCATGTTATTATTATTATAATTATTATTATCCCACTGAGTCCAGTTAGTGCAGGCCATGTGCAAATGAGTGTGAGAGCATCCCCTGGAGCCTGAGCTACTTGCCAATACTAAAATCCCCAAAGAAAAATGAATGTCTCCCCAGTAGCCATCAGCTACCAGTAGTTACTCACCTAGAGAACAAGTTGTTGGGTCCCAGGGGGAGTTAGAAAGAAGTAGTGTGAAATTGATCAAATTTCAGTACATGTAAAGAAGTTTAAAAGAATTAATAGAAATATTATTTACCAAAGAAATATTACCCCCAAAGAAAATTGTCAGTCTGATTCAAAGCATCAAAATTAATCAGATTCATTACGTAGCTATTGCTAAACCATTTTGAAAAAGTGCTATGTTGAAGGACTCATACTACCCAATAATCTTGATAATATGATAGGATATTTCTCATAAATCAGTAGAATGGAGCCTGGCAATATACTTACATTTTTATGGTAGATTGCTTTATGAACTTTTTTTTGACAGACTCAGGATAGTTATATGGAGAAGTGGTAGTCATTTGAACTAACGAGGCTAGACGTAGACCTACACATGCATCAGAATGGTGTTGGACCTCTCCCTCTTACCGTCTACACAACTCAGTGTCACATGAGTTATAACAATTAATTTAAAAGTTAAAAGCATAAAACACTTAGAAGAAAGCATGGGCCCAAATTTTCATGATCTGGGCCCAGAAAGATGACTCAGTGGTTCAGAGTAAGTGCACACTGCTCTTGTAGGGAACTTCACTTTGATTCTCAGCACCCATGTTGGACATCTTCCTATGGCCTGTGATTCCAGCTCCAGGGAGCTCTAACACCTTTGACTTCCATGGCCACCTGCACTCATGCGCACATACCTTCATACTCACATACACGGAATAAATAAATCTTTATAACAACCGTCATGATCTTAGTGTAGGCAACGATTTATTTGAAATGAGAATAAAACAGTAGGCAATGAAAGGAATAATAGATGGTGATAGGCAAAGAACCGAAGAACCACCAGACAAAGATGTTTATCCTTGAATCTATAAAAAATGCAGTTAACTTCCGTGGAAAATCTAAATGTGCAGTTGTGGCAAATTAACCATAGTTACATGAAGAGAATATCCTTATAAGCACAATGCAATTAAAATTGTTCTTAGGGGAAGTAAAGATGATAACAGGGTCAGAATAAGAGGAAAGACTGTGAGGACAAAGCCAGAGGTAGAATGCTGTGAGCTTTATGGCAATAAACCTGTGCAGCTTCTAGATGCTGACCATTGAAAGAAGAAAATTTCCCTGGAATTTTGAAATAATGTGATCATAACAAAGTCTAGTCAGACGCTTATATGTTGTTTGGTGTCTAGATCTATGATGTAATTTTGTGCTGATTTAAACCATTAAGTTTATTAAAGCAACAACAAAATCTTAGTGTATAGATACATTGGATTTCAGTAACTCATCTCCTTTTTATCAGAAGATAATATCATGTAAGTTAAAAGGCAACTCAAATACCATGTCACTGAAGGAAGAGTCTGACTAAAATATAGTAAAAATTCTTAAGCTTGGAAAAGAAAGGATAATTACTCAATTAAAATGAGAAAACTATTTGAATAGACATTTCTTAAAGGAAAATACATTGTTCACACACATTTGAAAAGATGTCCAACATCGGGTCTGGAGAGCTGGCTAAGTGGTTAAGTGCACTGACTGTTCTTGCAGAGGACCCAGATTCGATTCCCATATGATGGGCTAACAACCATACATAACTCCAGTTCCAGGGAATCTGTGGTCTTCTGTTCTCCATGGGCATTTTGCAACATGGGTGCACTCATCAGGCAGTACACTCATACACACAGAATAAAAAGAATAAAAAAATACTAAAAAATTGATGACCAACATCATAAGTCATCAAGGTAATGAAAAGAAAAACCAAAATGATATCACACTATAAACTACAGGACAAAAACAAGAAAACAAAGAGAAAATAAGTGTTGGTAAAACACAAGGCATTGAACACCTCTTATGCACTGTCATGAGATTAAAAGATGTTCTCAGCCATTTTGACAACAGTAATCCCTCAAAATTTTATAGAGTTATATAAAGTCCACCAATGGTATTGTTTGGAATTTACATAAAAGAATTGAATTTATAGTTCTACACAAAATCTTGCATAAGATATTTATAGCAGCATTATTCCTGATGCCCTAAGAAGGCAAACAGCTCAAATATTTGTCAATGTATTAATGATTCATTAGAATGTAGTATGGGCTTTCAAAAGGCAAAAATGTCAGATGAAGGAATAATGTATGCCGTGGCTTCACAGACCTTAGAAATATGGAGTTTTCAAGAAGTAAAACCCAAAAAGCCAGATCTTACGTGATCCCATTGATATAACATGTCTAGAAAAGACAAACTCATAGAAAATGAAACCCATTAGAATGTCTCATATATCTGGAGAGTGGAAGGCAAAACAAGTACCAGAGTTTCTTTGGAGTTGATAAATGTGTTCTAGAATTATTTTAAGAGTAAATGTAGAACAATTTTATATACCTTGCTGAAAAATGTACAAATGAGTGAAGCCAATTTGATGTGAATTATATGTCTTCATAAGCTATTATTAAGGTAAAAAATAGCATACCGCTGAGAAATGGAAATACTGGGAGGAGATGTGAACATGGTGTCGTAACTTATGAACGTCATCCCACACAACTCAAAGTGTAGGGAAAGGCTTCATTATAGGGAGAAGTTGAAGTTATAACTTGTTTACTCGTATTTTCTGGAAGACAGAGGTGACAAGGACCCTATCTCTCTGTGAGTGTTTGCTATGTGTGTGGTGTGTAAGTGATTAATGCATGCATGAGCTTAGAGTGTGCACACACATGTGTACATGCAGAGAGACCTTAGGTGTCTGCGCTTTCAGCCTGTTCCCGGCTGTCTCTCTGAACTGGAAGTTCATTGTTAGACTATTCTGGATGACTGGTGAGTTCCTAGGATTCACCTGTCTGCACCCCTGAATGCTGAATTTACATGCAGTTGCAACCATACCCAGATTTTTACATGGGTACTTGAGGATTCCAACTCAGGTCCATGTGCTTACACAAGTGATCTTACCCACTGAGTCATCTTCTAAGTGAAGAAATACATTTTTATGACACAATATTGATAGGGAGTTAAATGCCATAAAACTGACATAGTCATCAATAGGATAGGCCTAGTGAGAAGCAATTACTGTAAGGGAGCATATTGTCCAGATTATAGTGTATGGTAAAAAGTGACAAATCCATGAATTATGGCTAAATGTATTCCATAGTATGTCAGGTTCAGGAGGATGCCATGTAGTGTGGACAATGACTTTGAAGGGAGTTCCAACATGACTCGGGATAGAAATAGATTGTTCATTAAGAAAGGCTTATTGGCCAGAGCATGACACCATTCTTCCTAAAAATTACAGGCAGGAACACATGTAGAAGATGGTGTATGGCTCACCTGGGTCCCCTTGGCACTTTCTATCTCCATATTGATGTCTTCATGTAAGTATCTGTGATTTCTTGCTTGAAGACCTTTCTTACATCCGCCTCAAATAGGAGACTGAGGGATGGACATACCCTGGACCCCACCCCACAGCTCCTCAACAATGCATTTTGGAAAATAAATACCTTGATTTGACATTTCTTGGGAAAGGCACCTCTGATACGTGTACTAGTCTGTCTCTTAGATGTGCTCAATGAATCTTGGAAGTTTGTAGAAGCCTGTTCTTTAATCTCACCACACCTCAAGGCTTCCAATTTTTACTTTACTTACCAGTTCTATAAAGATTTTTTCTTGATCATTTTATAAAATATCCAGTGTTACTCATATCCTAGTATTTTGGGTTCAAATCTGGAGATAAAGGCATCTTTGGACACCAGTAAATAGGAATCGAGTTATGACATTAGAAAGCAATCAAAATGATAAAGCAAATCTGCTTGAGTAACAAAAGTGTCCAGAAAAGAGCACAACCAAGGTTATGAAGTAAGTTGTATTAATAATGTGATGTCAGTACTTAGTGCTAGACCATACTTCTTTGGGGATGTCAATTAAAGGGAGAAAGCTAAATTTAGCAAGGCCAGTATTATGAAGTTAATGTAACAGCTATGGATTGCATCTGTCTGACCTAACCCTGTTTCATTTTGCTAATAGAACTTACCTTGCCGATTTAAAGACTTATTATGTGACCTATGTTGGACAAGTTATTTTCACCTCCTTTCCCAGCTTCAGCTGATTGGTCCCAGGCTGATCAGTCATAGGTTTTTCCAGACATTATTCTTACAGAGACTCTGAAAAGGGACATTTCTTGCCTCTTCTTGCAAGTTAAAGGAAAATGACTTTGTTTCTGGACTAAAATATTTTTCAGTGTTCCGAGCTAGAGAAGACCCAGTATCTCTATTTAAAGATATTTCACTTAAATCTTAACTATTCAACACTTCAAGCTAGAATACTCCAAATCTCTATAAATAAATTGAAATCTATTAAATAAATTAAGAACTAGTTGTCACAATAAACCAAGGTCTCAAGTTCCCATCTAAGCCAGGGGTTGCACTGTTTTGTCCCATTAACTGGCTGCTGTCTTGTCTTTCAGAGTTCACAGAATCTCACCTCTTGAGAGCGTGCTTTCTCTGACCATACGATCTGATGGAGATGCTTTCTCTGTCTTAGCTCTGTCTTAAGTCACTGTAGCAAACCTTTATTCATGTACTTAACTTTCCACATAACCTGTTTCCCCACAGCTCAATGAGAGTGGAGACCTTGTGGAGACCTTGCTGATCTTGATTCTCTCTGCAGTGAAAGCAAATGGGCAGAGCAATGAATCCTACAGTTTCAACCATGGTTTACTGAATTAATGTTTATACGTAATGATCATTTTAATAAGATGTTATTATTACCCATTGAAGAAAATGCTGTGGCAAGCAGAATAAGGTGCACAGTAGCTCACAGGCCACAGAGTTTAAAGACATGAGAGACTGAGTTGAACCTGATGGAGACTGAAGTGGCATACTATGAAGTAAGAGAGTGAAAAAGGTTGTAATACCCCAAAGAAATCATAAATTATTTTGGAGGATATAAAATTAGTTCAGAGAAAACTGTTGCATCTTTCTACTTAGTAATTCCTTTGGTCAGCACAGTAGCTCTGCCACAGAACTGTAAATGCTGCAGTTGACTGTTATTTAAGCTAAATAAACATGTACCTGGGAATATAACTGAGATTTTGTCCTAGGGTCAGTACTGGTGTCTCCAACATGTTAAAATGGGAAGCTTATAATTACTGAAAAGAAATGATAAACTAAGACAAAAATGCTTAAATTTCCTTAAACATCTGTATACTGGTAGCATATAAATTAGAAACATTTCTACCGAGGTCTAAAATATTTTTTTTTCTGTGAAAGCATTCAAGTTCACTGATATGAAAGCCATCCTTAACATCAAAACTTTGAAACATGAGTTTATTGTGATTCTAGGTTTATCATTCTATTTTTCAAGTGAAAAAATATTAAATCAAGTGTTGAGGTCAGTTTTTGAACATTAACATGTGGGCTTTCCTGTCAGAAAGAAGCCCACACCCTTCCCTTCTTCCTCCTTTAACTCTTCATTCCCTACAGTTGCCTTTAGGGGCATCCAGGGCTGTGAAACGATGCTAAGAATTAAAACATAAATAATCTAACATAAATACGGTAACTAACATTAGTAAGTGCTTACCTTGTACCAAACCCTGGGTAAGGGTTTCAAGTCTGTTACTTTATTTAGTCTTAATAAGTGACATGAGATAGTCGATATTCTGTCAATTTTTACAAATGAATGAGCATTCAGATGTTAACGAAGGTCCATCTTAGAGAGCGTGCCTTCTTAACTTTACTTCCAGAATAATAAGCCAAACACTGGGCAGATGGAGAGAAAGCATTTTTTGAAATATAGAATAAAGTAGTTTATATAGTAAAGAGCCCTAGTTAGTGACATAGCCAAGATTTCTAAAACTTAGAATAATAAACCTTTACTTACTTGTATTTTGAATCCAGTGGCCTCTGGGCATTCTTGTCCCATGAATGAACAGATACATTTTATATCAATTAATGCCTTTGCCTTGAACTGACAAACTGTCACTTCTGCTCAGAGTCCAATATCATCAGTCATGGGCGAAATCCAAACCCTACAGTGAAAGAATGGTCCCCCCTCAAAAGGGTGATTGAGGCTGGCACTGAACACAGTGTGCATTTCCAGTGCTTCAACCTTCTGTGTTCTTGCAACACTGCTCAGAGAAGTTTCTTTGAAAGTGTTTGTTTGTGTGTTTGTTTGAGACAGGGTCCCCTTGCAGTCTCAGCTCGCCTGGAACTCACTATATAGACCAAATTGGCCTTGATCTCACAGAGACCCACCTGTCTCTGCCTCTGGAGTTCTGGAATTACAGGCATGTACCATCACAGTTTTTCCTCCAAGTGAACATATTACTGTAAATTTTTGGTTGTTAGCAAATCTCATTTAATGTATACACACTATTAATTCAAATAGTCACCATCAACCAGGGTTTGGGTTATTGGAAATAGGACTTTTAGATGTAAGAAGGGTGAGTGAGAAGATGTTCAATATACATCATATACTTGTATGAAAACAAATGACAAAAATATAACATGCTGCTTTCCCCTAATCAGGAAGGGGCCCAAGCAAAGACAGCAATAATAGGAGAGATTGGAGACCAAATGGTCTTTCCTATATGTCCATGAAAATACATGTTTATGGCTTTCATGCAGTATAAGCTTAATGAAGGATAAAAGCTTTGAAAGCAAGTTGCTGAAGAAAAAGTGAGGCATTGTGATGACTTGGACCTACTTCCTAATTTCATATGACTAAAATTCTGCCTTACTAAATGACTGAGCTTTAAACTTATTAGCAAGTATTTTTCTTTTCTAAAACAACAAAAGTTAACGAAATCTGCTCAGCCAGGCAACCACTGTTGATGTGTGCTTTGATGTGCAGCCCATGGAGAAGGCTATTGTCACCAGGCTGCCTAAGAGGCCACAGGCGCTGTGATGTGCTGCAGAGACATTATTCCCATAATGGCAAACCATGAGCCAAGAACCCCAGGGCCTGGTTCTGATTTACAATCTCAGGAAAATTCAAAGCCCTACTCTTGGACATGCACAAGAACATTACTAGCCAGGGCCATTCTGGCCTTTTTCTTCTTGTACATTAAATATATAGTGACCCCATATTCAAGAATTGCCAGATGGATTATTTCCTTTCTATAGCTCTGTTTTCATAATTGCAAATCCTCTAGTCATACAGCTTATATTAGCTTGAGCAGAATCCTTTTTACATAATCATACTTTGTAAATATTAATGGCTGTGGTCTGAGTCTTTGTGTACTTCCAAAATTCAGATGTTGAAACCTAATCCCCAGTGTGCTAAACCAGGAGGTGTGATCTTAGGAGGTGTGATCTTAGGAGGTGAATAAGAATAGACAAAAAAGGAAAAGAAACAGAGTTGCCAGGGAGCTCTTTAGTCCCTGCCCACCCTGTGAAGACACAAAGCATAATCTACCAAGACAAGGCCTTCATCAGACACTGAATTTGCTGATGCTTTGAACTGTGAAGGATCAATTTACGTTGGTTTTAAATTACTGCTTAAGAACCTTGGTCATGGCAGCCTAAATGAAGCAAATCATTTAGGACACCAATTCACATTAGCAAGCTTAAGTTTGGGTAGTAGAAAATGGAGCTGGGTTCAAATTCTTGCTCAGCTGCTTATGGTGAAGTTTGACAGAGAAAGAATAACTTTGGATTTGCTTCCTTATCTGTTACATGAGAATAATTTCTTCCCTTTGAATTTGCCATGGAAATTAAGTGAGACTATAAATTCACACGATATAGTGACTGACATATAGAATAATATTGGAAAAAAAAAACCTTAAAGAAAGCATGGAGTCTAGCAAGAACTATCTGCTGGCTGTATATGCCATCTGGCCAATTTAATCTAATTTTAGGTTTTGGCAGTTCTATAGAAATTTCAACTTCTTGTAAAGATTAATATATCATAAATTTTGTTAGAAATCTTCCCAAGGAAAAGTATATCATCATTCTAATGATTCTTCCTCTTTTCCTCTTTAATATACAACTAATAAAAAGAGAAAATTAAAAACTAAAGTTATCAAATTAATGAGAAGGTGAAGGGGAGAAAGTAGGAATACTCAAAATTTTAACTGTATTGCTGCCATTACAGAGGAGAAACGTCAGATCAGTACAGATATGTGTCTGTATATACAACGTGTAAAATGCTGCAATGACTTATGGTGAAACAATTGCATGTCATCATGCTGCCTTTAACAGTGATAATTATGAATACTAAATTTGGAAATATATTTCTGATGTTGATGGAAAACAGCAACATACTGAAGCATCAATTTAAAAATTAGTTGACTAAATATTGTGAGAGTAAATATATTAAAAAGAAAAACATAACTATAATTTTTTTCAAATATCAAGAAGAAAGCAAATTACCAAAATTAGTTCAGATTAAGTCTGCACTACATTAGTCCAAGTCTTACATCCTTGATTAGTTAGGAAGATGAACACAGATTTTTCTGTGTCCAGACTGTGGGGAATGTTTATCATGATTTTGCAACATTGCAAAGCTGTTTGCAAGTTGTTTCCGCTTACCACTTCAGACTACTGTCTCCTTTAACTTCTGTTTTTCCAAAAGTAAGCACAATAGTGTGCCCAGCACACCAGCTTTCTCCAAGACTGTGCTCCTGGGGTACAAGAGTGGACTTGTAAAAAGACAAAGGCTTTTTTTTTTCTCTAAATTTAAGAAACAAAAAAATTCCATTTATATCGAATTATATATTATCCCTTATTTGTATATAAAATTTCTGAAGACATAAATTATTCCTGGGTTCAGTATATCCTATGACAAACCCACAAAAGTATTTCTTAAATTGAATGAATTCAATGCTTCTATGAAAACAAATATAGTATATTTGAAACATTGTGTCTTGAGACAGGAGGACATCAATGAAGATTAAGATTTCTAGGGAAACATTGATGAAATGTGCCACTCAAGGAGTTAAAATCTATGTCTTTATAAGAACTTCACTAAAATCTAGAAAGTGGCTATTGCTAAACACATTGTGTACTATAACAGACTAAAAATTTAAGCTGCAAACTGTTCTATGTCCAAGGTGACAGTGCCTGTCATTTTCTAGATGGAAATTCTGTTGTCCATAATCTTTCCAATTGTGTGTTCTATTAGAAAATATATATTTATTATTTGTCTAATCAAACTTTATAGAACAGACTATTGGATAAAGAGAAAGTAGTTTTGGTAAGAATTTATTCCCAGTTTTGTTTCCTATAAAATCATCTTTATACACATCTATAACACACACACACACACACACACACACACACACCGACATGCTACAGTGTACCACCTTATTACTTCAAACTGCTAATTTAGACAGCATACTCCATTAGCATATGCCATTTTGTGATAAAGTTCAAATAAGAATTATAATAATGTTACAACGAGGTTACTGTGAAAAGCATCTTCTAGTTTTATTTATCTTTTTTTTTTTTGGAAAAATTTTCACAGTCTGTTCTCCATGTAAACCAAGCAAAGGGTTATAACGATAATGACCATGTAGTAAGACTAGGAAGTACATTTGTAGAACTTTATTGTTTAAAATAAAAGCAATAGAAAGAGAGAGAAAGAAACATAAGAAATGCCAATGAAGAAATACAATTTTCAAATTGATTAGGATTTTCTTTTTCTTGAAGGTATAAAAATCCCATTTCCTTTTCCCTCTGAACTTACTAATGTATCCTGGCTTTCATCTGCAGAAGTTAGAACTTGTGAGGTGCAGAATCTCTACCAAAATATGTAAAGGATCCATCTTTTCACATCCCATGAAAGCCGTTATGTGCCCCCTACCCTAGTACTTACTGCGGAGGAAATGAGGGCTTGTATATGACTGGTAAAGAAGTTCAGGGCAGCATGCGGATCTGTGGTACAAGGCAAGTGTTCTGATTTGTGAAAGCCCCATGGGTGGCATTTTAGAGCAAGTGATTTCTAAGTTTTGCCATTCCAAGTCAATTGCCCAAGAAAGTAGTTAAAATTGTTTGCAATCACCTTATCCTTTTTATCAAATTAATCTTTGTTTCTCTCTCTCTGTGTGTGTGTGTGTGTGTGTGTGTGTGTGTGTGTGTGTGTGTGTATGTATGTGAATGTATGAGTGTTAGTGGCTGTGGAGGCCACAGGCATAGATGCTCCTGGTGCTGGAGTTATAGGTGGTCTATGAGCTACTTGACATGGAACAGAACTCAGATCAACTACAAAAGCACTGTGCATTCTGCTGAGCCATCTGTCCAGTCCCAAAATGTAATCTAAACCTTAACTTTCCAGAGTACACTATCATAATATGTAAAGGACCCACCTTTTCTCACCCCATGAAAGAACTTTGTGTTAGATAACTAAGACAAATCAAAGGCAAGCCTTAAGATCACAGTGAAATTCCACTTTAAATCATAACATGGTTTGGGTCATCCTGATGAATACCTCAATATATAACAGTAAATGATAAATATCTGGCCCTATTCTTTACATGTTGAAAGAAGTAAGAGTTTTGTTTTAATTCCATTAAAGGAGAAAACATTATTTTGAGTAAATAATGAAAATCATGTAGTCTTTGTAAGATGCTCCATAGACACAGGAATTTTACCAAATCACTTGGAACCACTGACAGACAGTAAATTATTAAGCAAGTTTTAAAGTACTTCTAGTAAAAAAAAATATTTGATATTTGTAATATCAACCTCACAGTTCATCATCCATACACAAAACCTTTCATGGCTCTGGCATCCATTACTCATCAGGATGTAAAGGGATGTTTAGAGAATATCTGGTGAGCCATCTTTCCCTTTTGTTACTGAAAATTTTATTAGATATCAGGATCAGCTACTATAAGGACATCATTTGAATTAAAATTCCTTTTGTCTTTCAAAGAGTCATTTTACTATGAGACATTTTAATATCATGACCACAATTTTAAGATCACATAATATATATAAAGTTTAATACTTGTAAAATAACAAGATACATTGTATCATTTTATATAGGACACATAAAAATATACTTTATATATTTCATAATTCATTGCTGAAGAACTAATATGTGTGTGTTTGTATGTATGTGTGTGTGTGTAGTGTGTGAATGGAGATTGAGATAGAGAGATAGATAGACAGACAGACAGATGGCAATGGAGAGATCAATAGACAAGGGTAGGTATGTTCTTTATCCTGCTGGTATTACAAGCTAACTATTTATAGCATTTTATTTTCCTGGATTCTAACTACAGCTGTCTAGAAAAATGTTCTGTTTGTTGGTCACAGACTGTTCCATATAGTCTTATAATTTGGCATTTTATATTTGGAATGTGTATTTCCTACATATATGTAAGTGCACTTATGTCATGCAATGCCTACACAGGTCAGAAGAGAGCATAGCATTCCCTGGAACTCGTATCATGAGTGGTTGTTGAGAAGCAAACTGGGTCCTCTGCAAGAGCAGCCAGTGCTCTTAATCCCTGAGTTATCCCTCCACACACTCTTGGAATGAGTTTCTAATTCAAATTCTCTTCTAAAATTTCATGTACATTACTGTCTTTCCACCAGTATTACAAGTTTTGTTAAATAGACATGTTTTAAACATATATAAATAAAATACATCGTACCCTAGAAAGTATAAATAAAGCTCTCTGCACTACAGATTCATGCCATTAAAACCACTGACATAATGTACTTCTAATGCACATATTATCTAATTTTAAGAAAAAATAAAAATAGGATTACCTCTTCATGATTTTGGCTCCTTTTCCGTGTTCAGCTCATCACAAAATTGGAACGAGCATTAATTCAATAATTCAAAAGTATCAAGCAATATTTCATCCATATATTAAATCCTATAATAAATACTGGAATTTAAAATGAGCACAAATCAAAAAGATTAAGTGGGAAGCAAAAGGGAGAAGGAGAATCAGAACTGTTCACCTGGTTGTTGTGGATGTAGTATATGTATGTAGTGAGCACCATAATACAACCAGCAGCCAAATACTTATCTTAGAAATAACTCACTAGAACCCAGAGAAATAATGCAACATACATGGCTAATTCTACCTTTTCTGCCATTAGCACATCCACTTCAGTTCTTTAAACTGTGAAGTTTTAAAGAGATAGCTTTCAACCGTGTAGCTCTAAAGAGACAACACCACATGGCAGCTAGCAACCATAGGTAACTCCACTTCCAGGGATCCGATGCCCATTTCTGACCTACACACACACAAATACACACACACACACACGTTAGTTTATGAACAGAATTCAGCACCAGGACCTCGGCAAGAAACCCGGGAAGAGAGCCTGTAAAGGAGAAGTAACAAGTGGGAGACCAGGCTCAATACGTGCCTGGACGTAGAGATGTAGGTCTTCTGAGACACCAGCACTTCTTGCTCCCTTTGCTTTCTGTGTGGTCTGAGCCTACTTTGTAAACCAGCTCACAGGTACAGACCCCATTTCCTCACTAGTAGAACTCATTTCTGGTACCTACCATGTTTGCTTTGACTTGTACATACCATTTCAGGTTTACTGAAACGAAAAGAATAAGGTTAGTTGGGAGGGGGTTTTCAGTTTGGGCTCAGAACTATGCCGAGTATTTCCCGGAGTTCCAAGGATTGACCCCTATTTCAAAGATTTAGCCTTCTGACTTTCACATTTCATGGAAAAGCATGCCACGATGAAATCACTTGTTAATTTTTAGGCAAGTTTAACAAATCTTTGAGTTGTGAGACGCTCCTACCACTCCATATCCTCCAATCGGCTCTACACTGTCTCTTAGCAGATTTTCTCTTGCTTATTAAGAGCAGCTGTGTTTAAGCAGCTGTGGAGAGTTGGCCAGTAAAGACAGATATTTAATCCTACTCGCGCTGTATCAGCCTTTGCAACCTCTAATTAGTTAAAGCACAGAACACCCGAGCACATTAGGTAATTATTACTCCCCACCCCCATTTCTCAGATAAGGAAACTGAGCATCGGATTTGTTTTCTACTGATTCTAGTGTTCAGTGAAGATGCCCAGAATCTTAACATTGGGAGCGTGAAAAACAAAATGTTCTGTCTTTGGTCCTTAGCAGTGAAAGTATAATAATATATTTGTATGACTGTATTTTCTCAACTCAAATGGGGTTAATAACAAAGTTATTTTTCTCTGGGCTTGAAATGTTTCAGGTACTATATTCTGGATTCTCTAACCAACAGCTTATGCTTAAATGCTCTGAAGACACTCCCCCCTAGGAATAACATTTATTTCTGTAGTGTTGTTACCAGAACTGAGTCACAGGATTTCATACTTCCATTGATAATTTTATGGAATTGATATCTGTTAGTTTCTAGAGCTAGATAATTGAGCAGAGAAGATCATTTAATTTTGTTACAGAAATACATGATAAATAAGAAAATTAATCAGTTACAGAGGGTTGGTCATTGAAGTAATTTCAACAGGACTTGCTCAAAACAACCAACCAAAGAGAAATCATGATAAATGAACTAAGTTGAATCACCATAATTTCTGCTGGCAATTATTACTTTGTACTATGCTATAAGGAAACGTAAAAATAATCAGAAGAGAAAAGAGCATTTATTTTAAAAAGCAAGTGGACAAGTTTATTGCTTATATGATTATGCCGGTCTGGTTACTCCTTTCTACTGGATGCCGCTCCCGGGCATGCGCTTCTGATTCCATTTATATGTGAGCCACGTCATTCTCCAGTGAGAAATAGCCCTTTTCTGTTTTTGTAGTTCATCCTAGCTCCGGCTACTTGCTGCCTCAGATATGAGCTGCCCATCTTTCCTGGTGCCAGTACAGGCAGCAGGCTCACCCTGCTGGAAAATAAGCAGGACGTGTGCTGCCTGTTGCAAGCTTTGGCTTAACTTCTACATGGATTTTTGCTTCTTTTTTAACCAATTCATCCAAAAAGTCAAGAATTAACATAGGACCCATGTTCAGTAATGATCAAGTCTTACGTTTGAACCATAATTTAAAAAAAAATCCACTCAAAGTTTAATAATTAAATTCAAGTATGCATTGTGAGAAAATGATCCCTGGAACTTCTGTTTGAAGCAGGATTTGTGGTTAGTAATTATGAGAATTCAAGGTATGACACATTCAAGACATGCCTCATGATTCATATAAAGTTTACATAGTCATTAGAAATAGACAGATATGTTATGAGGTATTTAGAGTAGCAAATACGTCCGAATTGTTCATGGTCAGTATACACCTTTAGTTATACAGAGTAGACAATTTCCACTGCACTGCAAGAAATCACAAATGCCACAGGCAGGACAAGAGTCTGGAGAAATAAGGGAAGGGATTGGCAGCCTAGGGTTTCTGTTTGAAACATTCTTCTAAAATAATTCAGAAATATAAGAAGTGCTTTGCAGAGTGAAGAAAAAGAGAAATAGTAGAGAAAAAAATGATAGACATTGTATTCTTACTCTATTGACTTTAGTTTAGTTTACCATGCAAGAAAAGTGTGCCCCTGTGTGGATAAGAATGTACTATGTAGGTGTATAGCTGGTGATCATGTGTGTATTAATGGATGATATATATATATGTATATATATATATATATATATCCTCTTTATTTTGTGTGTGTGTGTGTGTGTGTGTGTGTGTGTGTGTTCTTGTAAGTGAATGCCAAGAGCTTGTGAGATCTGCGAGTGTGTTAGACCTGGAGCTGGAATTACAAGCAATTGTGATCCTCTGATCTGGGTGATGGGAAACAAATGCGGGTCTTCTGGTAAAGCTTTAAGTGCTCTTAACCATTAAGTCATCTCTCCAAGCCCACTTGTGTATTTTTAAAAGAAAATGTAATAGCAGTTGAAAAATTCGAAATATAAAGACAGAAGAAATATTTTTGTTTTTCAAAATCCTAAGTCATTAATCTTCTGATACCTCCTGAAAGGGATATTGTTATCATTTTTATCATAGGAATATATAGAAATCGTGTGAGTAAGGAACTTGCCTAAGTTGAACACATATCTCTAACCTCTAACTGCAAATGACTGTGCTTACATGAACACTATATTAACAGGTCAAGTTTTAAATCCATACCTGGAGGTAATTCTCAAAACTTTAGGAAACATGGTGCTAAATGTATTATTTCTTTAAGTAGCAAAGAATTCCTCCTTTGAATTTTAAGATTTCAATTAATTCTGTGCTATACCCAACAAAATAATTATGGTTAATATCTTATAGTATCTTAACTGTACATATTAATAAATGTATATGAGAACATTTCCCTTTATTCATTAATTCAGATAAATATGTGGAGATAAGTTTAATTCAATTTAAAACATGTTTCATCTTCACCAATGAGATTTGTTTTGCCAGAAAATATTTCTACATTATGGTTTGTGTTTGATCTTTAAAATCGTCTTTACAGCTTCTGATGCTTATTATTGTCAATCCTTTTCTGAAGCCGACTTTTTTGAAGTTAAGACCTTAGAAGTTATTATTTATATTTCAGTGGAATGCAAAGGCAGAAGAGAAAGATCAGTATCTGAAATATACTTGTTGCGGATTTCAACTGGATTATTCTTTTGGTATATCAAAGCAGGCTATAAGTAATGAGAATACTGACAAACTGGCCTAAGCAATAAAGGATTATTTATTTCCAGATATTTTTTGGTGTTCAATAATTGATTGACAGTTTTACCTAGTGGTAAAGGCCTCTAAGCCTGATTGCTATTCAGAATGAGGAAAGAAGTTTGCATGTTCAAGGCCTGCCTAAACTACAGAACTAGTTCAAACTCAAGGTCAGACTGAGCAAATTAAGGGCAATTCTCTCTCTCTCTCTCTCTCTCTCTCTCTCTCTCTCTCTCTCTCTCTCTCTCCCTCTCTTCCTCTCTCCCTCCCCCCCCAAAAAAAACAAACAAGCAACCAAACAAAAATATGGTTGGGGTATATAGTGGTAGAGGGCTTGCCTAAAGTGTGAGGGACTAGCTTTAGTCATTAGTTCTGAAACAATTTTTGTTTCTTGACTGAACCATAATATAAGGGTTTTATATGTACCACTCTTCTGTCTTTGAGGGTGGTTTTCATGGTAGGTGCAAGATGGCTGAGAGCAAAACCTAGGGCTGTATTGAGTTGTGATAAGGTTAAATCAAGAGGGGCCGGAGAGATGGCTCAATGGTTAAGAACACTGGCTGCACTTACAAAGGTCCCAGGTTCAGTTCCCAGCACTTATAAAGCTTCTATAAAGCAGCTAACAATTGTCTGTAACTCCAGTTCCATTCTATGGAAATTGGGATAAATGAAGCCCATACAGTAGACATTCAGTAGTCTCAGTCATCTATGTGACTTTTTCTAAAGATATATTTTGGATATTTTGGTATCATGGAGAGCTTGCGTTTTATTTTGGTGACACATGTCTTCTAAAACTATTAGCAATTCCTATCCAGTACTGTCACAATCAATAGTTAGATGCAGTTGTCACAAAAGCAAAACCCCAGAGTGATTGAACTTTGTTAAATTGGAATAATTCATTCTGTGCTCTATTTTATTTTAATATTTGAAAAGGACTCTGTTGAATGCTTTCATCTTGGAGGAGTAAGGGAAGCTGAACAGTCCTAGCACTTGAACTTGTACAGGAATAAAATCCCCAGAACAGCAGGGCTGAAGACTTCCATCTATATAGACAGCATGAGGTCCATAAAATCCACACGTGGGTTTAAAACTTTTAACTTTAATAACCTTACTTGTGTCATAACTCAGGCAGGCTGGAACATAATCTATACCATTAGGCCCCAGCAGTACTGACTAGCAAAGGAAGGAAGGAAAATGGGATTCTGTGGCAGTAACTGTAGGCTGGGTACTTGTTTGGTGAGCTAATAACAGTATAGCTAGCAGAATCTAAGAATGGTGCGTAGGTATTTGGGACATTGGGGCATGTGGGCAAGCCAAGGGATAGGAGGTTTGAGATACTCTTACAATTTTTAAAGGAACCACAACCCTTCCTGGATACAAAACCAATAAAATGTTGACACTTTGGTTGGTTAGGCATAGATTAAAAAAACAAAACAAAACAAAAACAAACAAACAAAAAAACAAAAACAAAAGTCAAACTACTGAGGCCTTAACTGAATCAAATACACTTGGATCAAGCCTCTGGATGAATAAGACCAGAGGTGTTATGGAAATGAAATCAGGCACACAACCCATCTCTGGGTGAAGCAGTTAAAATGGTAGCGGCTACGATCCAGTTGTGTGTGGAGTTGAGCCCTTCAGCAGATGCTATGTAGACAGGCTTTCTTAAAGCAAGATTCTTGATCTTACTTTACCTACCTTCAAAGTCTTATCAAGTCATTCTCTGGAATCTTGGGATAGGTTCAGGAGATGAATGAGATTTGGCTTCTCGACCAAAAAAAAAAATGCTTTTTCTGGCAAGCAGGTGTTGAATGATTCCTAGCATTTGTATTTCTCCAATAGCATTCTTATGCCAATGATAAAAATTTGTCTCTCGTTTGAATAAGACACTCTCATTTCAGAAATTTTATTTATGTAGTTTAATGTCTCGTTTTATCACATGTTTGTGATACATGTTTGGTAGAGATCTTATAATTAAAATAAGAATGATTTTTATAGCATGGATATTTGGATAGATATCTTTTTAGATGACTTACAAAATAATTTTATACTTTACAAACCTATTCATTCATACTGTAAGTACTTAATGGTTTGAGATTCCTACACTTTTTTAAACCAATTTCACAAAAGTATATATTTGTAATTTAAATGCATTACTAATTTAGAGGAAATGAATTAGAAGTTACAGATTATATAGCTGCCAACTTTACTCTCTTTCAAAGGAACACATCTCAAAGCAAGAATAATAGTTACCAAGTTCTACAATCAGTTCTGTGGGAAGTTCCCTTGTTAAAAGTATTCGTGTTTCATAAATCCAAATATAGATTTTTATTGTAATTCTCATTATATCTACCAATAGGGAGCAGTTTATAGAAACCTAAAAAAATTTTTTAAGTATCATTGACTAGCAGGTAGCACTTACTATAATAAAGACAGAAGCCTTTTGAAAATGAGCAAAAGGATACACACATATGTCTTCTCCTTGAAAACAGGGACTAATTATAAAATTCACCTCTGAAGGGCCTGTTTTCTTTTTCTCATTCAGATCATTTATGTATTCCTGAAATGCAGACATGTTTACTCATTATTTTTAGAATTTTGACAGTTGTTCTTCATTTTGTTTGGGAACAAATAATGCACTCCCTCAGAAAACTGCATGATGAATCAGTCATTTTCAATAAACATTACTTCCTCCAGATGCTGAGTTAAAAATCAAAGCTTGTTTTGTACTCTCTAGACTTAACATTCTTTTAGGAATCAAGATGGACTTTCTATTTTTTTTCTTTTTGACCGCTGCTCACCATCACCACAGATCTGCTAAATGAAAGATAGAAAGTTCTTTGATGAGTAATGCTACTTTTAGAAGACATTATAGTTTTATCATTTGGCATAAAGGATTCTGTCAACCATGAATCTTGTTTTATATAGCTGGGACAGTGGTCTCCTACATGATTGGTCATACTTTCTTCCTGGACTGACCCCACTGGCTAAATGTTACTGTCTGTGATTCTACAGGATTCTCTTTTAACATCACAGAGAGTCTTGTCTTTTTAGGAAGAAATTGGTTCAGACTGATATCTCAGCTGCGTAAGTAAAAGAATTTTAATAAAAATGTGGATAATCTGAAAATCAATTTATGAAGTTTCTTGATTTGTAGGTATTTTATATGACAGTGTGAAGAGGTGACTTTTCCATGTACTGACTAAATAGAGGAAAGGCAAAAACAAATCAAACCTTTGCAGAGATCACTTATATGACAAACACACACACACACACACACACACATACATGCATATACACACACATATATACACATGCGTATATGAGTTGTACACAAAGAACGAAGGTTAGTTTTATTACTCCTAGCAAACGAATGTTTTATTGACCATATAATCCGTGTATAATGTAGAATGTGGCATTAGTGGGTATCTGTTTGTCCAAGGAATAAAATAAGAAATTAATTTACTTTGATGTAATTTAACACTGCTCCAAAAGTGGGGAGATGGCATGAGAACCTGAGTTCAGATGCCAAACACCCATATAAAGAAGTCAGGCAAGGCCGCAGTGCCTGTTATTCCAGAGCTATAGGGGTTCAGCGAGATTCTTCATGCCAACACAGCATAGGAAGACACATAAAGTACTCCTTTGTATTGGACATGTGAGCATGTGCAGACACACACACACACACACACATGCATGTGTATGTGTGACACACAAACCACACACCGTGTGGGAGGGGGAAGACGGGGGGGGGAGAGAATTGAGAAGAGAGAAGAGAGGAAACAGGAGAGAGAACTTTAAAAAAAAACTGGCCAAGGGATGAAATTCCATCTCTGGCTTCCTTTGTCTATCTTGCTGAAATTTTCAATTCCTAGTCCCATGATTATTCTTACTGGTAACCGAGTTCAGCCTGAGGTTATAGAAAGACTCACCTTGAGTCAATGCAGTAGCATAAATACACACACACACACACACACACACACACACATATTCAGTAGCTTTCAAGGGTTCTTTTTAAAGATACTAAGTTATACCACACCAAGTAAATTAAAATGGCAGAATGGGACAATTTAATTAAGTGCTTAATGAATTGTTCAACTGAGACATTCATAGTAGAGGCCCTTATGGAGCGGTAAGGAGGAACACAAACAAAAATAAATAAAGAATAAAGCAGAAACACCTATCTGATGGACACATTGATGCTGACTCAAGCTTGACTCAAGCTTCCTAATATTTCCAAGCCTCCCATCCCTCCCAATCACAGCCTGCCAGAATGTTAGAAATGTCTTTTCTCATTTTCTGGTTCTTAAAGTGTGGTTATAGAAAGATCTTTCCTCACAGCTGATTCATAAGCTTAGACAGTCAGGAAGTTTGAGAAACCCAGCATTCAAGTAAAAGACCATTAAAAATATACATTTAATTTTGTTTTACAATTTTACACTTGAAGCACATTTTCCCAGGGGAAGAAGAAAACACCCTATTGAAATGCCCTTACCTAGAAAAATTTAAATATATTTTATTATTTTTATATATATGAGTGTATTGCCTGCATATATTTTAGTGCACCCATGTTGTGCAATGCCTCAGGTGATTAGAAGAGGGGCTTAGACCTCTTCTGCAGAGGTCAGAAGAGGTCCTTGGATCTCAAACTGGCCATAATGTGGGTTCTGGGAATTGAATTCGGGCCCTCTGCAAGAGCAGCCCATTCTCTTAACTATTGAGTCATTCTCTAGTCCCTCATAATTAGAACTTTATAAGCAGTTATGTACTAAAATGTGCCAATCCTCACAATTTTGCAAATTTTACTCCCTCTCAGTCTATACATCTATCAAGATATATGTCCCTCCTTCAGTGAATTATGCCAGGTACCACAGTATTCTGCCCAAAATTCTATTTTACCTTGAACTCATAATCCATCAAATATATATTAGAATTTGGATTTTCACAAACAGCTATATGTTCTAGAGAATAAAGAATCCAGAATATATTGTTCCCTCCCATGGTAACTGCGCTCCTATGTAGAGTTTGTGTATGCAGTGTTGGAGAGTGGCATTCATTAAGGTTATGTGTCTTTGGGTCACCAGTTTACCTCACACCACTCAGATTCCTTATTCTGGAATGAGGATAATTTCAAAATCATAGAGTAATTCTATAGATTATTCTTTTAAATAGAAAATTTTAAGAGACTATCAAATATACCATAAAGTTATTAAATGGCTCAGAAAAATATTTAAAAATGATAAAAGTCATGTACACCCACTAAATGTTTTATTATTTGTTTATGGGAAAAGTACCTTAGCACGGCAATAAGATGGTATCCATTTATTGGGCTTTTGTTATGTGACATGCACTTTCTACTTTGAACTAAGATTATAAGTCCAATAATTCTATGAGGTTCAGACTCTTATGCTCTCTAGTCTTCAGATTAGAAAGGCTAAAAATATATGAGAAGATGCTTTCTGAGGAGAAAGATTCAAAACAAGTCAGACTCACTCATCTGCTGTTCTGTTAAAGATGGTGACATTTTAGACAATAAGAGTTTATCAGTGAGGTAATTTGGAAAAGTAACCTTTTTAAAGTCTAGCCTTTTAAAATGCATAGTATTTTTTTTTCTTTCTATTTTTTCCAGACACTATCACTGTGTATTCTAGACTGGCCTTGAATTTGGGAGCCTCCTTCCTCAGCTTCCTGGTTGCAGTGATTATAAGTGTATGTCATAACGCCTAGCTGAAAATGTATGGCATTCCAGCACGTGGCAGCCATTTTCTGATAAGAACTGGTCTAGCAGAGGCATTCAGTGAGAGATACTTCAGAGATGAGAAGCACTGAGTAGGTTTGGAATGCCTTGTGCAGTTGTGTGGAGAGAAGTGGAGAGGGGATAAATTACAGACTCAGATATTTGGATTAGATCACATTGTTGAGTCTTAAATGTCAGGGGCTGGAGCTTGTGTTTGATTTACTGGGCAAGAGGGCTTCATAAGCAGAACTGTATAGCACTTGCAAAGATGAAGCCAACTCTGGAGCCAGTGTAGGGGCATAAGCTAAGGTTCAATACTACAAGTGGCCACCTGAAAGCAGAGAGAGAGAGAGAGAGAGAGAGAGAGAGAGAGAGCATTGTAGCTGTAGCTGCAGATCAGATTTCTGGAAAGATGTTCCTCAAATGGAGGAACTGTGAGAACCTTAGGCCTTTAATTCAGAAATGACAAGATAAAAGGCAAGCCAAGCTTCCAACTTCAGACAGTTATTTTGTTAGGTTGCCAACTTCTTGAAGAATCATTGCTCACTCCCTCTGACCTGTGGAGGGATGGAGGGGTTTCCTTGGAGCTTGCACATGGGTATGACATGAAAAGAAGGATATGATAGAACAGTGTTTGTGTAAAATCAGTGCATACTGACCATATAGGATAGGAGAAAATGAAGTTAAGGAGGGATTTCACAAGAAATCCAGCATTATTTTGGTCAACTTAATTATTGAATGACAGGAGGTAGTGATCTAGAGACTCTGATTTTCACAGACTCACTATTATATCCTGCAATGTCAAAATCATGTTTTGAAACTTCTTGATGATGAATTTTTACATTCCTTCCAATAAGTCTTTTTGAGACTATAGGGTTTCTAGATCAATGCATAGAATTGTATATTAATACAGATGGTGGCATTGTGTCCACAGCACACATACTGATCAGAATGAAATGCTTTGTGTTACATATCAGTCTCTCACACATATCTCACAGACATTCCACACCCTTACACCTCAAGGCTCATTGTGCATTAGTCTCTAATGGTTAAGAATATTACATCAATGATGACGATAAAAAAAGAAAAGTCAAAGCCTCTGTGTTCTCGTTCTAATTCTATTTTTAGGTAGCTAACTGTAGTTTAAAAGATTAGAAGGATATTGTCTTCAACTTATCAAATTAAGCAAGAGAAAGCATAATCTATTTGTATTTCATTCATTTGGGAATATACACAGTATGAAGCCTGTCCCTTGTTCAGCTTGAGCTGTAAGTACTCTCTGCTAACTATCTCCTTTCTGGTAACATTTATAGAACAGAGCTCAGTGTTCATAAAGTTGGCTCTTTGGCCTTTTGTTTCTTTGAGATAAGTGCTTATGTAACCCAGGTGTCAATAATATATTGCTGTGTGTCTGAGGATGACTTTGCACTCCTGATTCTGCTGTCTACCTGTCAGTTTCTGGGAGTACTGGCCTGTACTACTATGCTTTGCTTCAACACTTATGACTGAGTTGAACTTATTTAATTGTGTAAATTTGAACATCTCCACCTTATGTCCTTGGGCAAAATTAGAATAAAGAAATATAAGAATGAAGAATAGGCAGGTGGAATAGATGATGAAATGGATGACATCCTATCAGCTTTTGGAAAATAACTTCTGGCCACATCTTCACATCCATAAAAAAAGGAAATAAAGGAAACAATTGCTCCATCAACTAGAAATGCAAACTTCTAAGAGTATTTGAATGTAGTCACATTGTAGAGATGGTGGATCGTGATAGTCTCAAATCAACTGATCATTTCTAGATGAAGTAAAAAAACAAATTACTTTTAAAATTGTAACATTGAATGGGTTCATCATCAAAATAAAACAGTGTTAAAAGCTGTTGTTATTATGAATATGTCTAGAAAACAATGTTTTGGATAAAGCTACCTATAATAAAATTAGCCTGCTTGGAAACCTTTCCAAAGAATGATTAACAACTCAGCTGTCTAGTAGATCAGGACATGTACATTGTCATCCATTGGAGCAGTTTAGATCTAATGTTCACAGACTGGTCTAAGAAGGCAAGGTAATATTTCCTGGTATTTGTATTCATCTGAAGATGTATTTCTGCTCTTCCACAAAAACATACCAAAAAGCATACATACATTGCAAAAAATAATCTCCAGTGTTATTTTTGTAGCAGCAAAATTTTCATCCACGTATTTGCTTTTCTGTAGAGTAAAATACAGACAAATTACTAGGTGTGCGATATACTCATCATCCGACACCCAGATGACAGATGCAGACTGCAGCTCAGAGAAAGGAACACAGCCAAATCAATAACACCTGTAATGGAACTCCCACGCTGAAACCTAGCACACAGGCGTCCTGAGTGTAGGGTGCTCTTCCATAATGGAGAGTGATTTCAGCAAGTGAACATCAGCAAAAGTAAATGGATTCCTTAAATGATAACAGGAAAAAAAATAGGAGTAAGGGTTAAAACAACAAAGCTGAAACTAAGGTACATAAAACTGCTGTTTCTGTTTCCCATCTGTCTTTCCACCTGAACAGTAAATGGGCTGCTTGGCTTCCCTTTCATGTATGACTTCCTTACTAGGAAAATGATGCCTAAAATATTATCTGCATTACTAAGAAACGTTTGTTGAACACCTAATAAGCAGAAAACATCAGTGGGTTCTAGTCATGCAATAAAATAAAACGTTTATCCTCATTCTACAGCCAGGCAAATTGCAATACTGAGCAGTCGTTGATGAATGACTCAGAGAAAATGGAGAATCGGTCATTGTAGAATGGGAAAAAATTACATGAAAGATTTTTAACTTGAACCATCCCTCAGATAACATAAATTCTAGTAACATGGACTTTCTAAATAATTTATATACATAGAGTGGACTCTGGTAAAACTAAAAAATATTTTGACAAAAACTTAGCGACCTTAGAAGGTACTGGGAAGTATTTTTGCTTATAATGCACCATATCTTACAAGTTTGATAGAATCACATAAATCTATGGATAAAAAGTCATCAGGGGTTAATGTTTCCAAATACACAATCATGGAGAAAATGATGGTTTCTTTTTATATTTGGTTTTCCAAGAACTCTCGAATGACCTGACAATTACTCAAAAAAAAAAAAAAATATATATATATATATATATATATATATATATATATATATATATATATAAAGAGCCATTAAAACTTCAAAATATGGGCTGGTGAAATGGTTCAGTGGTTAAAAATGCATATTGCTTTTGCAAAAGACTCATGTCAGGTGACTCATAGCTACCTGCACCTACAGCTCCAGAAGATATAACAACTCTGATTTCTGCAGGGACCTATACTTACATGCACATACTCACAGACATACATGCTTAAACGTAATTATAAATAAAATAAAACTTTAAAATGTAATAGAGATATCAGACATGTTAGGTATCAGAGTTAATTATTTCCCTAGAAGGAGATCTGTGGAGCAGACCATAACATTCTAGCTAATGTTCATCCTAGCCTCATCATCAACATTTAATATAATTACTGGGTATGTCTTCTGAATCGCTTTTCTTGGTACTTGGGAGCGATGCAAGAACAATACAGGCAAGTCTTCCCCATCTTTAAGTTCTCATTAAGTGAAGATAGTAAGATACCCCAAAGATGTATAGTTCATCAGATGATGCCAGATGTCTGGGTAAAGTAGTGAAGAGGCAAAGAGCACAGGGACGGAGCTGTCAGATCCAAACTTTAAAATATGTCAACGAAGAAAGGAAGTCCTAGGAAGGCAGCATTAAGAAAAACCTGAACGAAGTGAAGAGCCACTTGAGAAAGTCAGTACAAAAGAAAGCACTGAAAAGACCCAAGGCAGTAGCTTGCATCATGTTGAAGTATAAAATGTGAACAAATGCATAATGGAAAACCCACGGTTAGAAGTGGTAAGATATTATGCAATGTTTTGTCAGCCCTTATAAAAATTGTGTGTCAACTGGAATAAAAAATGAAGGTCTGAGGATTTGAATCAGTTGGTAAAGTACTTGAACACGAGGACCTACATTCAGATCTCTAAAATCCATGTAAAACTAGGCATTTTGATGTGTCTGTAATCCCAGGGTTCATGTTACAGGATGGGAGGTGGAGAGCTAACCTGGTGTACACTGCAACAAACAGTACAAAGGCCCAGCCACAAACAAGGTATAAGGAGATGACTGACTGACAGTTCTGCTCTGACCTACACATAACACACATCATATTTATGCATGCACATACGCACATATACACATAAACATGCACACGCACACACACACACACACACACACACACACACAAAGAAGGAACAAGAGGAAGAAGAAAAGGAGGAATAGAAGGAGGAGACACCTAACGCCATTGGTGGATTGGAGCAGTGGAGTTGGGCATTATCCGAATGCTTATCTTTCTTTTTTATTTCCTTATTCTTATTTTTTAAAGAAACACATAACAGCCATTTAAGGACTTTTGCCATAAGACAGGTGAGGGCAAATGAACAGTGATGGCTTGGACTGATGGGGAAGAAGTGAAGGTGGGTAATATGATCAGATTCCGAACATATGATTGACCTTATACGATGCAGGACTTACTGACTGTTTGGATATTGTAGTATGAGAGATTAAAAAAAGGACTCAAGAATTACCTGACTGTAATTGGTTTCCTCATTGAAAAGGATGCAGCTGTAACTTACTGAAAGGAGGTAGATTGTCATAAGTCTTTTGTTGTTACTGGAAAATCCAGCTTTATACCTACTAAGCACCCATTTAATATCTAGGTTTTGTACTTGAGCTGACAATTATATAGTCAGGTCTGGAATTCAGAGGAGAATCTGAACATGGATAGATACTTATTTATGGACAAAGGCAGATGCTCTGGGATGGTATATTTCCTACAGTAAAAAAGAGAATTAAGAGTTGTTATGGAAACTTGACAAGGTATGAGCACTACATTATGACCAGAGCCAAAGGAGACTTGTAGCATTGGAAGAGGAGAGAAATTTGAAAAGTTAGTCTTCAAATTTTATTCTTATTCTATTTTAAAAATAAATCCAACTGAGTGTAACATTTTTACAGATAAACTGCACTTTCTTATTAGAAGACAAATATAATCTGATTCCTTTGGTAAAAATTATTTTTGTTGACGTTATTTCCAGGACTATTTTTCCCTTTCTTCTCTCTCTCTCTCTCTCTCTCTCCATATGCATATTTTTTTCCAAAAATAGCCAAGATAGTAGATATTGTGGAACACAAAGCAGAGTTGGTTTGTATCATTTCATGTAGATTATTTTAGAAATCAGATTACAATTTTTTTGAGGATTTCCATCTCATTTTCTACTATGTTAAGGGAGCACCTTGAATAGTATTAAAATCTTTAGTTAGCTTTGGGACTATATCTATTGCTTTTTTAGTTTAACCTTTATTGCTTGTGAGGAAGCAAAGAATATAGTGTCAGAAATAACCTGGTCATGCAGACATCTTCATTAGAGACAATTAAAAAGACTGGAGGATAGGTTAAAGGAGGATACCAGAGAAACTTTTTATGAACTTAAGATACTTAGGATACTTAGTGGACTTTCAGTGCAGAAACTTGTACATGTAAAGGAATTGTGAGAAGAAGAAGATCTAAGCATTCAGCCTGAAGTGCACCTGCACGCAGTAGAGACCCACAGAAAAAGCATAGAAAACAAACTTGTGTACGCCCAGACTCAGAAATCATGCCAAAAAGTTTAAAGCTGCTGTGTGGTAAAAGATAAGAGGAAAATTACCTTCCTAATCAGTCTGAAGGCAGACATTGTTCTCCTCCCTCCAGGACCAGGTCTTGCATATACCTGGAGAGTATTGTTGCATCATTGGTCCAACCTTCTCATTACTTTTGATTTTGAAAGAAAATCTTCTATCTTACCCAGATTGCCTTTAACTCACTCCGTACTCCAGGCCTTGAACTTCTGATACTTTTGCCTTATCCTCCTGAGTGACCAGAACTACAGGCCTGTGCTACTATATCTAGTTTGGGAGGCAGAATTTAGATCTGTGTGAGTTTTGAAGTATGCTCTTTAACCAAAAATGAATACTGTATTTTGGATTTTAGATAATTTTTAAGTTATGGTTTTGGTTAAGTTTGGAATATTTTACAATGTATCTCATGTCTGCATAAGCCTGATTTATACCTTAAGATATTAAAGGTAAATATATATATATATATATATATATATATATATATATATATATCCCTAGCCATTCCCAGCCTAATAAAGGCATACATTTTAATTCGTTGATATTATTTAAATCATTTCAACAAATACTTTAGACTTTTTAAGAACACATCAAAGGTATAAATGGTTGTGACTCAATCTCTGCTTTAAAAATTAAAGTGAGGCTGTTTTTCCTTTGATGTTTTAGTGGGATCTGTCCAGCTTGGTGAGAGTAGCTCAGCTCTGTCAGGGTAAGGATCTGTGGAGAGTCTGTCACTCTTAGTGTATGCTGTAGGCCTGTCTCTGAGCTGTAAATTCAGTGAGGGAGTATTTTTTTCATATGTTATCAGGTTAAGGAAAATGACATTACTTCAGACACAATCAGATATAACTTGTAACAGTGGCAAAGCTATTGTCCCTTTTGGCAATGTTCATGTAATTCTAGAAATTCTTTACTACTAAAACAGGACAGTATCTATTTACAAAGACAGTCCCATGAAGAATGTGGTGAGGTAGGAATGTGTTTTTCTTTTTATTTCAGAATAGGGAGTTTAAAAGTGAAAATGAAACCGAGTGACTGACTCATATATTGACTTACATGGCATCTGAGAATTGCTGTGATTGTGTTTCTTCTTCAGAGCAGTGTTCTGATGGTCTGTTTACAGGTGCACTAGATACAGAATTAAAGTCACATATGTATTCCCTGTGAGTGGCTTGGTAGTGGATTTCTGTTCATTGCACATGACTTTTGAATGTTTGATTCTATCAATTCTGAAGAAAGTTACAAGAATATTAGCATATGGAGTTAGCTTTGCAAACACATGGAAATCATATTTAAATCCATAGACATGGTTCTGTTAATAAATATCCTTTGGACTGTTGCACTCTGATTTATTTTAGAATTTTAAAATACTTTATGATGGAGGCTTTTGCAGAGTTCTTTTTTTGTTCTTAAAGCAAAGAGTGTGTTTCTTTGGAGGTCTTTATTTTGCCATTCCAGAAGTATTTGACACATGATAGGTCTTTTAAATCCAGAATCAGTGGATTTCTTTTGCCCTCATCATTCATGACTAGGCCTATCCCTTGAGTTTTGTTTCTTGACATTTGAAGCATCAATTATTCTCCTATACTTGAATTTGACTGCTTATATGAGGTGAATGGTGTCCTCCACCCAACAAATTCACATGTTAGACACAGATGTGGTGAAATGGTAAGGTAAGACCTAAATGGAATGTAACTGAGGCTCAAAGGTCATAGAATGAAGCTCTAATCTGACAAAATTGGCTTTGTTCTAATTAAAGAAAATAAAGAATGAAGTTCTCCCTCTGCCCCTGTCGTTCCTGCCGCTCTGTATCTCCCTTCCTCTCTTTACATTGCTTCCTCTGCGCCTGCATGTAGGAAAGTCCTTTGAAGCAGAAAACTAAACAGCAGTTTTTATTTTTTCTTTCCAGAAACAGGTTATGCTCTTTCTTCTGACATTCCTAACTGAATTCTGACATCCATTAAGAACTGGGAGAAAATAAGTGTGTCTATTATTTACGTCAATCGGTGTGTGGTATTTTTTTGAGGGAGCTCAACCTTCACATTCATGCTGAGATTCGTGCTCTGTGTTGTCCCCTCCCTGATTTCCTCATCATTTCAACATGTTCTCACTGAAGCTAACAACTGTACATAAGTGTCTCCTCTACCTCAACACCTTTCACAGATTGACTAATGACTCTCATTCCCAGACACCCTGGCTCTCTCTTGTAATACTGATTTTGTAAAATGCCTTTGAGATGTTTGTGTGCCAAGAATTAAAGGACATTCAGCATTTTCTTTACTAATGAATTCGTTGCCAATGGAATTACTTGCATTTCTCCCATCTTTAGCCTGAACTGAAGGGAGTGTATGCACAAAGGTGTGCTTTTAAAACAGTAGTGTAAACCTGGGCAAGAAGACAGAGCTGAGCAGGTCAGAAGTGTTAGGTATGAAGTTTTGTTGTTATTAACTCTAGGTAGCTGCTTTAAAGATGATAACTGTATACACCAAGACAAATACTAAGGAAGTTATTTTTAAAATATAGCTAAACAGCATATGGGAAAATATTCCCTGTGAGAATGAACGTTTTAACATAAAAGAAGGGCATAATCCGGAACAGAGCAGCAATGAAAAAGACATGGTATACATAAACAGACCAGGCAGCCAATAAAAGCACTTAACAGCAAGTACTGTGAAAGCAAACTGATTAAAATCTTGAAGCAAATCTACAAATCGAAGAACCACGGGTTAATTAGAGAATACTAGGAGATGAATTCAATGAAAATGCAAATTACTAGAAGTTACTAGATGCTACTAATAAAACATTTTAAGAGAAACATCTATGATATAAAACAATAATCTTCAAGTTTAATTAGTATGTCACTGTATTAACCCAGCATAATCCGAATAAGGAGAAGACAGACAGAATAAATATTAGACAAGAAATGAATGGAATGGAGAATAGAAAACAAAGTCACGAAAAATAAAAAATTGGTTCTTTTAAAATATCAACAAAATTGACAAACCATTACCAAGGCTGGTCAAGGATAAACAGAGAGAAAGAGAGAGAGAGAGAGAAAGAGAGACTTAAATAAGACAAAGAACATCAACAAGGGCATTGTTATCCAGTTTATAGGAATAAAAATGATTGTAAGTAATGCAGTTCTACTAGATGTGGTTGGTAACTGTAGCAAATTACTAAAAATGTATTGGCACAAAAGAAGAGAAATTTATTATTATATAATTATTTTGTCCAAAAGACTAAAATGGTCCTCATTTAGTTCAAAACAGGAAATGGTGAGATGTAATGCCCTGTCAGCTTTTTTCCACTCTTTCTAGAGCTGTTCATTTTCCTTGCCTGCCCTTTCTTCTGCCTTTACAGCCAGCAGTGGCTGCTGGGGTGAGCCCTGACATCAGGATACCTTTCCTAACTCTTCACAGATAAATCCTCTTTTCACCATATTGAACTTGCCCAAATACTACACAACTTGGTCTTTACTTAAGTTCACATGTCTTATATTAGCTTCTTTATTTAAGCTTTCATGCTAGTCACTCTGTCCTCTGTCTCTAAATCCTCCTCCACACCTAAGGAACTAAAGTTAATCTCCACTTTCATCACCGAGGAGATTTTTCTTATTTTAAGGTCAAGTAATTGGCAACTTTAATGCCATCTGCCATCTTTATTCCCCTTTGCCAGGAGAGTCACAAGTTCTGTAGATTGTGATTTGGCACTTTAGAAGACCATGATTCTGCCTGCCAAAAACTATGAATAATGTATGCCAACAAATTAGGTAACTTAAATGAAGCAGACAGATCCTTAGAAAGAGGATCACTGGAAATTACCTCAAAAAGAAGCAGAAAAAATAGGAACAGATGTGTTAGTTATAGAGATTTCATTTACATGTGAGGAAAATGTTAAACTTTCCACAAACCACAAGTATATAGTGCCTTAATGCTGAATTATATCAAACTTTAAATAAAATTAATAATAATCTTGTGCAAATTCGGATCCCACACACTAGGAAGATTTTGCAGCTCATTCTGTGTGGACTGTTATCTGGATACTTCATTTCACGTTTACTAAGTAAACAAATGCCAGCGCCCTTCAGAGAAAATGCCAAACTTCCGGACCAAATAACAACAAAAAGAACAAAACACCACTGTAGTATATAAATATGGTATGGCCTGGTAATGTGGGATTTATCAGGTTTGATTCTTCATCTAGAAACCAATATTAATTAGAAAAAAATAGCACCATGTGACTATTTCAACAGATTCAGAAATGCATTTGACAAAATACAAAACATATCAAATCTAGAAATAGAAATGAACTTCCTTGGGGCTGGACAGAAGGCCTATATGCAGAGGACCCAAGTTCATTCAGTTTCCATAACCCACATGGGCTGATAACCACCTATAACTCCACTCCTGGGAATCTGGTGCTCTCTTCTGGCCCCTGAAGTTACCTGTACTGACAAGCAAAAAGCCACATACAGACACACATATACACACATAATTAAAAATAAAAATTTTCAAAAAGAAATGGACTTCCTTAAGCATGGTAAAGCACATCTACAAAGAGAAATAAAAACAAAATAACTTCAAAGTAGCTTCATGCTTCCTCAGATTCTAAATATTTTTCTTCTGTTTTCAGAAACAAGTGACCATAGAAATTCTAATGAAAACTCCACCGTGACACTACCTCATCCAGTCAAGATGACTGAAAAATAAAAAGAATTAAGAATGATCAGTGGGTGGAATAAAATTTTATATCCAACTTGCAAACATTTTGAGAGTTCCATAAACTATATTTAACGACACAGTGTAGTAATTTTACTGCTTTTAATATACCAAAAATAAATTGAAATATTTGACCACATAAACACTTATTTGCAAATATTCGTAGCGTATTCAAATTGGAATCAATCAGATTACTATTAACTAATGAACTAGTAAAGGACATGTATCATAGAATATTTTGGCAAAACAGTCATGAAGTACTGTTGCGTATCACATGATAATGGAACTGGAGAACATTGTGTTAAGTAAGGGAAGTCTCATGCAGTCTGTTCAAGGAACCTGTGATGCCCTTTGTATGATTTTTCCAGATTATGTGAATCCTCAGAAAGAGAAGCTGTATTAATCACTATCAGGTGTTTAGGAGAGGAAGGAATGAGGCTGACTGCTAATGTACATTACATTTATTTGGGCATTGATAGATACACTCTAAAATTAGATTGGGTGATATTGACACAACCCTGTAAATGTACTGAAATGGACTTACACCACATAAAAGCATGAATTTTATGATGTCTAAATTATTTCCCATAAAGCAATTATTTGAAAATATAATTGTCATAAATGTTGCTGAGAGACTGATGTGGAGGAAGGAAACATCTCAAAGGTGCTGAAGTTGGGGAAAACAGAATATCAAGTTATTCTCTGGAGAATGCAGTTGCCCTTCAAGCCAAATGAAGGAAGACAGAAAAGGTTACAGGAAAAGGAGGGTAGATGCAGTTTCTTAGAGGAACAGAGAGGAAGAAACAAAAATAATTCACAGAGTTGATCATGGTTGTGGGTACAGAGCTCTGGCAGGAGATGGGAGGGGCAGTGAGGGGGATCTCTTTCTAGGTAGAGTTTCTAATTACTTCTACCCCAGGTTTATCTGTTTGACAGGCTAGCTTCTAGTGCTTCTGCTAAATTTCAGCTACTTGATTAAGATTTTCCCCCAAATAAGCTTTATTTATTACTTAGTGATAACAAAGAGTCCTCGTTCCTCTACTTTTACACTGCACTATGCACTAGTGAATGACAGCTGGTCACTGGTGCAAGAACTGAGGCACAGAAATAAAGAAGTGCAATTTGATAATTTATTTCAGTTGAAAAAATTACAGGCTCCTTTTAACACAGATACATTTCTTTTAATTATGATTGATTACTGGTATTATCAAATTAAACCTATCTAATTATCCAATTGAAGTACATGAATGCTTTTCTACCACTGAAATATGTGTGGTGTTCTAAACTGAGCCAGATCTTTTGAGCAAGGTCTATGCTAATATTATTAGAAAATATCAGAATGTAATATATTCATCCTAAATTATTTCATTCATGTGAGGCAAGAGTTCCTGGTCAGGGATATGTTCAGTTGTTGCTTCATACTAAGTCTTGAGCCTTTGCTGAACTGCTGTTTTCTAAATACACCAAATATGTAGAATATATGTACTTGATACATCTGCTTAAATAATTTGATACTGAAACTAAATTTCCATCCCATAGCTGTTGTTTTTAAGTCAACTGTAGGCAAAAAAAAACAACAGAGTATTCTTTGGAGAAATTGATTTTTAAAACACTTTTTCATTGCTTTCTAGAAACTTTACAGTATTGAAATACATGAGAATTTTTTTAATATTTGTAGCACAAGGACCAATGAATGGACATCCATTAAACCATGGCAAGGCTACAGAGAGTATCACAGACATCTGATAGACTGCTTGAAAAAAAATCAATTCACTGTAATAATACTGTGGTTATATTTTGTAGAATGGAAGACCTGATTGGTTCTGGATTTATATGTCAAAAATATGAACTTTTATAGGATTATAAAACTAAGTTTCTGTACAAAAGTTCTGCTTAAGAAAATCTCTCCTGCGAAAAGTCAGTATAGAGGTGATGTCTAAAGAGATTCAGATAACGCAGTGTCTGCCATCTCTTTACCTCAGCAGTTCATCCTAAGTCCCTTATAGTCAGATTAGAAACAGGAGAGGAGGGAGACAGGGCTGCTTGTAAAAGCCGACAGAAGTGTGTGAGGAAGCTGAATCTTGAGAAGCAGGACTACTGCCTTTATTCATAAGGCACTGTGATATATGACACGTTTCCTTCTCTGAGAGTACACATACACATGTGCACACACAGGTCTACACATTCACTCACACACGTGCACACACACATACAGGCACATATTCACTCTCCGTATAGCACAGGCTGCCTTCATACCGGTGGCCATCTTTCTATCTGAGACTCCTAAATGTTAGATTTACAGACATGAACCACCATGTCTGAGAAAGCATATTTTTCCAGTCTCCTTTTAACCTGTCGCTTTTAACCAATACCCCCAGACTATTCAAATATTTTCAAACCAAGTGGAAGTGTGATCATGTACCGTTTTTATTTTTTGGTAAAGCATGCAATATTTATATTTTAGGTTAACTCTCTCTTTCTTGTCCAGTGTAACTGTCATGTATTTAATGTTTAAATTACTCAAATACAGAAGTAACTTTGGATATATTTTAGAAATATGATGTGAAGATAGAACTTAATTTCAAGAAGATTTTCTCATTGAGGAATTGCACGTCAGTTTTGTTGTATTCTGCAACAATGTTTTAATCTAATTATGGCAATATCTTTACATGGTAGCCTCCACAAAGAATGTCTTTCATACTGTATACAAGTGTGAAATAATGTTCAAAACATCTGAAGATTTCCCTGCCTATGTAAAGTAGAAGCCATTCTTTTTTCTTTAATTTTTATTGAGTTTTTACACATTTCATACAACAGTTCTTAACCAAATTTAAAACCTCTCCCTTATCTGTGCCCTGACACGCCCCGCCCCCGCCATCTCTCATCATGCATTCTTCCATACATATTTAATCAATCCGTTCAAGCATTTGTACCCAGATATCTTTTGGTGCAAGTTCATCCACTGGAATATAGTCAGCCTATCTAGAAACTGTAAGTAAGGTCTATTCTCCTTGACCTAGTAGTAATCAGTCTCCAACAGTTCTCCCATTTCCATTGCTTCACTCTGGGCCCTTGTCTGATTGGATTGGCATGAGTTTTGTGCTCGATGTCTCCATTGCTGCAAGTTTGCATGTACAAACTTCCTCTGACCTGAAAGCCACTGTTTCCCTGTGTTCCCCAACCCTGGCTCTTAGAGTCTTTCTGCCCCTTCTTCCGCTATGGTCCCTGAGTTGTGCATGAGTGAGGTTTGATTCAAGATTCATAAGTAAGGACACTCAATCTACAGTCTCTCATTCTCTAAACTTGGCCCTTTGTGACCCTGCGTGTGTATAGCACCCTGTTGTAGAAGGAAACGTAGCTGGTGAGAGTTGAGGGATGCACTAGTTTTCTCTCTACCCCCTGTTCCTCTGAGTTCCATTAACCTTAAGTGTAGAGGTTCCATTGTAAATATGTCACCTAGGACTGGCCATCTCTCAGGTGTATTTTCTCTGTGTGTGACGAGTTGTGAGATTCTGCAGTAACCTCCATCTGTTGTAAAAGGAAGCGTCTTTGGGGAGTGGTAAACTTGTCTGTAAGGATAAGGATCCATATTTAGCAAATGGTAAGAAATTTCATTTGTCTAGAGATGGGACAGAGATAGGAATTTCTCTAGGACCTATGAGCTCTCCAGTCATGTATATTTGTGCTTACAGTATCACGCATGAGCTCACTCTCCCATTGAGAGGGCGTTGAGTTCAATTAGATTGCTATTGATTACGTCCTCCCCCCAGATAAGTGTCACCAGTGCACAAATAGAGGTAGTTTCCTGACATTCTTATTTAAGAAATATGTTGCAACAGGGTAATGCAAGCAAAGAGAAAATATAACTTAATTTAGTTAGCAATTAAATGTTATGGCCAGCAAGGTATAAGATGTTGTTAGTCTCACTAAGATTATGAGTATTTAATACAGCATTAGAGGATTTATGTCTTTATTAACAGTTTTAAGTCTATTTATAAAGAATGAAAATTGAAACAGAATTTCCTAAAGTAATAACCAGTATTTTACACCTTTAAAGCTATCGGTACAGCCTGTACTGGTAGTGAAAATAGTGAGTAAACTGAGATATTTGTTTTTAAGCTTAATTCGCCTGCCCTGTTCATACTTTTCATGTGATAAATGGAAAATTACTGAACTTAGAAGTAGAAATACAGTATATAACTAATAGTACAAAGATCCTTGAGCCACTAACTGTTTAACCATTATTCATCACTTTTAGTGCATATATAAGTGCATTTTGCATGAATCATATATAAGATTTTCTGACACATAAGGCTTAAGTTTCACTATCATATATGAATCATCATTTAATAAGAACTGTTAGTGTGCTTTCTAATACTAAACCACAGAATGATTATGTATTTTATTAGTGGTCAATAACAGTAAGTGGTCAGTAGTTCAGTCTTCAGTGTTGAGTATATTGGTTCCCCATATTCAATAATAATAGCCATATGTTAATTAAGGGATACCATTTTTCTGTGTTTTCAAATGCTCTGCTGATGTTTACGCTAACTGTTCAGGGTTACTCCCAGAGTGAGTACACAGCCATATGTTAAACCACGTAATTTTTGTTCCATGATGTTTGTGTCCAAATTATTTTAACTTTGAATGAAGTTTATAAAGCAATTACCAGTTTCATGCTTTTATCTATAAACATGGGACTGTTAAGTAGCTATGGAAATACAGTTTCTCTGTCACAGTTAATGTATCAGTGTACCCTTACTGCCAAACTCAAGTGGCATTTCTGAACCCAACTTATCTACCTACCTTGTATTTTCTGTGGAGGAGGTTTGGCTTTTTTTGTTTTGAAACAATGGGTCTCAAGTAACCCTGGCTGCCCTTTTAATTCACTAGGCAGTGGAGGACAATCTCGAAGTCCTAATCTACCCACCTCCACCTTCAAAGTATTGGAACTGCAGACTTGAGTCACCATATGATATGCTGAGTATTAATCTCAGGCCTTTGGGAATGCTGGACAAGGTCTCCACTAATTGAGTTCCACTCCCAGTACCAAATTAATGATACTCTGTATGCATGTGCTCATGATTGCCCACTCTAGCAGATAAGTCCTTAAAGAGTGTGTCATCTTTGACACCATCTCAGCTGTGATGTCATCACTGATACGATGCCGTGTTTACTGGTACAAATAACTGACACCTTGTTTTTCTTTGGACTCTGTTATTTAGTGTCTTTGATAATAAGAAACCCTGATAATTCCAAATCCCAATATGAACTTGAACAAGTGGCTAAGAAACCAGACCCGTATCTGAGGAACTAACTACCGGCAAGCAATGACTGCTGGAAAAAGGAAATTCAGTTTCATCTAATAGTGAGACTCTTAATAGGTTGGTCAGGTTTCAGTGGATAAACCCACACAGAAGGGCATTTGGAGACATAAATCTTACTCTACAAGAGTAAGCACGCATGTGTGTGTGTGTGTGTGTGTGTGTATCTGCATTTAATTACAGAAATTTGGAGGGGGTGGCTACAAAGGGAGATTCATTAAGTGAGGGAATCTAAATGTAATTTAAAAATATTGCATGAAATCTTACCTGAGGTCAAATCTTGCCTGAAGACATATGAGTACCTGACAAAGGAAAAGAGGGAGGAAAGAAAAGAGAAAAGAGCCAATTCCTAAGCTCCCTCATTTCTGCTATGGCTTCCATTGGGTACCAACAGAGAAACTCTAAGGGGAGGTACAGGATGAAAAAACAAGGACTAATGTTCAAAGGTTTAAATTCCATATTAATGAATCCAGTAACTGATGATTCAATTCTGCTCCATTACCTGATGACTTCTATTACAGCCCCACTCTTCTTGCATCATAAACACACCCTGAACACAGGCTTTCTTGAATGTATAGCTGTGTCTTACTTACTTTCTAATGTACAAAGCTCTACTGCAAAATGTGTATGTTTACTTTCACTAGCTTATTCAAAAAGAGAAACAAAATCAGAGTTACTTTCTTCTATATTTCCTTTAGTGATTTGTGTGTAACACTGTCCTTGAAAAGTTTAGCACCTTAGTACATACCTCCAGAAAATTCACCTTGACAAGAGTTTGTGAAAATAATTTGCCTAGTTTCTTTATGAGCATAGAGGGAAATTAATTTCATTACAATAAAAATTATTAAGAAATTTTGAGATTATATGTTATTTTTCAGTTTACTATGTACCTAAAACAAATCAGGTCTTTTTTGAAGAATGGGTATTTGATGGGAGCAAGATTAAACTCTAAGTTTTGAGAGTTCCACTAGGGAAGAGGAAAGGAATAACTCAGAAGCTGGGGGAATAAGAGACAATCTCATGGTGTTAAAGAGATATGAGTCTCAAGACATTCAGCTTCTGCCCAGGGAGTTTTCCCACCACCTTTCTCTGATAGCAAAAAAAATCCCTTGTCAAAATCGAAGAGGTGTCCTCATGAGTCTTTGGAGAGTTTTCATTGTCTATGCCCTTTTATAGAATTAAATTCCAGGTAAATTAAAATTCTGTATTTATATGACATAAGTCTCTTGCTCCAAAGAAGGGATTTTTGTTAGTTTGTTTCACTATGATTTAATTTTTAAAACTGTGGAAGAATTTCATACATGAGCTCTGTACTTATATCATTTCTGCTCCATTGATCCCCTCCAACTTTTCCATGTCCCTTCTCACAGTTACTTTTAAATTCATTACTTCTTCCTTAATTATTATTGTTACATTTGCACACAGAACACAGCATGCGTATGCACGTGTATATACATAAAACCCATTGCATTCACTTAGTGCTGCTCATTTGTGCCTGTATTCAGGGCTGACCATTTAGAAGTGGGTAACTTACCGGGGTCTCTTCTCTGGAGAGAATTGACTCTTCCTCTTTCAGTAATCTTTGATTGCCAGTAGCTCCTCACGTAGGGTTTGGGGCTTTGTGAAATTTCCCCATCTGCACCAGCTTGTCAGCTGATTTTGCCATTGTGCTGGTCTTGTTTAGGTAACCATATTGTTAAGATTTCATAGCTACATCTTTTCTGTCACATGTAGAAGACTATATAATTGCAGGTGCCCAGTCCTCTGGCTCTCACCATCTTTCTGCTCCCACTTCTGCTGTCCACAGAGTCTAAAGTGTAGGGGTTGCATTGTATTGGACCTGAGCATCTTGATGTTTTCAACATGTTGATCAATTGTGGATTTCTGTGATAGTCTCTTTTACAAAAGTTTCTGTGATAAGGGATGCAAGCCACATTTACCTGGCATATAATACTTGGAATACATTTAGAAGTTATCTTGGTTTGGGAAAATAGCAGTAGTGAGTTCTCTTCTGAATCTGTGACACCTCCAGTTATGTGTACTAGACCTACGTTCCTGACCATTATGTGGGCCTTAAGTTCAGTTATCTAGCTGTTTATGTCCAAGCTAGAAGTGCCACTGTTGCACCACCGAGGATGTATTGTGTCAGTCATTTTTGTGACTCAAAACACTTACTACTGGGTAAGACTATTGATTTCTCCATTCGCAGCTTACATAGCACTTCCAATACGATGAGAGTTGGTCCTCAGGAAAGAGACCCCAAGATCAGTTCAAGTCCTCCAAGTCCTGTGTCTGAAAGACATGGTAGCTTAAGCAATGAGGTCTTACCTTCAAGCTCTGGGAGAAAACCAAAGGCAATGGAAATAGCTTATATTGTAATCACAGTGTCTTGGACTCTTCTGACCAAAATAACTTGAGAGAGTTTCATAGGCCTGGTGCTGGGGTTTTTGTTAGATATTCCGTGGCTCTTAGGGAATGCATTATCACCCTGTGTGATATGTTTCTAATAATATAAATTAATTTTATATATATGAATGAATATACATTACATGTATTTTAAGTAAGCTTATAATATAATGTTTCTCAATGGCGTTGTTCTTCAAATTTAAATTTTGTGCACACATAAATGTGTGAAAATGAGATATCATTTTTATTAAATTCTTGCAATTTTCATACAATAGAATTTGATGGCATTTAGATTTCCTCCCCTACACCTACCCCCTTATACCCTGCCCAATTTTATGTAAATATATATTTATAGGCCTATGGTCTATAGAGTCTTAATTTGTGTGTCCAAATATCCTTCATCATGGGTCCATTCATTGGATCCTGGTTAAACTACCAAGAGTTTCATGTTTGAAAGAGACTGTCTCTGACCCTCTCAAAAGCCATCTGCTGATACAATTTACTTAGGTGGGGTTAAAACTTCTTACTCACTTCTGCATGTCTATGCTGGGATTTGTTTCTGGTTTGAGCTTACATGGTACTTGTGCATGCTGTCACCATTGCTGTGAGTTTGAACTCACCAGCTGTCTGAAAAACTCTGTTTTCTTGTGGTCATTTACTGTCTCTGGCACTTGCATTCTTTTCATTCCCCTTTCATAATGATCCATGTGGCTTTGAGAGCAGAAGATAGATATAGGTGTCCTATTTAGAGATAAGCACTCTGCAACCTCTTGTTCTTTGCATGTTGGTCAGTTGTGGGGTTTTTGTCAGTCATCATGTTGCAGAAGTCAACATTTCTGGTGAGAGATGAGAGATGCATTAATCTATGGATATAAAAATAAGTCATTAGGAGTCCATTTAATATGGTAAATATGTAGTAAAAAAATCTCACGTTAGATTCTCCTCTATGTCCTGTGGCCTGTGAAGCTATCAATGTCAGGTATTAGGACACAAAGCTAGTCTCTACAAATTTTCAAAAATGATCTATAGTATTTTCAGACATTCTTGGTGTTATCGCTACTTGCTTCCTGTCCATCTACATTACCCTCCTTTCCCCTCTCCAGTTAAAGTCCTCCCAGTTTTTAAATTTGAGTGGATAGTTAGACACAGGTGCAATCTAGGGACAAATAAGAACTTTGAATTTGTTTTCCTGTAGAAATAAAGGTAGATCTGTTAACATTCATCCAATGAAGTGCTTGTATCTAAGTCTACACATAAATAAAAATTTTAAAACGTGAGTATATATGAGTCTCAAAACTTCTTTATACATGACATTATGTTTCTTTTTCTTTTTTCGTCTTTTTGACTGTAGCCACAGATGTCTTGAAAGTCACTATGTGGATCAGGCTGGACTCGGTCTCACAGAGATCTCTCTATCTGCCTCCCTCTGTGCTGGGATTTAAGACGTCATGACTGGCTGTATTTCTTGAGATTATATAGTCATGTTCAAATATTACCCCAAATGATCCACATTATCAGTTGATGAATGTTTCTTCTAAGTCATCTCCATCATTATGTTTCTATTTCTTGTCTTTGCTCACTGTTTTGCTATTTAAAGTCTGTCAGAGAACACAAACCATGTTTCCCAAGTTCACATGAAAAATAATCACCTTTAAAAACTATTTTTCCTCTATTGCCTATAGGTGTCTCTTTGTCAATATTATAAAATTATGTGTGTATTGATTAAGCATAGTAATGTGACATTTGCAGCAACATTTTTGATTTCCTAAATACCATATGCACTTCTTCATTCTACCACCTTAGTCCTTTAAATGACTGAGATTGGATTTTCAACATCTTCAAATTCCTCTGAAGTGCCTACATTGCACTACATTCATGAACCACAGCCTGTTTATAAACTGGGTTATAATAATTACAGACAAACATCTTAATGAACTCTATTTTAAAATTTTTCACAGGATAGTTTATGGACATTGATATTAAGCCTAAATTCTGCTTCCTTCTTTGATTTTGTATCTTACCATATTTCTTTAGCTGAGAATGATTTATCTTTGCCATCATGATCATTGTCATCATCATCATCAAATACTCAATGGTCTGAATTAAGCAAGTTTCCAAGTTCCCTTTCACTGTGTTACTAATTCTTAAATTAATTCTAAAAGAATTAAATTAATTCTTACTTAGTTCACTAGAGTGGACATATATTTTAGGGAAGAAAGCTTCATTGTGAGAATGTCTCTCTGGTTAATAATACATCATAAGCTGCACCTTGCATAGTTTTCGTTTGCCTTTGCTATGTACAACCCTTAAATCTGTAGCTTTCATTATTTTATAAGTGCATACCAAATCATGAGCATACCCTTTGTGCAAGCTACAATGTCCTGTACCTCTGACATGATCCTTGCCCTCACTCTAATCTTTACTCATCTATGAAAACATGTTATGTTTTCAGGCAAATATTGAATGGCTTTGACCACAAATTAGAGATTTCTTCTTTAAACAAATGTGTGTGTTGATGGATTTTACAGTGTGCTGTTCAAACTGCTTCTGAGCCACTAAATATGTACACTTATATATATTCAGAGATTCACCATCATCTTCTAGTGACATTGTTCTTTCTAATTCTTTCTCATATTGCGCAATTATTAAACACAGGCAGAAATGAGTTGGAAGTAATTCATGGATATGAAACTTACTTGACACAGAATTTGACAAATTTTTACAATAATAATGTAAGGCCAAGATGTTTCATTTAAATACAGAACTTGACATTACACAACTGCATAATACTATTTAAAAAGTTAAAATCACAATACAGTGCCATAGATAGTATAGATGACTGTTTTTTACTTACCTCTGTCCACACCATTATATTTCCAAGATAGAGTAAATGTAGAAAATTTGGCTTTGCTTTTAAATGATCCTAGTTTGAACCTGTAACCTGACTATCTATTGGATAAGTTTTAAGTGGCCTCTTTTCCATGGTAGTTTTATTTCTTTATATAGGTTGAATATCATTAAATTTTCTTTTCATAGTCTCCATTGTGGATCTGGTGGTAGGACTGATGTAATGGGCTTTGCTTCTGTGTACCTACTACCCTGGTAAGAAAGCAGGCCTCACAGCCCCGAACTTTAGATGCCATTAACCTAGTGATTTGAAATCAGGGCCTTCCTCTGGAGTTAGAGGTGACCAGACCAACCCTCTGTATAATAAACAAACTAAGCAGGAGCAGTAACAGCAAAGCAAACACAAAGATTAAACAGCATAGCACTGTTGTTTGAGAGAGAGAACATCTCTCTCTTAAGGAAGAAATGTTAAGTTTCACAGACTAATGATTGATGCAGACAGCACACCCATTCATTCAGAACTGAGTTGAAGTGACAGTAATTACATCACATGGATCTTTCTGACAATTAAAACATGTGCAATTTAGGGAGCATGTATTTTATTATAGTTGTTAGCCCATAGCTACATACATGAAGTATGTGAATTGTACATTTTTCATCAGGAAAATAAGTTGATAAAATACAGTTAAACCTGATAATTGGTTTGTAAAAATCAAGAGTGCTAACACTTATTTTCTAACTGGTTAAATCTGAATACAATTAGATATTTGAGAGCTGTTATTTTCTCACTGATAAGATTAACCCCAGATTTTTCTCCTTAATATGATTTCTAGACTTTGTGTTTCAAATGTGTTTTTTTTTATTTTTAACTTTTTAAAATTTATGTTAGCATTACATTTGATACAAACCAATATCCCAATATCAGGCCTTTGGGATATTCCTGGGGAGGAACAAGTATTTGGACAAATATTTCAATATAAATATAAGTGTTCTTTCTTTAAAGACTTTGGATACTAGACTTATGATTGTTACAAAGAGGAATATTCAACTGATGCTCTGGCCCCTTTCTTAGAAATCTCAACTGTGAAGGCTTTGCACTACTCACTTTGCTGAATAATATTTTAGTGCTTAATCTCTTAGACAGAATCTTTCAAATATATCACTCTTGATGATTTATAGATTTTTGTGGAGGCTGGTGGTTAGATTATATGATCTGTGACCACAACTGCAGCAGAGTGCATGAGCAAATATGAGATATTTTTGAATCATCTGAGAAAATTCATTTGAATTGGCAAGAGACCAAGGGTCATTAACTTATTAACCATGAGAAAGAATTGGGCTATCTATGGTGTCCTTGCTCAGAGGTTACATTAAACCCACTGCTTTGGATCATCATGTGTGTCATTTTCCCTCTTAAAATGAACTGTTAACAGTACAACCAACAGTCTCCTTGTTCCACAATTAGTATCAGCATCCTAGTTCAATATCTTAAGGAGAGGATGTTAAATTACAGTCATCCATGAGATAGTGAGCTACCTGCCTTGTGTGGGATGCTGCTCTGTAATAACCGCAGGCATTCTTTTCTATATGTGTTTGTTCTACAAACCCTATGTTTTTGTAGAATTAACATACATACACTTTATTAGCTATAAAACGATAATGTTCACTGACTAGTTTCTGATTCAACATGTTCCATGCCACATCTTTGCATTGAACTTTTTTTAATGTCTAGAAACTAGTTGATAATATCAAATGTAAGAATAAAGTAGACATTTTTATTCTAACAGTTTAGGAACTTTGTTTCAATTTATGTTTTCTCTCATTATATATTTTTATTATAATTAACTAGAGTATAGAGAGCAATAACATTTTATCATTTAATTAATTAATTAACGTAGTTATTTTTATTGAGTTTTTATGCATTTCATATAACACACCCTAATCAAAGTTAGATGCGTTTTCCCCCGCTCTTCCCCCCTACCATGGTCCCTCCCCCCATATTTCAGGTGGTCTGTAATAAATGTTAAGTCATATTTGGTCAAGGGCTTCTATCCAGATGTCCCTCAATGAAAGTTCATCCACTGGAGTCTAGTCTGCCTATTTAACGTCCCTCCCTTAAGGTAGATCTACTCTCCCTCACCCCACAGTAATCCTTTGCCAATAGTTCCTTGCTTAGGGTTAGAGCTTACTGCACATTTCTCCCGTTTTATTCTGGAGTTTTTTCTGCTTGCATCACTTTTATTAGTATAAGTTTACTATATGGTTTAAATGTGAAATGTCCCCTGAGGCTCAAGTGTTTGAACATTTGACCCCAGTCTGGTTGGCACTGTTATTTTTAGTGTTTGTAGAACCATTGGGGCACAAGGCAGGGCTGGTGAGAGGCATGGTAGAGGGGAACAACCTCTGCTTGTATTGTTTGGAGCAGATTAATTAAATGTGTTACTTAGGGAATTTTTTAAAACTTAAAATAGTTTGAAAACTTTACTACCTGAAATATTTTTTCAGAAATAAGCATGAGTTGTCAAATATCTATTAAAGGCATAACAGAAAAGATTGTAAGTGAAATAACACTTTTATGAATGTTTAAAGACAAACAGTTGCTCTTTTGAAAATAATTCTGTAAAAAATCATTTGAGTTCAATATAATAGATTCCTTCCTTCCAAATATTTATTCTGATTATGCACATATACAACTGTGGAATGTTGCTATTGTTATGTTGTTATAAGACTACACAATTCATCCCTTCCTCCCAATATGAGATACTTTTTGACAAACTAATTGTTATTCCTTCTCTTTTTATTTTTCCTATTATTATTTACTCTATTTTCTCTCTCCCTTGTTCTTCCTCCCTCCCTCCCGACCTCTCTTCTTCCTCCATCAGTTAAGGTAATTATCATGATGATAGTGGATTTGGAATGGGGGAATGCCAAATAAACTGGAAACTTATGAGATAAAATGGAGTCATAGTACCAGTATTTCTCTCTGTTAAGAAGTCAATTGACAGGCATACTTGTCTATAAATATAAGGATACATTTTTAACTATAGTAAGAAGTTGCGTTTGTCTAGAGTTGTGATTTACTTAGGGTTTTTCTCTTATATCTGTAAACTTTCCAGCCTTGTGTATTTTGCTTTGTTTACAGAGCTACCCATGAGATCCCTCACACTGAGAGAGCTTTAAGTCCAACTAGGTAACTATTGATCACACCAGGATAAGAATGCTGTTACTACACCAATATAGTTTGCGATGCCAGTCATTGTTGTGCTTATTCGACTCTAAAGTTAGAGTTGAACCATTGGTTGATTTTTTATCTTGGAAGCTTGCATAGTGTCCTCTAAAACGATAATAGCTAATCTTCAGGGAGGAGACTTCCTGGTCAGTTCCAGCTCCATTCTTCCAAGTCCTGTGTCCAAAGTATACCCTGTCTTCAGAAATAGGGTCTTGCCTTCAAAAGTATGGCAGATACCACTAATCAAAGAAGCTTTTTTTACAATAGATGGAAAGTATTACAGAGTTCCACAACTGGTCACACATAGAGAATAATTGTTTGGATATGCTAATGACATATCTGCAGTGAAACCTCTACAACTAAGGCTCATGGAACATAGTGGAACAAGCGGTAGAGAGAATACTAATGTTTCACTGCTTCTTTTGAAGTTTAAAAATGACTGAAATTGATTCTTCCTTGTGTGGCTCCTGATTTCAACAGAGCTGTTGAATAACTAGTCTCTTCAGTCAAGACACATACTCACTTCACCTAAGGCTCTCTCCCACTGCCTTCAGTCATACTTTTGACCTGTTACGTATAGATTTAGATTTTTTTCACCTAAAGTAAACAGTCTGTGGTTACTCATGTCTTTAGTCCCAACACTTTGGAGGTAGAGGAAGCTCTTTGATTTGGAGGCCAGCCTGGTCTACATAGGAAATTCCAAGCTAGGTGGTGCTACATAGTAAGATTCTGTATCAAAAATTAATGAATATTTAACAGTAAATTCCAAACAGTAATCTGCTATTAGATACAGAATAAAAGTCATTCCACATATATTTGTATATTTGTTATTTGCCCAGCATGTGTTAGGCACTGATCTAGACTTAGAAAAAAATAAAGTATGAATGGAGATTTTATTTGGATGGTAGCCAATAGCCCATGTAACAAATACAGTGTATAGTATGCTGTTGATCAATGTTAAGGAAACATATATAAGAAAATGGGTAGAACACTCAGTGGGTTTCTATTTTAAGTAATTTAAATAGAAAAAAAATCGTGTTGATGAAATGACACTTAAAGTATATGAGTAGACAAACCCTGTGGTTCTTTGATGGAAAATTCTTGAGAACTTAAGGAAAAATGTTCAGATCTCCTATGTAGAAGAGATTTGCTCATGTTTGGTAAGAACCTTAAAGGAACCAATGTGAGGAATGTAGAGTGAACCAACAGAAAGGTATCAAGGTCCAGATATGTAATGTCTTACAGACAGCTGGTTACCTCAGCCTTCATTTTGTGTATGAAGTATCACCTTGTTGATTCTCAGCCCTAAAACCACCTTCCATATTTTGGAAGGGTAAATAAGTACAGGTAAGGCCCTGTAAACATTTCTCTTTTGTGCTGATCCTGAAATTAAGCCAAAACAACACTGAAGAAGGTAAGGTTCCCTTTCCAACTCTGGCATGGTTAGATTTTGCTTTTTGGATATATTGCCAGAATGCCTGTGCACATGTATATTCTGTTCTGATGCAACTCTACTTGAACCATATGCCCAAGACAAGTATTCTGGTGACATGCTTTGCTGTGGCTCAACCAATCGGAAAGCACACACAGCTGACCTGCTGCTGTTCTGCTGATAAGAAGGTTCTAAGATCCTGACGATACGCTTGTTTATCTAGATCTAACCATAAACTGTGCGCACCAGGAGAAGTAATTATTGCTTACTACCAACTGTGGATCAGCCATGGATTGAGAAACGCAGTGAACTTTCCATTCTTGATCTTTCCATTACATTGGGCTGTAGCCATATCACCTCCAGTGTGGTCTAGCTGCTGGACTTGAGGAGATGACCCCACCCAACCAAGTTGTTCCTTCAACTGTAGATTTTTCTTCACACCTTTAAATATTTATAAGATATATTAGATAACTATGTGTTAGATTTTGATATGTAATTTACAATATACTAAATAATATATCCCTTTATATTTAAATCTATTCAAACAATAAATTTGTGCACAATTAGATAATTATTTGTACAGATATGCATATTAAAGTTACAACATAGTTTCTGATTCCTGATTGGGTCCTGAATGATTGGGCAGTTAGAGCGGCATTAACCCTAAAAATGTACAGAATCATGATCTTCTTTTCAGTGTTCTGTAGGATGCATCAAGTTTAAAAACTTGCCAAGGGAATGAGCAAAAGTTTCTGTAGAACTCAACAGTGACACTACCATGACAGGAGGAGGAAGGCTGGAAACTGACAGGAATGAAATTCTTTTAGGTAGCAGAGTGTTATGGAGTTGATAAATAATGAAGAGACAGGGTTCAATTCAGGGCCACAGACCTGTGTTGAACAAATATAATGTGCAGAATTACTGTGTCCCTTTCCTGAAATACACATACTCTTTTATCATAGGTATACCTTGGCAGAGGTAACACCAATTAATTTCTCTCCATGAATCTCCCCCAAACACATATACATTTACTAGTTAAATACTGACTTTCAGGTAAATGGGTAATTGTTTTTCAAACAGATAGAATAGACAGGGATTAGGTGAGTAAGAGATGAAAAGAAGCACATGCACACACACACACACACACACACACACACACACACACTGCACCACAGTAACCTAAGATCTCTGATGGGGGTGATGAGAGTAAAATGTAAGATGTTTCCTGGCAAGAAACAAAGAAATATCTATTCATCCCAGATATGGCACTGATGGAAGACGAAGAAACAATCCTACCCAGTATAGGTTAGTGAACTAGTGAGATGATGGGGCTGCTTATGGGAGCATAGGTGTGAATGATCACTTACTGGAGCATGGATGATTCAAAGAGGTATTGACCAATGAAAACCACAGCCTTGAGAGCACCAAAGTACTGACAAGCAGCTCAACAGATCATGGAGTCTCTGCTCCTCTTCAGTTCTTACTTGCAGTATTTCTAAGCCACATTACTCTGATTCTTGACAAAAGGGATCGCCTGATTATGGCATCTGTTTTAAGGCCAAGAGCAGACCCAAACTTCGGAGCACCTTTTCTTTGTCATTCAAATATCTCTGGGAAATATGCTCCCAAGCAAGGACTTCGATGATTCTTTATTGAAACAATGTCTCAAGCACGAAATGGGGAAGCAGAACTCAAGGACCCACGCCTGTCTTACCAGAAAATCTTGCCCTTTAATCCCTAAGCCAAGAATATCGTGCAAACTTGATTTCTCTCCTTGTTTGCAACTAAGAAAGCATGTTGCTTTCAGCACTTTAATATGTATCATTCATACATATATTCATGCACGGCCCTGAGTGGACTATAAGGAGAGTCCTGAGGGAAAAGTTCTTATGCTCAGATTGCAAGAAGAGCCCAAGGCTCAGTGGGTTTGTTTAATTTATACACATTTTTATGACTCCTCAAAGTTTTAGGAACTTCTTTATACATGTTTACTTCTTGAACCTTGGAGGTTTTGTTTATTGAGTTTTAAAGAACCTCTTTCCAACATCAAATGTTGCAGTTTGGAAGAAATTGCCACACAACAGGAAAGAAAGTCATGTGTGTCAATGAAAATTAGATATATATTAACTGTGGGAAAGCATTGTTGTTAAGGATTTCCTTATGAGGGATTTTGCTTTTCTTTGACTTTGCGTGTTGTACTTGATATTAATTTTTAAAAAAGGTAAATTAGAAAAATATTCAGCCAACCTTTAATAAAATATTATGATGCAGAAGATTTCTTGGTAACTTCATCACTAAACCATATTTATAGCAGACACATTTGTATTTGACTGAAATGTGCTATCAGAGATTTGAATTAGTGACCTTATTCAACTATTGCCTCTTCTAAAAGATTAAATTTTTAGTCTAGTTGCTTAACTGTAAATTAAAATGGATCATCTAGTCTTCTAAATCTACATTGTCTTAAACATGAATACTGTTGACACTTTTTCATTTCACAATATTTTCTTTATTCTAGAAAATATTTTAGGCTATAAAACTGCCTACTGTTGCTGAACATGCTTTTATTCATTATATTGTTCCTGGGAAGTCTGATTCCTAAATATTTCTTGATAGCAACTCATCCAGTTATTTAAATCCATGAAGAAACTGTTGAAATCTTAATCTTCTTCTTTTGAGATTCAGCAAACCCTGTAATTAATATGGTAGCTGAGGGAGAGTTTAAGCCATATTCTTTGGCATGAGATCAGTGGATCAGTTCCAGTGTAAACAAAGGTTGATTTAGTCAAATTGGCCATCTGTCTCTGGTGAATTTAAGCAGTAGCGCGACATATTTTGCTGCTATGCATAGATTTTTTTTTCCTATTATTTAATTTTTTTTTCTGAAATAGAGGAAGTTCATTGGATAATGGCAGCCTCAAGGCTTCCTCTTCATAATAATTCCTCAGTTGCACTGTAGCTTGTCTCTTCTGTGTTACTAACTTGTGTAATTTGTGATAGTTGAAAATTTAAAGAAGTTTCCCTTTGAGTTTCCACAGTTCTTAAATTCTTCAACAGTCAGTTGACCTGTATTCAGAGTCTCTTTTCTTCATGAATTAGCCAGTTACGTTTGCCACCCTTCTATGAAGTGTGCATAAGGTTTAATTATAAGCTTAGCATTAGTGAAATATTTTACTTTTGAACAGATGGCAAAAAGGACTTACTTTTTTGCTTACATGACTAACTTTAGGACAAGATCATATTCTGGGAATTTAGATCAATAAGGTTTCTTTATGGTAAGATTATAGGATCAGTTCAAGCTGAGTTGACAGTTGTTGGTAATTTAAATAAAAACTGTTCAGTTCTCATTTTTAAGTGTATATTTTCATGGAAAATTTATGAATTTCATGTGAAACACATTGATTGTCTTTATACCCTCTCCCCCAACCAGACCCTCCCCAAAGACCACTCCACTGGATTTCATGCCTTCTGTCATATATGTTAAGGCTTATCAAGTCAAGGTGGTGTACCCAGACATTTTTTTCGGTCAAGTTCATCCAGTGGGTTTAAGTCAGATTATTTAAAGTCTCTCTTTTAAATAAGTTCAATTCTCCATCATCCAGCAGTATTTCTTTGTCCAAATTTGGGACCTGCTGCCCATTTCTTCAGTTCTGTTTTGAGCTTTTGTCTGCTTCAGTTTGCATGGGTCTTGTGCATGCTGACACCATAACTGTAGGTTCATATAAGCCAATCCAAGGAGCCTGTTTCCATATGGCCATGAACCTCCTTCTCAGCTCTTACAATCTTTCTACTCCTTCTTCTGAAGTGGTCCCTGAGCTCTGGGTGGGTGGAGTTTAATATAGGAACCCTCTTGAATGACCCACACTTTGCAGACTCCTGTTCTTTATACTTTGACTATTTGTGACCTTTTATGTTCATTGCCCTCTGTTGCATGAGGGAACTTCATTGATGAGAGTTGAGTTAAATTTAAAACTTTTTGCTTCTTATAAATAGGTTATTGGTAGCTCTGCCTTGTCTTGTTAGAAAATTTTCCCTTTATTAAGCTCATAGTTTTATTTTTCCTTTTCATTTTTGTCTTCTGAGATAGGATTCCCAGATGGCCTGGATCTTACTATGACATCTAGGGTAGCCTTGACCTCACAGAGGTCTGCATGTCTCTGCCTCCTGAGTACTGGGATTAAAGGTGTGTGCCAACATGCCTATTAAATTATTTCTTAAAATAGTATTAAAATGTTGTGGTTTTTATTTTTCTTCACTATTCCAAGTGTTAGAACTTTTGACTAATGAGATTAACTACTCTACAGAATACTTGTGAAACTGAGTGACAGAACACTTGGACACTCTTGATGACTGCAACAATATGAGACTCACAAGTACCTCACTCTTCAGAATAGGCAGAAAACAGAGACACTCATTATCCTTCGAATAGGCAGAAAGCAGAGACAGTCATTATCCTTCAATTCTGTTTATATCACAGGACCACAGATATGATTCATAAATATAGGACTGCCAGGAGGAGGAGAAAATATGTTAAGTTTGTACTTAATAATGCAGTTATATATATTTCATTTGGTAATTTCCATTTGCTTGACTGAGTACTTATGGGAGATTAAATTATTGGACTCAATTGGTTATTTGTTCTGTATCAATACCCTTTGCCTTTTGTCTCTGTAGTTCCTTGAACTAGAAAGAGGAAACATTTTATGATCAGGGTTCAGCCACAGTATTTACTTTGCTTATTGGAATGTTGACAAATGTAGACAAGCAAAAGTCTCTCAGTGTGTGACTGGGCTTGCCCTCTGTGTCTTGTTATTGTGTTGTTATGGCCATGCAAGAGTGCTATTCCAAGAAGCATTTGAGTCATGGGTACCTAGGATGAAAGGCATGTCTAGCTGAAAGCATCTTAAATCAACTGATTCCTAATCAATCTGAATACTGGGTAGTGAGATAAATGACTGCTCTTTTAAACTATTCTTTGTGGGTAGTTGGTTATGCATCATTTGGATGTTAAATTCCTAAGAAATTAGGTGGCTTTTAATGGAAAAAAAACATTGATTTTAGGACTCTTTTGCTGGAAGTTAAAGAAGATGGAAGTTTTACTCTATTTTATTTTCTTTCTCTCTCTCTCTCTCTCTCTCTCTCTCTCTCTCTCTCTCTTACTATCTCTATCTCATCTACAAGTTGCTTGGATTCATTCACTGACTTTGTGATTCAATCTGTTGCTATAGTACTGAAATTCCCTCCTCAGAACTGAGATCCACTTCTCATACATCTTTCTAACAGGCTTGTAAGCCTGTCCTAGAATTTTGGATAAATCAGCAAACTCATCACAATGACTATACATCTTAACTGCTGGACCATCTGTACATTCCTGGAATTTTCTTGATTAAGATAACTGATGTGGATAGTCCTACTTTAATTGTGGGTAGGACCATTTTCTAGGCAGAGTCTCCTGGACTGAACAAAACAGAGAGTTAACTAATCAACAAAGTGTGTTCATTTATGAAATCTTGCTCCACAGTTTCAGATAGCACTTTAGGTCTGCAATATGTGGTGAGATTTGTGTCCATGTAAAAAGGTCCTAAGAAGCCATTGTGTGAAATTGTGAAGATGAGTCATAGCTTGCAGTGGAGACCCCAGGATAATGTAGATACCTGGACCACAGGATGTGTACCAAGGAGAACTGCAAACATGGAATGAAACTGGCCAATGAGAGAATCTCTGTATACTAAGGGCAGGAGAGCTGGAGGGGTGGGCCTTCTAAAGCATTCAGGAGCCAAGTCAATTGCTTTACAAGCCCTGATGTTGGACATGGGCCTTCTAGATTTGCTGGATTTTGCTTTTGCTTGAATGATTGTGTCTTGCTTTGCCTTGATGCTTCCATTTTGAAATAGGAATGTGCTCTGTGAATATGTTGGAAATGTGTAGCACGTTTTAAAAAATTTTTTTATTAGAGCTATCAGTTGAGAGACTTTTGAATTTTAAAGTGTTGGGATTGTTAAGGCTATTGTCCTCCTGGCTGGCCTTATATTTAATCTGTGCCTAAAAAACCCTTACACTTATGGTCCTCCTATCTTGGCCTCCTAAGTATTCAGAATTCTAGGACTGCACCCATAGGCCTGGGTATTTTCAAATATTGGCTCCAGAGTTAGGAAGAAAATAGGCTGGAGAGTCAACCCCAAGTGTCTATTTGTTAAGTAGCATTAATATTATTGAACTTTTTATTAGGCAAAAAAGAGGTTGGCAGTCCCTTAATCATGGTAAATCAGCTGAAATGGTCTAATCTATCATCGTGAATGTACATTATACTTACAGCATGTCTTAGGTTAAACAATCTAAACTTTCTTGGCTGTAGTAATAAGCTGCATCTATATATTTCTAGAAAGCCATATGTAACTTGAAAAAAAAACTATTGGGGAAAAAATTATGGGTGAGATGTGAGGAGAAAAGACAGTGAACTAGTGTTGAAGTGGTGAGTGCTTTAAAATGATGAAAACCTCTGTCCTTTCTACTGACCTGTAGTTCAGTCTTCATGAATTCATATCTTCCAGAGTGGAGGTGAGAGTTGAAAGCTGGTGGCTCTAGTAAATAAGCAAATAACAACGGAGTGCTGGCATTCGATTCAGCGGCTTCAGCACCAAGCATAACAGTGGCCACATGAACACACTTATCTTGGTGACACGGGTTGTGTGAGCCACGTCTGTGGACTTCCAAGAAATGTACTGGCATACCAAAACCAAGAACGTTAGCAGCTATCAGAGAAGCTGTGACCGAACACAGCGGGGCTCCCTGAAAACACGCTCCAGAAACTTCAAGATTATCTGGAGAGAAAACAAGAGGCACAGTGTCCTACAGAGCAACCATTTTTTTTTCAACCATTCATGAAGGATACATACAAAACCTAGAAAACACAGATTGTGACTCCAACTGAGGGACTAGTTGAAACTTATATGTCAGTAAACCCTACTCACCAACATGAATTTTATATTTTGTTTCTGCAGAATTTATTTATCATCACTAGGATTGTCAAGTGTTTAACTTTCATTTAGTCTTTAGTTCATAATTCCCGTCTAGCAAAATAAAATAATTAAAAAGAAGCCACATAAATTTCATTTATATCACTTACCTGAGTTTTTTCATGTACAGTGTATTACCATAAAATAGGACTGACATTGATTTCTGAAGAAGTAGAATTAAACCTGTTATATCTAAACCTGCCAGTAGCTTGATTCTGACCCTACTGTTACAAAAAAGATTTCCTTCTTAAAGTGTATTCTCTGTTCAAGAAGGTGCCGTTTCAGTTTCCTCCCTTGAGCATTCAAATGTAAGACAGTAACTTAGTTTATTGAGGTTAACTCCTAATTTTGGAAAATTAAGTAAAATGCAAAGTTTAAATGGAATAGAAGTAATACTGTGGCCTAAATTAGCAGTCAGAGGCAAGAGCTGGTCTTCTAAGATTCTGAGGTAGTCTCCCAAAGAAGTTTAACTCTCAGCCCACACATCAGGCAGCTCACAACCACCTGTAACTCTAGCTCCAGTTGTTCTAACACTGCCTTCTGGCCTGCACTCACATCAGCACACATATGGCATACACACAGACAGGGAGAGGGAGAGAGAGAGAGAGAAAATAAAATCAATTTTAATTAAAAGATAATCCTTCACAAGCATTCCATAGATGCTTTCACAGGTGATTCTACATTCTGCCACTTTGAAAATTAACAGAAACTATCTTTTCAGATATCTCACCTGGTCCTTGAGGAATGTTTGTGATCCATTGAATCTCAAATGAGTATTTCAAACTAAGAAGTATACTTAGGATTTAATTCATCCCAGCATACATTCTAAGAACTAATGGGTCTTCTGCGGTGCAACAAACTGGAGATTGAAAGGAAATAGGACAGGACTGGGGCACATCACTCACACCTGTTTCTTTCCTTCCCAGGGCCTATTTTCCATTTCTTCTTTGCCATAACTTTTCTTGTAATGATTCATTTTGCCCTTGTCATTATTAGGTCTTGCATTCTAAGAATAATCGATACAAACTTAGGCTTACTATATCAATGTCTGATCTCAAAGATTAATTTAGGAGTTATATATGAAGTTAGTCAGGCTAAGAAGGACAGAATTCCAGGATTCTGTGAATACTGTCAAAACGATGCTCCCTTCTCTAATGGGAAGTATGGTATGAGGATTAGAGGGCCTAAGCTGATGGACACAACCATGTTGCTGTGAGGGAGGCATGATGTTCTTTCGTGGACCACAAAAAGCTCCCCAAAACATAGATGTTTCCATGAAAGTTAGACTAGGCGAGCACACCAAAATTCTATCCTTGAAAATAAGACATTGTATAAAAATCTCAAATCAAATAGAAGGCAGATCTGAACTGTTATTTGAATGAGATAATAAATTGGAAATGTAATATTTCTGATGTTACAATAGTAAAACACTTTAGCTTATGAAAAGAAAAGTATTTAGAACCTTATACATAGTTGGAAATGGTATGAAATGACACATGTAGTACCAGTAAGCATAAGTTAGCTTTAATATGTGGTATTAGAAAGTGCCTATCATATAATGGGAATAAATGAAAAAAAATGCTCTATGAATACCTGAACATACAGAACTAAAACAGGGGTGAGGGAAAGCCTGCAGGGATGGCATTAACTATGATGCAATTTGAATTCATTAAAGATTAACTCCCAGAGTGTAAACTTGACAAACTCAAGCTACCTCTGGAGGAAAGCTCAACCAAGTGTTAATGCAAAATTAGGTGTTGAGAAGATCAAAATGGAGGAATGAACACAAGGCCAAGTCATAAACTGTCCAGGAGGAAGGCACATTTACAATGCAAATTCAGATGAACTGATATGAAGTATTATTTAATACTAACAACTATATTGGTAATTATTCTGTAGGATAAAAACTCAATTTTTTTTTCTGCTTAGCAGGGGAGGTGTTGGGGAGATGGCTCAACAGTTAAGAGTACCAGCTGCTCTTGCAGAGGACCCGGGTTTAGTTCTCAGCATCCATATGGCAGCTAACAACCATCCATAACTTCATTTCCGAGGAATCTGGTGCCCTTTTCTGACCTCCTCAGACATTACATTACATAGGTGCAGTTAGATAACTGCAGACAGTACACTCATACACATAAAATAAAAGTGATAAAATACTTAAAAAATAAATTTTAAGATTAGTCAGAAGTATGCAGAGAATGAAAATACACAGTATGTATTTATAGTTCTTCTATGAACCGTTAGGTTCCAAATATTTGAAAAGTTCAACATCTTTGTAAGTACATTTTCTGATGTATTACATACTCAGAATATTGTGATGTTCATTCAATAATTCCTCTGTGTTCAATGTTCTATAAAGCTGTGTGGATCATAGTGATTTTTTTAAGTCTTTTCCTCATTAAGCATTTTTTTCTGTTTATATCATCCTATAGTATACAAAGTTCTGAATATAAATGCTTACAATGCCCTGATCTACCTAAGATACAAGGTCTCATATGTAGCTTGTCAAAAGGTGTAAAGAGGAATAAATGGCACAAATAAGAAATGATTAATTCCTTAGTTTCAAAAGACAAGTGCTGTCAAGGTTGTCAACCACATTAGACATGCATTTACATATCTTAACTCTAGAAGATGCTCCTCAGTTAGGATGAGATAGCATTGCTTGATGTGAAGCTTCAGTAGAAGAGCAGTGAGGGTGCTTCACTCTAGTCCTATCATAAATGTTTTCTATAATTCTATGTGCTAATGCTTTAGACAAAGAAGGACTGAAGATCCAATAGCTTAAGAAGTTGTGTATCTGTTAATAATTTATGTTGTCCAGTGGCTGCATAACATAGTTCAAATACTTCCTTCCACTTTGATTAGATCTTTGTTAGCCCTGGCTCTTGTGCACACTTGTGATCATGCATCTTCTTCTCTCATTTAGAGCGTGATTGCGTTGGAAGTCTTGATGAAAGTGAGATGCTGCGTCCAGAGTGTTGCATCTTCCATCTGAAGTGTGATGTTAATCTCTAGACATCTGTACCTCATTTTGAAAATTAATTTTAGCTTCTCATTAAATGAAATGTAGATTATATGAGCTTAATTAATTTATATTTTAGATATGGGGATCCCTAGAAGAAAATTATTCTTTATGTTATTTTTTCTGGTTTTTCTTGTTGCAAGATCATCAAATTAATGCACATAGGATTCATATAAATTAAAGGACAGTGAGAAAAATAATGAGTGGTGAAAAGAGCTTGGAATTGTATGTCACAGTCAGAGAAACCCTGCTTTGTTGGGAAGAGTGAAAACAAAAAGTCGTTGTCAGTGACATGGTAACATTTAGTCAAACAATATTTTTCTCACACTTCGAAGGATGAATGCTCGAAATATATTTCTGTTGGAAAGAAAAGATTTCAGAAATTCAGATCAAGTTCTGAAAGCCAGGATAGAGCTTTGTTAAGGGCCTCTGAGGAATATGGACTGAAGCGAGCTTGTTAGAGGGGCTCAACTGTTAGTTTTGTCCCCAAGCATAAGGACCTGAGTTAAGTCCCTGAACCCACTGTAAAAGGAGAGAGTCAATGTGCACACGTTGTCTTCTGACCTCTTCACATGTGGGTACATGCATGAGCGAGCACGTGTGTGTGCACACGTGCACACGCATACCTACACACGCACCCCACAAACACAGTAAATAAGTAAATCAACATAAAATATGGAAGCAAGAAAAATAAGAGAAAATTTTACCATCTACTTTTAGAATACATGTTTTTAAATTTGCTAAACAAAATCTTCTATGTGAAAAATGTGACTAATAAATGCTCGTGGCAGATTTTTCTAAGAAAGAAGGTTGTTGATAGCTGTCTCTGATTTGCAGATTTTCTAGTGTCAAAAACAACTCACTATTAGATGCATACCTGATGCAACTTATGAAGAGTTCTCTCAACGTTTGTGGAGTTAATGGTATTTGAGTCTTTCCTGAGAATTTTCTGACATGAATACTTGGAATACATATAGATATACCTAAGAATGGAGGTGTAGATAATTTTCTTGTAATGGATGATTCATTTATAAAATAAAATGCAGATAATATGTGTGTTGAAATCTGTGAGTTTCAACATATTTTTGCATAAATAAATGCAAAAAGGAATTGTATTTTAGGTATGTTAATTTAGAAGAAAACTGTTAGATTTGGTGAATTTGGTCTGAAAAAACAATACATTTGCAAGAAAGTAAATAGAACTTTAAGCAATAATTTCAAATACACAGTTCTTTTTAAGCGATTCAAAATTCCATATTTTATTAGTTTTATTGCCCTGTGTTTCTACAGTTTTGATGGGTACTTATTTTCAGCTCTCACTGTCTTAAAATCAGTTGAAAATTCTCTTCTTGTAGTAGGACAGACTCCATCATCTTTAACTGGAAAATAGAGAGTTGCGACCCATTTCCATAGCTACTGACACAAACAGCGATTTTGGGGGCCCTGCTATCAATATTCAGAATGACTTACAAACTGTTTCCTTACTAAAGCACATGGAGCATAAAATCTAAGCAGACTCTAATTCTTGTAAAATATATTTGGTGGTGTCTTTGTCCTCAACTTTAATGTGTGCTGGCTCTGAAATGAGGACTCAGAAAGGGCCAGAGATAATTATACCCACATGACAACTTCCAAACAAGAGCCCTTGTTCCCTTAGCCTTTCTACTCTCTTACCAGCATTTGAATCTGAATGTCCCTCAGCTTCTAGAACACACTCAAGTCCCTTCAAAGTTAAGACTACTTTAAAGAGTACTTGGCTCTAACTTTCTGCATTTCTATTCCTTTTTCTCCTGTCCAAGTTATTAAGGAGAAGAATTAATAGAGTCATAAAATTCTCCATTCTGTTTTTCCTGCTAACCCTCTGCAGTTGGCTTTAACCCACGGGTGCTGAGAAGAGGAGGATCAATGCAGAGGCTCTGTGTAAGACAGCTTTGCTACACTTGAGGCTTCTTAGGCTCTCCTTGAAATTCTGTCCTTGTGCTCCTCCAGATTTCGGTGCCCTCTGACTACTCCAGCCTCCCAGATCTCGCTCGTACTCGCTTTCTGCCTTCAGAATCCCTGCTTGTTTTTGCACCCACGTGTCATTGATAATTCTTTCCACCGTCTGTGGGGTTTACATTGCCCTTATGGATAAGGCTGTCTTTCTCTTTTTTTTCTCACCTGCTGCATTCCCTTTCCCTTGATTCTTACCTTTATTTCTCTTGTTCCCTTTATGCATTCATCCATAAAAGTAAATGGACAGTAAACAGTATCGCCTGATGGGAAGGCAAGGTGTTTTCAAGTCTTTTTATGTTATTTTCTGGTATTTTACAATGAATGTGAATTAATTTTATAAACTGCTAAAAACTGAAATTGTTTCCCTCCAGCAACAACAAAAAGAGACTCTTCTCAATAGTAAATAATTTATTGTCTCTCCCCAATCACTTGATACATTTAACATTATCCTCAATATAAAATGTGAAAGTGAGAAACTATGTTTTAATCATCTCAGTGGGTTGTTGAATACAATGCTTAGTATTGAGTAAATGGTAAATGAACACTATCATAATCTCAATGACCTTTGTATAATTAGAATCACTTATTAGGATCTTGCAATAGGATGGTGAAAACCAACAGCAGATAAGACTTGGGCTGATATTCTGGAGGCAAAGGTCACTGGTCGTGATCCTCATGATTATTCTACTTGCCTCTTCTAGAACCTGTCATTTTTCAGCAATGCTGGGAGACAGGAGAAAGTATCAGGCAGAGACTTGCAAGAGGCCTGCTGGTTGGTAGAGGAAAACTAGCATTCAGGTCCGTAAAGTAGATTGGAGCTTGAGGGTGAAGAAGAAGTCTCAGAAATGTTATATGTGATTTCTTCTACAGAGACCAACATTTCTTGAGCTGTGCACAGGCAAAGTGAGACTCTGAAAATTAAAGTTGAATTTGTTACCAAGAGAACAAAGAACTAAGTACAGTTGTCAGCAGTCTGGGTGCTCTCCAAAGAGAATGTATACCTCAGTACCAGCAATGTCAAATGGCCCTTGCATGTTCCACAAGACTGGAACTTCAATCCAGTAAGACAATAAGACCCCAATCTAGTCTCCCAAAAGTCCAAAATCCATGCATAATGGAGGATAGCAGCACATAACCTGGCTTCTGAAATAAAGTAAAACTCTGCATTGAGAGAGAAGATCAACAGGTGCTGGTGCATTATTTTTGTACCATAATTAGTATTCATTTAAAATTCCCAGCATGCGAACGAATTATGCTAACCAGGAATGAAAAAAGAAGAAACTGACTTAAAAGATGAATTAGGTATGGGATGTGATAATTTTCAAGAAACAGAGGGCAAAGGGCTGGAGGGATTGCTCACTGGTTACGAGCACTGACTGCTTTTGCAGAGGACCCAGGTTCAGTTCCCAACACCCACATGGCAGTGAACAACCACAAATAACTCCAGTTCTGGGGAATTTGACACCCTCTCCTGACCTCTGTAGGCATTGCATGGCATGGATGCACTTATGTACATGCAACAATACATTCACACACATAAATTAAAATAAAATATTAAAAAAGAGAAATAGAGTAAGGGAAGGAGATTTTTTTTCCAGAGAACTGGAATCTGAAAAATATAATTGAAAGTTAAAAAGGGAATAGATAAGTTCATATAAGATTTGGCAAATAAAAAGAGAGGATTAGTGAGCTGGAAAATAAACAGCTCAAAATATCCAGATTAAAGCTGTGAAAACCCTAGAAAATTGGGTAAAGGCATAGAAAGATGAAATATGCAGAAGAAATATGAAAATCTGTGTTGCGTGTCTAACAACCAACATACATAGGATTCGGAGTTCTAGGAAGTGAGAAGAAGGAGCCAAGAACAGAATTGATGAGACCATTTTAAAAACTGGTGATCAAATTTAAGATTCAAATCTTCAAATACCAGCAATAAAGTCTAAAAATAAATAAATGAATGTCTAAGTGCAACATATTAAAGTTGCTGTGTACCAACTAAAATTGACTCAATTCAAACAGCAAAGGAACCTTTAAAGCAGGCGCAGTGCATTTGAGTTTTCCTTCTACTTGTGTTTCACTTGGGAAGAAGGGGACTGAAAACTGAATGTATGGAGGAATCAGTTCAGAGATGGACACTGACCCCAGAAATTGAAAAATAATAAACAGGTGAGAGAAATGGGATCTGTGCATCAGAAAAGTATAAATGAGACAATTATGGTGGTAATAAAAAATCTGAAGTGTTGTCAGGGCCAAAGACAATTTGTGACAATGGAGGACAAGGCAGGCATGCGAGTTTCGTGGAAGCAATTTTTGCCTGAACAAGGAAAATTGAACAAATTGAGCTGAATAAAAATGGCAGGGTGAGTATCCAATCGCTGACATTTTGAAACTGAGACTTGGAAGACCACGCGTCATCTGGTAGAAGGTATTCTTAAATTGACTGTGAGTTTAATGAGCTCCTCTGGAAGATGCCTTGCAACTCCAAGGTTAAATGATTCCATAGGGTGCATTGCACTGACTGACCTCTGTATTTTCAGGACACACCTGACTATGAAATAACTGCTTTCTGGAAGGCCCTATTGCTGGAAGGAAAGCTACCAAGAGAGATAGCATACAGTCCCTGATGTCTTGGTTGTGAGCAGGAGAACTTTGTTCCAGACAGACTGTATCTTATTCAGGTCACTGTAATGTAACAGTGCAAGGGAAGACAGAATATGTATTAATAAAATGATCTCAATGGTATAAAAAGAATAATCCATCTCCACCAAATGGGTGTTTTATTCCTTTATACAGAGGAGATTACATGCTGTTTTTCATATACTGAACAAAACTGCCACAAATATACTGCTTTGTAGGAGAGCCGGCTGATCTTACCTGTTATAGCTTAGCACCCTAGGAGCCAAGCTCAGGGAGCTGGTGTTGTCAGCTCACAGGATCTTGCATTTCTTTAAGGATCCTCACTTTTGATTGTGGTTGCTAATGTAATAATTTCAGTTTGCTAGCATGAAGTGAACAAATAAAGTCTGGTGTACTGAGAGAAGAAAAGATTTAACAGTAATGGTTAAGTGCATTTTCTGTACTATGAAGTTAAAGTCCTCTGTGCTTATTTCCTGCCCCAAACATTTTTCTCTTACTAACTCAAGTAGGTTTGAAAATTCTTTGATCCCATGGTTTAATAACTCAGGCTCTGGATTTGGCTCACAGTACAATCTAAAATGATAAGAATAGATATCTTCAAAAGCATGCTTTTCACACCAAAGCCTATTTTTAAAACTATCATCCAGTAAAGAAGATGCTTTACATTTGAAAGCACTTTTTAACTGGAAAGGAAAAGAGAAATAGCATGTATCTCAAGTCTTTTTTATCTGTCCTTGATTCGCCCTCAAGCATTACTGAAAAATATTGTCAATTCCACTGCCTGGAAGACTGTTTGGTGAGGAGAATAAATGTTTTATCTGTGATGTCATGTGTCCATTTGGTACACCTTTCAACTTGTAAGTGGCCTAGGGAAGAAATCAGGGCATTTTGTTTCAGTGACAAACTAAGGCAGCATCAGTTTCTAATACGATGAATTGCAAAATGAAAATGTGTGTGTCTCTGTTGCAATCATGTGTGGCAGGCTTAATGAACCTATGCATAGTCTGTGATCAGCCTGTAAATAGGCAGGTACATGGGCCTTTGGTCACCCTAAGAGAGCCTCTCTGGGGAATACAGCAGCCTGTAGGAGCCATGGCCCTGCCTGTCTTTCTGAATGCTCCTTCCCTGTGTCAGCCCTCAAGGTTGCCTATGAATTTATATTCATAGAACTAGAAGATTCTAGTAATTGATGTGAATTCTGTTTGTTTCATGTTTCAGTATCTGCCCTTTTTTGTATTTCAGAAATATTCATACATAGCTAAAAGCAAATTGGTTCAAGAACCATCTCTACATTCCTTTAATATATAATATTAAAATGACAGCTAATAACTAGAGTCAATATCAATTAAATAATATTCAAACTCAACTGTTTGACTAAACATTGTTTGCATACCCTAAATTATTTTGGTGACTCTGGTTTCTGTAAATTTTGTGCCCTTATCAAATACTTGGTCACTTGAAAACAAGACAAGTAGAATGAATGGACTTGTTGATTGTGTTTTCTTCATCATCATTATTATTAATTATTATTATTATAATCATCATCATCGTCATCATCATCCTGGGTCTCTGCTTAATTGGCATGCCCAGATAGGGAGGATAGGCCACCTTCTATTTCAGGAGCATGCCGCTCATATTTGATAACTATATGAAGATACACAACAATACTGATGAGCTGAAGAAATTAAGCTTTGCAAAGGGCAGCGTTAATTTGTTGATTTGGAGCTTGTAAACGTGGGTTATTTTATGATTGAATAACATTCTTGAATGTTTAATGCGTCGCTCCATTTCCCTTGATTAACTCAGCAATTCCCTTCACATTATTTCCATAGATAATAATCAATTTAAATCAAAATAGATTGAATTGCCACTGAAATTGTGGAGATTAACCGACAAAGTGTCAATCTTTTTTGCGGGGGGTGAAATTCTGACATCTTAGTGAATACAACCTAGTTCTGGAAGTACTGTACAAGGATAATGCTATTCTGGCTTGATTCTTGGTTGCTGTAATTAAACACTGACCAAAAGCAACTTAGAGAAGCTGCGGTCCATTATCAAGGGAAGTCAGGGCCAGAGCTCAAGGCAGGAATCTGGAGGCAGAAACTGAAACAGAAACTGTGGAGGAACGCTGCTTACTGATTTGCTCCAGACTCAGGGTCAGCTATATTCCATATAGCCTATGTCCACCTACCTAGGGATGGTACCACCCATAGACTGTGTCCTCCTATGTCAGTAAGCAATCAAGAAAATGCTCACAGACATGCCCAGGGGCCCCTCTCATAAAGGCAAACCCCCAACTGAGAGTTCATCTTGACAACCCTGGGCTGTGTCAGTTTGAAAGCTGAAGCTAACTAGGAGAAATGGGTTATAGAAATGCTAGAAGGCAGGAGTAAGTTTCTGAACATACTAGTTACTTTAAAATTGGTTTAACATTATGTTTACTGTAGAAATTCCATTGCATTTAGAGGAAATGCCTCTGCTATCATTAGAGATCTTATTCTTTCGAATTCATAGCATTCAAAACACAGATAGACCATCTTGCAAGTTATTCTGACTTACTTCTGGTCTGCTCAGACATAACAACTTTAAATATTCCCATTAATCAAATGGTAATGAAGGTACCACAAATCATTATTTAAAATACTGTTATTATTAAAATTATTTGATTATGTCAGGCTGGTTGTATATGTCTTGGTGGAAGCAGGAAGATACCAAGATTCTGTCTCAAGAAAATTAAATAAAATAATTCTAACAAAAAGAGAAGGGAATTTCTTTGGTGAGACTACTCAACTGAATATTACCTTTATACATGTATTTTGATTATACATACATATGTGTAAACATATGGATGTTAAAAATTGGAAGACATTACACTGTTTTTATTAACCTATTTCACACATTCAAAACATTTATATTGTGAGAAAAGAAATATTAGTAATGTGCCTGTGAAAAAATCTGATGCAAGGGCTTTGGACCATCATTTTTTTTATTAGTTCATGTATTTATTTTTTTACTTTGTTGGAATATTTGAAGGAAGGGAGGCTATAAATAGAAAACGTGTTCCATTAAAGACTCCTTCAGGAGCTTAACATGCTAAACAATAGAAATAGAGTTTTAGTTATCTTACATTTTTTAAAATAAAAGAAATATAAAATGTCTATGGCCATCAAGCTACAATTTTAAAATATGATGATATCATGAAGGGTGTTTATAGGTGTGGAAATTCATATGATTCCTTCAATACTAGCTTCATTACATTGTTTAAACTATTGAAATCAAGACAGGAATTTTCTTATTTTGTAGTTACAGCTGGTCTATAGTTTGTGGGAGAGAACAGTGGTTGATCCAGAAATCGATGCAGCATGTAGGAAGATCAATACTAAACTATTGTACTGAACAATACTCCTGTTAATACTACTCTTTTTATCTTATTCCCCTCCCTTCAACCTCTTCGCTGTCCCTCCCAGTATTAATCTTTCCACCCTCACATGCTCTCTTTTGTAACCCAGTGATTTGACTTGGTGCTGCCTGGTAGTTGCTCAGGAACCACAACCCTGATGGAAACTGAACCTCCTTCACTCAGAAGCTGTCAGTAGCTCCGCAGCTAGTGGTGGAACTCCATGAACCCTTGCTCATCTATTCAGGTTTATTGAATGACTTGATCTTGTACACGTTCTGTACATGCCATACAGCTGTCGAGAGTTCATGTGCACAATGGCAATATCATGTCCAGCTAATAATGTTTCAGTGCAGATGTCCATTGCCTTTGATTCTAAAATCGCCCACCTTCCAAACTGATCTCTTACTCTTGGGAATAGAGAGTGTATTATAATGTCTTATATGAAGTAGAGCACTCTTTTAAATTGTTTTAATTGGTTTTGTTTGTTTGTTTGTTAATGGTCACTCACACCTATAGTTTCAAACTTTGGAAATCTGAAGCAGTAATTTTCCCATGAATTAGAGACCAGTCAGGACTACATAGTGAGTTCCAGGCCAGCTTGGGCTATTGAGTAATAAGCTACTTAATATTTCTAAATTTTTGATTAGTATGCAATTATTGCAGCTATTAATGCTGTTCAGTGTGATATTTCCAGATACATATGGTATACAGTGAGCAAATCCAGCCACTTTTCTATGCACGCCTCTTACCTTTCCCGACATCTGACATTTATTATTCTTTAATTTTCACCTTTTATGTGCAAACAAACACATGGTACTCATACCTCTGTGCCTCCTGTATTTCATTAACATAACAACCTCCAGTGTCAAGCCCATGCTTGTAAATTACATGGATTTCATTCTTTTTAAAAACTTGAATAATACTCCATTGTCTGTATATTCCACATTTTCTTTAATGATCTTTTCCCGGAATTTAGACTGAGTTTATATTTTAGCTATTGCAAATCATGGTCCACTAAATGTGGACAGGGACATATCTCTGATATGCTTATCTGCTTATCTCGTTTCCTCTTCAAGAAGATATATTCACATCTATTCATGCACATTCAATAGTGGAGTTTGCAGGTCATTTGGTCGCTCTTTTTCTAGCTTATTGAGGAAACTCTTAAGTTGTTCTTTGTAGTAGCTATATTAATCCTATCAACAGTATTCAATAATTTACTAGCTTTTTAATGGACAGGGATCTTAAAGTTCCTGTGCTTTGAACATTCCACATACTTTAACATCCTGTTTTCCTCCACATCTTTGCATGTAGTGGTTACATTTTTTAGATTTTTAGAATAATGTTCTTTTTCATTGTATGCATGTATGGTTTTCATTTGCTTCATGGTTAATTATATAAAGTATTTTAAAGTGTATTTGTTTGGCCTTTTTTTTTTCCTTCTGAGGAGTGTCCATTCAGATGTTTTACACATTTCATAATGAACTCCATGATTTATGGTTACTAACAGTTTTTTTAGTTCTTTGTATATTCTGGATATTAAACCTTTGCTAGATAATAGCAAACAAATATTTTCTGCCACTCTTTTCACTGTGCGAAACTACTCTCATTGAATGTTGAGTCATGGAATTTTTTTAAGTACTAGAAGTACCCTGAATGAACCCTATGTGATAGCATCTAAAAAGAAACCCCCCAGTCGAGTGAGCAAGATGCCCCAGAGGAGGAAACATCTTTTCATGGGATGCTCAGTTATTTGTGGGGGAAGTATGTGAATACCAGCCAAATGGAAGATACTGTTAACCAGTTTTATATTCATGACAGATTTGCTATTTCTGAATTTAAATCAATGACAGGGTATCAATATGCTTCAGTCAACATTAAGGAGAAATAAAATTCTCATGTACCTTGAAATCTGATTTGTATTAATGCTTTTACAAACATTAATAATTGTCTTAGTTCTGGAAGACAACATTCTAGACTGTGGAGATAGTATTAAGTCCAGTTAAATTTATTTTTAACATGAGAGAACTCTAATTGAATCTCTCATGTAATGAACACAGTAGTTTTGAGTCATATGTTCTGGGATGATCCTGAATTCCTTGAGTGTTCTGGGGTGCACATTAATTCCAAACATATCAAGTGCTTAATTTAAAACACTTATTGATTCTTGATTTTTGCTGGGCTTTGAGGTCATATATTTTAATGGAAATGTTAATAAAATGTCAAGTTCCTTCTGTTCTACTCCCTGTATCTATTTTCTGACCACACTTCCTTGTGATCTATCATCAAAAAAAAATGACTAATATAATTTTTCAGGCCTTACGAGCTACTTACACTTTAATGTCTGTATTATAGATTTTTACATTAGAAAGTTCACTTGGGTTCATAACATGCCGCTTTACTTACCATTGACATCAGCCTTTTCTGGGAAATTAAGCCTAGGCCTTGCTTCTACTTGGATAATAGCCGGAATTCTGCTTTTAGTCGGTCATTAGCAGTGTTTTGAGATTTTTTGGCACCTACTTTTCCCTGGCATTTTGCGTACATTGCATTTTGCTTGCTATAGGATGAGATGCATTCTTTACATTTGAAGCACAGATTGACTTGTGAAAAAGGAAGAGACACACCACTAAAGAGAGACTAGTTCAGAATGAATTCAAATCCTAGTGGAGCACATGGTTAGTACTGAGGACAAGTGGAGTCCAGTGATTCAGTGATGAGGAGCTTCACAAGGACAAGACTGAGAGGTCCACCCCTCTCACAACTGAGATCTACAATAAGTGCATCTTCTAATCCATATATATTGGCATGGACTTTGTCACATTAAAAGTAGGAGTGTTTCCAATATAGTTCTCCTTGCTTTTGCCAGGAGGCTCTCCTGATTTAGTAACTAGCTTCATGAAAAGAGAAGAGCTTACTGCACAGGAGCACAGTGATCCTTGGCTTTTATGAAATTCCACAGATAGAAGAGGGAAGTCTTCAGACTCTTCACTTATCCTTTTATTCCAGAGTAGGGAGGGAGGGATAATGCTCAGTGATTTGGAAACCATTATCTACCAAAGCACAGCTGGCTGACACCTGAAGATAGGAAGGCCTGTAGGATATACTATAAATCTGTGATTTGCTTCCAGCTGACAAGACAGAAGCTAGAGACAAAAGGACTTGGAAGGTAATCAGGAAGAGTGATGAGCAGTGGAATTCCTCCATTGCTCTCAGAAAAGCATCAGTGAAAACTTAAGAGCTTAACCTTCACCTTTTCTGTACTTGTTTTTAAATTTACGTTTTCAAAAGGATATTATCCACCATTTCAGTTAAACAATGCATACAAATTCAAATTCTCTCCCTAACAGAGTTAAATTTTAATTACCCAGATGCTGAGTGTTTAAGTTATACCGCATATGCAAAGAAGCACCTTTAAATTGCACAGTGTGTGTATATATGGTAGTGGTAGTGAAGTGGCTTAAGGCAGCTTCCTTCCATGGGAAAAAAATAGACAAGAAAATAGCCAATTGGCACCTGAAATTAGAATCATAGATCAATGCAATATAAACCAGGTTAAATAAAATATTTTAATTGGTTGTGAGCCTACACTTACTAATTATTCTGGTTTGGACCATTATACAAAAAATTCAAAATAAATAATACATAAGATATCTTAAGTAGGTATATATCAAGTCCATCTAACTAACTTTCCTTTCAGAAAATCTGTTCTGCAGTCATGTATAATGTTACGTATTAGTAGACACATAAAATGATGAAATGGTTTCATCAAGCACAATACATATATATTATATTATGTTATCTTTATACATAAATACATATAATGTATTATATGTAATAAATATAATATATATGATATAATATATAATATATATGCTCTTTATCAATTTAAATGATACATTCCCATATATCTTGTATGTTTTCTGTGGTATATATAAGCCAAGGAGGTAAATCCTATATAACATTTCTCTTGACTTATATAATTAGTATCACATAGCAATATGTAACAAGTTTGTATATGTATAAAATACAGATATGTGAATATAATGTAATTTTAAAGTATGTTTTCTTAGTGAATTATCTACGTATAGACATATTAAAGTCATATTGTTGTTTCCTTCTCACTAAAAGGAAGATTGTTGAACGCATATCCACCTGCCCATGTACCTCAAGTATAATTGGGTTTTGGGGATAGAATATTCTGCTTCTAGAATTTGAGTATACCATTATTCAGTTTCTGGAGAATAATATCTTTATCTTGAACACACATAGATGTGCTGTGTTCACTTCACACAGTGGTATAACCTCTCTACACTTTATTGCAATATTACAAAATAATAATAGTTCAAAGGTATAGTTTTCCGTCAACTCTGCACCACATCATAATATACCTATGTAGTCTTACTTCTTTATCATACACATTTATCATCTTAATTTTCCACAATTTTAAAATAAATACAGACAAAAAAAACCAAATAAATTTAAGATAGGGCAAAGTTTGCTGAGGCCACTTTTATTCAGTAAATAGGAAAGGAATCATTGAAGTCCTAAGATCAGGTGGTTAGGCATGACTGTTACTTCTATTCACTCCGGCATGTTATATGTTTGAGGGAGGCCATATCACTCAACAGCCTCATGTACAAAAGTTGAGGAAACTGAAATTAAGAAGGTCCTTGTGATGTCTGAATTGTCTGAGCTGACTATGTGGCAGAATCTAAGGGAGGGTTCATTCCTTTCTTACTTTCTAGAATAGGCTATTTTTATACTGAATCATCAAAATAAAACATGGTTCATAACACTATGCTTCATATTTGTAAATTTGATGAGATTTAACCTCTGAAATTTACATATTTTATTATTAAAATGAAGTATAAAAAGTAATAGTCTGGGAAGTTGGCCCCTGTTGGAAATATTTTGTCTTCTCTCTTCTGGTACACACTTTTCATGCACACCATGGTTCTCTAATATCTCTCATTAACTTTTGCTAGAAGATATATTTTGGCTTCATGAGTCCCCTGAGCTCTGGGGAGTCTTAAGCTTGACTTGCCTAGAGTAGTTTCAAAGATTCACATCTCTTGGCTGCAGTCAGAGCTAAATTCTACAGTAGCTGTAAGCATGTTTTGCAGGTGTGCTCTCTGCTCTTATGTATTTGTGAAAAAAAAAATCCAAGATGTCTTTTATCTGATATTTTCATTCAAAACGGTGGATAGTTACATATTAAAGCATTTGTTGCTATTTTTAAGTTATTTGTTGATATTACAAGTATTATTATTCTCAATTTGTGATTCATTCCAGTTGATCTTCTGTTAGGTAAATGTGCTGTGTTCATGGCAGTTAGTCTGGGTACCTTAAATATTCACTAATAAAAATATTCTATGGGGGGTTTCAGTTGGGAAAGGGATACAAAGATGATTAAGATTGAGATGTTCTCTATGAAACAATGATTCAATAAAAGACATTTAATAAAATATATTTATTATTTTGCTTTATACATGTAAGAATATATAATATACTCATTTCTTCTTGGTTTGCTTTTAAATTTGAAATCTTTTAGTTCCAGGAGTGCTAACATTCTTAACCTAAGTTGCCCTAAAAATCATAAAAAAGAATAAAATGATTCATGTACTTACAAAATGAAAGATTTAACTGATGTTAGTGCACTTAGATTTAAAGGTTCATGACACTATCAATATGTCTTCTGAATTGTTGTGTATTTCATACAGAATATCTCAGTCGATATAAAGAGTAATCACCTTTATAACTCCTTACCCCCTGGTACTCCCCCTTAGTTGCGTGACTGGGATCCATACATTCTTTCATCTGAATTAAGGCCTCTTGTGTCAAGTTAGTGTCCCCAAATATTCCTTAGGGCAGGTTCATCCACTGAGGTCTAGTCAGCCTATCTAGTCAAAGTCACTTGCTTTAAGACGATTACCTGCTCCTCACCCAATCAATCTTTAACTTTGTTTCTTTACAATTCTCTAGCTGTGTCCTGCCCTCTCTGTAAGCATAAAGTCCTGATTCGTAGCCCATTTGTAGCCTCAGAGGGATGGAATCTCATTTAACTTCACATTGTGAAGTTCAGGGGAATATTAAACCTATTTTCCTTTGGCTACATTTTGTGTATGAAGGACAGTGTCCTATAGTCCCAGCTGGTCTAAAATTTGCTGTGTAGGCCAGACTGGCTTCTATCACATAGATATCCACCTACCTCTGCTTCCCAAGTGATGGGGTTAAAGGCATACACCACTCACAGCTCTTGGCTACTGCTTAAAAAGAGAGGGAAACTTTTCTCCTGGAAGTTCCAGCCTTTGGCTCTTTATGGTTTATTAGTTTTTATTTTGGCTTATTACTAAACCAGTTAGACCATCAGTATATGACATTTACTACTATGTGAAACACTGGGCCTCTTAAAACCATAACTCAAAGTCGTAGGAACAAGGTCAGTGACATTTGACAGGGGAAATACTCTAGGTGAATTTGGAGAGAAAAGTAGGGATTTGGCATTGAAGGAAAAACAACATATATCTGCTATAGATTACATCTAAAAGACAGTGACTGTCCAACAGTCCTGAAAAGAAATCAGTGACTTGATTTTTATTTTGTGTGAGATAATGCTTCTACATGATAGAGTAGGATACATTGATTCTTGAGAAGTACTACTGAATGTATGAATGGAAATCCCCTAGTGACATAACCTGTGAGTCAGGTCAATTTCTATTCCAGAAAATGATGCATTATTAAAGTCAGTGCATTCAAAGATGTACTAAGACTTGAAGTTGGAGTTACTTACTGAACTATGGGCTATTTCCCACTAGTGCCCAGAATTAAGACTAATTCTCTCTTAATTTCTGACAATGGGCTGCAGCAGATAACTTGAACTTAGAAAATGATTGGGATTCCGATATGTGATTGGATTGTGATTCAGAGCCTGAAATGATCATGTATAGTTTGGTTCTGTCTAATCACTGAATATACTATCTTTCAACTTTGAGCCCCATTTAAAAATATTGTGGGCCTCAACAATATTGTGGTACTAAAGATTCAGTTTTTCATTCTTGATCACTATGGCTTATGATCTCTTCATGCACCTGAGCAAATATTCTGATATCTGAATTTTATTTTATTTTTTTAAAACAGACTGTATAGACCAGCCTGGCTTAAAACTAAAGGTCTTATTGCCTCAGCCTCCCAGATGATGGTATTATAGACCGATATATATGTCACTATATGCCTGAGACTTGAAATTAACGTTCAATAACTGGATTCTCACTCCACCTCTGTCTTTAGGACTTGGTATTTGGCACTCAGCCACTAAATACTCATCGTATCCAGTTTGTATGTGTGTGTGAGGGAATGGATGTGAGTTTGGCCCATTAGAGGTGAGCTTTCACCCTGGTATGGGCTGTTTCTTTGAGGGCTAGTCAAAGTAGCAGTAACCAAATTAAGTGTCCAGGAGCACTGCTGAAACCTAAGATGCTCAAGCTGTGTGGGAGCACACTAAATACTTGTTCTTTTTTATTTCCTTATTCATGCCTACTCCTCTAGTTTCCTATGCAAGTCTTTGAGCCTGTCTAAATCCTAAAATAAACTCTTTTTCTGTAAAAGGTCATCATGATTACTTTCTAAATGACTGGCAGAGCCTCCTTTTCTACTTCCCTTTCATCAGTTAATCTTGTTTATTCAGTGAACTTTACAAGAAAATACAAAGTGATTATAGGTATGAAAGTCGAACTTTGGGGTATATGAAGAGATAAAATATAGTTAATTCATATTTTAGAGGTAATCACACTTTGCCTCGAGACTTTCATCACTGGAGATGAGCAAGGATCACTGGTCTCCTACTGGCATCAGAGTAAAAGGACTAGTGAGAAAGGAGAGGGAGTATTATTACTGTGTTATAATGTCATTGCAAAGGTAGACCGATGGGGGCATCAGTGTAAGAAAAAAACATGATAGTCCATTGCTAATCAGTGGGTACTGCCCAGACAATCCTTTGTCATCTTTGTGTAGGAAAGTTTACCTTGTGTTTTTATGGAAACACACACTTGTGATCTTGTAGAAAACGTGGCAGAAATCTCCAGTGTTTTCATTTGTAAAATAAAACTCCCTCTTATCTATTTCTGAAACCCTTAGGAATAGGGTAGAATTCTAGGTGTTAATTTTAGCCTTGAGTGGCTATGTGGTAGACTTTTACTTGACTCTGAAGTATCTCGTTAATGAAGGATGTTAAACCCCATTCCTCAGAAACTTGGGGCATTTCTCATCTCTCTTTGGGATTTTGAGTCAAGATGCACATTATTTAAAGCAGGGGGAGGGGGCTTGTTAATGAAGTATTTTCTCAACCTGAAACTAATAACTAATAAGTATTGCCTCTACCCTTCTCAAAACCCAAACCATGCAAATGAAAACTATGTAAGAGGCTGTTTATGACAGTTTTCTTACAAAGTTTCTATGAAGTCTACTGTTGGTTACCTTCCTGTCAAACGCAAAGGCAACTCTCATTCCAGTGTTACCACATGTTGGTTTGTAATTTAGCCCATAAAAATCAACAGAGTTTTTTTTTTCAACATTAACTATATTTCAGATCATTCATTATCAGTATATTCCAGCAACAGATGAGTAATGTTGAAAAGATGAAAAGTACACGATAAATGATATTGAACTGATTTACTGAATTGTTAATTTGGAGTAGCCATTTAATATTCATTTGTGCAGCATTACAAACAGGTCAATTAATTTTTAGCTGAGGACGAATGATAGTGAATAGTAATACACTTTTAGTCCTTTACATTTCAAATCTTGTACAGCTAGTTGTTTCATTTTTTATGTTTTTGTTATTTTTCAAATTAGATTATAAAGTAGCAAACTTCTTTGGACTGTAATATGTATTACACTTTGGTTTCACTCCCCACCCACCCCCATTTAGATATGTATTATAAGCTATCTTTTAGGAAAAGTTTATACTATAATTTATTTGAATTACTGTTGAAATATTCATTTATTAATTAACTTTTTAAAGCCTCAAATTATCAGTGTATTTTTTTATATGGGTAGAAAAGGACCACTAAGATTGCTAAGTGAGAAATAAACAATCCAACATTTTTCTCAATTTGAGAGCTCCAGCACAAAACATAACTTTATCTTTCTAAATTATCTCTCTTTATAGCACTTGTTGGATTGCTATATAGGTAACTGCTATATAGGCAGACAGATTATCTTAACAAGTTTTTGAATAATTTATGCGAATATATCTGTAGATTACTTTTAATTTCTTGTTATCAGTTACCTTACAATTTCTTTCATCTCAGGTTACCTCAGAAGCACATCTGTGTGTAAATTTATTAAATATCTTAGATTTCTTTAAAAGAGGTTATGGATTTGTAGCTCAATGATAATGTAGCAAGTTAAGGTCTGTGTTTGATTCCTAACAGTACATGAATTTGTATAAGAGAAATGCATGCATTATAGACATGAATGACTATATACAACAAAAATAAATAATAAAAACCTTATCAAATGCACACAAAACAATGTGTATAATAGTCGACTTAAGAAATGTACATCATTGTTAAAATTGTCCTTTAGCAACATTTAGTTACAACTTTCTATTTTTTTGTATGTGTGTTGATGCAGAAACATGGCAGAGCTCCAGAGTTTAGCTCTGAATTATGCTTAAGGTTTAGAAATAACATATCAAGGAGCATGATCACATGAGCCTAGTTTCCTCTAATCCTGTCATCCAACTCAAAGATGGCCACCACGTTCACAGTGAGTGTGTAGACTTGGGCAAGCTTTACAGGGAACCTGTTTTACAAGAGATGCTATCAATTTTTACATTATGCTGTCATTGCTTAAGAAAATCATTGAACTGAGGATTTAAATTAGCATTTCACAGTTGAAGTACTGTTAAGTATGGACCTTGGCTTGGGCTAGGATAGATTTACGATGCAGGCAGAACAAGGCATCCCTTCATAAGTCATTCGAGGTTTTGGAATGTCAAAGTCGATACCATTTCAGTAAGTAAAATGGAGAATTTGATTATCACTTTATAGTCCCCTAATTTTTGCATCTCTGAATCTTTATAAGTGATTTGAACTATAGTGCATTCAAGACCACATTAAATATTTTTATCCAGTGAATTATGATATATTATAGAACTTTTAGTGACTTTTCAAATGTTGAAAATCCAGAAGAAAAATCCACAATGGGTAGATAGGTTTAAGGCTACCATTTTTTTTCTTCTGACAGTTACTTAATTCTTTCTCACTGCTGGAGGTCAGTGTACGATGTAAGCTGCAAAGATTTCATACTTTAATACTTTTATTCCTTAAACACAATCTGAAACCAATTGATCTACCTGACATCCACCACACATTTTTCAATAATTCTCATGATGTTCTTTGAGCACATGCCATCTCTGTGACACTTGGTAAAGTCTGAACTTTACTGAAGCAAAGCTATATTATTTTCAGTTTTCTATGTTCAAATAGTTAGGACATTCTACCTGACGATATATGGCTGTAGCTGGTTCAGCCACAGAATCAAGCCTCACCCCATTGCACTCCTTCATATTCTTCATGAAGGCTCTGTACATTGAAATTTGATTTCATGCCTTCAATGAATGCTTTATTGTCATTTCCCCTTACAAACACGATTAGTTGATTGATTGATTTACTTATTTTTGGTCTCTTTTAGACAGGGTCTCCCTGTAGTCTCGGCTATCCTGGAACTCGCCATGTAGAACAGGCTGAACTTGGTCTTGCAAAGATCTATCTGTCTCTGCTTCTCGAGTGCTGGGATTAAAGGCATGTACTACCAGGCCCAGTGTTTTATTGTGTGTCTGTGGTCTATGCTGTTTTTGCTTTTTGTCCTTCCACATGTGTAATGCACGATAGTTTTATATAATAATTTGATGAGCAATTTTTTATTTTAGGAAGATATAACTGTTTATGTATATTAGATTTAGAATAATCAAAAAAGAACAAAATGATTAAAGTATTAAAAATCTTCTTATATGTCAACTTTTTCCACATAAAAAGGAAAATATTTTTAAACATTGTAACTGTATTATAATCAGATCGACCTCTTACATATTAAATACTCTCACATAAAAGAAAAAAAATGCATAATTATTTAATAGATGTATTTGATATTGTGAATGTCTATTTTGTCTTATAAATATATTGATGATGAGTTTATGTCACAGACTTTCAAAATTCTTTCTTTTGCATCAGTAGTACAAATGTATTCATTTAAAGAAGAATAAATTATCTTCATTCAATCCCTAACTCATTTTACTGAGGGCCTTTTAACCAGGAGACATTCTTCCAACATTTTGATATACAACAGTGAATGAAATAGTCTCTACTTCTTTTGAAGGTAGGTTGGTAGATATAAAACAACTAACTAAAAACAATGTAGAGAACAATATTTGCCATAATGAGTTAAGACTTGGTAATACAATAGAAAGCAACGTCTTTTAAGAAAACAGTGCTTGTAACCAAGGTAGACACTGTGCCAAGAAAACATTAGAGCTGAGATCTGAAGTCTGAGAAAAAATTGTTCACATTTTATGCTCAGTAGATGACTAAGGCAAAGTCACATAGGCAGAAGCATTACAAGCAGCTTCAGAAAGCAGACGTATTTGATGGGAGGTAAGATGTGATGAGATCAGAGGAGCAGGAGCCAGCTCTTTAAATACTTATTGATGAGTGCAAGGAGCTTGCAATTTATCATAATTACAATGAGAAGTCACTGGAAGGTAGCCCATTTATCCTCAGATCACCTTGGAGATATCATTCCTTCACTGTAAAATGAAAGGGACGGGGCAGTGGCTAAGGGGACAGCATAGCTGTTTGAGGCTATGCTGGTTAGTTCAGACTTTACAAAAAGATATTAAGTTAAATGAAAGCTACTAATTAAAATTACACAAAACTCAAGGCACTGCTGGAAAAGATAATGACCAAATAAAGGGAGGTTTATAAAATTTCTAAAAAATAATCTTATCTTAATGTTCTTTTAATAAAATTAACAAATTGGAGCAAGGAAATACCTTTTTATCTTCATTTGTAGTAAAAGCCAAAGTCTGGATGGTTTATAGACAATACAAACATAATTCTCACATCCCTGGAGGCTGGAAATCGGAGACCGAGCAGGTGGGGTGAATTCTGGTGAAGGATTTCTTCTAAATTGCAGAGTTCACCTTCTCCCTTTGTCCTCATGTGTTGGAATGGCTGAGTGAACTCTCTGGGGACCATCATAAGACGAATACTAATCCCACTTATGAAGGCTCTTGACTCATGGCTTCTTCATCTCCCAAGGGCTCCCAGTTTCTAATACTATCATGGTTTAGAGTTAGTAACTCATTATCTGGTTTTGGTTTTGAGTAAAATAAAAACATTGAAGCATCCCACAGCTGCCTGATCTGGATTCATATCTGAATTACATGTAAAATATATTCATTGCATGTCAGTTGCCTAAAAAGTCTTAACTCCTTATGGAGTCAATCTTAATATCTAATATCCAAACTCTTAAATGTCATCTTAATCAGATACAGATAAGACTCAAAATACAGTTCAAATAACTCTTTCTCCTCTGAAACAGGGAAACATAGTTTTTAAAATAAAGACATAAATAATAAACATAAGGTACAAACATGAGATAGGGACTTCTTTTATAAATTAGAAAAACATCAAAAAAGAAGTAATGGATCCCAAGTTCAGACTGTAAGTCCAATTGCTAGAGACTGTAAAGCTTGAAAATATTCCTCTGTTCAACTACCTGTTCTAGTCATTATGTCCATGGGGGTGACAATGTTATCCACAGGGATTAAGAAAGAGGTACCCGAAATGCCACTCTGTGAGGATCTTATTTTGTAGGCTTGTGGCTATGGTAACTGGCCCTGCCTTTGAATCCTCAATGTTGGCCGCCATGCCCTCAGGATTTTGCTGGGCACAGCCCTAACTGCAAAAGTTTTGCTTTTAAGTGTCCCCACTATTCTAAACTCTTCACAAACTTCCCTATTCTGTGTTTTCACAGGTTTCCTTGAATGATTTGATTCACTTTTGTGGATGTTCAGTGTGTTTATAATTATTGAATTGGCCTTTTCCTTAGTTCTGGGCAAATTATTTCAAGAGTTTGATTAGACACATCTATGCCTAATCCTGCCCAGTCTAGCAACACATTTGCTAGTATTCTAGTACTTTACATTACAGTCCACCCTATTACTTAATATGGATTAAATTCTCTCTCATCCTGGCATTTTTGTTTTTCTTGGCCTCCTCTATAACTGGGGCACATTGACTCTGTGTGTCCATGACTTACTTGCCTTCCATAACTCAGCTTTTTTCTCAAATCTGGTTTCAGTCTGAAAATATCTTAATTCATCTCTTGTGTCATTTTATCCTTTCTTGTCAAACTTAAATATTTGTGTATGGATTTATCTTGGGTCTTCATCCAGTTTCTGAGTTATTAAGCAGATCAAAATTAATTTGTAAATGGTAATAAGAACCAAGCCTTCTTTACCTCACTTACCTGAAGTTTTTGCTTTCACACAAATAACTAACAGAAATTAAATTATCCCTTCTACAGATCTTCTTATATTGTCATCTTCTCCTCCTCTTCCTCCTCCTCCTCCTCTTCTCCTCCCCTTCCTCCTCTCTTCTACCTCTTTGCCCTCCTTTCTTCTCCTCCTCATTTCTCCTCCTCTTACTCTTGCTCTTCTTCCCCCTTATTTCTCCTTCTCTCCTCCCACTTTTTCCTTTTCTCCCTTTCTTCCTTTCATCTTATTTATCTCCTTCCTTTTCCTCTTCCATCCCCCTCTCCTTGTCCACCTCTTTCGTACTTTTCTCTTTTCCATTCCCCACTCTTCTTCCCAGCCTCCTCCTACTCCTGTTCCACTTCATCTTCTTCCTCCGCCTCCTCCTCTTCTCCTTCATGCATATTAAAATAGTAAGAAAAATGTAGTGCTAGGAGTAAGACACAAGGCAATTAACAAATTAGAAAATTTCCGTCACTAATTAATGCCCTGTTACTGAAATCATTGCACAAGAATTGCAGAATCATTGGTAAATCACATCATTTACATGTTTGTTCTAGAACATAAGGTGGAACCCAATGATACTAATCCTTTAGTACAGCATTGATTATTATGCTTTTTAACATTACTAACATAATAATATTTAACAAAATATTTACCACTTGGAGTAGCCGGTAGGTACAAGAATAAATCAATGGACAATATATTGATATCTTCTTATTTTTGTTATGGCTTTGTTCTTTGTGTCTATTTCTATTTTTGTATTAATTAGATGAGGAAAAACTGATTTTTTCAGTAGTGATATATTTAGAATAGTTATATATAAATATATTTTGTAACAAAAATCAGTTGATATAATTTAACACACACGAAAATAATGTCTACATAGCAAGATGCCTTATGATAGCATCACAAATAGCAACTTAATTTGTTTTCTGATGCTATAACTGCATAAATTGACTAGGCAGTTTAAAAGAATAGAAGTTTCATTAGCTCATGATTCTGAAAGCTGACTCATTCAAGAGTATGGTACCAGCATCTGCTTGGATGTAGTGAGTTTTATGCTGGGTCACAATGTGGCAGGAGGCTCGTCAGTCATGAAAAGACAGGTACAAGAGCTCCCTGGAGAAGTCTCTACTCCTTTTCTTCTGGGGTTCGGTTTGCAATCTTGTTCTTTTCAAAACTTGAGTTTAGTCTTGAAAGAGAGAAGGATTAAATCCATAGAGACGCAGTGATGAGTAATCTGATACAAAACTAAGATGCACTGCTTTACTGAACAGACTAGAATGATAGAATGAATCACTTAAACTGAAATTTAATAAGAAGATTAATTAATAGAAAACCTTTTTATTAATTTTATTGCACTTATATGCACATGGTATTTTCTTAAGTGTTTTTGAGGACCATTTTATAGACTTTCTAATTTTGACTAATTTTTTGTTGTTTTTATTTGTTGTTATTTTAAAAACATCCCTGCAGTATGATTTGAATCTGCAAAACACCAACTACTTTCATTATAATGGTTTAATCATGAGAAATAAGATGCAACATCTTGACTCTTTCTCACAATCTGTTTACTTTTGTAATCCATTCTAGATGTCAGAGAAATGTTGAGATATAGACACTTGCTCCATAATGGATGATGATCTGGTGACAACAGTGAAAACAGCTGTGTAATTGATAGTTTAAGGAGCTGAAAATGTTCACACTGGGGACATTTGTAGGATTAAAGGGTCTCTGCAAATATTTAGAACTGTAGTCATGTTGAGGAGGAATTACCCTTCTAGAGAGTATTGCTGCATCAGGAAGATTTCCTACTGCATAGTACATTCAAAGTGGCATTCCTTTGCAGTGATGTCAGGAGTACCTGGTGATGGTAGGACATAGGAAATACTTGGAAGGAGAGGTTTAGACAGATTCATGCATGACACTAAGCTAAACTCTATTAGAACTGCAGTGTCTGTCTGAATCATTCTCAGAATCTGCGTTGGAGCAGAGTAATGAGCAGCCTAGGTAGTTGGCTTGGAGATCTTAAGGTAAAATTTAATTTTCTTCAGTTATTGATGTAATATTGGTAGACACAAAATTTTTAAGTGAATTATTTAGGCATGTCTGACAGAGATGATAAGACCAACATAAACAATCTGGGAGAGGTATAAGTCAAGATGTTAAGAGAATAATACATTGTGTTTGTCACTAGGAAAATGTTGAAATCACTACTCAAAACCTTTCTTCTAGTAACTGATAATGTATAGTGGACCCTTTAATGTTACTGGAAAGACACTTAAAGTGAGAAGTTTATCAGCTCTATCTAATTTTCAATCAAACACGGATATATGTAATCTTATTCTTGCCGTCTTTCCAGATTGAGTCTGTTTGGGACACTCTTACGATTGATATTACACGGAACTTGCTTCCTGAGCATGTTTTTATGTAAATGGTTGTATAAACTCAAGGTTCAGTCCTGCTCTCTTATTGACTCCTCTCCAAATTTTTTACAATCCCTGAATATATATTTTCACAGCCTGTATTTGTAATTCTCTTTTCTTAACCTTCCTTATTCTCTTATATAATTTAAAATTAGCCAATCCCTCCTATGTTTTGGCTAACATCATAGATAGCTAACCTTCTATTATAACCATAATTCCAGTTTTATCAAATGTACCTATCTTCCCTTTTTTTCTGTTCTCTTTTATAATATTAACTGATTTGATATTGTTCTCTATCTTTATGAAAATCCATTAAAGACACAACTGCCAGCCAATAATTCTTGAATTATAGTAAAAAATTTGGAAGTATACTGTGTCACTTGATGGTAACCATAAATAATAATAATAATAATAATAATACATTTAATCTCATTTTTTCTTTCATTTGGTAAAGATTAACAAAGCAGGGAAAAGTCTAAACTCAGTCTTTCATTTGAGTACTCAGAGAAATTCTAGCTGCCAGAGGTCCATAATTACAGAGGACCCACTTCCATTTTGCCTGTGACTTTACACCGGAGAGCATTGCTCCCCCATGTATATTTAATGTGTAAGCATGTAAGAAGAGGGAGAGATTCATAGAAAACCCAGGGCAAGTGATCTAATTGAAAGCATCAAGAAGGAGCTTGAAGACAGTACTCATAACCCCGGGATGAGAAAAGAAGTTACTCACATAGCCATGTGTAGTTGTGAGGAGGTGTATTAATAAACTTTCCACGTGGGTAGCAAAGGGAAAATAGAGTTTTATGAGGTCCACAAAAGTGTCATTTGTCATTTCTACTTTCCATATTTATTCTACTCTATATCTCATTCATCAGTCCATCCATGGCTCAAGGACCATTTCAGAAGAGGGTAGAGAGGATTGTAAGAGTCACAGTTGGTGCTTGAGCATAAGGAAACAGTCTTTCAGGCCACTAGGAACTTGCTTATATAAAGTAGCAACAATGGTGACAACATGCATAAGATCCATGTCGACTCAATCAGACAAAAACCCAGCATATTACTGGGGAAAATGGCAGCAGGTCCCAAACCTAGACAAAGAACTATTGGTCATTGATTATTGTTGGGTAAATGAGAGTAGATATTCTTTAAAGAAGTGACTCTGGATAGGCTAACTAGATTCCAGTGGATGAACTTGCACTGATGAAATTTGGGTTCAAATGCTTGTTCAGATAGGTCTTAACATAAATAATTCATGAAATCCAGTGGGGGGGCACAATGGGGAAGTGCTGATGGGGGATCAAAATTTGATTAAGATCTATTATACGAAATGCACAAAACTCAATAAAAATATTTTTAAAAATAGAGATGACAACAATTTTTTAAAAAGCTACTAGAGAACATGTTGATCCATAGGAATGCACTCTGATCTCTGTTAAGAATGAAAACTACTATCAAAAATTATTTCCACAACCAGTTAATAATTGTGGAGTTAACCATTTAAAAGACACATTTTAGAATGTGAAATAGAATAAAATGTATCACTGACCAAATAAACATCAAAATTTTGAAAGAATTCATTTAAATTATCTTAGAGTAGTTTTGTCCATGACTTCCCATGACTTTTAACCACAGCCATGCTTGTTTCATTATGGAATAATCACTTAATAATTTGTTACTCAGCTATGTTGTATAGCATCAAATAGTTGCCATATATGCTAGGATACTAGGAGGATCTTAAGAGTTGTATGTTTTACACATTCCTTCATGTTGCTAGGAACTACAAAGTGAGAGAGTCTTCATTGGAGAAGAAACCCAGAAGTAAGTCTTGAGCTGGGTACAAGCTCACCATACTTCAACGAAGTTGTAAACAAAAGAGAAAACTAAATGCAGCCTTAAATACAAGTGCTATCTGTCCATATTCCAGAGACTCAATATTGGTATTGGCAACTAGTTAAGGACAAAATCAAGGCTCTAGAAAATGCTCAAAATGTCAAGAAACACAGTGGTGAGAAAGCAGGAATTTTATTGGATTGAGCCTATTGCTAATGCAGGACTTTTAAATAAGCTACTAAAATGTGGATTGTTTTTTTAAGGTCATGTACCATCTTTTATTCTATCATTCCTTGACTTTTCAAAAAACTAATTCTGTACCTGTAGGTCACCTTTTCTGATCATTATTAAAGGTTAAAACGACTTTATAATTCAAATATTTGTTTCAAAAGAAGGAACAGTTAGCCTTATCTCACTGTACCTTACTTAGAACAGTGGAGAAATATCAGATAACAAATGCTTCTTGGAAGGATCGTTTTGAATCTCTAAATGTTAAAAGTGGCTTCCATTTTTCATCTTTCTTTGAAATAACCCCAATAAAAATCATGTATATGCTTTTCTTATACATAAATGGCCTTTGGTTTCTAATATGGTACATTGGATTTGGAAACTATTTAAATTTTTTACGTAGTACGTTGTAAGAACTTTCTCAGAGAGCTATTAGAGTTAGCTTATCAGCTGTAGAGAGTCATGGGTTTAAGTAGAAACATCTCCATATAGTCAGTGAGTGACTAAATCTTCCAGCTATGTCCTTTGGTTTTGAACTTGTCTGTCTTCCACACACAAGCAGAATGCAGTTTTGGAAGCAGCCCTGAATTTAGCTGTGTTCTTATGTTTAAACCCTAATATTGTTTTCATGGATTAACTCATATATATCATGCCTTTCTTCTGAACTGTTTAGGTCATGCCAAATCAATTATATACTAAAATATCTCTATATACCCATAATTCAGTTTCAATAATTATGAAGAATTTCTGATTTTCCTCCATTTCTTTTACACCGTCCTCACCAACCGCCCCTCCCCCACCCCTTGAACTAGGTGATTTCAATGGAAATACTGTCTATGTACTCCATGTATAAACACTTCCAAGTGCATTACCAACTATTAAGCACAGTTGAATAGTGCATGAGTTTTTCGTGGCTGCCTTTAAAAGTGTTCTTTTCATTGGCTTAAATAACAGAAATTAGCATCATGCAGCTCAGGAGACTGGAAGTCCAAAATGAAGACTGTCATCCATGCTGCTACTGAAGATGCTGTGCAGGAGCTGGTCGAGTTTTCCTTCTAGCTTACATACGGCTTTCTGTTCCCAGTGTCTCGTTTTGTTCCTTCTATTTATGTCCATCTCTGTTCCAATCTTGGGTGATGTGAGTCATATTGGATTAGGCATCCTAATGACTTCAGTTTAAATTGAGGCTAATTGACCTCATTTAATTCTACCTCTGCTAAGGTTCTGTCCAAATATGGCCTCCTTCTGAAATGTTAGGGGTTAGGGATCCATATCACTTTAGGAAATAGACTATAATAAATACTACATTTAATTCCATATTAAACCACCAAAGTCCTTAAGCATATTTGATATTCAGTTTCCATTTGTGCTTTCTTATTTTTTCTGAATATGTATTTGTCGACTTGTTCAAATCAGGAGCCTGACAATATGAGTACCTCACATTTCTTTGTGATGGCTTTTATGAATTCTGTGCATATTCGTTATTTATGATCAACAATTTTGAGATAGTGGGTTTCTATGTAATTAATGAAATTAATTTATGATCATTGTATTATAGATCTATTATTCAATGAGTGTTTCTTAACCATGACATTCTAGTTTTATTGAAGAATTCTCCTCACTTTAGTCTTCTGTGAGATTGAGGCCAGCCTGGTCTACATAGTGAGTTTCAGTTAGGCTGAGACTTAAGAGACCCTGTCAAAACAAACAAACAAGCAAAAATGAAACAAACAAAACAACAAGCAAAGAATGCTCCCTCATTATTTTAAAAAATGATCAGTTCTTTATCTTTCCCTTTTCTCTGAATTTCTCTGAGTTGTAATGCCTTTCTTGAGTTATAATGATGAATTGATTATGTCTGTTAACATAATTAAGATATGTTGATTTTTAAACTATAGATATGTTTTGAGTATTTATTATCATGTTTATTTTCAGTATCTAAATTGTTGCGAGATGGAATAGGCAGACTCTCTTCTGCTGAATTTTTAACTCTTTCTTTCTGTTGACATGTGTCCTAAGCACATAGCTTATGCATTCTTTTACTCTTCAAACATCAACCCATCTCTAGGAATCTCTGGTTTCTTTTAGTGAGTGTTACTATTTGATTAAGCAGCATTGGTGTTAGCTGGCACATTTCTGTTTGTAATGAAGTCTCATTCAGTGTCTCTAGGTTATTTTGGGAAACCAATATATATTTTGAGCTATTAGCTTTCACTTTTGTCTTTATTTTCTTATTCTCAAAACATAGAAAATATTCTTAGCTATGGCTGAAAGATCCAAAATCAAAACTTGATCCTTCAATCACAGGATTAATTTAAGTTTTAGAAGAATTTTGAAAACAGCAGAAGAGTTTCATTATTAGGAAGATCAGAACAAATGCATGTTATACATGCTTTGCTTAGTTAAAAGGGTACAAGCCACAGATGTGCAGGGATTACACATGTTTTTAAATATAATTTATTACTAGTTTATAAATTCTGCAAATAATTTTTCAGTGGAAATAGACTATTCCCTCATAAATACTTTTTCCAATAGAGTCTATGACTAATTTTCACATTTTCTTTCATCTTCAAGTTAAATATAGACATAAGTCCCTGTGGTTGTCTGGACAAAGATAAATGCCAAGACATAAAATGAGAGAATGCACAATTTTAGTATACTAAGTTAGATCTGATTGAAAATGGAAATGCACTCGAAAATTCTCCTGCACGGAATTGCAGAACCTATGAACTTTCTCTTCTCTAGAGACAGACCCTGTCTATCCTTAGTAAATACAAAATTAATCAAAAGATAAGTGTAGGCTTTGTTCCTGCTGTACTATTTATCATGGTCATTATCCTTGGAATAGCCAATCCGTGCCCATCTCTGTCACTGGAAGGTAGAAGATTATAAGTTGATAGAACAAAAACATTGTTCAAGTTTTAACAAAAGACATTAAAACAGGTTGTCTGCTTGCAATTCAAAGAAAGATTCTTTTGATACAGAAAAGTAGGTAAGCATGTTTGTGTCCATTGTGACTACTGGTTGAAGGACATTAATTTGATTGAATATCTGTAATCCCACACAAACAGTAATAAGCAAAATTATATTATATATATATATATATATATGCACTTATATGCACTTTGGACTACAAGTATTAGAAAAATTCAATAATTTCCCAACAGTAAGAAATAGGCATGTAAATCCCATGACGAAAAATGAAGCTCACCATGATATTACCAATACTCTAAGGTTTTCTATGGATATAAGATATCATAGCCTAACAGAGAACAGCCAGTGTGCGAAGACAGCCAGATGCATTTTATGCAACTTTGTTCCATTATATTATGGGCCAGATCCAGCTGGCATAATTAGAAAGAAATATGCCTAAATAATGAACATACACCTAAGGTTTCAACAGTTAACTAGGACTAGCCATCCTGGAGAAATATGATCATTGCAGCACATGATACATTCTACAGATAAGGAAAGTGCCTACATTGTGGAATGGAAAATTTGGGGAGCACGCTTCCCAAATATATTATTCATAAACTATGTTTTCATAAACTCAAGCTGGTGATGTTATGGCAGTGAATAAGTAGAATGTTATTTTCTTTTTTAATAGTTTTAGAGCAAAATGTGTAATGGTCTTCAGTGTATTTATAGGCACCTAAATGCCATATTGAAATCATTTTCATGATAAGTATATGGTTTTCCACCATTCAATTCAATCTTTACATTTTTTTGCTACATGTTGGAAATTTTTTGTCTGTGCTACTCAAGTGGAAAAACTTATTCAAGTACATTTGAGAACAGTTTAAATAATATATCTTTTTTCTTTCTGAGAAACTGAGTCTTAAGTAAGTCCTTTCTTAGTGAAATCCTTGGGAAAAGTTTGGTTATGTTGACTTGAAGCACCATTTCTTTTATACCTATCAAACTAGAAATGTGCTACAGGTACAAGTATTTAGTAACACTATGAGAATGATAGTACATTCATAATTGTACATTCCTGTTCAATAATTAAGCTCTCCCCTGTCCATTGTAGTAGTAACAACGTTATGATTAAAAAGAATTTGCCCTTTGTTTACAATTTTATTGTAGGAACATTAGCTGAAAAACAAGTTATAACACATATAGTAAGAGCTGCTTAGGGGACATCTGACACAAGAACACTGCGGAACTGAGAAATGGTAGATAGGGCAGAAAAGGTTCACTTTGAAGATGTTGGTCTCTGGGTCTTGATGGAAAAGTTCTCAATTTGCAATCAACATAACAGGCTGCCTGTCCAAAGGCCCCATCTTTATGTATGCTGCTTTTGCTATTTGCTTTCTGCTTCTAGTATGGAACGTGTGGGTAACGTTAAGTTTCCAAAGAATGGATTATAGTTCATACTTATATAAGGAATGTTTATAAAAAATTAACACACAAAATAAATTACTATGAATGATGCTGTATTTTTTCCAATATTTGTGCTAGTAATTCAGACACAGTATGTAAGACTTAATGTTAAACGTCAGTACACTCTGACATTATAAATTATTTAGCCTCCCAAATCTGCAAACTTCAGAATCTACTAATCTGTTAACAGATAATTCTCAGGTAATATGTATTCACCATTTAAAGAGTCTGATCAGATGAAGTAACTATAAAAGGAACTGGGAACACTAGCAATTATGTGCTAGTGTAATGATTTGGGTTGAATTTTAGTATTCGGTTTTACTGGAACATGTTTTAATCATAGAACTTAAGGTCAATATTAAATTCTTCTATTAAGATGAAAATAAGCTTATTCAATGAGTTATCCAAGACCTTTCTCTAAGCCAAAAAGTGATTATAAGTGACTTATTTATTTAGTAGAATATGTGTTTATTTAAGTGAATCAGTCCTTAAATGTTACTAAGATTATACATATTAGCATTCAAGAAAAAACATTTGTCTGTGTTTGCAATCTTTCTAAAACCTTCAGATTTCTTTTAAATTCTTCAGATCAGCTTTGCATTTTCATTTTTCCCAAATAAAGTTTTGTGATAAATAATTTATAAAAGCATCATTTTTTTCCTTTTTCAACCTGCATATGACATTTAAATTTTTTCATGTACATTCCTTTTTATTCTTTAATTCATTCATTTTGTTCAATATTTTCAGAGTAGTTAAAACATAAAGTCATTAATGTCGTTTTATATATATATATATATATATCTGTTATACATAAATATAAAAAAATCATTTCTAGTTATTAAGTGGTATGAGAAGAAACAACTTTTAAAATGTAAATATTCAATAAATATTTGAAAAAGATGTTCAGTTTCACTAATTTTCAAAAAATTATTAAAACTAGGGCAAAACAGAACTCATGCCTGGTACTTTTAAGTGTGCCAAGTGCCCATGGCAATATAGGTCATAGGCCCAAGGAGAGAACCTATTACTATTATTTTGCTAAATGGAGATAGCATTAAACTTCCTTCTGAATGCGTACCTCTACATACATCTGAAAGTACCCCTCTCACCCCCATCAGAGAAGCTTCTTTTTGCAGCAGATGGCAAATACTACAGAGATTCAAAACCGGTCAGTGTGCAGAGCCTGAGAGACTACAAATTGCTCAGTCCTAATGGGGACATAAGGGTCAGGGATCATCACAGCAGAGAGGGAAGAAAGGTTGAAGGAGCCAGACATTTCAGAGACTGCAGAGAAACAGTTTTCTGGGCATGATAGGATCATTGCATCATTGAACTCACAGCCCTGTGGTTAGCTGTATAAGAACTGGTCACGATCAAGCAGTCAAAATTCTTAAACAAGGGAATGAGAGATGGATCACAATTAAGAAAACTGACTTTTCTTGCAGATGACTAGGTTCGATTCCTAGCACCCACATGGTGGTTAACAGCTATCTTTAACTCCAGTTCCAGGGGATCTGACACCTAATTCTGACCTCCACGGGCACTGCACGACACAGGTGCGCCTACCTCCGTGCAAACAATACATTCATACACATAAAATAAATATAAGTGGTTTTAAATTTTTTCTCAAACATAAGGGGGAGGGGCTCATCTAGACCCCATCCACACCCTTTGAGGAGCTAGGAAGTTGATAGCTGCTGGGGTGGAGAGTCAGAGTTTTCTGGCATGTGAACACTGGCAAGCTGATCATGCTCCAGTTGATGACCAGAGGATACCCATGAATATGCTAGAAACACTAACTGAACTCAGGAGTTACAAAAAAAGTACATGAAGTTGGGAGGGACATGTGGTAAAGTGGTTCTGTTAGTAGCTAGAGCAAATGGACATTTATATCTAAATCTTCCCAAGGCTCAGAGATTCTTGTATAAGAAAGAGTAGTAGAAAGATAGTATGAGCCACCAGTAGTGATGGAAACAAGGATACTGTGCTTTCCAGACACAACAGGGAAGTTGCACTTATGAATCCAGAGTGCTTGTGACAGCATGTACAGGATCTGTGCAAGGCCAAGACAGAAACACACACACACACACACACACACACACACACACACACAAAAGCAGGTATGGATGGGACAGGTAGTTAAGGAGCCTTAGCCTTACTTGAAGAACGATTGGCAATTGATAGGTACTCGAAATGGGAGAGACAGATTCCATTAAGAGTGTGATGCTGGGTGAGTTGACTAGGCTCCAGGGGATGAACCCACAACCAAGAGCTGTTTGGAAACCGAAATTAGACTCAACAGGCCTTAAAAATAATAATAAAGGACAAAGTGGAGGGAGTAGTTAGATAGGGTGCATTTGGGAGAAAGAGTCTGAATATTATTAAAATACATTGTAAGAAGTTCTCAAGGAATCAATACAAGTATAAAAAGCATTATATACACGCATAAATTTTCAAATGAAAATGGTATTAAGGGAAAAATAGAGCAAAGCAATTTTCAAATACCAAAATACAAAAAAAAATAGTTTAGAAAAATTAGCCCAGTGATTTTGAAAGAACAGTGAAATCGAAATTCAAATTCGTTGTAGTGGGAATGCATGTTGCACACCCTCTTTACAAAGAAGCCTAGAACCTGGCTGATACATTGCTGCTTGCATGTCCTTCTTCTGAGTGATCACCATCTTCATCGTATGTACTGTGAGAAACAGTTACTCAAGTATATTAGACAGAAATAGTATTGAATAATCACAGTTATTGATTCAGCAAGATAGTTCCATTGAATTTTGGAGACATGAAATTATGATTACAAAGATTAAATAACTATTGCCTCCAAATAGGAAAGTATGAAGATAATAGATAGAGTACCTAATTTACAAACATTCTGTGATCCAGCCAGGTTATATTTACAGGCTAGTATCTGTAAGTTTTTAGGTAAAATCAATGCAGCACCATTCCTGTATTTTCATGGGCACAATAGCACACGGTGTCTAAGGTTTTGGTTCTAAGTCCTCTGAGGAAATATAGCTTTGGTTGTCAGATAAAATTTTTAATAGCAGGAGACTGACGAAACTCTGTCTATTAAAGAATGATTTTCAAGAAATCTAAGTTTATATAATACTTTCTACACAGCTTTATGAATCTCAATTAAATGTATTTAATAGCAATCTGTGTCTTTCTCTGGAGTCACTGTTTAAATAATTTCTTTCCAGGATCTGGCATGCTGGTTTAAAATTTTTCATCAGATATTCTATTAGGTATAGTAAATGCAATAGTAATGACAAGAAGAAACTGAAAAATTACTATTATCCTTATACTTAATTATCTATTGGCTATAAAAATGTGCTGATTTATTCTATTGTATTATGTTACTATTTTTCAGTGAGTTAATATTAAACAACTATTTAAGAGTTCAGGTGATTTTAAAATACCAGAATTCAAGAAAAATTATAGCATAAAAATATTGTTCATGTCTGTTAAAATGGTTCAGTCATGGAAAGGAAGTTGAGTGAGTTCTAAGTACTCTACATATGGGTTCTCATTTCAGACTTTCTCTGAATGAATAGAGATGATTATATTAAATATTACTATGTATTTTTAAATGTAGAAGAGCAAGTGAGTGGAACAACCTGTTTGACTGCTCTGAGCAGCATAGTCTTGACTGTGGTGATGATGCATTATTAGAACAGGTGGAGGGAAAATATTTGGAAGAGTTCTTGGGTAAATATAAAACAATTTCAAGGTAAGTGTAGCTTCAGAGATGATAAGAAAGTGAGGTAACCCTAAAATTATTCATTTAAGATCTTAGTTTAACTTTTCATATATAACAGACCAACCTTAAATTGTAAAGTAAAAAAAAATTACTTATCTCATGTCATAAAATAATTATTTGATTATTACTCATTTATCATGTCTTGAATACAGCTCAGGATACTTTTAAAGCTCTCCATCATCTTTTGATTGTATTGCTCATTAAATGAGTTACCTCTAATGCAATTTAAAAAAATTAAACAAGAGAATCCATGACCTTATTTAGTATTGTATGAAATGTAACATAGTTTAACTTACCTAAAAATGATGATAATTCATTTACAAGATGGCCTTTTTTGAAATGCACAAGTTAGCTCAACTGGCTAAAAACGACCTTTCTTTGAAAATATAAAACATCCTCTCAGTCTCTTTTGTCATATTCCCATTTCCTGTCTTGAGTTATAAATTTGTTGTCTAAAATAACTGCTCATATAGCCATATCACTGAGAATGTGGTGTTATCTCATCAGCTCACACCATCTGCACAAACAAGCCTGAGTACTGTATTTAAATAATACACAGCTTGGGGCTGGAGAGATGACTCAGGGACCAAGGTCATTAACTACTCTTGCAAAAGACCCAGATTTAAATCCCAGCACCCATGTAGCAGCTAACAACGATCAGTAAATCCAGTTCCAGGTGATCCAACACACTCTTTTGGCCTCTGTGGGCATTGCACAACACAGGTGCACTTTCATATATGCAGGCATAACACTCTTGCATATTAAAAAACGTTAAATAAACTACAAATTGAGCTTGAAATGTTTTTCAGTAATAGAGTGCTTTCCTAGCATGTACAAGGCCTTGAAATTGATTCTTAGCACTACAAAAGAAAATAGAAACATACATAAATGCACACAAGAAACAATAGAAGTACTTGTTAACTGTTCATTACATAGTGAATTGGATAAATTAATGATTTCCACTTTGCTCATGTCTGTAGTTCTAGATTGAAGATGAGAAAGTGTAGCAAATTCGACAAACACTTCAAATCTGCTTCACAACAAAATCAACATTGTTAATATGTTAATCTTGGAAAATTAAAGATTAAATTTGGAAAATGAGGCATAATTATTCAGATTTATTTGAAAGTTCTTGGCATTAGTAACTATTGGAAGGAAAGAGGAATGTATACTTGTGTTCCGTAGTTCAAAGAGAATAAATATTCATAAATGTTTATGGATTGCTAGAGACTATAAACAAACAAGCTCTCTAGACCTACTCAGAATATTGACAATGGAATTACCATACATAGAAAAGCAATTGTTTTCTCCAGTGATAAATGGTTATTACTAGAAGGTATTAAAAGTACTGTGATGATTCTTCAGCCAAATATGTTAATTTTCATGTTCAAGAACTTTTCTTGAGATAGATTCTAGTGTAGTCTTTCAAAAAAATAATGATAGTTTTAGTATCATTCTCTTTAAATCTCACTTGTCATAAAGCAACCATGATTTATGCATAATAATATTCATTATCTACAGTTACTATTTACTGCTGATAGATATTTATAATCCTGGTAATATTCTGGTGGAGAAAACAAATCATTCTTTAACCAGAGTAATGTGTCTAAGTCACCTATTTTGTTTCAAACAAAACCAAAAACATCCTTTTAGTCCCCACTTGGATTTCTGTGTTTGTCTGGTATAAAGGCTATTTCAAACCTTTTTCTCCAGTAAATATTCTGGTAGATGAACTGCTGGTTTTCATTCTGTACGATCTTAATCTTCATGAGTACTGTATTGTTGACCTTTGTCATTTGACCTCACAAAGCAGAAAATTCCCACCATTCTTCTCAGGCAGGAGAGGAAAAGATTCTCATGGTGAAGTTTCACTATGAAGTCACATGACCTTGCAGTGACGTCTGGGGACGTTTTAATGTATTGCTGTTTGACATTGGTAGGTTTGAATGAACTTCCTTTGCAATTGAGGGACTGATTCATAATAGCGGGACAACAGAAGAAAATTCCAGTCAAACTTCTGTTTTGAATATTTACTAAAAATTATATTTTCTTTAGAAAGTGATTAGATTTGGTTATTCATCAATAAACTGTTTACTTTTAATAACTCCAAGACATGCCTGGTAGTTATTTAGTTGACATAGGGTCTGGTAGTTTTGATAGTTCCTAACCAAGGGGAATTTTAATAGGACTCTTGTTCCAGGTCTTGTGAAACATTCTTATCTCTCATTACATAGGTGAAGTTTGTTCCTGGAACAGGTCTCAGCCCATTGTACACATGTGACGGTCAGAGGAATGTATGGGACAGTAGACTCTCTCATTCCACCATGAGGGTCCAGGAGTATTGATCTCAGGTTGTTAGGCTCTGCAGCAAGTGCCTTTACCCACTGGGCTGTCCTCCCAGCCCCGTGATAACCTTTAAACATCCTTTTTTTTTTTTCACTACAAATGCAAATCTTAATGTGAAAGCGGGAAATAGTAATTCTGAAACTAATGAATAGAGGAGATAGAGGCCCAATCTGATGTGGTTCCATAAAGGATCTTCATCTAATCCTTGAGTATTGTACAATGCTGTCAGTCACCAGTTATTGAATAACAGCTTATTTTCTTGAAATATATTCAGAATATGATTCTTATTCCAGTTTTTCATTTCTTTAGCTGCTCTGATAGTATTTGCTTTAAATAAGTATTTTGAAATTATCAAAGATGATTTCCCTATATACCGAAGCTATTGTTAATACTGAAGTTCAACTTATCCACAAGTGAGAAAGTGATACTATATAAATAACAATAATCATCACAGGACCTTAGAATTCAGAAACATTTCATAATACTTAACCTGATGCACTGGAATCTCTACAGAGAGCAAAATGCTCACTAGATTTTTTGTTGGAGGCAATGAGATGGGAAACAGATTTATCTCCTGCTGTGGACACATTACCTCTCATTAGCATCACAGTCTCACTTTTATTTTCCAAATTAGAAATATGTATATATGCTCAGTCTTTGTAAGAATCCCTACAGAAAACAACCTTTCCACCAAAGGGTGTAAAATTTTAGGACTAGGAGTGTGATTTCCGGTCAAGAATGTGACATTATTTTAAGAAATTAATGCAGTGGGATGTAAAAGAATGTCAAGATAAGGAGAAATAGAGAGCTGAAAACATTGAATCTCACCAGTAGCAGAAGTGGGTGCTGCCTGATTCTTCTTTTGAACTCTTGAGTTGGGAGCATCTACTTTCTGACTCAGTGTCTTCTCTACAGCATGGAGATAATGCCTGGTTAGAATGCTTATATTTATTTATTATTTATTAATTTATTACTTATTAATCATTACTTATTAAATATATTAAACATTATTATTTATTAAATAAATAGCACAAAAGAGAATGTTAAAAATGTTGCAGTTCATATGATCTTTTGTGTTGTCAGTTACTAATATCTTTTTCTCCCTCTGATAACGAAGTTTAAGAATTTTATGGATTTTAACCAAATGGATAGGAGAAAAGGGTAAAAAGGCCAATGAACCAATTGAATTTCAGAAATGTTTTCTTGATTCTCATCAGTTAATTTAGTTAGGTGACCAATCTTTGGGTACGATGCTTGAATGAAGTAAAATCTGACAGTCTTTCTCAGTTTACTGAAGATCAAATTCTTAAATACATGCTAAGAAAAAAATACTGTGAATTTTACAAAAGCTATTAATTAAACTCTGTTTATAAACTGATAGAGAAAAACATTGAAAATGTGCCCATGTTTCCTATATGCAAACTCTACTTTTATTATCATCCAGAATCATTTAAGTGTCAGGGAAACATCAACTTCTCTTACCCACAGCCTTTTTAAATCCTCAAAACTTTATTTTTCCTACTGTTATCATGTCCTGTTAGCAAGAAAATTGTTTGACATATGGAAATAGAATGCCAATATGAAATCTAATTTACTTTATAGAAACTGGACAAATATAAGCATGTTATAATGGCCATTTCAGATTTACGCAAAGTGTAAAAAGTTATTTGAGAAACTAGGAAGGAAAAGTTAACTGTCAGTTGTTTCAAATTTAGGAAACAACAAGTCAAAGATTATGTATATTATTGCTTCTATATTTCTATTTTCCATTAACAACATTGCTTCCAAGTTTATCAGGAAAAAAAGACACCAGACTCAAATATATTATTTTCCATTCTGTAGGCAGGTCATTGATATGACGTAATAATAGAGCCAGAGTCATTTGAACACGTGACTATCAGCAGCTCAGTTTTTGGTGAGGTTTCTGTTATTATATTCAATCATTATAACTCTCCTGACTATGCTTTATCACTTCTGTTCCATTAATGAGGAAATTAATGATAAGAAATATTAACTGTTTTCCGTTTTTGTTAATATTTTCCTCTTCTTATTTTTCATGGCTAAAGGAAGAAAATTGTTTCTACTGTGAATTAATGATGCATGACAAACCTCAAACACATTTACACACAAGAGTGATAAAGGAAACAAAACAGTGGTAATTTAGCATCCTTTTGTCAAATTTGAACAGCTGTTTCGGACTGCAGAAATTTCCAAGAGATTAATAACAAAAAAGACAAAAATTGTCAGTATTATATCTATTGGTATTTTGAAGAAAACTTTAGTTATTGAACTATTTATGAAATTAACAACATCTCTGCACTTTGGACAAATTTACTTCATTCCCTTTAATTTACAAATCGTTTCTTATGATTAACCCATTGCCATTAAAAGCTGTCCTATTTTGGACTTGAATATTGAAGTTTATTTGTTAACCTTATAAGAGAATCCTCTATATTTGTATGCAAGGTGAAAAAAAAAAACAATATGTATTCTTTCCCAACTAATTCAGTCAATGAAAGTAACTTATTTGGGAATAAACAGATACTTACTTAAATTACTGGGTGATATTTTTATATCAGAACTATCATAACAGTTGATAAGGCTTGTTAGCTAAACTTGAAAGATAAAACTTTGCAAAAACAAAACTGATATCTATGAAGTAAATAGGAATGCGTATGCAACCATATATGCATGGACATGTAGTTATATGTTCATTTTAACCCCCTCATTTGGTCTTGAATTAATTTTATTAAAATAGGTTGAGACATTTATTTTCTATGATGAGGAATTGATATGTCTAGTAGAGAATATTTTTATGCCATTGGTTTTGATATTTTGATATGCAGAGAGCAGGTCTGTTGTTCACCTATACCAAGCTCTTAAACTAAAACCAACTGAAGAATGTGAATACACAAATGCTTCTCAGGGGCTAGAATATGTCCTGGTCATTTGTCTTTATGATATCATGCTGCTTAGAATAGGAGACTCAAGAACTACTACAATATGGATATAGATACCAGCCAGCTGCTGCCTGCTGGAATTTGCCAGTGTGCTTATAGCGTAAAAGGGAGTACTTGTGGGAAAATGAGGCAAGTACGAATATGTTAACAGATGGAAAGCCACTGCGAGTTTGTCTTTGCATGTACTCACCAGCTTTCAGCTTTTTCTGTTTCCATCTGCACTTTCCTGTGCTCACGTGGTGGACCTCGATACTGTGAGTGAGGAGATTTAGAGCAGATCTCTGTTGTGGCTGCCTGAAATGGGGGGATTGTAGATAAGTGCTGAGAATGATGCAGAAGATTGAGGCTCTCAGAGTCGAGGGTCAGCTTTGGACACCAGAATGATGGGGCGGGAAGAGTAAAAACAAATGAAAAAGACAGCTGCAGTGATCCTGATTATGGTGATTGTGTGTGTCTGCCTGAAGCACGGATTTGCTCATCACTGTTTCTGTTAGAGCATGAACAAGGAAGGACAATTGTTAGGAAGGGGAAAGAACCATATGGAGCATATGAAACATACAGTGATTGAATGTAAATGCAATGTAGGACAGAAGCAAATGATAGTGACTTCGTTTTCCTTTTCAAAAGATCGTGAGGATTTTCAATATTGTGCTAAGGGAAATAAAGGGTCAATAAAAGCATACAAAATGATATTTTAGTTTTTGTGTATTAGTTTGTGTGTGTGTGTGTGTGTGTGTGAGAGAGAGAGAGAGAGAGAGAGAGAGAGAGAGAGAAAGAGAATGTGTTCCTGTGTGTGATGAGATTTAGAGTAGATCTCTGTTGTGGCAGCCTGAAACGTAGGATTGTGTGTATATGCGTGTGCATGCACATGTTTGGTGTGTGTATGCAGAAGCAAGAAGGAAATTGCTAACAGGAATTGTTCACCTTATTTTTAAAATATTTTATTTCTTATTTTTTTATGTGTATGACTGTATTGCCCGCATGTAAGTGCACCCATGTAGTGCAGTGCCCATGGAGGTCAGAAGAAGGTGTCAGATCCCTTGGAATTGGAGTTATAGATGATTGTTAACTGCCATGTGGGTGCTGAGATGTGAACCCTGCTTTCTGCAAGAGCAGCCTGTGCTCTTAATCACTGAGCCATCACTCCAGCCCCTCCTTTCACTTAAAAAAAAAGTATGTCATAAATGTCAGTTTTATATTTAAAAGTGCTTTTGAGAAAGGAAGAATGAGTGTCTATATAGAGGAGAAAGGCAAAATTCATGGAAATGGCCATTGTAGAAGCATCTCCACAGCTTCTCTCTCCCTCCTTCCCTAATCTACCTCTCCTCTCTCCTCCTTTCTCTTTGCCTTTCTAACATATTCAATCATTCAGCAAGTCCTCAACGTTTCCAAAAAATATCCAGAATCAACCAGTTTTTCATCCTCTCTGCTGTTACTGTTTGGGTCACAGGCACAGAGCATCACCATGATCTCTTAATAACTCTCATTCATTCCCACCTTAATCTCTGCAGTTTATCCACACAGGATGAAAACGATCATTTGCAGATGGTCAGTAGTAGGGAATTAATTAACAAATAACTGAATTGACAAGAGGACTAAAGGATCATTCCTTTGGGATCTTTGTTGTTGTTTATTTGTTTGTTATTTTTGTTTTGTTCAGAAAGTCTTACCTATTTCTGACTCTCCTAAAACTCACACAGTACCTGAGTCTGGCTTTGAACTACTGACCCCCAACCTCTACCTCCTCAGTACTAAGATTATAAACATATGGGTGATCATTACTTTAATATAGATCTCCTGTATTATCATCCTGAAATTTAGATTAGAGTTAAGTTTTATATAATAAGTTCAACTTATATTTCAAATTAATGTTATGTAGATTCTTCAGTCAGAAAACATTCTATTCAGTTTTTTTGTGCATATCAAATGAGGAAACTGAGGCTCTTTGAAAGATCATAGGTATATGTATTATGCCATAGTCTATTAGACATACAACTGACTTCCAGTCTAGTTTTCCTTCCATTAATCATAAGAAATCACCCTTAATATAAAATTGTGCACTGTTAGGCCTTAAACTGTAACCCTGCATCATGCAATACATTAATTTGCAAATGGTACTGCAGCATAAACTTGCGGTTCTTTTTTTTTTTTTTAACCATTTATAACCTCAGGAAACTTTCTTTGGCAACTCTTTGTACATACTCTCCTGCCCTTCTGGGACCATATAACATATAATCTTCTTTTACGTTTTGGAGTAAAAACCTCCAGAGCTAATTCTGTGCCCTTTGCTTTTACCTTATATATTATTCTGCCTGTAAGAATTGTTCACAATTTTGAACTTATGATTTATTCTAGCTAGAAAATCTAGGTTCTGTCTTCAGAGACTATTGAGATTATAATATATAATTAATATTATGTTCAGTAAGTCTTCCATGTTACAGCCTCTCTGTATCAATATGATTTTGATAATGGCAATGCTAGCAATGCCATTATCAACATTTCTCTATTTCTGAAAATATACCTGTGAGGCAAAACTTTCTATATTTTTCATAAAATAAAACTTTTGTATTGAGATTTTTAATTTTGTAATGCCTTTTACCTATAGAAAGACAATCCTAATAGGATATTTTATTATAATATTTCCAAACCAAATATAAATAATTTCTAGAGTGTAAATATTTCACTCTCTTGGAGGCCTTCTTCCTTTGGTGGAGAGATAAAAGGAAACCTGATTTCTCCCATCTGCTTAATTTATCTGATAATAAAAAGTCAGGAGGCCATTTGCTCACTAAGAAGTGATTATATGACTCTGAGAGACCTTGATTATTTTTGTCTGTAGGCAACGGTTGGGTATTTTACACTCTGTGGCAAGACACAGAGAAACATTATTCTGGCAGTTCAGGATATTAGTGTCTGTTAGAACTCGCTCCTCTTGCCTATTAATATGTTGAACAAAATACCATGCATCTATAAACCTTATTATGCATTACAGTGAGACCATATCATTTGCAAATTTCATTTCCTGTAAACTAGTGCAAGTTGTAAAAAATTTCAAACGAAACTCTGACAGTCAACTCAGATGCTGATTTAAATTTTCTAAGTTAAATATTTTGTTTTTTGTGCCCTAGAAATTGTACTGGTTGTTTGCCAAGTCAGACTTTCTCCTCTGCCTTTCGCTGGATCTGTGGGAAGCAGAGGAAGTAAGGAACTAGACTGTACTAATCATGCTTGTAATAGCAATGCCTTTACTTACATGTCTTTCACGGATATTTGCTCTCTATTAGCAGGAAGTTCTTATGGGAAGGGGTCAGTTTTCTCAAGGCTTTCCCCTTCCTTCTCCATTTCCATTACTACACAATACGAGTGTTATAATAGTCAGCTAATTATTACTATCAGAACACTTTTCTAGGTTATTTCTACTCATACTGCAAAAAAATGAATTATATGATCATCCTACAGCTTTAGTATGTTTTAATAGCATACTAAATGTTTTTCTAATTATTACAGAATACATGATGCAGTATGTTTCTTAAAGAATTTTACTTGATTTCGTGGAATTGTTCTTTTTCTTAGTTTGCTTCAAGTAGCAGGTTTTAGAACCAGAAAACATGTTCAGGGACCAGTTCCTACAGATTAAGTGTATATGTTCCTGACCAGTGAACAGTAATTCAGATCAAACCACATTTTTATTACTTGTAAAAAAACATGAATGGAAAAATGAGAACAATGCACTCTTATTCATAAATGTTGAGTATAAGTTTCATAATATAAGCAAAAACCTAAGCTATATTTTCAATATTTGATTATTGACACTTGTTACTTTAAATACTAATTCATATAAGTATTTTTTTTTCCCAAGTGATGACAAGAAATGAGAAGTTTTGCTTTGAGCAAAATAATTTTGTAGATGTGCGATTCTTTCATGGTTCTATTGCTGCTTAGGCTTACCAAACAAACATATTCTAGGAACTATTTATATTTTCTTTTTTGGGGGGAAGGCAATTTTTTTGACATATTAAAATAGCCATTCAATGCTAAAATATTTTTGTTGAATTCTTGCAGCACTTAGCTTAAATATGGAGATGTACGTAACTCTAAGCACTGATGTATGCGATTATTTTCTTTGAAAATGGGACAAGTGTGTGTGTGTGTGTGTGTGTGTGTGTGTGTGTGTGTGTGTGTTGATGCTGTTATTTCTATATGCTTCTGTTAGTCAGCTTTCTGAAAGTATAATAAATATTTCAGGAAATCAAAGTATGAAAAGATTCAATTGGTTCAAGGTTTTGAAATTCTAGCCTATGATTTATTGTTCCCATTGCTTTGGGCCTGTGGTGAAATTTGTGTTCAGTGGGGGAATGAGTGAAAGGCAACTGATCACCTTATGGTCAAGAAGCAAGTCCTACTATACATTTCATTGTCATGCTCCAAATACTTAAAGCCCTCCCATTGGCCTCATTGTTTAGAGGTTCTGCCACCTCTCAAGAGCACCAATCTGCCCTTCAACACTTGGAACTTGGGGAACATTTAAGATTTAAATTATGGTAATATTAATTAGTTTTGTGTGCTTAGATGTGACTAATTTTGAATGAGCTCTTTATGATGTTTCTAGATAGAAATAGTTACATATGAATCCACTTCTACATAATTAAGACACTGAAACTTTTGTTCTGTAAGAAAATCAGATTATTTACAATGCTTATGCTCAGTTTACTGTATAAAAACTGAAAGGAATAAACCTACAGTGAGAACGCAAAAGCATGGTTTGGAAAGTCTTAAAGGTTATATGTAAGCTTAAACCTTGGCAAGGGCAGTAGGAATGGAAAAGACATGATTGATTTGAGAGCTGCTGCAGAAGCTGGAAGGTATAAAAGTGTGGACCAAGGATGACTCTAAGGTTTCTGTACGGTTCTCTATAGCAGGTAAGCCTCACAGTTATGACTCTGGGGAGGAATGTAGACATGTTATAAATGGTTCCTATCTAAATATATATTTTTTATAGTGACCATTTTTTTCTTACTTGTGAGGTACTTCATATTGCTGGTAGTTACTTAGAAAACATTTCACAAAGATAATGTTTACCTCATTACATAATGATGTTCTATTTTAAGGGCAGTAGCTGACTTTGTAAATACACCTATGTTGAGCTGAGAAGATACAAAGAAGCCAGAGATCCTTCATTATGTTTCCCAGTTTCAGCTTTGAGTTTATAGATTCCAAATTTACCAGATAAATTCCAAAATTACCAGAACTTCCAGGATTCCTCACTATAAGACTGTGCTTTGGAAATGCTTCAAAACTTACTTGAAAATAAAATAATCATGCCTAGCATTACAGATTAAGTTTTTCCCACCACTCCATTCCATATCTTAAAAGGGTGCCTGGTTTCAATTTCAATCTATTTCCAAATTTATGTAAGGATTTGGAATTCTATGCACAGCGGTGAAATTATAAAGAGAAAATATGATGTGTTTGTGGGATTGTTACCATAAATAGTATGCTACTGCTACTGTTTCTCTTTCAGAAATGCTTGCTTTAAAATAAGATTTCCATCTATTTCCTTTGGATGTAGCAGAGTATTAAAAACTACCTCCAAATATGACTTGTCTCTAGAAAGCCAAAGGGAAAGAGTCTAGAAATCTTTAAAGACTTCAAAATATGGAAAGATTCCCAACTCTTCAAAGTTGTGGCTTTTCCTCATCTAGTTGCCATGATCTGCCAAGAACTGATTAAATATTCTCCATTACGTTCCTCATTTGCAGTGGATTTTTCCTAATGTGCTCTTTTCCATCAGAGGAGAGTCTATAGAGCTTGTTACTACTGACAAGATATTGATATTATGTTTAAATATATGTGTGATAATGTTAGCAACTGGGTATGATGGCTTATCTTGTGATCCTAACACTTTCTTAAGCAGAAGATTGTCAAGAAATTGAGGCCAACCTAGTTCTACGTGAGTTTCAGCCCTGCCTTGAGACCGTACTATAAAGCACAAAACAAATAAACAGAAAGCACTGCTAAATTCAAATGAGTTATCAGTGAATGTTTAAAAGAATGTACCACTTGGATAACAATCACTGTTTGGATCATCAGTATATTCTTGTGAAAATGTGTAATATGCCTGTCTCAAAGTGGACAGCAAAACTGCAACTTTTAAGCTAAACTAACTAAATAAAATTTCTTTGGAAAAAATATAAGTAGAGTTCAGTTTTGTCTTGGTATTGTGACTAAGTTGTGATTCCAGAAATATTGCCATTTAAAAACAAAAGGCAATATATTCCAGCAACATTTAGTCTAGATTTTAGTGTCTTTAAAACAATAAGATATGATAAGAAGGATCTTAGTCTTAGAATAGGAAGACTTGAAATGCCTCTTGTATTAATTAGTTGTTTAGCACTGACCAAGTACCTTAACCTTCATGGACAATGCTTATAACCTTATAAAAGAAAGAGGCTGTGTTCATGATTGGCCAAGGTTCCTGGAGTGTTTTGCCATTATTCACTATCATACTCCATTTTTTAAAAAGTATTAGATTTTCCAGCTAAAAAGTTGCACACTGGTTGCTCAATTGCAGAGTATTCATTCATTACAAATTGAGTTAGAAAATGCAAAATGATCAGATGAATATGAAGTGAAAAGTACAAAATGATGTCTGTATATACCAATATGTGTGCAGTGACTATGAATTTTATTTTATATCTAAAATATGAGTGGGGCAAAGATCAAAATGGAATGAATAACAATACAATAATCATGCTTATGTAGTAGCTTATGTGCGTTTTGTTCAATTGTCTTTGATCATCATTAACATTAAAATATAACTTCTAAAAGTGGATAGAATAAATTAATCACACTGATATTTTCTATTTCTTTCCTTTTTCTAATATAAGTTGTTACCTTACTTTGAATGAAAATACATTTGGTTTAGTGAACAGTGAAAATGTAATATATGCTTTCTATTTTTTAAACAATTTTAAGTTGAATTTACAAATCTCATACAATATATCTTAGTCATATTTAGGCCCTGATATGAAACTCTCCCACAGTCCCCCAACCAGATTTCATGCATTCTGTCATAATGGAAAGTCTTATTAAGCCACATGTGTGTCACCAAACGTGAGTCTAACCATTGGAGCCTGGCCAACCTAATTAGCATCACTCTCTTAAAATAAAACCAACTCTTCCTCTACCAGTAAAGATCAGTTGCCAATAGTTCCACAGCTAAGGTTGGGGCATTTTAATAATTTCCCCACATCTATGTTGGGTTCTTGTCTATCTGGATAGAGCTTGCATGGCTCATGTCACCATTGCTCTAAGTTCTTAAGAGCAACTTACTAGCAACCTGAAAAACTCTGGGTTTTTGTTTGTGTGTTTGTGTTTGTGTGTATGTGTGTGTGTGTGTGTGTGTGTGTGTCTGTGTCTGTGTCTGTGTTGTGTGTCTGTGTGTGGCAATCCACCACTATTAGATCTTACAGTCTTTTCCCCCTCCTCGTTTGTAAGATGTGTAGCTACTGCAAATTTTCTCCAGTCTGTGGGCTTCTTCTTCACTTACTTGTTTTTTCTTTTGTTGTACAAGACTTTTAGTTTAATGAATTCCTATTTGTCTATTGTTGATCTTAATTCCTGAGCAGCTTATATCTGATTTAGAAAGTCCTTTCCAATACCTATATCTTGTTTGGTACTGCTTATGTCTTCTTCTAATAACTTCAGCATTTCTAGGTTCACAATGAGGGTCTTTGATTCGTTTGTAACTGACTTTTGTACAGGGTAAAAGATAATGGTCTAACTTCATCCTTTTACATGTGGAGATCCAGTTTTGTCAGGACAATTTGTTGAAAATGTTGCTTTTCCTCTAGTGTGTTTTCTTGTCACCTTTGTCAAATATCAGTTGGCCAAAAGTATGTGTACTCATGTTTCAGTCTTCAATTATATTCCATTGGTCTATGGGTCTATTTTTGTGCTAGTGCCATCCTGTTTTATGATTATAGCTCTGTCATATAATTTGAAATCTGGTATGATCATCACCCTGACATTGCTATTTGGGCTTAGGATTGCTTTGTCTATATGGGTCTTTTGTGATTCCATATAAATATGAGGATTTTTTTTTTCCTATTTCTGCTAAGAATGTCTTGGAGATTTGGATTGGGATTGCATTGAATATATAAATTTCTTTTAGTAGGATAATAATTTTCACAGCATTAATTCTGCAAATCAATAAGCACTGGCATTCTTTCCATTTCCTTGTGTCTTCCTCAAAGATTGAGAGTTGTCATTGTGGAGATCTTTAATGTCATTGGTTAGGTTTATTCCTAGATAATATTGGAAGCTACTGTGAATGAGAATGTTGGCATAAACTTTTTCTCTGGTTACTTGTAATTGGCATATAAGAAGGCTACTGATTTTTGTAAATTGATTTTGTATCCTGTCAATTTGTTGAAAGTGTTGATCATTCCTAGAAGTCTTCTGGTGGAATTTTTGCAGTCTTTTATTTATAACATCTGGAAATAAGAGTAATTTGACCACCACTTTACAAGTTAGCATCCTTGAATTTTCTTCTCTTGTCTTACTGTTCTAGCCATGTTTTTAGTCACTGTATTGAAAAAACATGGGAATGCTGGGAAGCCTTTTCTGGTTCCTGATGTTAATGGTAATACTTTAAAATATTCTCCATTTGGAATACTGTGGGTGTGGATTTGTTTCTATATCCTCAATTACATTGAAGTATTTCTAACAGTCTAATTCCATCTAGGATTTTTACAATGAGTGAATGTTTTATATTGTGGAAGGCCCTTTCTGCATCTATGGGGATGATCCTATAATTTTTGCCTTTAAGGTCATTTTTTAGATTCATTATATTTATTGTCTTAAACCTGTTGAATATTTCTGGAATGTCAATTTATCATAGTAAATAACTTTTTGATGTGTGTCTGTATGTGATTTGCAAGTATTTTGTTGAGAATTTTTGCATATATGTTCACTAGGAATATGGCCTGTGAGTTTTCTCTTATGTTGTGTCTTTACCTGGTTTTTGTATTCTAGTAATCCCAGCTTCATAGAAGGAGTCTGGGAGTTCTCCCCCTCCACTCCAATTTCTATTTTTTAAAATAATTTAAGTGGTATTAGTTGTAGATGCTCTTTGAGGCCAGGTAAAATTCTTCTGAGAATCTATCTGGGCCAGGGCTTTCAGAGGCTTTATATTACTGTTTTGACATTTTTGTTTTTTTATGGCTCTCTTTTAGCTGCCATTCTCTTGACTTCACTTTGTGACTTAACTTTGGTGGGTCATAGATGTTAAGCCATTGATCTCTTGTTTTAACTTTAGTGGTTCCAATGAATTTAGAAATTTGTACATTTCTCTTAGTTTTTCAAATTTAATAGAGTATAGGTTTTTAAAATATCCCCTTCAAATGTTCTGGATCTTTTTGATGTTTGTTTTGAAGTTTCATCTCTGATCTTGTTGATTTGAATTTGCTCCTTCTTTATTTATATTAACTGGGCTAAGAGTCTGTCAATATTCTTTTTTTTTTTTTTCAAAAACCACCTTTTAAATTCATTGATTCTTTATCTTATTTTCTTTGTTTGTATTTCATTGACTTCTTATAATCTGTTGGATTTGGGTTTGGTTTGTACTTGCTTTTCCATATTCTTGAGTTGTACCATTAAGTCATTTATTTGTACTCTTTATGACTTTTTAATATAGGCACTTAGGACTATAAACTTCCCTATTAGAAGTACTCTTAATGTGTCCCAGAGGTTTTGTTGTGTTGTTATTCATTTTCATTTAGTTACAGGAATACTTTCATTTGTTTCTTAATTTCTTCCTTGACACAGTCATCATTCAGGAGAACATGTAGTTACAGGGGCTTCTTTTATTGTTGATTTTAAGGTTTATTGCATGGTTATTTGATAGAATACATGGCATTATTTCAGTTTTTTTTGAATCTGTTGAGGCTTATTCTGTGCCTCAGTATGTGACTACTTTAGAGAAAATTCTCTGGACTCTGATTAGAATGATTATTCTTGGGTAGAATGTCTGTTAAGTCTATTTTCTGTGCAATATCATTTAATTCAGATATTTGTTTATCCTTTGTCTGGTTGAACTGTCTATTTAATATAGTGAGATATTGAAGACATTCTATTATTGAGTTGGGATTAATCTGTGTCCTGAAGTCCCGCAGTACACTTTTTATGAAAGTACATCAGTATTCGGTGCTTATATATTCATGATTATAATGTCTTATTATTTTTTAATATTTCATTATTTTTACTTTATGTGTATTTCCTGCATGTGTGTAAGTGCACCTGCGTTGTGCAGTGCCAATGGAGGTCAAATGAGAGTGTCAGATTCCCCTAGAACAGGAGTTACAGATGATTGTTAGTCACCACATGGGTACCAGGTATCTTGGCCCTCTGTACAGTCAGCCAGTGCTCTTAACAGCTGAACCATCCCTCCACTCCTCTGTAATGTCTTCTGAGTTGATTGTTCCCTCTCTCAGACTGAGATGACCTTCTTTGTCCCTTCTGATTGATTTTAATTTGAAGTCTATTTTGTCAGATACTAGAATCATAATGCCTGCTTCTTTCTGGGTGCCATTTGCTTAGAACAATTTTTTCTATCCTTTCACCCTAAGATGGCCCCGATCCTTGGAGCTAAAATGAGTTTCTTGTTGACAGCAAAAAGATGAATTTTGTTCTTAATCCATTCAACTAATCTTTGTCTTTTTGCAGAGCATTGAAGCCATTGATATTTAAAGTTATCATTGAAAGATGTGTTTCTGTCATTTTACTTTCTGTTTTTGTTCTTAATCTTATTTTATTTCTATAAGTGTACCTTCATTCATTTTTCTTTCTCTAGCCTCTTGGGTATGTTCATTCCCTTCTTCAGTCTTTTTGTTATTTCAAATGTTCATTGTAAGGCTGATTTGGTGGACATGAATTCTTCCAGCCTATTTATATCATGGAAGATTTTTCTTTCTTCTTTGAGCATAATAGACAGTTTTACTTGGTAAAATATTCTTGGTTGGCATCTGTAATCATTTATAATTTGGAATACTTTTTTTCAGGTTCTTCTAGATTTTACACTTTTATTCAAAAAGTCAGCTGTAGTTTTGATGATTTTTGCTTTATATAAGGCTTTGTTGTTTGTTTTTCTCTTGCAGCTTTCAGTATTCATTTTTTCTGTACATTTAGTGTTATTACTATCATATGTCATGGGGCGTTTCTCTTCTGGACTTGTCTTTTTGGTATTCTGTGTGCTTCTTGTATCTGTATTGATATGTCTTCCCTTGATTTGGATAAGTCCTGTTGAAGAGCTCTTCCTCTTTCCCCTGTGTTTATGATACATAGATTTGCTCATTTCATGATGTCCCACATATTTTGAATATTCCATTCCTAAGTTTTTTGTTTGTTTGCAATGTCTTATTTGAGACAGGGTCTCCCTTATAGCCCCAGATGACCCTGAACTTGCTGTGTAGACCAGGTTGGTTTCCATCTTACAGAGGTCTTAGCGCCTCTGCCTCCATTGTACTGGGATCAAGAGTGTGGACCATCACACCCTGCATTCCTGTGCATTTAAATTTCTTCATATTCTTTGCTTGAGCAGTCCAGTTCTTCAATTTTATCATCCAGTCTTGAGATTCTCTTTTCCAGATTGATTCTGCTGGAGAAGCTTTTTCCTGACATTTCAAACTGATTTACTGAGTTTTTCAATTCCATCTTCACTTCAGCCTGAGTTCTTTTCAATATTTCTCTTTCATGAATTCACTTTCAGATCTTGAATTGTCTTTGTCATTTCATTCAGCCATTTAGTTACACTTTCTTGAGCTTTAGTCAGGAGTTTATTCCTATCTTCTTTGAGTTACTTGAGTTGTTTGTTTGCTTTTTAAAGTTCTTGAATTATTTGATCATGTTTATGATTGTTTCTTAATTCATGTGTCTAGTGTTCCTCTTCGCAGTTTCCATAGTAGAAGGCATCTATAAGACTGATGGGATTTTGTGGGAACCTATCATCTTGGTTTTTCATATTATTTGTTTTTTTGTATTATGACCTAGGTATACGCATTTCTTCTCTTGGTTATGTGTCTTGTGTGAATTCCTCACCTGGCTTTGTTGACTTGAGGTTCGGTCCTATTTTAGCTGTTGATGTTGCTTCATTGCTTTCTGATCAAGTATGAATAGTTAGTTGGATAAGTTTTTCACTTTTGACTTTGTATTTAGAGAGACAGACGGTTCCAAGTTGGCAGGTCATTTTGCAGGGCAAAATGGCCTAGGACCAAGTCTTCAGGATTGGAATCATGTGAGCCTGTTATGACTGCCTAAGCAGACTATGAACCTTGATTTGAATGGAAAATGTAGCTCTTCCCAAAGCAGAAGGGTAGTAACCTAGTGGGAGGGAACAATGGGGTCACTCACCCTGCTACTCTGTTGCTCTTTGTCAGTGACAATAAGACAATGCTTAGGCCCAAGGAGGACTGATGGGAACAACATATTCTCACCTTTTTGTTTTTGAAAACCTGATTCTTTAACAGTTTTAAGGCTTATTTGGAAAGAGCCAGAAATGGTTTATCAGGTAAGGTCTTCCAGCTTTACTATTGAATGACTATTGTCACTCTAAAATATAGTCAGTACTCCTTCTGGAGCCCAGAAAATACTGTACTTGCCAAATCTCAAGGTTTCTACTGTCATAGAGCTTATTATTAAATTAATGCCCAATTACTAAGAATAACACAAAAATTATTGTCTATTTAAAAATTTGGAAATATTTAAAAATTATAAATATCTAATATTACTGGTTTCTTAGTTGAATAAATCAGTTGAACCAAGAATAGACATTTCTGAACTAAAACAATATAAATCATTTTGCTATGGAAGATTAATTCTGATACAAAGAAGGCTATCATTATTAGAATTGTTTTGACATCATATGCATTTTGATAAATTTATTTCTTAGACTTATTCTTATAATAATTTTCCTCCTCATTTTCACTTAGTTGATGTATAACCATGTCTCACTTGTTTAATTGAGAGTAGGAATTGATACTTTTGAAATGTTAAGACAGTTTTACAACTCTCTCACTAGTGTTTTAGATTTGGGTTTGTGCAAAAATGGCAATGTGACAACACTCAAGCTTTTTAGGCATGAAATGATAAAAATCTTTGATAACATTAATCAAAGGAAACAGAAGAAAATTAGAGAATATCTTCCTTCTCTGTAGAATTTTTATCCCGAGCACTATCTGACTCATAGTAGTCTAAAATGTAAAATAATTTTGAACGAATTTTCAAAGTGCTTTCTTCCAACATTGTTAACTCATGATACATTGGAGTACTAGAGCAGTGGTGGATATGAACTCATAACAATGGGGAAAGCTTGCACAAGAACTCTGCAAGCTCCAGCCAGACAAAATCCCAGCAAGGACATCGATAAGTAAGAAATCCCTCTCCAGTGTAAGGAACTTGTGGCAATTGATGGCAGCTAAGAGAGGGAGAGAAAGTGTCTTGCAGGGATGGGACTCTTGGTGGGACCAGTGATTAGAACTATGCAAGTACATTTAATTGGATGGAGATAATGGGAGAGGTGCAGATAAGGGAGGAACTCTAAATACCATCAAATTGTATTATATGAAAATCTCAAAAATTCAATAAAAATATAATTTTTTAAGCAGTGCAAAGAATTTTGTCTGCTTGAGTTCACATGGATCTTGAGCATACTGAAACCATTCATCGAGGTCCCAGGAGCTTGTAGGACTCTTATTTCTATCTGGTCACATACCTGTTTACTGGCTCTTATAATCTTTCCATACCCTCATCTGCAATGGTCCCTGAGCTCTGGGTAAGTGAAACTACAGAAGTCCTGTCTGGGGACAATCCTCTGCAGACTCCTAATCTCCATACTTTGGCCATTTGTGACTTTTTTGTGTTACTGGCCCTCAGTGTTTTCACTTTAAAGACATGATTCATGTTTTATAAAATACGTGTCTTCCCTGATTTGAATATTATACTTTGCATAAGTACAGAGAAAAATATCATCATATTCCATAAATATGGGTAACTGTGTGTTTAGTAAAAAAAATAAAATAAAAATTAAAAGGCCTCATAAGACCTGCTAAGTGCCATAGCAGTAGAACTGAAGGTCACCATCAACCTGTATGTCATGCCACTAACTTAATTCCTCCTCTTTTATCTTTGCTGTGGAGACAGACAAAGGAAGACCTGCCCTTCTTTACCTTTATAGATACCAGTTTTCAGCTTGGCCTTCAATATAGCACAGAGATCCTAATTTCTGAATCTTATCCTCAATCATGTTCTTTAAGCCTGTTAAGAGAACAAGTTTTGAATATTTATATCATACTATCATGCAAGTTATTGTGTATGGTTTTCACATCATTTGGACTGTTTCAATGTATACTTTGCAATCAAATAGGATAAAGTCATATCTGTTTCTTAAGCCTTCTCAATGATGTAAAGTATGGGAAAATTTTTTTTTCTCGAGAGTCCAGCCTTCAATGTGAAGTAGATTTGACATTTCAAAGGCAATTTTAAGTGATTATTATTTGCATAATAAATTCTCAAAATTCCTTATATGCTAATATTCTGCAAAAATCTGAAATCATTTGAAAAGCAACGCATCTGGCGTTCATATCCAAAAGAGGTGCCAAGTTTAAACCATATGGATAAAAATCCCTACGTTGGTTAAAGCTTGATTCAAATGCTGCTTTAATTCCCAAGAAACAAAAGCTAACCAAGAGAGATTCCTTTTATGAGGTCAAGAGAAGCTTCTGAGAAGAGGAAAGCCTCCAGGTGACATTTAGTTTCACTGATTTATGAAGTATCACTTAGCATTGGCTTTCCATTCTCCTCAGCTGCTTGCCTTCCCCATAGAGATAGTGATTGTCCACCCATCTTTCCTTGATGAGGCTTCAGAAAGAGAACCTTACTCCTTTCTACTGTGATTAGGAGTTTTTTCTGTATAGGGAAAAGTAACTGGTGTTGGTCTTTTGAGCTTGGATCCACAATATAGACCAGTCAATCCATACTGATTTCCAGCTCTTTTGAAGCTGTCTAATTATACTCAGCTTGTTACTTCCTTAAAGAACAAGTATCTTCATCTCTTTTCTGTCTTGAAATATCATTGATAGATCACTAGGAGCAGGGCTGTAGAAAACTGCACCCAGTTTCATAAATTGGTTTGAGGCAATCCAGTGACAGTCTTGGTCACTGTTATTCACTTATAAACATTTAGATTATTGAGCTTTAGTGACATTTTCCAGCTTCTGTTTGCCCCTTGACTCTTCGTTTCTCCTGTTTTTACCAAATGGGCATAAACATCATTTTCAATAAGCTCCACCCTCCACCTTATAGGGCAGAGCCAGTTCCTTAGCCTTCTGTCCAGTTTTTCCAATTTCCTGTGCATTTGTTTAAAGTAGAAGATACTGTGTAAATTGGGTACTTACTTTACTCTTGCTTTAAGAAAGAAGCTAAACTTTATTTTGTATGGTTTTCTTTCTATAAAACCAGCTCATAAAGTTAAAATATTGAATAAATATCCACGGTATCAAGTGTGCCAGATTTTAATCCCCAGGTATCCACACAAAAATACAAATATACAAATATAATCACTAAGTCATAGGGACAGTTTCATTTATTCTTCACTTTTCAGTAAGGAAACAGGCACTGAGGACTAGCCAGTGGCCTTGCCTTGGAATAAAAGGTCTGGCATAAAAAGTGTGGCATAAACTACCACAGCATGCAGAGTAGCTCTAACACGCCATCAAGTTATTCAAGTCATTCTGCTGCCTCTTTAGCTACTTCCAAATATTAGAAATTATGTGTGCCTTTAAAACCACCAAATGAGGCCATTGCTCAGCCTTAGATGAGGAGGGCAAAATGAGATGGTCTCCCTCCCCTGAGCCTTGTCTACAGGATGTATTGGATGCCCTGATGCAAGATTCATGTCTTTACATCCCTTCATTTCTTTTTGCTTAAAACTTTTATTGTGTTACCTTTTCATTCCAGCAAAGCATGCAGTTCCTATGCTGTTATTTTGATCTCTGCCTCCCAGTCAGCAGTTGATGAATAGCAATGCTTAGTCTCTGAAGAGGGTAAAAGAAACCTTTCTCACTTACTAAGAAGCGCTATTTTTTTCCCTTCTTTAACTGCCAGCCTACGTTGGCTTCGGTTTACTGTTTTGGCAGGCATTTATCATAAATCTTCATGGCTTCTTGTGGAGAGGTAGTAATTTATGATCTTGATTCTATTTTAGAGAACAGAGTTACTTCCTTCATGGCACCTTCACTATCTCCCTTAGTTACCACTACTCCAGCTACAGCCCCTTAACGGGAGCATGCCTCAAACACTTGGCTTTGTTTTTTCTAGAAATGACTCATTCTCTTCTTCTCTCCTGATGAAATGCCCTCAGTACTTAGACGTGTACATTAAATGGCAACCTATGCATATGAGAAGATACCTGAAAATCGAAAGAAAGCAAACTGTGTATGGATCATTTTACATCGCAATGTGATTCTATACTAGTAATATGTTAGGGTAGCATATCTAATATATTATGCTTATTTGTTTATACACGCATGTATTTCCAAGGGGAAATTTGATGACTTCACTTTGAAATAGTATTTACCCTGAAAGATATTTCCATAAACTAAGAACAGAAACACATGCATTCTAGTATATTAGTTTGAATGTAAATCAGACTCTTCTTTTGCTAGTCAAGTCTTAGAGATGAGACACGGTCTTGTCACAGAGAGACTAAAATGACATTGAGAACACACACACACACACACACACACACACACACACAGATTCCTCTCTCTATTTCTAGACTATAATGCCATGTGTTCTCATATTCTTTCTCTCCCTGCTCCTTCTCCTCCCTAATCCTCCCCGTCCCCATCCCTTTATCCTCCTCTCCTGCCCCATCCCAATCCCATCTCCCTCTTTCCTGCTTATCTGAATCTTAGTTCACGCTACCCATTTATTTGCTTACACATAATTCCCAGTGAATTGAGAATATGAATCCCAGTTCTGGTTTTCTAGCAAGAATCACTTAGTGAACCCTTTAAAAAAAATACATGTTCTAGTTGATATAAAACAATTATACTTATTTAAGTGAAATGCGTTAAATTCAGTGTGCAGGTTTTCAAAGTGTAATGCTCAGTTAAGGTTAATTTATAATTGTCACCTCAAATATTTTATCATTTCTTTGTCGTGACACTATTCAAAGTTCTTTCAACTTGTTGCTTCGATACAAACTACTGGTTAGATTATAAGTTTAATGCAAATAAACACAAAGAAAATAACTTGCTGTTTTGTAGTTTAAATTATTTTCTCCTGAATTTTATGTTGACCTTCAGTCTATCTCAGGGTCATTCAGCTCTGATTTGTATGTATTGACTCTAAGCAAACAGCAGGAACTCTCTCACACCCTCTTTTGCTCTCTCTCACATCTCTCTCTCTCACTCTCTCTCTCTCTCTCTGTGGGTACACATAGGAAAAGGTTTTAAGGCTAACCCTGTTCGATCGTTTTTCATCAGTTGCTCTAGAGAGAGCTTTTAGATATTGTTATAACATCATGTTATGTCTATTAATGACTAGTCCTCTGAAGGAACATTGGTCTTTAGTTTTATCAGAAACAGTACAATAAATAAAAGAGTGTCGCTAAGTAAAGATAATAGGAACATTGACGCTTTCATACTATTGTAGGAACAAAATTAGTGAGAGAATTAGAAAATCTTAGAACAATACATCACACACACACTACACACACACACACATACACATACACACACACACACAACGCCGATGTTTGCTTGGAAGTTAAGAACTCTTACATCAGAGTTTCCTCTATCTATCCTGTTATGTTGTAATTTTAAAAGTCCACCTCAGTTGTTATTTCCTATGTGAATCCTCAACTGGTCATTCAAGGCTCATACTCCTGAAATCTGATTGGTTTAATTTTATTATTAGATGCCTTAATTGAATGATGTTTAATATTTGCATTTTAGATGGCATATATCTAATTGGAATCTTGTCTATTACTGCCATTCATGGATATTATTTTTAGATGCCTATGTTGCTTATTCCCCCACCCAAATTGTTAATTTCTCAAAAAAATAACTAAGAAATAGAGCTTTAAAAGTATCTATCCTTGTAAGTTATGCTTGTGGTCAATGTGTATATGATCTATTTTAAGAATTTGTAGATAAACAAATTTCAAAGGACTTTTTCAAGTAGAACAAAACAAGGATATATGGAAAACCATTTTAATAGAGTTTCGGACTCAAATTTGCTGAAGGCAGATGTTTTTGTACAGTGAGGGACTCTTGAGGCAGGGTCTCATACAGCCCAGCCCTGGAGCTTTGAACCCCTGATTGCCCTGCCAAGTGCTGGGATTGCAGGTATGCACCAGTATGCCCCCGATTCGGTCATGTTTATTTTTTTAAGAATTATGTATCCATAAATTACTCTTGTCTCTTTCAGAACTGAGATTTGATTCATTTCTTCAATACATTAACTTGAGATTTCTGTTCTAAAATGATTGTTTACTTCTCCAGAACTTTTTGTGTGCATGTGCACGGCAAACTACAAGTGCATTCACTACTCGCGAACATTTCAGTTTTGTAGTGGCATTCAATTGTAACATTCCCTTTTTTGGACTGAGCAAATGGGCATTAATATTTTGCTAGTATGTTCAGTAGATTTCAAATAAGAGATTAATGGGTTAAGAAATCCAGATAACTGTTCACTATTGACATCTTCTATACTAAAACATATCTGTTTTGTTTTGCTGGTGTTTTTTGTTTTGTTTTGTTTTGTTTGTTTTTTTTTTTGGGGGGGGGTCAGTGATTTCCAGTTTGCCATACTTTGTTTTTAGTGTCTGTGTTTCCAAAGCCTCCCCATCAATAAGAATCCCTTTGACTACTGAGCATATTGCTTTCTGTGTCTTTTTGTGAGAGACTGAGTCAGTTGCTCAGGAGTAGACACCATAATTTTAATAAGAACTTCTATTTCTGAACATACCTCCTAGTCTGACATAATTTCAGATTGTTGCAGTGTTACCCTAGGCAATGTTTCACATCCAGGAACGCTGGAGAAGCATCTGGGTGTACCAGTTATCCCCCTGCATTCTTTCTTCACTCCTGGTTGCAGACACTAGTGAGCATCTTCTGACAGTCCCTGGTTTTATGAAGAACATCACTTGCAAGTTGTATTTAAAGGCAGGGAAGCAATTAGAGTTTATTAAGCTTCCTTTATTGGCAAAGAAAATGACTCACCTAAGAGTATTGTTAGATGGTCAATTATCTTCAAGGCTTATATTTCTAATTAAAACAATTTATTGTCCTTAATCAAATGTGTAGGGATCTGACAGATTTGAATTTGGGGACTGCGTTGAAAACCACTCATCTATGAATTCTTTTTGCTGTTGTAGTCTCAGTCTTTTCAAAGTGTCCTTCTCTGAAGTAATTTCAAATTGAGTTTCTAGGAAAGGGACTAGCTTTGAACTGCTGCAGTATGTTCAGGTAAATTGCGCTGCTCAGATCTCTTTCATTAAATATCTACCTTTGGTCTTTCCCTCCATTTTTGATGATTTCTTTTGCTTTAGCCTGCAGTCCACAATAGTTGAGGTATTTGAGAGACTATAACACATTTGAGCCACAGAATACAGAGTCTGTGAAGGACAGAATGCTCACAGTAGGAAGCCACCTTCAGGAGAAATAAATGTATCATCGAATATTTAAATTGCTTCCTTTTTTTTCATGGTGCTGTTCTGTTTGTAAATCTAAGGTATGCTTTCGTTATTTCCGGGTGGAATTCCCTCTGGTTTGAGATTTTTACTACTGTCTCCTATTTTGAATAAGTTTGACCAAATGTGATTCCTGGTGTTGTTGCTGGTTCTCTCTCTCTCTCTCTCTCTCTCTCTCTCTCTCTCTCTTCCATCTGTGTATGTGTGTGTGTGTAATGTTATGGGATTATGGGAATACCACTTTTGAAATAAATAAGAGTCTTTGACAATGCTCCACTCCACTTGATTTAGATTTCATATTTGGTCTCCAACTGTTATCCCATAGCTGGCAGTAGATACAGCCTTGCAGTTTTCAAAGGAAGAGTTATTACAGTAGAGCTATGATTAATAAGCAGTTTTACACTTTATAAGCAACACTTCTACCTTCAGTTTTGAAAATAGTTTGCTCATTTAATATAAGCTTCTTGTTTTGTGGTGAATTTGTACAGATCTTTCCTCATTTAAAGTACTTCTTTCCCCTGCCGGTTGTGGCTCGCCCAATGGAGTAAGTTTAATGTCTTAGACTCAAAAAAAAAAGAAAGAAATGCTACAATAAATTGTCTTTGTGTTTCAAATTTTAACACCTTTTTTATATAAAACGTTCAAAACTCTTTCAAAATATTTACAGGGTTCCGGTTAGCTTGTTAGAGTGTACTCCAGGCAGTGTTTCACATTGTATTTATTATTTAGAATTTATGATCACTTAAAGATTCAGATGTAACACCAATGTTGGAACAGTGAATCCTCAGAACACATGTGGAATCAGTTTTGCATTTTGAAAATCCAAACAGAATTCTGTATTCATCAGGAGTTGATTTTAAAAATGACACGGAAATAAAATGAAGAAAATGGCATTATGTTTTCATAAATGAGTAGAATCAGACCACGTGTATCTACTGTAAAATTTGAAGTTAGAAAGAGCAGTTTGAAATGAACAAATAGAATCCCAATAGCTTTCAATGTCCACACTAGATAATTTTAATTTTAACACTTTTTTATATAAAATGTTCAAAACTCTTTCAAAATATTTACAGGGTTCCAGTTAAATATATCTATATCTATATCTATATCTATATCTATCTATATATATATATATATCACTTAGGTTGCAGATGATGTAGATAGCTCCTTTTCCTCATTCTTCTTACCACTTTGAAAATAATTCTGTTTCTTAGCATCTTGTTGTATATTTTCATTGAAATTTTGTGCATTGCATGTAACAGAACTTAAGAGAAGGAACTACCATAACTTGTAAAAAATTCATCTATACATTCTTCAGCTCATAACTTTTAATGCAATATTATTAATTTCTTGAGAAGTTTCTAGATTCATGAAATACATTTTGATCATATTTACCTCCCACTCCTCTTTCTAACGCCTTCCATATGCACTCCATATTTCAGTTCTACTCAAGTTCCTGCCTTTAAAGAATAAATAAGCGATTGAGTCCAGTTTGTGTTATATAAATGGATGTGAGGTCATCCAGTGGTACATGGTTGATCTACCAGAGGCCATATCCTTAAAGAAAACTGATTCTCCACAGCCTGACCCCTGAGCGGTCATCAGCTATCAGTAAATAGCTCCTCAGATACCCCTCCTTCCTCCATGCTGCAAAGATAACTGATTTGCTTTTATGTGATCATTGTGCAGGCAAGCACAGCTTTTGAGGTGATGTGTGCTTCCGTTCTGTTATGTTCTTCAGACACTGCTTTGCTCAGGCCCTCTGGCTCTTAGACTCTTCCTTTTGTCTTCCTCAATGTTCTATGAACCGTATGCGAGGGTGGGGGAAATGCATAGCCTATCCATAACTGAGCATTCCACAGACACTTATTCTATAAAAGCACTAATATTTGAAGCTGATAAAATTGTGAGATAAAATATATTTATATCATTTAAGTTTTTCTTCTCTTTATATAATTTCATATGAAGGATTTGTGATGCCATTTGGATAGCATTCTCCTGATGATCAACAATCCTTACACAAATGAAAGAGAAAGCACATAAAACATAAAAAAGAAAAGAAAAGAGAAAATTGGTAGCTCTATCACACAATTATGGAAAAAAGTGAACCTCAGGGTTAACTCATGACCACAATGTAGGAAGATTTTTTTTTACCCTTTAAAACAGTATAGAACAGCCTCATTTTTTTCTGCTGCATGCAAGAATTTCACTGGGGAGAAAACCAAGCCTATGCCAGTCACCCAGTCCTAGGACCTCGGCCAGCTTTCTGTAGTCGATTCTTATTAGGAATGTCAAGGTTACTTTTCTTTCACTCATCATCACTAAGTCAGCAACTCACAGACATCAAGAACAGTAATGGAGCAGGAATTGATGGCAAAACGTTGCTTATGGAGGTGTATTTCCAGCATTTAAAGGTCTCTAGAAGAGCAGAAATAGACGAGTCACAGGAATTTAGTGGTATTTTTCCAACTCAAAGAATTATAGACTGCCCCAAATTCACTAATTTTTCTCCTCCCTAGTTAAAGAATCAGTGGAAGACAGAAGGAAATTCACCTTTATCCCATACAACATACTACAGAAATTTCTAACCATTGCTGAAATTGGACTAGATGCTTTGCAGATCAACTTTACAAAAAAGTGATATATTTTCATTCCAAGAAAACAAAAGTTTGCAAAAATTATTTCATGTATCCCTTCTGATAGAATATTTAGTTGCTTATTTTATATATTTGGGGTATGTGTCCCTTGTAAAATACAACTATCCTCTCAATTTGTCTTTTACTCCTTATAATATTTAGGATCTTCTTTATTGGCAAATGTCAAGTGTGAGGTCGAATGCTGCTACCACAAAACTCAGCACTACACATTTAACCTCTAGAACTTAATTTTTAGCATGAATAGTATTTTGTACCTTCAATCAAGTCTCCCTATTTCTCCCTCCCTGTCCTCCCCTAGCCATGGCAACCACCATTCAATCATTTGTTCTCTGACTACAAAATACCAAAACAAAATTAATTGAAGAAATACCAGAATCAGTAAAACACCAATAAAGAAATGGGAATGATCTTTAATTTTGGTCTTGGCAATAAAGAAATGGGAATGATCTTTAACTTTGGGCTTGGGAAAACTCTTATTAAGTTTTTGCATATGACAGAAGAGGCTCAGCCTACAGGAGCAGCAGTGAACAAGAAGGTCCATGCCAAGCTGATGACACGTGCAGCAAAAAATTAAATCGATATAGAGAAAATGGCTCCAATGTAGGGACAAAAAAAAAAGGATTTTCTAATCTGATAAGGCAGTACTATACAAAATAAACAGGAACACATGAAACACAATGGAAAACAGAGCAAAAAATGCCATAGAAAACCTAATTTATAAAGTGGGCAAAATAACTAATAGATATCTTCCTCTGAAGATACAGGAATAGCTGGCAGGTATATGAAAACAAAATTTCTGAACATATTATTAAACCAGGTTATCATAATAGGAAAATGGACGTGGATAGGAATTTAATGGAAAAGATCTTAAAACATTTTTAATTAGTTACATAGAAATGAGCAGATCTTCTTTATGACATAGGAACCAATGTGCTTGTGGAAATAATTTGGTATAGTAATATGGTTGATTTCAGAAAGTATGTACTAAATTCATCATTTCAAAAACAAAAAGCAAAAGCAAGATATGGCCTCAGAAATAGTGAACCTATTTCTCAGAAAGGAAATCATAACAAAATATTAAAATTGCATTTTAAAAACATCGACTGACTGAAAAAACTAAATGTTTAAATGGAAACACAATAATTTTTAATTGAGTTTATATGTATTTCATACAGAATATCTCAGTCAATCTTAATCGTCTTTATACCTCTTCCCCACCAGCCAAAGAATGGAGATTAGGAATCTGCAGAGTGTGGATCCCTGGACAGGACTCGTGGATCCCTGGACAGGACTCCTATATTAAGTTTTACTCACCCAGGGCTCTATAGCCATTGTGGAAAAGAGGGCAGAAAGATTGTAAGAGCCAGTGAGGAAAGATGTGACCGTATGGAAACAGAATCCTACAGGCTCCTGGGACCCTGTACATATGAACCTACAGCAATGGTTTCGACATCATCAAGACCCGTGCAAACCAAGCTGACAAAAACCCAGCACAGAACTGGATAAATGTGTAGCAGACCTCAATCTTTGCTGAAGAGGTATTGGCAACTGATTACTGTTCCTAAAGCGAGGAACATGATGATTTTATTAGGTAGAAAAAAAATTAAATGAAAATTTTAACTCCAGAATTTGAAGCAATGAAAAGAGGAATTAACAGTACAGTTAGAATACAGTTAGCTGTTCCCTCTGAATGTCTTCTTTTTATAAAGTATATCATCTCTTCTTAATAGTTTTCATAATTTGTGGTATCACTCCCAAATCACTTATCATACGCATCTTTTCTTGTGATTGCTTTTCTTCTTATGTTACTTATCAATTGTGATATCCATTATGAAAGACAGTGTGATGGCATTAGTGTAGTTCTCACCATGTTGATGAAACATTGGTAGAAAGCATGCTTTCTAAAACATAATGATTGCATATGTGATTTCTTTTGAGTGAAAACGTTAACAGGTAATAACTACATGACACCTTTTCAGTCCAGATTGGTAACATATATATTTCAGTATTTACAACCAAGATGTCAGTCTAATACTCCTACATAATCCAGACCCTTTGACTATACCTATCTCTATTAGTTTGGCTTTGCTCTCGGGATATTTGATTGCTGATATCTCCAATATTCTAGTCAGCCATTTCTTACATGAGAACTGATTAGGTTCTAAATATCTTCATATATTATTAACTAATATAGAATTACCTAACTTACACTGCTGAAATATTTCCATCCAGAATATACAGGCAACATTGTAAGATATATTCTATGTATTTGTTTCATTATTTTTTGTACATTAGTGTTTTGTCTCCATGCATGTGAGTATATCATATCATGCTTACCCGTCGAGGTCAGAAGAGGGCATTGAATCCTCTGGAACAGGAGTCATGGATAGTTATTTGTCACAAATGTGGATGCTGGAAACTCAACCTGGGTCCTCTTGAAAACCAGCCGTACTCAGCTGCTGAGCCTTTACTCTAGCCCCTTAAAGTAGTGTTTTTTGAAGTGTATTTATGAAGACTTACTAGTGACTTTAACTAGAACATGCTCACAAATTCAAAGTCACACTATATTTTTGTTGCTCCTTTATCTGCGACGTTAGAGTGAAGATGTTCCTGTAATCTCCCACTTCATAATTCTTCAAAGAAGTTGGAGAGTTTGATCAGTGGATGCCCGGTGACATTTCAGCTAGCAGGGAGTAAGAAGTTCTGATGAACCACTATGCAACAGAATGACTGTAGATAATGATGATTATTCTTCAGAATGTTTGCCGAAAGGAGTTAGATTGCTTTCATCAAAAAAGAAATAATAGCTGCTTTTGGAGACAGGTGTGTGTTCTGTAACTGTGATTTAAGGTCTGGAGAGATACCTCAGCAGTTAAGAGCTTGTACTGCTTTTGAACAACATATGTTTGGTTCCCAGCATCCTTGTTACATGGCTCACAACTACCAATCACACCAGCTCCCAGGGTTCTGACACCCACTTAGGGACTGCTCATGCACCAGCTCTCACATATACATACACACACACAGACACACATGCAAACACATACTTAAAAATAAGTCTAAAAATATAAACAAATGTCAAAAATCACATTGTTTCCATGAATGTGTTAAAATGTGTGAATAAGTGAGATGGATTTTAAATTCCAAAAGCAAGCAGTAATAAAAATGTCAGAGAAATCTTTTTCATTTAATTATCTCTCACATAGGAACATTCCAACTAACCACCTGTGTTTTGACTCATCTCTCACCCTATGATCTCTGACTACCTCTTTAAAAACACATTTAATACTGCTTTCTTGCTCATACTGGCTCAATTGTATACTTTAGTATGTGTTATAATTCATTCTTAAGAGCTTCCCACTACCATTGAATATTCTTAGATGCTTCATTTGTTAAAATTTCAAAGGTCATTAAAATTAAAGACTTCTCCTGACTCCCCCACAACTTTCTCCCACTTACGACATTTGAAACAAACTCATTCAAACAGTGTTACAATATATTTTGTTCAAAAACATCCAGTGTCACTCGGTTCCTAATATTGAAACTTTTAAAATTGAAACTTTTAAAAAACTGTTCTTTCATAATTACTAAAAATAAAGCAGAAGCCATTATGTTTCTTTGGCTCATATTCCAGTTCTAAACTACATCATCTTTCTTTACTAGATCACATTATTTAATAATATAAGCACTTTAAGCTTAGTTTCATGCATCCTCTGTAACTCACTTCTATGCATATCTAAGAGCTAAAAGATATTCATAACCACTTCATATTCATGCTGGTTCTCTATTTCGTACTGTAGAAATGATACAGTTTGCCTTAGCATTCTCATCTTTGCGGGTTAGAACCTTTATAATTGGGTGTTTATATCTTAAAGTCATTGCTGTAATATCGTTTCCATTTTCTGAGGTCATTGTGCAAAGCTGAATGAAGTGATATGTGTCATGTTTGCTTTTTCACTCCTGGCATTACATTCCCTTCTTTGCTGTTGGTGGTCATGCTCATTTGTTAGTATAGTCTCCTCCCAGTTGCTCATCTCTGGGAGACATTGACGCAAATGAGTCTTCATAGTTTTTCTCTTTGAAAGTTACCTTTGTTTTGAAAAACATGCAGCTATCTCACTCAGAAGAGCAAATTCCAGATCTGAAGATACTGAAGGTGCCTATTTTTGTCTCTTAGCTTCTGGCATCCATTTGGAGTATTTTCAAGTCTTCTAACTTCAGGTATTATATTAGGGAATGTATTAGGTGATGGTTTATTCTAAATTGGAATCATTTCTAGACACTGCTGCTACTAAACCATGAGAAATGATTCTAAGCTTGGAAAAATCAAGTACAGGCATAAGAGCTTCTTCTTACTGAAAGTAAGACCGCATAGTATTAGAAACAAGACAATGGGAGAAGATAATTTTAATTTTTCTTTGAAGGACAGTAAGCATCATGGAATTATCTTGTGGATAGTTTGGCCACATGTTTGTATATTTAAAATAAGAAGGAAATACTGAGATTATAAATAGACTAGCCATTCCTCTTCTGACAAAATGAATATAAAGCTTCATGAGTAAACAACACTGCCCCTTTTTACCCTGGTTCTCTCCTTTATTGTAAGTAAATATCGATGCAGTTTGGAAGTAAGAGACAATCTCACAAGAATACCATTTGCTCTGTGAGACATCAAAAATCACAGAGCATACCACCTGAAACATTGTCCCATTGCCCTGGTGATAGAGAGGCTTCAGTCAATCTCATGGATCAGCAATCTGAGGAATGAAGTGACTGCATTTATTAAGACAAACCTCCCTGTTAGGGCCCATTTCACAATTCTAGTAGCAGAGGGAGTACATTGCCTATAGTTTGACAAATCAAAGATTTCAAAGTACTGAATGCTCTAATTTAAGCATGACATTTAGCATCTGTTACCTCATCTTTTTTAAATGTACATCTATGTGACTTGATTTTCCATGAAATTAACACTGGAAGGAACAGCAATAGACCTTATGTCTCCGTCTAGGAACATCGGTACACGAAACTGTCTACATCAGATCTTTGCAAGTCACCCTCAGGTCAGATTATGTCAGAGAGTTCAAGACTTCCAAACTCTCTAGATCCTTCCATAAACTGGTTACAAATGAGACGATTAAACATAAATTATCCTAAAATTTCATTTTAGCTATATTTCTGTTATTAAAACAGCTACAGTCAGAATAATTACTATAAATTTTATTGAACTAATATTCTGAAAGTGTTTTCTCTTTTGGTTTGAAAATGTGATTTCAAACCTTGTGCTTTTCAACTTGACCTGCACATAAGAGGAAGATATTTATGGGTGTTCAGTTCGCAGAGAAGAGATATCTAAAAACAGTGAGAAATGAGTTAAACAAACCTAGAGACAATTCAGTATTTATTCCAAATTTCTATGTGAGGGAGATGACAATGAAGCTTGAAGCTATCTTTTGCTGATTCTGAAACCACTTCAATGTTTAGTATCCTTATAAGGACACAAACTTTACTTTTAAAGTAAAATTGAAGTCATGAATTGATTAAAGACTAGATTATACTTTGAAACTCTCCATCGTTCTTTCCTTATGAACTGTTTTATATTTAAAAATGATTAGTCAAAGCAAAGGAAGTGTAGGAATATAACAGTGCTGAAAAAACTAAACACTAAAACCAGGTCTGACTGGAGTTAACTGTAGAAGAAAAAAGTAACCTTTACTTAAAGTTACTCTTTTCTTCCATTGCCATATATATATATATATATATACATATAGTATTAGAGCTGCTAATAAATTATATATTATTGAGAGTAGAACTATAAAAGTATTTTAATTCCATTACTCAAATTAGAATAGTCTGTTAAAACAAATAAACTCTTAAGTTGTTAGTAACTTATAAAAGAACTTTATTCTCATTAATATAATAGTTACAATATGTGAAATGTTGGTGGCATTCCACAATGTGATTGATCAGCTACAGTGTCTTGAATCTCAGTTCTTGAATCTCAGTTCTTGAATCTCAGAAATACATTGGTATTTCTTCCTTCCTAGGCAGAGAGAAAGTGGTGAAGAGGCACTGATTTTATAGCCATTCCGTCTGAGAACTGACACAGACCACTTCCATTATCACTCCATTAGAGAATGGACCATAGGATCCATCTGGATGCAATGGATCTGGCAAACTTGCTGCTAGCTGTACTGGAGTTTTCTAACAGTCTGTCTGATTTTGGAAGGAAAGTACAAGTTTGGTGGGCCTCTGGCCATTGCTCTTGCAATGTGACAGAAGCTTCTTGGACAAATTATAAAAGACATCTTTTAACAGCAACACTTTTAATATCTGAATGTCTTTGACATTCAGTAGGGAGACCAGGTAATTTATAAATCCTCAGTGTTTCGGAGTAGGAGATTGTATTATTATCTTTACTCTTATTCATTTACATTCTTTTTTCAATTCATACAGCAAAAGTTATGCATGATTTACAGTTTAGCTGATCTAGGCACTGGCTTTGTTTCATTACAATCTGGGATGTTTGTGAGCACATTACACACATCTATATCATCTGTGGTGGTGGGAGTGGGCGAAGGGACTGAGAAGCTCGTAACATGTTTGTACATATAATACATTTGATAGACTACTTATCACCGCTTAGTACTGCTTTATTCATCTTTAAATTATCCTATTGGATATGTTTGTTCTGTTGTCTTTTATTTTCTTTGCTTTAGTTTTGAAATGACTGAAAACCAATCTTCCTGAGTGCATTAATTGTATTTTCTCATGCTGATAGGTTGATGTCCATGTCAAAGATCCTTTACTTTAGGTTAACATTTACATAAACTTTCTACATCTCCCCAGAACTTTGCTATCGATATAGCTTTCTTTCAAAGACAAAGAAATTTAGGTAGACACATTCGCTGATCTTGATTGCTCAGGTACATATGATGGAAATAAACAGAGAGAACAAAAAACCCTAACAAACCTAATGGAAAATATATCTGTTCAGATCTGTTCATAATCACTTCATTCTTTCAACAGAACAACTAAAATTTGTGCCTTATCTTAAGATTATTCTATGTCTTGAATGAAGAACTCTAGGATTTCATCCAAGTCAAGAATCCTCCCTGAAGACCAGAGGATGAGCTTCAGCTACTGCTAAGGCTCATACCATGTGATGCTATGGCATCTACAGGTTCTAAGATTATCAAAGTGATCTTGAAGCAGATTTGGCATTACGGAGGGAGGCCTGGATGAGAATCATTTGAAGCAGGATGTGGCTGCCTTTCTGGAGTCCCTTTATGGAATTTCACACATTCCTCTCTCTTTCAGCAGACTCAGCTGAGTAAAGGAACATAAAAAGCTGAGAGCACCTTCTCTTCTACAAATAAAAATACCCCAGCTAAAAAATTTGAATTTGAATCCCTAAGGTTGTTTGAATAATTTTCTGTTCCATTAACTATTATTATGAATTACAATAGCAATCACTTGCAAAACTTATACTATTCAAAATTGTATGAAATCTGTATAATTTCCTCTAGCTTAATTTTATGCAATCCTTACCCATATTCAAGATTACAATTCTGTTGTTACAGAGGCCATGTGAAACTCCCTTGCTAATGTACCACATCGCAGTGTGTTCTTACAAATACGTTAATACATACTGACAGGTGAAATAAGAATCATTTAAATGAGACATATAGTGCACACCCTTAACCCTGGCAAAAGTGAGGCAGAGGCAGCAGATCACTGTGAGTTCAAGGCCAACCTGGTCTACATAGTGAGTTCCAGGCCAGTTGGGGCTACAGTGAGTCCGTGTCTCAAAAAACAAACAAACACAAAAGAAAAAAGAAAAAGAAAAAAAAGCCAACAAATCAAAACAACAAAAACATAGCATCCGAATGACAGTTGTCAGAAAAGAGATATTACTCGACATTGATACTTTTAAAATGTTATACGTAAAACTGCTCTAAAAATGCCCTTCAGCATCACTAGTGCTGTTCATGAGCGATGGATGCATCGTAGCAAGAGGCCACATTCTGTCTTCTCTGCAACGACCTGTCAAGTAGAAATGGGTGATATTCCTTTAAGCCTGACTTAACTGCCCTGACTTGGGTAAAGTTGATGAATGTGTTATGAACAACTTTACTACTACAAAATCTAGAGAAAAGCAGTAGCTCCATAAAGCTGTGTTTAAACAATCCACACTTCAATATTTGCGACTATGCTAAGAAGCTCCTATGTAAGCAGGATGGGAGTAATTTGCAAAAAGCAAAAAGGAAAGCCACTTATATTCAGAAGTCTGAAAAGAAAGATAGTAATTCAGAGCATAGTTACAGGAGGAGTGCATGCACTTGAGTACGAGAGCAAGTGTGCCCACGCGTGCCTGTGCAGCAGCCAGAACAGAACAAGGGGTGCCTTCCTTTAGCTTTCCCTACATATTGCCTTGAGACAGTTTCTCACTGAACTGAAAGCTGTCTGTCTGTGCTAGACTCGCAGAACAGTGAGTGTTAGAAATCTGTCTGGCTCCTCTTCTTAATGCTGGGCTAACAGGCATGAAAGGCCATATCTAGCATTTTGTGTGGTTGCTGTGGGGATTCAAACTCAGGTTCTCATGCTTTCAGAACAAGCACCCTTACATACTAGGACATCTCCCCAGTCCCAGAATATAGGTTTCACAGTTATCATTAATGAGGCCTGTATAAAGTAAAATAGCCTCATTCTGACACAGACAGAACACATTTCTAGAAATGGTACTGGGCTACTATGTAGAACCCCAGGTTAATGATTCTAAATGCTCAGCTACTTCCATGGTATGTGAGAAGCTGGAATCAAATAGTTAAAAGTGCTCTGAAAAAGTAGTAAGGTAGCTCCTCACTGATTATGATCTGGTTCTACCCACAAAACACTCTGATACTAAGTGTTTTCTTCACACCAATAACCTGTTTTCTAAGTCTTCAGAAACCTATTAGATTCGCTATAAGTTAATTCATTTCTGACACGAATTTCCTAGAGTTAGTATCACATCGCAAAAGTTCGGGCTCAGTCTCATAAACTTCAGTTAAGGAAGTTTCGGACTTCAATTACGAGTCCTAAGCCAAAAGGACTTCTGAAATCTAGCTATAAATTTTTAGGATTGCCACAAAAATCTCCTCAGATTCAATATTGTATAAAATTGCTTGAAGAACTCAGGAAAACACTTGCCATTAACTTATGCATTATGAAGACCATTCATCAATTAAAGGCAAACTCAATGAGGCAGAGACTGACTCAGTCTAGGATCTTCTGACTAAGAGTTAGTGTACTCTTTCTTCCTGGCCTGTGGATGAGATTTCAGACTAGAAAATATGTGAACTTCAACAAGCAGTTTCTGTGGAGGTTGATTCCTGTAGGCATGGCTGATAATTAACTCAGTCTCCAGCTTCTTTCCCACTGAGATTGAGGGGGTAGAGTTGAAAGAAAATGCTAAACTTAGCAAGGCTGCACCTCTGGAAACCAGAAGCTATTGAAGGTCTTACCAAGAATAATCTCATTAGAACAACAGAGGCACCCAAACGTCTGCACATTTCAGAGACTTCAGATGCTCCTTTGAGGAACCAAAGATGTCAACACTTGAGATATAATTTAGAAGGTGACTGTCAAGAGAACAAGAAAATAGCCAAATATGCGATGATTTTAGAGAAACCAATAGCTTTAACACATTGTTTTCTTGCCTGCACATTTTAGAGACTATATAATTTTTTAAATTTTTATCTGTCTTTATTTTATGTGTATGAGTGTTATGTCTCCATGTACATAAGTACACCTGTGTCATGCAGTGCCCATGAAGGAGAGAAGAGGGCATCAGATTCCCTGACTAGAGTTATGGATATTTGTTAGCTGCCATGTGCGTGCTGAGATTTGAACCTGAGTCTTCTGCAAGAATAGCCAGTGCACTTAATCACTGGGCCCCAGAGACTAAAGAATTTGACTAGAGCTGCTGCTAGTCTGATTACAAAAGGAATGCTTTGGGAATGAATTCATTTATATCAATGATTAGCCAAAGCTCCACAATGCCAGTCACCATAATGGATCCCAGAGGAGGGAACTACCTGGGAAAGGAAACATGGCAGGATTGTTGTCTAGCTGCAGGCGACATGACTGTGGTGCAGACGGTTGTATGCCCTGGTAAAATGCTGAGAGTTGAGATTAGCAATGAGGATCTACAGAAACTGCACTATCACATCTCAAAAACTGTGGAGAACTTTCCATGCTCCACATGAGCATCTCTCAGGTAAAGCAGAGATGTCAAGCAAGTTACGTACAAGGGGACCCTGAGTCAAATGGCATCCATAGCAACCAACTAAATTTCATTCCCTCCCTTCCCTTGGTCTCTTCTTTCTAAGCTCAGACTCCCTAAATGGATGTAGAACTGTGGCCGGGTGACAGACTGAGGCAGCAGGACGGAAAAACGAGCCTGACCTTTTCTTTATCCTTAGAGTGATGCTTCCAACCCACCAGTGCTAAACTAGAATATAGGAAGGAGAAAACACTAAATTCTGTTAAATTTGGTATTCCCTGGACTAGATATGTTTAGTATTAAAGTGGTAATACTTAGTATGTGAGAGCAACATCAAAATATTTTGTTATCTGGAAATAATGGGAAAATATTTCTACTAGAGGTTAGGGAAGAATGAATCTATAGGTCAGGCTTAAGAAAAGTGTGGGAAAGAATAAATTGCTTTCTGATTACAAGCTATTGTATTTGGCCTATTCAATGTAATGAAATTGCAAAGAACTCATGCAGTGTGTGAACAGAATACTGGTTTGCAACTAGTCTACAACAGAGGTGGGTTAAATTAAGTGAGATATCAACATGACTGCTTTAAATTTGACTTTGGAAAGTGACTGCCCTCCAATCTGTCTCTCTCACTATTTTTAATTTCACTTCATATGTGTGTGTGTGTGTGTGTGTGTTTGTGTGTGCTTAAGCTTTCTTATTTAACTCCATCCTGAGACCAAGCTAAGGAGATGCAAAAGAAGACAGGATGACCTCAGTAACAAGTGGGGCAAATCTATGCTTATAAATATCCCTTCAGACTTTCAAGCTTTTGTGAAAATGTATTAATGCTTTTCCCTGTCCTCCACCCCATTCCTGCAACACTGCCTACCTTTCTGTTTACAAAGCAATATATTTTAAAAGAAACCAAAACCTGTTTCATTCTTTTCCTTTTTTAAACCTCTACTTCTCTCACAGTGAGTCACAGCTCACAAGGAGAGAAAGCAATAATTCATCTGCTTTAACTCTCATCTTCTAATTGTTCTGGCCACAGTGGATCTAGAGTAAGGTTTGGATCATAAGAATCATTTTACTAATGGAGTCATTTTACTAGTAGGCACTGACTACCTCATTGCCCACTCATTTCCTCTATAATAGGCTCATAAATAATTCCCAAGATGTTTTTTGTTTGTTTGTTTTATTACATCAAACCAAGTCTTCATGCACAACAATTTCACATCCAGTTTGTGGAAAACTATTTGTCTTAACACATATGCTGGTAATTAAATAATGTATGTAAAATTATGGACGATTGCTTGTATTACTGTTGCTGCCTAATATTTTAGAGAATTGCATTTACTTCCCCTTCTGTAAATTCATAGAAATGAGCTCTAAAAGTGGTCATTTGGATAAAAGTAACAGATGTGTGATTTTGCAGGTTACGGATACAAGGCTTTGCACTTATCATATGAACAAAGTACAGATCCAGACTGCTTTTAGTGTCCCTAAAGAATTTTGGAAATAAATTCTATTTTGAACCATTGTGTTTCTGTGAGCTGTCAGACCTTAGGTAATGTGCATCAAGAAATTCAATTCCATTTCTAACTCTTCGCCCTGCCTTTCCCATTTATGCTTACTGTTGTCTTGGGCCATTTCCACAGAAACTCCAGGGCAGCCGGTGAAGCTTATGTACCTTGATGTTGCGGTCTTTGCCCTTGACTTTGGTGGACATCCAAAGTTGTCTTCATTTTATTATTTTCTCTTTTTCTTATGGTTATTTATTAGTGGCTATTCCTGCTTTATAGTGTTTTATGCTCAAGATAGATGAGGGAAATGGATAAAAATGGAAATTATCAAATTAGTTGCACTTGTATCTTTCTAATTTTTTCATGGAGCTTTTCTGTATCATCCAATACTTAAATAGGAAGTCAGTGGACTTGAACTCAGTGATAAAACAAATTCCCACATCACGTTTTAAAGATCACCGCAGAATTCTTGGTAGGATTTCGAACTTCATGAGTTGCGTTTATTATTCCTTCATTTGATTCTCAAAAATTTGAGTGTGTGTGTAAATTTGAATCCTACTTCCTGTTGATGGAAGTCAGACATTTGGAAACTGGTTCTCTCTTTCCACTCTGGGTTCTGGTGATTGACTGCAAATCTTCAGGTGTACGCATCAAGCCCTTTTACTTCCTTGCCTGATGAGCCACCTGAACAGTTTTCTGCTATTCCTTTGAATTTTAAAGGATGTATGTGTAGGAGACATTTGCTTTCAGAGCACGTGGGTAAGTGGTTATTCCTTGAACTATGTGAAAGTCCAGCGAAGGGATGGATTTGAGGAAAGGTGGATCCTCCCGGACCTTGCTGCCCCTTCAGCACTTTATTCTTTACTTTCTTCTTTCTTTTTCATCCTTCTAATGTGTCATTGTGCAAATTGAAATTCTTCTGGCTATTTAGGCATTTGAAATAGGAAAATCAGGCCTTTTAATTCAACTAATTTTTGGCACATAATAATTTCAGTACAGTTTCTATCTCCAATGAGCAAACTGATGTTCAGACAGTTGTCCCCTCAGTTAGTGTAGGTCCCTCTAGTGCTAATGCCAAGGCTGTGAGGCCAAGGGTCACTTGTTTCAAGACCTACCATCACCAAATGTCTTTTCCTTTTTCTCTAAATATCTGTTAACAAATAAGGCTGTTACACAAGATAAATCTGTCAAAACCCAGCTGTCTCCTATGTGAGGTGTAAGCTAAATGGGTTAACCTTCAGCAGGCCCTTAGGTAGTGAGACTATCCTCTTAGACAACAATCTCTTATTCAATCATGTATCTTGTATGAGAGAGTATCTCATAGAAAAAGAGAAAAAGAAAATACCCCCTTCATTGACATTCCAATCTAAGAATTATGTATTATAATTGAGCAAAAAGGGCAACAGCAAACCTAGGCAGGAAATAAAATTAAGACCATACTGGAGTGTCCTCAGGAATTCCTATGCAGAAGGCCTTGGACCCTTTATCATGTGGTACCATACAACCCAACAGTCACCTGAAACAGCTCCATCAACTGGAGATTTGATAATCTCCAGCCAGGTAAGAGGTGTCTTCTTTTTCTGGAAGTAAAAGAATATAGTTCATTGCATCTTAGTTTTGATTATGGATAGTCATCATTAAAATAGTACTGGATAGAACTGATAGTCTCCATAGAAGTGTTAGATACTGAAGTAAATTTAGGTGGTCTAGAGTTGAGAATAAACTTGAACAATTAGTAAAAATATTCGTATTTTCTTATAAAAGTAAAATGTAGCCTAGACATAATTCGCTGAGTTAAATATGCAATAGAGAATTTCAGAACAAAGGATTTATATAGCAGAGTACCTACAAGCACAAAAATACACACACACATGAAAATGTTTTAATTTCTTGAGACAATTATCACAATTACCATTTTCTCCTGTCTTGATTTAGAAAATGCTTTGGGTGTACAGACATGATGTGTGCAGAGATGTAGAGAATCTGGATGTTAGGACACAGATTGTTAGGACAGTCTGGTCACTCCCAACCTGAATACCTTTAAACTTTGATTTTTCACATGCGGAAATGAGATATGTGATAATTAATACCAACAAGACAGAATCATTGTGAGGATAAGTGCGTTGTGACACAGATCTTTTCTTCACGGCTGGCACACTCTCTAACCATACTTACTGCTCACACTATTCCCCACACCTACCTGCACCAGCTATCTCTATGCAGGTCATGGACCTCATGGCAAGTTCTCAGCTTCCTGCTTCTTGTGCATTCTGATAACTGCCTGCCACACTCCTTCAGGTCTATTCTTAGATCGCTAGAGAGGTCTTTTTTGGCTAGTCTACCCAAAGGTGACCTCATTATCCACCTACTCTGCTGGGTTTTACCACTAGTTCACTATTTACTGGAATTATCATTCTTTCTCTGTTTAAAGGTGTCTGACTATCTAAATTACATAATTAGAAAGTAGCCTCCATAAAGGTTGGGGAAATGACTCAGTTGAGAGTCCTTGTCCTGCGAACACGAAGTCCTGAGTTTTAATATCCAGAACGTATGTAAAAATTCCAGGCATGGTAGAACATCCTTTTAATGTCAGCTCTGGGGAGGCAAAGACAGATGGGTCCCTGGGGCTTGCATCCCAGTCAGCACAGCCTGTTTGTTGAATCCCAGGCCAGTAAGAGATGCTATATCAAAAGACAATGTGGATGGCTCCCGAGAAACAACACTCAACCAAGGTTGATAGCTAGACTCCTTGAGCTTGCACACCGCACACACACATACACACACACACACACACACACACTCACTCACTCAGTCACTAACTCACACAGGACTGAACTACCAAAAAGGAAATTTCTACAAGGACAGGAATGTTTGCTGTTTATTCATATGTCTTTAGCCCCTGAACAGTGCCTGGTATCAATAAACAATACCCTTGAATACAGGAATAAGGAAGTAAATATTTACAAAATCCTGAGCAGATTTCCTTGACAAAGCAATGACTCCAATTGTGCTTCTCACATTGTTATCACTTTATTATTATGAATTGGTGTGATGAGTAGTGTGATTATTACTTAATAGTTTCTACACTATGCACCTGCCTATCCTTTCACCTGCATTCCACTGGGGTGTTTTGTGGTGGTGATTGTTGTTTTTTCTCAGTAGAAGTTTGAATCAATATGTTGGACTGGGTTACCTTTTGTTTGAGGTTCACCAGAGAAATTTTTTGTTCTCTTAAAGAGAATGAGCGCCTCTGGCAGTGATTTTATCCAAAGGTGTACTTGTGACAGCTGTTTTGAATTCTTGCTTTATGGTTCTCATTAAGAAGATGCATTCAAACTTAAAAAAATCTGTGAACGTTTGGTATAGTACAGACAACGGTATAGCGTATCCAGCAGTTGAGTATTTTGCTGCGCTGTTCTTTGTCATTTGTTGTGCTACTCTGTTGTCTGTTCCATCATTGACCTGATGTTTGAAAGTAATTATGCATTTTATGGGGAATGCAAGTCTGTACATTTCAACAATGTAACTCTCATTATGATAAAATTCTTAAACTATGTCAATGAAATATATAATTTTGTACTTAGTTTTGTAGTTAAAATTAGATTTTCCTTGAATTTTTTATTGTTTATGGATTTTGTTTTATTTCATTTTTCTTCCATCACATAATGTCACCTGACTCAGAAATTAAATATATTGTCAGTTTCAAATGAGTCTATTCAGGAATAATTTATAAATTATTTTTGTGTAAATTTCTTACTGAATTTTGTGTATTTCATACAGAACTTCTTAATTATCTTTAAGCCTGCTTCCTCACTGACATCCTTCCATAGCCCCCTGTAGTCCCTCAGTGCGACTTCATCCACTGAGGTCTGGCCAGCCTAACTAGAGTCTTCCCCTTTAAGAAGATCAGCTCTTCCTCACACAGAAGTAATCAGCTGCCAATAGTTCTTTGGCAAATATTGGGGACTACTGTTCATTTTCAAACTTCTATGCTTGGTTTTAGTCTGCTTGAGTTTTCATGGGTCTTATGCATGTTTACAGCATTGATGTATGTTTTTATGAGCAAAGTCCCGGGAGCCTGTAGGATTCTATTTCCATACAGTCATACACCTCCTCCCTGGCACTTCCAATCTTTCTGCTCCCTCTTCCACAATGGTCCCTGAATCCTGAGTGGGTGGTTTGATAAAGGAGTCCTGTCCGAGGACCCATGCTCTGCGGACTCTTACTCTTTATGCTTTGACCAGTTGTATCCTTTATTATTCATGAACCTCTGTTGCATGTTGGAGCTTCCTTGAGTACAGTTGAGAGATGTATTACTGTTCTCGCTATCTTTTGTTCTACTATGTTCTGGGAGCCTTACCTGTAAAGGTTATATTGTAGATGTGTCACTAAGGCTTGGGGAATTCAGATAATCTCTGTGTATGAGCATGTATAGAACTCTGTGAAAATCTCTGCTGCAAAAGAAGCTTCTTTGATTAATGCTGACTGGTATTACTTGTCTGAAAAACATAAGGATGATATTTTGAACACTGTAAGAAATTATTTCTGTCTAGGGATGTGATAGCCTGGGGGAAATCACTAAGATCAATGACCTCTCCTGTCATATGTATCTGGCTCTGTTTACAGTATCACACATAAGTTTCCACCCATTGAGTGGGCTTTAAGTCCAGTTAGGCAGCTGTTGATTACCCCCAAGTTAAAAGTGCCACTACTAACCCAATATGATTTGCTGTGCCAGTCATTGTTGTGGTGATTAGGCCTTAAAGTTGGAGTTGGACCAATCAGTTGATATTCTCCCTTAGCAGTTTGCATAATGTTCTCCAGAAATATGAGAGCTAGCATTCAGGGCAAGTGGCTTCCAGGTCAGTTTTAGTTCTATACCTCAAAATCCTGTCTGAATATATGTCTTGTCCTCCACAATAGGGTCTTATCTTCAAGTTCTGGGAGGCAATCAAGGACTGTGATGATAGCTTATGTAATTTGGGGAGTCTCTTGGACTATGCTGGTCAACAACTCCAAGGGTGGTTTCTCCTGTCTGGCATTGTTTCTTGTTATGTAGCCTTCAGTTATGCATGTGGAGATATTATATGTATAATTTTCAGTAGGTTTTGAACTAATATGATTTCCTCTTTTTTTTTTTTAACTAGGTAGGCGTTTTTTTCACTTCACCCTGTTTCACTCTAAATGCCCTCCCCAGTTAAAGTGTCTCCATTTTCCCCATTTCTCCCTTAGTAATAACTGTCCCCTGTGGTCCTCCTTCCCTTGAGCTCTTTCATTGCCTTTACCCTCCTAGTTTCTTGAATAACCCTCTTTTCCCCTCCCATTTAAATACACCCATTTTATCTATTTCCCCTTTAGTAACACCTATCCTTTACTGCTCTCCTCTCTCATGTTCCTTCTTTCTTTTTACCTCCATGGTTTGTTTCCACAATCCTGGCTCCTGCAGTTATTATACTTACATGTAAGGATTTGGTGCTGGGATCCACAAATGAGGGCCAACACACTTGTTTTCTTTTCTGGATCTATGCTAATTTCACTTAGCAAAACAGTTTCTAGTTCCATCCGTTTACCTGCAAATTTCATGATATAATCTCTTCTGTACTGCTGAGAAGAACTCTGTTGCATAAATGCACCACATTTTATTATCTTCTCTTCAGTTAAGGGACACTTAGGTCCCTTCCATCTCTTAGCTTTTGTGAAAAGAGCAGCACCAAACATGAATGTACAAGTATCACTGCAATTGAATGAGTCCTTTGGGTATATGCCAAGGAGTGGTATAATGTTAGTTTATTTTTTAGTTTTGTAAGAGTTATCCACAGTGCTTCCCATTGGAGTTTCAATATCACCAGCACTGAACGAGCACCCCCCTTTCCCCACACCCTCTTCAGTATTTGATATCATTGTTCTTTTGATCTTAGTCAGTCTGACTGGAGTAAGATGAAATCTTAAAGATTTTAATTTGCATTTCCCTAATTTTTCGCCATGCTGATCACTATTTAAGATGATTTTCAGCCATCTTTATTTTTTTTTCTTTTGAGAACTCTCCATTCATATTCTTAACCCATGTTTTAATTGGGTCTTTAGCTTTCTGAGTTCTTCATATGTTCTGGATGTTAAACCTCTATCAGACATGTCACTGGTGAAGATTTTCTCCCACTCTGTGGGTTTTCTCTTCACTACCTTCGTTGTTTGTTTTTCTGCACAGAAGCTTTTTAGTTTAATGAGGTCGCACATATTGATTTTTGGCCTTAATTCCTGAGCAATGGATGTCCAATTCAGAAAGTCCTTTCCTACAGTTATGTCTCGTACAATACTGCTCATGTTTTCTTCTAACAGTTTCAGAGTATCAGGTTTCACATTGAGGCCTTTGATCCATTTGGAACTGACTTTTGTGCCCCATGAAAGTAAGGGTCTAGTTTCATCCTTGTACAGTTGGAACTCCAGTTTTGGTAGCACTATCTGTTGAAAATACTGTCTTTCCTCCACTGTGAATACTTTGGCATCAGATGGCTGAAATTTCATGTACTCATGTTTGGCTCTTCAACGATGTTCGATTGATCTATGTGTCAGTGCCATGCTGTTTTTATGACTGTCTCTGTAATGTTGCCTAAGATTCGATATAGTAATTTCCCACCCACCCAGTATTGTTCTTTGTGCTCAGGATTGTGGGTTCATGTGAATTTTAGGATTTTTTTCAATTTTCTATGAAGAATGACATGGGGATTTTGATTGAGATTGCAATGAATCTATATAGTGCTTTTGGTAGGATGGTCATTTTTCACGATATTAATTCTTCCAATCCATGAGCATGGGAGGTCCTTCCACCTTCTCGTATTGTCATCAATCTTTTTTTTTAAAAAAATTTTAAAAATTCGTTGTAGAGATCTTTAATGGTCTTGTTTATTCCAAGGTAGTTTTTTGTTGTTGTTGTTGTTTGGTTGGTTTTAGGCTCTTGTGAATGAAACAATTTCCACATACTGTTTCTCAGATTGCTTGATGTTAACATATAGAAAGGCTACTGACTGCTGTAAGTTAATTTTGTAACCTGAAACTTTACTGAAGTGTTGTTAATTTCTAGGAGTTTTCTGGTATGATTTTGGGGATCTCATATGTATAATATTAAATCATCTGCAAAAATGGATAATTTGCCCTCTTTACCAATGAATTTACTTCTCTTGTCTTATTGCTCTAGCAAGAGTTTCAAGGACTATATCAAAAAGGAATGGGGATACTGGACATCCTACTCTGGTTCCTGATTTTAAAGGGAGTGCTTCTAGTTTTTCTCTAGTAGAATAATGTTGGCTGTGGGTTTATTGCACACAACTTTTACTTATGTTGAAGTAGTTTACCTCTAGTCCAATTCCCTCTAGAACTTTTAACGTAAATGCATTTAGAATTTTTTCAAAGGCCTTTTCTTTGTCTATTGGGCTGACCATTTGATTTTTGTCTTTGAGTCCATTTATATGATTTATGACATTTATTGACTTATGTATATTTAACCATCCCTGCATCTCTGGAATAAAGCTGACTTGATCATAGTAGATGATTTTTTTTGACATGTGTCTTTATGCAGTTTGCAAGTATTTTTGTCGAGAATTCTTGCATCTATGTGTATTAAGTATATGGATTTACAGTTTTATTTTTTGTTGTGTCTTTACCTGGTTTTGGTATTAGAGTGATCCTGACTCCATAGAAGGAATTTGGGGGTTTTTCCTCATTTCTATCTTTTTGAATAATGTAAGTATTACTAGTTATAGATCTCTATATGTCTGGAAAAAATCTTCTATAAATCCATCTAGGCCTGCACTATTTTTTAGTGAGGAGGTTTTGTATTGCTGTTTCAATTTCCTTATATGTTTAAGCAGTTGAACTCTTCTTGGTTTAGCTTTTCAGGCTCCCATGATTTTAAATATTCATCCATTTCTTTTAGGTTTTCAAATGTCATAGAGTATGTGTTTTTAAGGTATTCCCTTATAATGTTCTGAATCTTTTTGGTGTCTGTTGTGATGTTTCCCCTTTTCCTCTCTGATTTGGTGATTTAGATTTCCCCCTTCTTTCCTTTGGCTAATTTGTCTAAGAGTCTGTATAACTCCTTTTCCTTTTAAATAAACAGCTCTTAGATTCAAGGATTCTTTGTATTATCTTCTTTGTTTCTATTTCATTAATTTCTGCTTTGATTTTTTATTATTTCTTTATGACTGATGAGTTTGAGTTTCATTTTCTTGTCTTTCTAGAGTCTTGAGTTGCAATGTTTAGTCGTTTATTTGTGCTCTTCTGATTTTTTTTAATGTAGGCACTTAGAGCTATAAACTCCCCCTCTTAGGACAACTTTTAAAATGCCCCAGAGGTTTTGCTGTGTTAGAGTATCCTTTTCCTAGTTATAGGAATACTTTTATTTCTTTCTTAATCTCTTCTTTGACCCATTCTTCATACAAGACTGTGTTGTTTAATCTCCATGAGTTCCAGCAGTTCCTAGGGCTAGTCAGATGAGTACAGTATCAGTCACAATGAAATTTAGCAAGTGACTCTTCATTGCATTCACTAAATCCTACAATTCATCTACTTCTACTCAAATCTTCCAGAAGGTTCCATTCATGGGCAGCTCATTATACCTCTATTTTCTAAATTTACTATACTGTCCAGCTTCCCTGGACTCTATCCCACTCCCAGTTAAGAGGCATATGTCAATCTTCACTGTACTTGGCCATATTTATTCTATGAAATGATTTTATAATCAAAAGAATCTGAACCACCTGTATCTCCTAATTACTTAGTTCAGAAACCATACATTGCATCTCCTGGTACATACAACCTTTCAATTCTCATTCTCTTTAAAGCATGTATTTTTCTCCCTGTCCTATCTTTGTTGTGCAGATACATATCACTGACTGCCCTTTAATGCAGCCGATAATAGAGAATTTATTGGTTTCTGTATGCAGAGTCCCCAAAACCAAATCATGACTTGCTAAAATTTGATTTTAACTATACCTTTGGAAAATGTAATGGAATAAGATGGGATAAGTGGAAATTTTTAACATAATTGATATCCTGGGTTCCAAGGAAAACAGTTCCATCTTTCCATCATCAACAGGAAAGAGAATGGCCTGTTTCATCCTGTTTGTTGATCTCTTCATGGAGATTCTATGGATGTCTGCAGTCCCTACAGTCATGGTAAGTCAGGGTAGGACTGTGCTGGTAAGAACATATTTTGCCTCAGCTCTTCTTTTGTTTATGGTTTCTACCACAGATACAAACCAGAAGAGTCTACCTGTTCACTCTTCTCTGGAAGAGAAGAGATGAAGTTATTCAGTGACTCTTGGTGTTGTTGGTTCCATGTTAAAAATTACCTGTGTTTAGATTGCCTTACCTATACTCAGAAAAGACCCAGGACTAAGTTCCATGATATGATGATTGAGAATGTATTTCTAGGAGTGAATAATACAGCACAAGGAGAAGAACAACAACAATTGAGTTTGTAAGACAAAGTCCTGTAGATGCAATCCTCATGGGGATTCTAGGGATGGTAACAGCAGACTTGAAAGATGTCACATCAAAAGCATGATGCAAAGATATCTCTGTTGGGATCTGCATCAATTGTGCATCTCTTTCTGTGTGCAGGTAAACCATATTCCTTTTGCTGAGTGATCATCAGGCCTCCAGAGAGCAGTAGGTACAAATCCTTGAGTGTTGAGGCCATTGCATGTGATTATACTCCCAGCAGCTTGAGGAGAGCAGTGACTTTACTTGTAACAAGCTGTGTAAGCTCCTGTATGCAGATTTCTGCTGAGAATCTTGGTTCAAGCAGAACAGGTACTAGCAATAGTGTGCCTCAGATGCTGTCAGAAAACAGTATATTCTCTATAAAAAATGTGTACTAAAGTAAAATAAAACAGTCTAAAAGACAGTCTGTTTTTAATTATCATGCATTTGAATACCTGATACTTCTAACACATTCAACACTCGTCTTTGTGTATGTGCACACTGACACACACACACAGACACACACAGACACACACACAGACACACACACACAGACACACACACACAGACACACACACAGACACACACACACAGACACACACACACAGACACACACACAGACACAGACACACATACATACACACACAAACAGACACAGACACACACACAGACACACACACACACACAGACACAGACACACACACATACACACACAGACACAGACACACACACACACACAGACACACACACAGACACAGACACACACACACAGACACACACACACATACACACACACACACAGACACACACACACAGACACACACACACATACACACACATATTTTCAATCTCTTCAGTGCACACTGATCCTGTTCACTCTCAGGTCTTCAAGTATATAAAACTGTGATTTTTGCCATGTTTAAACAATACAATTTGGGCAAGATATACCTTTCATAAAGAGAGAAAAAAAATATCAGTCATTTTCCCTGTAGGTATAAGTTATTGAGTATTCTATATAACTCATGTAAAAATGAAGCCAAATCAAGATGCTATTTTCTTCAGTTTTGAAGTTTAGATGTGCCTATCCATTCCTGAATACCATGGTGATGGTGGTGAGCAGTGGAGGGGGAGGGCATGTGACAAGTCAGAATAGCAGGATAGTATTTTAGTTCTTTCTAAATATGTTTCATGAACCATGCTCAATCTACATAAACTTTGTAATAAATGATTATATAATTATAAACTATTCTATTGATATTTATATGGAATGCACATTAAAATCTTGTATATATCTATACACAATGCATATGTACATATGCATTACATACGCACACATAAACTGTGTGCATTTTGATCTATCTGTAGTTCATTTTCTCATTTGACTTAATTCATTGCCCTGTCTCTCTGTAGTCTGATATATAAAACAAAATTTTTCTATATAAATGCTCTACTTCCCTGTGGAATGACTTTTAAAAAAAAAGTTATTAACCAGAGTACAACTGCAGTTCATTTCAGCATCCTGACAAGACAAAAAGATCTAATTCACTAGGGAAACTTAATGGCTAGCTAAATTCTGCAGATTATTTGCTAGTGAGTCAGCCTATTTACCAAGATAATTCAACTTGCAAATTAGCCATGTAGAAAGATTGAGTTGGCGAAGACAGAGTAGGCACATTTACCCTAAAAATAGACACACTATGCTTGTCCCTAAACCAGTACAGCAGCAGCACACATAAAGACACAGTGAAGCAGCGAGCGACATTTTTTTCCTTACACAAATGATCAATTCCTCTCCCTGACAGAGCTTAGTGCACATTGCCAAGCATTTGTGCCAGCTTCTTTCTGCACTGGAAAATAGACCCCGGCCCATGCTAATGAATCAGGCACTAGCAGCAGGAATTGGTCTGGCTCTTCTTTTGCTTTTTGCATTGCTGACATTTCCTCTTTCCAGCTTGGGAGTCACAGCTGCAGGGGTGGAGCTGTGGCATGTTTCTGGCTACTGTCTCATTCAAATGGCATCCTGGAACTAGGGGAAGAAAGTGGACATACATGTTTATAAATATAAGAATCCCTTGAAAAGTATATTGTACAAGGCTTGAAGGTTGGGACACCGTGTTCCTATCAAATTATATCAGATGACGTTTCTTTCATGGTGTATGGTGAGTGTGAAGCTTGTTAGATAAAAGTGTTACTCCTTTCTAGATTGACTTCTAGTTTCATAATGGCTTCAGTGACATAACTGCAGAGTCTTACCTGCCTTTTTATTGGAGATGAGTTACAATAGTTTTTGTTGTCTTCTTTCAGATTTAAATGTTCAAATGTGATAGGCAGTTAAATTTAGACAGCTAATAACAGTACACTTCTGGAAGGAACAAATCGTGCCCCATCCTTCAGGCATCAGTTTGAAATCAAACCTTGTATTAAAATGAATTGCGGCAAGTATGTCTACAGAGACCAGAATGAGGTACTGAAAATGCCACACTCTGTTTGTATTTGACAAGTTTCCTATGATGAGAAAAGTTCTGGGCTAAACAGACTGATATTTCATGAAGAGAGACACTATTCTTAAGACATGACCTTATGTAGTACTCAGAAAAATGTGGCTCTATTAGAGTATAGCATGACTGTTCAAAATAAGCCGATGCTAGAGCTCATTAATGAAGCTTCTTCAGCAAATTACCCTTGCTGTGGATATGCTTGCATATTGCTGGACTGAAATACCAAAATTTGCATGTGTTTTTCCAGCTGTGCTTGTTTTTTTTAATTTGAAAGATCAGCTGCAGGAGAAATTCTGATCATATTCTTAAATTAGGAGATGGCCCCAGATCCCCATCACACTGAAAAGCTGAGTCACTTCACTTCCTGCATTGGTTGCCTCCACCCCATGCTGTACTCAGTTTGGTATCTGGTGATCCATTTTATTTACAAACTGTGGGCAGATTTCAGTACAAACCATCTGAAAACAGAGTCACTAAATAAATGGAGGCATACACCTTGTCTCCTAGCAACTTGCAATCCTTCTTGATCGGTAACATAGGCAGTAGTGTGGTTGGAACAATTTGTGAGTATTGAAGATATGGAATAGGAATCAAGTGGTAGCTAACATTTCCTGACAATTAACATCTGTCGTGGACAGGTCATATGTTAGGTACATTTCCATGTTTAGACTTCTCAACCCAGAGCAGAAGGAATTCTTTTGAGGTATCTCAAAAACAAGGAAGCTAAATGCCTTCTTGCTTAGTTCTCATGCCTAGGCTGCCCACATGCAATCAGATGTTTATCTAATTGCTTTGCATGGAAAATGGTCTTAGATTATAGATAACTCAACAATAAACCAGTTCTCATCCCCATTCCACTAGAACACCAGTAGTATTATTGTGACTGAAGGGCTCCTGCCATCCCTTAACAAATGAGTCTGTCAGTTTCCACTTGTCTTTATGAGAAAAGAAAATATCTCAAGTAGAAAAAATGTAATCATGCATGAATTTTATTTGAGATGACCAAGTTTTCAGAACTTTATAAACTATGGGTGTAACTATTTTATGGACAACAACCTAAGTGTTGTGTTTACAGAACGCATGAATTGAAGAGTCTTTGGTGATGAAGAAGACATACTTTCTTACCATCAAAGACCCTTTAGAGAGAGGGGAAGGGAAGAAGGAGGGAACGCACCCTAGGAAATGTCTGCAGGTGTTTAGGTAGCTCAGCTGGGAACATGTGGTTTTCTAGGAAGAAACTGAATGCTGTAGACACTCTTCGATGGGCTCCACTCTGCCAAATTCATAAAGAAATGGATTTGAAGGAGGTGAGCCCAAAAGCATAGAAGGTGTGAGCATTTGCTGTAACCAAGGCATATGGGAATCAATTCATCTATTGCTGTGCTGTTGGCAAGAACATAAAGGCATAGGCTCCTCAGTTCAAGAGAGGATTGGCAGGACCAGCACTTCCCAATATGCTTTTCATATCTGTGAATCCTCACAATGAATGTAAATGACGATTTACAGTCCCCAGAGTTTTAGAAAATAGCATAAATGTTATTATGAATGCAATGCAGCTACACTAGGCAGGTCATAGTCAGTGCTGGGCCAGGTGGTAAGGTGTAGGCAAGGCATTTTGTGACTGAAGCTACTGTTGTATAACTGCTGATTTCTAGGCTGTGCTCAGACATGCAGCATTTATCCTTCAAAGCCCAAACTCTTACTACATGAGAGTTCAGGTGAAAAAGTGCATACTTTAGGAAATGACAGAAATCTAGGAGCAGGATCTGGTAGCCAAAAGTATTGCATTCAGAGATGTGTTTAAGAAATATCTGGTAGAGAACAACAGCAACAAAATATCTTGGGCTTACCTGAAAATTAAAACCATCTTATAATTTTAGGAAAGTGCAGCTGCTCTTCCTTATGAATGATACTCCCCTTAGAACCAAGTACAGTACTGATTATGTTGCCTGTACAAAGCACAATTACATTTTGCATTATTGGTTCTAATTAGAGCATCATAGCTCTGCCTGCCTCATGTTGATATATCAGAATCCAGAGTAAACTGTACAAAATTTATGTTCTTTATACTGAAATAATTTGAACTAGAAGGTAAGAATGAATCAGCCATTTCAATACATGTTAATTTATGTCCTTTACATATCTCTGTTATTCACTGAACACCTGAGATATTATAAGGGATATCTGAGCATTATCTGTGAAACACTGTGGTTTAGTCAACAAATATAAATTTCATATTAAGCCTCAGTGAACATTATTCTGCCTTGCTTTGTCTGAAAGAAATAATCTTGAATTAAATTTGTAATTGAAAATTACTTGAGAAAATATGAGTTCAAAACTGAATGTGGGGGTGCAATCATGCATTTAATCCCAGCACTTGGGAAACAGGGGCAGGAGAATATCTTTGAGTCTAGACCAGACTAATCTACATAGTCAGTTCAGGTCAGCTGCAGCTACAGGAAGACCCTGTCTCAAAACGACTCATATATATATATATATATATATATATATATATATAGAGAGAGAGAGAGAGAGAGAGAGAGAGAGAAAGAGAGAGTTCAAATGATAACTTTCATCCAGGTGATGTTTGTTATGTATTTTTGATATAAATTAAAGAAACTTTGGTAGTTCCAATACCATAAAGCATTTATTGCTAATTATTATCATGCATAGTATAAATAGAATTTTCAAGAAAGCATGGGTATTATTGTAACAGTTGAACTTTGTTAAAACTGGTCAAAAAGTCTTGCCTTTTTGCAGTACTTATATTATGATTCCTCTCAGGAAAAGACCTTTATTTCATCTTTTAAGAGAGGTGTTTAACTGATGTTCCCTTTGTTTAGCAATGGTTCAGAATTCATTTGAGAATGTTAATCATGGGGAACTGTGATGATTTTATATGTGTCCACCATGATTAAATTTGTGCACATGCAAAGATTTAGTAATGACAAATAATTGCTCCCTTGACCATATCTCAGAGTATACTCTACGAAGCTTCAACAGAGTCCTAAATTAGTACATGCATTAACTTCCTTCACAAGTAGATGAGATATTTAAATAATGGAGAAAGCTCTTTCTGCTTTGAATAACAAAGAGATGATTCCATTTTTCTCACTGTTCTTATAATTCATGTCTGCCGCTTGTTCCATTTTCAGGGAGTAACAATGCTAATGGCAGCACAGACTAACACTTCAATTCTTCAATTTTCTGATGTTCTAAATCTAGAATTTCTAATTTCCCTTATTCAATAACTTTCCAAATTCCTTCTCCATCTGAGACTATTTCCATTAATATATCAGACTACTACTTTCTTCAAAGCTTTATCAGTCAACTCGATTATTTTATAGGGCTTAAATGTTTTTCAAAATGATTTTAAATTATTTAAGTTCTCTTGTCTTCCTTTTTTCTGTGCACTTAGTTTTTGGGAATTCAAAGGATACTTTCTCCAAAAAAATTCAATCAGATGGAAGGTCATTTGCTTTCCGAATTGAGTTGTTAGTTGTTTCCAGAAGACAGTCCTACTGAACAGCCATGTGCAACGTGAGGAACCTCTAAGCTCTTGTCTTCCTAGTTTCTGGGGCTAATATTATCAAAAAGCTTCTCATGAAAAGCTATTTATTGTGGTTACGACCATTTATAATTATCCAAATTAATGTTCCCTTTTTCTGAGACTTTGTATGCTCTGTTTACTTCCTGTCCTTTCTCCTTTGAAAGGCAGTTATATCTATAAATATTGTCTTGTTGCTGCCTTTCTTGTGTGCTCCTGAGGACAAGCTCTCTCCAAGTATGGAGACTCCCCATTTTCTTCTCTGTTTCCCAGTGTTAGGTACATTTCCTGAGACATGCAAAATATCCAGTCAATATGGAAAATATATGTGACATTAAACTCAGGCTTGGATACTAATCTGAAACCAACTTCTAAGCCATTAACCTTAAAACTTCTATACACTTATCTCATTTTCCAACACTGTGAAATATTTGATTTTTAATCTCAAATTAGACCTTCTAAAAATGTTTTTGCTCAAAAATCTATTACTTAGAATGTTATTTATTTAATTGTGCCATGTATATTTGTAACTTCAAAATAGAGAGGACAATTTTTAATGTTTTTTATTTAAAATTTTGCTTTCCTCAGGTTTTATGGTAAATATAAGCACTTTGGTTTTTCTATTTAGAAGTATACAGGAAATGTTCAGAATACAGAAAGCATTCATTCCTATAAGTAGAGAGATGTGTGAGTCAACTGAGATCCTATCACTTGGCTGGATTTTTTTTTCCATATAATTGACCTACACATTATTAAGGTAAGATAGAACCAGAAAGTAGTATAAAATAATATGAATACATACATTCTTTTCCAGGTCTTATAAGTTTTATATTACAAATACATATAAGACAACATAATATCAAACCTTATTTTGCTGGACCAAATTTGAATAGAGCTAAGAACATTAAATGGGCCTTTAAACAATGAGCTAAAATTCTCCACATGAAACCCAGTTACCCTACCAAATGTTTAACACAGGGAAGACATGTGCACAAGCACATGAATACAATCATTCTTATATTTGAACCTAATAGATATTATCTTTGAAGCATACATCATTTATGCCAGTCTTCTTTGATTAATCAAATTAATAGGACCCAATGCTCTATCTCTGTGTCTTCTTCTGATACTTCATTTCTTAAAGTGATATGTTTATTCTATTACAAGTATTTTTAATGAGCTCTTCTGTGTACCTAGATACTGGGGTTAGCACTTCATAAGCATCATCATGTGTGATTCTGACATGGCTCGTACGTTATGAGTACTAAAATTCTATGTTCCCTCAGGACCTATGCTTGCTAAGATATCTATAAATGTTTTTTAAACTAAATTGAGGAAACTGTATATGTATTTTTTTCTTTCTCCATGCACTGCATGATTAAAACTTGCATTGGGTAAACATCCAGAGCTGATACTTGATTTCATTAGCAATGATAGTAAGTAATAAGCTCTCTGCAAATGTTCTGCTACAGATTCTTAGCAGATATTGACTTACATAGTACATTGTTTTATATGTCTACACATATAAAACATGAACTATTATTTTACATTAATACATAAAATATATATTATACATTTATGTATGTATTTATCTCTGATACAAACATGAATTACATGAAAAATTTATAAATGTAATCAGTAACACATACTTATGTATATTTCATGTATATATGCTAAGAAACTATGTATATACATAAAAGAGAAAATTTCCCATGCAATCACAAAATTAGAGACAATTCTAACTTTGATGGGCAAACCGTGCTAAATCAAAACAGAATGACATAAAAACACTCGAAAATACCTGATGAAATATCTGTGCACAATTCCACATCCTGTCCACGAATGGGTATGTTCCTAGTCTTCAAAATAACTTATGAGACAGATACCATTTTTTTCAGCTGATGAAATTTAAACAGAATGAATTAAAATATGACCTAGGTCAAACAGAACATAGACATCAGGATTTGAATTTGAATAGTCTCACTTGACTATTTTGCATTGAGCTTTCATTTGGATAAATAGCAGGCCATTATTTGAAAGACTTAAAAATCCCAGTATATTATAGCATTCCATGTTCTTGTTTGATATAGGGTGATCTGAGTTTCAACTTGACCAACTTAAATTTTTGTTGTTGATGATTTAGAGACAGGATCTTTTGTAGCTCTCATTGACCTTGAATATCTTCTGTTTATTTATGGATACTATTGCTGTCTTGAACCTCCTGCATCTGCCTCCTAAGTGCTGGAATAACAAGTGATCAGTACCATACCCTGGAGAATTTCTGATTTGCGTTTTTAAGAATAGTTGAGGCTAATAGTAGGCTTTTAATCATTAGTCAAATAGCAAAATAGTGCTTTTGTTGTTCTTTTCAATAAGAATTTATTTTCCTTTTAGATAGTTAATTTTTCAGCCACCAATAAAAATATTCTCCCATTAGAGTTAATAAAATATATGTTATCTTTAATTTAATATAAAGAACATGGATCAAGGCAGAAAGGTCACATGGAAGGCAGCTGTCAAAAGCACTTATGCTGAGAACACAGGTGGAAAATTGATAGTGTTAGCATTGCCACCCACTCATTCTTCAAGGGAAAAGGACTTTTTATTCTTCTCTTAGTCCCTTAGCATATTCTAATGACTTAATGTCCCAATGTGTAATCAATATACTTCTCTGAATTGTCTCCTGGGCTATTCAATTGCCTCCTATCTGCTTATCACTGTACAATGTTTTTTTTTTTGTCAGTATAACTCACATTGTGTCATTGCTTTGTTTAAAATTATTCTTAATATTCTTATTCTTGCAATCAAACTCAAGTGCTTTAGCTAAAGCAGTAAGGCACTAGAGGATATCACCCTGGGCTCCAACTTCATTTTCCAGTGAATTGATCATACTCGGACACAGTCCTGTAGCTTTCCTCAGGACTCTGGGCACTCCTTTCTCCTTTGTTTGCTCTTTCTCAGTTCTGTTATCCAGGCTCCTCTTCAAGCTTGGGGACACAGGATGTTGGGATTTACTTACCTCCTCTCTTCCTTTGTAGTGTTCATTCCACATTATTCAGGTTTCTTCTAAGAATTCATTTTTATCTGGAAATCTCTTGTTATTATTTCTTTCTCCCTAGAACATAAATCTTGATCTCTTGTCCAATTGTTTATTATCATTTCCAAGAATTCTTTCTGGTACATACAAAGGCCTCAATAAACAAGTCTTCTGGTGAATGAATAAATGCATCAAATCTTGATTAATAGATGACACTGCCATTGACTGTTAGGATGAAAATCTACATCTACAAAAACTGCTTTAGGTGCTAGGATTGTGGCTCTTTCAGTTCTTGTTGCAAAAGCATGGGCATTTGACTAATGATCCTGAGCACCCAAGTAAAAACTGAGTACACCTGTACATACATGTAAGCCCAGTAATCAGGGACAGAAACAGGCAGATCCAAAGGAGCTTGCAGGCCACCTGGTTTAGTTGAAACAAGAAGCTCCTGGTTCAGCGACCTGTCTCATAAAATAAGGTGGAGAGTGACTGAGAAAGAAACCTAAAGTCAGTCCTGAGCCTCCTGTTGTACATGCACAGATCAGCATCTCCTCCTGCCCCTCTAAATGTGCATTCAAACACACACACACACACACACACACACACACACACACACACACACACATACCATACACACACCATACACACAACCTGCTTTATAAAGACAGTACCTAAATAAAATTTGGGGACCTGGAAAGATGGTTTAGTGATCAAGAAGGGACTGGCTTCTATTGCAGAAGACCCAGGTTCGAATCTCAGCACCCACACGGTGACAAATTACTGTCTGTAACTCCAGATCCAGGGGATCTAATGTCCTCTTCTGTCATCCGTGGGTATTGTACAACATGGAAATTTTCCATGTAGAGAAATACCCCATAATATATTTTGGTATTTGGGTTGAACTGATATTTACATATCGTAATACAAAACAAATACATGCCAAAGTTTTTAGTTCATCCAACTGAAGATATATTCTTTTATAAGGAGACATTTTTCATCTAAAAATAATATATTTCAGAGAGCAGAAACAAAATATAAACGGCTTTGAAAATAAATCATTATGTCAGTTATCCAGAATTTCCTTATTTTGTGTTGAAGATGAGTAGGTACTAATAAAAAAATTGTTTTGTGCTACTCCAATATATGAGGAAAATAACTAAATGGAATATTTATTAAACATGTTCATTAAAACCTGAAGAAATTCAAAATTTACATATTAAATGTCTTTAATATTAGCAGAACTTAATACTATGAGCATGGCATTCACCAGATAAATTATCCGTATTTATATATAAAATGTACATAAAATGAGATAAAAAATGTTCCACTTAAACTTTCTTTCTCTTTTCCTGATTCAGTGGTATATTTTAAATGCTATGAATCCCTTGTAAAGTTTCCCTGTAAATGTCCATCAAATTAAAATAGCTATCCTAAAATGGGAAAGAAAATATCTGCTAGGATCAATAAATGTACTTTAGTGAAATCAAGGCATAATTTATCTTTCTTAGAAGTTTAGTACCAGTTTATTTCTTTCTTAGGTTGCAGCTAATCCATAGATCTCGACTAACTGCATGATAAATTTTCATCTTGGCATGTTCAGACGATAGATCTTTTAATAACGAGAAGCACATCTCTCACACAATCTGCACTGAATCAAATACTTAGCAGAACCATGTGCAGCTTCCCTCTAACTCACTGCTTATTGGCAGTTCCTCAGAGAGAAAGAATCGCTAGACAATTGAAACAAATTCACCATTTCAAAAAATGCCTGGCATCACACTGAGTCCCAGGGAAAAGAAAAATGGTTCTGCTTTTCTGACCCTGTCTCTCGGCTGAAAAAACAGCTAGTTACTCAGTTGCAGATAATTCATTCCGGGAATGTTGCGAAGGGAGTTGGGCTGGGGGTTGCAGAAATTAGGAGATTGTGTGTGCTTGTATGTGAATGAATATTGAAATAGGAAGAATCTATCTCAACTGCTGCTTTAGCCTTATTTATCTATCAAATTAGAGAGCAGCAGAAGTGATTAGAGCACTTTCAGTCACAAAGTGTGTCTTCCAGGAACCCCAGCAGATGACTAAAGCCATGGATGCTGCCAAAGCACATTTCTCTCTCTCTCTCTCTCTCTCTCTCTCTCTCTCTCTCTCTCTCTCTCTCCATATATATATATATATATATATATATATATATATATATATATATATCTGTGCATGCATAACTCTCATAAATTTTTATTCACAAGTTCAGTTCAGTAATATGTTAATATAAATAATATAGACTACTTTTAAGTATATCATAATTAAATTTATGTGGGATATTAGTCATCCTTATGAACTTGACCTTTCTTTTTCCAATATATATTTTATTAAATTTTTGCACATTTCACACAGCACGTATCAATCATATTTAGACCCCCCCCGCGAACTACCTGTACCCCCCACAACCAGATTTCATGAATTTTGTCATATGTTAAGGTCTATTGTGTCAAGCTTTTGTCCGCATATGTCCCTTGATGTGAATTCATCCACCTGAGCCTGATCAGCTTACCTAGCAAGCATCACTCAGAGAAGACCAGCTCTCCTTCCTTTAGTGGAGATCAGCTGCCAATAGCTCCTTGGCTAAAGTTTCAGTTCTTGTCCATTCTCCCAGTTCTATAGTGGGTTTTTGTCTGGTTTGGGTTTACATTGATTTAGTGCATGCTGTCATATGAACAAGATCCCAGAAACCTGGAAAATGCTTCCTTGCGGTCATCCACCATCCCTGGCTCTCACAATTTTTCTACCTCCTCTTCTACAAGAGTCTCTGGACCCTGGATGAGAGACTTACCCTTTGTTTTGTAAATGATGTGAGGGTTAAGGTATTGTTGTCATTGGGATGCAGAGTCACACTACTGTAAGGGGAATTTCAACATAGCCCAGGCCTCTGATAACTGAGATGGCTAATAAGTGACAGACAGACAGGTAGGAAGCATATGGAGTAGAATTTACCTCCTAGGCAAGATGGTAGAAATCAACAGTAGATTTCATGACAGAATTTGGAATGGCACATAAATTAAATAATTGAATTTGTTCTTCAAACTTTCTAATAGCTGTTTGTTCCTCAAACAGCTAATATTTTCCAAATTCAGTTCATTAGTAATTGCAACTGCAGAAAGGAAAACCACAGATCTGTGGAGATTGCTCTGGTTTTGAAAATATATCTACATGTGCTAGCTAACACTGGATAATCATTGTAGTCTTGCCCTTCCTTTTAGACACCGCATCTCCATTATCTCCTCCCAGCACAGAGTCCCAAATCCTACCATCATTTCTAATTTCTTCTCTGTTGTCCTGTTAGGTTTTTATATGGGGAGAAGGGGTTTTCCTTTTCCCTCTGGATAACAGAATCAAGTTTCTTTAAAAGTATTAAAGATAATGGTCTTTAAAAAAACTTATTTATTGATAATAATGGCACGCTGGCAATTGATAATGATCTTATTGGCTTATACTGCATGGATTTAATTGATGCTGTCAATGTAGAAGCAGTTTAATTTGGCAGTGTTCTTTTTTCTTTTCTCACACTCATGTACTTTTTCCTTTTTAATTGAAGTTTTGAAGATTTCATAAAATATATTGATCATTTTTGGATCCCCTCCCCATCTGCACTTCTCCTCACTACCCCCTGACAATTACTAATATTCAATATATATATATATATATATATATATATATATATATATATATACATGTATATATTTCTATGGGATTGTCTATCTATCTATCTATCCATCCATCTACACATGTACAGATCTACAAATATGTGTTTCCAAATTCCTTCAGTACGGGTTCATACATGGGAGCCTCGTTAGCCAACCAAGAATCACACCCTTTAAAGGAACTCTTTCCCTCCCAGAAACCATCAGATGCCAATAGTTCCTCAGATAGGGTAGAGCTTCATAAACACTCCCTGAGTATCAGCTGAGATTTTTCCCTGGCTTAAGTTTACATGATATTGGGCATGCTGTCATGACTGCTGTGACTTCCTATGAATAACTTCCCAACAATCTGGAAAATGCGTCTTACTTTTGGTCATCCACCACCTCTGGCTCTTAGTGTCTTTGTGCTCCTTCTTCTACCAATGATTCTTGAGCCTTGAAAGGCAGAAATTTGATATAAATGTCCAATTCATGGATAAATATTCTGAAGACTCGTATTCTCTACATGTTGGTCATTTGTGGGTTTTTGTGTTAATCACCATCTCCTGCATCAGGAAGCTTCTCTGATGAGAGTTAACAGATGCATTAATCTATGGGTATAAAAATAAAGAATTAGGAGTCACTTAATACTCTATTTAGCATAGCAATGGTATTAGGGTCTAGTCTATGGCCTGTGTCTTGTCTAACCTCAGGTACCTAGGCCTAATATCAATGTCAGATATGGACCTATCTTAGAAAATGGACCTTAAATAAAATTGCAATTAGAAAGTGGTTGGTTACTACCATAATATTTGTGCCATTATTTTACCAGAGGGTATATCTTGCCAGGCCAGTAGTTGAAGTATGCAAGATTCACAGCTAGGTAAGGTTTGTGATTTTCTCTTCTGGTAGCATGCATGGTCCCTTTGAGCAATATGAAAGCTAGCCAGTAGAGATGAAGCTTTGAAGTCGGTATCAGTTTGGTTTCTTCTTGTTTGTTCTATAGTGGATACATGTAGTGTCTTCAGCAATAGATCTCACCACGGACTTCTGGTGGGTAACTAAGAACAAAGGCAATGGCCAGTATTAATAGTCTGTTGGATTCCAGTTCAACAGCTTCAAAAGAGGGAGCATTAGGCTTTTACTCTGTTAGCCTAAGGTGTCTAGTAGGGTCAATGTCTCCCTGTTATAAGGTAACACCTTTTAGTCTCCTTTTATAATGTATATGTATTTACTGGAAGTAGCTTCTAGAGTGGTAGGTTTCCATAATGGCTTTTTCTGAAAGCCTTTAGCATTAGTTGGTAATCTTAATTTAAAAATTCTTGGCATTTACCAACCAGAATTAAATATTACTTCAGTGTACTTTTTTTTTCAGTTATCTGTTCCCTAAGTCTAAAATCAGTAGTTCACACTATGTAGAATATTCCAAAACTTCCATCTCTTTATAAACTAGTGTTTTGTGTAGGTTCCTCCACCTCTTTATAAACTGGTGTTTTGTGTATGTTCCTCCTCCTCCTCTGAAAATATGGACTTTCAACAACATAACTTGAAGACTATGTGTAACAAACACTGCACTTTAGTCAAATTATATTGTTGAACAGCTAGGCATTTCACTGTGTATATATATCTCTGTGTATATTTGGATGTTTCTTAAAATTGTTTTTTCAAATATGTTAATTAGTTTTCCAGAAAATAATTTTAGTTTCCCTTTTAAAATTAGATTGTCTGATTATTTTGCAAGATATTTTATAATCATTATATTTCCCAGTTCAAAGCAGAACTCTGTTAAAAGTATCATCTTGTGAGATCAAAAAAAAAATTAAGTATCAGTGATGAACTTTCACTAAGGAACATTTGAATGCACTAAGTTGACACAATAGAGCTTAACACAGATGAAAGAATGTATGGATTCCAGTTGGGGGGCACCAGGGGGCTGCCAGTGGGGAAGGGGTTATAAAAATGATCAAGACCGATTGCGACATTCTGAATGAAATACACAATGATTCAACAAAAATTTAATAAAAAATTAAGAATGTACTCAAATGAAAAAGTAGCCCTTCAAAAATGTGGGGGTTTGTGATCATGGCATAGAGCAATCTAAAGGAGATCTAGTTGATCAAGTTATGAGTAACTTGATCCATAAAATACAAAAGAATAGCAGATTAGAACCCAAAGATTAAAAAACAGTAGCCATGATATTATACAATTTGTAAATAACTGAATAAATAAGTAAATGGGGAAAATAATTATTTCTCAAATAAAAAATTCTATTTACGAAATGTAAAAAAAGTAAGATTAAAAACTCATCCTTACATCACTGCTGTAATAATTGCCACAACCCAGACTTCTGATGGAATTCTAATTTGTGGGCAAAAGGTTAATGGGCAGAGACAAGATACCCATTAAACACATTTAGTGCACTGGGCTGGGGAGATGGCTGAGTGGATAAAGCCCTTGCCCTGTTCAGATGAAGAATGGAGTTCAGATTCTTCACAACCCACATAAATGGTAACTTAAAGCATAGTGTTTATTCCAGGTTATTTACCTGACAGCTTTGTAATTTCAGTGGAGGGAGAAATCATAGTAACATACAGCGAGAAAGGGTATCTTCAAATGTTACATTTTAGTTAGAAATTCTACCCTGGAGTCAGATAAATAAAGACAGAAAGTCCCTATTGCATCCTGATTTTTCTCCCAAAATAACCTCTGCTTACCAGCATAGACTTGTGGGATGATTAATGGATGTCATGTTATGCTACATTTGTGGTGGTGATCTGTTTTTGTAGTAACTGAAGATGTATAATTGTTAATTAGATAAGAATAATAAAATTTATATTGGAAAATCTTGGTATACTAGTTTAGTTTTAATTGTCAGCTTGACACAGCCTACCATCATCTAGGATGGAGCCTCAGGTGAAGGATTTCTCAAATGAGACTGGCCTATGGACATGGCATGGGGGATGGTCCTGACTGTTAATTTGTATAAATGGGTCAGACAACATTGTGTGATGCCACCCCTAGGCAGATATTCCTGAGCTGTATGAGAAAGCTGACTGAGTATGAGCCTCGAGCCAGCTTTAAGTAGCATCTTCCATGATTGTTTCAAGTTTTTGCTTGTGTTCTTGCCCTGAGTTCCTTCAGAGATGGACTGTAACTATATACTGAAATAAACCTTTTCCTCCCCTAGTTGCTTTTCTCCATGGTGTTAGTCATAGAGGCAGAATGAAGCTAGAACACCTCTTAACGTACCTTAGCAGAGTGATCATCAATATAACATCCACCCTACTTATGAAATGCTGAGAAAAAGACATAATCTCTGCAGTATTCACAATGGTGCATGACCACAAATTGAATCGTAAGAAACCCCCAGACAAAGCCAAATTGAGAGATGTCATAAAACAACATTTCCTCTTGAACATATCAAGGCTATGAACAACAAAAATCCATCACAAACTGGAGAGGGACAGTAGGTAAAAGCAAGTTTCAGTTTGGGATCCAGTAATGTGTTGTAGAACAGTAAAACAACAGTTGTGAAAGAACTGAAAAAAAAAATCTGTATTTTTGCTAATTCAATATGAAAGGAAAGTTAATTTGTTTAAATAAATGATCTGTGATTTTGTTATATGTCCGTGTAAGAGGAAACTAGGTGGAGGACATAAATGAATTATATACTCTTTTGTAACTAGTCTAAATTTATTTTTTTGAATATAAATTATTTTTATGAATATAAAATTATTTTTATGAATATAAAACTCATATATATAGAGAGAGAGAATGGACTGAAATTAATATTATTTTCTTGAATTCTTAGAGAATATACTCTTTAACATTAATTTTTAATGAACAATACCCTAATATTACTCAACATTCCTAAAATGACTATTTAATTTTCTGTTCCTAGAAGAGTCTTGCTAGTATGTCTTTTCTGGGGGTCATGTGTATGTCTTTAAATGCCTCTTATTCTTTTTGGACATCATAACCACTAATGCTCAGGATCATTCCATTAGAAGCTGCTCTTATAATTTAATGATGATGTTGATTAATATTAGTAGTAGTAGGAGTGACTTTCTGCGACTATTTCCTACTGAAATTACACAAGGATTTAATTTGAATTAATACTCTTTGGATGGATTTTATATTTTTATCTAACTCATCCTTTCCTGACTAGTACTGAAAATTGATACCCTTGATTCCCAGATTAATAATGTGAATATCACTCTTACAGTAGCCACTCTCAAGAAAACATAACATTGAAGGATGTTTTTCAAGGACAAGAATTTTTCAAACTTACAGAAATAGACAAGGGACATTAGGAGCTTATCAGTAAGTTAAATTTAAACTGCCTGATAATTTTAGATGAGAAATTCTGTTTTAAGTTCTACCTTGGGAGCTGCTCCAATTCCCATACTACTTGGGCTATTTCTTTGTGTCTCTCCCTAATTATTTTCTTTCTGTGATATTCCACATTTCTATGTACAATTCATGATGCCGTCAAAGCACACAACATTTTCACTAACTGTTTCCTTCAAAGTTAAAAATTAATTAAAAGGAAATTTATTTATTGTTTGCTTTGGACTGTTGATAGCTGAGCAACAGAAGGATAAATGGAAGAAGAAAGCATTCATCTTAGTGAATGACATCATGGGAATTTTCTTCTGGTAATGGGAATCATGAAGAGACCAGTCTCTTTGTCTTGTATGAGGGAGCATAAAACCAGTACCAGTATTGTTCCCAGAATCAGCTTCATCTCTACTTTGTAGCATCCACACAATATCCAGAATTTCACCATTTGCTTAATGACTAGAGCAGGCACCATCATAATTGTGCCTAAAAGAATGTACTTCTGTTGAGTTTCAATGATGATAAAGCTCTGACAAACATGGAAGGAAGTGGGGTAGTAGAAAGAACACTGATTCAAAAGACTGATTCAGATGTCCACCCCTGTCAATCACATGTTGGGCAAATTTGGGGAAAATGGATGGTTACCCTGGATGTCAGATTCTCTTTTACAAAGTGAATGATGATTAATGAAACAAATTGTGTGACAGTTCTCTGAACACTACCTCCACACAGTCTTTGTCTTTAACAATCTTAAGCACTGTAAAAAAAAAAAAAAGCAGGGGAAATAAATATAAATCTATCATGTTTCTTTAAAAACTAAGTAATAAGATAAAGCATTTTACTATCGGGAGAAAATCTAATCTTTCAGGTGGTGTGTGGTGTTTCTAAGTCACACTGCAGCAATACTTAGAAAATACAGCTGGACACTCACCATTCACTCTAAAGCCAAGAGCTTACTCAAACCGCTGAGAACATTTTGCGTCGCATTTCTCTTGGAGCTGTGTTTCTGAGCAAAGGCTTCTTTCGTTTTTTATTGAAACAGTGTTTCCAATCTGAAACAGGAACTTAAAAGTCATATGTACCCTAATCTTATTAGTGATCAATTTTGCTCTTTGATCCTGAGATGTAGAGTACAACATACACAAGTACAGATAGTTCTCAATCTCTCACTGTTTGCTATTAGAAAAGCACACTGTTTGCAAAATTTGATGCTTTGATATGTAAAAACATGCATCAACATAATCATACACTATCCTGGGTGGAGGACAAGGAAGTGTCCTGAGGGATAAGGCCATATGACCAGGACATAAGGGGAGCACATGGCTCAGCAAATGTCTTTACAGTAAGTTTGGGGATGCGAGGTTAGGAAAAAGTCCTTAGTCCACAGAATGGCGTGTTGTAAAAGCCATTCTTACAGCTAGATAAAAAAGGAAGGGAGTGGTTAGAAGAAGCACAAACTGATTTCAGACCAAGCCTGGCAGTTAATCGGTGTGTGTGTGGTCTTGGGCCTTTTACTTGACAATTTTGAGCCCATAATTTTATTCAGTTGTCTCTGAAATTACTGAGGTGACTAATGTGGGGGAAACACACTTTGACAAGGTGCCTACTATTTGCCATACAGATTGCAGTGTTGGTAAGTAGTAAGTATTTGGCTCCTAGTCATTTTTTGTTAAGTGTTGGACCCAGTTATCTCAGTGTGGGAAAGGGAGAAATTGACTCATCAAATTAATTATAAGAATTGAAAACATTTTCCTACTACTTTTTACTTTCTCCAACAGTTTTCTAACCAATACTAATAAAAAATACTTTATTATATCACCATTGTTATAAAATGTAATGTGTCAATAAAACATATTTGATAGTCATTGACACAAGAAAAAATATAAGAAACAGTATTCTGTATACCTAAACACCAAAAGAATTTACTCAAGTGCAGAAATATCCTCTACAATTATAAAACAGATAACTGAATATTTCAGTGTGGGTGAGAAGGCACAGAGGCAGTGATCACTTGTGATTAAACACAGCTAAAATCTATGTATCTTAAAGTTTGCTTTTCTTTCTAGTACTTATGACAAATGTCAGCCTTAACTCAATCCTCTTGACTGGATTAAATCCCAGGAGACATACCCTGTACCTTTCAAGTTGTGAGATTTGGAATACAGAAGAATAAAATAAATTTGCTATGTAAAACCCTAGCCAAATGGTCATTTGGGTTATTTTTTAGTTTTGGTTTCATGTTGTAAACTCAGCTGATATTTAAGAATAGGAAAAAAATAGAGACAGAGGTAAGGTGAGAGAGAGAAAGTGAGAAAGAATGTGTGTATTGGAAATTATAATGTAAGAAGTTAGATATCTTAAAGGACATAGAAACAGAATAATGGGATACAAAAGGCAAAAACGCAGGAGCGGCAAAATGACTAACTGAAAGGAAGGAAATAAATCAGCAGGGATGGAGGGACTGTGGGGGAGCGGCACAATGAAAGCAGATTTGTGTGAAGGTACTGCTGGTTGAAACCCATTGCTTTGTAAGCTAATTTAAAATCTTAATTGAAATAAACCAATCAATAAAAGACAACTTGATCCCTAATACTTGAAGGGCAGAAACAAAACATGTGTCTTCTATTTTAAGCTTTTTTTTTTCTTTATCTTTCCTTTTAAATAGTCCTTGAAATGAAATTCTGACATTCTTTCATTTGGGCAAGAGATTCTTGGTGAATTTGTTTTACTTTTGTTAGTGCAGAAGCTGAGGGAAAAAGCGAATGGGACACAGGAGAGGACTTTCCTTGCTCATCAAAAACTAAGAAAAATTAGGCCTTGCAGACTAGAAAAAATAATTCAAAGTCAGCAGCAGTGTTCTTATTTTATTTTTAATTCCTAAATTTTTTTCTCAAAAATAAAGTCAAGTGTTTAATTGATTGCTGCTGTATACTTCTGAGAATGCCTTACTAGGAAGAGAGCACAAAATTTAGGAGTTCAGATATAAAAATTGCAAAGTGCTTGCCTGGAAATTTGGTAAACAAGAGAAAGGAGGTGAATGTCTATTTAGGTATATGGAGGGCAGCTTCTGTGTTTGGTATTGATATTAATATTTTGTGCAGTAATGGAGGATTTCATATGATATTTTACAGTTCATGACATGTTCAGCTATAGTTACCATACTTTTAGAATTGTCAGATACATGGAAAAATAAATTGAAGTATCAATACAATTAGAATATGATCAAACTTGAAAACAAATTAAATCTCTGAAAAATGCACACTCACATATTTCAAAATTTTAGGATTTTTAGTAAATATAATCTGTCTTTTGAAAAGCTGTGGTTGCCTATATTAATTTTTCCACTTAATAAAAATATAGAAAGTCTTCAGCCACTGGGTGAGAGACTTCTCTTATTTTTGTTCTGTCTTCACAGACATAATTTGCTACATGTTTTCTGTATCAGGAGATCTTACATGTTGACTTAAGAACTTTTATAGATAATGAGTATTTTTCTTATATTTCAGTATGGTATGGTTTTGTTTTCATGCTGAATAAAACTCAATCTATTCGCAGTTATTCCTGTGCTTCTGTTTTCTCTTCAGGTTGGCCACATATTCAGGGTTGCTTAAATTCATGAAATATATGTGGCTGCCTATCTTCTCCTGAAAACACATATATCATGCTTGCTTTTACTTGCTTTTTTTGGGCTATTCCTTAAACCAACCAAAGGAGATGGATTCTTCCTAAAGTTTGTATTGCAGTAATTATGTTGTATTTGTTTGGGGCTCTTTGACTCAGTTAATTTTAACTGATACAAAATAAACTTGTACTTTTTTTGATTATTTAATATTGCATCAATTACAATTTGTGTTGTCCAGGTCCTGGATGTGGGGTCATTGGATAAAGTGAGGTTCACCTACCAGGAGTCACACCTTTAAAGAAAACAGACTCTACCTCCCCTAGAGGCCATCAGCTGCCCACACTTTCCCAGTGGGGAATAGTGAGCCATTTCTCTCTCCGTGCAGAAGCATTGACTGATTTAGCTTGTACAAGTCTTATGTAGGCAACCACAACCTTGGTGAGTCATAAGTATAGCAGTTCTGTCCAGTCCAGAAGATAGAGTTTTGCTCTGGTCTTCCTCAGTCTCTGGATGTTACAATCATCTTTCTGCTCCCTCTTTCAAGATGGTCCCTGAATCTTGGGGAAAGGATGTGATATGAATGTCCTGTTTGTGTCTGAACACTGTATATTAATTTATTCTTTGCACTTTGACCAGTTGAGCTTTGACCAGTTGTAAGTTACTGCATTAAGCACCACCTATTCCACAAAGAAACTTCTCTGATAAGGTCTGAGCACTGCACTAACTGAAGCATTCCTTCTAGTATCTATATACCTGGCTTTGTGACCATAAATTCGTTTACCTGTTTTTATCATGGAAAGTTTGTATATTTCCTTCAATTTAAATAGGCAATTTTTCTGGGTATAATATTCTGGATTGTGAATTTTTGTCTTTCAGAGCTTGGAGTATGTCTTTTCAAGCCCTTCTGGCTTTAAATATTCCTATCAGATAATCAGGTGTTATTCTTGGCCTGCCTTTATAAGTGACTTGATATTACTCTTTTTCAACTTTCAAAATTCTTTCTTTATTCTGTGCTTTTATTGTTTGAATTATAATATGTCATGTGTGATTTCTTTTCCATTTCTGTCTATTTGGAGTTCTGTAGTTCTCTTGTACCTGGATGAGCATCTCTATACTTGAGAAAATTTCTCCTGTGATTCAGTTGAAAACACAAGCTTTGCCTTCATTAAGATGCCTCACTCCTTCTTCTGGGCCCATAATCCACCATGAAGATATGGTGTTGTTGAACTTTCCCACTTTCTGTTCGTATTTCTTTTTTACTTTATTATTGACCTAAATTGAGTGATCCTTTTTATCTTGCCTTTTCTCTGTTTTCCACATGATTCACTCTGTTGACGAAGCCTTCCACTGAAGATTTTACTTGGCTGATGGAGTATTTCCTTTCCAACATCATTTCAGTTTGTCTTTAATAATTTATATCTCTGTTTCATGTCATAGATTGCTTTCTTCTGTTTATTAATCTGTTTTGCTTTTCTTGGAATACATTCAAGTCTTAATTGAACTGTTTGAATATCCTTAAAATCATTTCTTTGAATTCTTGTCTGATAGTTCTTCTAAGTCATTTTCATGAGGTGTGATTATTATAGAATTTGTGATTTATGGAAAAATATTGTCTTGGCTTTCATATTGTCTCTGTTTCTGCACTGGGACTTGCACATCTGGAGTTAGTGCATAGGTTGAGGGATTTTTTGTATTTTTTATTTTTTAAAGTTTAGTAACCTTTATTGATTTTTTTCTTTCAGTGGTGGCCTTAGTTCATTAGAGAACTAAGTTCTAGGAAGGATGAGTTATTTTCTTTCTGTGGGAGTGGTATTTGGAATTCAAGACTCTTATTTCCAGTCTTCCTCGGAGAGTCAGGTAGGTATTGTTTGCGGTTAGTGAGGGCCTCCTGTCAGTGTCCGCAGCTTTCTGTATGAGTGTGGAACTCTCCACAAACCTGTGGGCCAACTTATCTGGAGTTAGATCTGGTCCATACTCTGGTCCTCAGCTATTGCTGCAGCTCTCGGGAAATGTGCAACTGCCCCAGTGCCCGTGGGCCTAATCTCTTTTCTGCTTTTACGGTTTCTACTTGCTGCAAATGAACAGGATTTGAAAATATGAATATTACAGATGGACATCAGTAGAGACCTTAAAATGAAATTCTCCAGACGTATTGAGTTAAAATCACACAGCAATTGGGTGCTAAAATTGCATTAATGGTTATTGGAAGACCAGATAAAAAGAATTTTTCATATAATGTGTGCTTGACTGGGAAAGATAGTGATTTGGTCGTCATATTTTGCTTTCCCTTCTGCAGTTTGTTTGTCCTACTACTGCTCTTAGTCAGGTTTTATTCCTAAAATTAAATCACTTTTCTTACGTCTAAATGAATGTAAAATGATAACCCAAATGTCTCAGGAAATCATTCATGCATATTCCTGATAGAAGCAAAAGAGATCTATGTTCCATGCACCTTTTGAAAACTAATGGTCTCCATGTTTTTCTCCTTTTCCCGCATTCCCTGATATCTCGGGGAAATAGGACTTCTTATATTAATGAGTGCTTTATATTAGAGCATGTTTCACCTAGTGAGACCTCCAAAACCTACAACATCATGCCACAAAGGCTACAATAAGAAAAAGGATGTATATAACTTCCCAAATCTTGAATATAATTGAGCTCACCTGCACAAATGTTGCTTTTAATAGCTTAGAAATTTAACATCTATTTTATAGCATGGTCCGAGAAGAAAATGCCAATGCATACGTACTTTGAATCTTCTCATCTCTTCACTTCCCATCCTCTTCCCTCCCTTTCTCTAAAATTCCTTTTCCCCCTCCTACCCAACCTATTTATTCTTTCTTTTCATTTTACTTTTACTATCCTTAAGGGTAATTTAAAGATCTTTCATACTAACTGAGTACCTAAATATTGCCTAAATGTAGAAATTTTGTATTCGCCATTGATACTGGCTTGCTTAAAATAGAACGCCAGGAGCTATTTTATGCTCAGTCTGCCTCTTTCCTTTCCCATGGGAATTCTTTATCATTCATCTTCATCTTGTTACACAAGCATTTTACTACAGCAGAGTTATTTCTGAAAAGATTCATCTGAACTAAAATGTCAATTTCCAAACTTAAATTGTTTTAGGTAGCTTTCAATTTAAAATCATTATTCTCAACACAATTTTTAAAAGTGATTATAATGTATGTGTGGTAATTCTATAATGAAATTCATTACTTTGTGTGATCATTGAAATGCAATGAATTATAAATATTAAGCTACTATATATGTACCATGTGTGTCTTTGTATAGGCATATGAACACGCTTGAATTCTGTGATTTTATAACTTACCATTCAATTCATCTTCCTTCTATTTAACCTACTACTTGTTTAATTTTCCTAATAATATTTACTATGATTAGAGCCCATCATCTTTTTACTGGGACTATTTTTTATTGCTAGAATTATTCACACCAGACTACATGTATCTATCTATCTATCTATCTATCTATCTATCTATCTATCTATCTATCTATCTATAGTTTCATTAGGAAAGGGGACTATGCCGTGTTCTTTTGCAATCAGTATATCAATCTGAAACCCTTCTTCTATGCAGATATCATTTTGCCAATTCCTTCAACAATCATATCTCTTCAATATGCAAATCAATATATAATCCAGTTTGTCACTTGCAGATGACTAATTCATATATCTGTAAAGCGAATGACTTGTTCAAATTCATACTCCTTAAAAACAAATTATAATTATTTATCTGTGTCTTCAGTCCACTTTAAGTTAATCTCCACCAAATCTCCCTTTAATCTTTTTCTAATCTATACTTTCCCTAGAGGATAGAAACTAAATATTATTCCACCTTATGTGTTTAGAATTCTGAAAGTGCTTAGAGTCTAATATTTTTAAATGTTGAAACATAATCCCTTCACAGTAGGTTGACTGTTGTGGCAGCAGTTCTGGATGGCTTTCCTCTGTCCCCACTGTCCTGAGTTCAGTTCCTCTTATATTAGCTAGGCATAGTGTTTAAAAATAGGGTAAGAAATTATATGGCAGTAATATACTAATAAAAGGTAATATTTAAGTACATTTTTTCTCATTAAAGCAATGTTGTGTGCATCCCTCCCAAACACCAGTGTTGGAATTTTAATCATATAGTATGCTAGAGTTAAGGGATTGGACATTTGGAAGGTGATTAGGTCATGGAAGTGGAAACCTCAGAAAGACAGCTTGTTTGCCTCACGCATCATGTGACAATGGGATAACGTATAATCTAGGATACAGAAGATGGGACCTCACCAGACACTGAACCTCCAGGGTCTTCAAAAAGCCAATAGGGTTTTACTATTTAAACTTTAAATTTCTACTATTTATAAGCTACACGGGGCCATATATTTTGTTAAAGTAGCCCAAAGAGTCTAAGAAAGAGCAGTGACACCTGTAGTGGAGTGTTGGTATAAAATCTGCCCCAAAATAGAAACAGGTTCAGGTCCCGGCAATGGTAAAACTGGGATGGTTTCTTTTGGGTGTGTATGTTATAACCTATTAAAATATGTGCAGTTCTGGCAAGTAGAGTCTAGAAAGTACTCAGAGATAAAAGAGAAAGCTGAAAATAACGTTTCTATTATCTAAGAGCACACTGAGTATTCTAGTCTTGATCAGGATGTGAATATAAATGTGAACAGGGACTAGAGAGATGGCTCAGTTGTTAAGAGGACTAGCTATGCTTGTAGACGATCTGGGTTCAGTTCCCAGAACTCACATTGTGGTTAACAACCATCTGTGACTCCATTTCCAGGGGTTCTAACACCTCTTCTGGACTCTGAAGGCATTGCATAGCGTAGGTACACTTACATGCAGGTAATGCATTCATATGCATAAAATACTAATAAAATAAAATATTATTTTAAAAGCCTAAATAAACAAAATGTGAACAATTGAAAATATTTCTGATGAAAGTTTAGACGGAAATGAAGAACATGTAATTGGATAGTGGAGGAAAGGCCATGGCTGTTATAAACTGGTTAGGAATTTAGCAAATTTTTCACATGTCCTTGTGCTTTGTAGAAGGTAGAATGTATGGGAGATGCACTGGGCCAGGTGACTGAAGAAAATTCTAGAAAAACATTTTATAGATGTAGCTTGGCCACTAAAATGTTTGCAATATATATATATTGCAATATATATATATTTAAATGCGTGTATGTAAATGCACCTGTGCCATGCAGTGCCCACAGAGGTCAGAAGAGAGTGTTGGATCCCATGGAACTGGAAGTAAGGGCAGTTGTTACCCATCACGAGGGTTCTGGGAATCAAACCCAGAACCTATGCAAGAGCAGTCAGTGATCTTAACCACTGAACCATCTCTCCAGCCCACTCGTAAAATATGTATAAATAGAAATTAAAGATGGGATTTAGAGGCTATATACTGCTTATTCCTGAACAGAACACCTATATCAAACTTATGCTTCCCAAGGCCCAGGGATCATTGTAGAAGAGAAGCAGGGAAGACTGTTGTAAGAGCCAGAGGTAGGTGAAAACCACAAGGAAACTGAGTCTTCCAGAGAGCAGATCAGTTACTTGTATGAACTCATAGCAATGATGACAGCACCTACAAACCCTATGTAGTAAGCTCAGGCAAGACAAAACCCAGAATAGATATGGGGAAGTGGGCAAGAAACCCCCATCCTACCTCAGGAACTACTAGCAAATGATGGTGTGGGGAAGGGGAAACTGAGTCTTGTTTAATGGTGAGAATCTTGATAGACTGACTAGGCACTAGTGGATGAAACAATGCTAAAGGGCAATTGGGGAACCAAGTTTGACTGTATAGATCATATCAGCAGAAGTCTAGTACCATCGATTACCACAATAAAATAAAATCCCAAGGGCATTACAGAGTTTATTACAGTGAGGAACCCAGTGTCCCATTACAACTTCAACGTAAAAAGGCCTGGGGAGTGGTGCATAATGATTTCAGGTTTCCACTTACTCCACTCTTAGGCAGTGTTTCTTAACTGTCTCACTCTGTTGGGATCACATGGTGCACAGGTCAAAGAAATCATCCCTGTAGACAACACAGGTAATGAACCCTGCATGGCACCAATAGTCTGATATGCATATTTAATTCTCTGTTAGAGTATGGCAGCAGGTGAGCCATACACTTGGAGTCAGACCTAGAGGCTTATATAATGATCAAGAAAATAAATTACTTCATGTAAGTTGTAATTATTCTGATTCATCCCAACCTAGTATCAAAGAAGTCAAGCACCTTCCTAGTGCCAGTATACTATAGTCTAGATGCAAAGACCACACAACAGGGCAATGGTTTTATACATTTATTTCATACTGAGAAGCCACGTGACTGGGACATCTTGACTGTGGGGGTGAAGATGACTGAAGTCATATTAAATGGCATTCAGATTTGTGAGAAAGAAGTATCTGTTACTTGAGAACCTCCAGACTATAATATTGCTATGTGGCTTGATGTGTTACACTACAGTTTCTACAAAAACTCTTGTCATATTATCAGGTTTATGGAATAAAACTTCTGGGATAAAACAGGAATCTTACTGGATTAGAATTAAAAATATATAACAAATTTAAAACAAAATATATTAACCTACTTCATTATGTTGAGAATGAGTGTTTGCTGTATAGATACCTAAAATGTATATAATGTGCATACTACACATATTTTTAAAATGGTATAATGAGAACTGAGGAGATGGTTTTGTTGATAATGTCTTTGCCATGCAAACAGGAGGACCTGAGTTTGAAGCCCTGCATCCATGTTAAAAAGATGGGTGAGGCAGTATGGTCCTGTGATCTCAGCACTGAGAATGTAAGAGGATCCTTGTCCTTATTGGCCAGTTAGCATAGTTGAATCAGTGAGTTCCAGACTCAGTAAGAGGCCCTGTCTCTAAAATAAGATAGAGAACTAGTAAGGAAGACCAATGGCATTGATCTTTGACCTCCACATGCATAAAAAATGAACACATGTAACACATGTGCTTGCACACACATATAAACATAAATACACGCACATACAAGGTAGAATGACTAAAACTGCTTAAATTATAGTACACGTGATAGTGTTTATTATCCATATCTATGAGGCAAAGATAGGTCACTGACTTAGTCACCTAGAAAGCTTTTTGAATAATCCATGTTTCTTCTTGATATGTTAAGAGCCATAAGCATATATAATCTAAGAAGATTATTGTTACATCAATATCTATATATTTGTGTCTAGTTTGGTTTCCTAAATAGACTTCATCAGGGCAGGATCACAGCATCAGTTTATTAATTTAAATGAACTGGATGAACTATGCACACTATCCTGATGGAAAATGCCCCAATTTATATGTAAATATATACAACTGTTTACATTTTTAACCAAAGATACCTTCAACAAAAATTATTTCTTCCTTTATGTGTTTTATGTGAAATACAAGTATATCAGAGCTTTGCAATATTAGTAAAGTGGGCAATTACATTAATTTCCAGGATTATTCTTTTGACATGCTTTATTTCTTTTGAAATATCTATTTTGTTGCTTCTGAATTTTTGTTGGGTCCTAGTTACATGGTGTGAATTTAAAACAGTACAGAACTTCATAAATCTTAATAATGTTCCAATGTTCAACACAGCAGTGATGTACAGAATGAAATATGAATCAAAGTAATTTTGAAAACTCTAACCTCAGCAAGTTTTACATCCATACGTACAATATGTGTGAGGATTTTTATTGAACTCTGGCAACTTTGGGTTATGTTTGAGTTTTTACTTGAATTAATAAAGTACCAATGATTCTGATTCTATTTTCATTTTCTTTTGCACATGTTGTATGTGTGTATAAATGAAACACTCACAAGCTTACATACCAAGAAATGTGTTTGTAGCTACTGATTTTTATTTAACAAGGGGTATCATTTCCATTTACAGCTGTCATTGATATACAGAGCCAATATTAGGCCAGGTATACCCTAAATATAATTATGAATTTTGTATTGTTATTCTAGATGATGACTAGATGATGAAGGGATTTTTCCATTATTCCCCTATAAAGATATGCATCATTGGAAAGGTTATGAGGTCAATTCCGCACATCATATAAAGGGTGGGTATTGGATTATAACAAGGTCCTATTTGTTTCTAGTTTGTTGTTGCAACTACAATGCCCCTAGAATTCATGTAGATGAAGTTTCACTTGTTTTAAATAGGTAACTAGGACTGTAGAAGTATAAGTCAATGCCACAGCAAGTTTTTCCACCACCCCTCTGCTTTTCAGTTCCCTTATGACCTTTCCTTTCATTCTCTATCACCCCTTAACAAATTGTTCTTTGTCATTTCTTACATGCCATTTTGTCAGAGCAGTCTCTCAAGTCTTAGAGAGTCTGCATCTCATTCTATTTCCTTTATTTCACTACAACTTAAATGATTGTGGGAGTTAGGTGTGTTTTGATTTTAATGATGTAGGAGATTGACTCCAAGCTTGATCTTGTCTGAGAATCCTAATGCCTCTGTAATCTTGCTGTTACCACAGATAAAATTTTAATTAAATTTTAGTTAAATTTTGATAAAGTGGGAGTATTATTGCCCTCTCAACTTTTAAAAGAAGTTGACCATTTCTTATACAAAGATAGTGATCTTGGTGTTTTACTAATACTTTGCAAAAACGTCTGTTATAGCAGGTGTTTTAGCCAGTATATGAATTTCTGTTTGAATCCCTTCAATTTTGTTGTAGAAATAATTCTGAAGTTGTTGTCTTAAAATCTTTGAGATGTGGTCAATATGTTCAGTTATTCGTTCATTTCTATTTTCATATTATGTTTCCCATCGCCCTATCTTTAAAACGAGCAATGAAGTAATTTCCATCTTCAGCAATTCAAACATCAAATACAGTATGTGCCACATCACATGTAATTAATAATGATTATCTGAACTTAGTTTTGTTAAAGGTTCCAAGGCTCAGAAATTAGCTGATTACAATTTAACCAATCCAAACAAACAAGCATGAATAACTTAAAAATGCTTTTCTTGATGTCTAACACTTACCTTCATTCAAATATTTTGTAGCTGAGTAGAAACTTTTGTTATTGGTGTTTAATTTTCTGCCATTTAATAATGTCACTTTGAAACACTGAGCTAGCTTTCTGGAATATAGTTCATATGAAATGAAAGAGTTGGACACTATTTTATGAACTGAAACAAAAAAGAAAATCAAATGAGATTTTGATAAGATGTTGATTGTTTTAAAAGTCACATTAATGAATTTCTGATGCATCAATTTCCTTGTTATTATACATTTAGTTTTAAATAAAACATGGATCAAAATAATTGATTTTTGATTAAGTTGAATTCAAAACTATTTAACTAAAGGCCATTTCCCAGAATAACACTTTGAAATTACTTGAGCAACATGTGGTTTGTGCTTACATATAACTAGCTTTCAGAAACCTCAGGGATTCTTTCCTGGGAAAATGTGGGAGTCTGACTTATCGACAGAACGTAGCATTGTTGACACTGAAGGCAGTTCCTGCACTGCATTTTACCTTTCCCTCTGCCGGTCTGCTTTCAAAATAGTAATGCAGAGGATGATGGAGAGATGGTTCAGGCACGAAGCTCAGAGTGAGTTCCTGGCACCTACTTCAGGTGCTCACAACTCCCCATCCCTCTACTTGCAGGAGATAGGATGCTCTCTCAGGCCTCTGGCGGCATTGCACGAACATTATGCTCATACAGACAAGCAGGCATATACAAACACATATAAAATAAATAAATACTTAAGATATGATAATGTATGCATGACTACCTGCACATTGCACTCAATAAGCAATATGATGGCTCTTGGGTGTTTTCTCAAACATCCTACTATGGCCAAAAATCTGGTTCTAGGTTAAGAACTGAATCCTGATGATCAAGCCTAGAATATGTGTTGATAGAATAAATATGTGAGTTTGACAAACCTAGAAAGGTAATGGCTGTAATCTCCTGTGCTACATATGGATTGCTGTCAACATTTCCTTATCTGTTTCTTCGCTAAGCTATTGCTAGTTAATATTTTACATTTCCACATGCAGCATCATTCAATTTTTTAATCCAACATTTTCGGTTTAGAGTTTTGTTTTGTTTCACAGACCTGTTCTGTTCCTAGAGATCTGATAAAATTTAAGTGATTGATGGAATAATTTTAGATATATACTTGTGATCACGTCAGTCTTACAAGTTTTTAACCATCAACTCCCTTCCTGGACATGGGTATAAATGGCCTTAGTTCTTTCTATATTTGTTTCCATTTTCTAGATCATTCTAGAAGGATGTAACCCAGGCATATAACACGCTTTTATCTGTATCTGTGCCCTTGTTTCCTTTGCCTCCATGATTTAATATTCATTAAGTATATACATAAGGTTTAGCAGTATTTTTTTTACTATTCTGTAACAATTAAATTTCTTCCCCTATAGAAAAATAAAGAACTTTTATATTAATCTCGTTATAATTGCACTGTCATAAATACCTATTGCCCTACCTTTCTCTTTACAATTTCCAAATGTCCCTTTTCTAATTATTCTTACCCCCAAAGATATTTGCCTTTCTTCCTTCCTCTGGAAGCATTATGTTCCTTATACACATGAAGGAACCCTCTACTGACTTAGGTGATCATCTAACTAATAAGTTCAATGAACTTCTGTGCCTCAGAGATTGAAGTTTCATACAGTTTTAAGCTTTTTTAAATGACAAAAGTAGAGTTGGGAAAGTGTATTAAATCCTCAAAGGTACAATCAGTCTTAAATATCTTTTATTTCTGGTGACTTTCTTGGTGTTTGTTGGCATTATATAAGTAGTTTATTCAGTGAATAAATAAAATAAAGTTAGTATTAAACCAATTTTACTCAACATAAACTATTGTTTAAAGAAAACTTCTGGTAAAAGCAATAAAATTAGTTTCATATATAGGAAAGCAGACACTTGACTTTGATTTTAGAATAATGAACTTCTGAAATTTCTTATGCTCTCAAAAATAATTCTCAACCTCAATCTCTTTCCTTGATTCCTTTCCTTTCTTCTTTCCTGCTTATATCTCTCTTCCCCAATCCACAATCAGTGTTCCAAAGTATGTATTGCAAATACGTCTTTTATTATAACTTTAAAAATATATAGTTAGTATGTCATTTGATGTCTGGTATCACTTATCATGCTTGTTGTAATGGTAAAATTTAAAAGCCAAAGAATGTGAACAAAGGAGTATCTAAAAACTAAAATTATAAATATGATAACTACTGAGATCATATTAGAACAAGAAGAATGAGTATTTCTATGTGGAATCTAGAAAGAAAAGCACAGACTTGTCTCATACTATTCAGAATCTAGTTTCTTGTAGAGTTCTCATCCTCGTGGACTCTCTAAAAGAATCCTTTCTCTACTTTTTCCTGTAGATCCCTATATCTAAGAGCCAGCAATATTTCATCAAATCCTTACTAGAGGTAGTAGCATATTCGGTATTACCACTTTCCTAATTCTAGCCAGTGTTCTTTGCTTTTAAATGTTAATAGGATTAAATAAGATTTACCAATTTAAAAAACGGAACTTAAGTTACATCTTCATCATTTAATATACCACACAAGATAATTCCCACAGGTTCTACAGATTATGCTGCAGCCATTTGTGACAAATTATTTTTTAATTCTTTCCATTTATTATCATCTATCCACATCCACTTTGAATGGAGGGAAAATTCTTGCAGGCAAGAATTTCATGTCTTTTGTTTCTTGTTGTATCAAACCAACTGGAAGGACTTTTAGCCAATAGTGGTCAATTAATAATACCATAGGCATGAGTCAATTTATGAGCTTAATTCTCCTACTAAACCATTAAATAACTGCGCAATTGGCAAGTGGAGAAACTTTACATTAGAACATTAAAATTCTTGCCTCATTTTGAGGATATATCCTTGGGTACATCTGACTGCATAAATAGATCACCATATGCTTCCATAAGAAAAAACAATATGAGAAGCCTATTGAACCAGCTATGAACTCTATTTCATGATATAAACTTCTGGCTATTAGATGTAGGGATCTATAGGAAAAGGTAAAGAAAGGATTCTTTTAGATAGTCAGCTAGGATGAGACCTCTACAAGAAACTAGATTCTCACAATCCTCTTAGCAGATCTGCCAGTAATGCTGTATATTTTGTCCTAGCATCACAGAAGCCTAATATAAAATGCAGAATCAAAAAGATAATATTACAAGATTTTTCATGATATTTGACAATATCATATCATCTAATTCTTGTCCAAAATTACAAGGGGCAGGAGAAATGGCAAAGTGGTTAAGAGCATGAACTATTCTTGCAGAAAACATAAGTTCATTTCTCAGTACTCATGTTGGATGTCTCACAATCACCTGTAACTCCAGCTCCATGGGATTCAGTGCCCGCCCTCTTCTGGCTTCTTTGTTCACTACATTCACCACATAACTCTGACAGAGACACACATGCATATATAAAATTAAAAATAAATATAAAATCTTAAAAATTAATCCACATATATTATTGTACCATCAGAAAACAAGGTAAGGTATTTAATATAAATAAAGAAGAGTAATCAAATGACTAGAAAGCTGACTCAAATTGAAGAATCCATTTTAAGCTCCAAAGGAAGTTAATGGTTATTAAATGACTACAGTCCATATTTCAGCTAAGATTCTTATAGTAACCTGTTATTGCAATTTTAAAAAAAATCATAAACCATCTACATATTTTCTTGATAAGGTCATGAATGAAATAATACAGTATTTTTAAAGTAATGAGAAAATATTCACAATAACTTATTAAATGAAAAAACTGAGGCTTGGGTTGGAGTGATGACTCAGCAGTTAAGAGGCTGTTGCTCTTTTATCGAACCCAGGTTTGATTCCCAGTACCCACTCGGCACCAAACAATGTCGGAAACTCCAGATCCAGGGGATCTGAAACCCTCTTCTGACCTCCACAGGCAATGTACCACATGGTTGCATTTTGTAAATGCAGGCAATGCACTCATACACATAAAATTAAAAACTTTAAAAATAAAAATACTGAGACTTAAGAATGTAGCTCAGCAATAGAACTTATGGTCGAAACTAAATAAAACAAAAATCTTGAAAATTATATATACACAGTTTAATGTATCTTCTGACATTTCTACCTCCTGTGGACCAAAGGAATAGCACTTAAATATCAAATATGAAATTATTGTCCTAAAGAGAGTGATTATATTTAACTTTCTGAACTCTATATGATTGTGAAGCTATAATTATCTTATTTAGAATATATTACTATGATATTCAGGGTCAAATTACCCCAAAATTATGTGAGATTAACTATCATATCCAACATAGGGTGAAAAGTTCACTCACTCATCCAACCACACCTACTCTTGTTTGCATTTGGCAAGTATAAACAACAGAGAAATTAAGCGGAAATCAAACAATTATCTCTTGAAATGGTTTATAACTGTTTCAATCTACCCTTTTTTGGTTGGTCCCTAGAAAAAAATTGAGATAACATTTGGCAATCTTGGGATATATCATATTCTTAAATCATCTTCATTTCGACCCTTACTTGATAAATTCAGTTTCTCAAACATAATTTTTCCATAATTACTGCTTTTTAGTGCCCACTTAATAAGACACCCTACATTTCTACCACAATTTATTAGATAGTTACCATATTGGGAGTCAGTAATGTTACATTTGATAGTCATATGTCAGAATATCAGAAATCTGTACTCTTTTATGATTTCACTATCTACTTTAAAGGCTGATTCAGTGAATGATTTAAGTGTATCTATTAATTTCTGATCATTTTTCTGAGACTGATTTCTGACCTGGATAATTTCATTAGTTTATTCAAAATCACTTCCAATTTTCAGAATGTGGTACCAATTTTTTCTCCTATCAGCACTATGAGACTCTTTTCTACACATATCAATTCTTACAGATAAACATCACCCTTGTCTTTTTCTAGGGATCATCTTATATTCGACCACTTGTATAGAATTTCCACCCAAATAAGTCATTGGAAATCTGTATTCATGGATCATTTACTAGGTTTGAAAGTTTTGGCTCTTCAGGTTAATTTTCATTATATTGAAAACTGTCAGAAAGTTTAAACCCAAATTAGTCTTTGAAGATCTCAATTGTTTGCCTTTTTTGAATATCAACTCTAAAGGTGCTGTTTATAATGTTGAGTCATGCATGAACATAGATAAAGTTTGGAAAGATTCTTTGTAGAGGTGAATCTGTTGATTGAATTTATGATTGCTTTATGTGTCATTTACACTCGAGTAGTTCAGTACTTTAAATCTTTCTTATATTGTCTTCATACTCTGTGAACACAGAAGATTATGCATAATTATGTGACAAAATACACAGATTCTGAAAATAGAATATGTAACTGTCACAGTGATTTGGCTTTTCTTAAGTCAAGGAAGGTAACAGGAAGACTCTGAAATTGGACAAACTATTGCACCTACCAAGTCAAGTGCATAGCTGCTTTTGGGGGGGGCACTGATAGTTTTATTTTCTTCTATCATCAAGAGCATTAACATTGCTTAACATCATATTATCTTCAAGAAACATGTAAAGCTTGAAAGACATGCCAGAAAGGAGAAAGAAGTGATTAATTATCAGACATTTTAAAAACAGTGGTAACCATCTTTTCTTGGCTGAAGACTTTGTGGAATTTACAGATATGACAGATTATTACACCATTGTAGTAATGCATCAGCATTTGCATTCATCAGAAGAGCCAAGTGACAAACATGAAGTCAGTGTATGGATTGTTTTACTTAGGAATTCAACTGATAAATGGATGGTAAACTGCATATCATGCTTCCATGAGTTAAAAGAAATTTTAATTAATTACTTTCTTGTCTTGATAAAGCTATTTTAAGTTATACTTGTTATTGATAATCTGATATACACATAATACAGGTATACATCTGCAGAAATATGCAAAAAATGCTTCTTAAGATATTGCTTAGAAGGCTCTGATTAATTATTGTGATGACATCAGTCAGTTTTTTGTCCTTTAACACTTAGAAATTTTTGAAAATTGTGTTTTCTTTTTTGAGGCAGAGTCCCATGTAACCCTGGCTGATTTCCAACTTTCTGTGTAGTTAAGTTTGGCCTTCAACTCCTGTCTTTCCACTTCCCTTTCTGACAGGATTGTAGACATGGTCTACCATGCATAGGTAGAGGTTATATTTAAAGCGTATATAAAGTGGACTGCAGTTTGTCATAAATGTTGGCTAAAATGTTTTTGACACAAAAAAGAATACCGTATTCATTTTATGAGTAAAAAGTGGCATTTGCTTAATCTCTTTAAAATGATCACTTTCATCAAAACGAATGGGGGAATACATAATCCAGCAACCCCACAGTAGCTTTAAGACACATATTATGAGGAAAAAAGTTTTTTCTCATTCATGTCTAAGTTTATGGCCAAGACTTCTGAAGCAAAAGACAGATTAACTAGAGAGAAGGATGGATCTAGTATAAATTTTCACATGACACAGGAGCATTCAGAAATGCATACCCAATGATAAAGGAAATCTGTGGGGGTTTTTATATGCATATTTATGTGCATATATGTGTGTTGTGTGTGTGTGTGTACAGATGTTTATGTGTGTGTGTATGTTTGTGTGTATGCATGTGTATGTGTGGTGTGCATGTGTATACAGACCTCTGTATACATGCCATCAAGTCACTTTCTCTATCTCTTTCCACTTTAGTTTTTGAGATAGGATCTCTTATTGAACTTGCATCCCAATGATTTGGCTAGACTGGCTGCCCAAAGAGATCCAGGAACCTGCCACTCTCTACCCTCTAGTTCTGGGGTTACAAATGAGGGCTATCATGCCAGACTTTTTGCATAGGTCCTTGGGATCCAACCTGAGGTCCTATGTTGGGTCATTGAATACTTTAACCACTGAACCTTCTGCTCAACCCCAAAAGCATATTTTTATGTTAAACTTGCTGAAGAGTAGATAGGTACTCAGCTGTGAAATCACAGAAATAGGGTATGATATAATAAAAACATTTGTGAAACTTAGCAAATCCTATTTGTTCAGACTCTCCTCTTTTATCTCTACATCAAAGATTAAAAACAATTCTTTCTCTGAGAATTGAGTGAGTTTTATATGAGAATCCCAATGTTATTTTCTAGCCTGTGGTAGGGAAGAGAGGGAAGACATGCAGAAGCATTCATGCTTTTGCTGTTTGATAAGGTGTGAAGCTTTCATATCTTGAGTTAGAGTATCCTGAGCCCAGTTACTATAAATACAAAATGACTCAGATTCAAACCCAACATAGTATGTCCCAAAATGATTTGATGTGGAGATAGGCAGTGGACTTTGAAGACAAATGACACATAGGGCATTTCTAGGGAGATGGGAGAGTGTCCACATAGGACTGAAGGCATGAGAGAGAAGCACAGCCTCACCACAAACCAGTCCTTTGTGTGGCTTGAACCCAGGAACTGCCTTGGAACGTGCCAGTGGGTGAATCCCAGAGAGACACGCACAGCTCTTAAAGCATGTACATATTCAATTATTTAATGAGTTATCTCTTTCTTTTTAAATTAAAAAAATATTTTATTGATTTTTTGAGAATTTCATACATTGTCTCTTGATCATATACAGACCCCATCCCCGGTCTCTATCCCTACCTTATGACCCTGACTTCATGATCTCAATTACTATTGTTAAGGCCTATAGAGTCTAATTTGTGTTCCCCAAATGTTCTTGAGTATGGGTCCACCCCCAAGACCTGGTCAATGTCTGGAATAGCATCCTTAAAAAAACTCTACACTTGTGAAAGAGTGCACAAGACATGCGAAAACCCAGCCTGGCAAGAAACCTCAGGTCTAGTTGCAGAACTATTGACAATTGATAGCTGCTGGGAGAGGGTGATTCATTTTTACTATATTTATATATTGTATGTGCATAAATGTTTTACTTGAGTGTATGTATGTGTACCATGTGCATAGGTCAGAAGACAGTTTCAAATACCCTGAAACTGAATAAAAAGGTCTTCTGCAATAGCAGCCAGTACTCTTTACCACTGACCTATGTCTCCAGTCCCAAATTACTGTTTTCTTGGTTGTCAAGTATAGTTGAATATTAATAATTTTATTTACATCTTCATATAGAGTGAATGAGTGAATTTACTTGATGCTGTGGAAGTAATAATGAGCAAACACAGGAAGAACTGTTAACAAAGTATATAGTTATCAGAATAGTACAGTGACGAGGATTAAAGTGAGGGCAGAGACAACGTAGACGAGGAACTGCAGTGTACAAGTGTTTGTTGAGTTGACTTGACAGTCACTGCTGAGGGGGAAATAGGAGACTATAATATTGACAATGAAGGTGATCATCTTTCCTGATCTAGGCAGCAGAGGGGAGACATTCGCATGGAAGACAGAAAGCAAGGACAAAACAGGATACGTATATAGTGGTGTTCAGATCCCATCATGCCGATGACAAGTAAAGTGTAAGGAAGAGTGTCGAAGTGGCAGATGTATTCATCTGGCTAAGAAAAGAAAAAGTTCTGTTGAATTAGCAAGCTGGAACTCAGAGAAGAATGTACTTGAAGAGTAGGGAAGGATACGACTGGGTTCCCAGTAAGTGGAGTTGGATGGAAGGTGTGGAGTGAACCCTGAGAACATGCACAGGCAAGCGGGGATAGAACGGGGTAGCTGGGAGAGACATGGGTGAAAGACGGATGCTGTTTTCTGCGCTTTGAATTTTTGGAGGAAAATCTAGAATATGTTGAGTGAGAGAAAGAAATTATTTACTGAGTAAAGCTAAAGGACAGCAATGGGTAATGCTTTGAAAAGCATATAAAGAAATAGAAATGCAGAATACTGCTTTTAAATGAAAACACTGCTCTTTCTTTGTCATTTCCCCTTTACATTCCTCTCTGCTGCTTTTCCACTTTGTTCCAGCAATAGTTTGTTTTAACACATAAAAAAGGAGTTTACCCATCTATCATAGCATCACATTGGAAGGATAAATTATTTGTTTGTATGAAAATGTGGCACCTAAGCCACATTTCTGCTTATAACAAAGAAATGAGGTGTGTTGAGTAGAGAGATACTTCTTCCTCCCCCGCAAACTGTTCCTCACACCATCCTCCTTCTCTTCCTCCTCTTCCTCTACATCTTTCTTTTTTTTTCCTTTTTTCTCTCTTAGCATAAACCATTCATTATTTGGAGTTTCCTAAAACAGGCTTATTAATGTGTATTGACACAATGTAGCTGAGTTTGTCGATTTAATGTTTACCTATTTCTTCAAATACACCCAGGCTTCTGGATGTCTGGGTCTCCATCTTCAATTTCCTTTAAAGATGTGACAAAGACACCATGGCCAAGCCACAAGTGCGTGCATAAAATGAAATATATTCACTTAATATGTGAGAAGGTCTAGAAAGTCTAAGTATCTCTGTTAGCCCATAAAAGATAGTCACTGGTAAACCATGCTTGAATTAACTCTGCCCACTAAATGGAAACTGGTGGCATTTTCATTCTTTGAGACTGTTTGTATATGCATTGAAGAATAAAAACCAGTTCAACTTGAAAGTTTAGGCCTTTAATTCCAGCTACTTACATGGCTAAGATAAGACGATAGCAAGTTCACACCTGATCTAGGCTACAGAATGAGTTTAAGGCCATGCTGGTTTATATAGTGAGATCCAACCTCAAAATAAAATGTAAAAAAATAGCTCAAATGTGGCGCTGGGGTAGAGTGCTTGCCTGAGATGCACAAAGCCCTAGGATTAATCAAGAGCACCCATTCAAAAGTACAGAGATAAATAAGTTGATACGAAATTAGGAAGTAATTAAAATACTCTGGTGATATTTATTACAATATATATTATAATAAATGTGCAGTTTTAAGTGCTATTTATTTCGGAATACTTTCTTATATTTGCTTGTCCTGTCCACAAGACTATTTTTAACCAGAGCATTATGAATTCATACTGGGAGAAGATTGTCAGGAAAACTGGAAGTAAGTCTGAGGTACGTGCTATTCTTGTAACATGGGTCAGCTTTTTAGGTGTCATGGCTTAATTATATATTCTTGGTACCATGCAAAGTGACTTGGAGGATAACCAGGTGCACCTCCTTGTAGATGCCTTGTCTGACCACATCAGCTGAACCGCTGCAACTTTCCTTTCTTCTGAAATCCTAAAGCATATTATTTTTATATCCTGCATTTTATAATTACCATATATTGTTATATAAACTCACCTTCTTAATATAAATTTGAGCTGTTTATGGAACTTTTTGCATTCCTTGCAGAAGCAATGCACTGTTTACTGAACATGCAGTGTATGCTGGGTATTCACTCTATGTCTGCAAGCTTTATTGAATCTAATATCTCTTAGTATGCTGTGTATGTTTTGTGGAAGAGAAAGCCATTTTTCCCCAGAACTGGACAAGCTTGTATAGTCTGTAATAATATGTAAAGTGGTTTTAGAATCTGGTTCAATCATAATAAGGTTTCCTGAGGTTTCACAGCAAATGGAATTAGATCTCCCTCTAAGATAATGGAGAAGTAGCTACTTGAGGACACAGGAACAGATATGGATCTCTTATGCCCCATTATCGTTCATCTGTGCAAACAGATGTCCCGCGTCCCTCATTCTCCCCTGTATTTTCCAGTCCAGCAGTCTCTGTCTTCTCCCTTCTCACCCCACACTCTGGAGAACTGGGAATTTGGAGACAGACCCTCTTCCTCCTCCATTCCTCTTCCTCTCTCCTTTGGTTATGGTTCTTCTTTACATGATGCCATAAGGTGAACGCTTTCCTCTCTCTTTTGGCATATTTTGATATTGCTCTTCTGTGCAGGCCCTTATCTCTTATCCATGCAATGACTCTTTATCATTTAGTATTCAGTTTTTCAAAAGAAAAATTTATGCTGTTTTATTTTAGTTTTCTTATTGAGAGAAAAGAAAAAGAAGAAACATGAATCCAATGCATACAAGTAGACTCTAATTAGGTTTACAAGTGTGAGTTTTGTCTTATAACAAAATTAAATAAAGTTATTTATGCAGTACACCAGTCAAGATGGATGGAATTGTATATATTTATCATTAATCCTGCCCTTGGGAAATGTTCAATTATTTTATAGGAGCAATAACATATAAAAATATACCAAAAAGCATTCAATACAAATTGTATTTCACAAACTATACACTCAAAAGTTCAAGGCAAAGAAAATATTAAAAATCATTGGAAAAAGTCAAAATTAATTTTTAAAGAAGTAATGGGAGAATCAGCTGAGAAGATAGAGTCTGTGCTGTAGACTGAAGAAATTCTTGAAACAAAGGCATAGAACACAGCAATAGAGAACTGATGGTGGAGGTGCACTTTTGCCACTCAAGAGCTGCGTGGCCTTAAGGAAGTCTTTTGTACTTACTTATCCTTCATATTCTCATCAGTAACTCTAAAAGGTTTTTGAGTTACATAAATTGCCGAAGTCTTTGTTTTAAGCCAGGACATGTAAACACTGTTTCTATAATCCCCATAGGAACCTATCTAATGATGTGCTTTTTAACATTGTACTGAATCTAGACAGAAAGTCGAAGCACTGCAGCTCAGAGGCAGAACACAGCAACATCAGATTAGGACCTGAAACTGTCTGGTTTGATGTAGACTTCTACAAGATTCTTGAGGTAAATCTTATAATACTCTTGAGGCAAAATGACAGCCCTTAATCTCGCTCTATGTTTTTAATTAGTTTCTGACTTATAAGTAAAACGGATATTAAAACTTTGGAGTCTATCACAGAAAATTAGGGCTTTAGGGTAGATTCTCAAATACAGCACTCCAGTTTTGATGTGGTGCTAGCCAATAAGGAGACAGTGGTAGTGACATTTAATTCTGTAGTGCCTCGGGTTCAACTCTGTCCAACGAGATGTCAATAATAGCATTCTCAAAGACTTAAATATAAAATAAAAGATACATAAAGTTTATTTCTTAGCTTTAATTGTCAACTTGACATAGCCTCAAGTCAACTGAGAAGGCAGTCCTGATAAAGGGATTGCTCAGATCGGACTAGCCTGTGGGTACGTTTGTGGAGGACTGTCTAGATTGTTAACAAATGTAAGAGATTTTAGCCCACTGCACTCAGTACCATCTCTAGGCAGGCAGTCCTAAACTTCGTAAGAGAGTTAGCTGAGTGTAAGCTTATTAGCAAGCAGCATCCTCCATGGATTCTACTGTACTTCTCTCTGGGGATGAAGTGGTTCCATAGGCAGAGGTAATGCTGTGTGGAAGCCAATGGGGCTTCTTTTGAGTTCCTCTCTTGAGTTCTTGCCTTGACATTCTTCAATGATGGGCAGTTTCCTGGATTTGGAAGTTCAACTAAATCTTTCCTCCTTGGTCAAAGATTTTACCACAGCAACAGAAATGAAACTAGAAGAGGCTCTTAGACTACTGCTTACTTCATAGACAGTGGTGCATAAACGTTTAGGAGATGTTGCTAATTATTGAATCATCTGAATAACTGATGTGAATGCACACAAGTGATAATACAAACTCTTTATTGTGTCTTATATTTCTCCTATCCTGAGTCCCTTCAACCAGCCCCACTGTTTCTAGGACATGACTGTATCAATTATTCTCAATACTCATTAGTGTATATGTATATATGCTCGTATCAATCTGTATTAAAATATGTGCATATAATGTAGTTACATTGAAAATCTATACCTTTTTCAGTTTATAAAATGCCTAGCTATTTTCCTATAAGGAAAAGAATACTAAAATTTCATGAGATTTAAATGAAACGGAATTTTCCATCAAAATTCAACATTGGGGTTAACTTGGAAAATACTCATAAGAATCTGTAGTGCCTCCTGCACTACAAGAAGGACAGCAGGAGAAATGTTTTTAAAGTTCCTTACCTTTGAAAACATGCTTATTAGAAAATGTTGCCTTACAATTTTAAGCTGTTTATTATTGAAATAGAGTTGATACATTCACTGTACGTGTTTATTTGTTTTTACTTTATGAGGATGAGTGTTTGTCCTGCATGTATGTGAATGTACCATGTTCATGTAAAGACCGCAGAGGCCAGAATAGCGCTTTGGATTCCCTGGAACTGTAGTTAAGATAGTTATTAGTCCCTGTGTGGGTACTAGGAACCTGGGTCTCTGTAAGAGCAACTGATGTTGGTGTTCTTCACTGCTGATTCATAACTCCAGTCATTCACCTTATAAATATGAATATACAATCAAGTATCTATAATTGGTTATACCCATAAAAATGTGTAAGAGACAACTACATTTTCTGATTTGTCAGTTTAGTCTATTCCCCATGCCTAATGCATATGAAAGCAAACATGGACAATTATGTTATAAATTTGCTAACTACCTGCCAGTCAAAGGAGAAAAAGTATATATTTTCATAACATATTTTAAACATTAAACTGTTCTTTTTACATAAATATGATTAATCAGTTATAAAAGTTATGAACTCATTATATAAGTTACACAATAATATCATTTTCCCATATGTATTTTGGCTACTACTGTTAAAAAATGTTGCTTTTCAGTATGTTTCGTATTTGGTTCATATTTTTCATAATGTGATCACTTTATTACACCAAAATGCCATATGTATACATATATATATATATATATATCAATTCATACACTGTATTATGATCATGTTGTGACTAAAGGAGTATGAAAACACTTTGGATTATATATATATATATACATATATATATGTATATATATATATATATATACTTAAAAAACATATTTTAAACTCGATAAAAACAATTCAAATTATTTTCAGTCTGTAGCTTTCCTGGCATTAAGAGACTAATTTACTCAAGTGAGATTTATGTTGTTGTGTGAATGGCTAAGCATATCTGAAATAGTTTTAAGTCATTAACATATCAGTCCATATTTGTCATTGGGAATGAATCATCAAAATTGTTCTAACATTTGCTTTGACTACAGTTCATTTTCTAATATAATTATTCTAATTGGCCACTTTACATTTTAATTATGCAAATAAATCTATGCATTTCACCTGTGAAACTCTCAAATTAATCTGTCAATATTTTAAAGACATCTACTACTAACATATGAAGATAAATGCTGAAGTTTCTTTCCACTCAATTTCTCATGTGTCCACCCATGTAGAGAGACCTAGTAGTCTCTCTCAAGGGGTCAAGAAAAGTTCTTCAGTTATAATTGGATAATTGCTTAGGTAAAATCATCTTTCAGATTGGTTGCATTGCTATACTGCAAATGAGATTAACTTGAAGGCAGCTTGCTAAGTACTTAGAGTCTAGAATGTTTTGGGGAACTTTTTGGATGTCTGCTTTGGTGATCTGTTATGTTGTAACTCAGCATGTTTTGGTGCTGGCCAAGTCTAAAAATGACATGTCCTGTAGCTGTTCATTCAAAACCTCAGTTACTTAGTTGCCTTTATATTTTAAAAGGCAAATATAGAGTTCCTATATTCATGGATTGTTAAGCAGTTCAGATCAGTGAACAGATGAAGAACAATTTTAAAAATGTCAGATGTTCAAAAATACCATTTTATTATATGTAATTTTCCCTCTGATATTATTTACTTTTATGATGGTAAAATGATGACTTCAAATTTTAATTATTTGAATTTTCATAGAGGCAAAAGAGAGATACCAAGGAAGTGGGAACCAAGCTAATTTGCTTTTGAAGAGCATAAACAAACAGACTTAATTTTTCTCCTTTACATTAAGCCACTGTCCAACATACAGGTCCAGTGATTAACTGAACTGGTTTTAACATTGTCTATTTTCTAAGAAAACCTTCAGTTCTGCAAACCAGTGTGATTATCTGGGTCTCAGACACATTTCCCCATTTTCTGTGCAAAGGTACTTCACAGGATTTTCTCAGAATGGAGACCTGGATAGATAGCTGGGGATCATATAGATGCTGACTGATTTTCAATATCAAATTCAAATGAAAAGAAACTGCTGTTTATTCATAACGTTTTACTTTATAATGGAAAATATGTTCATATATTATATGCACAAGTATATCTTATTTTTAAATCAAATAAGTAGAATTTAAAATAGTAACTTTTTAAACATTAAAACCTGAAATAAAGAAACAGGATTCCTTGTGTTTGTGTGTCAGGGGAGTTATCTTTGTGTACTTGTAAATATGCATGTGTGTGTCAGGGTGCATGTGTACATGTGTGCATGTGATTTGGAGGCTGTAGGTCTATTTCAAGTGCCTTCCTTGAACTTTCTGCAGCATATTTCTGGAAGACAGAGTGTCTCCCTGAACCTGGAGTTCACTGACAAGTAGGCTAGGGTGGCTAGCCTGCAAACTCCAGGAATCTGCTAGCACTGCCTCCCTAGCACGAGGATTACAGACACGAATTGCCACATCTGGCTTTTTAAATGAATTCTGGGATCTGAATTCAGGTCCTCATGCTAACACAGCAAATAGTTTTACTGAGTGAGCTATTTCCCCAGCCCGGGAATAAGGATTCTTTTGAAGTAAGTCTTAATGATTTAACACATGCACTGCTTCTCAAGGATTCATATGAAACAAATTATTTACATTGCACAATTAAGGCAAATCTATTCTTACTTAAATCCTTCTGGATGTCAATTTTAGAAGTAAAAATATTTTTATAAAATTTTTGCTAATTTCATACAATATATTTTTATTGAATTTAAATTCCCTTCCCCATCTGCATACCCTACAATACCCTGCCCAATTGCATCTACTTGAAATATATATTCAACCTTATAGAATTACACATGTGTCCAAAATGCCTTTCAAAGTGGGTTCATCCTCTGGAGTCAAGTCAGTCTTCCAAGGATCTCCCTTAAATGAGACTAAATCTCCCTGTTTAGGCAGCCATCTGTTACCATGAGTTCATCACGTAGGGTTGGGGTTTCTTACCCACCTCTCTACATCCATGCTGAGAATTTGTCTAACTTGAACCTACCTAGGACTTCTTCAGGATGTTATCATTGCTATGAGGTCCTATGAGTAACTGCCCAGCTCTCTGAAAAAGTCTTTTTTCCTATGATCATTCAGTACCTCTGGCTCTTGCAATCTTTCTGCTCCCTATTTCACAATGATCCCTGAGTCATAGGAGGCAGAAGTTTGTTATAGATGTCCTTACAATCTTTCTGCTCCCTATTTCAAAATGATCCCTGAGTCATAGGAGGCAGAGTCTGATATAGATGTCCTATTCAGGGACAAGCACTCTTTGCAGCCTCTTATTCCCTGCACATTGGCCAGCTATGGGTCTCCAGGCTAATCACAACCTGCTGGATAAGGACATGCTCTGGTGATAGTTGAGAGCTGCATTAATCGTGGCAGGTCTGAGAGATCTCACCACAGCTCTGGTGAGGAAAATATTTTTGACAAAGCTAGGTATTTGTATTCATGGTTTCAATTATTGTATTCTTTTGTTTATTTTATGGGTATGTTTTTCCTGGGTGGGGGTGCACCATGTGTGTTGTCCCCACTGGAGACAAAGGAACAATCAGATCTCATGGAACTGGATGTACAGACTATTGTCAAGCTCTATGTGGATATTTGGGAACAAACCCCTGGTCCTCTGGAAGGGTAGGGAGTGCTTTTAACTGTTGAGCTGTCTCTCCAGCCCTGGTCACTACAGTTCTTTTAAAAAATATATTTAGTTCACTTAGCTGCAGAAATTTAAGGCTCCTCTGACTGACATTTTAATGTATGTGACTTTCAAAGAGTAACTTTTAACCACAACTGCTTCTCACAAAACACGACAGTGAACTACAATTTCCCTCTAAAATTCCCTTGAAACAAGAGTCAGGGAATCTCCTCGAGTCACATTGCTCCCACGCTTCTAAGACTTCTTATTTCCCTGATGTGATCATTATTTCCATTCAGACTAATGTACTTCATAATCTTGTATTTCATTTAATTTCAGAAATCTTCACTCAGTGAATATTTTTCAAAATAATTTTTGTGCTTCTGTAAACATTTCTGTATCATTTTGGAGCTGAAGGGTAGACTCAGTGGTTGAAAATCAGGAACTGTTCTTTATAGAGCATCGACTCTGAGCAACTCACAACTTTATGTAGCTCCAATTCCAGAGTGTCGGATGCCCTCTTCTGGTCACTGTGGTGCCTGAACATGTACTTACCACACACAGATTCACACAAGTACACATAATTTAAAAAAAAACAAAAAACAAAAAAACATAAATGCTTAAAAAAATGATACACAGTCACGCAAGGTAACTTGCTGTGGAAATGTCAGTGAAGCCATGGGACTCTGTATGTGTGTAGCAGAACAGTGCAGACAAGCTCTGCTACTCTCTTTTCTTAGGGAACGTTTCCAGGAGCAGGATGGGTCATGGGAAGCTCAATAAGGTCCATTCGAACATTTTTTTTTCTCCTAAATGTTGCCCTGATTCTTGAAGATATTATCTGTATTTATTTTGCTAATCATTATATCTTCAACCCAAAGATATGCATTGATTTTGTTTGTTAAATTTGGTCAGGGCTCAAAGGTCTAGTTGGATGAGTTTCTTTTGTAGTAAATGCTTGGTGAGTCTGCCTGTGACACCAATAAAAGTTCAGGCTTACATGAAGTGCACTAAGATTACAACCTTCCTTTAGTGTCACTGTTGGATTATTTGCCTTGTGAAATGATAAAAGGAAGTGAAATCTAAGCTTCATACTTTGCTGCCCATTGTCATTCATTAATTATATCCATTCCTTGATCCCCCTCATCTGAAACAATATATATTCGTTCACTGATGCAAATGTCTAACCTTTTGTGTACATGGTAAGGTCTCATGTAGCCCAGGCTACCCTTGACCTCACTATGTAGCTGAAGTTGTCCTTGAATTCCTAATGCTAGGATTATAGGCATATGGCACCACACCCACCTTGTATTTATTCCATTATTAGTGTGTATCTTCTATTTGACACCCTTTCTATGTAGCCTCAGTGTTAAAAGCCTAAGTTCTTGGAAACTTCATAAAGTAGCAGAAACCTGGTTTAAGTATGTAGTTACATTCAGCTTTGTCTCAAAACAACAGATGCAACTCCATTTAGCCTTCTAGCCCTTTGAGTGATACACATTAGAATAATGAACAAAAAGAAAATGAAGTTAAGTAGAAAATAAGGAAATGACTTTTATTCGAGAAGAGAATGGATCTGGAAATATGACTTGGTTAAGAATTAACGGGAAAATAAAATCTGTAACATCATTTATACTTGATCAGTGAAATGCACAGGCTAGATGGAGATTCATAATCAGAACAGCTCATTAAGGAGAATGTTGAATGTCTGACATAAATCATATATACCTAGTTCTTTTCTAGTAATTTGTTGATATTGAGAATTAGAAACACATTTTCATAATCATATGCTTTTCTGCAAAAATGATTTTCCAAGATAATTAAGATCAAACCTGACATTTTATCATTGACAAACTCAAGATGAAAAAAATGAATTGTCTGGATTTAGTATATTATATTTATATGCGTATGTTCGTGTAAACCAACTTCTATTAAAACAGATGTCAAAGTGAGGTGAGTCAGCATGGAACCAGGGAAAGGTCCACGAGCTGCCATTTAGGACCCGAGACTGCCTTTCACACACTCAAAATCTCAGGAGTATTCTGCTTACATCATCATCTACTTAGAGGCAGTTTCACATTCACCTGCTTACAGAAAATGATTCATACACAATGTGGTTAACATAGTCTGTGGTAAACCAGACTATTTTAAACTGAGACTGTCAAAGGAACAGAAATTCTGGAGCATACTGGCATATTTTCAATGCATGTCAGATCCATTCATGTGTAGTAGAGTCAGGAGATTTGACTGCCCAAATAAGAGTAGAGTTTTTAATGAAGCTAATGATTAACTATTTCAAGAGTCTGGTCCAGAAAAGATTCAGAGAATCCAGAAGTCAGCTATTATATTTGCCAGGAGAATGAAGATGATATAGCCTTAAATGCAAAAGTTCAATGCAATTTTCTGTCTCTAATGCAGCATGTTACAATGAAAGGGCTGAGAGAGTGGTATTAGAATGGCTAGACCTCAAAGACAGAAAGGAAGCAAACCTTAAACATTCATTCCACTTCATAGTCAGGGAGAGACTAAAGATGGAACTGACATTTGGAAACAAAATGTGAGAAACTGCTGTACTATAAGTCAAAGCATGTATGTCAACTCAGAATCTCTGCTTGAGTAGCCTAAGTAAAGGGAGGCTAACTGGCTACAAGGATAATAAGCTGGGCTAAGTGGCCCTAAAGCCATTTCTTCAAACAGCAGTAGGCTAGGGAGGGAGTGATATAGTTCAGGCAAGATGGAACACTTACAAAAGTGCACAAAGGCACTGTTGGAATCTGAGAGGGGGAAAAATAAAACACTGTACAATCTGGTGTGCCATTCCACAAATGGGAATTTTGTTTTGAGAAGAATAAGTTATTGAAATGTTTGAGTCTGACTATGTTCCAAATTGAAAACATAAGCAACAAATTGTAAAGGATCATGGGTTGTAAAAAAAAAATTTTTTTTCCTTCACTTCCAATTTTCCAAGAGCCTCTTACCTTTGTCACAATGCCTCCTTCAATAGCAGAAAGACACTCTGTTACATTAAGCTTGAGTCTTAGGGCCAAGGGTCTGGGCATAGTACTTTTCTGGATGTCAAAACAATGACAGAAGTCAAGTCAAGAATACAGGGAGAGCAACAAATCTTGAAAGATGGATGTCCACTCTGTGAATCAAGCCAGTCACTGTGAAATAAAGGATATCAGCTACTAGAATCAGCACCACGTAGGAAGAGCTTTGTCTGAAATGGAGAAAGCCTTGGTCAGCATTAAGCAGGCAGTGTTTTTGCCAAAAGCAAGAGTAGATGGTTGGCATATGGTTTGCTGGGTTTGAGGAACTGAGAATGAAGGGATGGGAGGCAGGGTGGTTCCTGGCCATTTGTAAGTTTTGACCACTCAGCAGATTAAGGAGTCAGAAGCACATACAATAACTCGAAATCAGGAAGATAAATGCAGTATGCAATGCAAGTAAAGACTGGCAGGTTGCAAAAAAGTAAGGGTCAGTTACTAATGTTTATGAACACATATCTTATTAATGAAAAAAAAATTGGTCTGAAAGTAAAATAGTGGAGCTAGAGAGATGGCTCATCAGTTAAAAACACTGGTTGCTCTTGCAGAGGACCCAGATCTGGTTCCCAGCATCTGCATGGAGGCTAACAATCATTATCTCCAGTTCTAGGGATCTGATGCCCTCTTCTGACCTCCACGGTCACTGTATGACATGAGTACAGTTACATAACATGCAGGCAATACATTCATACATATAAAATAAAATAAAAAATATTTTATATAAACACTTTATGTAAAAAATCATCATTTTTAATAGTAAGTAGAGAATGAGCTCCAAAGCTAAAATGGGAAGTAACTTGCGAGGGGAAGTGAATGTAAGGCACAGCGGACATCGCAAGAAAACTGAGCTTGCAGGGTCTGCTGCGGATCTGACATCAAACAGGTGATGAGTGACAGAAGATTAGAAATAGAAAAGAGAGAGAGAGATAGAGAGAGATTAGGAAAATACATTGAGTGGGCATGAAAATCAAGACAATGTTCTTAACTCAATGGTCACAGATAGTTGACATGAAGAGGAAAGAAACAGAGGTTCTCTAGAGAGATTAGTAGAATTCCTTTCTGAGAGTTAGAGATTTAAGTGTCTGAAAGGTGTGCCTTCCTCTCTACCTTCTGTAGAGGTCACTGGCACCTATATTAGAGTTGTTGATGAAATCAACTCTTAATCCCCTGTCTCTGACTTTGGTTGTATTTCTGCATGGTATAAAGTCCATTTTTCTAGTGTTGATATACGCCTTCAAAGCAATGTGTTGAACTGTAAACCTATGCATTTTAAAGAGGATTTGGAGAAACTGTTGATTTAATTGAAACTGCTGATTGAATACCACTAAGGACTAGCGAGGAAATCAATATACTTTAATATACTCTCCTGAACGTAGATTTTGCAGGATTGTGTTTAACTTCAGATTAGGTTTAAGAAAGAGATTCAAAGTCGGCCATCATTTGGATCATTAGTACTTCCTATCTCTAGATCCAGTATATTTATATAGTCAATCAGGTGTTCTGGGGACACATGATAAAAGACAGGAAACCATCAACTAAACAGCAATGAAAGGGAAGGCAGACTTCGGAAGACTGAGAGGCAGGCATGCAGGGTTAAAGAGCAAGGGGAACAAGGAACACAGCTTGCAATCATTTTGTTGTCTGGCTCCTCAATAACCAGATGGTGAGATCAGGAGGAAATTAGCGTTAGTGGGCATTCGCAGAGTGACTGAAAGGCTAAAAGGAACTGTGTATCCATGTTGTCATCCTCCTGACACTGAAACCTGTGCTGGTCAAGCCGAGCCTAGCCAAACCAAAAGGTCTGGTAATCCACAAGGGCTTCCTCACATGTATACCCTTCCTCCATACACAGAGAGAGGATGAGATCATATCTTTTCACTGTCATACCCATGGTATAGACTACCTAGAGCTTTAGACTGTGTCAGTAAAGGGGCATTTATAAGGAATTATTCTTTTATAGCATTGGGAATTGATGTTAGGGTCTTGCTCATGGTAGGCAAGAACTCTACCACTGACCTATGTCTCCAGTCATTTTTTTTTTTCTGTTTTCAGTTGACTTTTTATCTTTTTGTTTCTTTTTTGTGTGATTAGTTAGTTGTTTTCTTGTGGATGTTGTTGAGATAGGGTCTCATGTAGGCCAGGCTGACCTTGAACTCACTATGCTCTCTGTATATTTGAGATAGACTTGAACCCCTGATCCTCCTGCATATAATCCTGACTATTGAGATTACATGCCTGTGTTGCCACATCCAACATTTGAGACATATTCTAAGTTACCCAGCCTTGAACTCACTGTTTAGATCAGACAGGACTTGAATTCACAATCTAACTGCCTCAACCTCCTGAGTAACTGGAATTATAAGTCTGTGCCATTGTGACCAATAAACTGAAACATTTAGTTAGAATTATGACTTAGGATTCATTTGAACCAAGAGCCATCTTTTAAGCTTAAGTTTTAAGTATTGTATGATTCAGTTGGTATAATGAGTCAGACAATTAATAGCAGCTACTAACTACTGCAACTACCGATTTCACGTCTTTTAATTTCATTTAGCTGAAATTACATACACCAAAAGAAAATAAAGACAAAGAATAGAAGGAGGCATTCAGTGGGCATAAGAAATACTTGGAAATCAGTGAGGAGACAGATATATGCTGAACTTTTTTTTTTTGGAGTCTTCTTTCCAAAGATTCAAGTATAGCAAGAACAAAGCAATCTATCTCTGCTTTCAGTCTCCAAACTTTCCCTCTAAGAGGAGTGAGGGGTGTGAAGGTGGAAGAGCAGTGGGACCAAAGCAACTCAGTTGTCTGTCTTGCTCTCAAAGTACCTATTCAAAATTGAAGAAAGGAAGCTGATTCCTAGATCAGTTTGACCTATTTAAAAACAATTGTGAGAGAAATCCTTAATCTTTCCTTGAGTTGCTATAACCATCTTCTTTTTAAAAATGGGTGTTCTAAAAATAATAACACAATTGACAGAATCAGACCCCCCTCTGAAGGTAATATTAAGAACTAACACTCACAGGGAAGTGGCATCTGGTCATATCGCTTTATTGTTATTATTATATATTCATAGCTGTCATTTGATAAACAGTTGCCATGTGCTGTTTTAAGTCTTTCATATTATCCTCATTAAAACTCATTGCAGTAGGGATTATTATCCTTCCTTTGCAGAGAAGTAAAGCAAACTATTCACCAAGTCCTTTAGCTAGTGCGTGGAGCAGGACTTGAAACCAGGCAACCTGTCTCGTGAGTTCATTCTCACAAACACTCCCAGAAAGGAGGTAGGTATGGCTTCTCGACCATCCACTGATTACACACACAACCATAGTTCCGTGTGGGTTTTTCTTTTGACTGATCTTCAGAGGCTAGCTTCAACAGGTATTGGTGTTGGTACTTATTGGCCTGCTTTTCTTTTCTTTTTTTTTTGGTTTTTCATGTTTTTACTGTGCTTCTGTAGCTAATCAGTAGCTTTCAGCCAGGCTCACATTTCATATTGTCATTTCCTGAGAACTCTTTCACCTTGTAATTGTCACTTTTGTTGCTATTTTTCTGAAATGATTACTACATTCACATCTCTGAGGAGTGGTGGCTGTTTCATTGTGAGACTGATGGTGATGAGTAGGTCTTTGTTAACTGTGTATTTTCAATCAGTGCTTCCTTTTTATCCCCTTTGGTAGAATCCACTATAATCAGTTCTTGTGAAATCACAATCATCACTGAAAAAAATTATAAGTGAAATCTATACTTAGATAAATTCAAAAAAAAATGAATTCAAAGTATTCTAATGAATACGAGCTAGGCATCCTTGTTTCTTCAGGCCAGTCTGAGTGATTACATTTCTTTCTAGTCTCTCTGCAATGCATGATAATAACTGAAAAGTCCTGGAATTTATTATTGATATAAAGATAGTAAGCAGCTGCCTTGATTGCTGCCTTTGCTGACTTTTCCTAGAACATCTTTGGGATCATTTGTTCTGTGTGGTTCCACAAAAGCTCAGCCATTCCTTCTTTCCTCCACAGAAATCAAAAGTGCAGCTCCCCTGCTCTGGGCATGTGGGTGAAACACCGTCAGCACCACTAATGGGTGAGAAATGGAGGTGGAAAGAGAGGCATCGGTGCTGACAGGACTTTCCTTGGAACACAGGATGGAGCGAGGGAGAGAGGGAGGGAGGCAGGGATGGAGGGAAGGAAAAAAATAGCTTTCCTTACCAGTATTTAAACATGCTATAAATCCTTTAAATAACAATGTTGTGACTTCATTTTAAAAAACAATGATCTATATCATTCTAAAAATTACATCTCGGTGCTGGGAATGTGACTCAGATGGTAAAGTGCCACCTGCACAGGTATGAAGACTCAAGGTCAACCCTCAGATTCATGTAAAATGCTCAACATGCTGATGTGCATCTGTGTAATCTCACTTTGGGAAACAGAGACAGGAGAACCTCTGGGATTTGCTGGCCAGTCTGTCTAGCCAAATCAGCAAGATCTAGGCTTAGAGAGCGACCCTGTCTCAAACACTAGGATGGTGACCAATTGTATGTTCACATATAAACATATACCCACACACAAAATGTATCTGATTGTGTCTGAATTTACTTTATTTTATTTATTTCTATTTTATGTTTATGAACATCATGTCTGCATGTGTTGAGTGTACCTGTGTCATGCAGCACCTGGGGAGAAGAGAAGAGAGTGTCAACTCCCCTGAAATTGGGGTTGTTAGCTGCCATGTGGGTACTAAGATTTGAACCAAGGTCTTCTGCAAAAAACAGCTAGTCATCTTAACCTCTGTGCCATCTCTCCAGCCCCTGAATTTTAATCTGACAGATAGTAAGATACAAAATGTATGTTAGCATATGTTATTCTTACTGTTGCTGCCTTTGTCACTTTGATTTTTTTTTCATTATTTACTGACCTCATTTCACTATATCTGAGGAATGAATGCCAATTTCTAATCCTGTAAACATAACAATTCTTAAGGGATTTTTGTCTGATTACATAACATACCAATGAAAAAGAATCGATTGTTATAACCATTTAGTTAAAGTCTGTAGGATTAGGAATGCAGTTTATTTAAAATATTTTTAATTTGTAATTTATGGAACTCTGTAGTAGTCTCGATCTGGTGCAAAAGAAACTTCTTTTGTGACTGGTGACTGTGACATTAGTCTGTAAATATAAGGATATATATTTTGCACATAGTAAGAAAAATTACATTAGTCTAGGGATGTGATAGTCTTGGGGTTTTCTCTAGGATGTATGACCTCTCCAGCCATGTATATTTGGCTATGTTATAGGACAAGATCCATGCAAACTCAAGTAGACAAAAAATCCAGCACCGAACTGGGCAAATGAACAGCAGACCCGAATCTTGGATGAAGAAATATTGGCAACTCATTAGTGCTGGGTGAAGAAGAGCTGATCTTCCTAAAGTGATGGACTCTAGATAGTCTGACTAGACCTCAGTAGATGAACGTGCACTGAGGAACATCTGGGGACACTAACTTGAAACAGTAGGACTTAACACAAATGACACAATTTATTAATTCCAGTGTGGGGGGCAGTGTCGTTATTGCAGGTATCAGTGGGAAGGGGTACAAAGACGATTAAGACTGATTGCGATGTTTTGTTTGAAACACACAAAAATTCAATTAAAAAATGTGGGGAAAAGAACCATTAAAAATAGCTGGGGTCATCAGAAGCATGTAAGGTCCTTCCCCTATTAAAGGCTCAGTTATCTCTGTGTTCCCAGATCGTATGGTTTCCTGATTAGCTCTGCAGTGTACTGTTCATCTGGTCTACCCCACTGGGCTTAACATCCTCATTTGTTCAGTGACTTTCAATTTGTTTTTGCAATATTTTGTTCTCCACTGGAGAGTGTCTAAGTGGGTATATCAGGTGGGATGGAGCCACTGGGAGCTGTGTGAAAGTACTGTGGCACCCACCCAAGCAATCAGGAGCAGTGATTTTGACAGCAGCATGTGGTAAAGTTGCCCTCTTGAGCCACACTGCAGAACATAAAAGTATGAAACATACGAGGTTGGAGAGGAGGGAATGCAAATAATGGTAAACCTGAGCTGTAGTTCCCACTACGCTTCATATAACCCCAAGGAAAAACAGAAGGAGCACAAAAGAAAGCATGTGCCTAGTGCTAGATTCTCCGAAATGACTGTGGAAAATTAAATGAAGAAAAGATAAAGTAACAAAATATAATCTGATTTTTAGCTGTTCCCTAGAATTGAAGATTATTACAAGGTTTAACGTCATTGTGAGTTTGGAGTGAACTAATTAAGACACCATGAAGACTTTGATAGTGGCACTGTGGGGACCTCTGCATATCAGGGTCTCTTTTGTGGCTCAGAAGAAACACTTAGAGTGATTCAGTCTTTTGACTCGGTATTTGCTCTGTTGATGAGCATTCTATATAACTATGGAATTTTATTTTTAATGTTATAGCTACATAATTAGCAGGTTCTATTTTATAATGCTTAGTAAGCCACTGTATTATTTCTCATCTTCGGGGATATATGAGAGTGTGTGTTTTTATTAACAAGTTGTTGATCGATATAGACCATCATTATGTCTAGCATGTTAGCTGTCTTTCTGTGTTTTTGAAGACCACATAGGCAGGCAGCTTGTAGCACAGACTGCTGTAAGCACTATGTAGGTAACAGTCACATGAAATCATGAAATCAGGTGATCACATGTTCAAAAACAAAATATTTTCTATATAAAACATTGTTCAATGTTTAGTACAGAAGAATAGTGTTCCCTTAAAGAGCGAGTAGTTACATGCAGCAATTATAAATGCATGAACGTTTTGGACAACCATTTGTTTTGCTAAGTAATCCAGTGTCTTTTTCTCCACCTTTATCATCTTTAGTCTTCAGAATCTTTTGCTTGAACTAAATCAGTGCATTTCACACGTAAGACTTTCCATAGCGGGGTTTGTATGTGCATGTCCTCGGGTCCGTGCACCAGTGTGGCATTAACTAAAGGCTCCATTAAAAGAACTTCGGATCCTTAAAAAGGCAACACCTCTGGCTGCATCTCTTAAAAGAACCACTGAAGCTCTCAAACACTACCACACCTGTACGCTCTCTCTCTGGCTTTGTTTCCTCTCATATGATCACTCTTGCTCAGGCTTTCATGATGATCCCAGTAGCCAAAATATGACATAATTAGCCACCCCCCACCGTCAGAGCTGATGTTATGCTCTTTGGATTTTACACGTCCAAAACTGTGAACTAAATAACCTAATTTTCTTTATATAAAGTATCCAGCTTTGGATATTTTGCTGTAGTCCTAGAACATGGACTAATGTACAATATTCTACCTCTCTGTCTCTTAAAGAGAACATCTTCACTCTGAATACCTATCTTTCTACTTCAGAGATAACTACAATCACTTTATCTTCTTAATCTGTTTCTTTACATCCAAGTTACTACTTATAAATTTTCTTACTTCAATTCTCACGAAATTAAATCTTCCTTCTATCCAATCAGCTCTTTCTTTAGTTCATCTTCAAATAACAGTTTTACTGTTAGTCTATGTTGAAGAATGTTGATCTTTGAAGTAGTTATAATTAATCTTTAGAAAATTCCCTGCTTTCTTCTATCATTTCAGATGAACTCCAAAGTTACTTTAAGCCCATGAATATTTATGTTTTCAAATCCTTCTATAATACCTTAGCTTCTTGTAAAAACTGACTGCTCAATAAACCCATTTTGGAACTAATTACACAGTGTTCTAGAATGGCAGGATGCATATGTCACGAAGCTATGGAAGTTTTGATACATAAAGGAGAAATGGAATGGACTACAAGAGCAATAACTAAAAAATAAAAGTGCTGAAGGAAGCCTGAGCATATTAAAAAATTCTCTACAAAGGTAAGGAAGAAGCAAAAGAGAGAACAAGACTTAAAGTCAACATCGAGGGGCAGGGGTATGGTTCACTTTGTAATGTGCTTCCACACAAATATGAGGGCCTGTGTTTGGATCTCCATCACCCACATAATTCTGGATCTGGGTAGGTAGAGAAAGGAAGCTGCCTTGTGCTCCCTGACCAGTTTGTCTTGCTGAATCTCTTCCTGGCTCAGTGCGAAGCTTTGCAAGGTGGAGCACAGAAATAGGAGAATGCCCAATATCAACCTCTAGCCTCCACACCTACACTTGTACACATATATACACATGAAGTCATCAAGCATGTATCAGAAACAAACATATACAATTGGCATTAAGTAAAATTTGTTCTGAAAATCAATTACTGCTTGTGAGGAATTTGTGTTTTATAAATTACTTTCACAATTTATATAAGACACAACAATAACTGGATTACTGCAATTTTTCTTTCTTGACAAGTAACATATATATATAGATGATAAGAACATTTGTCAGAAAGAAAAGTATGAGTGGGATGAGTAGAAACTATTTTGCCAGTTTCCAAATTAGGTGTGTTGTTGTTGTTGTTGTTATTAATTTTGCAATACATCATGGAACAATTCACAAACGTTTTCAAAAATAAATAATGAGGGTCTGGAGACATGGCTCAGCAGCAAAAAACACTTGTTGCTCCTATGGAAGACCCAGGTTCAGTTCTCGGCACCTTCATGGTGTCTAACAACCATTCATAACAGCAGTCCAGAGGATTCAACCTTCTTCTGATCTCCACGTGCATCGCACGACACAGGTGCACTTCCATACATGTAGGCAATACACTCATACACATAAAAAACAATAAAAATAAACAAACGATGTAAATCATAAGAGAATAAGGGATTTCAGAGCACCTGTCCCTGGATAAGACCTATATGAAACCTCACTTACCCAGGGATCAAGGACCACTAAAGAAGAGGGGAAAGAAAGATTGTAAGAGCCAGGGTTGGTGCATTATCATAGAAGACAGGGTATTCCCCTCTAGGGACTTCTTGATATGAACTTACAGTAATAGTGTCAGCATGCACAAACCCCAGGTAAACTAATCAAACAAAAGCTTAACATAGACCTGGGGAAATGGGCAGCAGACTCCAACCTTAGCTGAAGAATTACTGGCAGCTGGTTACAGCTGGGTGAGGGAGAGTTGATCTTCTGTAAGGGAGTGACTCTAGACAGGCTAACTAGACTCCAGTGGGTGAACTTGCACTGGGGGATACCTGGGTAAACAAACTTCATTTGATAGGCCTTAACATATATGACAAAATGCATGAAATCCAGTAGTGGGGGGAGGTTGGGTGTGTAGATGGGGAGGGTGTGTAAGGATGATGAAGATGTTTTGTATGAAGTGTTCATCCATTCAAGAGAAAATATACCTTGAAATATAAATAAAATAAAGATCGGGGGATGTACTGTGAGAGTGAAGCACTGGAATAAAGTGGCATTTTCTGTTTAGGGAAAAACACTACAAAAGACCTTTTCATTGCTTTGAAGGCATGTGGCAGAAACCCTATCCGGTGTGAATCAAGTGAAGTCTGATCTTCTTGCTGAATCAGAAGCTTCATGACTTTGAGGAGTCTTGAAAACGTAGAAGTTAAGTTGGATAATTTCATTGAAAGTAAACTGACCAAAGACAAGACAGGCAAACTCTCCAGATGGTTATGAGATACTTATACAAAGGTGATTTGTTGGAAAGTGTGCTGTGGGGAAAAATCATACCTGAAGTTACACTTAAAATACATCATTGAAGACAAGCCATAGTTAGAGAATTTCTGAAAAGTTTGTTAAAATACAAAATTACTAGCTTTATTATTGTATGATTATTTATTTATTATTTATTTATTATGTGTATGAGTCTTCCACCTGCCGGTCTAAAAGTATAGTCATGCATTCAGTGCCCACCTAGGCTGGAAGAGGGCTGCAGACCTTCTAGAACTGGAGTTCCAGGCCTTCATGTGGATGATGGAAACTAAACATAGGTCCTTAGGAAGAGCAGCCAGTGCTCTTAAGAGCTGAGCCATCTCTCCAGCCTCAGCTTTCCAAACTCTAGAGCCTTCATTTTGGAGACTGTAAAAAGGAAGGCTTGACTTTTAGTTAGAATGATTAGAAAAAGTTTTAAAAAATAGGTAACTATTCAGGCCTAGGTAGTTGTGAGGATGGGAATAGGTAACAGCATTAAAAGTTTCAGGGGAAAAGATAATTGTAAAATGTAGACAGTCATAGAGAAAGAGGAAAAGGGAGTTAAAAGCTCAGATTCTTGGTATTTTCTTTTCTTTTTGAAAAGAGTGGCATTAGAAAAAATGACAGATTTAAGAAGAACAAGTTATTTCCGACACCATATAAATGCATCAATTTTACTGGAGCAGCAGGAAGATGAGACCAGATTAAGGGGGATTTTAAAGGTCACGCTAAAGCATTTAGAGTTTATTTGGCAACTTATTCCTGTAACCTCACATTAAAGATTTTTGAGGAGTAAAGATGTGAAGTAGATGTTAGGAGGATAAAGCTGGCAGAACCACATAGGACAAAGTCAAGATCATGAAAGGAGATCTTTGCTTATGGTAGAGAGCTGTCGGCTACAATGTTAAGAGAATGAACTATTGATGAATGAGCTTTCATATGAGGAGTTAGAGACTTCATATTAATGATGACTAAAGAACCTCCATAGAACCACAGAGTAGTACTCTTTTCCCATTTTGCAAAAGCAGACATTGGTTTGAAAACAGGTTAAGTTAGTGACCAAGTAGATGCTTAGAAAGCCCTTGGGCCACAATGCAGCATAAACTCCATTTGACTTCAAAATGCAAGTTCTTAGCACTAGAAGTACTCAGAAGAGGCAATTTGTAGATGTTATGTAATTAGTTATGATTATGTAGTTAGGCTGAAATAAAACATAAAAGCCTTACATTTTGAATATTTGTTAGAGAATATCATGACCTTTGCTCACTCTGAAAGTTGGGATATTAGTATCACATTCATTTATTGGTTTGGTTTTCTGCCTTTGAAACAGGGTTTCACTATAGCCCAGACTATTCTAGAACTCAACAGACTGGCCTTGAACTCAGAACAATCCACCTACATTGACTTTCTAAGTGCTGAATAATATAACTAAAATCTAAAGTCATATCTATTTTATTGATGGATAATGTTACTTATGTAGAACCAAGTAAAGAATCAAAAAGCTGAGGGAAAAATATCTGATCAGTCAAACTGGACCTCACAATACCCAAATATTTAGGATGAGAACCCATATTTCTTGTAAAATGAGTTTTATTGTAGATATATGTTTAATAATCTAAAAATAATTAAGGAATCATGAAGAAACTATTGTTTACTGCTGCATCTAAGCTATGCTGCATCACAGTACTAAAGATGATTCTACAAATTTACTCTGTCTTTCAAGGAATGATTAATAAGTTCACATTAGGCCTTCGGAAAGTGTCAGATAACTTTCTACCTAACTTTCTATATTTTCCCACTTCCAAGATTTGATATTTAGAAAAATTATTGAGACATTAGGTGGAAATATCTGTTTTCTTTCTCATTTCTGTTCTGAGACAGAATCTCACTATGTAGTCCAGCATGCCCTGGAACTGGCTTTATAAATCAGGTCAGCCTCAGATTTAGGTACATACTCTTTCTTCCCCTAATGCTAGGACTGTAAATATTTGCCACCGTGCTAGGCTTTTGAATGGAAATTTCTAACCAGTAAGACATTTTACTCCTATAGAATGCCTTACTCTCAGATGCCAAACTAGACAGTGTTTAGTATAATGAGCATAACATTTAAAAATTAGGCTTATAGCTTATATGTTACACAGAATAGCCATCGTGTTTTAGTATATTCACAAGATTATGTGACTGTCACAACAATTTAATTTTACAAACATGTCACCCATCCCCTAACCTCCCATAAAATACAAAAGAAACTGCATTAGCATGACCACCATCCTCTGCTGCCCCTGCCTGAGGCAGCCACTGCTCTCCCTTCATGATATACTTTACTTTCTGGACATCTCAGGTAGAACACAATTATCTACAAGGTTGCCTTTTATCACTGGCTTATTTTTTACCCAGCATGATATTTTGAGGTTGATTCACATCTCATGTATTAGCACTGAGTTCATTTTTACTACTAGATAATATTCCATGATAGGAATATGTCACATATTATTTAACCATTCCTAAGGGTATTTGTTTTGAACAATGATGCCATGAATCACTTGGATAGATGCTCTCCTCTCTCTTGCATGTAAGTAGGATCATAGATACTTTAAAATTAATCTTCGAGGATTCATTTATGCACTTATATAATTTTAAGGTGCCACAATTTTCCAAAACTGATGAAATGAATTAATGCTGATATATTTATAACATTTTATTTTCCCCTCCTGTTTCTTTACATCAGATCTTTCAAATAGCCAAAAGTAACAGCTTGCTTCATATCAGAGTTTTAAAACATACAAGAAAACCTATACAGACAACAAACCTAATATATATAATATAGATGACATATAAATGGCATATAGAATGTATATTTTACGTACGGTCATGTGCAGATTCTGAGTTCTCAAATGCTGTTTGCATTTCTCTGCAATGCAGATTATTTTTATCATTTAAAGACATATGAGTAGAAAGCTACAAAATGTAGCTTGATTCTTTCCTTTTAACAAAAATTACTACAACAATATATATATATGAATGTTTTCCTCACTGGTTATTTAGATTGAGTTAGTTTCTGCCCAGTTTTGTTTCAACAACAAAGCTACAGGGATCATCTTTGTACATGTATTCTTGATAAATGTAAACAATTTTTATGGGCTATATTTTCCCAAGAAGAATAGACTTCTCAATATTCATCACTGAATTTAATATATAGCTAAACTTATTTTTTAAGGGTGTAGCAATTGGTAATCCAACCAGCAGTTTGAAAATACCTTCCACAGCCTGTCACCAGCACTAAATAAAGTAAATATTTTTAATTTGCAGTTTTATGTGTAGTTCGTTATTGATTTGATTTATACTTCTCTGACTGAAAATGAGAAGGAACATATTTTGACATGCTGATTAGAAATTTAAATGCTCTTTTCTGTGTAATGCTGATTTTTTCCTTTGCTCTTTTTCTATCCAGTTGGGTTTTTTCTTACAGTATATTGGGGCTCTTAACACATTTAAAACATTAATCTTTGCTTATCACTTTCTGGTAACTATTTTATTAATTGAATTTTTTATACTTCTTGTTGCTCTTGACATTCCTGTCACTTGTGGTAAACTAGATATATCCACTTGCTTGCCTTTTCAGCTATGTCGTTTTCTCAAAAACATTTTCCTTGCCTGCTAGAGATAAAAATCTTTTCATACTTTGTCTTTCTTAAATGTTTTCTAATAATACTACATTTATACAAAAGAACATACTGTTCTTAAGGTATTCAGTAAAACTTCTGATGTTAAAGTTATGTCCAGCTTATTTTTTGCAGAGTTCCTTTTCTAAATATTGAATGACTGAAATTATTTGTTATATTATAAAAGGAATATATATTTATATTTTTTTCTGTATTGTTTCAAAAGAGTATTGGAAGTTTTGAGTATGTATTTTAAAAACATAGGCTAATCTGTTGTTTTATTTATATAAGGAAAATAAAGCCAATTAATGTTTTTATTAGAAAGTGGAAAATAATGATTCTTATTATAGTGTAAGTAAAAGATATCCATTAAACTTAGAAATTATCTGATATCTGTTATTTTCTGCACTATTCTTTATTACAATGGAAACCATTGTTCTTCTATTAACAGTTATAAAATGCACCAAGGCCATGGAACACTTAAAATGCATGTGAACATCTAGAATAGAAAATTTTAGAATGAGGGGACTGAAGAGTATTGTGATCTAGGAAACAATTTTTTGCAGTCTTGTATTGAATACAATCAATGACTGGACAGGGTCATTGCATTAATTTATATGCCTAAGAGTAATTAATATTTCCAAATAAGTAACCGGAATGTTTTTCAACCTTTAGTATACTCAGATTTAATAATCTGAAGCAAAAATGGTATAATGTTTTCTTTCAGTACCCTGGAAAAATCAGGATTTCAAAATCAAGCTATGCGTTAAATTTTAGCTCTTGTAACTCTAGCTATAATAGCAAAACAGCTTTAACAAAACTTTCCATACAATAATCCCATGTCCTAATATTGTTTTCTCATAAAAAGGTTGGACCATTTGAGATTTGATAGTTATTTCAAATTTAAGCAAGAGTCTAATTTGCATAATTTATTTACATACTCGTGGTCATTGTGTGACTGTGTTCCTTCTGCATGAACAGATATTTACTCACTTTAGATAGAGAACCAATGACAGGCCAAAGTAAGTACACCATGAAAGTACCAACTTGTTGACCCGTAGACATGGTAGACAAAAGTTGAATGAAAGGATTGACTATTATGGATTTAGCAATATGGTGAATATTTCATTAACTTTAATCAATTTGAATTAGACATAACAGAAAAATATTTTAGTTGAGTAGCCCATGATTCGCATAATATTGTCTAAATTATAATATGTAATTTGTAAATAAATGTCTTCCTAAGTGCTAAAGCCTAAAATTCTGACACATGAATAGGAGAAAAGACAGGGGGGGGGGAGAGAGAGAGAGAGAGAGAGAGAGAGAGAGAGAGAGAGAGAGAAATAGGCCAACACAGTGTTCCTCCAGAGTGGCTTTTTGTCATCTGTTGTAAATAGATGATACTATAAATATCTAAATACCATCTCTGAACCCTTCAGCCCGCTCTCCCTGCTTGCTCTGTTTTTTAATTTTTTTTCTTCACGAAGCATTTTTCAACATAATGTTATGATCTGTAGTTACTTGGTATTTTCTCTTATTCCCAAACGTAAAGCCCTTGAGACCAAAGGCTGATTTTTTTTTTTTTTTTTACCACTTAATATGGTCATTCACCACAGGTTAAACTTACAGTAACAAGGTAACTGTGGAATGTCTTATGGGGTGGGGGAATTCAATTTATCATTCACTGAATTATGTTGAGAAAACAAGGTTCCAATTAGAGATAAACTGGAACCAGAAAGGTGCTACCTCTTACCTCATACTTTGTAATAAATGTCAGAATTATTAAAGAATTTTTTAAAAATATGATGATACATTTTTGAAAATATTATTTTAGAAATTTTATAATTGGAAACCTCACAAGGAGAAAATCTATTAACCAGATGTCTAGACGTTTCTGTTCAGAAAAAAAAAATTGGAAACAACCTAAAGACGAAATGCTTAGCTGATAGAAATGTGAACTATAAATATACAAAGAGGTTAAGGTTATTAATAAAAATGAGTTTCATATAATGAAGAAAAATATTTGGCCTATTTAGCCATTACTTTAAAATCTAAGTAAGGACTGGATAGATGGTTCAGAAGTCAGGAACAAGTACTGGTTTACTAAGGGACCCAACGTTTTTACCTAGCCCTCATTTCAGGAGGTTCGCAACTATCAGAACTCCAGAGGTTCTGCCACCCTCTCCTATACTCAGAGAGCACCTGATCTCATGTATGTACACACACACACACACACACACACACACACACACACACACACCCCACAAATATAGATAACTAAAAATATAATGATAATAATAGCGATAATAAAACTAAGTAAAGAAAATCTTCATGATACCCTCCCCAAATGGCCACTTTATTTATGGAATATATTTTATATTTAAAATCAAGTTAAATTCAACATGAAACTCTGTGAGCACACAGTTTTCATATGTTGCTCTGTCAGTCTTGGGGAAGGGGGAAGAACTGTATGCTTTTTCAAACTAAAACAATCTTCAAAGTATGTAGAAAAGCTTAAAGAAACTAATAATTAGTGGAAATATCTGTCATCATAGCAGCTACCTATGCAATTCTTATTGGAGATGCTTCTTCTTATAATATGTGAGAAAAAAAACCAACAATCCCAGTCTGTATATCCATCATCTTATATATCTACCTAACCACCAATCTGTATCCTGTATTTTCAGCATAAGACTGAAGTGTATACTAAAATTCAGATGTCTTAAAGATATCATCATGCCTTTTTATAGTTTTCTAATGTCCATATTATAAAATCCCTTATCTAATATCCATTATGCTTATAATCTAGAAAAAAGGAAATACACGTTATTTAAGCTTCACATTAAAGAGTTAAGAGTGCATAAAGAGTGTGACATGGAAGGAAGACAATTACATCTTTTGAAAACATAAATTTAGCCTCAAATTTTAAGGCAGCAGGAAACAAAATTAATTTAAAGCATTTACTGTCATCATAAACTCCCTAGTTATACATTATCTTGCAAAACCCTAATTTTGACATTGAAAACTTATGTTAAGGACAGTATAAAATATGAATAAACATAAAATGTACTGATATGATTTAGTACAGATGATAGCACTATTGCAAAAAATGGTATAAATTGCCTGGAGTTATGTATCTTAGATTTTAAATAGCAAGTGATGTGACTTTGGTACCAACTAACAGCATGTCTTGTTTTGTTATATAAGCTCAACACTGAAGACACAGTTTTAGAAAAATTTTTCGTTCTCTTTTTTTTTCTACTATGGATTTCCAAAAAGGTCGTTTTTATTATGCTGTGTGATCATTCCATTTTATTTTGTGTGTGTGTGAGATTTTCAAGCCTAGGTATCAGATATACTCAATTTTTGAAGAGTTCTCACTCAAGTTGAGGTAAACCAGGTCTATAGAACCATTTATTATGGTTTCAGATTAATGTGACACTTTTTTGAGGCATGTGATATTTTAGGAGAAATATATGAAACTTTATGTTTCAAAATCTTTATTTCTTTACTAATTTGCTTAGACAAATAAGAACATTTGAAGAAATGGCGTATAGGACACAAGCCAAGTAAGAGAATGAAGACAGAGAAAGTTGAATTTCAAAGGGATTTAGCAGGTCAGAATGCATATGATTGAAACTGTTGCTTTAGGTTCGCCTTGCTTCATTTTTATCAAGCTGGAAGAGTAAGAATTTTTGAAATGACGTTGCCATAATCATCAAAAGTAAATGGTCTTTCCTTTTGTAGATTGGCTTAGGAAAAGTGTTAGTTACAACTAAGAAACTAATTTTGGTAGATTTAGAATCAAATTTAAGTATTTCCTGGATGCTCATGAGCAGTACTCTATATAGTTATCTTTTATGAGCGTTGAAGGTACATAAACTCTTAGTTGATTTCTTACTTTTTCATGGTAGAGCCAAACAAAGAGAGATATTGGCACAAAAATGTTTTTGAAAATTCCAGAGTGTTATCACTGAAATGGCAATTTGGGAGGCTACTGCAAAAACAAACATAGTTCTTCAAATAAAGTTTTCAGGTAGGAGTTAGGGGTGATTTAATCCCACCGTTTTGTTTGTTTTGGTATTGTGAGATCAGGTCTCAATAAACTGGAACTGGCAATGTAGATCAGACTAAGCTTTGATCTCATAGAGACAGAGAGATCTACCTACCTCTGCCTAAGTGGCAGGATCAAATTCCTGGACCCCCAAGCCTAGCCTTAATTTCACTATCTCTTAACCGCTTCTTATAAATCAGAAAACAATTAAGATAGCTTCATTATATTCGTATTCTTCTGATAATGTGACTAATAAATTCCAACTGAGTTCTTAGTCACAACTGTCAGTCTTTCATTTGATGACAAATGTGATTGAAGTATATAATACATAAATTTCCAACAGTTCTAATAATGTCTATTATGCTCCTCTTCATTAGTTCTTTTCAAAAAACAAATTTGACCTTTTGAGTTAATAAGGAAATCTAGTGGACCAAAGTCAAACTGAAAATGATTGCATTATAACAAACTTTAGTGAAATACAATATCATATACAACCCCACAAACTCAGATCTGTTTAGGTATAAGGATTAATATATACAGACTGAAGTACTCGAAGTATTTTCAACTTTTTCTTTGGTGCTGAGGATCAAAGACCAAGCCGTACATATACCTACTGCCACTCACCGGAGCATCATTCCCAGTATTTTAAATATTGTTTCCAATATCTTGTCTATTCCTTAAAGTGAAAACCCATCAAAGAAAAACTAATAATAATAAAATAATTGTGTCTTATATTCACTTTGAACATTTTAATAATACTTGAGCTGGAAGGAGGCATATATATATATACATATATATATATATAATGTATATTTTAGCTGATGAGATTGTAATATCTCTTTTGTTACAAAATAGAGCACTTACTGTAGTATAAATGTTTGGTAAAACTAACTAGATAAAGATGAGGAAAGGACTCCAGGGAAAACCTTCCCCTGGGCTACTCTTCATGCCCTCCCGGATATGGACCATAGAAGACCTAATTCATCACACCTAGGTCCAGAAGGACTAAAGAAGAGTCATCATCTCTTTAGGAAACTCTAGGAGTGATTCTTTGTTCAAGGATTTTTTTTTTTCAGATTAATAAATCTGAGCCATATGTCCTTGGGACTTTCACACTTTAAATTCTTTCTACCTTTTTTTTTTTTTTCAGAAAGGACTTTATTACATAACTGGGGGCTGGTGTTTGGGACTCTCCCAATAGTTTTCAGAACACTTCCTAAAAGCATTATAAAAGTACACCCCAAGCTGTGGGAAGAATAGACCCTATGGTGAGAACTGCCATTGCCAGAATTGTGACTTACTGCAGTGCCTGAGAGCTGGAATCCAACCTTTTTAATTTTCCCTTCATGCATGGTTATTGAGATTGCCTTTGTGATTGAGTTCTTGGCACCTCAGCTTTAAAAAAGATTTAGATAAATTAAAAGAGCTTCTGAGAAAAGCCACAAAAATGATGAAAGAGTTAGTAGTATTGATTTATAAAGAAAGATTAAAAGAATGACTGTACCTTGGCATGGCATCAAATGAGGAAGTGGTGGCGTACTATGGCTATAAATATTTGTAAACAGAGGGAGGAGGGCTAAGTCTTTTCATTGGTCCAGTGCAGCAATATGTTATGCAAGTTGGAGAAGGTTAATACTAGGTATTAATGCCCTTGCTTCTGGGTTTCCTCTTTAAATCTTTTGAGTATATTTATCACTGGAAATGGAATTGTAATCTTTTGCTGTTTAGAAGTCACTGCCTTTTTCTAATTATGCACAGAGGGAAAATGGAGAATAGCAATTATGACACTTTTCTATATCAGTTTCTGAAAAATGTGCAATGTTTGTGAACTTTCTAGGTCTTTTCGGTTCTGTTCACCACTGCTAGGGTGAGTTACCAGTAGCACAAATTGGTGTTTCTGCCCATGTAAGTGCAATGAGCTCTGTATTGCATGGATCCAACAATGACAGTCTTTGTAACAGGCACAAGTTTCTGCACCTCAGCAGCTGTGCACACTGCTAGTTGCTGCTCCCACGGGTAAGCCTAAGCAGAGCAGAAAGAGGGTGACTATGTTGACGAACACCATCCAGCTGTGTTCAGAAAGGCACGTCTCTCTTCAAATCCAGAAGGAAGAAAAGAACAGAAATGGAAGTATTAAGCTTTATTTATTTCATGTGCTTGAGCAATCCTTTAGTTCTGATCCCATTGATAATACGTTAGAAAACAAATCATGAATTGTATTTTGTACAGATGGCCTTATTTTAAAATTGACTAAGCTGCTTCTTTGAAATTATTTTCATTATATAACTAAAGCAGCATTAGTGATTAGATTTTAGATGAAACCTGATTTACCTAAAAATGGAAATAATGCCATTCAGACTTGGCTAGGCAACTCTCTCACATTGTTTATACACGGAAATGAACTTTAAGACCCAACTTAGAATAACAAGATGACATTCTTCCAGAGGTCCAATTCCCTCAGTGAAGATTTGTGTGGGATAGATTAGCGTCAATCACTTTTAATTACCTGAATTAGCTTTAAAGGAAGAACCTCATTTGGTTGTCACTCACTACAAAACTGTATTCAAATAAGCAATATAATTCAAGACTGGAAAATTGGTATTTCAGACTTGAAGAATTACATATATATCTAGCCTTTGGAAGTGACTCATATAAGTAGAATTAATAGAATTTAAAAAAGAATTGCTGGGAGGCTGCTTAGAAGTAAAGAGATGAAGCTGAACACATGGAAGTGTCAAGAGTCAACTGAAAATTAATTTCTGAGCTTGTGATTTCATGTAGATGTTTTGTGTTCCCCCTGCCCAACATACAGTGTCCCATCAGCTTCTTTGTTTGGCTCAGAATCATTTGAATATTTAGGTTTACAATCTACATGTAAGAACTGGGAAGCCAATAAAGCACATTCTGGATGTACATTCCCAGCCACATGCCTACAGTCTAAGCACATTGCATGCCCACTAGAAATGTTCTCTGTGGTGTTCTCTCTTTCGCCCTTTTCTTTTTCTCTCTCCCTCTTCTTGGTTCCCTCCTTCACCTTTCAGCTCCTTCTCGTCCCTTCCTCCTGCTCTGTCCCCCGGGCCCCTCTTTCTCCCTCTCCTCTCCTTCCCTCTCCCTCTGCTTTCTCTTTCCCTTCCCTCCTGCTCTCTAGTTTTCCCTTCCATAAGCCTTCTCTTGCTTCAGCTCCTGCTTCCACTCTTCTATTTCATCTCTCTCTCTTTATGAAAGCCTTTGCTAATTCAAGAATTTATATGTTTATCAATTCATTTACCATGAGGAAATTTTCGATTCCAATTTAAGGAGCAGGAGCTGTGTGAAACTAAATCTGTAGTCCTTATTTGGTGAGTATACAAACTTGATACAATCTATACGTTAAAACATTTTTAGTAGAAAGCCTGAAAGAAGGTATGAAAGGTATGGAATGAAGTGTTTACAACTGAAAGGCATGCATAAATCGATGGGGTTACACAGCTGATAAACAGAACTCTAGTATCTTTGGATCCATGAAAGTGCCTTTCCTGAGGGTCAGAAAAGGGGTCATTTTATGAACATAAAAAATTGTATGACAATGACCAGATTACTTTCTTCAAAAACTTTACTGTGCCAACAAGATGGTTCAGGAGGTAAAAGCCTGGAGACTTGAGTTCACTCTCTGGAACCCATGCAAAGTGGAAGGAAAGGATTGATTTTGTAAAGATGTCCTCTAAACTCTACTTGTGCAAAATGGAACACATGTGCCTCCCCCTCCAACACCATATACATACACACAGACTTGCAACAATAATAAGTATAATAATTTTCAATTTGTTTTTATTTTTTGAGGCAGGATTTCCCTGTAATCCCAGCTGACCTGAAGCTAGTTAATGTAGTTATGTAGTGAGCCTCCATTACACAGCAGTACCTCTGACTCTGCCTCCTGAGTGCTGGGATTAAAGAAGGTGTATGATACTACATCTGGCATGAAATAGTTTTTAAAAGAAAGAAATACATCAAAAGATTTATTAACTTATCTGTATTAAAAGTTAATATATCCAGTTCAAAATAAAAATCACCAAGAATTTCTGGTTCTAAGTATTCCCGTAGAATATTTTACTAATAATTTTTAATCAGTATTATTTGGTGTCTTAATTTTCAAATAGTTCAAGGTAAATAAAATAGTATTGTTAAAACCAGTGAGAAAACTTTCCTTTTGTATGTGTTAAATGTTAACAGAGCATTAGATTGGATATTACAAAATGGGAGAAAAATATATGGCAAAATATTTCTTCAAGATTATGTGAAAGACCTAACAACTGTCTTTTTTCAGTTTTAATAATTTTTTACCAAATGTATTTAAGTAATAAGTTAGGAAAAAAGAAGGGTGGAATGAAAATCTGTGTAAGCTATAATAAAACACAAAATTCAGTGTAACAGTTACAAAAAGATAAATGAAGAATAAGAATAATAGTTGCATCATCTCAAATTTTCAACTTATATAAGTATTGTGTATGCAATAATTGATTAGTTGGAAGTGGGATCTATTAAAGTGACTGTAAATACACATATATACGTGTGTGTGTGTAATGCCTTCAAAATCTTTTGTTTTAATTATATTTAAGGTCCAATTATTTATAACTTCATTATAATACAGACAAACCTTCCTTTTTGAAAAGGAAAAATGTACTAAAAGTCCCTGAAAAAACCCTGGAGGTGTCAGCCTTCCCATTATGAGATTCAGTTAGTGACACAGATGAACTGGACTAAGAATACATTAAATCTTAAGGCTCTTGGGAAAGCAGGTAGTGCTGAGCAGCCAGTTAGAATTTCACGGCTGCTGAGTCCAATGGAAGAGTGATATATATGCAAATACACACACGTTTTCTGATCTGTGATTGTAAACTTTTTACTTTCCAACATATGATGTTAAAACAGAAATCCTATGTTAGTTTCTTTTCAAAGATGAAGCCCATTAGGTCACCAATAAATAAAATTAAAGAAAGGTCATGTCATTGACCCTAAATCTGCATGATTCTCATTTAAAAGTCAATGTTTTGACAGGAGAATTGGTGGAAAGAAAAGAAAATTCATTCAAGACCCGACAACTTGAGAATATGGGGATATTGTCAGGTTTCATACAATAGATCCATCTTTTGGTGGGAGTGTTTTGTGTGTGTTGTGTACATGTGTTCATGTTTGCATGTCTGTATACTCATGTGTGTGGAGATGTATAAAGGGCCAAAGTTGACCTAGGATGCCTTTCTCAGTGATTCTCTACTTTCACTATTGAGTTAGGGCCTCTTAGTGAACCAGGAGCTCACCATTTCAATGGGTCAAGCTAGCCAGCTAACCCCAGGATTCTCTCTGCCTCTGAAGTGCTAGGGTTACCGATGGGCCTGTCTGACTTTTGTGGAGGGTCTGGGAATCAAAACTCTGGTCCTCACACTTGCATGGCAAAAGCTTTATCTGCTGAGACAACTCTTCAGAACAAAACAAATTATAACTTAACTTAAGGTGCACATGTGTGCAAAAGTGCCTTGAAGGAAAGGAGGAGCAAATGTCATTAGACAGGAAGACTGCTTGGTCATTAGGATCTTTTTGAATCCAGGTTGTCTTTTCCAATCTTTGTCTTTTCTGTTCTTTTCCCTTCCCTTCCACTGCCCTTTTTTTATTTGGTTGGTTTGGTTATTTTTTTCTTCTATCACTACAGTATCTCCATCGACGTTAACCTCCTGAGTCTGGCGCTTATGATTCTTTTAACAACCGTAAGGCGTTTCTGGGAGTCTCATGGCAGTTTGCCTCTTCTCTGTGATTTGATGCATAGAATTGAAGAATAATAAATTCTGATGTTGTATGAAGATCATCATGTGTTTGGAGTTTGCAAATTGAAAAAAAAAACAGTATTGAGCATTTGGTATTTTCATTTGGGTTTGATTATTTTTTTTAGGATCAGAAATGTTGGACGAAGGGAAGGAAGTCAAAGTCCGAGACTGGAAGGAACATGCTAGAAGAAAGAAAAGTGCCTGAAACTCTCCAATGAGTCATCGTCATTCTATCTTTTCAAATATTGTAATGTTCTGGTAGAAAATTTCTCATAGCTGCTCTAGGTATGCAGATCAGTGATCAGCCAAACTACTGATTCTCTAGTTCCAGTCTGAAGGATTCTCTAAAGGAGTAACAAGTCTCAAAGATTCATCACCCTTACCCTGTTTATGAAAGGGTAACAGTCTATATTCTGAAGTCTGTTACAGGCACTGAAACTTTGAATCTGGGTGTGACAGGTCAGAAAGTTTAAGTCAGGCAGCAGAATTAGTAATTTGGAAGTAAAAGCAACATCATAGCTATGTGAGATCTCAGATGACTCTAGGTTCTGATGACATTACAGATTATTTTTATGCGTTGGTGCATGGCATATTAGTTTGCCTAGATTGCTCTAATATACTACTACAGACTGGGTGGCTTAAGAAACAAAATGTTGTCTTCTTATAATCTTGGTTGTTACAAGTCCAGAGTCTTCCTTCTTGACTTTCAGTTTCTCAACCATTTGATTCATCTTCACATCGTAGCACTTGATGTATTCAATAACTATGTATGTATTATGTATCTTAATTATCATCTTTGAAAAACTATATATTTAAGGTGTGCAACATGATTTCTTAACATACTTATGTAGTTTAAATCATTACTGTAATCAGGGATGTAGTTACTTTTTGTGCTATGACTGTTTAACTTTTACTCTTAGAAAATATCTATTATGCCACACCAACCTATTGGCTGCAATGCTCTTGTTGAATATTTGACTTCTATGGAGTCAACTTATTTAATGACAGTTTTGTGCCCTTTGACAAATAGTTTTTCATTTTGACACTGCTCCTGGTAGCAACTGTTTTACTCTGTTGCAACATTCATCTTTTAGTCTTCTACATCTGATTTATTCAACTGTGCCTGTCTTCCACATCCATCCACAATGACAGGATCTTGTTCTTTCCTAAGACTGAGTAAAATCTGTCTCACAAATTCTTTATACATTCATCATTCCCTGGACACTTAAGATGTATCTTTATCTTTACTGGTATGATTAATAGTACAGTGAGAATAGGAATCTAGATTCATCTCTCTGATGATAAGTTCATTTGTTTACAAACTTGTAACAAAGATTGCTGGATCATATGTAAGCACAACTTTTAGAGAAAATATTTATCCTGTTCTCTATAATTGCTGCTGATTTAAATTCCCACCAACTGTGGACCAAGGTTCATTTACTCCAGTCCATTGTCAGTGCTTATTTTATCTGTGATTTTTTAATAATAGCCACATTTAATGATGTGAGATAGCATCCCACTGTGTCCTTAATTTTAATTTCTCTGAGATTAGACGTGTTGAACGCCTTTTAATACACTTGCCAGCCACTTTTGTCTCTATTAAGGAAATATCAATGCATGTTCCCCACTAATAAGTTGTGTTTTTATATATTTTAGATATTATCCCATTATTAGACATATAGCTTGCATGTGTCCTCATCTGGGAGCTGACTTTGAAGTGACTTAATGTTTCTTTTGCTATACAGAGCTTTTTAGTTTGACATAGTTATGCTTATTTTTTTGTTTTGTTTGTTTTTGTTTTGTTTTGGTTTTAGTTGTGTTGCCTGAACTTTTGATGTACCATCCAAAAGCCATTGCTCTAAGGATAGAGTTTTATTCTTTAGAATGTAGATACTTGACTTTTTTGGCATCATTTACTAAAAAGACAATTTTCTCTTTATTATAAATTCTAGATTCCCTTATTTAAAAGTCATTGATCATGTCTGCTTGAATTTGTTTCTGGACTTTTATGCTGCATTGGTCTATGTTTCTGTATTTATGCCAGTGACATATTACTTTTATTATACTCTCTCGTGGTAATGTGAAATCAGTAAATGTGGTTCTTAGATCTTTGTCTTACCGTCTCGAGATCGGTTTGTCTACTCATGTCTTTGAGACTTTGTGTGAATCTTAAAGGGATATTTTTCTATTTCTATGAAAACTGTCATTTGGCATTTTGAAAGGCATTTCATACAATTGCATATTTCTTTTGTTGGTATGGACATTTTAACAACATTAATTCTGCTGATCTATGAATATTTAATAACTTTTATTTGTGTTCCCTTCAATTTCTTTTATCAGATTCTTACAGCTTTCATTGTAGAGTTTTTGTTTCCTTGCTAAAATTTATTCATAGCTATTTTATTCTTTGTGATTCAATCATGAATGGGATTATTTTCTTGATTTATTTTCAAGTAAGTCATTGATGGTATAAAGGAATTCTACTGTCGACCATATGTAGATTCTCCATCTTGCAATGGAACTATATTTATTTATTCATTCTAACAAGATCTGGAAGTGTTTTTCAAGTCTTCTAAATATTCAGTCATGCCTATACTGAGGAGATAAGTTTACTTCTTACTTTCTTATTTGAATGACTTCTATTTGTTTTTCATTTTTGCTGTTGCTAGTCCATTGAATTTTATGTTGAACTGAAAGAGTAAGAATGGACATTCTTGCTTTTCATTTGATCATGAATAAAAACTGTTTTCTATTTTCATCAACAATTATAAGATTAGATGTGGCCATTTTGTAAATGGCCTATGTTCTGATCAAGAAATTTCTCTCTACCTTTAATTATTGTTTTTAATACTAAAATTATGTTGATCATTGTTGAACGTTTTTTCTATATCTATTTTGAAGAGTTTACTGCTTTTTAAATTTCATAATTCATATGATAGAACACATTGCTTTGTGCATGTTAAACCAACCTTGCATTACAGGATAAATGGTGCTTTTTGTAGTGTTATGGATTTGCTTTGCTAGTATGTATTTTCAGAATTTTCATATCTATATGTAATGGTGATATGGGCTTGTAGTTTTCTTGTCCTGTCATACTTTTGGCTTTGATACCAGAGTGATGCTTACCTAAGACAATGAGCTTGGAAGTATTCCTACTACTTTATATTCTGGGAGAGTTTAAGGAATGGCATTAACATTTCTTTGTTGTTTAGCAGAATTAACTCATGAAGACATCTGGTCTTAGATTTGTCTCTATTGGGGCACATTTACTACTCCAATCTCTTTATTTGTCCTTGTTTTGTTAAGATAGTCTGCCTCTTCTTTAATGAGAACAATAGTTACACTGGATTAAGACTCACTCTAAGAATATATGATTATGCATGCTTAAGCCATCATCTGTCAAACATTGCACTGCACATTTCTTAAAGACTATCTTAGTAATTAGTATAATATTATATCTACATAAGAGGACATTAAAAGTATGAGTAAATATTAAGCAAATTTATTTTATTTCTTATAATGCCTTTTGAGTATGCTTCAATGAATTCTATATGTGTAGATATCTATATGCATATTTTTCCATTAAAGTACATATATGTATAATGTCTATCATTAATAACTAATATGACACTTCACTAATTATTTTAATCATTTTATCTTCAAGTGTTTTGAGTGTTTTTCCTGATTTTTCTGATATGGTCTATGAAATTGTGTGTATTATAAGTCAGTTGGAAATTCATTATCATTAAAAGAATGATTACTTGATTTTCTAGGTATCGACATGAGACATATTATGGAATGACATTATGAGTCTATGGTTTTTCTTTGCAGTAAGGAAGATCAGATAACAGATGCACAAAACACTCATTACAGGCTGTCTAAGAGTCCAGGAGGATGATATTTAGAGCTTATAGCAGCACATCTTGCAAATGCTTCCTGGGGAATAATAAAGCAAAGTGTGATTTTAAAGACAGTTAATCCTTGCCCTAGTGTTTACAGTTTTCTAATCAGGAATAAAACTATAAATGTTGTGAAGGATATTTTTAGTATCTGTCAATTTCATGCCAGTTATGAAATTAAATCAATACTTGGTCCTATGAAAAAGTCTACACACACAGAGGACCACTGTTCTTTCCCAGGCATTCAGAAGTCCCTTCCCTGATGAACTTTCTACTGAATCACATTTTGCTCTCTTGAACCCTTAGACACATGAGAGCTAATGAAATGGAAATCCATTAAAATAATAAGGTCATGGGTCCCTAATACAAAGACACATTCTGTTAATCAGATTTTGAAATTGAGAAATTATTTCATAAGAATTGATTATTTGTGTTGTTTTCTGTATAAATATAAACAAATGCATATCCCATAAAAGTAATCTATCTATCATTTATGCATTTATTTAATGTGTATGAGTGTTTTGTCAGCATGTAAGTGCACCACATGCATGTAGTGCCCTCAGAACCCTGAAGAGGGTGTTAGTTTTCCTAGAGCTTCATTGGCAGGAGGATCTCTGTGAGATCTAGGCCAGACTCATCTACACAATAAGCTCCAGATCATCTAGGGATATAGAAAGACCCTGTGTCAAAACAACAACAAGAAGTGAGAGACAGAGAGAGGAAAGAGACAGAGAGAGAGAGAGAGAGAGAGAGAGAGAGAGAGGAGAAAGAGAAAGAGATGGATAGATGGATTGAATATCTAATAGAAATAACTAGAAAAAATACCCTGAATGTGATCAGAACAGAACTAGAATTTGATTCCAAGCAAACATGCAAAGAATAAAATGGACAGAAGGTCAAACTTAGGCCGTCCTAAGGTACTGAAGTTCAAGTCCCCCTTTCCAAAAGGAAGTTCAATCGAAGGCAAGTCCTATCTTTGAGAAACTGATATATCTGATATAGTATCACAGCCACAAGCAAAGTATGGGGCATTGGGACAGGAATCCAATGACTCCACATGCTGTTGAAAATGACATTTTCAGTTAGGCTATGAAGAAAAATATGGACAAAAGGCAATAGCAATAGTCTAAATAAAATTGAAGTTTCTTTTATGTTAAAAATGTTAGAATCCTTTTAAGAATTAAATCAATTCTGCATAATGCCACAGATCTTTCTTTTGCCCTCAATGTTATTTAGGCCCAAGGTGATTAGAAGAACTCTCAACATTATTGTCTATTTCTAATCAGCAGGTAAGAGGACATTGTGAAGAAAAACCCTTCTCCTACTTTAAAGACATTCTTCAATGTTGCTAATATCCTGCTGGAAAATCCTTGCTTTTTTGACAATAATTACCTGTAAGAGACTTGGAAATTTAGTCTTACATGGGCTTTATCCAAAAAGCTCTCTGGCAGGTAAAAATTAAATTAACTTAAATCTGAGGACCGAATGTTATCAGATATTGAGACTAACCAACACATCATCATATGACTGAGAGAGAAATAACCATCGTCTAAATGACACGGTGAAGCCAAAGTCATAGGAAGGAAATCTCGAGGCTGGCTAGGGCTAGGTCATTTGGTTTACTTAAACTTTTTCCTAATTAGATAAGAACTGGTCATAGAGCATGAGACATGCTGTATTTTTAATCATTGTTCAAATATCTGTAATTGGAACCTAAAATTTTGTGGAAGCAGGAAGCCAAGCCACATAATTCTAAAATCTATCTCTGGGAACAAGATAATGAAAAACAGAAAGAATCTCTGAAAAGAGATATTTAAACATCCTAAAAATTGGCAGGGGGTATAAATACATCTTAAATGGATTATACTTTCTAGCTATCTTTCTTTATAGAATTTCCCATTAAATACTACATAATCAAGATAGGATCTTTGCCTGAAAATGGTTAACCTTTAATAAGGACTAGTTAAATGGTCAACATTTTCCACAGAGACCACCATTGGTTTCTTGATCAATGACATAGTTGATGTGAGTCACTTCTTGACAGTTAAAGGAGAATGTATTGATAGACTCCCAGCCAGATGATGACTCAAACAAGGTAATTAAGAAATCTTCCTTCACTCCATCAAGAGTTTCAAATTGTAGGAAGGTGAAAGAAATGAAACAAGATGACTTGCATTCCCAGGAAGCCACTGCTATGACTTTGCTGCGTGGACAAGGAAATGAAGCAGTTCTTGCCACAATGTGAGTGTCATAGTACAGGAAGAGTTGCTGAAAAGTAACTCTGACTTTTGATAGAGATGACAGCCACAACCGTTACTTGTCTACTTGGTAGAGAGAATGGCAAGGCAATGTATACCTTGGGCTTATCTTTTTTCTTTTCTTCTGGCTTTCAAATTGTCAATTCCTGTGTTTGACAGAAGGCCATATGGATACATGGCTTTAAAAATCTTCCACCTAAGAGTAAACATGTGAGGGAGGGAGACAAGGAATTTAGAAGAATCAAGAGTTAATTTGCAGCCCAGAGAAAAATACAAAAGACTGAACCTATTAATGATATTTTTAATTACTCAACTTTTCAGAATGCATCTTTAGAGATAAAAAATATGCATGTTCATGCATGTGAATTTTCTTGTATGCACGTATGTGCATGCATGTGCAGATAAACATGTGTGTGCATGTGTATATGCATATAAGTGTGTGCATGTCACCAGAAATCAAACTCAAGTATCATTCCCAGGGTCCCCTCTGTCTTTGCCTTCCTAGATCTAGGATTACAATAGAAATATTCTCCACTATGCTGACTTTTTATACCTGGCTTCTAGTGATCAAACTCACAAAGCTTTAGCCCTATATTGTTTTCAGATGTAATCACAGTGCCATTAGTCACTTAAAATCAAATTCAGTGATCACATACATGTAATCGTCTTGAGTTTTATTTAGTATGCTTGTTAGATGCAACACATTCTGTGTGGTTGATCTTATACTTGGTTGTCTTGTATCAAAGCCTCTTTTTTATATTTTAGTCACTATTTTTATTTAATGCCTGTATATAAGGAGGCAGAGGAGGTCAGAGGAGGGTGTAGAATTCTTCTGTAACTGGAGTTGTGGATGGTTGTTAGACGGCATGTGGGTGCTGGGAATCGAGCCTGGGTCCTCTGCAGGAGTAGTCAGTGCTCTTACCACTGAGCCTTCTCTCTAACACCTCTAACAACCTCTCTTCTCCATCCTCTATTGTCTCCTTTTCTTTTTTCCTTCTCCTGTTGGTTTTTTCATAGACTTGCAGAGAGCCTGGGTCATTTACCCTTAAGCATCCTCTGCCATAATCTATTGATTGCAGATTGCATCTCTGTAGCTTTTAGCAAGTTTTTCTCTGCTCCATATTTCCCTATAAGTAGAAAATAATATAAGCATGAAAAGATTCTGATTCATGATTTGCTGAGAATACTTCATTCACAGTGGGTGTTGCCCACTAGATTTTCCAGAACCTAGTAGAGAAGTGGTGTCTGATTAGGACTCAGTTTTTAATCAGTGCATTTTCTCCACTTTCACACCCAAATGTAGGTGGTAACTGGACATGGTGACATTATTCAGATTGTGCCACCTGTTACTGGAGCTCCTGCCTAAGAATTGGAATATTACAGTGATTTTTGATGAAACTATTCTAAGTTGGTAACATACCAAAGGCTGAACATGGTCTTTCTACTGAGATTTACCTCACATGTTTCTACAGACAAATGAGTTTTGCACAAAAACTTATGTATCAATCATTTATTTTTCACCACTAACAGAGGAAGTAAGGGACTACTTCCTGTAAGTAGAGGGACTATCCATTAAAGCTGATGTGTGTTAGGTTACAAATCGTATCACTTACATTAACCCTCTTGAAGTCCATAAATATGACATTTTTATTTTATACCTTTTAAGTTTTAAACCCCACAAACTTTGAAAAGTCTCCTGGCTATTACAGATACTATCAAGCTATTAAAACTGGTCATGTCTCATTACTTTCTACGACTAACACTGTTTACTGTTTACTATATTTACTGTTATTTTAATAGTCAAACTTAGTAAAAGTGAAAACTTAATTGCTTATTTAGAAAATAGCGTGAAAGAAGTCTCTTTTTTTCTTTAAGCCTTTTTGGGACTGGAAAAGGTCCCTTTGTTCTTCTGAGTATAAGAGTGCTCTTGAAAAAGCTCTGTTTATGTTCTCAGGAAAAAGGAAAGAAAGAAAGAAAGAAAGAAAGAAAGAAAGAAAGAAAGAAAGAAAGAAAGGAAGGAAGGAAGGAAGGAAGGAAGGAAGGAAGGAAGGAAGGAAAGAAGGAAGGAGAGAGAAAAAGAAAGGGAGAAATAAAAATAGATGATGATGATAGATAGATAGATAGATAGATAGATAGATAGATAGATAGATAGATGATAGAAAGATAAGGAGACTGGAGATGTGGCTCAGTGGTTAAGAGCACTAGCTGCTTTTCCAGAGGACCCAGAGTGAGTTTCTGTCACCCACATGGCAACTGGCAACCTTCTGTAACTCTGCTTGTGCAGGACCCGACTCTCTCTTCTGGTCTTCAGGGCCATTCACATGTGGTATATTTACCTACATGCAGGCAAAACATTCATATACATAAAATAAAAATAAGTAAGAACAAAATTTTATAAAATTAACATTCCTCTTCTGGCCACCCTTTGGCTTTCACATTCCAAGCACTACCCCAGGAACTACGGTCATGAATGATTAGTTTAACACTGCATTTCCACAAATGCAGTGAAACAAGCAGATACCTCCTTCCCCAAATGGAGGTTGCTCTTGAATTGCTGACATCGCGCTTCTGTTTGTAGGAACATGGGTATGCTGAAATGTCTCCAGCCATTTATTTATCTGGCATTGCCAATCACAAAAATGGGATTTGATGCTTCTTTATTTTTTCGAGGAAGGCATAAAAAAGGTTATTGTTTCTGGCCATTTAAACACTCTCATCCCCTTCCCTGGCTAAAGTTATTTTATTGTGACAATTGTCCTGCATTTAAAATTAAATACTTTAAAGGAGATTTAAACTACAATGAAAATTCTAACATTTTTCTAAAAACTGTGTTGAAATAAGAATATAATTTTGAAGAGCTAACTTAATCATTTTGAGTATTTATAAACATGTTTTATATAAATATTACATATATAGTGAGGATGAAATTTTAGTTCTGCTTAACAGATTTACATTGAGATACTTATTACATGAGTTCTAGAGTTTCTCTTTCCTAGGATTTTAATTTTGTCAGTATCGATACTGATGCCCATTGTATGTTGCCTATTTCTTACATAACAAATACATAACTTTCTCAGTGTCTATATTGTAAAATTTAGGGGGCCTGTTCTAGATAATTGATATTTAACAAGCACCATAATAGATAAATAATTGGTCCAATTATTCAGGTCAGAATATTTTTAAAGGTTAAACCTATTTACATTCCTTAAGAATGACTCACGCCAGGTCAAAATAACAAGTAGAAAAGTCTTTTCCTTCTTGTCTTGGTCAATCTGGCACCCAAGACCTCTGCACTCTTTCTGCCGACTGCCACCATTTGCCCACTTCATACATGTAGGCTTCCTAATCACACGAGGTAGTGAGAACTCTTGGTTCCCTTTCCACGTTCTCTCTTTGTCAATACCTAAACCTTGTTTCAATACGAGATTTTTTTTTCTCACTCCCACACCATAAATTCTCTACACTACCTGAGAACACCAAACAAACAAAATGATTGATTTCACTGTTTATTTTTTACAATCTTTCCATCTCACAAAATTAATGCCAAGGAATTCATTTTTTTTTGTCAATGATTCCCCATTTGTCTTGGGACCTATTCAAAATTTTTTCAGTTTCTTTTTGCCTGCAACCTAGCTTCTTCTTCTATCAATAACTTTCAGATGAATAATATGAATAATGATTATCCATTTAGAATTTTCTAAAGTTTGTAAATGCTATCTACAAGGCTTTTTGCTCTCCCTTCTTCTCTCTCTCTCTCTCTCTCTCTCACACACACACACACACACACACACAATTCAAGAGTTATTTGCCGCTTTCTTGCCAGACTTCATGCTCATGTGTTTATATTGACAATCTTATCTGCTTATTGTGGAGTCACTGATCTATCAACCTCAGTCAGCTTTCTATGCCCAAAGTCTTACTCTTGCCTTTTTAAGGACTTTTCTCTAGTCTGATTTTACTTGACTTTTATATAGCATTTGGTGCTGCTCAACATTTCATGTCCTGAATCTCATCACTTCACATTTCTTCCATGACATACGTGTGCAGCAGGCCATTCCTGAAATTTCTCTTATCTCCTCTGTCCATTTCTTATATGTTGACTTCATTCATAAAGACATCTACAAAACTTTCTCTGGTTCCTTATATACCTCAATGAACTATCAAATTCCTGTGTCTAATTTCTACTATACATGGGCGACTCCAGATCTTTTATTGCTACTCATGATCTTCATCCTGTGTTTTTTGTTACCAGCATCTTAAACTCAAATGTTGAATGTTGAACACATGATCTTCCAAAATCAGTCTTACTCTCTGTTGTCTCTACTATGATGCTGAAACGAGAAACTCCTGAGATTGTAAAACAGACACCTTGCAGATATCTTATACATTTGGTTCATAACTGATTGTTGGGCTTTTTTGTTGTTTGTTGGTTTTTGGAGACAGGGCCTCCCTGTTACCCCAGCTGGCCTGCAACTTACTAGCTAGACCACAGTGGTCTCAATCTCACAAAGATCTGCCTGTCTCTGCCTCCCAAGTGTTCGGATTAAAGGTGTGCACCACCATTTTGTACCATTCTGTATGCCTGTGCACACTCAGAAGCCAGTAAAATGCCAAGCTGTAAAAATTCCACTGTTGAAGCCAGCCATTTCCACAACCAATTAAAGAAGTGAAAGGGAGGGGCTATCTTAGACTAGCTTGCTCTAAGTAGAAGGGAGACCCAGGAACTGAGAATGCAAAGCCCCTAGGGAAGGACCTGGCTTTAAGAGTTTTAGTGGGACTCCTCGGTGACCCTGTTCGTTTATTAGGGATTTAGTCCCTTTCACTGCCATCCAACCAAATATCTAAATTTTGCAATTATCACTCTTACTATTCACATTGTTTTTTTTTTTCCTTCCCTTTTCTCCCATATGACCACCTTCATCTCTTACTGGAATTATTTCAGCCTCCTAAGCAATGCCTCTGTTTTGATTATTACTTGCTTAAGTCACATCCACAATTAGGTTCAAATGACTATCAAAAATGAAAGTCAGTGTCACTTACTGCTTAAGATCCATTGTCTTTAAATCAAGTACATGCTCCTTGCCGTGATACCCAGATCTGTTTCAGTGGTTTGCTACCTGAGCCTGATAAGTCCTTTCTTCACACACTTTGGTTTCATTCCTTACGGGGACTAGAGTGTCCTAACAATGCTCTCTTGTGACTGGTTCTGTGGTCTGTGGCTCCATCCGAGATCTCTTCCCACCAAGTTTAGCTTTCAAGTTTCAGAAAGCCATCATCCCTCTTCCTCGGCCTCCCTTGAATCCCAGGGCACGTTAAACTATTGCCCTTTATGTACTTCACCATCTATTTTCTGGCTGTTTCACAATTATCTGATTATGTATCTTTTTCTTTCATTAATAATAGAGTTTTCAGCTCAGAAAGCATTTAATTTATGCACTAGTAATACTTAGCACATTTTTCACATGTAAGAAATCATGCAATCCCAGCAACAACTGAGTTATAAGAACTGCTTTAGACTTGATAAGATTGAAATTGGTGAATGACCTAAGGAAGAATTAGACTCGAAAAATGCAATTAGAACACTCTCTAGTTCAAGTTAGCTCCCCCAGCCCTGTACTGGCTAAAATTTAAGCACTAAAACTATAAAATATGCATATATGATACCATTAGTTATCACTTATTGAATATTTGCTGTCACTTATTAGTTGTCCTTGAATTAATGTAAAATTGCCCATTTTAGTAAAACTACTTTTGATTCAACTGAGAAACTATTCATAAATGTGTTTGTGTTTATAAGAAGGAAGAAGCCAACATGTACTATACTTCTATAGACTATAAACTATCTAGTATAGTTAATTATGTTAGTTAGTTTATGACCATTCTTTGAGCCTCATTGAAATTCCTCTGAAGTCTTGGAGTGGGAGATGCTTCATACTGTGGAAATTGTGAGCTTTCAGTGGTTTTATTGTTTAACCTAGCAGCTTGATGTGAGACTGGAAGGTGTTCATGGGGGTGGGGTAGATTACAACTTCAGACTTGCAGAGGTCCTATGTAGTTTAGAACTGTCTTCCAGAAATTGCTAGAAGTAGGAATTCAAGAACATCTTGATGATTCTTTCTTTTATCCTCTTGATACTTCACTTGGAAATGGATATGAAAACTGTAGTTGGAGTGACATTTATTTGCATAAAGAATATTGGAAATGTCCTTCAGCTTTCATTGTATTATAGAACAAGCTTGTAGTTCTTACCTCCCAAGTCATAGCATGTGTGACAACTATATTTTAATAGAAAAAAGGACAGTTTGGGGACCATCTTTGTTTCCTGTTGGGGCATTTCCATATTGGATGGGAGCTAAGGAGAGCCATCTGCTGAATATTTAGTATTCAGAACTGTAAAGCTGCTCTTGGCATCTGGCTTTGCCAAGTCTTAGCTAAAAATAAATATTAGTTAGAAGTTTTCTTCCTTTTCCCATTGGTTTCAAACTCTCCTTGAAGATGTCGTTTATTTGTTAGGAACCAAAATGTAGAAAAAAGAAAGATAGGTGTTTATTTTTATTTTCATTCATAAAACATCGAAGTTAAATTTTAACTCAAGACACTTCTATTTCTACTTTTGGTTCTCCTATGAGGATTCTAATAAGTTGTGAAATAATGATTATCAATTCAATGTATATATCATACCCATCTGTTCTATAGTCCCATGTTAAGTTTAAGCTCCACATTAATGTAATAAAAATTATATTACACTATTTAAATAGTTCTTGACAAAGCATTTTATTTAATTAATAATTATTGGTAGAGAGAGTACAGTTTCTTAACTGTCATCCACCTTTGCAGAACCCCTCAGATGGATGAAAGTGTTATGGGTTGAGATAAAATCTCCAACACCACATGGGGTAAGTAGAACGGTGTTTCTTAAGTGCACCTTGATCATGCTCTGAAAGAAGCTTTTACAGGGTCACTGAGATTGGTTACAATTTGAAAGTGTTTAATAATTAAACATTTTCCCAGACTTACAATATCCAGTAAGAATCAAACAATTCACAAAGTTTCCTGAGCATGCACATTCCTGACAAAAAGAGACCAGGCGGTTAGCTATTTGCCCATGTCCCTCCCCAATTAGTACATCCAGTGGGTTGTGGTCTGGCCAGTTTTTGTAACTGGCGAGGTCATTCTTTACTGGGTGTGTCTCTTGGAGGGGTTGGGGAAAGGTCCAGCCAAGCGGACTTTGAAGTCTGGACAAACAGCGAAATGACAGTCTTTATTCCATTTTCCTAGGCCATTACAGGATGGTCTCTCTTCATTCATTTAATCCTAAAACTGTTCTACTAGATTTAAAGTTACCTGAACAACAAGGAAAACTCAATTAAGCATTTTATTTAAGTTAATAAATATTAATAAGAAGCAATCTATATTTTGAACATATATAGACAATACTTGCTTTTAAGTAGCCAAGGGCCAGGTTCCTCAAACCGTAGCATGTAATGAAAACACAAAGATTTGCCAGCACGTCTTTTTCCTAAAGTATGCTCACATACTCCACATTATTTGCAGCTTATTGTTATGACACGTCACATGTCTCTCATAGTGAGTACAGCTTTGAAGATCACAGGTGGAGGGTTTCACAATCTCCAATCATCTTTGTGGTACTGCAACTGGTGTTTAAGGGAAGAAAAAACTAGATTCATAAATGCCTCTGGTTTTATCTAGCAAAACACTGAATCAAGGGGTTTGTTTCTGTATTATAGAGAGGAGGTTCTTCACACAAAAGTGTCAATAGGCTCCACCCTGGCCAATCTAACAATAGGGGGAACAGCAAAACACTTGTCCTGACAATATGGCATTGTGAAACATTCTTGGCTCATACACATGCCAAAACTAAAAACGTTATCATCTTTATGAAATGAAGAAGGCTCTTATCCTACGGAAGAACTGTTTTTGATAACTGCCAAGAATAGAGGAGGCAGAAGGAAATTGTGAAGAAAATGAGGGAAACAATTGGAGTTCAGCATGATTGTGTGATCAACAATGATCAGCTGTTTGCACTCAGAAGGCAGCAGTGACAGCTCGGTTAATTCTAGACGTGTGAGGTGCACTCCGCTCTGATTTCTCTGAGAGTCAGGGTGAATGAGTGAGCTAGAAAGTGGTAACTTCCATTGTTGAACTGAATAGTGAATGACTATTGAGTTTTTAGATGCATGTGGCTGTTTTATTCATATGCATTATATTCTGCCCTTCCCAGTTTCTTTTGAATGCATTTCTGAAAGCATATAGCCCATATAAATAGACAATGTATAGGTATGCAAGAAAGCAACAAGACATACAGCACTACAGACAGCTTTCACATGTCAATTAACAGAGCAGTATGAAATTATAATAAGTTCAGTAAGAATTTTTTTAAGGGGAGAAACAATTTTCTTGTTGTGTTTGTACGTCATTATATTTGGATAATGAAGGGACATGACATCTTTGTTCCTTGGGGTCTGCCTGCTTTGTGAAAATAAATTATTTTCACTTTGTGGCAGTTAATTATGCTGTATCAACTCAAGATAAAGCTCAAAGAAACCATCATGAAAACCACTTGGAGGGAAATGACAAAAGGAGCGAAAGAAAAGAAATAGCACTATCTACATGGGACTGAAAATGAGATTTTAGTAATGTTGATGCACGGAACACAGATTGATCTCAGTGATGTCCTCCTTTGAGCTGTGGGAGTATGTGTAGCTCATCACAGATTCAGCAGCACTTCTGGCAATACTGCTCAGAAGTCAGCGCACATTGTCTTCCCGATGCAGTTTAACGCTCAGGATTCACTACTCTGTCCCGAAAATCAAGACCACTTTTTCTTTTAAAGGCAAGGTATTTTACTAGAAAAATTATCAGAAACTAGATATCAAAGTAACTTTGTTTGTTTCATTAAACCTAGTTTCTTGAACATCAGGTGCTGCTCTGAGGTGTGACTTTGGTGCTTGGGGGTGAATCCCTGGGGGAAATCCCTTGTGGTCACGCTGCCTGTTTCCTAAACCCCAGATCTAGGTACACTAAGGTAGTGTTCTTCCAAGCAAAGCACCTTTCTTCACTCTTACTTTCCCACTCCAACCATTTCTTCCAAAAGGAAATGGTTCCCACTCACATACTGAAAGTATGAAATAAGTCCTCTTCTTTTTCTGCATAGCAGAACTTCGCCTTTAAAGACACCTTCTAGAAGCAGACATGAATTTTTCATAACAAGTAAACCCCCAATTAGGAACTCACCAACATTGTTTATGAATTTCAGTAGAAGCCACATCCAAGTCCTGGTCACAGCCTATCCCACAGCACCTTGCTCCTGTCAGCTCCACTTCAGCTTTGGCCAATAGCTGCCCAAAGAATGACACAGACAGCTGCATAGATGTGTCCAGTTCCTTCTACAGAATAGGAAGCAAATTACATCTAAAGAAACACCAACATTTGTAGAGAACATTTTAAAATTCTTAAGATGAGTTTTATTTGTGAGATATATCCTAGACAGTATGAGTTGGAGTATATTTGCATTTCACTATTTTCAGATTTTCTTAAAGAATTGAGTGTTCCCTCTTGAGAGTGTTTGAGACGGTGCCTCAGACAACATGTAAGGTGAGGAGCAGCACCTGAGGTTGTCCTCTGACTGCTACATGTGTGCCAAGCCATGTGCATGCCCACATCTGCACATAGAGAAACATGCACACACAAACATGCATACATGCCCAAAGGTGCACTCACATACACATACACCTCTAACTTTTTATAAAGGAAAACTTAGAAATTAGGAGATTGCCAGCAAGGAGTTTACATTTCCTCTCCCTTTAATATGATTCTTTTTACACTGCATTACCTTTCCACTCGCAAAAAAATAAGACAGACTTAGTCACTCTGTGACATCTATAGCTTTAGTTTATTTGGCTACATATTAATGTGCAAATGAGGCTAAAATCAATGGATTTTGTTATGACAGATAATATTAATTTGATTATATCAAGAAATAGATGAGGGTACCTAAAATGAGTTTCCCTCCATAGATTATTTTGTGAAAATTATTCTTTTGCCTATGATTAACTGCAGTGTCCTTAAAAAATTTTCCAAGTAAAGTCTGTGTAGAGGGAAATGTAACATTGTAGGGCAGCAGATGGAAGTAATGGTACAGAGATTAGAGAAGCTGCTCCCTGGATTTGAGAATGAGGCATGCCTGAAAAGCAAAGTCACTACCAACAACTAAGAAGGTTGAGGACATTCATCGGCACATGCCTGCTGAGTCAGTATTTTTTAAAACTTAGGTCTGAAATCCCCCAACAAAGAGCATCATATCAGGGAGAATTCTACAGTATTGAGTCTTGAAAGTTTGAATGCTCATTAGCAACAAATCAGTTGTAATTTAGGAATGACAACAACAATTATAATCAGCTGCTCGTGACTGCCCAATTTAGGGAAGTATCTAAAACCCAACCCATGTCTTTCTGGGAAGAGGTAAGACTTTACATTTTCTTTTGAGAAATCCTCTTATCCCTTTATTCCCTCTCATAGAAAACCCTATTCACACATCTAGCAGAATAGAAAGACTTTATTTATACTGTCATGACGCTGAAAGATCTAGGACCTTTCAAATGCTGAGGAAGCATTCTTCCAGTGAACTATGTTCCAGCTTCAGAAAAGTTTTGAAAGACAGTTTGGAAATGAATTTCTAGGTCTGATACTAACAAGTAACAGTGTTGTTATTGTCAGAGAACCCCAGGGGGTTTATCCCTGAGAATGTAGTACATTGCCCAGATTGACATAATGAGAAGAGACAGTATCACCCTTCTACTTACCTGGGTCCTGAAGTCATGCCTAAGCTCTGTGTTCTGTGTGCTCTTTTACTCCCATTTGGGTTTGAAAACTGGGAAAGATGCACTAATCTCACTGGTTTGTTTGGCACTCCTTCTCTCATTATAAATTAACCAGCAGGAAATTTATTTGGAAATTGGATTATGAATCTCTGTCTTAAGAGTTTTGTTAGCCAGAATCATTTCAATTGAGTATATCCTGTGGTGATTTCTAGTTTTGCTGACAAAATTAAATGATTACCTATAAAAATGAGAGTCCAAAACTATATGCACCAAAATTGTCCCTGGAAACTCTTCTTCAGTGGCCTGCCAGCAACCCTGTAATATCTTCTCTTCTTCCTTCCTATGTAATTCTGAGACCAGAAGCAATTGATTACCTATGCACCTAATTTCAAAGAACATGTATTTGATAAATTTTATTATTTCTTCAGAGAGCCTAAGTCATGATATTTATTGGAGAATTTAAATACTGAAATTATTAAGGAAATACCTATATATGAGTCATAATTATATATATATACATATGTATATATGTAGATACGCATGTTTCTATGTTTCTGTACCCACAATGACTAACCATGCTTTCGCTGTGTAAATGGTTTCAGGTATCTTATACAGCATGCTGTTTTCTAAAGTTTATGTCCCATTTCTTGAAAAATACAAAATCTCTTTAATCTCTTTAGAATCATTCATAGATAAAAATTTTAAATTGCTAAAGCAAGCACAAATATGCTTTCAAAAGAAGTATTCCGTTCTTGACTACTGATGCCGGGTTCCCTGTTCTCTAAACTCCTACGTGACTACTACACATTCCCTCATTCTTTGAAAACTATGGGAGGAGAAATGAAGACATTAAGTTGCAAATAGGCTGTCCCTGTGAAAGATACCAGTGTTCTGCTGGAGGAAAATTTCAACCACAATAAAATAAATGTTATTTTTTTCTGCCTAAATACTTAATAGATGCATATAAATTCTCAAAGTAAGAAGCTCCTAATAAAGGTAATGGCCGCTTGGACTTGCACATTAACAGCACTTTGTGGCCAAGTTGAAACGACAGCACTCATATGCACAGCAGCAGGTGCCCTCAGCGTTGCCTAGCATCGCATTTCAGCAATGAAAACACTCACTGTTGAGTTTAACATATTTGTAAATATTTCAGCATTGAAAGAGTGAATCATAGTATCTAGTAGCTCTAAAATGTATCTTCTGAATCGTAATAGCTCACTAAAATATACATTTTGGGGCCTTTTCATACATTAAAAAAAAAGGAAGACGTGGTGCCGTGAGTAGAAATTTTAGTTTCTTATGAGTCCACACTGCACTGCCCTGAGAGTCTTTGCACAATGACTAGAATGGCTGTTTCTGTGCTCCAATCTGCTTGAGCAATTTATTAATTTTTTTTCCCCAGAAGTGATTGCTTCCTGTGCATTGTGTGAACACTGATGTTGGTTGTGGTTACAAACATCCAACCGGGATAATGAGGTGCCTTTTAAAATTGCAGGCTGAATGTTTATGGTTCTCAGAAAACAATGAACTGCAACAAAGGTACACTAAATTAATTCAGAGTCAAACCATGTAGATAAAGCACAGAGGTCACATTCTGCTTCTCTCCTTTGAGTGAAAACCCAATGGATGACTGAGCATTTACTAAAACTAGTATGAAGGCCTATGGGTTTGCATGAGCTTATATGATGTAATCAAGATGTTTTACCATTGTCTCTTGTGGTTCTTGAAAGCTTTTTAAACCAGGAGGCACTTAACAAATTTTATGCTTCTTTAATCGTACTGTAAATTTCCATAATTCTGTGAGAATGTGATCATTTTTTGAAGCTCAGCATTGAATAGCAGAAGGAAATACATACATTTCATGTGCAATATGAAGAACTTATATACTAGGATGCTAATGAAACCGTGTCTGTCTAGCTAGCTTCTTTGTTTCGTAACATCATGTTGCCTCTGTCTTTGGGGTCTACATATTTAATATATACTATCTAGACTGTAGACTCCTACAAAGTGTATAAGCCAGCTGACCATATCAAATCAATGAACTCTTACTCAACTCTAATCCCCATGATCTAGTTTGATTGCGTGCTAATTAAAAAGAATGGATAGAAAATAAGGGATTTTAAACTATTGAAAACTAAGATGATCCCACCTAGATTATTTGAATGAGTAAAGTAAGCACACAGATTGTTTTAAGATACATCCAGAATGAAATTGCTCCTTTGCATTGTGCAATCATTTAGCCAACTCCCATAGGAAAAATTAGTATTTGTAATGGAAAATACAGTATAGAGTTTTAATGAATATGTAGTTTCAAAAACCATATCGTGAAGGTATATATTAGTTGAAAAGTAAAAGTTATTTGTAGGCTAGCTTATTTTAAACAAAATAGGGCCATGGATTTCCCTCAGTGTTTTCTATAATATAATCATACAACAATATGGAAGATTAGCTCATGTGATCTTGAATACTGGATAATCTTATTCTGGGATATATATAATCATAGACAAATGGACACCGTCTGAACAGGTTCTTCCTTTATTCTTTATATCATCTCTTTCTTCGGCTTAATCAAGTCTTTGCTTTCTTTTCATTTTATGTTTTGCAACTCTACATCTGACAAAAATAACATGCTGTCAGTTGCTAGTATTCGTATCATGAGAAATTTTAAAGTATTCAGTACTTTATATCTGCTTTTCTCTTTTTATTCTAATTTAATTGGTGTGAGAACCATGTTACCCTTGTCAAAGTCATCACGTACATGGAAACTTTAATTTATAAGTAGATTTGTGTCATTCTTGCTGGGAAAAGGAAAAAGGTGTGTGAGGAAAACAAGGGAAGCTGGTGCCCACTGCTGTGATACGAAAAGGTCCTGGTGTGTCAGTAGTCCCCAATTACTGCTTAACGGCCACACTGCCACACTATTGGAGGTAGAGAATGTGGGCAAGAGAATGCTGAGCAGCTAATGGGTTATGTGGAATGAATACGATTCTTTGAATAAATACTTCCAACAGAAATGCCTGTGTCTAATGCTTTTTGTGTCCATATCTGTAACATACACTTTAGTCATTACTAAAGCTTAGAAAAGCACAGTAAAATATCTGTTACTTTGCTTTCTGCCCATATTTCACACAGTGTACTTTGCTTAAATTTGTTGCTTTATCGTATTGGTTAATTTTCATAAGAAAATGGAAACATAATTTATACAAAACGAATACCACCATAACTTAGTGAATTATTGTATTAATGTATCATAGTTTAAGTAGAATTGATTTTTTAAATTAATGAATATTTGTAGTTTTGTTGCTGATAGAAGTATCCAAGAAGATAGACACAGATGATGCATATTTTCCTTCCCTGTGATGGTAGAGACATGAAAGCAAAGATGAATAAAACTGTTCAATCAAAAATACTTATTAGCTTGAGTATAGTAGAAAAAAAACGAAGTTGGAATAGACCTCTAAAGTGATTACAGTTGGGAAGCAGAAAATAAATGAATGAATGAGTAAACAAAAGACTTAATCAAATCACAGTATTTTTATGAGTATGGTTTAAAAGGCATAGCATACGATGTGCTGAGGTCTTGAGGTAACATTATTTCCTTTGAGGTGGTTATGTTTACACTGAGATCTTAAGCATTTACTACTTTAAAATATTTTATTTTTATTTTTAGTGTCTGAGTGCATTGCCTGCACAGTGTAAGTGCACCTGTATAGTGTAATTCCCATAGAGGTAAGATTCCCTGGAACTGGAGCTATAGATGGCTGCTAGCTGCCATGTAGATTCTGGGACTTGAACCTGGGTCCTCTGCAAAAGCAACCAGTGCTCTTAACTGCTGAGCCATTTCTCCAGTTCCAATATTTACTATTTATAGAACACTAAACTATTTTGTTCTTTATTATTGCTTAGGAATTTCATGCATGCACATAATGCACTTATTATTAATTTATTCTCTGTGTATGAGAATATTGCCTCCATGTATGTAACACCACTCTTATGCAGTGCCCACAAAGGTCAGAAGAAGATGGTGGATCCCCTGGAACTGGAGTTATGAATGTTAATTGCTATGTAGGTGCTGGGAATCGAACCCGGGGCTTCTTCAAGAGCAGCCAGTGCTCTTAAGTGCTGAGACATCTCTCCAGCCTACATAACGTATTTTAATCAAATCTGTACCCCGACTCCCTTCACTCCAATTCCTCCTATATCAGCCACACTACTGTCCCCTCCCAACCTCATGAGCTCAATTTTTTACCCTGTGAGTCCACTTAACACTGCCTGTGTATGCATGGGTGTTAGACTATCAGGAACCTCTCAGGGACCACATCTCTGCAGAAAAGAGAATCACCTTCCTCTAGTAGCCTCTGTTAACTTCTAGTAGCCAGCTAATGGCTCCTCAGACAGTGGTAAGATTTTATGAGCCTCTCCCCGAATCATGCCGAGATTTTGGCAGCTCCTGTGCATGCAGTCACAGCCTCTTTGAGCTCATATGTGTAGTGGCCCTACCATGACCTGCAAGTACTATTTCCATATAGACCTCCACTACCTCTGGTTCTCACAGTCTTTCTACTTCCTCTTTCATGATGATCTTTGAGCCTTGATGGGAGAGGATATGGTATGGATGACCCATTTAGAGCTGAACATTCCATAGTTTTATCATGTGCACACTGTCCAGTTGTGGGTCTGTGTATTAATCATGATCTATGGCAAAAAGAAGCTAATTTGTGAGGGTCGTGATATGTTCTAATCTATGGGTACAAAAGTGAGGACTTAGGAGGTACTTTAGTATAATTTTAGCATAGTCATGTTATTAGTTCCTCCCCTAGGGCCCGTGCCATCGACTTTTGGGCCAGTTAAAGGTACCAGGCTTGAGTTCTGTCTTATGGAATGGGCCTTAAATTCAATCACAAAGTGGTTGATTTCTTCCATTGCATTCACAATACCCTTGGACCATTAGGGCTATCTTACCATGACAGTTGTAAATGTAGCGCACAGAGTTCACAACCGAATAAGACTTGATCACTTTACTCCCCCAGTGGTACCCATGGAACCTTCCGGCTCTATGAAAACTACCCAGTTGGGATGAAGTTTCTGGTTGTTACCAGCGTCCCTTTTCTATGTCCTATGACTCATGTATATGGCATCTTCAGGGATAGTATCTTACCACCAAGCTTTGGAAGGTAACCAAGGGCAATAGCAACACCCTAAAATATTTGGCTGAGGAGAGAGGGTCTATGAGACACTCCTGAATGGTAAATCAAAATGAGGTAGACCATAGCTGTCCTTAGACTTTTTTATGTGATAAACTATGGTATCTGGGAGAGGCATTGCACCCCGTGATAGGATAACTCCGTTAATGCCTTTTATTTGCATAAGTATATATTTTAGGAAGCTTCTACCTTAGTAGATTTCCATATGGCTTTTTCAACCGTCTTTAATGTTAGTTATCCCTTTCCGTACTCCTGCGGCTTTCCTTCCTGTTCCCCACCCCATCTAGCCCTCCACTCATTATTTTCCTTTCTCCCACCAGCGTCCTCTCATACTTCCCTTGAAATCCGCCCATAGCCTCCTCCTAGCATTAGAAATGTGTTTGGTGCTCTGAAGAAAATGGCTACACAATCCAAAGGATTTTGGCAAAAAATTTTACTTCTGTGGAAGAATGCATAGTTATTCTAAATCCAGCAAGCAAGCACACCAAGCAGAAGTCAAACTGGGCTTTTATTTCTAGTACAAAGGGGCCCTAGCCTCACTCTGAGGGCTCAGATCAGAACTCACATTCTTATGCAGTTGACTCACTGGGCAGCACAGCTGATGAGTAAAGTGCAGCAAGTGCAACTCAACCTTGAATCTTTACAAAATGCTGGCTGGGAAGTTTTGCCAGACGGTGTTTTCACAATTTTTTAAAGAAGGGACTTATTTTGTCTCCTTTACCCTTCCGTAGAAAAGACTTGTCATTTTACATTTCCCACAATGGTTTCCTCACTTCTATGAGTTTAAACACACATATCCAAAAAATCCAAGCAAACAGCCACAAATGAGAGAGAACACGTTGGTGTCTGCCTTTCTGAGTCTGGGATACCTCACTCAAAATGATATTTCCAGCTCCAGCCATTTACCTGTAAATGTCATAATTTCTGTGGTGCTTATAGCTAATGAATATTTCTTTTTTTTTTTTTTTTTTTTTTTTGGTCCCACATTTTTAACCACTCATCAGGTCTCAGCCTTCTACACTGTTTCCATTTTCTGGCTATTGAGAATGAAGCATCAATAGCACGGATGAGCATGTATCTCTGCAGTAAGGTTGAGTTCTTTGAGAATATACCCAGACGTGTTATAGTTCGATCACATGGTTGAACTATTTCGGTTTAGGAGGAACCTTCACACCGATTTTCACTGTGGCTACACCAGTTCGCACCCCCTTTCGTCAGTGAAGTTCGCACCCCCGTTCGACAGTAAAGAAGTTGGGAAAGTGTCCCCCTTTTCCCACGTACATGCCAGCATTTGTCATTTGCTTTTTATCTTAACCAGTCTGACAAATAAATAAATAGACATGAAAATCCAGCTGAAGTAATGCGTTTGTCTTCAGATCTTACCACCTCAAATGACTGACCTAATGGCATCATTTAATGCACTTCCGTTTAAAGAGAATAATTTGCAGTTACCTGCTATTTCAGGTATAACTTTTTCGAATCTACAGTAAGTTACTCAACTTTGTAGAACAAGAAAATAAGGCCAGCTTCCAAGTACCACCATTTTATTAGGATGTGGTTATTCCTTTCTCTCAGTGGCATTCGCTCCACTAGCTAGTCACCTTCAGTGCATACTTTCCAAGTTCCATCTCACTTTATTCTCTTCATTCTGCTCTGTTCAGGTGGATGACAACTTCCACTCAGTTCTATGTAATCGTGAATTCTGTTCTTGAATCTAAGTTTTCAGTTGGCATCTCTATGTGAAATCTTAAAGCAATGTACTGACTACTGGTAGACTTTCTGGTGTTTCCTAACCTTCAGTTCCATTGTTTTTTTTTTTTTAACCTCATTAAAAAAAAAACATTCTGAATCATCTGTAGGGTTCTACATTCAGAAAATCTTTGTGCTTAGTCTAGTGATTACTATCACCATATAAGCATTAAATTTGTTTAGAAATTTTGACAACTCCGTCAAGTTCCTTTTTTAGTCAGATCTCACAAATAATGTAGCTATATATTTCCTATGTCTTGAACTACACGTTTCAGCCCGTACACCCACTATCAACTCTTGCCTAGTCAAATCAGAAACATTCTGTTCGTTCTACTTCAGGTTTTGATCTTTTAAATTTGTTTTCTGCAAAATAGCCTGTAAGCCTACATACCAAACTCTCCTTCAGTCTACCCATTCTGTCAACACAGTGACCTTGGGTTTTTGTGTTGTTGTTGTTGTTGTTTCTACCACCTATAAGGTTGTTTTCCTAGTTTCCTAAATCAGTTATTCAGAAATGTCTCTCAAGATTACATGCAAATATATTATTTTCAGGAAAACATTACTTGGCCAATCTATACTACTTAAATATATAGAATTCCAGATTAAACACTGTGAAATACTTTTATATTTTCTTTTCTTTCTTTCTTTCCTTCCTTCCTTCCTTTCCTTGTCCTCCTTCTCCTTTTCTTCTTCCTCCTCCTCCTCTTCTTTCTCCTCTTCCTCCTCCTCCTCCTTTTTTTCCTCCTCCTCCTCCTCTTCTTCCTCCTCCTCCTCCTTTTCTTCTTCCTTCTTCTTTTGGACACAGGGTCTTCTTCCTAAGGCGGCCTCAAACTACCTATATTGTTGAGTATGACCTTGAACTTTGGATCCGTCTACCTCTACCGCCAAGTGCTACTATTATAGGCATATTCCATGACTCTTAATTTTTTCAGTACAGGAAATAGAACCAAGGGCTTTGTTCATTCTAAACAAGAACTTCGCTAACTGAACCACATTCTCCAACCAAAGAAATTCTATTTTAGATATTGATATGTTTTCCCTCTGAGGTACTGATCATACAAACGTAACATGCACTGAATTGAATTGTCTCTGATTTTGATGTAAGAATTATGAGAGTGGGAATTTTGTTTGCTTTAGACTCCTACACCTCATTGCAATGAGTACGAGGCTAGCACTTAGTAGGTGTTCATCAAAAACTTTAATGAAAGTAAAAAGTTGGCAAAGAAATATTCATAAGAGCTTGGCTTTGCTTACAAAATAATCACACATACAACTCACGTAAATTAATTTACATTAGTCTTTAGTCTTCAAATAATAAATAATAGTAAGAGCATACTTAAACAAAATTTTAAATATAGTCACCTTATTGAAAGCATGTGGCATTGCTATTCTTCTGAATGATCTTATCAGGGGTTATTATGAGGTGTTATCCCTCTTACTAAAGCTCAGGTAAGCAAATGTTATACAAAAGAGTCTATGATGGTACATATAGTAAATTAAATAAAATAGAACCCAAATCTATATACTCTTATTTCAGGACCTTGAGTTTTAAAGATGACTCTATTGTTAAATAGATTTTGTAAACTGAAGTTGTAAATTTCTGACCTAAGATTTTAAAATTTACACATTATTTGAGTCAATCCAAAATCTTATAACTTATGTTTGAAAACAGCCCTGATATATCTCAAATCTAGATAGATTTTCCTTTTTACCTCTTCCTTTGGTGAATTTCTACCATGAAATATCCCCCAAAGGTACAAAGCTTGGCTGGGAACTTTCTATGTAGACCACACTGACCTCAGTCTCAGAGAGATCTGCTTGACTCTGTCCCCTCACTGCTGGGTTAAAGGTATGTACCACCAAACACAGCTAGAATTATAGGTTTTTTAAGTTTGAATTTTTTTTTACTATATTATGCTACCAAAACTAAAATTCATATTATTGAAATCAAAATCATTAGTTTTTTTATTAATATACGATAGACAAAATGAAAAACTTTGAAAGCTGTGGTAACTTGGGATAGAAATGTGATCAAACTAATGAAATTGTATAAATTATATACTCTAAGTACATATAAACACATAGCATTTTCTAAAAGAATTTGAAAATATGATCTTTACTATTGCAAGGTTTTTAAAGAAATCCTACAAATTGACATTGATTGATTTTGGTATATAAATCTAAACCTTGCAATACTTTGGAAAAATATTTTATTATAACATTGAGTTGTCTTAGTGCCAATCTTATTCCCTCTTCCCTCCCTCCCTCCATCTCTCCCTCCTTCCCTCCCTCCTTCCCTTCTTCTCTCTAGCTCTCTCTCTCACTCTATCTGTCTATCTATCTATCTATCTATCTCTCTCGCTGGCTCACTCTTGTCTCTGTTACTGGGGTATGAACATAGAGCTTTGCTCATACTATGAAGGTTCTCGGGCTCAGGGGCTATGTTCGCAGCCCTCTCCTATCTTTCATGCTTTATCTTGACATAGGCTCTCACCAAGTTGCAGGAGCTGGGCTTCAACTTTGGATCATGCTGTGTCATCTCTTGAGTAGCTGGGGTTGAAGGCCTGTATCATGAGACTCTTCTCAATCTCGTTTTTTCCATCTGTGAAATTATTATACAGTACTTGATAGCTTTTTCTCTGTCTAGGTATTGATGGTGACCCAATTTCTCCCTTAGCTGCATAAAATATTTAAGTATCCTTCTTCTGACAGGGCTACAGTTTTCTGTATTAACACAGATTGACTATTATTTTTGGTGCTATATTTAAATGTTATTTGGACTGAGAAGCTAGTCTGAATATTGCTCCTGTTGAGCTGATTTGCTGTTTGCAAAGTGTCTGGAGCAAGGCCAACAGTCACTTGGCCAGTTTCTGAATGCAGACCAATTGCTGATTAACAGAATCTAGGGGAGACTTCAGAAATGACTAGCCTCTAGCCTCTATGTTCCCAGCTGAGGAAACTGAAGCTTATTGAATATGATCACCTTTTACAGGATTTTGCAGAGAGCTAAAGGAAGGTTGAGACTTGACCCCAGGATTTGTCATTTGATGAACAAAATGACTCCCATGATCCAACTTAACATAGTTATTTTGTTTTCAGACATGGTCCTATTCATTTGGAAGGATTTCGTTATAGCTGCATGTGGGAATAATGGGATTTGATTTTCCTTGCTGCTTTTCCTGTCTTCTTAGTATAATGGTTTCACTGCCTTCCCTAAAATGTTCATAGATATTAAGTGAGATGAGAGTTGGTTTACTTTGTTTCCTTCAGAAACCTGTACTTGTGGTCTATTATTACAAAGAACAAAGGAGTGATTTGAAATATCTAAGATTTAGGGGTGAAAGTTAACTAATGAAAAGATTTAATCACTAATCTCAAAGGTCTAACTCATCTATTTAAACTAATGAGTGCATACAAAATAAAGCAACAGTCTTTGTTAATCCTATTATCAGGTAATGTAATAAACTCTCCTCCAGTCCTGACAAGCTAATGTGTTAACAATGAGCAACTGGGCTAAGTGGTTTTCCAGGCAAATACTGCAATAAACTAGCAAAGTATCAAGAGATTGGAGAAACAGGTAAGAAATGTATTCACAGGAAAGGTTGAGAGAATGAAAAAGTATATAAGTCACGTGAGCAAAAGGCACATTGTTATGAGAAAAGAACTGTTCTCAGGTGTCTGGATTTATGAATTAAATTAAATCTGGATAGCTAAAATACTGGTCTCTACAGTGTGAATTTTACATTAGCTTCCCACTCCTACTCGTCATAATGATTTGAATAGTAGTATTCCCAATTTATTTTTCATTTTATGTTTTATACCAAACTGCTCAGGGCTAAATACAGACAAATTGCATTTTTCTCTCTAATCTCAGCATTTGATTGAAGAAATATGTCTCCTCCCATATTAGTAGGAGAGTATTTTCATAAAACTGAGTTCTGCTTGTAATGTGGGAAGCAGCACTTTTATTTGTTTATTTATTTATTTATTTATGTAGCTAAATGCATTTATCTTTCACATTAACATTCCTTTCATTGATCTTTAATAAAAATCTTATTGCAGTTCGCAAATTTTTCATCTTATAAAGCTTTCAAGATTACCAAGCCTGCCATGCATTAAGGAGAACTGAATTTTTAAACACTGACACAATCAGTCAACTCAGTCTGAAATTTATTAATAGTGGCTACATCCTACTCCAAACATCACACAGAGATAATACCCCATAACCGTGTACTATTTTCCATAGGAATTGCTTTAAATTTTCATTTTTTGAAAAAAAAATGTATGTTTAATAGATAAGGATTCTGAAAAAAATACTGTTTAAATCACTTCCTAATTTCATACATATTTTAAATGTGAAATGCAAATGACCTCTATTCTTTGGTAAACTGTTTGAACAGGCTTTTCAGGCTCAGTAGGTAGTGTCTTTGATTTAGTTTAGTGTTAGCTACAAAGAATAATGGATCATTATGTTATAGATTAGTATTGACTACATTACTCCTTCAGGTTGATTGAACTTGACTTGGGAATAATATAATAAATAAATACTACAAATTCAAGCTTTTCTTTTCAAGGACACAAATTAATTTCTGCTTTTCAGACTTAAATTTCATCAAACTTTTCTTCACTCTGATGTTCTATCAAATAATGATTTGCTATTATAAGCTGTTTTGCACATATGTGCTTCTTTCCCTGCTTTTCTTTGAATATCTCAGTTATTGAAATTACAGACACAATCTCCAAACTGTAATACTTGACAGCTCTAATAGAAATTGTTCTTGAAGGTAATATAATCACAGATACATAGATGGAAAATACCAGTTCCCAAGAGTGTATAATTTTAGACCTAGATTTCAAAAACAAACCTAGAGGACATTTAAGATACCTGACATAGATTAAGATTATTAGGTGATTCATAAATTGCTCATAATAAAGAGAGAAATGCTATATATTTAAAATCATTTATGCAGTGTAGATGTAAGTGTGAACACATTGGCCATTTTTAAATTGCTATGCTAAAATATTTTCAAACCAAGTAATCTCTTTGCAGCTATTTTAAGGAAATAAAGTAGAAAATAATATCGGTTTGAATATTGTTAAAACATTCGATTTGCATTCTTAAATTAACTTATCCTTTTATTTTTTAATATTTTATTTATTATTTTTTATATGTATGACTATATTGCCTGCATGTATGTAAGTGCACCAATGTCATGTAATGTCCATGAAAGTCAGAAGAGGGCTTTGGGTCCCCTGCAGATTTACTAACAGTTGCTAGCGTCCATGAGTGTTCTGGTATTCAAATCTGGGTATTCTGTTAATAAGAGCAGTCAGGGCTCTTAAATGCTAAGCCCCATCTTGCCAGCCCCTCAAATTTATCCATTTAGAGTTGTTTGCACTTTCTTCAACACAATCCTGTTTGGCTAGTTGACCAACAGTCCAAACAAAACAAAACAAAAACTAATATGAAGTATATCAGAAACATTTCACTAGCTTTCTTTGTTTTGTTTCCTTTGTATAATGTGAATTTCTTGAGTAAAATGTTCTGTGAAAAGCTTTTTACTCTCATATTAAATTACCGAAATAACAATGAAAGTAAAAATGAAGAAATGAAAAATCCAAGTCTGCCGGGCATACACGTACAGGGCAGAGGTATTCCAGACACACGTGTGCATTCATGCTTCCCCACTTGTTCTAGGAGTCCAGTCTCTGAGAATGTTCAGTGTGAATGAAGTCTCTTCTGATAGTGTGTAAAATATGCACATGATAAAATAGGCTTTTATCTTTAAACTACAGCCTAACACTAGAGAAAAATTTGGTTATATTCCCTGAAAGAACAGGATTTTCTGATGTGAATTTTTTTCCTCTGATAACTTCTTTCTCATATTACCCTCAGCTGACCAATGAGGTTTTCCCAGGTTGGAGGAGATATAGGAGTTCCCAGTGAGTGGTAATCACAAGGAGAAAGTTTTTCTCTGTGTAGTTCTTCAGGATTTGTGCTTAAATTCACATTGTCTTCCAGATAGTGATATAATTTACATCCCTCTACCTACGGTGGAGTGTCAGACCATAAAATTATAGAGGTGTCAAGTGATGCTTAAGTAATCCCCTCAATCTTTCTTTCCATTAGGAAAGAAATTCAAAAAAATGAATATAAAGTTATTACAGGATAGGCAGGGTTTGTGTTTGTTTTCTGGACACAAAACATATTATAGCATATTACTCTGTGACTCAGTACTTGCAGACCGTAAATCTTATGAGTCTTACTAGGTCCCTTCAGTTTGCTCTCTGGTTTGTTCGTTTTCTTTAATATGTGAACTTTTGTTATTTACTTAAGCCATCCACACTTTGGCATTCCTCTTCATAAATGACAATGAAGGACCTTGAGGACTATCAATAAGTAAGTTCATGTAAAATAAATACAAGGAGACTGATATACTTAAAAACATTCCAATATTCACATGTACACACAAGCATATACAGGTTTGAATGTATACATGGTATATTCCTACCTTGCACAGTAATTTACATTGTTCAGTAAACTATAATAGAAAGTAATTCTTTTAAAAAATATTCATTATTTTTATTGTATGTATGAGTGTTGTCTGCATGTAGGTAGGTGTACTGGTTTTGTACAATGCCCACAGAGATCAGAAGAGGGTATTGGATCCCCTGGAACTGGAGTTATAGATGGTTGTTAGCCACTATGTGGGTGCTAGGAATCGAATGGGGGACCTCTTCAAAAACAGCCAGTGCTCTTTACCTCTGAGCCATCTCTTCAGACCCTTAGAAAACAATTCTACAAGGCAGAAGGAGGGAAAGAGATCAATACTTCAGAAAGACGAGTGCACTGCCTTGGTCTTGATGTGTATTAGAATTTATTGTTGTCAGTAGGAATTTACACATGTCTACACCTGTCAAAACCCTTGCTATTGTGGCAGCAGAGATGGAGGACTATGGCATCAATGAGATGGGAAATAGAAACCCATCAAGTCTTCCTGTTGACAAACCATGGATGTTAAGCTTGTTTCTCACATATTTAGATAAGATTTAATTGTTGTAAAAAACAAGAGTGCTGCATACAAAGGAAAGCAAATGCGCTGCCATTCTCCACACAAACTTCCGTGCTCTGACTTCTGCCCTTCTTTTACCCTTGGCAGCCCCTGTGTGGGCTGATTCAGCGGAACATGGCTGGGCTGGTAAACAGCGGTGGAAGGGGCTGCTTCATAACTGCGCAGACTGGGGAGTCTATTTCCTATCGTTCTGGGGCGTAGGGGGGCACAGTTTGCCCATGGCTCTGTTCTCTGTTCACATAATAGCCCGTCTGAGGCGACTCTTGTTGAAATCTGGGTAGGAACGAGCATGTCTACCAGATCCAGGTTGGAAAAGGCTCCAAGCCCTCACTCCTTACAGAGTTGTCTGCAGATACCTCTGTCTTTCTTAACCTCACCATCTCCTTCATAAGCAGTCCTTTCATTAATATCCCTTCAGCACACATTTTGAGTATGTTTTCTGGTTCTGGACAGGGCTTTGAAAGATAAAAATCTCTTCAGTGAAACAAAATTAATGATATCTCTGTAGATAGGAAGGAATAATAGATTATTTGACTACAGGGATCAATAGCACTTAATGTCTATTTCTAAAGCCAAGAAAAGCTGTAAGTAATTTGTCTGAATCCTCTCTCTCTCTCTCTCGTCTCTCTCTTTCTATGTGTGGGGGTGTTAAAATCTTTGTAAAAATACAAATACAACTGTGTACATGTGCACATCATGCTTTTGGCCAAGAAACAAAGCTATGATATGGTTTAGTTTGAGAATAACTGATATTTCTGTAAGAGAGGTGAATGTCTTGAGGAGGAAGAACATCAAAAATAGAATCATTGCTTTGGAACTATGTTCCTATAATCCTCAACCACCACCATTCTGAGTGACGTAGAATGATTATGAGTGTGAGATCATAAAGAAAACGAGTCTGTCATAAAACAACAACAACAACAAAAAGAACTCATGAAACAAAAGAGGACTGAGGACACAGCATAGTGGCAGAGTCCCTATCCGGCATGCAGCAGGCTTTGATTCAAAACCTGGCATCTCGAAATAAACAGCAACTGCAAATTTTATTAGAGGTTATTGTATTTTCATATTTTAGGTGAGAGATGAGAATATCTTTGACTTGATCAGTTTTAAGATATACTAGAGAAAAATATTTGAAGTTTATCTGAGAATCTTATAGGCAGTGGTGATAAATGTCCTGCTTCTTGTGACCTTTGTGAGCTTGTGCTACTTAGTTTACCTTTTTGAATCTCAATTTCTTTCAAAATTAGGGAAATAATGTCTAACTCACAGACTCTATCTATCTGTCAATCTATCTATCATCTATCATCTATCTAATTAGTCATAGCTCCTTGCATCTAGTAAGTGTAATATATAAGCCCAATGTATTTCTGTTAATTTGATGGACTTTTCTTTCAAATTTACATTGATGAGATTAATGGCAAATTGCTATCAAGCTCAAAATACCTAAATAAAGCCATAACTCCCTTGTTTACAATTTCAAGTGTGCTCCGTGCATCTTTTGAGATGTGTGTGTGCGTGTGTGTATGTGTGTGTGTGTGTATGTGTGTGTGTGTGTGTCTTAGGTTGATCCCTCTATACCCAGTAGAGCAATTTATATTGGCCTCCTACATCTTTCTTTCCATTTATACTGTCTAAAGTGGTTTTTCTGTTACTTTATCTGATTTACTTTGATGAATCTTCAAAAGAAGTATGTAGTTCTCTGTTATTTCCACAGTATATAGCCATAGTCCAGAATCCAGAGCCTATGCTACTTGAGTCCACCTATTTATGGCTTTATTTCTTCCCTGTTGTTCTGTTATCAGAAGAATTTAAATATTCTTCAGAAAGAAAATCTTCATTTACCGTGCATCTGAGCCTTGCAGTATTGTATTCCTGGTACTTGGAATATGTCCCTCTCTCTTTTTGTGCCCAATAAAATTCTATTCATCTTGCAAAGTTTGCAATGCTGTCTTCAGATTATCTCTTATCACTTTAGTTATGCTTTCTTAATTCTTCTTTCCTCATATCATATTACCTTAAAGTCTTGAACAGTACTTTCAAAGTATTTTAACCTATGTGTGTCTAGTAAGCTTGTATGTATCTGTTCATATTTGTCTGTGTATATGATTATGATTGTGTGCAGAGGCCAGAATTTGGGTGATTTGCTTGATCACTTTGTACCTTATATATTCAAGTAGGTTCTCTACTTGATCCCAGAATTTTCCAGTGTGGGTGGTGTAGCTGACTAGCTTGCTGCAAAAAGTCCTTGTTTTGGCCTTCTGAGAGTGGGGATTACAGGAGAGCCACACTCACCCAGGATTTACATGGATATTGGTCCTCACATTTGTTTGGCAAGTGATTCACTTACCGAGTCATCTTCCTAACTTCTTAAATTGGTTTTATGTAAGAAAAGAGTATCATTACATCTCAAGGTAAATGACATCTTAGGGATCCTGATCCAAGAAATTTGTCTTCATGAATTCTTCCGGTGTTTGTGCAGGCTTCCCAGTGATCAATGACATGACTGATTAAAGAGAAAAGGACTAACTGAACATCCCAGCCCCCAGCTCCTCCTGTTGACACAAATCCTGATTCCTCATGATTGATGTATTACCAGGGCAGGAGGGGAAGAAAGGAAGCAGTCATCCTGTTACACTGACTTGTGACTTAAGGGTGACTGAATTGTCACTTTCCATTTCATAATAAAGAGTACAGTAAGAAACCAGAGCAGATTTTGACTTTCCAAACAAGATAAATCATACCTTTACTTTTCCCAATGTTTCTGCTTTACATTTACTGTATTTCATAATCCTTCTGCTTTGGTCAAATTTTATGACTGAAGGGGTGTTAGAAAACTAATCATACTTGGTTAAATTACCTGCCTTTTTATTTTTTGTGAATTTTTTTGAGTGACATAATTTTAAATTTTTATGAGGTACAGTGTCATGTACTAGGTAATGTTCAAATCAGGGTAATTAGCATATATACACAGTAAACTTTTTATTTCTTTATGCTGAGTATATTAAAAAAATCTTCTTTTTCCAAGTAATAATACTTAAAACATTTACAATTCTTTCCTCTTTTTAACAAGGTATGGTAACCTTGAGAGAATCTATCAAAACCTCTACTTAAGCTTTTAAATTATTAATAAACCATGAAAAGTTAAACAATTTATATTACAATTTGTAATGGAGAGGCAAAAGTTCGAGATAAAAAAGAAAGCATAGATGAATTGTTTCCTTTGCCCTCTCAGCATATTTTAATACAAAATTAAAGGAAATAATTCATTCAAAGAACTCAGGCTAGATAGTTCTACTAAAATAATGATTTGTTTCAATAGTTCTGAATCCAGACGCAGCACAGAAAATATTTGTTTCTGAATAAATTTACACTAAGAAAGAAAATGTTCAATCTTTTCCCCTAAGTGAAGTGATAGGTTGCCACTTTCTGTCTAACTAGTAAAGCATACATTATCTTCTTTTAAAGAAAATTTTAATAATGTATTTCTTGACAGTTTCATACATGTTATGATGGTTAACTTTGTCAACTAGACACAACCTAGACTCACTTGGGAAGAGAGTCTCGAGCTGAAATTGACTATATGAGCTGGGCCTGTGGGCATACCTCTGGGGCACTGTGTTAATTAGGTTAATTGATATGGGAAGAGTTGAGATCAGCAGGCTAGCATGTGGCCATGCATGCATTCATTAGCTTTCCAGGGTTGGGTAGGGCCCCATAAGCTCCTCCCCCTTCTATAACTGAGTGTTTGATGACTCTGCTTCTGCTGGCCCTATGCAGGTAGTTGCAGCTGTTATGAGTTCATGAATGCCAGGGTGTATGGCATGCTGATACAACAGTTCACAGTTCTCCCTATCGTCCCTTATGATTCCAATACAGCTGGCCTATGGGCAGCAACAGTGTGTCCAACTTCCCTACTCGTACAGGGAGCTTCTGGAAGACAGGCTAGCATGCATTTTTGTGTCAGTCACAGAACTTAATACAGTAGTTTGTATCGACTCCCTTCCCGATTAAATATTTGTCGAATTGAATTCAATTAAGTTGCCCGGGATTTTGCTTTTTCTTGTAAGTCTGGCTTAGTCATACTTTCCGTTCTTACCACACTATTTCCTCACATCTCCCAAGGATTTCTGCTTGCTTTTCCTGCTTCTGACAGTCTCCATTATCAAAACTGTGTTGTAACCTGCTCCCATAATTACCACTGCTGAGGTTTGCTAATTCTTTTTAAGTTATAGAAAACTTCATGCTCTCTTTTGTTGTCACTTATTTTATTCTAGCGATCAACCAAGTCTTCCAGCAGTCACTTTAAAACAACTGTAGTTGAGTCTTTTGCTTATGATTCTCCTTCAAAGTATCATCTGGACTCATCATTACATAACATCCTGGGACAGTGGGTGAAGTTTGGACTTAGAAAGCAAAGAGAACTACCACATCCGGAATGTGTCCTTCTACAACTATGACACAGTCTTAGGCACCTACTCCTTCTCCTTTTTGATGTTTGTGGGAAATGCAAGAACTTTATTAACATTATGTCATTTGAATGAGGGGAGAGTATGTTTTTATAGGAGGAGATGGTAGCGGTGGTAGCAATCATGGTGGGGAAGGGAGACCAAGACACTATGAAATAGCTGATACAATCCAAGGTGATTAAAAAGTCCCACATTAGCATTATTACTCACGATTGAGAAAAAGAAAATGCTTTGTAAATAAAGATAAAGGAAATCATGATTTACAGGAAAGTGGATCTAACTATAAATCATCTTAAGCAAAATAAGCAAGACTGAAGAAGACAGATTCTGCATAGTTATTCTCATATATGTGTATAAATACGTGTGGGGATAGTCATGAAGCTAGAAAGGGAACCATGGAAGGAGAAGAGATCTTAAGGGGCTGGAGAGATGGCTCAGTGGTTAAGAGCACTGACTGGTCTTGCAGAGGATCCAGGTTCGATATCCAGCACCCACATGGTGGCTAATAACCCTTTGTAACTCCAGTTTCAGTGGATCTTATGGCCTCTTTTGACATTCACAGGCAATGCACGATATGAATGTACTTACATACATACAAGCAAAACACTCATACACATAAAATAGAAATGAATAAATAAATAAAATTTAAGAAGAGAGCTCTTAAACAGGGAACAGAATAATAGAACACATGTGACATGAAAACAAAAGGGGGACTCTTGAGACAAAGTAAGGAAAGAACAGGAAGTGAACAGAGGGGAGTGGGGGAGAAGGCCCAATAACCAAGTCCATGTAAAAATGCCAAAATGAAGCCCATTACTTCATATGTCAGTTTTAAAATTAAATTTAAAAATAAAGCCATCTTAGATGTGCACATGCCTCAGACCTTATGCAGATTGTTTCCTGGGTCCTGCCACATTAAAGTCCCACTCCTTCTATTCTAGCATGACTCCTGAAGGAAAAATTCAGACAAAACTGTTACTGCAGCATCTACATCCATGTCTGTTGTATGGCTACATTAAATTGTATGAGTAAGCTTCACTTTCATGTTCTTACTAACGCACAGTATTCGTTAAAATACTAACAATAAAGCAAAATAAATTACATCAGAAATTATGTTATGGGTTGGTAGAAATATCCTCATTTTACATTTCAAAACTTACCATCAAAGTATATATTAGAAAAGTGGGATTGTTCTCTTACATGTAGAAACCCTTAGTGTTTCCTTTTAAAACGGTTACGCTGTTGTCTGTGGTAATTCCTGCTGGGGACGTTTTAAAAGCATATGCTCTGTAACATATGGCGTGTCTGTTGAGTCTGTTTTTCCAGTGACAGGGCATCATTCCAAATAGAATGCTGTTAACAGAACAAGTTCTTCATATGGGGTATTTTGGATTCTCTGTCACTGTCTTTATCTTTCCCCCATTTCATTTGAAACTGGATATTTGGGGGGTTCTAGCTTTTTTTATCACAAATAATCTCGCTGTTTCTAAGTGCATGCAGTTGTAACATCTTAACTTCTGGAACTAGAAGGACTATGATAAAATAAATTTTAAAAAATCAAGTATTAACTAACTGCATTTTCCTAACTGCATGTGATCAATAGTGTCATAAAAAGAACACGAAAATAATAAAAAATTTTCCAGGAAAAATGATCATGACAGTGGGTTTAGTGATGTAGTGTGTGACTCCTTTAAGTCCTTTGCATCCTTCTGTTTTGTTTGATAGCTAACTAATAAAATTATTAAAACTACACTTTCTCTGCTTAAGAAAAAAATTGTAAGCTAAATAGTACAGAGTGGTACATGATTGATTATTAGCTCCAATACTTCTTAATAGGTCAGTGTCTAAAACAGAAGAAGCCATAGACCAGGACAAGGCAATCACAGTCTCTAGTTGGCGACAGTTGGCACTGAGTGCTGACATTCTTAGCAGGTAGCGGTTGGGTTTCAATTACCAGCCTTTAGGGCAATCAATGTATGACAGCCAGAAATAGAATGTATCATTTTGTTAAGACATGGAAAATAAAATCTGCAGGAGCTATTATATGTGATGCTAATGATGCTATGTTGAGTACCAGCTGTGTCAAAGAGATAGTAATTAAATGACAAGTAAATGTATCAACAAAGCCTCCCCTTGCTGCAGTGACCTTGGCTAACACCAAGAGCAAATGTGCAGAATTTTCAGTGCTGATTGCAGGGTCATACGCATCGATGTGAATGTTTCAACTCTCAGGGCTAAGGAAAAAACTCATCCAGCTAACAACTTAAGAGTATGCTTTTAAGTATGCTCTTCCATCATCCACTTTAAATTATACTCTGCATAATTTACATCTGTGTTATATGAATGTCTTCAGAAAGTTGCAGATTACCATAGAATTCTGGAAAATATCCTTGAAACTCTTCAACAAAGCCCTCACCTCTGTCTCTGCTGGCTATCATCTCTTAAAAGTTTTGGTAAAGTATAATCTAGGTGTAGTGCTTCATGACTAAATGTCAGAGACAGTTTCCTCTTAACCCTAGCACAAATATTTACATTCATGGCAGCCTTAAATCTCATCAGTCCAAGCGCCTCTTTTCCGGGAAATAATACATGATGACATGGTTTCGATAAAAATAAATTTGAGAAGTTCTAACTATTCTTCTTTTTCTCTTGTTCTAGTAAAGCTCAGAATAGTGAATTCTATCCCAGGAAAACTCAAGTTAGTGTTTATTGGCATTCTTTATGGAAGCTTCCATTATGCATTTTACTATCCAGAAATAGGAAAGATATAAAGGAAGGAAGAAGGAAAAGGGAAAAGAAAGATAAAAGAAGGGCGAGATGAGGAAATATCAAGATAAAAGAAATGGGAAAAAGAACGCTGCATGGTAGGAGGCTAGGGAGAGAAAGGAAGGATAGATAGATTTGCCAAACCATTCATATTCATATGGCAGCTTTAAGATCAGGGGATTCATTTTCTCACTGTTCTGGACACTATTTCTGAAATCAAGTGTCTGTAAGGGTAATTTCTTCTAATTCTGTAAGAAAGGCTCCTTTCAAACTTCTTCCATAACTTAGATCATTTGTCAGCAATTTTCTTTGCTTCTTGGCTTGGATAGTTACATCACCAACATATCTGTCTTGAAGGCATTCCTCCTGTACACTTACTTCCTTCTCCATACTACCTTTTATACAATGGCATCTAGCAAAGTTGCTGGACCACACTAGTGAGAGCATCTCAATTTGACTGCACTTTTAATGGCATTAAATAAGCTTTCATAGAAGCTGATCATTAGAACTTCATTTCTTTTTGGAGAACCCATCCTTAATCTATAATAATATGTTCTGATCAGCAATGATTAAAAACTAAAATGTATTTGATGTATGTTTCTCTTACTTCCATCCTAACTCAAATTAATTTAATGCAAAGAGCATATTGTTGCCATTTTTTGCTAAGAGGAAATAGTGGATATTTCTTAATTGGTATCTTTCATCTTAGAAAAAGAAATCCTTGCAAACTTTTAGCTGGTCTTTATACAGTATGGCAACTAGCTTGGATAGATGAAATGTATTTCACAATTTCTTTCTAGATTGTGTATGTTATAGGATATTTTATTTGAAAATAATATTTGAGTTTGTAAGATATTGATATAATAGCAGAAATAAGAACACAATTTACTAGACCAGGATGACTAAAGATCTAGGACATGCACAAACAGGTTCGCAGTGAAAGGCAAAAAGCATTTTCAGTTTTTAATACATGCTTGCAATTGCCTTCAAGTTAGAAATGTGCACTCACATAACTGTTTGGGAGAGATGAATTTGTATTTAGAGATGCCAGAGTCTGCTTACACAAAATGGGTAACCAAGTGTTCCTGCTCAGAAGAGAACCAAGGATGAAAGTCATTTTGGAAAAATTACAGTGTATTTCTTGAAGACTCCATGACATTGGTTCAATACCTAGGATGCTTTATATTCATCTATGTGAAAGTGGACAGTGGTTATGGTGCTATGATTGAAGTGAAAATGGAAGAAATAGCCCAATTAAGAGACAGGAATCAGTAATAATGAGTACTGAAGTCTAGAGTGAGTTCTTAGGCAAGTGGAGTATATGCAGCATTTCTGACAGTATTGTCATTCAGTGCCTTAGGAAAGGCTGAAAGAAGACATCAAGTTTGTTGATTTAAACATGTTGATTCTTTGGGACCTGAATAGTGACTCAGTAAGAGTACTTATTGCAGAGGACTGGTGGCCGGAGTTTGATGCCTGGAACCTACAAGATATGAGGAGACAATCAATATCCAAGGTGTCCTCTAACCTCCACCGTGAGGGCACCATGAAATATGAATATGTGCACACACACACATGCACAAAGTTTAAACAAACAATTAGAAGATGTTAAGTCAGGAGTTAAATTTTGGATATATTGGAATATATTACGATAATCAAAGAGAATCTGTCAAGTAGAATTCTGGACACAGAGGTGGGGGAGGCAGAAGAAGGTTTATGCTGAGAATATGGACAGTTTGTGGGCCTAGAGGACCTTATCTGTGTCATTCTACAGCTTAGGGTGAGTGTCCTCTGGAATAAGAATCCATTTACAGAGCTAGGGGACCTGGGAACAGCCTTGTCATTTTGGTCCTTTCCATAAATAGCCAGTGTGAGAGGAGGAATGGGCCATCTCCCCACTCATGAGAGAATGTGGTCTTTCCAGGGAATGAATGAGAGGCCCCCTAAGGAAGCTTTTTGTTAGAGGATAAAAATCAGGAAATATGGTAAATTTTCCAATAAAACTTAGAGATATCAGAGTATCTTGTTAGAAGGTCTCAATTTCACTTACGATAGGATATTTCGAGGAACTATTTAATTCATGTGATTTGTGCCTTTTGTAAACATGTACAAAAACATATACATCCTATATCAAAGATTTTATTCTTAGGTTATCAAATTATTTCTTGTCCTACTTATTTAAAAGGCAAGTTTATTTTTTAAAGTTGGAAATAATAATAATAAATAATAAATTTGTAGTGTTATAAGATTTTAAAAATGAAGTTTATTTCTGGAATTGAATGATTCTATCCTTTTACTGAATATTAATTTTTTTAAAAAATCATGAAAATTATTTGACTATCACTGTGTTTGATTTAATTTTTCTTCAGTGTCTCCTTAATTAAGTAAAGTAGAAAAGGCTATTTGTATTACAGTCCTGTTGAGGTGTGCTTTAAAATATTTGGCCGGAGACTGTAATCTGTACTATTATGATGCTCATTCATTAAGTCGCCGTCATAATTTGATACACTAATGTAGGTCAGTGACAAAACACCATTTAATAGCACTGATAGCTAATAGGAACACAGCGGCATGAGAACATGTCAAACAGGCCTTTCATTGTAAATTAAAGAACGTGTGATATATGTCAAAATAGCTCTGGAATGAAACCCTCAGGCCTCTTGTTCTCCGCCCGTAATTAAATTGTAGCCATCATCTGCATAATAATATTTCTGGCCTCTGTCATTCCTTGAGTATTCGTTTAGGTATTGAAACTTCAGTGTGGTGAATGCCATTCCATAATAGTTTGAATATTTTTAAAGATTTTTCTACGTATTTGGCTCCTTTTGAGGCTTTTTAGGAAAACAAGTATATACTTTACACTATGAGCATTCACGTTATTTCTTAAAGGGTTAGTTATTGTGATGAATAAGAAATAATCCTACTTGAGTTTCAGTTTCTCTGTTGACAAATTTGTTAGTCACTCACATAAAGTTGGTATCATTTTACAAATATTTTATTTTTAACTTCTCTAGTTTTGAATAAAATTATTGAGATGAAAATGCAACAATTTTAGCAATAAGCACTATAGATGTTTCTTATATATTTATTGCCAACATGGAGATTTCAGAGTTACAGAAAAATTAAATTTTGAATGAATAGTGTTATAATCCAGGAACTGTGGTTAGCCCTTCAAATAAATCCCCAATTGTGATTAGAACAGTAGTGGGCAGAAAGGCCAAGGATCCCACCTTATGCATAAGGAAAAGGAGGCTATTCAAGGTTATACAACGGTGTTTCCAACATGGGAAACCCATCTTCAAAACCAGAGCAGCAAATCAGCGACACTGGAGATATTTAAGTCTCTTTGGGAACATTTTAATTAGAGAAAGAAGTAAACGTGAATTTATTTGAACAAATACATTTGTTCATTATTTGCCAAAACTGTTAAACCGAAGTGGAAGAATGTTACTTCAGGTAGAAAATTGCTAATTTTCATATATGTATAATTTCATGTGACTCTGTAGATGTCAGAAACTTAGAGAGGAACCAATGAGACAGAAGAGGCTTTAAGGGGGTTGGAGACATGGTTTAGCAGTTAAATGCACTGGATGCTATTACAAAGTATCTAACCAACTCACAGCACCCACATGGTGGCTAACAACCATCTGTAATTCCAGTTCCAGGGTACCCATTGCCTTCTTCTGGCATCTATAAGCATTGTATACATGTGGTATACTTACAAACATGCAGGCAAAGCTCTCATATACACAAAATTAGATAAATAAATAAGATGTAAATGAAGCTTTAAGGGAAAATAGTAGAGAAGCTAATGTGTGATGATAAAGTGAAGGGAGAAGTCTGGGCCTGCAAGGATTTAGGCAAGAGTTGGGGCAGGGAGATAAGGGAAAGAGAGGGGGAAAGGTGGAAACAATAGAAAGGTAAAAGGTAAACAAGCAAATGTGATGAAGTAAAATAAAATTACTATTGAAAGATTACATTCCTTCTTCCTTTGCCTAAACATTTGACTATATTAGTGCTATAAATAACACTAGCAATATCAACCTTCAGGGTTGCAGTTTGGTGATAGATTGTTGAATACTTGGGAGATAAACTTAGTGTATTATGAGAATACATGATTGATGATTTATTATAGCACCGGATCTAGTGATTTCAATCACAATGGACTTAGTCATTCATTATAATTTTATTTATTGTGCTATTTATTAAAGACCTAAGTTGAAAGTAACTGAAATAAGGCATCTTGGAAGATGACAGTAAATACTTATGCTCCAGTGATGACCACAGATTACAATACCACATGAATGGTCACTGAGACTGCAAAATTGCTTAAAGTGAAAAGGCAAGCTTCTCCCAACTTGTAAACAAAGCTGTTGACTATGCTCCAGGCATACTTGGCTGGGTGCAAAAAGTATGGCATTTGAAATCATAAAAAGTGCTTATGATTCTAAATCAACAAAAAAATACTCTGATAATCACACCAGAAGGTGAGGTATGTGTTTATGTTATCGCAGGGTGACTGTGAAGTGGAAGTAGAGGAAGTATAGCAGCTAGGGAGACACAGCTGCATCTTGAAGCTTATAAGAAATTTCCACAATCATTTTATTAATTCCAAAAATATTTTACTTAGTATAAAATGTATGTAGTCATACTGAGAAAAGTCTAATATATGCATACAGGGCATTTCTTTTTCCTTTTTTACTGAATTTTTGAGAATTTTATACCATATGCTTTGACAGTATTTAGATCTTTTCCCCTATCTTTACAACTCTATTATATATATACATATATATATATATATATATATCTCACACATATATATGTACACACACACATTTATATGCAGTAAGAATATTATTTACTTCCCCATTTCTGTGCTGGGAGTTTGTATGACTTAAGCTTACCTGAAACTTATGCATGCTGTCACCATTGCTGTCTGTTTCCTTGTGATCATACATAACCCATGGGTCTTACAATCTCTCTGTCCCTTTTTCCACAATGACTCCTGAGTCTTGAAAGGCAGACATTTGATATAGGTGTTCAATTCAGGGATAAACATTCTATAGTCTTTTATTCTCTGCACGTTGGCCAGTTGTGGGTTTCTGTGTTAGCCAACATTTGCTGTACAAGGGCACTTCTCTGATGAGAGCTGATAGATACCTTAATGTACGGGTATAGAAATAAGTAATTGGGAGTCAATTTAGTACTCTGTTTAGCAGAATAATAGTATTAGACTCTCCCCTATGGCCTGTGTAACATCTAGCCTTCAATATCTAGACCTGATATCAGAGTTGGGTATGAGCTTCATCTTACGAAGTGGACCTTAAACCCAGTTAGCACATGTTAGTTACTCCCACAATAGTTGTGCCAGCATTGCACCAGAGAGCATATCTTGTCAGGTCAGTTGTTGTGGAAGCAAGTAAGATTCACAGTTAGGTAAGGTTAATGATTAATTTTCTCTTCTGGTCCTTGGTAGCATGCATAGTACCCCATGCTATGTGTGGTTCAGATGCTGCTCACCCAGGGAGGATTAGTTGGAGCTCTTCTCTTCCATCTCATTATTGGCATTGACTGTCGGTTAGCTGTTAGTCACCTGGCTGATGTTACTATCCTCCTTTGACCTTGGAGGTGTCTCAATGCTGTTAAATACTAAACTAAACCTAAACCTCCAGTCTTCTCACAGTACCAAGAACGCGTGCTATTCTTAGTTAAATCCTTGTCTGCAGAACAGCCTGAGGGCTCTCTTTTCTGAAACAGGTGGAGCAGAAGACATCTTTACTTACAGTTTAGTCTGTTACAATTAGCTGCATTAAAAGAAAGAATATGTCAAAGAACAGTAACACCTTGAATAAGTTTCCCAAGAGGGGAGGTCTCACAGATGCCAAGCAGCCAGTCCACTAAGGCTAGCCTTGCTTTTCAGAGCCTGTCTCTTATTAGATCTGCTTGGCTGTCTCACACTCAGCTGTAAACTCTTTCTCATCCTTGAAGTGGTTGTTTTAACTCTAAACTTCCTTTTAATCCCAGTCTGTGTTTTCCCTATCTCATATGTGTGCAATTTGCAGTCTTCAGCACAAACTCTTTTCCTTACTGCCTACAGAGAGTTACCTTCTGCATCAGAATCATGAAATTATATGTCCCAAAACATCATCATTGTTAACATTCTTTTGACATGTATTTAGGCGCACAGTTTATCATAAACGTGGAAAGAATCATACCATACACATTATTCTTAGCAATGGATTGCTAGGTAATTTCCATGTGAACAGTTTGAAACACATTTTACTGGTGGTAATAAATTTATGAATGTTTTGTCTTTTGTTAACCTAGGACTTGATTGCTTGACACTTACTACAATCTGGAGTTCAAATAAACTTTAAGAAATAAAACCATTGTAGTGGTTATACTTAGGCACATATTTTTCCCATAAATCTCTCTTAATCATTTTGTTTAAAAAATATTTCAGAGAACATCTTCTTAGAAATCTTATATTTACAGAAAGTCTTTATGTATACATATTTGAAAATATTCATGCCTTACACCTTTTGCTAATTCTGCTCAACTGAGCATTAGCTACCACATCATTTAAGAAAAATCCGTGATGGAGTTTGTCTGTAGTTTTACAAATTATCAAGTGTTTTGCTGGAGACATGTGCACAGAAGTCTGTTCAGACTAGGTATGGAACCAGACCAAAGTAACGGTTCCACCTGAGTTCATCTTGGCAAAACAATGAGTTTATTAGAGTTATTAACAGGAGTATGAAGGAGGAGTAATTTAGAGACGCACTGATGTTTCAAAGGCAGCCATATCAGTAGCAAGCCTACCCTACTTGGGTGGGGACCTACGGATTCTGTATCCCTGTATCTGGCAGCTCATGTAGTCGATGTCCCAGTAGCAGGAAATCTCAAGGAAGCATCAGGGTTTAGAGGCCTCATTGGTATCCACAGCTGTGCCTCAAATTTTGTGCAGCCCAAACCCTTTCCTAGGTTATATATTTGAAAGGTAACTGATGGTGATTTTCCACGCCAATGTATTTTAAAGTACAAATGTAGTTTTCTATGTATGCCATCATTTCTAGTTTATCACTTTATGAACATAGCAGGGGGTACATTTATGAATACTGCTTTTGGCAGTTTGTCTCTTCAAATCAATTTCTTTAGAGAGGAACCAAAAACTGTGCATATTTCACAACTGAGTCTTCAGCTGCAAACTTCTCCCGGAAAAACTACTGACTCTATCCCGCAGTCTGGAGCTATACATTGTCTCACAGTTATGACCTAATTAGAGTTGATTGATTAGATGCCTCATATTAGTAATGTGTAAGGCAAAATAAGGTTTGAGTCATTCACATTTGTTTTAGAATTATTTAAGTTGTACAACATTGAATGTGCTTAGAGGACACCTGTTTTTTAAAGCAGATTTTGAAAAACACTAACCTAGTTGCTTTAGAATTTGTGTTCATAAAACTTAGCTCCATACCTAACACAGACATGATTTCCTCACTTTTCCAGGGTAAAATTAGAAGTTCCAAGATAGTATTGAAAAATGACAGTGAAAGGCATGGCGAAGGGCTGAGTTAGTAAAGTGCTTGCTTACTTGATTTCAGGGTTCTAATGATACCTGCACCTGTGAGCTAGTGCTGGACTTCTTATGGCCCCTCCAGGCAGGCTCTGACGTGTTACCAGGATTGTGTTGGCCCCTCTGGATTCTCTCCCTTACTGTTGGAGTTTTAGTGACCTTTCCTCTTTATTGGTTCTTCGCCCTACTGCTATGTTTCCAGATCCTCTTTCCTGGGCACCTGCTCCACCAGCAGTTTGAAAAAAATCAAGAAGCTAGAAGTCAAAGGCTGGTTAAAGGACATGCAGGGAACAACTCTCGAGCCAAGGGAAAGTTAAAATTCAGGTGACATTTTTGGTGACTTGGTTGCAACTGGATTTTCTTTATCTTCATCTTATGTTGATCTACTTAGAAGACTGAAACTACAAGAAAATCCTCATCCCTAAACCTTTCCAACCTCTGTATTCAAGTCCCCGGGTGCACCTCCTCACCACCCTCCTGTTTCCAATAAACTATCAGGTTGTGCTTCCAACCAACTCTCAGGCTGAAAGGATAGCACAGGTCACACTTAAATTCTCACAATGCACCAATTTCAGCAGAAAGTAGCCAGAATTGAACCTGATACCTGGCCCAACCTCCCTCTAATCTTTGTTCCATGAAATTGTTTCTTTTTATTATATTGACTTTTAAATTTTATTTAATGTGTGTGATTGTTTCATTTGCATGCATGGTAAGTGAATCAGAGTGTCTAATGCCAGTGGAGACCAGAAGAGGGCGTTGGATCCTTTGGAACTGGACTTACAGACTGTTGTCAGCTGTCAACCCAACTTGGGTCCTATGCAAGAGCAGTCAGTGTTCTTAACCACTCCATCATCTGTCCACACCCATTGTTTCTTTTCTTTTCTTTTTAAAATATAAGTAAAAAAGGCTGGAATCTTAGCTACCAGAGGCTGTCCCTACAGAGAGGACGAGCTACACTCTATATATCCTAACACATTCATTGATCTGCTAAACGCTGTTACCCCAGTTCTCTAAGTTCAGAGAATCCCTCCCCTCTGAAGTCTGTAAATGAAAAGTATTTTTGCACTTCTAGGGGTTGCTGTTTCACCTTCTATTCCAGCTTTCCCCACTGCAAGTGTCTGGTGTTTTTAAATGACTTGATTACCTGAAATCTGGCTCAAAGCATCTCTCTACTTAACACACAAAGGATCTTCATTATTTAAAACAATATTTATGTCTAATTAGGCATGCATATTAGTAAAGTCAGATGCATTATGGGAAAGCATATGCTCAGTAAGAAAAAAAAAAAAGGAAAACTAGTCTATCAATCAAAGTAGGGAACCACCTTGAGACCAAATTCTTCTCTTTAAAGCCTTAAAAAGAAGCCTCAGACAATCATCAGAGCCCTTGAATACCCTCACTTATGTGGCCCACTGTTAATCCTGACAGTGCATCCTTTTCTAATCTATACTATTCCTTCATTTGACAATAATTATCTTGCTACTTTTGCAAATAAATACATATTTATATTTAGAGATAGAGAATGTTAAGTAAACTTTTCTAAATGAATTTAAACAAAACAATTTTACAATTAATTTAAGGGGGTATGGCTACAACAATTTCTAATAATTTTTGTTTTGCATTGCTTACCAAAAACTTTCAGAGGGCCTGGAGAGATGTTTCAGTGGTTGAGAGCACTAGCTACTCTTTCAGAGGAGCTTTGTGATTCCCAACACTCACATGGCGGCTAACAACCATCCATAATTAGTTCCAGGGGGGATCCAATGTCTTCTTCTGTGGGCATTGCACAGAATGGATGGATTTACATACATGCAGACTATATGCTCATATACAATATATATATATATATATATATATATATATATATGTATGTATATATATATATATATATGTTTAAAAACTTCCAGGGAAATTTCATTAATCAGAAGTTTATAATAGAATGAAATTATTATATAATATAAAGTTAAAAAATATTTCTCAACTGTTAATTATTGTGAGAACAGTCTATTTGCTATTATTCTTTGGATTTTAAGGGTTTTTTTGACACTGCAAATTCAGTATTGTTTGTTTTATTAGCAAACACTAATATTATTAATACAATTCGTGATAATTCTTAGACCTATTTATGACTTTACTTAGGAGTTTGTGGAAAATATTTAAACTTGAGGCCAGGTTTCTTGTACTGTGATTAGCCATACTGGAATTTTAGTAGTTGAGATTTAATAAAATTTACTGATAATTCTTTATGCTTCACACTGAGTGATTTAGACAAACTTTTTTTTCTTTGAATTCTTATGACATCAAGTAATTTAATAAAAATTTCCTTTGCTTATCAGAATGTACATGACCGGTAATTTTTCTTTTTTTCTGAATTATATTCTTATTCCCTAACTCTCAAAGACATCATAAAGTTTTATAATTGGAATGCATTACAGTAGAGTTAACCTAACACACACACAAATGTAATGCCTAATGAAAAGCATAAAATTTGTCCTAGGGTAAGGAAGAAATGAAGACAAATCTAAAATCTGACAGTTCATTGAATTGCCTGCCAGTGTTTGAATATTGAGATGGAAATAAAAGCATGTGCTTTTCAGGGTTTGAGAATAAGTAGAGACCATCAAGATAACATGTTGCACTAGGTGCCTGCTCTTTGCTCAACTCTGAGACTCTGAGTATTTGCCCTACTGGAATCTCAATAAGTCTCTTCTGCTCTAACTGCCTCTGTTGTTCAGACTTTGTGTCGCGATGGCACAGATTCCTCTCTTCTGGGCTCCAAAAGGCATTGCCCAACATGCTGAAGAACATGTCTTTACAGATGGTGGCTGCAGTTTCTCAGTGGAAAGATGCAATGAGAAAATGAGCAGGCAAGATCCTCAGAATTCTGTCTGCTGTCACCACTCTTGGACAAGCAAATTGTTTTCATTTTTGGCACATTTTGTAGTAAACCTCTTTTGTTTCTTAATGAGCTAGGCTGGAAGACAGAGTGGCCTTTCTAAATACCCACTTTGTGATTGAGTTTGGAAAACAATGAAATTAGCTTCATTTTGGTTAGTATATGCTGAGGCTCTGGAGCTATTTCCAAGAAAACTGAAAATATCTTAAACTTAGGGAAGTAAAAATGTATACCTTTCAGCGCAGAAGGCTAAAAAACGTGACACGATCTTTACCTATGCTTCTCAGTCTCAATCACTTACAATACGCTGGTGATTCATATGAGGCAATGATTTGCTTCCCCAAACCTTGAGGCTTCATTTGCCACATGGTATATGACTTCTGACACTATTAAGAGGAAGTCATTGTACAAGGTTGATTGAGAGGGGGAGACCTCATCAGAGACTGAAGGAATGAATAGTGCTCTAGTTCCTGCTACAGCATAATGGTCTATTGCTTCATTGTGCCCCCATACAAACATCAAACCCCATAAAGAATGATGCCAGGAGAGCAAGAGGAAAGCTCTTTTGTATTTATTCACACTTTTGTTTATGTTCTTTACCTTTTGTTGGAGAGTCTCTGCCCTAGCCTCCCAAGTATCTGGAACCTTTAATGCATATTTAAATGTGTTGTTCCACCCTTTGTTAGAGACAGTTCAGAATGTTCCATAGGATCTAATATAAAAGCAGGAATCTGAATACAAATGTCACTGAATTGCTAGCTAAGAAAGAAAGGCTTCATTTCCCCACATTTGCCTTTAGGCACTGGTGAGTTCACTACATCCTATGTGAGCAAAATATTTGATAAATAAAATGCAGGATGAACTTTCCATTATTAGATAGAGAAATTTAAATACTTCTCCTGAAAAATATTGGGAAGAACACAGAGAAGAGCTGGGAAAGGACATCTTTGCAGAGACTGGCTTGACTGTGTTGGGTTTGATTGATCCACCATTCTCTGGCCCATGTCAAAGACTGCCAAGGGCTGGGTATGAAAGGAATGTTGAGGCCCAACACTTCATAAAATTTTTATTCTTCTTTTTATTCTATAAAACGTACAAGTGAGTTTGAAGTTTTAGTTGTAGATATTAAGAGATGACACTTGTGAATGAAAAAAGAAATGTCCTCTCGAAAATGGAAAAATTTGAAATATTTATTAAAATTTACAGTTTTGATTAAAAAAGTAACAATTTGGGGAAAGATAATTCAAATTTAAAAAGTGGCATTTAATTTTCTATGAAGTTAATATCTTGATTTGAACCTACTAGTACTGGCTTTATAAGAGAGTACTTACACAAAAACCATACTGTTCTTATTGTCCAAACGTTAATATGTACATTGCTTCTCTGTTTAACATTAAAATGCAATATAGGAAATTAAATTGTTAGTGAATGTCACAGCTTCCTTTTGATAGCACCTTCTTAAATAACTTAATTGCATAAAAACATATAATTTGCTTTAAAATCATAGCTAGCACCAACTTGAAAAAAAAAAACTTTTATTTTGTGAACACCAGTGGTTATCTTCTAAAACCTATAGTTTAATGTTTAAATTTCTTATCTGTCTGTGAGTTCTGGAGTCTCTTGGGGTGACTCAACTAATTTACAACATATACTGAGGAAATAGTACAAAATATTCAGAATCTGTCTCAATCAAAGCTTTTCACCACAGTCCCAGAGAATAAATGATCTTTTGATTAAATTAGTATAATCAATAGATTCTTATTCCTTTCATTTTATTATTCATTAAATTAGAAATAAAAATCAGTTTTCCCTCCAGTGGACAGGAATATAGTGTTAATGAAATCTGGAGGGAGGAACAAGCTCACGGAGGGAAGTGGGGTAAGTTCACATTGATTCTCAAATTGTAGTTAATTCAAAATAATGAGTGCAAGAAAGCAACTAAAATGAGCTACAGACTTAAACAAAGAATGGTCTCTGTGTTATTTGTACATCAGAACATTGTATTTTGAGGATTATTGAAATGGAGATAATGGAAAGATTTTAGCCATTTTTAGAAACTCCTGGAAGGTATCAGTGTGCACATTCAACTTCCTTGGGCACATGTTTGGATACATGTTAATCTTCAATGTGCACTGAGGACAGTAGTGAGATGCTGCTAATGAGCAGTAAGATGTCATTTAGGATGTTTTAATGTGCAAGATTAGTCTGTCATTTCCAAAGTTCCTTTCGGAGAAAGTGAGTTGGGTAAACAGAAGCTGAGAAACAGTAAAGAAAATGTCAATTTACCAAAATCACTTTTTTTTTTCTTTCCGTATGCTTTTACAAATACTAAACATGAAGTAGAAAGCAGACTGCAGAGGGCAGACTGGCCTGCCATGCACAGAAGCCTCCTGAAGAATGTGCACTGCGATTTCTAATCACCAAACATTAAAGGCAAAAACAAGAGTAGGCCTGTTGATGGAGGATTAGTGTTGTTTTGCTTCCTATATTAATATGAGGAAAATATACCATATTCGTGCATTATGGAGAGTAATTCTCACCAGCTGTTTTTTCATAGAAGAGATTAGAGAGCTTTGAGAGATATTTTCTTGTATGGAAAGAAATTGACATAATGACCATGCAAAACGAGTAAACTAAGAGGAAGAAGAAAATAGACTTTTAGTGAAAACCATTTTAAAGAATAATGAAGTTTCTTATATAAAATACTGTTCTGACAAGTAGTTGCCATTATAGTTGAGGTGATTTATTTCTTGTGAAAATGTTAAATGCTTATACTCCTGAGATGGTCCTGTGTTCTTGTCAAGCCATTCAGTTCTTTGCTTATCAATCTGTTTTCCGTAGTGGTAACCCTTGATAACAGTTTTGCTTTTTGCGGTCACCCACCCAGTTTGACTTGCTGATAGTTTTCTCCCCCATCAGTCCTCACATCCTTCATGTTTTGATATCATTTCTCTGCAGGCAGATGTGACTCAAAAATTAGCGGCACTGTCTAAACTCTCAAAGGCAGTGACCTTTTGACTCTTTGTCTCTTAAGCGACAGCTCTATCAAAAATGTGCTCTGGTTTGTATTCGATTTAACTCATTTCCTCTGTTCTCCTACCTCCTGAACTTTGTAAATCCAACCATTCTCTTTCTTTGGCTTCTCTGGTGAAGAATTTACATTGTCGTACTCTGATTAGTGTCCTCTTCACTTCACACATCACATGGTTTTCTAAAGAGGTTTTATTTATTCTGTCACTTCAAAGCTCTAAGTCTTCATGTCCACTAATAACTGATCAGGCACCAGTCAATCATCATCCTCATCCCAGATCGAGCTCTTCATTTCTCCTTAACATCTTTCTATTTTCCAACTCTATGTCTGAATTTGTGATGAAGAAATATGTAATATAACTAGTCTGGGTTGCAGGGATAAAATGGGAGAGATGTTCAGCAATGTAGTATAATTGACAGTGGGAATAGTTGTGAACCAGGCCTATGTACATATACGTAATTAAAAATCCAGGTTAGGAAATTACTATGAAAAGAGAATGACAGAGGACTCACAGTGTCTAGAATGAAAAGCTCAAGTAGGAAAGAGAACAAAAAGAAACAGAAAGTACTATATCTTAGAAGTTATATGCACACATATTACATTGGGAATTCTGAAATAAGCAGAAGAGATCAATTATGGACAACGTCGTTTAGCCAAGTGCAAAACAATGTAGAAAAATGAGATGCAACTTATAAGAGAATATGACAGCTTTAATTAATAGGAAAATGGAGACAAAGTCTGAACACTTTGGTGTTTGCATGTATAAAAAAGTGCATGACTGGCAGAGGATAGAATAAGTAACAGATGTCTATTAACATTGCTCTCCACTGGCATGTAGAGCACCTTTTCCTTTCCCATCTTCTCTCCTCCTTTCCCCTTCCCCAAATTACTGTTCCTCTTGATTTCCTACAGTGCATGAGGAATGTTAATACAGAGTGATTTGTTGGTCCACTCATTGCTATTACTAAAAGAAAGAAATTTGTCTTCCTCCTCACCAAACTGTCTCTGCCAAGAGATCATTACCTATGCCAAGAACTGAAGTTCCACTTGCTCTGGTGTGGAAGAGTGGCAACATTCTAGTGACAGTGTGAATCACCACAGAGCAGATCCAGGAGAGATTTGAGCCATCTAGGAGAGAGAACTAATATCAAAACGCTTGCTGCTAATAACCTCATAGGCTCCAGGAAGTGTGTCCATTGTAGGAAGAGGCTTAGCATTTAAAACATTTCCATCAAACTCTTCACTTCAACAGAAGCTGCCATGAGTTAGGTGGAGGGGCCATTATTTGAAGCTTCTCCTGTTTGTTGGTAATGTAAATTCCTCAGTGAGTAAGAGAGGGTCTTTTATTAAGAATCATTTTACTCTGGGCTAGAAAGATGGCTCAGTGTTTAAGAGTACTGGTTACTCTTGCAGAAGGCCCAGGTTTGAGTCCTGACACCCACATGGCAGCTCACAACTGTCTATAACTTCAGTTCCAGGGCATTTGACCCCTCTTCTGACCTTGCTGGGTACTGAACAACATGGATGCTTCTATATAAATGCAGACAATATGCATAAATTTTAAAAAACTGAATGAAAAGTTTAAAAACATGATATATATTTAAAAGGAATCCCATTCAGCTGTAAAGAAAAATGAGATTATGAAATCTTCAGGAAAATGATGGAACTGGGAAATACTATACTGAGTTGACCCAGACTCAGGAAGTTAGATGCATGTTCTCTTTCATCTTCAGATCCTAGCTTTGAAGGTTTATAACAGGTAGCTAAGTGGATGTGAGTGTAGGTACAGACTATGAAACTAGAAAGAAGACCATGAAAGAGAAAAAGAGGTGTTGGGGGAAAGAGAAGAGAAAGCAATAGGTCACATTTGACAGGAAAGAAGGAAGGAGGATACTGGGGGTGGAAGGGTATAAGAGGGGGACTGAGGAGGAAGAAGAAGATGGAGGAAGAAAACCAATAAAAACGACTTTGTTTGACAATGCCATAATGAAACAATGCTTTATATGCTAATTTTAAGATGAAGTCATCAATTGAAAAAGCAATAAGAATTTTCAACTGAAGTTTTCATTCTGTAGAATAGAGAGTTAGCTACTTGCCTGACTCTATTATCATTAGAGTCAGTTTCCTTTTACGTTAGTGATTTTGGAATGAATTAGCAATTTTTAATTATATTTTCATACTAAAATAAAGAACAATCTGTCTCTTAACAAGGCCAGGTATAAATGTTAATGACATTGTGACTTCTCTCCCTCATGTGCACATCCCTTTAGTCAAGTCCTGTTCAGTAGCTACATCGTCTCTTCCTCATGTTGAACAGTGTCTCTCCTGTGCCTGGGGACAGATTGCTAAACTAAGGCAGTCATACAAGATCCAAGTTTATGCACTGAATTTTACAGTGCCAGAACCATGGACTCAAATAGTTCTTTCAGCCACAGAAAGACACAGATATGTCTTTACACACTGTTTTCTCTCTAGAGTGTCTTCCTCCTGGTATTCCCACAGCATCTTTCCAAACTAGGTTAAACATCACTGAATGTCTGAAGACTGCTGAAGTCCCCCAGGCAGATTTAATTCTTCTCAGGTTTGCTCTCAAATGACCCTTTTCTTTTTCTTTTTGTACACTATCTACTCTGTTAAACAGTTGTTGTTTTTTTCAATAAGTTTGACGGATTCGAAAGCATAGCTCATAGCACTAAGCTCCACGTACTGTCTCGTCCTGCTACGACCAAGGATGCTGCACATGACCTCAAAGGATAAACGTTCTCCTGAGCGTACTATTGGAGAATGATTTGCATTTTGTTTTTACAACAGAATACATTGAAATCTTGCTTTCACCTTAAAAAGTGTATACTAACAAGATTTTTTAAAGTTTTGTTTGCCCTTTTAGGCTGGCCTCTTAACCCCAAAGTGAACTTACCAAATTAAGGTACCAAGTATGATTAGTGTTAGGAAAGTAATGAGATTTGATTCACTTCAAGAAAATTTGGATGAATCTGAGTTTGATGCAATATTTTAACATTTAAATTCATTGCTGGCTCTGCAGGCCAAAGGAAATCATAACCTTTGCTCAGCATTTCAAGATGATGAATTGAGACATTTTTCTAACAAAAAAGAAGATAAAAGATGTCTTGTTTTGATACAGCATAGCAAATTTCATTTAACATAAATTCAGTTCCATAATAGTGGATATTTTGCTAAAAGATAAAACTTATATCCTTATACTTCTAGATACTAAAACACAGACTAATAGTTCATCACTAATGATACACTGTGTTCTGAATTATTTGATGTATGACTGATATAAAATATGATACTCATAGCACTGGTGTCTAATATTTACTTTTAATTATGTGCATCTGTATTAATATGTGCACACATCTTTAGGTACCGGTAGTGGTCCAGAGGAAGGAATTAGATCCCTGAGAGCTAGAGTTACAGGTAGTTGTGAGTCACCTAATTCAGGAACTCAGGTCCTGTGGGAAAGGCAGTATGTGCCCGTAACTGCTGAGCCATCTGTGTAGGCACTAAAGTCCTTAAATTGTTAAAATGCTAAGAAAACAGGAAAAGTAGAATGCAATATATGTCTTCCTGGACTAAGAGAAGAAAATCATTGTACTTACTAAATCAAGATCTCATGAGAAACCTGGGTACAGATAATCAGCCTAGGAATTTCATATGTGAGAAAATCAGGAGCACATGCATTTAAAATCTCAGTATTCCTTACCTAATCACTGACAGAGATAGTTGGTAGAGAGACTAACGTAATAATTATAAGATATCAGGGGTGTGGTAGGGACAGAAGTCAAGATGGTGAATTGTGATCTAGCCAGGCTGGTTCCATTTGGAGCAATTGTACTACTTACATTATTAATTACTTGTGATGCTTTACTTCATGACCAGTTTCACAATCCCTTATTATTTATGTCGTCTTGTCTAAGTCTAATTTTGGATTATGAAGAATCCAAATTTAACTGTTCCAGATAGTTTTAACAGACAAAGAAGTGAAAAGAACTAGTAGCTTTGACTTATTTGGGCTATAAGGAGTCAGAGAACTCTGATGACCACTGTATGTTCTTACATTCTCTTTTTCTGATTTGAACATAAGAGCATTGACTTGGGTGAGCTTTAAAGCCCTGTCAGCCTTACTTTCTCCAGACAGAAATAATTTAGACCTCTAAGATGTTCATTTTAGTATTGAACAGCTAAAGTACTGAGCATGTATTTTAAAGGTTACTAAGAATATATTCTCAAAATTAAGTTTGATGCAATATCCCTCCAACTTACAGAATATGTGGTAGGTTCATGATAACAGTTCATAGGCAATTACCTTTTCCCAGAATGTGTTAAAATATAGAAGAAAAACCCAGAAAATTAACCCTTGTAAACGTCACAATTTGCCTACTCTATAATTTAAATAGTTTAAATAAAGCTGCTTATTTGCATAATGCTGCATTTTAAATATATATCTTTAAAATAACAATAGTATGCATTGATCTGAAATCAAACCTAAAAAATAACAGGTACAAATTAGTCTAGAAAAGATGTCATGTAACTGTGTAATTAGATATATTAATAAATGTGGACTATCAATTACGATGCTAAATTTTGCATGTGTATCTATTTAAAGATAAAGATTTATATTTTCTATTTAGTGTTTTCCTATTTCTGTTTTGCAAGAATTTACTGATTGTCATTCTTTTGTTAACTTTCTAAATATATATATATAATTATATAAGATTTATATCTTAAAATAAATACCTTGTTAGAATTAGTTATCAAAAATAAAGTCTAAATCTCATCACTGTCTGGAATGATTAGGGGAAATATGATGAGAAACAACAGATCATCAAGAGTGATATATCACACTGATATAATATAAGGATATCCAAAACCATGAGACCTCAGAAAGCATTTCAGTGTCTAAACACAGTCCAAAGTGATGGTAGGAAGTTTTGAATAAATTACTTCTATAGACAAAGCTAAATATTTTATTTATATAAGTGTATTCATTTTTTCAAACCAATAAAATGATGTAAAATGTTGTTACTTTTCAAAAGTCAAAAGAGGAACTGGAGCGATTGCTCAGAGGCTAAGAGCACTGGCTGCTCCTGCAGAGGACCCAGGTCTGGTTCCCAGAACCCACATGACAGATAACAGCCATCCTAACTTCAGTTTCAGGGGATCTGTCGTCCTCTTCTCTCCTCTGCAGGCATTGTACAACATGGGTACAGTTACATAGATGCAGGCAATACACTCATCCACATAAAAACAAATATAATCAATAAAAAATTGAAAGATTTTTATCTCTTTAGTCTACAAATATTTTTATGTCCCAGAATAATATTTCTGATAATTTAGTCTAAGTCACCAGAGCCCTCAGAATCACATGAGGAGTTTGGTAAAACTGTGAATTCATTATGAACACCTTTAAAATAAGCTCATGGAACATAAATTAGGCACACTGACTGTTGCAAGCACTCTTATAGAAATGTCTTACATTCCCATCCCACATTTGTAGCATTTGATTGTAGATATTGGAGAACAGGTTCCTGGATTTAAAAATTGAAAATCACGCTTGTACTAAGGTACACACAAAGATATAAACAGTTGTTTTATTGTCACTAAGTGGACTTTTTGATCTTCACTGCTGTCTAAAGTGGAGAAGGATACCAAAATACTCTTCTTTAATTATTCAGCACCATGTGTGGCCTGTGCATTTAAGTTATATAAAGCAAAGCATTATATGTTAGATACTATTTTCCTGTAAAAATATAAACCTTCCTACAAGAGAATTCCTCTTAAATTTTTCTTATAATCTTTTTCCTCATCATAGAATGATACACATCTTTTTCAAGTGATATGGAACTCATGATCTTTTCAAACCAGAATTTTTCTAAGTGTGATGTGGATTATAAGGGTGACGTTTTTGTGAGGATACTTTTGACATCACTGCCCTCTACACATACAGGCATCTTTCCATTATCCTTTAGTGAGATAATTTCTTCTTTCACTCCAAATATAGTATAAGCAAATATTTTCCATATAGATATGGGAGATGATGTCCAGTCTGAAGTTACTAGCTATAGCTACTATATTTGATGGCAGACAGTATGCGTTATTAACTAAGTATTTCTTATCACTTAAGGAGTTACATTGATGTGCAATGTGATGAGCACTAGTCAAATTTCATTGGTCTTTGTGCACTGAAACAAGTAAAAATAGGAAAGCTGCATAAGAATTAAGCTGCTCTTGGATTAAAATGTAGACAGTATTTAATGAATCGTTGCCATCTTCAGTGACTATTCAGAAGTCATCTTTAGTTAGTACCAATGCAGGGATCTGAGTTGACAATTCATCCCCGAGGACCAAACCCTCTTATCTCCCAGAGCTTACTTGCACCCTAGGACTTTAAGATCAGTTCAGTAAGGCCAACACTGTCAATTTGAATTCTCTTCTCCTTCAGTGGTCCCCCTTTGTTGCATCACATATTCCTGGCACAACATTTCTTACCCCGTTAAAGCTTTAGTTTCAGAAAGAAAGAAGTTTTCTTACATTTTAACAATCAAATTTTCCATGTGGCTTCGAAATGACAGTGATTTCCAGAAGCATCAGTTTTCTCCCACTGCTCTGTTCCCTTTGCCATTTTCAGAATGTTGTGGTAAACAGTAGACAAAGCAAAAGTTTTGGGGGGTTTGTCAAGCAAATTTGTAATCCCTTGGGAAAGTTCACAGTGTTAAGCCTAATGGATCTGAGTACAGTGAAGTCTAACAAGAATTGCTGTTAACAGTCAAGATGGCTCATGGAAGATGATTTACTTAGCTTTTCATATATCTTGTCTCTTTTCTTGCTGACTCAACAGCTCCCCCAACGGTTCGTATTGTGCACTCAGGCTTGGCCTGTAACATTGAGGAGGAGCGCTACTCTGAAAGGGTCTACACAATCCGGGAAGGAGAAACTCTAGAATTGACCTGTCTGGTTACAGGACATCCACGCCCACAGGTGAGTCCCTAGCTGGGACATTGGGGAAGACTCTGTTTGACTTTTCTTGGAGGTTAGAAAGTCTATTTGACAAGATTAGGCTTGAACGTGTGTGTGTACGTGTGTGGTGGTGGGGGGGAGTGTGTGCCCAACTCTGAACGTGTGTGTGTATGTGGGGGGGGGTGCCCAACTCTAGTGTAAATACATACAATGAAGGACAAGAATGACAATTTCTAAATTTGAAGCAAGTATTCCTGTGCATAAGAGGAAACCAGAAATTTGGGGTTTTATATTGTGAGAAATTTAGAAGACACTTCCAAAGAAGCTGTTAAGAAGACAAGTACAAAAATAACTCAGTAAGATAACAATTCATATGGCGATGAGCTTATTTTAGAATGTGGAAATCTGACTTCATGATGACATAATTGTAGCCCTAGAGCATTTGTTTTGAAGAATGTGTTGCATGATGTCACAGGCATTCTTATTCTTAGCGTTATGTTCATAAAAACTTAAAAAAAAAATAAATGTTTGCAGGTATTATATGAATTCAGGCTTTCAGAGTTACTAGCTACAGATTTCTTAAACTATTAGCAAGAGGAAATATAAGACATTTGAAAGGTACTAAAATTACAGATAATATGTTTTAAAAAAGCTTATAGGACCAAAAGAAGTAGTTGTACTAAAGGAATCTATATAGGTTTTACACACTCTGCAAAAAAATGCAATTGAATAGAACATTTCTATTTATTAATAGAGAATTCTTATTTTCATGTATTTAATCTTACAAATTCGGAGTTCCATTGGTAATTGGTATGTTCCTAAGGGATGGGGGTGGGGGTGACCTAGCTAAAACAATCACAGAAGAGAACAGAATAAAAATTTGGTTGGTTTATGAATTATATGCCATTTTCATCTTTTCTTCTGCTTTAACGACCCTTATTCTTAATACTTAAGGATATCTTGATGCTATTCTGAAGAACAGAGCAAAATAAGCCTATGATACTTAGTAAGAAGTATTGGAAAGATAAATTATTGACAGAGAAAACACGACCACATAAAGATAGATGTTAGAGGGATAGCACCATAGATATTACTATAATAAAGTATGTTTTATAAAATATTAATAAAGTCTAAAAGTATAAAATTAATCTAAAGCAATGCCTAAAGTTTTTTTAAAAAAAATAAAATTTACAATGCATAAAATTATGAGTTATCCTATTTGTTTTTAAATGGATATGACTTAAAGAATAAAATTGTCTTAATATACTTAAATGCCATACAATTTTATTCAAAATATTTAACCTTGGCACAAAACAGATTCCAAAGCAAAACATAAAAAGATGGAAATGATCACTGTAAAAGTCGATACAAGAAACTGATCTTTAAAAATTCACACAGAAAATACTGAGTCCATGAAAATAATCTTATTAAAATTAAGAAAAAGTATAAAATTAACTTGAATCATAGCTACAAATAATTTCAAGGGTATTATAATTTTATTTGCTTTTTAAATTAGAAGGCATGTAATAAATTGTCTAGTATCAAAATCTGGAATCCAAATAAAGCCAAAAAGGAAGAGACTGGGAGTACTTGATAAGAGACATTTTATGGCAATAGAGGCATCCTGAGGTGGACATTTTTCCCCCATGGGGTTTCCTGTGCCTGCACATTCTGGATCCCAAACTTTCCTTTAGAGCAAAGCTTCTTCTGTCTCTAGCTTATCCCAGGAGTTTCTCTGCATTCTCTTTACCAATTTTCATTCCCCTTAAACATTAGAAATAGCTTATCTTGGCCATATGACTTCCTTTAAATATTCACAATAGGAAGTACTGTCTTTGAGCTCTAGCCAATCTAAATGAGTTCTGACACAGGAATAGTGGATCTTCTTTTTTTTTTTTTTATCCCTAAGCAGTTCCATTTTTCTGGACTCCTTTCAATATGTTCTGGTAGTCAGAAAAGCATATTGTTTCATTATCATCATCTTTTATTTTATTCCTAGAAGTAAGTCCTGTGCTTGCAGTTTAGTTAGTTTGAGTTGATACTGCCTCTTTGAAATGGTTGACAGGGCCTCTTCTTTGCCAGCAGAGTGTCTAGAGAAGGCTGACAGAATCACTGGGGCTTGGCATTCTGGCCAAAAATCTAAAGGGCATGCTGCTGGAAGCTGTTTCTGACAATGATTTTTCCTGGCTAATTGGAGTGACTTTCTTATGTATTCAACCTGGACAGGGTGATGCTGGCGATGAAGAAGAAAAGTGGGTTCTCATTGGCTCATCACCATAGTTCTTCATCTGCTGCCTCTTCCCATGGTTAGCTATTAGAATCTTAATGATTATCCATTTCCAGAAGTATTCTAAGGAAACATTGCTGAGGCTCTTTTAAACATATATATTATTTGGAACTTGTATAAAATAGCCTTATAACATGGATGTACGAACAAAGTGAAAAAAGGGTCAGTGCATTCAATTGGCTAACTCTGGAACCAGGCTGCCTTCAGAATGCCTGCTTCCAACAGGACTGAGAGTGACCATGGGAAAGGTCCTCAGTCTCTCTGTTTTCTGTCTTTCTGGGTTTAGTCTGTGTAATAAAATTTTTAACCATTATACCTGAATCACAGCAGAGCTTGAGTTAAATTTATATGATAAACATAAATGTATATACATACAATGTACATGTACATATTTTATATGCATATAATGTCATATATTTGATCAAAAAGAATACAGTATTATAGTTTAATCCCTATGTCAGTCTGAACATTTCCACACAAGTAATACTTTCTACATCTTCTTTGCTTATTGACTATTTGTATATTCTGCTATTTTATTCTTAGTTTGGTGTGTTTCTTCTTACAGACTTTTAGAATTCTATGTAAATACATTCCATTGCTGATAAATATCTTGCAGTTTTTCCTCCCATGTTGATACTTATGTTTGAGATTTAGTTTTTAAAAGATGAAACATTTTTACCTGTTCAGTTTGGGCTTCTGAACTTTACATATTGTGAAAACTATTGTTTCTTATTATTTCATATGATATGCATGAGTGTATTGCCTGCATATGTAAGTGCATCTGTGTTGTGCAGTGCTCATGAGGTCAGAAGAGGGCATCTGATCCCCGGAACTAGAGCTACAGAAGGTTGTTAGGTACTTTGTAGGTGAGTGCTGGAAGCAGAACCTGGGTCCCCTGCAAGAGCACTCAGTTCTCTTAACCTCTGAGCCATCTCTCCAGCCTCTAAATTTTACCTATTCTTTAGCAAGTTCTCCTTTATTTCATGTATATTGTCTTATAGTGAAGTTTTAACTAACAAGCTCTATATATTTCACATAATAATCACTAGGAAATTATTTTGCTTATAGTATGAAAATTTAGTCTGTTTTACTTTTTCTTCTTTCTCTCTTTTGACCTTATGCAAGCAAGATGATTAGATTTAAAATGTGAGCTTTGTCATTAAGAAAACGGAATTATTCTCTTGATCATTCATTCTGTGTCAAGGTCATACTGTTTTAGATTCTACAAATTTTTAGTACGATTTGACATTTAACAACCAAGATATTCCTTTATAGACATTGTTTGCTATGTCCTTTGTTGAACTCAACCATTTTTCCCTTCCTAAAGGATTAACTTGAGATTTTCATGTTCTCCATCCAAATACTTTTGATCTGAGAGTCATATTGCATATTGACTATGAAGTCATTTAAAAATATGATAGACTTTGTTTTGGGTAAGATACATTGAATACTTAAGAATTTTAAAATCGAAGACAATTTTATTATAGACACTGTTAATGTGTAGGTCTTTGAATTTGTTCTAATAATAATAAATTTGTCTGAGTATTTGGAAGATTGGAACAGACTGACCGCTCCATCATTCAAAAGAAAAAAAAAATCAAACAGAACTAATGCCATAACCTAATGTTTTCTTTTATGAGTTCTGTGTATTGTCTTCATGGATAAAACATCAGTTGGATAGTTCTTTATCATAAAATATGTTCAAGAATCACTCTAAAAAGTATTTGTTTATATTCAAAGCACTATTGTATGAACCATTAAAACTGTCCACTAGTATAATTTCCCTTAACCCTAGTAATTTTTTTTTCCTTTTTGCATGAAAAAATAAGACAAGACCATTGTTCAGATTTGAAACAAAATCATTGAATCAGTCCATGGCCATATAAAAATATTCTTGACTGGTAAAACTATTTCAGTTAGTGAAATAGTTTTTATATGTGTTAATCTATACAGGTTTAAACATCGGTAGCCATCTCTTTGGTTTGAATCTATTGGTACTGTCTGTGTTGTACTCTCTGTGAATTCATTTATTAATTGTTTCATATTATTTTTGTGCTGGTTTTTAGATTCACTCGTATATATTTTGTAAAAATTGTTGCTAATATATGCATGTGAAAAGTAGACAGGCTAGATTGTGTACTTATATCTAATTAATGTGGGGGAGAATTAGGTTCTATTATCCTGCCAGAAATAATCAGATATTATTATTTTCATGGCTTAGAGAGTTCAGTATAACTTACTTTTTAAAAAAGATTATTCACTTATTATTATTTTATATGTATGAGTGTTTTTCTGCATGTATGTAAGTGGACCCATGATGTGCAGTGCCCACAAAAGAGAAGAGGCTGTCAGATCTCCTGGAACTGGAATTACAAATGTTAACTGCTATGTATGTTGAGAATTGAGCCCAGGTCTGCTGCAAGAGCAACCAGTGCTCTTAAGCTGCCACATGGGTGCTGGGAATCAAACCCAAGTCTTTTGTCAGAACATTTAGTGCTTTTAATAGATGAGCCATATCTCCAGTCCTAAAGATTTTATTTTTATTTTTCATATGTGCTTTGCCTGTATGCACTTAAATACACTCATGTGTGCATTGCCTGCTGAGTCCAGAAGAGAGCATCAGCTTCCCTGGAACTGGAGTTACCGACAGTTGTCAGATGTGGGTGCTGAGAACTAAAACCAGTTCCTCTGCAAGAACAGACTGTAAACCATCTCTCCAGCCTCATAACTTACTTTTCTCATATATGGTGTCTCTGTTTAAACTGGATCTGATACTTTATGAAAGGATTTCCAACTAAATTCTTTTTAAAAAAATAAGTCTTTGGATTTAGTTTGGTAATAGTTTAGGACAGACATTTAAAACTTTATTGTACAAAATCCCACATCTTTGGCGACTTTCATGTGCCTTCATATATATTTTTATCCACAAGTGATAAACATCTTTATTAAGTTTATAGTTATGTGGTAAATATGTCCATCAGAGCTTGTTTAGGGTTCATGTCATACCTTAGATAATTTTGTTTACATTGTTTGAAGAAAACTTATGTTGAATCAATATTTTTATGTATAAAAGTTTGCTAATACTTTTTTACTCTCAATGTTTCATCAAAAATTTTTAAAGTGATCATAGTTGCAGTGTGATTTTTGGTCTTCAAGTGATCTAAACTTACAGTTTTCTCAAAATTCCTCTTTTGTTTAATCCTATGAATATTTGTTCTTAAAAAAAACACCATTATGTAGTCCAGAAACTTTCAAAAAAATTATTAGCTAATATACTTAGCTAAAGTACTTAATATGACAATATATGTAGATCATTTAAAAAGTGCCTAGCACAATGTAAGTGCTTAAAAGATAGTAATCATCAGTGATTGAGTTACAGGTATAGTTTCTTATATAAGCATAATTTTAATTTATCAATGTCATTACTAGACATTTATATTTAACTACTAAAGACCATAGATTGGTCACATTGAAATTAGCATTGATTATTTTTTCCACGACTGCAAATGAGGAGTTGCAGCAGTAGGCAATGTTGGCCTGGAAATGGGACCTCTAAAACCAACAGGACGATCTCATTCGAAATGACAGGTGGTAGGTAGTTCTTTGCAGTATTTTCAGTGTTGGTATAAATGAGCAGAAACGTCAGAGTAGCTGCCAGAGTGCTTTGATCAATAGGACTTTGTGAGATGGATAATAGATTATAATGCCTTTCCAAGTAAAATATATGGGCAGTTAATTCAAGTGGTACTTGTTCACAAAAATAAACAGAAGTGACACCTTGCAGAGGCTGGCTTTTCTATTACAAGGGAAAATCATCATCATTAATCCTCTTTCCAAATCTAAACTAGTTCATGGAGACACCACTTAGTGTTTAAGGAGACCAGATGATTCCATGAGGAGAGGCCTACCAATGTAGCTAAAAGTTAAACAAAAAGTCCCACTTAAGTCCCTCCATAAAAGAATCCATGGTCTTTTCTCATAGCAATTCTCACTGGGTATTGTATGGAAATTTTGTTCAACCATAAGAGAAGAATCACAACACAGAACTTTAGTCTTTGTTTAAAGAGCAAACTTTCTATAGCAGAACACCAATTGCTGTCTGAAGAGTAACTCTTGGTTCAGCAGGGATCCAGTTGACACATGCTCTCTTCTCTTGTCCTTTAGACAATTCTGGGTTCATCTTATGGGACTCCTCAGAGGGCGCAATGGCTGCCTTCTCCAACCAGCACACTAGGACTTTTCGTACTGTGTTTTCTTCATTCACATATCACTGTTAGTAATTTTGTAATCTGTTTCCCAGTGTTAGTCCATAAAATAAGACACTTCCTTTTGAGATGTGGCTCAGCCTTCCTTTCTCCCCAGGACGACACTCCACTCTCCTTTCATACTTGAAGCTGATGGGAAGCATGTGTATACATTCGGCCTCTCCTTTCTGCCTGCTTGGTTTTAAGAAGTTATTAGGATACTTAGTGTTTGGTTGTTTTTATTCCTAAAACCTTTTTTAAATAAGCCAGAACTGTTTATTCAAAGTATGATATTAAAATAGCATTTGCTTTGATTTCTTAACTTTATACAATATGGTAAGTATAGCTATGCATCTTAGTCCATTTGGATCACTGCAATATCCAACTATTGTATAGCTTGTGAAGAACAGAAATATGCTTCTTAATTTCTAAGGACCAATAAGTCCAAGATCAAAGGCCTACACACTTCATATCTGCCTTTTATAGATTTGTGACTCAGATCTTTCATGAAGCGAGCCCTGTGTGGTTATTCTTAAGGACTCTGCTCTCATGACCTAGTCACTGCATACACATCCTATTTAAATTTATTTATTTTTAATCTGTGTGTATAAATATCTTGGGTATATGTATGTAAATGTGCCCATGTCTTGCAATGCCCATGGAGATCAGAGGAAGGCATTGGATCTCCTGAAGTGGAATTACTGATGGTTTTTAGCCATCATGTTGATGCTGGGAACCAAACCCAGGTCCTCTTCAAGAGTTGCCAGTGGTCTTAATTGATGAACAATACTGTCACTTTAATGGGGTAGGATTTCAACGTATGTATTTGGGAAGGATAGAAATGTTCTAAGCATAGTAACATAGTCTATGAATTCTCCTCATCTCTTAAAAACATGATTCTGCTTGAATTAAATCTAAGCATTAGAAGTTTGCAGGTTCTGTATTAGGAATTGTGTGATGGAAATGTTTGACATACAGACTGGCATGACAAATTTGCCTCTGACATTCTCTCATGATACATCACAAAATGCATCTCAAAACAATAATCAAGATAGTCAGGTAAACAAATTGCATGGGGCTTTGAAATTAGGCATTTATTTTTAATCTGAAAATTTTAATGTGTATTTAAGAATGATAAGATCATAGTGATGTAATTTCTTTTGGTGTCCAATACAGAATAAGTATTTTCAGATTATCATGGTCTGGGAAGAAGAAAGAAAATTTCTACCTGTTAACAAAAAATTGAGATACTTGGTTTTATTGATCATATTTTATGTTATAATTTATTAATTTTTAAAATTTAGACAGTGTATTCGCATAGGCATTAATAAATTGTGTTTTTTAGTTTTATTATTAGAATATCCTTATAACTAGGAAGATCAAAATAGTTGATATACCAAAACAAAATTTTACCAAAATTTTAAAATTTGGTTGTAGATTTAGAGCTGTCAACAAGATCCAAATGTATCAACCTTAACATTACTTGAGGTGAATTTTTCTTAGGAAATTATATATCAAATGGCCTGTTTTATTAAACATGTATATATGCTTCAATGTGTATTTTTGTGTGTAAGTCCATAAAATATTAGACATTTGAGTATATTTAACATGTTATAAATCATCATTTATAGTGAAAATGAACACAGCAATACACGATTCAGTTTTAGCCTATCACTTATAAGATCAATTAATTCGATGTAAAATTTCAAATATCTAACTCAATGAAGTACTCCTCGGAAGTACCTTAAAATAATGGGGCAAGAAATTCAACTTCAATAATTTTCTTGAAATCATAGGAAATTCTCTCTACTGCTGTGATATAGACTATGTTATCAGTGGGAATTAATAACATACCCCTGTGCTGGTTATAAACATGACACATTTATTCTAAATTAGGCTCATCACTTCCCTTTACTGAAATGCTCAGAGATGCTTCAAATAAAATCAATAAAGAATAAAAATCTTTCTATGACCTGAAAAAGTTAACCTGCTGCAAAAGGAAAGTGCTCACAAAACTGGTGTTTTCCTGACTGGAAAATGAGAAAAGAGTTATTAAGAATGACTTCATAAATTCTTTTTTAGGAATTGTTAATCAGTTGATTTTTCTTTTGGTGTCAAGATCTTAATGAAAAAGTAAAAATAGCATTTATTTTCCTGACGGTTTTATCTTTTTTTCATCAGCAGACATTGATTTCTTCCTTTTTTTGCTTCTTGTGGAACACCTGTACAACCTGGTCCCTTCCTCCTTATTTGCCTTTGGCACAAATCATTAGATGGTACTGAAAAGCCTTAAGCAGAACAAAGCCCTTAGTTAATTAGCACCTTCTCTATTGGGCATCACAGATATATGTATTATTTTTTAAAGATTCATTTAAAATCATCTAGGATTGTAGTAGAGTAGTGAATGAAAATGAATTATACATTGGATCCCTGTGTAGTTAGAGCAAGAAATTACTTTGAATGATTATGGGATACATTCAAGAAGGACGACAGACCATCAAAGTTAAGGAGGATGTTGGAAACCATTTTATGAAATACAAGAACAGTATCTGAGTTTGTACACAGAAGAAAATTGAACACACTGTAAATTCTCCATCAGGTGAATTACATGATTCTATATTGTATTACTGCCCCAGAGCTGTCTTAAGAAAGTCACACAAGTTAGGTGGTTTAAAGCAATAGACATTTACTCTCCCCTTGTTTGGATGTCAGAATTCTAGAATGTGATTTTCTCCTTCTGCGATTCTGGGTAGCATTTTTTGTTGTGTTTTGTTTTGATCTTTTTTGAGTGTCTGGTGATAACCACCAATCCTTGGTGTTCCTTGGCTTGCAGCTGCATCACTCCAATTTCTGCCTCTGTCATCACTCATGTGTGGGTATGTGGGTGTGTCTGTCTTGATATTGTATTTTCCTCCACTAGTAAGACACCAGTTGTATTGGATTATGGATTCTCTCTACTCCAGGACTGTCAACTTAAATAACTATGTAGGAAGCATCTTATTTCCAAATGTCAACTTGAATTACAATTGGAGAGATTCTTGGAAGACTAATGAATGATAACTCTTTGTTAATATTAAAGCATTGCAATGAGAATATTTGTGCTATAGTAAATTTGAGTATATTCAAAGATGATAGGGCAGGGGTTAATTTTCAAAAATAAAATGATGGACATTACATATGTTGAATTAATGCTATCTGTATCCATGGGTTATGTCAGTTCAAGATTAAATGACTATTTGCCAATTATACTAGCGAAATATGTTTGTTTCTTGTTGTGTGGAAGCCTTTGTGAGCTGTGTGCAGGGTCTTTGCTCTGGCATAGTCTTGTGAGTACTTATTAGGCTTGTATGTATGAGAGCTGTTTTGTTCATTACTCTTCCGCTAGCATGCTCTCCTTTACATACTTTTAATTAAGGTTTGACAAATGTGACTTCATTTTGATTCTGAGCTTCTTGGAGTAGGGTTTTCACAGTATTTTGAGAGGCACATAATTAAACCCCTACTCTACATGGTTAATTCTTTTAAATAAGATTATTCAGGCCTGTGAATGGCTGAGTAGGTAAACATGCTTGCCATCAAGTCTGAAGACTTGAATTTAATCCCAGGATCCCAATACCTGTAAGCTCTGGTAGTGCTCCTGTCTCCATAGGCACACTCTGGCACACACACCCCAACAAACACAGTCAATCAACAATAATGTAAAATAAAAATAATGCACACCCTTTCTGAACATGTTCTTGGGTTGCCATAGAAGGCTGCATCATGCAGCACAGTGAATAGAATTGATATTGGTGTATTGTACACTTGCAGATTGTTAACGCCCATCTTCTATACCATTTGAAATGATGATACGTAAATGAGCTCACTTAAACATTTCTTAACACATACAAATATAAAAACCTGTTTAAGAGTTTTATATTTACAACTATTGCTTATTAACAATAACAACAGAGGGACATAATGCATAGCAACACTGTATAATTAATCATGAAGAAAGTGGCCACTGCTTTATTTAATGACGTAATGTTTTTGTCCTTTGCATTTGTGCCCACATCACCTATTGATTTACTGAACAAAAAACTGGTGTGCTACCCTTTTGAAAAGCATTTGTTGGTCTAAGTGGCTTACTCACATCTCCTTTATGTGGTCTCAGGATTCCTGGCCACTTCTCTGCCACAGTCCATCATAGGATCTCCTTTCAGTGAGGAAATTGTTTTTGACACTGGAGTTAAACTACACACTTTCACATTCCACCCTTGGCATTTTATAGCCCTGTGGACTTACTAAATCTTTTTACTTGCTTTCCTTATTATAAAATGAGGATGTAACAGGTATGGACCAAATATACTCATACAAAAAAAGACAAATCAAAATTGTATACAGTGATGATGGTGGTAGAGTAGTAGAATTACAGTATTCCTTTTGTAATGTTGTGCCTTTCTTAAGGCATTTTAAATTCCTATAGAGAACTGCATTTGGCATTTTGGTTTTCTGTCCTTTTACTGTGCCTAGAAGGGTGACATGCCTGAGGCAGGCCTTGTTTGTAACCATTGTTTGGGTTCTTTTGCTAATATTATCTTCTCTCAATCTTAAAATGTGCCCTGCTCTGGGGAATAAAATATATGGTGCCCTAAATATAAAAGCTTCACACATTTACTGAATGAATAAACGTTGCAGGCATTATTACTTCAGAATAATTTCTCAGTATTCTAATTATATGCTTTTTAAAAATGCTAATATGTAGCCACTCAGGCATATGCTGTTTACCTCTACCAAATGAACATATTAGGATATATTTGGATTTACTGGATCTCTAAGCTATTGTTGGAAATGGAATACATTCATGCCTGTAGGACCGTATTAAATGTTACCTTGGTAGGCTTACAGACTTGATATATCTTCTTACTGTACCACTTACCAAGAACTTAAAGACCCTTAAGAAACAGAATTCCACATGCTAAAGCCCTTATAGTTAGAAAATTTCATGTCACACACTCCATGGACTTTTGACAGAACATTGTTTTTAAATACAATGCAACATTGAAATTCTCAAGTCTCTGTTCTAGTTTGATTTTTGCTGCTCTGATAAACACTGTGATGAAAAGCAACTTGGGGACGAAAGGGTTTATTTGCCTCATAGGTTGCAGACCATAATCAAGGAATAGGAAGACAGAAACGTAAGGCAGGAACCCAGAGGCATAAATGAAGCAGAGACCATGGAGTAACGTGGCTTCCTGGCTTGCTTCCTTTTGCTTGCTTAGCTATCTTTCTTACACAGCCACCCACAATGAGCTGGGCCCTCCCACATCAATTAGCAGTTAAGAAAATGCTAGCAGTTAATAGACATGCCCACAGGCCAGTGTGAAGGAGGAAATTCCCCAATTTAGGTTCCCTTTATTAAGGAATATCTAGTTTTGTGTCAAGTTGACAAAAACAATAAAAAGTAAATTCCCAACATGTCAAACATAAGCCTGGAGCTCCATTGATAGCACCAGACTACAAATTCATCATCCTTTGTCTAAATGACATAGAAGTAAAGACTGATTTAATCCAGAAAGGGAGAAATCAATAGCACAGACAGTAGAACAAAATTAGGAAATGTGTATACTGACATGTTCAGCTTAAATAAACAACTAGTCATAGTTTGTTTTTCTTAAGAGCTAATGGGAGACACAGCTTCTCTTGGTCAGATAATATAAAACCAAATCCTCCAATGTACATGTAGTTATTCATTCATGGGGCAAAGGGAATTTGGATGCATAGACGGTCCATCAGTTTGTATTCTGTGAAGTATAAATTTTTTCTCTCATTTATCTTTGAGTCTCCTGCCTGCTCTTAGTAAATATGCTAGCAAAGTTGGTAAATCTTCTAATACTGAGCTGGTACCCAGTATCACCATGTTGATCAAAGTAGACATTTGTAAACATTCCACCCAGCTCTAGACTGGTTTTATATGTTCATGGATCAATCTGAAAGTGTCATTTAATCTGTTTTTAGATATATGTATACACTGATGACAATTTGCCTTGTATGCTTGGCTTATTTGAAATTTTCATTCCTGTTATCCTTTCACAATCACAGTAAGTCACATAGTCAAATATTACCCCAATATTACACAAACTATAATATTTCTAGTTTGTATAATTTCACTGTGAATGTCTGTGCATTCATAACACATGCTTGACTCTACTGCAGAATTGGCTGTGTTTATTATTGTTCTCTAACGCCATGACTATATCAGTTAGAACTGGACACGTAGACCAGAAACTATTCTGATTATTTAAATTTCTCAATTTAGAGCCTGGAGAGATAGTTCAGTTATTAAGAGTGGACACTACTTTTGCAAAGGACCCAGAGTTCAGCTCCCAGCACTCCCACTGGGTAGCTCACAGTGCCTGGGAATCCAGTGTCCACCTCTGACGGCAACTGCATTCACATGACACATTCCCACACAGAAACATACATGCACTTCATTAAATTAAAATAAAAATCATTAAAAATATTCCAGTCTAGAAACTGATGAATTTAAGATAAGAAATAATTTTCCTGAACATAGGTGTTGACAAAAGAAAAGTTTGAAAAGCATAAATTTGTAGGACTGGAAAAGACGGCCCAGCGATTAAGAGCAATGGCTGCTTTTGCATAGCACCTGGGTGTGATTTCCAGTACTTACATGGTGGCTAACAATCATCTGTTTCTCTGGTTTCAGATCTGACACCCTCTTCTTACCTCTACACGCATTGCATGACATGAGTACACTTACATACATTCCTGTAATACACTCATACACATAATATAAAAATAGTAAATTAAAATATAAAAAATTGTGGGCAAATTGGACCACAACCAGCCCTCTAGTTAAGCAGGTACCTAGGTTTTACACATAGCTATTCACAAAGGACGTTTCATGTTCTAATACTATTTTTTTCAGACTTATAAACCTGGTTTTGTTACTATAATGTAATCAGATTAAATACTGGGTTTTTTTTTTTTTCCAAATCTCGTATAAACAATACAAAAAATCCAGTTTGGTATTTATGATGAGAGAAACAGTGACAGATATAACCAATTGTTCTATTTGTCAGTCTGTGTAGGCAAAGTAAAATAAAGGGAAATTGTAATCAAAACACCATTTTCAAACTTGGAATGGCAAATGGATTGGCCATGGCTCTTTTGGAACAGGACTACCCTTCTGCAGCAAGCCAAATAAAGTTGAGGAGCAAAGACTGTTAAAGGAGACACCTGGGGCCCTTTCACCTGCCAGAGGGTACGAAGCCATAGGTCTGATCCACAGGAAACATCTCCTCTCTCCTATCAGTTCCCAGTAACAATTAGTTCTAGCAACTCCTTGTACTGTTCTCAAGGTTAAACATTTCCTGTTTTGATTGGCACATTCTTTACATATATTAATATGAATATTCCTTCACATTATAGATGAATCTCAGAGATGTCTTAATAGTGGTATGTTAATACTCTACATTTCTATTTGTGAGTTTAACTTAACTAATTTTCTGCCCTTCTCTATGGATAATCATCTCATATGTTGCTCATTTCTTTAGGATATGTGCATCTTATATTAGAAAAACATATTTCTAATGTATCTTTATTTCCTATCCCCTTCTATGTAATTCAAAAATATTTAGACTGAAGATTAAAATATATATATGATGAAGCCAAGGCCACCTAGACTGCTGGTGACAGAGACTAGATTACTAGAGGGCCACCAGACTGCCGACCCAACTCCACTCCCCTGTGTCTTCAAATACTCGTGTTGCCCCTAGTCTCTTTTTCTTGTATAATTTTCAGTCTTGGCCACTGAAAATGACCTTACTTGACTGCTTCAAATTTTATTATTGTTATTCATTCCGGGCATTGTCCCTGGAGCTACCTGTCAGATATTTCTGGTCCCCTTTCACTCCCTTACTAAAATGACTATAGAAAAGGGAAGCTGGTGCTTAATTTAAATTATTAATTTTATTAGAAAAAAATCATTTAGTTTCCATGTGAATGAGAACATGTCATATTTGTTTATCTGTGTCTGGCTGATTTCATTCAACCTACCATCTTTCTAATTCTATACATGTTGCCACACATCACAGGATTTAATTCACTTTTTCAGTTGAATAGTAATAAATTGTTCTGTTTTACTTTTCTTAAAAACAGAGAGCTGATTTAAATTTCACTCCTTCATTCTTATTGATTTTTTCCATTACCTACAAACTTATTACCCGCCTTTCAATATCTTTTGCTGACTCTCCCTAATCTCCACATTTTTTCCCTTCCTCTAATTGTAACCTTAACTTAAAATGTTTAAAAATATCATTCAACATATTTGAAAGATTAATAGCCAGAAGCACAGTAATAAGACAGGTAGTTTTGAGACATGGTTACTTCAACAACAAAATGATTTTTAAAGTGTACATTTGAACAATAGTGACTTTCCTAGCTCCCATTTTTAATGTTCTCAAGAATTTCTCATTTACAAAAGCCATGCCATTTTGTTAATATTGTATTGTATAGACATGATTTGTATGTGTGCATATGTCATAGTATAGATGTGGAGGTTAGAGGACCACTTTGTTGAGTTGGTTCTTTCCTTTCACGTTGTGGGTTCTCAAAATTAACTTTAGGTCCACAGGGTTGCACAGCAAGCGCCTTTACCCATTGAGTCTTCTCACCAGCCTATGAATATCGCATTTTGTATTGGTAGAACATCTCTTTGAATTTCTGGGAAACATTTGTCCATGAACATTTTTGTCTTTTGATGCTTAAGATAGCCACAAACTTACTATGTACTGAGGATAACCTTGGATTCCTGATCCTCTTTCCTGTCTTCTGAGTTTGGAGATCAGAGGCATATACCTACCCCTATGCCTGGTTGTCCAGGCAAATGGAGCCAGCAATTTCTCATTGTTTCAGTCAACTCTTTATATTTACAATTTATATCCTAGACTAAAGAAATAATGTTTTCAGCAGAATGAAGTCATATCATATTATAAGAAAAATATAACTCAAGGTGATGGTCAAAGAATGAGAAAAGCAGGTATTTCTAACCAATCATAAATTAGAATGATGTGATAGTTAATACATTTGATAAAAGTTGAAAATGAAGACACTTTTAAAAGTTGCAAGCTGGTGAATATATATTTTAAAAACTAACTGAGGGATGGAGAGATGGCTCAGTGGTTAAGAACAGTGGCTGTTCTTGCAGAGGACCCGAGTTCAGTTCCAAGCACCCACATGATAGCTCACAATAGTCTGTAACTCCAGTTCCGGGGATCTGCCGCCTTCTGACCTCCACAGGCATTGTACGACCTGTAGGCAATACACTCGTACACATAAAATTTTAAAAAAATACTTTTTGAAGTAACTGGTGATATATGATCAGTATGTATATGAAGGAATACAGAATCTCATATATTCCTGCTTAGAGAACAAATTATAAATTTGTCAGTTTGGAAAGTGGATTAACAATAATGGGCTTAACAGTGTAGGCTGAGGTGGACAGCAGACAGAGCCAGGCTGGCAGCCTAGAGCTCTGGACCACCTCTGTAGGAGCACCTGAAGAAGTTCGTAGATAACGTTCCGCAGCTTGGCATCACTGTCGGTGACTTTCAACCCAGCAGCCAGGCGGGGCTCAGCTAGAAACTAGATCAAGGTCAAGACCCCCAGCTGACAATAAAGAGTACCTGGAGAGAACGCTTTCCAAACAGGAACAAATAAAAGGCAAGATTGATACAATGGAGAACTTTTAAAGTCTGTTAATTCAATAGCTTTCAAAAGTGTTTCCAGAGGACAGGACGAAGTATCAGAGCTCAGTGGGAGGACCCCCTCACTTCCTAAGAATGTGAAGACCCCCGCATCTTTGCTGTGAGTGTCCAGCAGGAAACTGAGCTCATAAGTGCTGTGCAGGTGTTACTTTATACCATAAGTCAGTTTGCCTTGTCCCCTACCTCCTCTTTGCATCCTTTGACCTCATGGGACTCCAGGGGTGGAGGCGGGTGGAGCTATGCCTCAGCTGTCCCTGTCCTTTCATACTAACTGTTCTACCCCCTTGGGGTGATTTCTTTCATTCTTCATTGAAAAGGGGGTCAGGAAAGCGGCCCTGAAAATACGAAGTGTGATTTGACTGGCATTCTTTTTGGTAATTTTCTTTTAAAAATATGTTAGCTTTTTGTTTATATCTGTGCATGTGTGTGTATGTGTGCTGAAAGAGAAAAAGAGACAGAGAGAGAGAGAGAGAGACGGGGAGAGCAGAGAGAGAGAAAGAGAGAGAGAGAGAAAGTGTACTACTTTCACACACTGCCAGCAGAGACCAGAGGAGAGCAATGGAGTCCCTGAAACTGGAATTATAGGTAGCTGTGAGGGGTCCAGTGTGAATGTTGGGAATCAAACCTTTGTCCTCTGTACAGGCAATATCTACTTTTAACCACTGAGATATCTCTTGATGTTTTACACACTTTTTCTCTTCTATCATTATTGCCAGAAAGCTTAAAAATGGTTTTATGACACACATTTTCAAATACAGTGAATAAAATTGTGTGATTAATTTTCATGGACTTCAATTAGATATAATATAGTCCTAAGTATTAAAAAATAAGAATAATGGGCCTATTTGTTTGATAGCAATGTCAAGTTAAATTTATTTATCTTGCAGACATAATCTTGTTCAGTTAAGCTACATGATGCAATTTGTATGAATAGTTTTCTTTATAAATTTTTGTACTAACAAATGATGGGAACATAAGAAATGTTAAATTTAAGGAATTTAGATAGGTAAATTCATTGAAATGGAATATTATGCTATTATTAAAAATAAAGCTTTCCTATTTTCTCTGATGTCAAACCATCATGAAGAAGTATTTTTAAATTATAGAGAGGAATGACAAAGCTATTGGATAAAAATAATGACTATCATTATTCTTGGAAAATCATGGAACATTCCTAAAATAATTAAATTAGCATATGCTACTCTAGGAAAGGCTGTTGGGATGTGGGGGCAGATAAACTATCCTGTGCCCTTTCACTGCTATTTTGGATTATAAATCACATATCCTCTGTATCTGAAACCTCCAGTGACCCCAGAATATTTTTTTCTAATGTAAATACTCTGAACTTATAAAGAGTTTTGACTTTCTGGTTATGATCCTCCAAAAGATACAGTAGATATTGTTCTGCATGTAACCATACACATATAGGTAATCTAGAGAATACTTATATCAAAGACAAGAAACACATAGGTAACATACTACATGAAATAGTATAAAGAACTTGCGTATCCACAGGTGTTGGTATCTATAATGGTTGTGGAACCAGTTCCCCACAGATACTGTGGATAACTGTATTAACAATTCAGTTGAATAATACCCCCAAGAATTAGAAAAAAAAAATCCTCATTCTAATATGACTTGTTCATTAAGTGTACTTATTGTAGATGTTTATGAGACCATAATTTGGGCTTAGTTAAATGTTCCCAGACATCCTGTGTGCCTGATAAATTTCAGACTGTGGCTCATTTGTCAGTTTGTGGTGCAAGTGGGTCTTGTACACAGGTTACCACTACATGACAGTGTTTCCTAGAGCCAAGACCATTTTCTTCTCATTAAAGGGGTCAACGTTTCCTTATTGTTACTCTTATCCTTTATATTAAATTTGATTCCTGTTGAGGAAGCTGCTTTTCTGACGTGTCCAGGTTCATTCTTCTAGCCTGGCAGATGTGGAAGAATTGCTTCTTACTGTTTTCTGTTCTTTTTGGTCCTTTTTTTCTATTTTTCTTTTTGAGACGCATCTCCCTGTAGCTCCAGCTGTCCTGGAACTCACTATGTAGACCAGACTGGCATTGAACTCACAGAACTCTGCCTGCCTCTGTCTCCCAGTGCTGGGATTAAAGGCGTGTACCACCACACCCAGCTCCTCTTTGGTCCTCCTAATACCTACATGGATGGTATCTGGGATCCCCTTGCATGTTCTCTGTTTCCTCTTCACTTCTTCTCCGGGCCAATTCTGGCCATCTTCGGTATCCTTTATCTCATTACAGCACTGTGATAAAAGAATCTCTTACTTGGGGATAGGTTCATAGTTATTAGCATTCTCTTAAATGTAGGCAGCAAGTAGACAGGATTGTCAGTATGTTTAAGGCTGAATATTGTTACCAAGACCTCCCAGAGTGACGTGAGAACAATTAAGCCTTTCCCAGCATTTAATTCATCTTCTCTCTGTAATTTAATTATTCTCACACCACAGTTCCTGCTTGCCTTACTTCACGTGGAGAAATATTTCCTAATTTCACAAATCCAAATGACATATAGTTTCCTCCAAATGAATCACTCAATTTCTAATAACATATTTATCTTATTATAGTTTCAATATACAATTAAATAGATTTCTTTTGGAAGTCCTACTGTGGTGAACATTGCCCAATCTAAGCCAGAATTACTCTGTGTGTGTGTGTGTGTGTGTGTGTTTCACATGTAATCACTAATTTAATGAATCCTAATGGTTTACCAAGCATATATTTATGGAGCATTTATTAGCAAAGTGATGGCCAAAGGAAGTGATAAAAGAGAATCAATGTGCATTTATTACTTAATTCTGACTCAAAAATATATAAACCTGCCCCCCCCATTTTGAACATTGTTTATGCTATTTGCATATATTCTTTGGTTTTTGTCCCCCGAGAATGTCTTAGGCAGGGTTCCTCAAAGCAGTTCCTGAAGTAAGGATTGGTGCACATATATTTCTCATAGGTGTTCATACGGAACTGGTAAGGGAATGGGAGAACCAGGACAGATTAAAACAAACAAACAAACAAACAAAAGTGTAACCTCAGGCAGAGGAGGCTAATGCAGAGCTTCAGAGGAACTTTGCACTGTCTATAATGGGCGGAGTTCTCATTCCTGTGGCTTTCAGTCCAATGTATTTCCATTACGGTCAAGCCCTGTTCCCGGGGCGGGGGGATCCACAGATCGGAAGGGCAGAGGGATAGCATTTTAATCTTGCAGCATTAATATTTTACTCCATGAATAGTGACAGAGACCTGCTGAATATGTATTTTGCTTGTAAATGAATGGGAAATAGACCTGGTAGGTAATATCGAGGCAGTTAGATTACATTCATTAAAGGATGATGAGGAATGTGATTAAAACTGAGAGAAAACTAAATACGACTTTCCAAGGGACTTCAGAACGGAGGAAAAAAGGGTGTGCCAACTACATCATCACTCCCCAAAATGCACAGCGTTCTCCTCACAAATTGAACAGTTGAACAGTCCAGGTACCATCCACAAGCAGAAATGAAATTTGTCATTTTGCTAGTATATTTTGTAGAGGGAACTTTTTCCTAAATTCAGAAGTTATTTGCTTTGGATAAATAGCAAGAGCTATTTTCATATTTTAACTTAAAATAACAAAAATGCTCCACTGTTATGAGGATAGTTTGCTATAGTGTCTAACTTACTGTCATCAAAATTTTCTAACTTATCAAACACCTTAATATATTAACCTACAGTTTCCTAGTACATATTTTAGGATTTAAAGTTTTCATGTAAAATTGTGAAAAGATTTATTTCTCTTCTAAGTAAGAAGCATGATTTTTTTACTAGATATTCCACATCTCCATACTTAGGAATTCTGAAGCACACTAGAAGGATGCTGGAATCAGTCATCACTGTCTAATTGGTGTGATAGTTTTCTTCCATTTAGTCATCATCTCAAAGTTTTAGTTTCCTCGTTCATCTACATAGTTTCCCCTTATCTCAGAAAGACTTCCAACATATAATTTTTTAAAAGTTACTATTGTTTTCTTTTTATATATAACATCTGATTGCATTTATATGAGGCAAATAGACGGAAGCCATCTGAGAGACTTGCCTTGTACTCTCAAATGAAGCCACAAGGGTGAAAGCCTCCTCACATTTCCACACTACTTTGATGGAGGCATTCACCCTTGCTCCACCTTTGGTATCTGTTAGGACACTTTGTCCAAGAAAAATCACAGCTTGAAAAATTATTTAGTCTAATATCATTTCAGATATCAGACAGTGATAGCGTAGTGAGTGCAAGTGATGTGTCTGAAAGCACACAGCTAGTGCAGGGAAGAGCAAGAAGTGTGCATGGACTCTCAGACCTCAGCTCTTTGTCCTCTGCACACTTCTCTCACACTGAACACTCTGATGCTGAAAGGTAAGATGATCAGGACCTTGTTGAGTTCAGTCAGTTCAATTTACTAAATTCTGGTAAAAAAATTTTTAAAGTTTCATACTTAAAAATGACACTAAAAATAAAAAGCATTAATATTAGTAATAATTAGTAACACTACTGAAATTTCTACTGTCTAAGCTTAAGCTCAGATGTTTTATAATATGATACAAAAATCCCAAACAACATCAGCATAAACAAAAATAAACTTGACTATCTTCAAATTAGAAATTTATTTTGCAACAGTTGAGATAATCAAGAAATTTTTTAAAAAAACAGAAAAAATTGACAATTTTGTGTCATAAGAAGCTTTTACTGAATACAGAAAACACTCTTAAAACTCAACATGAAAGAGAAGACACAATTTAGAGTGGAAAAAAGAATCTGAATTGTTTCCCCAAATGTATATAAATGTCCAATAAGCATGTGAAATAGATACTCAGTAGCTTTAGTCATTAGGATGAGTAAAGTCAGAACTGTAAAGTGACTGGTATCTTTAGACCTTTAAGATGGCTTTAGACAAAGAGAAAGACAATAGTATTAACAAATATTGATGAATCTATGGAGAAATCCCAACTCTTCAGTCCCCAATCAACCATCAAATGTTGCTTCTGCCTTGGAACATAGTTTTTTAATTCTTCAAAAAGTTAAACAGAAATTTCATATGGGCCAGTATGTATACTCTAATCTATAAACTCAAATATAGGAACATAAGTTCGCAAAAAACTTGTACACTCAAATGTTCATATGTTACTCCTAAAGCCTCAAAGTAGAAAATCCCAAATATCCATCAACTGACAAATGGATAAAGACTCTGGGATGTTCCTCAGCAATGAAAATCAATTCAGTAGGAGTAGGTTCTGTAATAAGGAAGATTTTTAAAAACCATTATGTTGAAAAGTCAATCACAAAGGTCTGTATGTTGCATTCCCCCCTTTCACAGAATATGCAGAGAAGGGTGTTTCCAGAGCAGGAAAGCAGATTGAATGAGGCCTGCTGCGGAGGGCAGAGGCAGTGAGGAGAAGTGATGTGACAGGGTCTTTTAGAGGCAAATACAATTTTTAAAAATCAATTTCAATGATAGTAGTACTGCCACATGAATACATATATTAAACACTGAATTTTTTACTTTATGCTTATGGATTATATGGTTTCTGAATTACATTTACATAATAGCTCAATGAATCTGTTTTTGAAAAACATCTAAAGTTAAATGTGACCCCTAATTTCCCTAAAAGCTTTATTTGAGTTAATTATCCTTTCTTTGGTTGTTACCATGTACCTTTGTGTTAACATTAGAATTTTTCTTGTGGCTGTTGCTACGACTGCATTAAAACAGCCTCGTTATCAGACACAAATTTCTTATTTTTGTATTTGCCAGAATCTAACATAAAACTGGACCTCACTGTGTTATTCCTTACCTTCAAATTTGAATGTACATTCAGAATGATTTTAGAATGTTGAAGAGAATCTGTAGAACAGAAAAGTCCCTACCTCGCTATGTTCTAGAAAATTGGCGGGACTGTTATCTTCTCAACAAGGGAGATGTGGACAGAGTGCTTATACGAACACACAGTCGATATTAACATCCAGAAGGGCAAAACACACTAGTGCATTAGAATGATTTGATAAAGGACATCCATCTCAGACCGACTTTACTTTTTTATTGGTACATAGATTTTATAAATCAAAAAAAGCTCCTATAATCATTAAATCACCATTAAGCTTTATAAACACTGTTATATACTGGCTCTTCTTTGCCTCAGTGTACTTGGAAGGGTTGGATCGAACCAGAAAGACTTCATTATTCAAATATTATATTTTTATTCTGAAGTATTTTGTTGTCATCCTAGTCTCACTAGTAATGACTCCATACACTTTAATATGATTATTACATCTCAGGCTTTAAGTAACACTCATAAATTGAATTTCTACTAGGAATTGTGTTTGAAGAAAATAGGAAGTCCTCTAATTCATTGCTAGAAGAGATTTTTCTGAACTGATTTTCTCAACTCAAATCTTATTCAAATCAGTATATAAGTCATCTAAAGTAGATATGTGCTCTGCTTTTTAAAGGAATTGAAAATTGGAGTCAAAGACTAAACAGACCACTGAGCCTTCTCAAAGATTGATCCGTAGAGTAATAATCATGCTTTCATTGAGAGAGATGTCTATACATTTTCCTGCACCTGAAGAACTTTTGAGAATTTTTTTCCCAGTTGTCTCTCTGTATGCCCCGGGAGCAGATATGTGGGAGGGTGATGGGCAGCAAGAGCTGAACCTCCTGTGTCTTTATTCAGGCAAAATGTCCACCTTATTTTTGAAACAAAATATTTTATTGTTTGACTTGGAACTCACATAGGCTCATAGGCTAAACTCACTGGCCACTGAGCCCAGGAATTCACGTGTCCCTGGTTCCACTAGCCTGGAATTACAAGTGTGTGCCACCATATTTGATCTTTTCTGTTTGTTTGTTTTAACGTCAGTACTAGGGTTCAAACTGAGGTCCTCATGCTTACAAGGCAAACATTTACTGACTGAACTCTCCCTGAGCAAAGCTAATTTTAATGATGTGTTGCTTAGTAGCAAACACTGGCATTTAGCTCATAGTATATATTGTGATATATATATATCACAATTTAACATATTATACACCTGAATTGCTTTATACAATATTTTGATAAGCTAAACTAGTAAAAACACACCATAATGATGAGAAAAGCCTTAGAATGAGTTGCATGTATTTTATTATCTGTAGTCTATTAAGTTGTCACTTTTAACAAGTGATTCCTTTGGGGGACAAAAACCAAGCAAACAAACAAAGCTTTTCCAGTAGTATATTTACATCTCATTGTCTTGCTTCAGTAAATGCCAAATTGGGATATTAGATAAAGGGATAGAGTGACAGATAGTTTGGCGCTTGCTGAAAACCCTGGATGTGACTGAGAGTGGGTGAGGGGAGAGGAGCAGACATGTGGGGTGGAAGGAAGGTGAAGAGACCACCTCCCTCAATCTTCTTGCCTCTTTTGCTGCTCATTTTTTGACCTTTTCTCTTGTTCTCTACCCCATTCTCTACTTCTATTTCTCACCCCTTCCTTTGTTTCTTTTCACACACTTTAGTGCCAGATGCTGCCTGACCACAGCCTCAGAGTGAACTTTTATGAGCCGTTAGGCTTCATTTCATTCTTTCTCTATGTACAAAACATGTCATGATTCCTCCACAGAAGGGTCTTGGGACCAGAGTAGAGGGTCCTGAAGTTAGGGCTCCTTGAATAGAGACGACGGTTAATCTTTCAAACAACTATTTTCTTTCCCACTCTTCTATCTGTTTCTGACTTTCTTCTTAATGTTTAACATGTGCGTTTCTTTTTTATACTCACTGAGGTAAAAAATGCGAATCTTTTTTTTTTTTTGCCCCTTTGAGAAACTAGTTTGATGTTTGAATTTCTGAAAGAATTGTTTATGAAGGAAAAGAAAGTGTCACTACTGATGGGTATTTGGAATATAAAATCTGGGGTATATGAGATACTTTGGATACTTAAGGCAAGAGATTTCTTTTTCACCATGCTGAGTAATAACAATAACGAATTTACAAATAAAAACAATTTTGTAAGAGCTAGGTACCTGCAATTGAGACAGGAAATTAGATTAGGCCTCTTGGGGAAAATAAGGCACTACTATTTGAGTTTGAGTGATGATTTATGAACACGTTTTTGAGAAAGGATCATATTGAATTGTTCAGGCTCTCTTGCAACTCTTTATTCTCTTGCCATCGCTTCCCAAGTAGCTGAAGTGGTGGGAATGCACCCCACACCTAGCTCTAGAAGCATATTTTCTTAATAATTGTTAGTTATAATTTTTACAAAGACCTTTTTATTTTCTAACATCATTAGATTTTCTATACCTTAAAAGAGAGAACAATGGTATGCTAACCCTAAGAGATTTCAATAGCAAGAGCGACGGGAAGGGGATGGGAACTCTATTTCATTATTGCTGCTGTTTGATGTTTGATGACTTTTCTAGGGCAGCACTCCCAGGACCTTTTCACATCACAGACTCTGTGTTTCCACAGGTTCTACTTAAACTCAAACTTCTTACTTATCCTTTACTGCAGAGTCACCCTCTGCATAAAGAACTAGTGCCACATTTTAAGCTTTTAGATTTCATCCATATTTTTATCTTTTTTTTGAAAAGTCCATGCACAAACTTTTAAATAACAAGCCAACGCACTTGCTCACAACATTTCCTGCAATTTTGCACATATTTTCTTTTCAAATTTGATAGTGGGGGCAATAGGGCAGAAATCACATTAGTGATTTTCCGATTCCGTGTGTTCAAAGGATTAAAAATAAAAGGAAGCAGTCCAGAACTGAACTTGTTGTCTATAATAGAGTGGTGCTTCTTCAAAGGGAGGCACAGCCCAGCCTTTGGGGAGAAACAGGAAGTTAAGGGTCACCATAGCAGGGTTTGGAATCATTTTTAAGTTCCTCTCTTTAATAGTGTGGCTCTGAAACCCGTCATTTTTATCAAGACATATGAATAGCCTATGACTCTGTGGTTAATGAATGTTACATTTCTCACCCAGGAAGGTAAACAGGTGTGGGTGAAGAGAAGGCTCAGCCGTTAAGAGGACTGGCTACTCTTGCAGAGGACCCAGGTTTGATTCTCAGTACCCACACAGTACCTAACAACATCTGTAACTCCAGTTCCAGGGGATCTGAAGCCCTCTTCCGACCTCCGTGGGTATTGCAAGACATAGGTGCACTCAGATGATGCAATACACTCATATACCTACAATAAAAGAATAATTAAATATTTTTAAATAGAAGAAAGCTGAGTAAGAGAAAAGAGCAACTCCCTTTTTACAGGAAGACAGCTCTAGTCCTGTGTTTTGTTTCCTCACAAGACCGCAACATCAAAAATCACATAAGTAAACACATATCATGATTTTGGAAATCAAATTTGGAAAAAAACAAAACAAAAAAAAAACAAAAAACTATCTTCCTTAGATACTTCTGTTGTTTTGTTTAAGATTTACAGAACCCCTGAAACACACAACATGCTCAGGACATGTACATATTTAGGGTCAGTCTATTTGAAGGTTGATTAAAAATGTACTTTAGTTCTCTTGCATTAATCGTCAGCATTCTGCAAAATAATCTAGTGGATTAGTGTTTCTGTTTCACTGGATTCTGGCTGATGCCCACTATAAAGGGGCTTCATGCTACCTTACTTCTTACCTTCAGACACCTTGTCATTTGAACTGTATGTGAAACAAGACTAAATGAATGATGGGACAGTATTCCTTTTCTCCGTCAATATCTACCTTCATGCTCACGTTTCCAGTTTATTATTATGTATTTTTGAGGCCTGTTAAGTCACAGAAACCTAACTTCTTTCTTTCTGGTTTCCTAAACAACATGTCACTATTATCAATGTGAACATTTACACTTTTCTTTCTCAGTTAAGCCACTAGATACGACTGGACCACTTCAGTCAGCCAGGCAAAAGCAAGATTGCAAATACGTGCAATAGCAAACTCTAGTACTCTGAAAAATGAGCAGAAAAAAAAATGTATTACATTTTTTTAAGAGCACAAATAACCTCAATATAGTGTTTAAGTGTCTAATATTGCTTAATGGAAAAGTCCATGGTACAAACTAAATGAAATAATGATGTAAGCTGTGGTGCTCCTTCAAACAGCATCTTAAGTAGATACGCACTTCTCAGTGCAGCCCCATGGTAGCCTTGCAACAGCGCAGCTTGTTATGGACTTTCATATTCCTTTAATGGAGATGGCCCCATGCTGTGCTTGCACTTTTCCAACTGTGGCAATAATAGTTGGTAATCAAGTCATAATGTAATAATCACAACTACAGAGAAATGCTGCCTGCTCTAATGGGTTGCAAAGGGGAAACACACTGGTGCTTTTCCGGGCTTTATTTCTTCAGTCTTTTTACTGTATATTGAATGAATCTAACCTTGGAGGGGGCGGGAAGAGAGAGCACTTCAAAAGCACCTTTACAGTTAGGACACACCACTTGTTTCATCTTACTCAAGTTTCTTCATCGGAATAATCAAGTCACAGATGTGGTCACAGATGCAAGGATTTCATGTTACATTCTGAAGAAGAACAATGTGTCCCCATCAAGGGCCTAGGGTATTTCTGATTCAAGCATTCCTCCTACTTTTAACTGACATTTTAGTAACAAGAATTAACAAAGTATATTTCTTGTAACACAGTATGACGTACTTAAAAGCTATTTCCATTACCTCTTAGCATTCATTTTGTTCCCTTAAGTCATCTCAATAAAGATACAGATACTATAGAAACAGAAGTCATTTTACAAAAGGTATCTTTTCCAATCTTTTTTTAAAAAAAATTTTTTTGTTGTTGCTTAGAAGGCAACTGACCATATACTCTTTACATGGTGTGAGAGAATAGACTTGTTACTGATAATTGATCATTTCAAATAATCGACAGCTTCTATTTTATAGGCATAAATATATAACACCACTGAGCTAGAGATAATATATGCGCAAGAGCTAACTATGTGCAGAATTAGGCAAAGATCTTAAAGATTGCACCAACTTTTGCTGGTGTGTCTTTCAGCAAAGCCAAGCTACCTTAGTTGTAGTAAGTCATCATTTTAGACATTGCCTTGATCTGCAAAGACTCCTCTTGTCCTTAATTTTGCCAGAATATTGCATACGATGGTAAGTCTTGTTTCAAAGAACTCTGTGAAAGCTTTGTACTCTCAAAAGTGTTAAGAATTTTTTTTCAATAGAAGGGGGAGAGAGAAAGGAGGGACAGAGGAAGGGAGAGAAAGGAAGAAAGGCAGAGGAAGAAGAGGAGGGGGAGCAGGAGGGAGTGATGAAGGGAAGAAAGGAAGAAAGAAGGAAAAGAAGAAGAGCAGAAAGAGAGAGTCTAGTTTTCCCACAAAACCCACTAGTGTTGAGAAAGAACTGCTGTAAAGTTTGACTCTTGAACACTCTCTGAAACCAGTCTCAATAGGCGTCTCCTTGTCCTTCAGCACTGAAAATAAGATAACCAGTCTGAGTCCAGAAGAATATCTCTGTGTTCTGAGACTTGTGGTCACTGTTTTTGCTTCTATCGCAGTAAATATGGAAGACTCCAAAGGCTACCCGCTTTCTATCTCAGCTCTTGCTGCTGGCTACTTCTGATCCATCTCGTACCATTTGGAATTGATTGTGCTGTATCTCTATTTCTAAAAAGTCTCACTTATTTTGTGTTGAGAATTGCAAGGTGCAGGGAAGCATCAATGTCCATCCCTAACCAGTCATTTCAGTACTCCATGATGGCTAGGACTCTCAGAAACTGCTGCTTCTCAGCTTCCAGATGAGGGATGGAGACCCCGGGAATGATAGTCATTGGCCATGGCAGGTTCTCTGGGAGATTTAGCCCTCCACACTTCAGACAGCTCAGCATGTTGGGGTAGAAATATATGATGGAGTTCTGAAGGCAAGAATGCTCTCATTCAGTGAGGGGTTCCCATATCGTTACTCAGAAAGATGAGTGTGGTTAAGTCCTTCTTATCTTGAAAGCTCCCATAGAAATAGTGGCCATCGCTTCCAATCAAGTAACCTGTATCAGAGATGTCAGAGAGGTGTGGTCTGTTTTCTTCAGTCTCATTAAGACTCAACATATTCCTGCTTGGGCAATTTGCCTTCTTTGTGAGTCTTGCCCTGTGGTTGTCAGTCTTTCTACGGAGACCACACATCTAGAAGCCAAATGTATCTACATATATTTCTCCATCTACACATGTTGTCTTTATGTGTCAGTAATACGAACGCCTCCTATAGGCACAGATATTGCCTCCTACAGTAAGGAAACTGTTCACCTACTGCTCCATAACAACAGGCATGATCTCTACCCAGATTAACAATCTCTAAAGCACCAAGGAGATTCTTTGTGAACCTGGAACTTTGACCAAATGAAAGGCCTCTTCATTGTCTCAAAACCAACATGTCCTTTTTTCTTCCACCACAGTCTCAACTATGCCACTGAGGTCTGAAAACAACCTTTTACCTTCCTGTAACTATCTGTGATGCTTTCAGCTACACCCACTCTCATTAATGATTTTCTTGGCAGCTGTGTTATAAATGATTGTCCCCTGGTCTAGTATAGCTTCAGAATACACTTCCTGTGAACCACTCACAGGTCCTTCATCTCCCAGATATCCTGAAAGATATAATTCAACTTGAGCACAAGCACTACCTTCAGCACAGCCACCATTCAGTGAAAAGCCCTCTGGTTCTCCCAATGGGCAGCTGATGCAGGAAAACTTTGGTGAATTATCAAGATGACAAGGAGAACTGCTGAAAGTCTGACTCACACTTTAGCTTCATGCTGAAGGAGTTGTCCCATGACCCATCTTCTTGCTCATTTATCAGAAACAATGGGCGGTGGCTGACAGCAACACAACTTTACCCACATTCAGTTTCTTCAGCTGATCCAGCAGTCTTCTGTCTTAGCCTAGTCATCCTCTCCTCTGCGGCTGCTCCCTACCCTTGTCTTTGCTCTGACTACGTGTCCGTGCGCTGAGCCAGCTGTGTCACACCCACAGCATCCTCCATGACCCCTCTAAAATTTTTTTTCAGAAAAGCTAATGCTTACTAATTCAAATTGTATTTTCCCTTTATTATATATATATGACAGCTTCTATCTTAAACACTGATTCTTGATAAGGCTACCAATTGCTTGTCCACTCCTAAAATTCTTTCTTTATGACAGCTAAGAATGTTCAGGGAAGAGGGTAGAGTTATGATACCACTTATAGACCAAGTCTGGATTTGAACCTGAATTACACTCTTGTTCCCCAGTAAGAAATAATTAAACATTTTTAACAACAGGTACATTAGAATTGCATCTGAAAGTGGTTGTCACTGTGCTTTCTCATTAATTACAGGGTTTCAGGGTCAAATATTTGAGAATTCTCCTATTGCTTCAGTCTTGCCTTTTATGTTTTAAAAATTGTGTAATGTATATCAGATCTTTATTTTAATATTTTATTTATGACTTTTATTTTATGTTTACAAGTGTATTGCTGACACGTAGGTAGGTACACCCATGTCTTGAAATGCCCATGGAGGTCAGAGAAGAGCATCAGATCCCCAGGAAATGGAGTTATGGATGGTTGTTAGCTGCCCTATGGGTGCTCTTAACCACTAGCTATCATTCCAACATCATTCTTCTATAAATAAATTCCTCAAAATCCATTTTATGAAAAAAGTTGGATATACATGACAAAACCATAAAATATACCACTTGGATACTTGTCATACTTTGTTCTCTACTTAAGCACATAAATGTCTGAAACTCAAGGCAAGGACAAAAGAAAGTGTGACCATACCTATAACCTGTTTTTATTAATAAACCATATTTTTGACGTTTATCCAAAGGACCCAGGAAGCATTTGACCTACTAAAAGGCTTTACATTATTTAAGTGCCTAATCATTCATAATAAATAATAACAGTAAAATCAAAAGCACAAAATAAAGGTACGAGTGGATAACACTGAATATACTAAAATCTAAAAGAGAAAAAAATGAGATTTTCTCAGATGTAATGATCAAAGTCATGTTTCTGTGTTAGAAATAATCTGTAAAAAATTGGTCATGACCAAATAAGCATACATTAAGAACACTGACTACAGGAAATAATAAAATTAAATCGATAAAATTTCTCTATGCTAAATTTGTCCTGAGATGTCAGAACTCAGAAGCAACAATTATCACTACAAGGAAAAAATGATATAAATAATTAAATATGATATTGAAAATAATCAAATCTCTTTAAAATAAAAGACAGTAGTGATGGATACAAATGAAAAACCATCAACAAAGTGAATGTTAATGGAATTTTAAGTAACTTACTGTCCTTCTCAATGAATACAATAGTCTTGGTAATCTTCATTTTAAGACAGATTTTTCTCACTGAAAATATATTCGTGATGGTGTAATTGTGATTAGAACTATGTTTTTTATGTAAAAGAGATTGAAAATACAGCAGCCAACTGAAAAATTGTAGAAACTATTTATATAGATATTTGAAATATGCATGGTGCTATTATAGAGAAAATAGAACTTCAAGTGTTTTATTTTTATTTGCTACATTTTTAGCATATTTTTATTTGTTTGTTTTAGAATGTGTGTGTGTGTATATGTGTGTGTGTGTGTGTGTGTGTGTGTGTGTGTGTGTGTGTGCTCACAATTGAGCCAGGGAGCATGTCTGGAGGTCAGAAGAAAGCTTGCAGGATTTGGTTCTCTTCTTTCATCCTGTAGGCCTAGGAGATTAGACACAGATCATAAAGGGAAGGGTGCCTGAGCCATATTGCTGAACTGTTTTTTTTTTTTTTCCCCTTAAGACAGAGTCTCAGGTAGCCTAGGCTGGCTTCAAACATGCTACTTATTTAAGAATGATCTTGAAGTTCTGATATCCCTTCCTCATCTCAGGCATGCTGGGATTCTAGATATGTGCCATCAGCCTTGCTTTATGAGAAGATGAAACCCAGGTCTTCCTGAGTGCTAAGCAAGCTCTCCCCTAACTGAGCCCATCCACAGCTCAGTTTTAAGTCTTTTGTCCCCTGTCTTGATTAACTGACCATAGTGTGCTTGTTCTTTGAATGGGAAAGATAACTGTTAAGAAGTTGTTATTAAAAATTAAATACTATGATCATATAATTAGATAAAATATATTATAACTAAAGTTAATAGCCAAAATTCATGGCTTCCTAATTATTTCACTGAATCTTATTATCAGTTTTGCTGACGTTAATGATCATATCTATATAGTAATAATGCCATTTAATCATTTTTTAGCATCTTTTCTAACTACATTCAATGCCATTATGTTGACTATTTGAAAGCATCCCCATTAGTTATGTATATCTAACCAAAACGCAAATGCTACCAATCAAGGATTCTATTTTACTTTTTTCAGTTTGTTTGGAGAGCTACTTGTTAAAAGATTCCCAGCACACCACTGCATAGTTGTGATCTTTTGTAGAAACATTCCAAAGAAAATACATATAACATTTAAAAAATATTTTATGTAGTATTGGTATTTTATGTGTATGAATGCATTGCATGCATGAGTGTAAGTGAACCCATGTCATGTAACACCCACAGAAGAGTGTTGGGTCCCATTGAACTGGAATTATGGATGGTTGTTAGCTACCATGTGAGTGCTGGGATTCAAACCCAGGTCCTCTGCCAGAACAGCCAGTACTCTTAACCACTGAGCCATCTCTCTGGCCCCATATAACAAACATTTTTGTAGGAAAAACAAATCGCAGTACTTTTAAAGTTAAGGAAAAAAGGTATTGGCTAGAGGATGATGTAATTCAAACTAATCAATAAGAAAAGTTGTAAGCTGTTTAGAGTTTCATAAGAATGTACAACTTAGAATATAAACACCTTCTGCATCCCTGGAGGTAAGGTTGAGACTATAGTGCCATATTGGTTATAAGTATCAATACTGTGACCAAATGACAGTAAAAAGCAGCTTAAGGATAGGAGGGTTTATTCTGCTCCCATTGGAGGAGATACATATGGTTCATCATGACAGGGAAGGCGTGATGACAGGAGCCTCTTGTCACATTGTATCCATACTCAGGAAGTAGAGAGGAATGAATGTTGGAAGTTCTTTTTTTTTTTCTTTTTATTTGATCTGGGACTCCACACTATTGGATGGTGTTACCAAATTCAGGATGGGTCTGCCTTCAGTTAAACTCTCTGGAAACTCCCTCACAGATATAGCCACTGCTGTGTGACCTAGGTGATTCCAAATACAGTGGCACAGATAAGGATATCAGCCACCATAGAACTGTTTTGAACACTGATGCAAGATACAATTTTACTCTGTCCTAAAACCATGATTGAAACATTAGTGGAAAATTATTGCCTGGCCAATATTTTCAACCTACTTTGAGTGAAGAAATAAATATTTCAAAGACTTGACCATTACTATTTTTCATTACTACTTTTTAATGAGGAAGTCTATAATTACATATTCATTTGCTAAAGATTTCAAAATGGAAAAATTGGTGAAGAATTCAAATGACCTGTGAGATTTTAGCAGCCAGTGTGCTATATAGATGGATCGCAGAAGTACAAATATAGGAGCAGTTTTAGAGATAGCACCTCTCTACTCTTTCAGAATAACTGCAGTTATTAAATTATTCTGCAAGGGCACCTTGACTTACAGAACCTACTTCTTGATTTTCTTTATGAGTTCAAGTAATAGTAATAGAGTTAAATTTTTAGATAAAAGGTGCTGAGTGCCTTCACCTTATATAAGTCTGTTGCAAAAATGAATGTGATGGAAGACTTAAACTTTTCCTCAAAAGCAGGCTGAAGTTGTCACAAGTTGGTACTTGTCAATAAGGTCCTTTTCCTTATTATGATCCCAGGGTTGACATATTATGAAGGAAAGAGATGAGACAAGGACAGAAATGATGATCAGTGATGAATGATTAAAAATTAAGTTAAAATAAATGAATTTTCCAGTTCACTGTAATGAGTGACTAACAATGCTGACTTGTAAGTGAATATTTGCAAAGGCAGATATTCTTCAGATAGCTAAAAGGCAAATGTGAAGTTTTTGTTGTTAGAATGTGATCACCTTCATGCAATGAAGTGTGAGAGTTGGACTGGGATTCAGTATGGGGAAATCTACACTTTTCAGATACTTTGCATATCTATCAAGCATAGTGAAATGATCAAAAAATAAATATCATTCAATTGGTCTTTCCACTCCCTAAGAACTGCATTTTTAATGGGTTCCTCACTGAAACATACACACACATACACACATACACACACACACACACACACACACACACACACACCACCACCACCACCAGCAGCAGCAGCAGCAGCAGGAACACAACAAAAATTTTTCTACGTCTCCACCAGGAAACATAAATCACAGATTCATTTTCTAAGGACTTGAAAAAAAAATAGCCCACACTACTATTAAATTATATCCTGTAATCTTTCCTTTAGTGATCATTGCAATGAGATGATAAGGTTGTAGGTAAAAACTAAACCAAACAAAATCTTATCATTTGAATCCAAATATTTAAGTGATCCTTGAAATTGTATGACATGGGGACATCAAGGAGAAATTTCCTACTGAATCAATCTTGCAGTGCTGGTATTCCTGTGCTCGAATATAGAGAATCTGAACAAATCACGTCAGCAAAGCTGGGTGTCACCAGATGATACTGCCAGGGCCATATGAGAGAAATGATGCTGATCATGTGCTTCCTCCATAGTCTGCCGCTCCGATTGGTAGGTGCCAAAACCCCAATTTTGCAGTGAACTCTGGAGGCCAGCTCATGCTGGCCAAACCTACAGTGATTTAAAGTTACCTGTAGAAAGGTATTAATCTACTTACCTGCAATGAGAAATTTAAATATCAAGGAGGTAATTTCATTCTTGAATTTGACCACTCATTTCTGGCTGGGAAGCAGCAGGAAAAGGAACATTGCAGTAGAGATGCAGATGTAATTCAATACCTCCAGGCATTAGGATTTCAAGTTTCTTTTGTTCATTTCCTTCAGGGTAAAGTTCAAAATACCAAGGCCTGTCATCTAACCATCTGGTTCTTTTGGTCCCATCTTCCTCGGTCTATTTTGATCATAGATAGCCACCACTATTGTTTTTAAAAGATTTAATGTCTATTTATTTTATGTGCATGAGAGTTATGCCAGCAATATTGTAAGCACAACCATGTCATGCAGTGGCCGTGGAGACCAGAAGAGGGTGTCAGATCCACTGGAACAGGAGGTACCGACAGTTTTTAGATGTTATGTGAGTACTGGGATTTGAACCCAGATCTTCTGCAAGAGAAACCAGTGTTCTTAAGCACTTAACTGCCTCTCTGGCCCTACACCATTGTCTTTTGATTGCACCTTTCTCAAAGAATTCCCAATTCAACTTCTTTCTTCCAGGGTAAGGATCTAAATATTGTACAAATATCTCTCTCTTTCTCTCTCTCCCTCTCCACTCGTGTATGTGTGTGTGTGTGTGTGTGTGTGTGTGTCTATGTCTCTCTTTCACTCTATCATCTATCTATCTATTTATCTATCTATCTAATCATGACCTAGAGAAATATTGGATTTTGCATTTGTGCTTATTTTCTTCATCTTTTCTATTTAATGTAGGTTTTACAATGTGTGTAACATTTAATGAAATGTGAATGGTGCCGATTCAGTGCCAGTCACTGAGTAAGAGCTTTAAACACCTCTGAAAAAACTACAAATGAAACCAAATGAGTCATGTTGACTTGTTTATGGTGGAAGAGCTGAGACTCACACTCAGGTTGTCTAAGTTCCAGATCTGTCCTTTTAATCACGATTCTATGTCTCTTTCCCAGCGCACAGTCCCAATGGGAGACTTACAAATAAATGGATACACACATAGTAAAGAACATTATTTATTATTAGATGCAAGTCCAATGTTCCACCTTTGTGTGTTCTTTCTGACTTGAGGAAGGCTTTCACATATGTTCACGTATTTGCTCTGTTCTGCCCGTGCTCTTCACTTACAGTGGACTGTTTGAGAGTAATCTTACATCCGGCTTAACCCACCATGGTGGGCCATATTCTGTCTTAAATTTCCTGACATCACTTTTGATACATTTAAGGTCACACCAACAATATTTAGTTTCAACCCACGTGGTGATTGTCCCTTTCTTCACAAGTAATTCAAAGGTTTACTGGGCTAACAGAAACCTCCATAAGTACACTTAAAATAGTCTATTCCTTCTGTTACAATTTAAGTTTCTTCATTAGTCTCTATCCAACAGGTGGGTACACAGGACAAGGGGGCCTCAGGAAAGAAGTTAGTTTCTTTCATCTTAATGTGGCAAGCACCCAGATACTTAAACATATAAAACAGAGCAAGAGTAATTCAAAAAATAGCAGCAGGTGTAAGGAGGAACACCCTTTTTTAAAGCGAGATTTCTTCCTAAAGGTATTTTTGCTACTGTACTTGGCATCTTGTTAATAAAAAATTGTCTTGTTTGGGCTATTTTAGCTCTAGTCTGCACACTTGTGTGATTAGCAGTGTGACTCGGGCCATCTGTTTAATGTCTGATGATGCACCCTTCTTGCTGTTTATAGCAATGACTCTCAAGCAGCAGTTCATGAAACTCCATCCTTCCTTAGTACATCACTCTTCCTTTCCTTACACAACCTTCAGGCTATCCCAGATCTAAGTTGATACTCTGCACTGGACCATGAGATTTTGATAGCTTTGAGAATGTGCTATAATGTGATACCTGTTATAAATAAGAATATTTATAACTTGTTAAGTGATTTGTCCCTTTAACTTGCTTTTCTAAGGTCTCTGAAGCCTCTTAAGCCTTCCTAACTTTCATTGTCACAACTATGTGACATTAAAACAATTTGCTTTTCCTCAACTTTTATGCCACTCTTGTTCGTATTATTAACTCAGTGGGCTAGAATGCTAACACCTTTAAATAGCCAATTGGTTGTCATAGTAACGATATGAAGACAAAATATAATCTGTCTCTTGGGTTTCACAGTTAAATCTCTGCTGGCATTTGCATCCTTTATGAACTTCCTAGGCTGACCACAGGGCTGTGCCCAAAAGGAATTTTGAAAACCTAGTTTTGCTTGGAACGATCCAGTGGCATCCAGTTTTAAAAATGTGGCAGGATCTTTCAGAATCAGTAGAGTTTAAACAAATGAATGGATACTTGTGAAATGTTAAAGGAACTGTAATGCCTGGTTTTTATATCTAAAATTTGTGCTTATTTCCTATGAGTATTTTCTGTGCTCCTCATTTCTCTCCCTTTATATGTCTTTGTAATGTTTTCTAGAATGTTTCCCTAAAATTTACACTCTGGGTACTCAGCATAGAAAATGTACATTATAGAAAGGCTTTTAATTGAAGATTATTCTTAGGAACACCTTGCTCCCTGCTCTGTTCTTGTGTCGCTGTTACTTTTCTGTCTGTGGATTCAGTGAAGAATCTGCCTGTTGCTTCATGCCTACTCCCTCCCTTCACCTCTCTTGCATTATGAATGTGTGTGTGTGTGTGTGTGTGTGTGTGTGTGTGTCTGTGTGTCTGTGTCTGTGTACTGGGTTAATCATACAAAATTTCTTGCAGTGCTGAGGAATCTCACAGAAACAAAATATGCAAAAAATGAAAAAAAAAACTCTCGATTTCTACCTTACTTCACATGCTAAATCATCGAACACTCGTTTCAGTGATCCACTGCTCTCAGTTGGAATGTGCAACCCTTCTCTCTGGGTATGTCACCATTTCACACAGCCCTCATCCACATCCCAAACCACCGTTTTTCCAACTACCTCCATCCAAGGCGGAATGAATTGTCTTAGCTACTGTGGTCTCTGGAGATACAGTTATTTTCAATCTAGGCTTCCCATCCACCCCCAGCTTAAAGAAGAAAGAACACTCTATTATGAGCAGCACCTTACCTGCTGAATATGTATGAGCTGTTCTGATCCTTAGATCATCTTGTCAAAGACTCTTATATAATAGATTGGTGGTGACACTAAGTCCTTTCCTCCCCAGTCCCCACTTCTCAAACTAGCCTTTTGTCTGTTCTGAATATCCAACATCCTGCTTATTTCCCGAGTCCCATTCTACTCAGCCTCAAATTCCCTAGTTTTCAGATTTTCTCTTTCTTATTTCTTCAACAGTCTCATGAAGTCCTTATCTTCTAAATTCACTTTTATTTTCAAAGGTCTTATTAAATAGAGAAAGAAACATGCCATGGAAATTTTGTGTATATAATGTATTAGCAATACTTAGCATAGCATTAAACATGTATCATTGAAATAATGTATTCTGTAGGGTTTCGAACAAGATCACAAACGAACACATTTCTGTCCCTGAGACCATCCATGTATTCTTTTCACAATGATGATAGCTGAGAAATCTGATTTTGTTCAGGGGAAATGCAGAAGCAGCATTTCCTAACATGTCTACCACATAAACATCCCCAGGTTTCCAGTCAAGGAGTTTAATGGTTTGTTCCATTTATAGCAACCTTCAAGTAAGAATGTTTGTGGAAAGATAATTCGAATGTCTTTAACCTTCATGTGTTTGCTTTGCTGAAACTGATTCACCTGCTAAAGAGTTGATGATGTTTAAGTTCTGTCTCTCCACCCTTAATGATCACTCTTATTCTTCTATACCATGGAGGGAAATGCACTTAGCATCCTTAATCTTATTATTGATGCATTACTCCAGAGTGAAAAATCTGGCAAAGCACCAGACAAATTGGACTTGTTCTGGGTGTAGAAAACAGTGATTGACTTTTAGGCTTGAGTAGGTGATTTTTATTGTTTTGACCATCAATAGCATTTAAGATGAACTTAATGGAACAGTCAGCAAACAAGTTAATGGAAACATTGTGTGTGTGTGTGCACACGCACGCATGTGTGTGTGTGTGTGTGTGTGTGTGTGTTCTTCTATTTCCTTGGGGAAATATCTGTGAGTCAGAATTCTCTCATTCTTGTATAGGTAAGCAAGTATCTTGGTTTTAATTAGAATAATGAAAAATACAAATAAAGAAAACACTGAAACTCCTGTATCACCAACCATATGTCATGAACATTCAGGCATGTGAATTTATTAGGAAATACCTCTATCTAGCTGATTAAGACATGTATTTGCAGTCAACATTTTTCAAATTACATACTTTATTTATGTTGTTTTTCTCAATTATGCTCTAGTATAATTTTAGTGATAATTCAGAGATGTATTCAAATACCAAAAATACGCTTACAATTCTCTCCCAGCCACTGTGTAAAATGGACAATAAATTATTTTTAAATACAAAGACTTATTACATTAAGATAAGATTCTGTGACTGAAAGAGGAATAAAGTATAATATAAAGTAATACACGTTCTTTTGTACTCGAGTGACAATTTGTTCCAGAAATTATGGAGATGTTTAATAACATTGTATTATGGTCAGGGAAACTTTATGGTTATCGAGTTATGGTGATAGGGAGAGAAACTTCTTCAATCAGAACGAAGGGGTAAACATAAGTATCAGTTCAGCCAGGGTTTTGCTCACTGAGTTGATGATATTATTTTAGCATCAGTAATACTGGAAATCTGGAGACAACGGTCATTAATTTCTTTTCTCCCTCTTCCTTCCTGCCACAGTTGCAACTGTAAAGACATGGGGATACAATGATAGTTATTTAAAACTAAAAAGAAATGGATTCTGAAATTAGCTTGGCTAAGGATTAACCTTGATTTTGTTCTATAAAGGAAATAGTTGCTATTTAAGCTTCTCATGGTATCTTGCTTATGTGTATTCAGCTAATGCAAATTACAGTGAAGAAAACTCACAAGATTCAATATGATTTTGTTCATTGAATATGTATACATCATATGCTTAGATACACAATCAAGGCACAGATATATATGTCTGAATGCGGCTGAACTTATAAATAAATTGTGAATGGTTGGAGTGTTAAAAAAAAAAAGAAGAAGAAGAAGGCAAATGAGGGAAACATGTACATACCTGAAGACAACATTTTCTGAGTAACAAACAGTGAGGAGAAAGTCCCTGACGGGAGAGCGCGTCAAGTAACATTGAGAAAAGTGTTGTTGTGAGCTGTGTAGCATGCGCAGCAAGATTGAAGAGACCATCCAGGCAGAACGCAGAGACTAACATTCAGTGATCAAAATGACTTTGCTTCTAATTCTAAGATGGAAACTGCTTGGACTGTTTTTGAAGAGATTCTAGAAGCAAAGACTGAGTACTGTCACAGCTGAATTAATTTTCATACCTGGGCTGTCTTCACCAAACTTGTTCCATCTGTCCCGTTCTTTCTTCAGTTCTACGTTCTGTCTCCCAGTCTTTTCCACGTTGCTGTGTCATCTCTTCTCTCATTTCCCTTCGTTTTGTGGCTCAAATTATAACTAGATAACACTTTGGGGGAATTTTTTTTTGTATTTCATAGAATGTTTTGTCCCATTTATTTCCAAAATATAAAGTGAATCCAGTTAAGATTTATTAGAGAAAGGAAATATTCTCCTTAAAATCTAACTTTTTATTATGGAGTGTCAGAATATCTTTTCAGAGAAGGGCCTTTAGTTCAATGTACTATTTTGTGTGTGTGGGTAAACTAAGTACCAGTGTGCATAGTATGGTTGGAAAGAAGAATCAAATGATAATTCCAAATGGACAGCTAGAGAACATATAATGAGAGGTAAGTCCATGTTACTGCAGCCATCCAGAATGAAATCCTGGCCTAGAGTTCAGTGAATGTGACTGAAAGATTCAGGCAGGCAGATGTGTATCTGGTATTTTATTTTACAGTTGTTAGCTTGGTAATTGCATATTGTAGTCTTACTTTCTACTTCTAATTTCCCCCAAGGTCATGCCTCTCCTATACATGCTTCAACATTAACTGTCTCTTAGAAATGTCAAGTCAGGGGGAATGTGTTGTATGGGATTTTGTCAAAACTTGAACATTTATTTGGTAGAATGTTAGTCATGAGAATGTGATAAAAGTGACAACAGGAATTCAGAGAGGAAGCATGGTGATATAAATCTAAACACACATGCCAAAACAGTTTGGGAGAAATGTGAGGGAATATGGTTATGGACTCTCTTCCCCGCTGAACATAAATGGGCCAGTAAAGAGGCCAGTTCAATTTTATTTAAAATTTTAAAACTATTAAATGATATTAATTGATATCTTGGCTAAATACAGAGATGTACAACCCTTACTTCCAGTAATACTTACATTCAAATCACATTTGCTTAATAGCTGTCTATTACTCAGACATAATGTCTTGGAAAGGTATTCTGTGTTGGAACTTCATTGAATGGAACCAAGAAATATGCAACCATGTAGTACTATGAATAACACATGCCAAAATAAAAACAATGCAGCCTTTAAGCCAAAATGCCATGTTTAAGGAGAAAGGCAATGATGGAAAATCTCATTACAGGGACTTCACATCTACAAGAAATCTAAAGAAAAGTGAGGATCGAAGAGGAGGAAATTGGTACAGTCTGTCAAATTTCACTTGAAGAAAGTAGTTGCAGATGCTTCTTTAAAAGTGCCTATTGGTCAAAGCATGAGCCAGATGAGCAAAGCTAAGGGCTTACAACCTGAGCCTAGACTGTGTACACACAAGGAACACATAGATAAGATCACATTAACCTCTTGTTTAAAATTACCCGCTGGATCCCAGTACTTGTAAAACACATGTCAGTCTCCTGTTCTCTACCACTCTGCCTTCTCATTCCACAACTTCCTCCAAGGCTGTCCATGCTCTGCTCAAACCCATTCCAGGCTCTTTGACAAGAGGTTTTCCTTCATGCTGCCATGCTCCAAGGCCCAAGGTTTGACTATCATTTTTCTCTTTGATGGTCTTCAATCTCTCTAGTTTTAATCCTTCAAAATTTTAGGATATGTTAAAACTTCGAAAAATGTCAAAATTTTCAATAGTACAATAACTTGGGAAGATCGTGTACTTGAAATAGATTTCCATTACTCATTCATCCCTGTGTTATTCCATGTGTTCAGTCTCCCCAAAGTTCTTAACCGGTCTACTGCTGGCCACTTTGTATCTCTTTTCATTGTTATTAAGATAAAAATAAAACAGCTATTACAGATTTAGCTACAGAAGTGCTAAGAAAATAGTAATGATCATTCAGATATTGTTTTGTTAAACATATTTAAACTTGAATGGATATTTTTCCAGAGGTAATACAAAAATGGCCAAGAAGCATATAAATTAATGTTTCTCATCATTGATCGAAAATGCAGTGAGGGACTGGAGAAATGGCCCAGTGGTTAAGGACACTGGCTGCTCTTTCAGAGGACCTGCATTTGATTCCTAACACCCACATGCCAGTTAACAACTGTCTGAAACTCTAATTCCAGGATATCAGATGCTCCTCTTCTGGCCTATGACATGCAAGCAAGATACATTCGTGTAAAATAAAATTATAAATAAATTTTAACAGAAAATAATACAATATGACATCATCTCATATGCAACAGACTGACTGCCACAAAAAATATAGAAAACATACTAAAAAGATGTAAATGGTACATTTTCTGTGTAAAATGGAACATCAAGTCTCAGAAATGAGAAGTAAAACTACCATATGACTCAGCAATCTGCCTGCATATTCATATTTGAAAGTGGGATTGTGAAGTGATCTATATTCACCCATTTTTGTAGCAGTATTGTGCACAGAAGCCAGGAATGAAAGCGGCTCTGCTATCTATTGATTGTTTTCTATAGACAAGAGAATGATATTCATTCATAAATCTAAAAATAATCATGCCACATGCTAAGCATACATGAATGGGAGGACATCATTGCCAGTGGTAAGGAAATCTGTGTGATTCCACTTATATGAGCTAATTGGAATCAATTCATAGAACCTCGAAGTAGAAACTGCTTTTGAGGGTCTGTAGGGAGAGGGAAACCGTGAACTATCGTTAATGGCCATTGAGTTTGGATTTTGTAATGGGAAAAGTTGGGGGCAATGTCATAGTGTAATAGTGATCTCAGAAATACTGCAGTGTACACTTTCAAATGGTTAAATGGGATAGAGAACTCACAAAAAGTTAGGTGTTTTTAAGTATCTCTTACCTTGTCTTCTAAACTCTTTCTTATCACCATTAACATAATAATAATTGCTATTCATACAATGTCATTCATTAACATTGTAATCTGAGTCCTACTGTCTTTTACTTCTCCAGTTTAGAGATGCATGATGATAAAAAGTGCCTAACCCAGCTATCTAAATAAATGAATGAAATAACATTTGCTATAAGCTATCGAGTTCAACCATTTTCCACCTCAAAAAAAATAAATAACCAAACAAACAAAATAAATGAAGAACAAGGCACTGCACAGTTAACTCGCTGTGAAGTGTCTGTCTGTACTCCTTAAACAACAGGGCCTATCATGCTAGCATGGTTTCCAATCCATTAAATGGGCTTAACTTTTAATTTTCGTGAACATTACTTGTAGGTGCCTGAGATTCGATAGTAAATTATTTCCTCAATTTTATGAAGGATAAAAAGCTGCCAAAGTATTGACTGAGATATTTACCATCTGCTAAATTTTCCCAATTTTGACAATTCTACACTTTATAAGTGAAAGTTTTCTGCTTAAAATGAGTAACATGTCACTCATTGTCTTAGTTACTTTCCTTGTTGCTGTGACCGAATATGTCATAAGAAACAATTCAAGGGAGGAGAGACTTATTTGGATTACAGTTTGAGATGATACAGTACTTTGGGCGGGAAAGACATGGTCACAGAAATGAGAGGTGACTGGTCGTCTTGCATCTGTGTCAGGAATCAGAGAGCCACAAGAAGTGGGACTTGTATGAAACCGAAGGCCTGCTCCCAGTAACTCACTTTGTCCAGTAAGAGTCTACCTCCTAGAAGTTCCACAGCCTTTCAAAACTTCTCCACTAGTTGAGGGCCAAGAGTTCAGACACATTTGCCCCTGGCAGACATCTCATAAACAGAAGCACTTGTATAAGGTGTTTCCTCCCTTCACTGAAACATCACTTTGACTCTGGTATTTTTGCCTCTTAGTGGTCAATGCTTTCTATATACAAGTATTTGGTCATGTTTAGAATTTTGATATATGCTTAATTTTAAATACAGTATTGTCTCTCCTTGAAGCCCAACTCCACTAACTTTTAGTTCTATCTGATTTTACCAGGAAACTTGATTGTTTAATACTTCAGTTTCCTCATCTGTAAATTAGAGGTGATTAGGGCAATTATTTAATAGTGTTATTATTAATAAATCAGTTAAATAAAGTTCTTTAAGAAAAATTGTTAAGATTGGTATGGATTACATGTTTGCAATCCCAGTGCAGAGAAGGATGAAGCAGCAGGATTTTGAGAGTGAGAACAGGGTAAGTGTCATAGCAAGACATTGTTTCAAAAAATAGAAAAAAGAAAGAAAGAAACAAAGAAAGAAACAAAGAAAAAAGAAAGAAAAATCATGTTTCCATGATGTTAGAGCTATATGGGTGATTGCCATTATTTTTATAAACAAATTGAAAGAGCATCACAATACTTAGGTGAGCTTTCAACTAGATATTCATCTATTTAAACACATGATAGAAATGATTCTATTGGAAATAAGTGCACATTTAAAATCGTACATGTTTACAAAAATGTTTCTACTGGTTATTCATGATTATACAACTTGTTTCTTTTTTTCCAAGAGCTTTAAAAATTGTTTCATTTTTCTCCTTAAATTACATCTTAAACAAATTTTCATGTTGGACCATTACAATTTTCTTTTCTGTCATAGTTGTTTAGTATTGAAAAATAATTTTGAAGGTCAGTTTTCAAATTCCATTTTAAAAAGTGTGGACTACAATTCTATACACCGTGCCATAATCAGTGCCATCTTATTTTGTTGTTGTTTTGTTTACAGTAACTCCTTAACTCCTTAAAAGAGAAAATAGTTCATATTAATAATAAAGTGTTTTTTTGTAGAAAAAGCCTAAAATCTATATAATCATCAGCAAAATTAAGTGTAGGGTATTATAATCTTTTAAACTCTACTTATTCAAGCACACACATAGGGATATTATGTTTTAGTTTTAAAAGTGAAAAGCGGAACGGTGAGGCCTCCAGTAAATATATCATTGGAAGATAAATAGCAGCTGGTCATACCAGAGAATGTTTAAAGTCTGAGAGAAAATAGAATACTCTCTCCCAACTTGGTATAGTTGAATGGTCACCTTCCCGTTTTCTGACAAAAGATGAAGGGTTTATATTTATATTAAAACGGCAAATAAGATCATCTCCATGTATATGAGGAGAAAGTAAATTTAAATAGGGTAAGAATGCTCCATCTTTCTGATAGTGTTGAGACACACTGTGCCTCATCTGCACAGCATGTCCAGCATGCTAGAAACACGGTATAAATGCTTCAGGCATGAAAACTAAAGACACTTTTTTTGGAGGGAGTTCTAAAAATATTAATATCCCCACAGAATAGTCTGTACATCACCGTAAATTAAAAATCACACTTAACAGATCACACAACAGCATATAATTCTCAAGCAGTTTTTAATGATCTACTTCATGGGAAGATCAGGGATCTTCATGGAAGAGAGAATGGAGAAAGACCAAGACCGCAAGAGCCCGAGGTGCTGGGTGTCTACAGTAAAACAGTATTACCAGAGAGGTATGCTTTTGTACTCCTGAACACACAGCAGCTATGACAGGCAGCCTAAATCACAGGATGGATAGCAGTGACGCTCCTGAATTCCCTTTGCTTTCTGAGTAGCGCTTGATGGCTGCCAGGGGTGGGAGAGTTCGTTATTTTCCAGAGATACTGCCCCTACATGCTACACATGCTCCTGTCGACGGTCCCTCACCCAGGTGCATATAGACAGCACTGCAGGGATTCAGTGAGTTTAAAAAAGAGAGAGCTTATGAAGGTGAGAGGGAAAAATAGGAAGGGTTAGTGGAGGGATCGGAGGGGAAGCAATGGGAACTGGATTTGATCAAAATAGTCAGCATAAAATAGATATCTTCATATGCTCATGTTTATTGTTATTTACAGTAGTGAAGTTAAAGAATCGGCCTAGGCAACCATCAACAAATCACTAGAGAAAGAAAATGAGATACATGTGCACAACGGAATTTTATTCAATCGTAAAAAGGAATAAAATACTAGTTTTTTTTTTTTGCAGAAAAATGGGTGATATTGGAGATAATGATATTAAGTGAAACAAGCCAGACTCAGAAAGACAAATATCATCTATAAAATGATATAATATCATTACAAAATCTAGATTAAAAAAAATAAAACATGAAAGTAAATGGATGACTGAATAAAGAAAGGGGTCAGTGGGAGAGGCCCCGAAGGAGGAAATGGAGACCAACTAGATCTACATGCATATTTTTCAAAAATGTCAGCATAATGAACTCCGTTATCTTATGCAACTAATATATACTGGTTAAAAGATTAACTCTTAAGAAAAAGCAAAACAATGACCTTATTTTCTGCTGTATTGTTCAGGAATCTGAAGAAAATTGCAAACACTCCACCCCGCACCCTTCACCGCTGTTTTCCTCAGTGCTATTTTTCTTATTTTTAGGAATGAAAAACTTATTTAAAAGATGAAAATCTCAAGTATCTTTCGATAATGTCTATTATTGAAATGTTTCGATAATGTTTATTATGGAAAGTTCCTAGGAAGAGGCCAGTTACTAGGAAAGGAACAATTTACCTGGCAACTGAATTTCACTTGTGTAGACCTGGGTAGCACTATGTGGAGACCAAGTAAAAGAATATTCATTCAATTCATTATTTGCTTAAGTAACATGGAATTATCTATGAAGTATACATGTAATATAGAACTTGCAATAGCAAGCATTCATGTAAAAGCTGCTCCTCACATGCATCCCTTTTTACAATATTGGACATGGTGCCTGGGTCCATGCACACAGGCGGCCAGCCCTCCACCATTGAGCTACACCCACATTGTCTAGCTGCTTAATCTCAACTGGTATCAAGTGATCATGTTTTCCTTTTGTTCTTATCCACACCTTCATATCAGACACCATTTGTGCCGCCTCTGCTCCTATCAGTGCACACTGTTATTTACAAGACAGCAAGGCAAAATCTACTTTGTGGACACATCTATAAAACTATACTGACTCCAAGACAACATGTTCAGTACTCTTTTACATGACAGCATCTGCTACACCTTAAGCAAGACTTCAGATCCTTGAAATATGCCAGCTGGTCTGTTTGATATGACCTAGACAACAACACATTTACTGTGAAAGTTTGGCTCTCTTATAGAAGCTGTAAAAGTCAGTATTGGTAGGACTGAATGAGTAAGAATGAAGAATCAGCAGGGTGTGGTGGGACAAGCCTTTAATTCCAGAAATTTGGAGGCCAAGGCAGTCAGATCTCCCTGATATCAAGTTTGCTCTGGTTTAAAAGCTAGTTCCAGGCTAGCTACAGGGAGACTGGGTCTCAGAACCCAAAACAAACAAGCAACAACAACAAGAAAAAACCCGAACAAACAAGAAAAGATAAAAGAATGAAGAGTTGCTAGGTTTAGTGGCTCACACCTGTAGTCCCAGCCCTCAGAAGCAGAGGCAGGTGGATCTCTGTGAAGTCATTCAAGACCTGCCTGGTCTTCATAGTGATTTCCATGCCAGCTGGGGCTATAGGGAGACCCTGTCTCTCTTTCTCTCTCTCTCTCTCTCTCTCTCTCTCTCTCTCTCTCTCTCTCTCTCTCTCTTTCTCTCTCTCTCTCTCTCTCTCTCTCTCTATATATATATATATATATATATATATATATAAGTTATACCCAAGGGGTAGATAGAAATTTGATCTTGAAGAACTGACAGCTATATTTGTAAATGTGTAATTGAAATTCTCTAAATTAACATTTCCCAAGTTTTCATATACATGTCTAAAGAATGTGTTAGATACTAAAGACCAGTGATGGCATAAAGGAAGCAAAAAAATGTAGATGTTTAAAAAAAGCATTTATTTTTAAGCATGCCTGGTATAAATAAATATACATTTAAATAGATATTTATAAATGTGAGCATACATTTAAAAGACAGTGCTTTAAAGAAATATATTTGGGGGAGCTGGAGAGATAGCTCAGCAGTTAAGAACACTGGCTGCTCTTACAGAGGACCCAGGTTTGGTTCACAGCACCCACATGGCTGCCAACATCCATCTGTATTTTCAGTTCTAGGGCATCCAATTCCTCTTCTGACCTCGAAGGGCATTGCACGACATGGGTGCAGGCAATACACTTATCCACAAAAAACAGAAATAATAAATAAAATATTTTTTACAAAGAAAAATAATAGAAATTAATAGAAGCATATTACCTTCTCTGTTAAACTATTAAATCTGTTCATCCATTCATTCATTGAGCTAATTTCTTACAATCCCACTATTAGACTTGAAAAGCCTGTTCTGTGGTAGGCACTGTAGTAGCTGGAGCAGAACCATTATGAAGGCAGATAGATTTCTGCCTTCAAAGGTAGAATGTCTTGGAAGATACAAAGAAGCAATTATCTACTAGGCACACAGGACTGGAGAAACAGAGGCAAAAAGATAATTTACTCTAGGCAAGTTTGGTCTTCATAGTAAGTTCAAGAGCATCCAGAGTCACACAGGGAAAACCCATCTCATAAAAGCGCAGAATAACAACATAGAAACAGTTATAATCTGGGTATGGTAGTGTGTGCCTTTAATCTCAGTACACAGGAGAATGAGTAGGAGACCTGCTTCATAAGGAAACCCTATCTTATCTATAAGTAGAGAAATGAATGAATGTGTGAATATATTAAAATAGGCAATAATGAAACATGCTAAGGAAAGAAAATTATCAGTTTTTTTAGAGTCCATAAATTTCCAAATGCTAGTGGTCATCTAGCATTTTTATTTATCAGTAAATTGCGACACAGAAAGAAGAGGCCACCCAGTCACAGGTGTGTTCTCGTGTTATTTTGACATAGTCTTCCCGGTGCTGCATTAATATCCTCCAGGCAAAATAGTGTTTCATGGGTGCATAGAATCACTCTGCAATTATTGAAGTACCAAACTGCCACATTTGTGGCTTGTGACTGTCATTGACATGAACAGGCATCCTCCATAAAGCGCCATCAGTATCAACAGGAGTGTTAAAAGAGAAAGTGCTAAGGAAGCTGCAGAAACACTAACATCAACGACAACATACCTTTATTTTCTGTATATTATTTTGTCCTATGATTTGAGCATAATCACCTCCATTTCACTGATTTGCAATGTGACATTCTAGGAAGGAAACAAAAAAATACATTCAAGATCACAGTACAATTTGATGATAGAAAATGGAACTGGCTGTTCAGTTCGGTTTTGTCCATTCACAACCTAAAACAATGTTGAAGTATGGAGGCAGCACCTTGTCAATGTGTATGTTAAACATTGTTTTTACTACAGCAGATTTTGTGGTGCAAGAAAATATCATAGGAAAACAGTATATACAGCAGGATGCACATAGTTACAGGCAAGCCCCAGCAAAAGCTTTAGGAAACTGGATAGAGTGCCTTTGTGTGGCCCGATAGCCTGAGGCAGTGTGAGGATGTTTCAGTATTTATCTGAAAGGGAAATGGGGCCTTGAATGAGTTTGCAGCCTGAAAGCACAGGCTCGGCTTTCCTTTGATTGCTCTCCTAGGCCTTTGTAAGGTGCCTAAGAGCTGAGTTACAGCCCTTCTAAGGAACTGTTAAAGTAGCATTTTAAGTGCTCACTCTTTCAGTGTCTCATAAATCTGAATTCTTGTCTCCTTAGAGGAGGGTACACCTGTCAAGGTTTGGGTGGTTTTAGCAAGTTTTCTCCAAATAATCCATTCTCTAAAATCACACACACACACACACACACACACACACACACACACACACACACACACTTTTTCATACTCTCATGTATAGCATTTCTTAAAGCTGACTCAGCTGATTTTAGGAAGAATCTGATTTAAGAAATTAGAACACTGAATTTCAGGGTGTTGAGGAGCATTCTGTAATTGGGAGATGACAGAGCAGCAACAGATTAGCACACTGCCTCCCCTTACTCTTTTCTTTCTTAGTAATACATTTTTATGTAAAAACTCCTGGTGGAATATATTCTGAAACAGATATTATATTGAAGCAGTAACATTCATTCCTTTCTGACCTTGGCTTTTGCAGTTTATTTTCAAATATTCCCCCCAATGCTCCTTTTCTTTTCCAATTTGTACCTCCTTGTACACAGAGTATCCACAGAGACAGGGGCGTTCAGTGGTCTTTTCTGCATGCTGACCAGCACTGCACTTCTCAAACCCTTTTATCTGTCTAATTACTCTTAATTATGATTACAATTTCATTAAGTGTAACTGAATCAATGCACTTCCATATTCAAGAAACTGAACACTGGCAAGATACTTTATTCCTCTTGAAGAATGTTTTTCACCTAGCATAATATGTATCCTACCATGATGTTCAGTGAAATCATTTTGAATTTGGTCAGACATTTGAGTGACAAAGTTAGAACACTGACTGTACCCAGGGTGATTCAGTGACTGACATGTTTAGAGAAAAGATTGTTGCTACAAATATACAGTGCAAATATTTTTTTGCACAAACCCTATTGTTTCAAAAAGTGAAGATCTAAGAGTAGTTGCACTTGTAGAAGAACAGAAAATAAATGAATAAAATTTTTGATTGAATTGAATGTTTATTGAAATAGTGGTTGTTTAGTAGATAATCAATCTAGAATACTATGATAAGTCAAATAATGAAGCTGTATTTTTCATAATGATGGACATTCTCATTTTATTATAAAGATAACCATTAAATAAAACATTTGACTTAAAGGTCCTTTTGGCATAAATTCCCTTGAAATATTAAAAGTTGGTAAAATTCCTCTGCAATTAAAATTGGATGCCTGTTATCATTTATGTGAAAGAAGTCTTTTATGTTCCACATCATATTGAACAAAGCATAGAACTTGCCTTTTGCTGTGAAAACATATTTTTGAGAAGGCTGATTTTCTCTCATGTTAGAAATTTATGAATCATTTTATATAAGATATAATAATGCATATTAACCTGCTAAGGAAAATGCCTATGATAAGAAATTTATCATTAAAACAGTGATAATTTTCCCAGCTCATTGGTATTAGACTGTGAAACTAAAGCTTCATAATGAATGTTCTTCATGACTACTGAGTACAATTAGAGTCGTTTTCTTATGAATAGGGTTTCCAAACATTGAAGTTTTCAGGGTCACAAAACAAATCTTGCTTCTGCCAACATAGGGTGAGGTTCACATTAGGTCTTCAGTAAAACTTTTAGTGATAATAAATGTAAAACACTCAAAATTTTGGCAGATAATCTATACTTGATAAGTATATAGGAACTGCTGGATCCTGACATACAAATTTTAGGCAAGCAATGTGACAATATGTGAAAGGTATCAATATTTGGAAGGTGGATGAAAGAAAATCAAAGAATTGAGGTTATCCCTCACGACTTGTGCCCAGTCTGATGTACCTGAGACCTTGGGGAGAAACATCAAAAGAAAAGAGAGAGTTGCAGAGTGAAGAACTACGCACTCCGTAAGAGTAGCTGTTTCTTCTTATTTTGGACTTGCTAGTTTTTAATATTTCCTTGGGGCCCATTAATTTAAACAGATTTTCCTAAATTGTTTTTCACTTGGGGAAGTTTGAATTAGTAATATTTTGCTTTGTTTTTCTTTATTTAGTTAAAATTTGTCTTGTATTTTGTTTTATTATGTTAAGGCTTGTCATGTTTTTATAATGCTAAATGTGAAGGAGGACGTCAACAGGTTTTCCTTCTGCTCCTAGCTTTCACTTTCCTCTAATAGTGCTGAGCTTTTAAGTCTTTTCATAAACATTCTCTGAGTAAAATCCCCTTTGGGGAACACAGTGTTTCCACATTTATCTGGATAGTCTATAGGGTAACTTAAACCACAAACATTTTAATTAATAATGTTGAAGTTTTTATTATTGCTGAGGGGTAACCTGTTTTTTGTTAGCACGAATTAAACTGTGCTTCTTAGAGTGGAGATTTACCTCAATTACATGGAGGCATTAATGAGGTCCTTTCTGCTTTCTAATGCTTTCCCAGGGAATTGTAAAGAAAGACAGCAGTATGCCCTAGTAAGAAGGTGAGTATTAATCACCTGACAAGTGGGAACCACTATTTTGGTGCTGCGATAAGCAATGGGCAAGATGTACTGTTTCAGACCCCATGGAGATTTTGCTTTGTTTTCATTTTTAAGAGACAAAATAGGCAGTAAACATCTTTTTGATTTCTAATATGAGTGTGTTCTGAATATAATTATAATGGCTGAAGTCGACTGGGGGCAGCAGACACTAGTATTATTGTACAAAGGCAGGCATTCAAGAATTTTCCTCTGATGAAAAAAAAAACATGCTGAGTTAAGAAGACAGGAAATAGCAGAAGGCTCTGAAGTATAAGGACTGTTGGTATGTTTAAAGGGGATCAGGGTGTCTAGGGGAGCAGCGGCTAAGGTCTGAGTGACAGAATTGAAGGACCTGGGCCCTGGTGAAAAGGGGTTGAATTCCATCCTATGGGCAGCGGAAAGAAGAAGATTGGTTTACCCAGAAGGTAATAATATGGCTTGCATTTCTACAGCATCATAATTTGAGAAGCAGGGTGGGAGAGAGAAAGCCGAGTGTCATATCCAGTGAGAGATGATGGTGACAGGGAATGTATACTGGAGATGGTGAAGAAAAATAGATCACATACAAGTTGAGTGAAGGCTTAGTTCAGGGATTGGCTGTGGAAGTGACAGAACAAGCAGTCAAGGATGCTGAAGACTTCCGAAGTGGTGGATTAGCACCATTCAAACAGTTTGTTACCTACTTTTTAAAATAAACTTACACGTGTCTCATTGAGACATTTGCCATTAAGCTAAATATGTGTGTGCTATAACAATATAACCTGACCATTCCATAAAGAATGTCTTGCTTCTTGGTTCCCATCACCCCTTGTTATAGTGACTGAGGAGAAACATTCCATTGTCTTTCCCTGTGTCATACCATCTGCCCTACCCTCCTTCACAGGTACTTCTCCTACATGAGCCATATTTGAAGTATAAAGAAAAGCTTATACTGAATGCATGACTAAAAGATGTGGGTGCAAACCATGAGTAGGAAGGACTGTGAGTCACTTGATTATACCAGAAGCTAGAGTTCTGCTTCCCTAATCTGATTTTAATTTTTTAATGAGGGAATTAAGGTTAGATTTTAAACTTGACCTTCTCTGATCAGACTCAAAAATATGAACAGCAACTTTTTCTTTGCCTCCCTTTTTATGCACTAGATTTTCTGACATTCTGAATTAATAATAAGTATGTCTAAATTTAATTTAGGTTGTGAGAAAGGAAGACTTGAATTGCTCTAGGGGAGGCAATGGCTATTTTTATAGGAACCTGAATATTGTAAGTACCACATATTCGGGGTATTTTCACTAGTAAGATATTAATAGATAACTTGATAACAAACTTCTAAGAAGTAGGTCAGAGGAAGATATTAAATTTGTGCCTTATTTGGTTTCCCAATAGGTAAGACTGGCTTATTTTACAAACAAAGATAAAAAGTGCCTTTTCACAGTGGACACCATGCGTTCTAGCAAAGCAGCTTGGAGATTTCCTGAAGCTTGCTTTTCTTTTTCTATTTTTTAAAAATGAGAAGATATTGCTTATTAACTTATTTTAAACATTTTCAAACAAGTCAGTTTGGCTATTTTCACATCTGGTTAATGTGATAGTCATGATACATTTATGTTTTCCCTGGGGCAGTGAAATGGCTATTCATTTAACATGGGGTAATAAAAAATGTCAATATTCATGACATCATCAGTCCTTACCCAGAAACTAGGGAGACATTTGGAAAAGTTCATTATCCAAATTAGTGTCTATTTGTTTGTTGGAAAAGGCATTGGTTAGGTCTGACCATTCATTAAATGGCAAGTGATTTTCAAAATCTTCTATCACTATTGGCCTACAGATACTTTCTTCTATTTTTTCAGTGTTTCGTGTTTCAGTTTTTTATTATATATTATTTAGTTTTTGTGCATTTCATACATCTTAGTCATGTTTAGACCCCCTCCACTATCTACATCCCCCACAGGATTTCATGCATTCTGTCATATATTTTAAGACCTATGGAATCCAGTGTCTCCAGATGTCCCTCAATGGGTGTAAGTTTATCAGCCTACCTAGTGTCACTCCCTTGAAGAAGACCAATTCTCTTTCACCCAGCAGTGACTGGCTGCCAAGCTGAGAAGGGAGAAAATCAATCAATGGTCCAACCCCAGCTGCAAAGCCTAATAACTACAACAGTGACTTTCATAGGAAACTATCTCTATTGGTGAAGTAGTGTCACTTTCATCTTGGGGTTAATCAACAGCTATCTAACTGGATCTAAAGCTCTCTCAGTGGGAGGAGCTCACGTGTGACTGTAAACATCATGAAAATACATGACTTGGGAGGCCACAGATCTTAGCGAAAATCCCATATATGTCATATCCCTAAACAAAGCATAATTTCTTGCTGTATGCCAAATACATATTATTATAATTACATACATGCATACCTCTCACAACTCATCGATGAAGCTTTTATTTGCAAAAGACAGAGACTATTACAGAGTTCCACAACTGGTCACACACAGAGAATAAGTGTCTGTGAGATGCCCAGCCCCAAGTGACACATCAGTTATGGAACCTGTACACCTAAACAGAGCAGAACAGGGGTTAGAGAGAATTTTAAGACAAGTACTTTCTTCTAATAGTGATTGGCCTAAACTTTTCCTCCTAAGATTTATTGCATCCTCCAACTTTTATCATTGGAATACTTATGTTGTAAAAAAATCCACAGAGAAGACTCTGATAGACCTATGGTTTCAGACCATAGCATTGAATCCTCATTTTTATCTTTCCTCTGGACTCTTAGATTCTGACAGTGACATTGAGAAAGTCTCTGAGATTTTGCTTCCACTTCGGCCCTAGGGGCCAGGTGATAAAACTCAGATATACGGAAGAGTTAGTTCTTCCGGACGTGTATTTAGATGAATAGGAAAAAGGAAAAAAAAGTGCCAATAAGACAGATGAATTTCTTATTGTTTGTCACATCAGAGCACAGCAGTACAAGTAGATTTCCTCTTTGCATAGCTGCCCAATAGTTCCACACACAGAGACAGGGTCTAACCAGCAGCATGTCTCCTCGCTGCCTGTTATGTTGCTTGACCAAGGTGATCACAACTCTTTTACTTCCTTATCTTTACTTCAGGGCTTCCATGTTCCAAAGACAATGTTTACAGTCTAATATTTACTCAGGGTCTGCTTTAAAATTTTTATGCTATGCTACGCAGTATTATCATCTACTCATTCAGCAGAGATTGTGATGACTATAAAGATTTATGACATCCCTTCAGCCTTCATTGTCCAACTTGACATAAATTGTTCACATTGTTCTTTTTCTATGAAGAGTTTCTATGAAAGACAAAACCAAAATCTTTAGTCTTTTAAAAGACATGGGCATTTCCATTCCTGTCATCATTTCAAAATGCTTTGAAAATGGCCCCTTAGTCAAAACATAAAATAAATTTGGTATAGTAATACATACCTGTAATACCAAAACTTGGTGGACTGAGGGAGAATGATAGTGAATTCCAGGATAGCCTGAATTGTTTAGTAAGATCTTGATTAAAAAAAAAATCACTTTACAAATACTAAATATATTATACTAACAAGTTAATGAATTCAACAATTAAATCAAGGAATGGTACATTATACTAATGTACATTGGTATGTCATAATAATGTCATAATAAAGCAAAATTTTTTCTGTGGCCTGATATGTACATATAAGATTTATGGCATTATTTCCTTCTCAATCCTTAAATTATGAAAATAAATAGTTTGAAGGACATTATTTTTAATATTACTTGATTATTTCTAATTCAGGTCTTTAATAAATTTCATGCTGTCTTAAGAAACAATACGGCTGTTTTGATCATTTCAATATAATCTATAATTACATAATCATGTATTATAATTACGTGTTCAAATTATTACACATATGAACTAATTTATTAATTAGGCACAACTGTACAAATGGTATAAAGGTACAGTAGTTAGCTGAAGTAATTAAAATAAATACTTCCGCTAAAAATATTGGGGAATATATATATATATGTATGTGTGAGCATATATATATATATGTATATATATATACCCTAACATCTGCCATATGCTCTAAGAAGATGCATCCCCTGGTGAGCGTTGAGAGATGCACTAATGTATGGGTATAGCAATAAGTCATTAGGGATTACTTTAGATTTAGCAGAATGAGAATAGTAGGTTCTCCACTATGATTTGTGCCCTGTCTAGTCACTGTTTCTTAACCGTGACAGGAGTACTATGTGTGGGCTCCATCTTGTGAAGCAGGCTTTAAATTCAATTAGAAGGTGGTTGGATACTCTCGTTCATCTGTGCCACTATTGCATCAGTGGGTATACCAGTCATTATTGTAGCTTGCGGCATTCACAGCTGGATAAAGCTGATATTTACTCTTCTCCTTCAATTGTATGCATAACACCTTCCAGCACTTGAAAGGTAGGCATGGAGATGAACCTTCTGAGTCAGTACCAGATTGATTTCTCTTTATTCTACAATAGCAATATGATCTTACCATTAAGTTCTGGCAGATAACCAAGAGTAATGACAAAAGTCAGTATTGTTTGAGAGTCATCTTTTTTGATGAATTTTAGAATGAATGATCTCTCATATTCTCTCTCTTATGCCATTCTTACTAGCCTCAACTTACTTTCATTGTTTTTATTTTACATAAACACCACCACATGACAATTGAGGTCTAAAGTGCAAACTATGATTTAAAAAAGATTAAGGATAATATGCCAATATAAATTATATTTCCAGGAGAGATAAACCTTTATTTTATGCATTATATTTTAACATCAATTATGACTCATTGATTTTATGATAAATTTTCATTTATATTTTATGTAGCAGTTTAATATTTCTTACTGTTCTCATATTTGTAAAGTCTATTGATTCTAAATATTGTAAAATAAATCTCATTAAAATTACTGACTTGAAATTCTAATTTCATGATAACAGTTAGATTGGAAGATTATCTGCCAACAACTCCATTCTCCTGGACAGTTAGGTATTATGCTGTTCGTTTGTAATTGCAAAATAAGCTTTAATCCCTGGCTGTAGGGGACACTGTAATTCCAAGGAGACCTGAAGACATTTGAATAGATGAGTTTGAGACATTGCATCAGAGAACTGTTACCACTTCTACCCCACTAAACCAGGCTTTGAAAGTGAATCAAATAGAGGATCTGAAAGTAAGGGAGGGAGGGGTTGTATCAGAATTGAGCCAGTTGCAGTTAATAGAATCCATTCTAGCTTGTCTGGTACACGTAAGTGGATTAATCTTCCAAATGCAGTACAGAAGTTTTAGTAGAAATTTCTAAGGCTCTGTCCCACTGGAAATATATGCAAATTAGCATTATTACACTTGCCCACAAATAAAATTGCTTCTATTAGAATCACAGCTACCCTCTGAGTCAGTAATTCAAGACAAATGTACCTTAGTTTTGATCAATAGGTCAATAGTCTCATGTTAGAACACTACGCTTCTTCAAAATGAATGCTATGATTTGCAACTACAAAAACAATTCCTTACAAAATGCATTGCTTCCCTTTTATTCATTTCTTAATTTTTATTGATATAATTTAGATTTACAGTATTCCTGTAGTGTAGTCAGACGAAGGTAGGTTTTAGCTTTTGGAATCTGAATTATAAGAAGACATCCTAGACACCTGGAAGGAGAAAGGAAATTACTACGTGTTCAGGAAAATGAGTGAAGGAGATATTATTATGCTAAGGGAATATACTCCAACTCAGACCAAAAGAAAAAAAAAACAATAAAACCATCACATGTTTTTTTCTGATGTGTGAATCCTATGCTTTAATTTTTGTATATGTGTATAATTTAATTTCTCTGTCTTCACTAGTCTTTGCTTAGCACAGGTTCAAATTACTTGTCTTATTTCATTATTATTTTTCCTTTCCCAGCACCTTTAAGCCCCCAAATCTCCAATAAGATATTAAAGGATATTTTTTATTTTATTCCTCTTCCCCAGTTCAATTATGAAAAATAATCTTAGAGAAATCTGAATATGTATAAGAAATTTTATAGCAAATTACCAAATCTTAAAATCTTAAACATGTATGTCCTCTCTACCAGGATCTAAAGCATACCATTCATTTTGCTTGAATTAAGCCAGGTCTGCTTATTTTAATGCTACAAGTTCGAACTCAAGCTATTGGTTTACACGGCCTGAATCCAATCTCCCCTATATACTAATTTGTTGGATCTGGTGAAAAAAATAATATTTGATCAGAAATATCAGTTTCAGTAAGAAACTCTATGTCTCAGAGTTCAGGAAATTCTAGTAATTGTAGTCTTGGGAAAGTTATTCAGTCTTTCTGAATCTCAGATTAGTCACCTGCATGTTAAGGATAAAATGTTCATCGTGCTTTCATATGAAGATAGTTATCAGAAATGGAGAGGAGAGAATCCAGTGCAATATTATTTCTTCTTTTTTTTATTTTTCTGTGCTTTATGCAAATTGAAAGAAAAGAAATATAAGTTATAGTATGTTTAATACTAATGTCAATCTAGTGGGGCAAAATAATTCAGTTGTGCCAAGAAGAGCCTACTATTGATGTTCATGAACTTGGGCCAGTTCTAAGAACATAACACTGTTCTGCCTCATTAACATTTCTTATCCATTGGTTTAATTTTTGTACACCTTTAATCTTGTCAATAGATTTTATTCATTGGGATGTTGAGTTCAATGCAATATCTGAGCTTTATCTACAGTAGTTCCGAACTGCTACAAAATATATTTTGTTTTTGTCTTTGATTTTCTGTAAGTTGTTAAAATATTTTAGTAGCAAGATGTAAGGCAGAGATTTGTCTGTTGCTTGAATGTATAACATAGAAGTTGGAGATGTTAATTTTCTGTTTTCAGCTCTGTGTGTCACAAACACGAGTGGAATAGGTGACTCCTAAAATTTTGCCCGGTTGAATGTAGCTTTTGAATTTTTTTTAAGATTAGGGTTTAGAAAATATGAAGCAGAATTTCATTAATTTGTCATAGCCTGGCTAAATTTATCTGTTAGGTGAATAATAGGCTACCGTATTTATAAATTTATCTGTCAAATCTATATACTCTGAAGATACTTATTTTCTGTAACTGTGCCGGTCATACATTGTTCCCCACCCTCTTAAATGTAAGGAGTTCATTTGATTACCTTATGAATAAATGTAAATATGCTTCAGTATATTGCCGTTGTGGAGTGAAGGGAACAGAGCAATTTGTTTTTTATTACATTTCTAATGCTCTGCAGTGTCTGCAATGCTGTTAATTTAGATTATATTCTATTATAAAAAGCATTAAAGAAATTACGGCTCCACTTCCAACAAGATTGAGAATGATGATGAAAAAATTCCCCTAAGAAACCTACAAGGAGAAGATGGAAGTGCCATTCAGCTACAGCAGTTAAGAAAATTCCCTAACTTGTAAATTTTGTGGAAAATCAATATTGATTAACAACTGTAGAGGTGTTAGTTTAAATCAAGGAAAACTTTAAGGTTCTAGAAACATTTCAATAAAAGTTGAATGCCCTCCTTTATTTATTCACATTACCAAAAATAAGAGTGTTTTTTGGGCTATACGTTATGCCATTATGCTATCTACCCCTACATAAAAATGACATTAAGTTGTGGTATTCCATCTGAGGCTATTAAAGTCTTAGTTTAATGATTTTTTAAACTGGTAGTTTATTCTTTCTCTCTAGAGAAATCCAACATTTCCCATGCACGCCGTTCTCTTTATTCCTTGGGCACTTCTAGTTGGTTTTTCCAAAGGGTTACTCTCATTATTTTGCATTACAGGGTAGACCATATCTTTCATTTAAAAAGTCTTCAGACGTTAAAAACATATTTCTTACATTGTTCTCAATTTTTCCATGACAAATGATATCGGGCTGTTTATTTATGGGTATAGAACTATAGTAGTTTAAACAGGTAGACATGATCCTGTGCCACAGAAATCTAGATGTGAAAACATTGAAATAGCAAATTGATGTACTGTTAGGTATCTGTCTGCAACATATGGCTTCTCTCTAGGAGTTGGCCTATAACTTAACTAATGCATTTGCATTTTAAGCTGAAAGGAAGAAAATGGATAAAGGGGTCCACTTCCCTCTTTCTTAAGGAGCTTACAGAGTTAACATGGTATGCATATATGCAGAAGGCTTAACCAGAAAGCCTGAGAACACTATGTTTAGAAGGACCTGCTTATGAGGTTGGTCATTTGCTGACACCTAGGAATTTGAACCTCAGGAAGGTTTCTATCATTTGTTAATCTCAAAATTGCTTTTGCAGATAATAAGTTTTATGATGATCACTAGTATTATACGTGGAGACGGGAATTTTGATATGTAGATGAGGTAGAGGGCGATCAGTTTCTAGTGAAAAAGTGTGAGAATTGGATCTGTGGTGAGTTACTTTGGTAGAACATTTTCTAGGAGTTGTCATACTTCAGTGATGAGAGAACTGAACATGTCGTGTGTGGCTCATCACTGTCTATACCTTTTTCCTTTGGCTAATTTTACTGTGGATCTTTTCATTGTATTGTTTCATACTCATGACTACCCTTAAGATCAAGTCTGAACTACAGTCCCAAGAGTTCTCTGTGATCATTAAACCTAAATGTGGTCTTGGAATCTCCTGAAAAACATGTAAACTGAATAAATGACTATGTTACCACTTCTTAGTTTAGAAAAACCTACTTTAAGTCTTTAACAAAACTAGGACATGCTGGTGTACACCTGTAATCTTAGCACTAGTGGGTAGAGGCAGGAGGATTAGGAGGTCAAAGTTAACCTGGTCCTCATTATGAATCTAAGCTCAGTCTAGGATAGATGAAGCTCTGCCTCAGAAAAATCAAAAAAGTAAATAAACAAGCAAACAAGTCCATTCATTAATTCAACCTCTCTCAAATGTAGTTGATTGCTTTGGAGGTGGTAACTATGAATTAAGTCCAAGGTCTCATACATGCTATGCAAATACTCTATAATTAAGCTAGATTCCCAGTAACGTAGGTTTTGGGTTTTTTGTTACTGTTGTTTTTTGTTTGTTTGTTTTAACAAGGGTCCATGATATGATTTTGTGTTTTGATTTAAATTTTCTCTTCATCGAGGAGACCTGGCTTAGAAAGTTTTAGGCTAAATTACTAGATGGACAGAGTTTCCAGTACCTGAGATAGGAAAGGACATGATGGCTGGTTTGCAGGGTAGAACAAGAGTTCAATTTTGATCTGTGATGCTGTAGATAGAGGTCAGGTAGTTGGCTGATTAAAAAAAAAATATCTATGGTTTGGGTGACTCAGCAGTTAATAACACTGATTGCTTTTCCAGAGGACCAGGGTTCAGTTCCCAGTACTCACATGACAGCTAATAATCATCTGTAACCCTAGTTGCAGGAGATTCAGTGCCCTTTCTGGCCTCCGTGAGCACTGCACACATATGGGTGCCCTTACATACAGGCAGACAAAACACTCATACACACAAAAAGTAAAATAAAATAAATCAAAGCGATTTTAAACAGTCGGTTTAGGTAAGAAGTGCCAACTACAGTATTTATTTTGGAGTCATCCTTTCATAAATGAAACTGAAAGTGCTTGTTAGGCTTACTAAGCAAGTGAGTGAGATGGAGAAGGACCAAGCTGTAAGACTCTCAGGCGTTTAGCAGTGAGAAATGTCACAGGAGACACTGAGAGATGGAATGTGCTGTGAGGAAGTCACTCTGTGCTTTCCATTTATCTAGAAGAGAACTGGGGGAACATCTTCACTTTCCCATGTTTGTCTGTGTATATGATGCATTCTTAAAAACCGAGTCTGTATTAATGAATACTGGATGTTTGCATCTCAGTCACATTTGAATTTTAGCACACTGATAGTCTTTTATACCACCTGCATTACACTAGTGATACATTTACCAATACATCTAAACTCATGTTTGTTTTGTCGTGCCTAATTCATAATGTGTAGCATCTATCTTTTCTATTTTCATTTTTGAGGACTTCATACATTAATGTTGTATTTTATCTCCTTTCTCTCCCCTCTTCAGCTCTTCCCAAATCCCTCAGCTCTCTCTCAATTTTGTGACCTCTTCTTTGATTATTATTATTGCATATATTATATATAAATATAAAATCACTTAGATATATGTAGGGGTGCTTATATGTATGTGTTTAAGACTGACCACTTGGGATGAGATAACCTATCAAGGAACTCATCTCTATAGAAAACTGGATCTCTCCTCTCTCTCTCTCTCTCTCTCTCTATCTCTCTCTCTCCTCTCCTCTCCTCTCTTAATAGCACTTCATCTAGAAGTGGGATCTTGTGAAATTTCTCACTACCACATTGGCCTGTCAACAGGTATTGTCATCATACATGTCATGTTTAGACAACCGTATTGTGGAGATTTCATGGGAGCAGCTTCACTGTCTTGTCTAGAAGACATTATCTAGCAGCAGGTATCGGGTCCCCTGGCTCTTACAATCTTTTTACCACCTTTTTTTGCAGCGTTTCCTGAATCTCAGGTATACATTGCATATGTCTCAGTTGGGACTGTATACCGCATGGTTACTTATTTGCATTTTGATTAGCTGTGGAATTTTGTAATAGTCTCCATCTGTGGCAATAAGAAGCTTTTTTGAGAACTGTTTGGAACTTTATTTATCAGTGAATATAATGATAAGTATTTAGAATATACTCAGAAATTATCTTGGTTTAGGAAAGTGGCAAAAGTAAGTGCTCTTTTAGGGTCCATGACCTCTTCAGCCATGGGTATTTGTCTATGTTTACAGACTCAGTTAAGAAATCCCTTCTGTTGTGCAGGACTTCCAATGGCTGTTGATAACTTCCAAGGTAAAAGTGTCACTATTGCACCTTTCGGGATATTTTGTTGGAGCAATTATTGTTGTGGTTCATATGCTTTACAGCTGGATAGGATTAATGATTGTGTTTCTCCTTTGGCAGCTTGTATAGTACATTCTGATATTGTATGAGAGCTATTCCTCTGGAAGAAGGCTTCCAGATCAATTCCAGCTAGATTCCTCCAACTACTATGTCTGAATTCTGTGCTATCTTCAGCAATAGTGTCTTACCTTTGAGCTCTGTGAGGCAACCAAGGATATGGCAATAGCTTACATTTGGGAGGGATCTTTCTCCATTTTTATATTATTATTTCTTTTAAAATACTCTAGTCCTGGGGTTGGAGAGATGGTTCAGCAGTAAATAGCACTGGCTGCTCTTGCAGAGGACCTGAGTTTGATTCCCATTACCCACACGACAGCTAACAATCATCTGTAACTCCTTCACTCCCTCTTCTTACCTCCGAGGATATTGCATGACAAGGGTGCACTTACCTACTTTCAGGCAATACACTCATACACATAAAATGAAATAAGAATAAAGACACTAAAAGAATACTCTAGTCCTATTGAATAGATAAATGTTTCCGCTGTTTTCCACTTATAGATGTTTCAGTCACAATACTCCTAATTTTTGACTCAATAACAACTTAAGTTTTGGTACTCAAAAGCTTCCATTTGATATTTTCCCAAATACCAACTACTTCTATTCCAAATATAACTCCCTATTTATAAAGAAAGGTTTAAGAAAACATGCTGTCAGATTAAAGAATTTTTTAAAATTATAGAATTTAAATAAAAATCTCGTGTATTTTCTAAAATTAAAAAAGTAGAATCCACTTTCATTTTAAGAAGTATGTATTAAAAGATAAATATCTCAATTAACTTAATGAAGATTGTTTTATTGTGGATGCCTCGCAACATAGAATTTTATCTAATTCATACTTGTATTGCCAGCAGACTTTTACTACCAGGAATCCATCCATTCATCAATGGCTTTGTTAATAATTACTGTCAGAGGCTTGTTTCTTTAGGCTAGAGATACCAAAAACAATATTCTTGGTTGTAATGCGTTTACAGTTTATTAAGACAAAAAGAATATATTTTAGGACTGTTTCTTTAGAGATGATGGTTGACATAATAGTTCATATGATAATGATATTATTAAGGAATTGATTCTAGGAGAAACTGCTAATGGACAAAAAAGAAAGAGATGATCAGGAAGAAGCCAGGCAAGCATATGAGCACAGAAGTCTAGTGTCTACCTGAACCTGCGATGGAACTCTGTGGTATAAATTAACTTTAAAATCTGTTCAAACCAGAACGAGGACGCACGGACCCATATCCCACAGTCATCATCCCTTGGTAAAAGCTTATGAGTTGAACAGTCATTTGATTTCAAATACCCTTGACAACAAAGAGACCCCACAGCCCACACAGCTTCTGGGACTAAGAAAGTATTCAAGAGAAGTGCTTATAAATAGGAAAAGTTGGGGTTTTCAGAGTATCAAGTAAGCACAAATTATCTGCTGCATGTCTACTGCATATGATGAGAACTTCCAGAGAGTACTCAGGTGCCATGGCAACAAAGACGGTGCTATGGGAGAGGAGAAACTTTAAAATCACCTGTGGAGTACCAAAGGGCATCAACCAAATGCTAAATGAAGAACAAAAGGAGAACTCTGAAGTTGGAAGAAACCCAGTGTCTTAAACCAGAGAGTAATATGGTCTTTGAAACAAAGCTGGAGTTTTAAAGTGAAGAGATAGAAACTATTACCTTTAAGCCTATCACAGTTTTAAAATAAAAAAAAGGAAAACAATTTTGCAATATTTTAACAAAGTAAAATCCTGTTACTAATGCTTAGAACCACAGGGTTAATTTTTCTGTTATTTGTTTTTTTATTGAATCACTGTGTATTTCATCCATCTCATGCATTGTATATTTCACACATCTCAATCAATTGTAATCATCTTTATACCCCTTCCCATCAGCATCTCCCATAGCCAAAAAACTGGAATCCATATATTCTTTCATCTGTGTTAAGTTCCCCAAATGTTCCTCAGTGCAGGTTCATCCGCTAAGATCTGGTCCACCTATCTGGAGTCCCTCACTTTAGGAAGATGAACTCATCCTCACCCAACAGTAATCAGTTGCCAACATTTGTTCATTAAAGATTGGAATCTGCTGCCCATTTTCCCAGTTCCATGCTGGTCCTATGTCTGCTGGAGTTTGTACGGGTCTTGAACATGCCAAAATCATTGCTGTAGGTTCATATGAGCAGAGTCCCGGGACCTTGTGGGATTCTATTTCCATATGGTCATGCACCTCCTCACTGGCTCTTACAATCTGCCCTCTTGTCCACAATGGCTCCTGAACCTTGGGAGAGTAAATCTTAATATAAGAGTCCTGTCCATGGACCCACACTCTGCAGATTTCTCATTGGTGGTCATTTGTGATCTTTTGTGTTACTGGCCCTCTGTTGAGTGAGGGAGCTTCATTAATGAGAGTTGAGAGGTTCATTAGTGTCCTCATTACCCCTTGTTCCACGTTGTACAAGCCTTGGTTGTAGAGGTTGTACTGTATATGTGCCATTTAGGTATGGGCAGCTCACAGACAATGTCTGTGTGTGACCAGTTGCAGTGCTCTGTATTAGTCTCTGTATGGTGAAAAAGAAGCTTCTTTGATGAGTGGTGACTGGGATAGTTGACTGTAAATATAATGATACATATTTTGCACTTAATAAGAAGTTTCATTCACCCAGGGATATGACAGCCTTTGGAATTTCTCTAATATACATGACCTCTTCAGCCACGTGTATTTGGCTATGATTACAATACCACACAGGAGCTTCTTCCCAATGAGTGGGCTCTAAGACCAATTAGGTATCCACTGATCAGCCCCAAGATAAAAGTGCCACTACTGTACCAGTGTCAAGTGCTGTACTGGTCATTGATGTGTTTTTTTGGTCAAGAAGCTGGTGTTGGGTCATCAATTCTCTCTTGGCTGCTTGCATAGTGCTCTTTAGAGCTATGAGACATTTGCAGGTAGAGGGATGGATCTAGAAACTGTAAAGCTGAATCAAGTAACAGACTCAGAAAAGCAAGTGACATATGTTCTCCCCATTTGTGGATCCTAGCATGAACCCTTATATGTCAGTATGTATCTTGATGTAACTGCAGGAAACAGGAGAATTGGAAAAAAAAAACTGGAGGGTAAAGAAAAAGAAATAACATGAGAGAGAAGCTTAGTAGGAGATAGGTATTACTAAGGGATAAATAGTTAAGAGGGAGTTACTTAAATGGGGGGGGGAGGGTTATATGAAGAACTTTGGGTATAAAGGGAAAGAAGGATCTCAAGAGTGATGAGGCCAAGGAGACAAGCATTATCATGGAAGAAATGGGGAAATTGGAGCACTTTAAATGGGGAAGGCACGAAGAAAGGGTTAGACAGGGAGAGAGAGATTCAGAGAGACAGAGAGAGAGAGAGGGAAAAGGAGAGAGAAATAATGTCTAGCTAGTGTAAAACACTGGAGAAAATCATATTAGTCTAACAACCTAATGAAAAATTCCACCTACAATATGTCTACATAAGTCCATGTACATAACTGAAGGCTACATAAAAAGAAACAGTGCCAGACAGGAGAAACCTCCCCTTGAGTTGTTGGCCAGGGTGATCCAAGAGACTCCCAAAATTACACAGGCTATTGCCACAGCCCTTGATTGCCTCCCAAAAGTTGAAAGTAAGACCCTATTGCTGAAGACAGGACATACTTTAGAGACCAGATTTGGAGCAGTGGAGCTGGAACTGACCTCTATTATGTTTTAAAAGTAAACTCTTCCACCATGTAATCCACAGAAAGCCCCAGAATTTTGTATTTGTGAATATTTGCACCTAATTGTACCTTCTTTGTCATCTATGATTCATACTCCACATGAGTATAATGTTCTTCTTTTTGTATTGTTTGGGGGAAACCCTAACCAAGAACTCATAAGAAGGGGACATTTGTTTGATGAGCAATGGCTTCTAGGAGCATTACTGTCCAGCCATGCAAGGTATCTCCTTTTTAACTATTTTTTTTTTCTGTTACCCATTTTTTTAACTGCATAGTAGTAGGTCTCTATTTGGCTTCTTCACTCTGGTCAACACTTCTTCCCCATCATCCTATCCCTACCCCATCCCTGACTGAACCTTCCCACCCTCAGTAATCCCCCTCTGCTTTCACATCAACTATATTCCACTACCTTCTCTCTTCATGTATTCCTCTACCTCTTTCATTTTTTAAAGCTTTCGTTGTACAGATCTTTCACTCCCTTGGTTAGGTTTATCCATTCTAGACTATTGTAAATGAGATTCTTTCCCTGATTTCTTTTTCAGTATTTTTGTCATTGGTATACAGGGAGGCAGTTGATTTTCATATGTTAATTTTGTTGAACGTTTGGGTCAGTTGTAGGAGTTTCCTTACGGTATCTTTAGAACCTTCCACATGTAGAGCCACGTCCTCTGTGTTTTGTCTCCTTCTTTTGTGCTATTGCTCCGAGACTTCAAGCAGTATATTGAAAATACTGGAGAGCTTGGAGAACCTTGTTTTCTTTTTGAGTTTAGTGTAAATATTTCTTGCTCATCCCTTTGTAGGATGTTTATACCATCTCCCTAAGTCTCAGGGAACAAGAAAGAATTCAAGACTGAAACATAGAAAGTAGGGCTGGAAATTGATATCTTCAAAGTTTGACTCAGACATTGCAAATATGGTCTTATAGCAGTTGTCAATGACCAATCATGTACTGAGAAGCACATTAGGGGCCCAAACTGTCATACTGAATTATTGATAACTTTTGGATTCTGGGGGATGTACAAGGTGTTTCTTCCAGTTTTGTGTATCTAATGGTGAGCCCACCAAGTTCCAATGGATATTCCTCAACTCATGGACATACAGAGATTCCTGGTTAAATCAGTGAGTCATAAAACAAACCCAAAGGGCATGATTATAAGAAAGGAATGTGTAAGGAAGGAAAGTGGGATTTCAGGGCTGGGACTGAGAATATTGAGAGTGAGAGTAAATAATATACTATGTGCATATTTAACATTGTCAAAGAGGAGATTTACACAATAAGATTGTGCTGGATGGCTTCAGTGTGAACTTGACACACTAGAGTCGAGAGAGCCTCAATTGGGAAATTGCCTCCCCTGGACTGGCCTGTGGCCATTTTCTTGATTGTTAAGTGATGTGAGAGGGCCTGGCTCACCCCTGAGCAGGTTGTTCTGTATTGTATAAGTAAGCAGGCTGAGCGTGGATCAGGGAAGCAATCCAGTAAGCAGTGTTCCTCCATGGCCTGTGCTTCATCTCCTGCCTCCGGGTTCCTGTCCAGAGTTCCTACCTTGGGCTTCCTCAGTGATGAACTATGACAAGGAAGAAGTAAGGAATTAAACTCTTTACTCCCCAAATCGGTATTGGTCAGAGTGCTTTGTCACAGCAATGGAGGAACAAACTAGAACACAAATTGATACCAGGAGTGGGATATTGCTGTGACAGACTGACCTTGGCATTTTGGGGAGGATTGTGGAAGCATTTAGAATTTTGTGCTAAAAAATCCATAGAGTTTATCTCTGTGGAGCTTGGAATAGTTACGCTGAAATAGTTGTAGATAATTGAGGCTTGGCTTGTGAAGCTTCAAAAGGAAACAGACTTTTAGGCAGTTTGTGTGATATTTTGAATTGAGAAGCTGTGGATTCTGTTTAGCTGGGGCTAAAGAATCAGTTATGATTAAGAAGAAACAAGACTCTGAAGTGAACCCTTTGTTTTATTGGGACAGTTGATGCTGGTTAGCTGGGACTGAAAAATAAACTGTAAGTAACAGGAGATGAGCATCACTGTGGTGAAATCTGAGAAGTATTTCCTCAGAGTCAGCACACAGAAGCTGTGATCCAGAGGGGCCTGACCCTCTATCACAAGCTAGAAGCAAGACTTGTTAATGTATAAATATCTCCTCATAGTACTAGTGTTGAAAGCCTGAAGGGGTCACAGAGAGCAGCTGAGGCTTGGCACTGTGAGAGGCCAGGAAAGGCTATTGGTCACAGACAGCCTTGGTTGCGGTGAAGACCCTAGGATTGCAGGAGTCATGGAGAGAATCTGCTTTATACCCTGAGAGCCCAAAGAGTGTACTGGTCAGGGTGCAGCCTCAGTTTCAGTACAGAACCCAGTTTTGGGGAGATGCCAGGACCGTGGGATGACCACCAAAGGCGGCAGCAACAGGTGTGGAATAGAGCTTTCTGGGCCAGAGAGACAACTGTGTGTGCTGTGGACAGCACAGTCAGAGAAGTGGAACTGCCAAAAACTCTTTAGAGCCCATAGGATTATGAGTGAATCCCAGATGTCCATCCTTGAGCTTGTCCAACTTCGCTGGACTTTGCTTTCATTTAGGTGTGCCCAGTTCTTTTCGTCTGAAATAAGATAGTACTTGTTTTGGATTTTATATGAGCCCACAGTTAAGAAACTTTTAAAAAAGAATTTGAGCATTAATATGGTCTATATCATTACTTGTCTGCACAAGAAATGAGTAAATTGTTGTGTTTAACTCCACAGAAAAGACATATGGAAGAGTTGTTGTACAGTTGTTCATCATATATGTTAATCATATATTTAAATGCTTTATTTTTTAATTATTTTTTATTTTATGTATATGATCATATTGCCTGCGTGCCTATAAGAGCACACATGTCATGCAATGAACGTGAAAGTCAGAAGAGGGTGTCAGATCCCCTGGAACCGGAGTTATGGACAGTAAATTGATTGAACTAGAAAAGCCCAGTACTCTATGCATCACATACAGAAGTTTTCTGGTTCAATTTTCATCAACTTGTCAGAAAACTGTAGCTCTTTATATAAAAGTAGAATTGGAAGTAAGCAAGTGTCATGTTGCCATAATTTATTGCAGACTTATTGCAATTTAGTAAAAATTTAACCTGTATGATCTAGAGCCTTATGTCATTCAGAATTCTATTTACTCTATTAGTGATTCTGAGAGAATCTATTTCATTGTAATTTTCCTGATACTGGTATAGCAGATGAGGACAACCTTTATTTTCAGAGCTCTAATGAGCACTGTCTGCTTATAATTACCTTCATGGATATTCCTTTATACCCTTCCAGATTGATGCTCTGTAAGTGGACTTTTAGTTTCAGCTTCTCATGACTCTTGTTGGATTGCCCTGATATTTACAGCATCTCGGATGATGTTTATTTTATCTTTACTCTGGTCTTCTTTTGCTACTGAAGCACACTCTTTCAGAGTGCAAATAATGCTGGGTACAAATGCTGGGCTGTGCCGAGCTTCATCTCTATAGATTGACCTGCATATATCTGAACTTATATGCAGCTGAAAAGACATTCTCTCCAGTTAATGAATCTTCAGTTAGTGGGTATTAGTGAAACGAGGAAACCTAGAGGTCTCTGAAGTCTAAGTCTGTATTCTGTTTGAGCATCTGGGTAATATATTTATTCAAAAGAGACAACTCAATCTTTTATGTTTAGGTCTCTAGTGTTTGACAGATTATCTCAGTGAACACTAGTTTTTATTTAAGGCTAGGTAAAGCAATGATGTGTTCGGTGGTGTAATTATATTAAAAATCAAAATAGGACATTCTGTTAGGAACTGGCTTGCTCCAAGCTAAGTGCTATGTTCTGTCCCGTAAGAAGATCATTGTGTCCCTTCTTCCGCTTGAGTAGAGAATTGTAATAAAAGCTGTGTTCTAAATTTTAGCAGTATAATTATTCTGTTAATGTTATTTATAAGAAGACGACTGATCTTATTCTGTTGCAACAGAATTTAGACAAAAATACACTGAATAATTCTTCATATCTAAAAATTGGATATGTTTTATTATCATTATAGGGCTAGTAATTGTATCAAGTGGCCACTCTCCTGTTTTCCAAGAGTTATGGGACCATAAAATTGTAACAGAGTGGTGCTCTTCAGGGAAATGCATTCATTTTTTAACCTGGCAAGAATCAGTACAACTCTGTGGTGTAAGAAATGCTGAAGCAGCTTCTCAGCACTGTCCGTGCAAAATCCTGAGCACTGAGCAGATGTCGTTCGTCTCTTCCTCCTCCCTCTACTGGGAATGAGGCATGAAGAGTACGTCTCTCCAAGGATAAGACCCCGGATAGGCTATCCAATTCCAAGTGTTCAGTATGAAATTCATGTGCACCTGAGCAGCTGGGCAGTACTAAATGAATGCTGTGTGTGTGTGTGTGTGTGTGTGTGTGTGTGTGTGTGTGTGTGTGTGTGTTTCTTTAGAAGAGGTCATGAATCAGAGAGAGAGAGAGAGAGAGTTGAAGTGGGAAGAGAGAGTTTTTTAAAGCCTGCCCATAGTTGCTTGCTATTCTGGGCCTTGAACTCAAACAACACACTGAAATGAATGTCCTATAAAGAGTCCAAGTCCCTGAGTACTTAGTGGAGCAGAACCTTCAAGTCAACATTCAGTCAGCCTCACACAAAATTTGTTTTTCCTAGCAAAGTTTGTCCTTCCTCTTGTATAAGTTACTGATAGAACATCTTACTTAGCTAACTATCTTATTTATAGCTAACCTTTTCCTTAGCATCACATCGCACAAGCCTTCGAGTTTCAACTCAAGTATACATTTGTTCAACAAATTTGTGCACATTATGTAAGTGCTAGGCTTCTCCTGTTAAATTATCCATGAAGCCTTGAACTGGTACTTCATCCCAGATTTTATCCTCAAGAACTTTGTATTACCCTACAGCAGCATAGCTTAGAGAAGAATCTCCAGAAGAGAACCCTGAAAATAAAGAACTAGTTACATTTGGGTATTAGTAGGATTTACTGGTTTAGAGCCAAATACATGAATGTTGTTTGTTAATACATTCATTACATCATATAGACTTTTATTTAAGCTCTTTGTTTTCTTCTCTGTATTATTTCCATTACAATAATAGACATTTATCCTGAAATAGCTTTCTCCCCATTGATTTCACTTAACAACTATCCTTTAAAATTTGCCTTTAAATAATATTGTTTCTATGGATTAATTACCCCTTTTAAGCTAAATGGTGTTAATGGTTACCTACACTGAATTAACTTATCTGTACTGTTGCTGTTTTTAAAAATTAGTGTATTCTTTGGCATCAGTTGCATGATCGACTTAGCAAATGTTTAAAAGCATGTTGATGAGAAAAGAAAACTGTATATATACTTTGACAAAAGTTGTGAAATCAAAGTCTATTCAGAAAAACTAATTTTCATGGAAGACTGAAGGAACAAACTCATACTGAATCCGAGTCCATCCATTTCCTAATACCACCTCTCCATTGCTCCCATAGTAATTCAACCTGGAGCCATTACTCAGTGCAAGGATACCTGGGATTAGCTCAGCATACCTCAGGTGTCCACTCAGCATATCTCAACATACAACGTAATTTGATAAGCCCTAAAACATGGGCATACTATACCTTTAAACACTCAGGACCATTTCCTTTTAGCATTTGTTTTATTTTATTATTTTTGTTTATGAATTTTGTTTATGTTTAAGTGTATCACATTTGTATGATGTCCATGGAGACCAAAATACCCGCTGGAACTGGAATTATGGACAATTGACTGCCACCACATAGGCGCTGGGAACCAAACCTGGGTCCTCTGAAATGCAGGCAGTATTCTTAACTGCTGAGCCGTCTCTTCAGCCCCTTAGTATCTATTTTTTATAATGTAAATGATAACAAGGGAAAACTGTTCTGTTCATTCACCATCAACTTTGATATTTAGACTTACTATCTAACTTCCCTGAGTGTGACAGAGAACTACATTTAAAGCTTTTTAAATTTATAATAAACACATCTATTTGTAGTAAATTATATGTAAATATATTTTAAATTTTAAAAATTATTATAGGAAATAATTTTCACTATCCCCACCTCAATCCCACACCTTAAGTTACAAATGCTTACTTTCATAATTCTAACAAACGTATTAGTCACTGAACATACATACACAGGTATATTATTTTCATTTGTAACAATATCCTCTTCTGTTCATTTCCTTATATTTTGTATTAATATTTTTTGAAATAGGTACTCCCTATAACTCCATCTGACCTGGAACTTACTAGGTAGACCAGGTTGGACTTAATCTCATAGAGACCCTCCTGCCTCTGTCTCCTGAATGCTAGGATAAATGCATGCATCACCATAGCTATTTTAATTTTTAAATGGCAGCATTTATTCAATTTTAGTTCCATCAGTGTTAACCACTCCTATATAATTTGATGTGTGTGTGGAGGGCAGGGCTGGGATTGGAAGTAGTTCTATAGGACTATTTTCCTAGCCCTATCTTGTATATAGGTGTACATTAGTATTCTAATTTTACCTATTTTTATGCAACTATGAGAGTAAGATAAGTTTTAGTTGGGTAATTGCTATGTCAAAGTAGGAACTTTTCTACCTACTGCATCCTTTATCAAAATTTCCAAAAAGCACAGCAGTATTAGTTTCCAATCACATTATGAAATTCCAGCAATTTGGAGCACTGTCACTCTGTGTGACTGAGAGATTAACTGTATTTCTTCTTGCTCTTATGCATACATTCTTAAATGAGAAATACTAAGAAAATTCTCGCTTGTTTCATGTCCATTCATGTTTCTATTTTCACCTAATTTTTCTGTTTTTGCCATTTTTAATCATTTACTGCCCTGTAATACATATAAATAGACATGTAAATATACTGGTATTCAATAACACCACCTATGAATTCTGACATTCTTCATAGTATAGTCTGAACTACAGGATTAAAACTGATTGGAATATTCATGAAGCTATACTTAAGGCTTGAGGCTTTTAGATTAGAAGCTTTGTTCACTGCAGGAATACAAAACATAACCATTTGATCCTACAAAATAATAAGACCCTGGTTTTACACATTTAAATTTTGATTGTATCTGGAATTGGGGGGGCGGTGATGAAAGGCCAATTTATAGAAACAGAATTTTTCTGCTTTACACATATATATGCAACTGACTCCACACCATTTTGTAAACAATCCTCCCTTCCCCTTTTTCTTTAAAGAATTGCCTGTATGAGATTCTATATCTTGTATATATTTTGCTGTTTTTGTACTCTTGAAAATGAAGTGCACAGATCTCCAGGGGGGTTACTATGTCATTCTTACTGTGACAGTAAGGTATTTTTCACTGTATAACCTTTGTAGTGATGATAACCTATCACCTGAGATTTGAGCAGATGTCACCCAAACTAACCAAAGCAATGATGTCAAGTATTCTCTGTATTCTTCACTCCTGTGTACTTATAAACATATAAATAAGCAACTTTAAATTATCTCTGCTAAATCCATAATAATAAGCAATTTAACACCTTGAAACTTGAATATGTTTAATACTCTGAGTGACAAAATTGAAAAATCTAAAAATAATTTTATTGCTTGCAAAATTTTAGCAGTTCTCTCACTGAAAGGATTCATAGGATCATGTTTTGTGTTATTAAAAAGTACAGTTATTCAAGGCTGAGAGATGGCTCAGCAGTTAAGAATCCTGGCTGCGCTTGCAAAGGACTCAGGTTTGATTCACAGCACCCACATGACCTCTTAAACTACATGTTAACTCCGGTTCCAGGGGATCTGGCGGCCTCTTCTGAATTCCACAGGCATTAAACAACATGGGTGCACCGGTATACATGCATGCATGCAGTATACTCATACACATAAAATAAATATAATAAAATATTTTTAAAGTACAGTTATTCAGACTTGTGTATGTGAGAAAAACTTTTCTCAAAAAATAAATGAACCTAACATATTCCTAAAACATGTTGTATATTTGTTATTAATGATAAAAACACATGTCTTAAGAGAAAAATTATAATTTTGGAAATGTTAGCATAATGCCTTTTGAACATTTACAGTCTCTCCTGAAGAGACTGGTGGTAAAGGTAGTGATTGCGTTTTCAGTTGTGCTTTGCAATGATGTAATTTCACAATGGTAACAGGTTTTAGAGCTCTATAACTAAGTGAATCCGTACATCCAAAATGACTAACACGCAATGGCTCAGCATGCCTCTGCCTCCAGAGTCCTGGAACTGTGGGTGTGTGCAACCATGCCCAATTTGTTTAAATTTCATATGTTTTTAATATTTTATTTGTTATTTTTATTTCATGGGTATTGTGTGTGTGTTGTCTGCGTGTATGTAAGTGCACCCATGTTGGATAATGTTCATGAAGGTCAGAAGAAGGCATCAGGTTCCCTGGAACTGGAGTTACAGACAGTTGTTAGCTGTCATGTGGGTGCTGGAAATTGAACCTGGGTCCTCTTCAAGAGTAGCCAGTGCTCTTAATTGCTGAGCCATCTCTCCAGTCTCCTTTAAAAAAAAATTAATGCTACATCTATGATTAAATGAAATCCAAAACAGCAAAACTATCCGAGGTTTTTAAAAACGTAGCAATGCTCTGTGACCGAAAAGCTGTGCTGTTTTGTATCGTGGTTACTTCAACCTCCTCTTCTCTCCCTCCTCTCTCTCCTCTCCTGTTCTCATCGCTACTCTCCTTCTCCCCTCTCTTGTCTTCCTTCTTCTCCTCTTTCCCCTCCTCTGTTCTCACTTCCACTCTCACAACACATACACATATCTAATTCTACTTCTCTTAACTTGAACCACATATAGTACTGATAGTGTTATGCAATGAAATTGTTGTACATGAAGGACTTATTCTGACAAAAATGAAAGGCCTAGGCCATTTCTACAGCTCTTTTGTCCTGGTCTTATTTTTATATTCTGAAATATTTATTATTCCAAATCAGATTTATCCCAAATTGAATATTCACAAATTGCAATATTCCAAGAAAACACTGTATGCTAACTGAAATTATAGTTACGTGTCACATTACACCTTAGACAATACCTTATTCTTAAAGAAGACAGAATTCTCTGCACAAAAGCAAAAATATCACTCATTTATTTAAATCTTCCTCATATTTTACATGTAGAATTTAAAACCTAAATATAAATTGAATCCCAACAGAAGCATCACCATTGTTAGAGCCTTTCTTTTTCTGGGTAGATATATTCTAAATTTATAGGCTGCTTAATTATGAGCTGCACCATTTAATTCTCGACGTGTCCATGTACATCCAAAGGGCTGAATAAATATTTGCTATTTCTTTTAGTTTAACAATCTCTAAGTAACATTTTCAAGTAACATTTTCTAAGTAACAATCAGGACAGAATATATTATATTCGTAATGACGGTTTATGATGTGTAAAATTTCTTAAAGATGACTTAATGTCATTACATCTTAATTCCTGCATGTAGATGTAATGTTGCTAAATAAAGTTGAACCCTCATTATAGGGTTTCAGTGCTGAAGAATTCTACCTCAGCTTCTTTCTTCGTGTTTTATCATTTCTATTTGACTAGGTGATTTTTGTCAGATGATTCTTATCTCGAACTAAAAACAAACAGAATAACACAGCAAAACAAAAACAACAAACAAACACAAAGCAAATGGTTTTTGCTTTTTATTTTGGAGCACTGCACAGTATCAGCATGTGGCTTTTGTTCAGTGTTTTATATGAAAACACACAAAATTTAAGTTGAATGCCAGTACTTATTGCTAGCAAAAACAAAATCTGCTGTACACAGCTGTGTTTAAAAGAATGGTATTGTTTATAATGAACTGTTTTAGATATTCAAAGTGTCTTGGCAGTTTAATAGAAATGTTCTCCTTGAAAAAGTTCACACAGTTTTGAAAATAATTATTGATGTAAAGTGAATTCTAATTTTCAAACTAGCAAATCATTTGTAGTCTTATTAAAGCAAAGCCATTAAATTAAAAAATTCTTTTAACAACTAGGTGTGTAAAATTATACATAATCTCAATAAGCTATTATGGTAATATGCCTACATTATCCAAATCAAATAGGAAATTTAAAATAAAATAATGAATCATGTCCAAAAAGAAACAAAAGCCTATCTGAACTAAATAATAAAAAGTCCTTCACCAAGCATAGAAACATTAAAAAAATTTTTTTAAATGTTCAACAGAAACAGAAATTAAACTGTATTAACTGTATTTCTAATATATTACTGATACCTCACTGTTTGTTGTAATTTATATTGTCATTTAAATGATTAGACTACTGATAAATTCTAGGTAATTTTATCCAAATTATGTTCACTACACAATGATGATTTTAGCACTTACAATTTTAATTTTCAATTGGATATATATATATATATATATACTTATTTTTCCAATAATTTGATAAGAAAGGCAGCATAGCATCTCTGAAAAGACAAGGCTTCAAATGAGTGGTTGCTGTTTGATTGTTCTGTAGAAAACCAACCTAAAGTAACAATCTTTGTTGATGCTTGCTCAGATCAGGTGGACCAAAACAGCAGGAAGTGCCTCTGACCGATTCCAAGACTCAAGTGTCTTCAACGAGACTTTGAGGATTACAAACATTCAGCGACACCAAGGAGGCCGCTATTACTGCAAAGCAGAGAATGGCCTGGGCTCTCCAGCGATAAAGTCCATCCGAGTGGATGTGTACTGTAAGTTGATTTCTCAGAAAACTTCAATTTGTACTAATTTGCTTCTGTAATGTAAGGATGATTTTCTGAAAAGAAACAAATACAATGATTTTCAGTTAAGAAGAACTGTTTGTGAGACAATGACAGACCTTTAATACATTTCTTTTCCTGTGTGTGCACATGCATATGCACTGCCTTGGGTGCAGGTACAGGTCAGTGTACAAACTTGGATGTCACTCTTCAGACACTGTCTACAAGTGTGCAACACTGTGCCTGGCTTTTTGCCCATGAGTTCTTCTTATCCGAATGCAGCAAGGCAAACCCTTTACTGACTGAGCTGTTCTATAGACTCCTTAAAGATATTTCTGAGCAAAATTTACAGTGCAAATTTTAATGGTTTTGTGACATAAAACATATTCACTCAAGAATATGTAGTATCGCATTAATAAGACAAAATATTATTGGTAATACCACCTATCATCTAGTGGTTAGTACATATACATTTTTCCAATTTATGCAAATACACGAGCCCCTAGCTACAACTTTTGAAGGAAAGATTTTCCCATAATGTACTCTAACTTGGTTTTGTTAGTTTTACCTCTGTGTGAGGTCAACCATTCTCATTTTTTGATGCATAATGGGTTTGCAAACAAAGTTACTTGGGTTGGCTTGTGCAGAAGTGCATATCTCTCTGTGCTGTGGATTTTTGAGGCAATGCTGCTGTTGGTGGTCAGCTCTAACTCTGAAATGTTGCTTTTCCGGATTTGTTTCGGTCTGAGTCATCTTCTACCTTTCATCCTTTGCAACTTTATTTAAAATCCTCAGCTCTTTTTAGCTTTCTCCACTTAAGAAATCAGTGGTGATAGCCTGCATTCAGTTTGTTCTTTTGCAGGATGGATGTTACTCTGATCTTTTGGGAAGAAATAGCATTTATTTTTAAGTCTCTAATACCTGAGTGTATTTTTTTTCTCTCCTTTAAGTAATTCAGACATAATAACAAGAGAGAAGTTCCTGCTTTTCAGCCTGTTTTTTTTTTTCCCCTGTTCTTTCAACATAGTGCAGGTGTTACATAGTCAGGGAGAGGTTAGAAATTATTCATGGTCTATTCACAGACCCTATGCCGAGGCTCTGTCATTTAGGAAGACAATGGGCAGGAAGTGGTAACAGCAGCATTTGTGATTCACCTTAAAACACACACCTCTAGTATATACAGTCCAAAAGTCTAAAACATTCTAAAAATGAGTCTGTGATTCTTCTGCTTGTGTTGCTTTGTGTTATGAATGTTTGTCAGCATAGCTTGATAGAAACTAGGTTAGTAGCAAAATATGACCGAACAGAAACCACTTGAAAAGGAAAGTTTAAAATGTTCTGTCCCTTTACTTTGTCTGAACAAGCACATTTTGCTCAGAAATTTTGTTTGATTACAGACTATAGCCATGAATCCTGCTAGGTGTGCTGTATACCACATGGTGTATGTACTGTATTTTCCTTATAAAATGTAGAAACTCTGAAACATAATAGCAACCAGTCTTGAATAAGGATCTATGATTTTTATTGCTGCTGTAATAGAATCAATAGCAGTAAAATATTTGTGTTGACTCAAAGAGGGGAATTACAATTTTAGGTATTAAAGAAATAATCTCTCCTTTCACAGCTAAGTCTTTTCCAGCACCGTCCTGTGTTATAGCTACTCCTTTGCTTTTTCAGACTTTGCTCATATCTTCATGCATATGCAGGAGGTAGAGAATGACAGTGTGGACATGAGATTTGGTTTTGAACTCTCAAAGCCTGCTTCTACTCCACTTTCTCCAGCAAAGCCCCAACTCTAAAACCTCCACAAATAGCAACACCAACTGGGTCAAGTATTCCAAGACTTGGAACTGATGGAGGACATTCTCATTTAAAACCCAATATTCTACTCCTGGGCCCCCATAGGCCCATGACTGTATCACAAAACAAAATATGTTTAGTCCAACATTAAAAGTCTCCATAGTCCTTAAAAGTCTCAATACTGTTCAAAAGTCCAGAGTTCAAAGTCTCCTCTGAGACTCAAAAAAAAATCTCTTAACTGCAATCCCTGTAAAATTAGAAAATAAATTACTGCTTCCAAGATAACAATGTTAAGAAATATACATTCCCATAATACTGGACCAAAAAAAGACCTGAACCCAACAGGGCAAACTCAAAATCTTGTAGCTCCATGTCTGATGTTTGGGACTTTAATTCTGAAGGGCTTAGGTCACTCAGCCCCATCCAACTTTGCTGCCTGCAACATATATCTCTCTCTTGAACTGGTGCCACGCCCTGTGTACAGCTCTCCTTGGTAGATGTCTCATAGCACAGGCCTTTCCAACATCTTGAGGACTCCATTACTAACCAGACTTTTCCTTTACAGATTCAACCAATTGCCGTCTCTGGGTCTCTTGACCCTCCAGGACCCAGTGACTCCCTAAAACCACAGAGGAAAAGTCAATGAGCCCCTTACTCTTGAATCTTTCATGCTTCTAAAGCCAGCCCTGAGTGAATGATTCTGCCAAGTTCAGCTGACTACTTGGGAGCTTAGGTGGTCCTTGAGCCCCTTTATTCACATTACCAGCTGCTTTTTATATGTTGCAGTTTTCTAGAAGCAGAAAACTTCATAGTCTTTTCCTTTTAGAAATCATAGGAAGCTTGGGTGGGTGGGCTCTTGCGCTGAGGGTACTCTTTCCATTGCTAAAGTACAAATCTGGTCTATCTTTAATGGCCCTCATGTCCTTACCAGAGAACTTCTCTTCTAGCACAAACCTTAACTGTCAGATTTCGCTTCTTACGGCACCTATTTTTCCCTCCAAACTTTACATTTTTTTTTCCACCCTACCTGTTCTTTTTCATTGTAGACTTGCATAATATTCATCTTTAGTAACCATACTGCCAATTCAGTGTTAGACTATCTTGAAATTTCCTTCTCCCAAATAAATAAGTCTATTATATTTTATTTTACCTCCAGGAAAGCTCTTAGACCCTGGACAGATGACATTTATACACTTTGTCAAAATATTCTACTTACTGTTTAAATCTTTGTTTCCATCTCTCTCTGAAACATTTTGAGCTGAGCCCTTACTAGAAGGGTCCATTAAGCTCTACTTACAGCCTTCAGCCACTTTTCAATTCCAGATTTCTAAAGTTTTCCTCATTCTTCCAAAGCTCAGCAGGGTCAGGTTTCTTACAACAGCCTCACTCCTTGTTCCAACTTCTGTATTCATTATTTTTGTATAGCTATGAAATATCATCACTAAGGCAACTTGTAGAATGAAGAGTTTATATGGCTGCTAATTGCAGAGAATGGGTCTGTCATGGTGGGGGGGACATAGCATTAGACAGGTGGAGCAGAAAGATGAGCACTCACATTTACTTGCATTCACAGGCAGTAGAGAGACAGAGGGAAATTGGAAGTGGCTTTGAACTCTGTAAGTCGATGATGTGCTTCCTCCATCAAGGCAATGCCTTCTAAACCTCTGCAAATAGCACCACCAATTGGGGCCAAGTATTCAAATACTTGAAGGTTATGTGAGACATTCTCATTCAAACCACCACACTTGTTTTTTAAATCTGAGCTCTTCATATAACTTTCATGAAGACCAGAGTATTTAGGTTAATGGATGTTTTATTTTTTCCTACATGAATCTAATTCATATGACTCTTTCATTATTAAATATGACTAGCCCATTAATATTATGTTTAAATTTGGTGACTCTGATTCTATAATATGTAAAGTTTGGTGTGACTTTGGACTGTTTGACTAAACAGATATTCATTCACAAACTGAATGAGTGAACACTATTGCTAGAGATACTTTTGATTTAACAACTTTAGAAAATGCTAGAACAGATCTTTTACTTTTACTTTTCCGATGAATCTATGTTCTTAGAATAATTATCTAACTATGTTTTTTTGTTTCTTTTTGTAACCTGATCTACATGTGAAAAATTTAAAATTTGGAACATCAAATCACTATAGATTATAAAAGAGACACAGAAAGGGACTGGAAAGTGGCTCAGCAGTTAAGATCACTGACTGTTCTTGCAGAGGACCTGGGTTTGATTTCCGGAACCCACTGGTGACTAACAACTGTGTGTTGTTAGTTCAGTTCCAGGGGATCAGATATTCTCCCCTATCCTTGGCAGGCATTGCATGATATGAGTGTGCTTACACACACGCCAGCAATACAGTCATACGTATATTAAAAAAAGAGAGACAGAAGACAAAAATGCAAAAACCAAGCAAAAATGAAAGAAAACAAAAGCAAAACAAAACAGCAAGAAGAATGAATTCTTCATTATAAGGATTATAATCGTTATAATTTTTTTTGGTAGAAAAAGAAACTCACTGTAATGATGACTCATACAAAATTAGGTGACATTTTAAAATAGCTATTTTGAAATATTTCTAAAATGACATTCATATTTTCATTACTTTGGGAAGTTTTCGGATTCTGCAGTAAAAGTTCTCCCATCACATTTTTTAAAAGTATTTTTATAGTAGAAAATATATTGTGCTGTATAAATTTCATTAAGGGATTATCAGATGCATGTTTTTTGCTCCTTTATTAAGAAAGCAGTATGACACCAGGCATGGTGGTGCAGGGCATTAGTCTGAGCACTCACGAGGCAGAGAGGCAGGCAGCTCTCTGTCTGATCAAGTGAATTTCCAGGTCACCTGGGCCTACAGGGGGAACCTGTCTCCAAAACCCAGAAAAAGAGGACTGGAAAGATGACTCAGTGGTTAAGAGCACTGACTGCTCTTGCAGAAGACATGGGTTTGATTCCCAGCACACACGTGGTTGCTAACAACCGTCCCTAACTTCAGTTTCAGGGAATCTAATGGCCTCTTCTGATCTCTATGTGCACAACACAGATGCACTTATATACATGCAAGCAATACACTAAAACACATACAAATAATAAATAAAATATTTTAAAAACAAAAAAGACTATTGTATTTGAATTTGTTATAACCATAGTTCTCAATATACAGGACCTATTACTATTTGTTTAAAAGAGGTATTGGGCTGGGGAGATAGCTCTGTTGATAAGTGGTTGCTGTGAAAGCATAAACTCGAGTTCAGTCCCCTGTAACCACCTAAAAAGCTAGGCATGGTAGCATGTTCTTGTATTTTCAATATTGGTAAGAGAGACAGGCAAATCCCTGGGGATTATTAGCTAGCCAAGGTAGCCCATCTGGTGAGCCCAGATCCCATGAAACATCCTGTCTCATAAAACAAGATGAGTAGCACCTGAAGAGGACTGACATAGGAAGTTGTCCTCTGGTTTACACTTACACACACATACTTTTCAACCCACACCCACGTGTCTGTGTATATGTATGTGTGTGTGTACCTGCTTATATACAAATATACATAGAGACAAGGAATTATAAGTTATTTCAAGAGTTTTATAAGATGCAACACTTTAATAAAATATATTCAGAGCCTGGCAAACTTCAAGCCACAGAGCAATTTGGTTAAAAGCTAACCAAATACAGTTTTCATATGGTAGAAAATAGCCTCTCAGAGTCTAAAATCAGCAGTGATATGTTTAATTGAAATATCTAGACAGAGTTCTACTTAAGCATACCACTGTAAACCTGAGCATTTTTAATATCTTCTCTCTGTAACTACACTAACATGAAAGTTGTAAAACAATGACAACTGTATAAAAGACCCATATACATAAGAGAAACTGGGTGTGGTGGTACATGCCTTTAATACTAGTACCCAGGAGGCAGAGACAGGTAGATCTCTGTGAGTTCAAGGCCAACCTGAGTCTGGTCTATGTAGTAATGAGTTCCAGGTCATCCAGGCCTACCCAGGGAGACCCTCTCTCAAAAACAAAACAAAGCCCAAAGAAAAACAAAAACAAAAGTTAATTGCGATAGAGAGAATGAAAAAATAATTAACAGAGAAACATTTTGAAGGAAAAGAATCAGTTGTTGTTTCTGAAGAAATCCTATATCAAACATTTTGGTAGGAAGGATAGTGCTCAATGCATGCATGTTATGGAGCTCCTGAAAAGCACAATAATTAGATTCTCTCTTAGACTGAAATGTAGTTGAGTCTAAAGACTTGGTCAAAATCTGAATAAGTGAGTTATTTCCTTCCATATTTCATGTAGTTTGGCCCTTAACCCACTCCCTTGTTGGTTTATTTCCTTATCTAGAATGCTAGAAATTTGAGCTAAGTGATTTGAAGTCCAGCAAAGAGGAGGTGACATTCTCTATTCAAAACAAGTTCATTAAGTCAAGTTAATGTAACTCAGTCCTTTTTCACACTTGGCTCAAGACTGCTGGTAATCAGGCTTAATGCTGTTGATACAGAAAACTTTCCTAAGAAATTAATGAACTTTAGGACATAAAGCTCAGAGCCCCCAAATGGGTCCTCCATGAACTACCCAGAAAAGGTTCAAAATGAAGATCACTGTTGGTAAGTAGAACTACCATTTAGCTCTTTGACAGAGTAATAACCTAGTAACCAGGCATTTTAAGAGGATTTAATGGATGAGAAAGAAACTAAGACAAATAAATAAGAAAAATGATTCAAGAATTAAAATCTTCAGAACCAAAATGTAAAGCAGAACATAATTATTGGTGTAATTAATGCACTAAAAAAGAGACAATATTGTAGGAAAATATAAACAATGAATTTTCAGAAAATACAAAAAAAAACTATTAGAATCAATAGAAGGAATAGAGGGAAATTTTAAAGAAATACAACAATTTAAAGAATTTGAATTTAAAGAATTTTTTAAAAATTTAAAGAGTAAAAATAACAATTAAGAGGCTGTGGTACAAAAGAGAGAAGAAAATTAGAGATTTACTCTGATCTAACTTGATTTAAGAGATTATGAACAGATTAAATGAAAATGAAGAAAATACATTTAAAAACATTAAGAAAGCTTCCCATAGAAGAAATCATGTCTATGTACTCAAAGAGGGACAATTGAGTGCAAAAGTAATGAAGAAAATAAAATCCACACCAGAGCATTTCAGCATTAAACTTTAAAGCACACTAGGGATGACAGTATCTTAGGTATTGCCAAAGAGTTTTAATTTTCATCAATTTGATCTTATATACAAAGTTAGCAATCAAAATGGCACACATTTTATCAAAAAAAGTAATATAAGAACATAATTTCCAAGTTAGATTCTTCTACAGTCAGGCCTTTTTTTTTTTTCTTTCTTTCTTTCTTTTTTTCAAATATCCAAGAAGAAAAGTATATTTCACCCTGTAAGGTTTAAAACATTCCCAATGTACTGTTTCTCAGGACACTACTTTTGAATGTAGACCACCAAAATTGAAGTAAAATAGTAAAAAGAAGAGAGAGACTTTAAAAATTAGTAGTCTATGCAGGAGACTCCTAGGAGGATAATGAAGCAGAGCTCCATGACAAAGGCCTCATTAGACTTCCAAAGGGACTGCAACAGACTGAAGCTAAAAGAAAAGGTCTTCAGGAGAATGTGTCTTAGAAGTGTGTTGATTTGTGTTGAACACCATGATGTAATATCTGCATAAACAATTTAAAGGAACAAAGAAGAACAGCTTCAGAGGTTGCAGTCTGTCGTCAGTTGGCCCCTTGTAGTTTGGCAGAACATCAAGGTGTCTGAAGTGCATTAGCAGAGTGGGCTTTTCCCCTCACAGCAACCAATAAGCAAAAATCCAGAAAAAAGAAGCAGTCAGAAGCAGCAAACCCTAAAGGACTCTGTTCCAGTGACCTACATCCTCCAGCGTTACACACATCTTGAAGTTTTTAGACCCTCCAAAAACAATAGCAGTAGCCTTGGAGACCAGCTTCATACTGAGATCATAATAAGTGCTTTGCTTAAGGTTTAATTTTTTTTTTCATTTCTTATTTTAAGCTTAAAATTGTGGAAACAAAGAAAATATGGAAATATGGTACTTAGAAAATAGATAATATGAAATGTGAGAGTTGTTAACAGAATGCTAAAAAAGTTGTAAGAAAAGAAATATAACTAAAACGTACTGCAAGTCTCAACTGTGATGAATGCTTGCATAAACACAAAACATGGGCACCTGATCTACTCAGAAGTTCGATGCAAATACATGGAGGATGAGAGAGGATTCCTGTATGAGGAAGAATTCTTTTCCACACAATGTGAAAATGAAAAAGCAAACTATGAAAATAAGTTAAACTCAGAGAAACAGGATGGGAAAACCAAATATAAATATCTAAGAAATGCATTAGAAAAGGACACCTCTGAGTAATAAAAATACCCCAGGAGGTTGTTTATATACAATTATCTGGCTGTTTAAATGGTATGGATGCATTATTAAATTTACTAAATATGTACATGAATATTTTACTTTGGAGACATTTATTATCAAACACCTAAGATTCAAAACTAATTTAATTCCAAACTTCATCACAGAAAGCTTTCTGTCAACTCTAAATTAAGACTAGATTCATACACATACTTTAATTTTTTTAACATTTTACCTGCATGAGTGTTTTGCTTGCAAATATACAAGTGTGCCCATGGCATACAATGCCTTCAGAGACCAGATGAGGGCATCAGATTCCCTGGAACTGGAGTTACAGACGGTTGTTAGCTGCCTCATGGATGGTGGGAAGTGAACCTGGATCCTCTGCAAGAGCAGCCAGTGCTCTTAACCACAGAGTCATCTCTCTAGCCTCCCTGCTCCTACTTTTAATAAATTATGAGAATTGATGTTATTTGATATTTGTAATAGAAACAGTGATTTTAAAGATATAAGTAAAGAATGTATGATTACATAGGCAATGCTCGTGTGACATTCCGATAATCAATAATTTTCCTTAATTAAAAAAAGTCTCTCAGGTTCATCTTCTCCATTGTTTGTTCACATATTGATTATAATGAAATACTTTAAACATAGAAAATATCAATTTAAAATATTATGCCATATACAGCATAGAACTCTTATATTCATTAATGCTAGGAAGTGATTTATTAAGCATGTTGTACCTTCCATGGATTTCACTTAATTAAGACAAAGTAAAGTATAGAATTTATTTAAATGAATTATAATAGTTAGGTGATAAAGGTAAGAATATATCAGCTCACACAATATTGAATAGTATACCACTGTTACAGAAACTACAGTGCCAGAGGTGAGGTACGGCTTCACATCATAAAAGAAGTAAGATTCACACCAGAGCTCAAAGATTAGTTTTGAGAGCTGTGACTGCCTGGAATTTCTACATGTCTTAGAAAGGTTTGTATCCTGAACTTGTTTTCAAAGACGTTTATATTGTAAACAGCCTTGGACTCTAGATATAGTGCTTTCCTTCAAAGAAAAGGGAAGTTTTGCTTCCTGACCAGGATAATGAAGATAATGTCTACCTAAGGACAAAAAAGACAAGGCGGGATCTATCAGACCTTTTTCAAAGCTCAGTGTTCCTGAACGTTGTTATAAAACTACAGTGTACACAGCTGATATTTCCACCTGAGACCTCATTAATAAAGTCTTTGGTCTCTGCCCCAGAAGACTTGTGTCTGCTAGCATCCATGAAAGTATAATAGGCTTATGGTAGCCAACAATAAAGAAAACATCAGACCCTTCACAGTTCTCAACAGAGTAAATAGAAAAGAAGGCCAAAGGTATTCTTTAATGAGTGAAAATTTTGATCAAAGACACAAAATTGAGAATTAAAGAACAATGCTCAGGGGAATAGTGATTAGGATGGTAGCTTTTAACAGGAAGGAGATGGACTGTTAGATTTTGTTGAACTGTCTTTGACAATATCTTTGGACCATATGAATGATGATCTGCCACAGATAGATGCTATAGAATAAGAAATTATAACTTCATGACTGTAGAATTACTGATGAGATTCAGCAATCTCCCCACTCCACACTACTGCATTTGTTATAAGCAACGGCTGTCATTCATTGAGAGTTCTGTGGTCCATGGCGAGGAAGAAGGAATTTGTTCCATATAGGAATGGGTTCTGGATCTTGAAATTCTCCTCTTCAAATACAGTTGTTACCTGATGATTCTTAAAAATATTCAAACAGTTTTCTAAGAATGTGCTTACCTAACTCTTACACCTAACTTCCAACCATGACTGTGCTGCTCACAGGTTAAAAGAAGACATACAACTTTAAAGGTTAGGGTTTGATTAAAACTTATTTTTAATTCAAAAAACAAATTACATTTGGAGGCATTAACTTAAGTTTTCATGTGTATAGACACTGCTCACACATGAGACAAATCTTTTCCAATATTCATGAAACATTTTGCAGCCATTCTTGTTTTAGAAATATCTCTTCTATTTTAATTTCACTTAGGAAGATTGCTGTATTTCATTAGATTTAGACCAAGCTGTGAATTTTTTTTGATCCTTGTCTGGGAGATTTATTACATTTATACCCAAGAAATTAGTGGGAGTCTAGAGTGCCTTGCTATCAATTTACTTTAGAAGCAAAAGAATTATAAACTTCACAGTTAAAAATAATGACAGTGACTTGATATTATTTTATCATACTCATCAGAATGACTTTTTGACAAAAAAATTAAAATTTACAAAAATAACTAGAAAGACTGATGGGAATTCTGCAAATACTCCAGTTTGAGGAGGACCCTGATGTCCCAGGTCAACCCCATTAAGCACCATTTCCTCACTTACCACCCATCTTCCAAACCCAGCCTTCCTAGGTTTACAAGGTCTGAACAGTGTTTGATTCAGTAATTATAGTGCTGATTAAAATAGGTGTTTCACATGTTAATTAAATCCAAGACTGAATTTTGCAATTTTAGGTATGTCATAAATGAAAGAAAAATATTTTCTTGTCAATGTCATTTACTAGCAAGGCTCACACTAGTCTAAGTCTTATATAATATTAGAAACCAGTATAAAAGAACTTAGAAATAAACAAGCAAGCACCACATGGTTTTAATGTAGGCTGTTTGAGTGCCAGGGAACATTTCTTTACTTCTGATGAGCTTAAGTTAGGGTGCTAGGGTCCAAGACAGTCAACTGCCACCAAAGCCACCCTGAACCAGTGGCTTCTGAGTTCACAGTCTCACATTCAACAAGAATAATTAAACAAAATGAGTGAACAAAGTAAAAGGAGATTTATTATTGAAAAATGAGAAAGAGTTCCCATGAGTTAGAGGGCTCCAAGAACGGACTATCCCTGGCTTGTCAGGTCCATTCTATGAATTGTACTATAGGGATTCAGTGGAGACTGAGGTACTCTTTTGTGGGGCCTTGTCTTTTGAATGTCATACACTGAGCCAGCGAGGAGTAGACAGGCCTAATTCATGCTCTGTCAAACCAACTTGAGTTACTCATCCTTTGTTTTATGTGGCTCAAGACTCACAAGTTCTTGCTGCCTGATCTGAACTATCTCAATTTTATACCTGTTCACAAATTCTTATACAAAAGACATGAGGCTAGATGAATTTTTTTAAAGAGGCAAGCCCTCTCTTTATGAAGAGGGCTGATAGTACCTACTCACGCTTGGTCTAATGTAGGTTCTTGAAAGGAATTCACAAAACACTTACTAAAGTCTTTCCCGATTCCCACAGATGAATATTGAGAATGGCACCCATCATTCCCTCCGGGCCCTGCACCTGGCCTTGCTGCCTTCAGGCTCTCTGCTCACTCAACCTGACTTTGAAAATCCCATATATTCTATGATCTGCTTTGACTTGAAGCATTGGAAGCCACTTCAAATTATAGTCTGCCAGCTGACCATGTCATTAAGGGTTTACTGTACATAAGACACTCCACTAGAAGCTTGAAAGAACAATAAAACCAAACTGCAAGGTGTTTGCCTTAAAGTTTATAATGATCTGAAGATTTGAAAAAATATAAACAGAAAGAAGTGGTCAAAAATTAGACTAATGAGTCTAAAAAATTAATTTGCATATTAAAAATAGTAACCTAAAATGCTATGTGTTATAAATCCAATCAAGTATCTTAAATAATATAAGAAAATAAATACATTTATTACATGAGAGAACACTGAATTTCTGTTATTAGTTGATAAAACTATTTAATCCTGGGAAAATGTATCAATTAAAAGGTTGTAATGCTTTTAAAAAATATTGAAGGATACTATAATATGAGTCTCTGTACATTTTTTCACATTTTTATGAATGGAAAAATTGCACAAATTTCATTAAGGGTTTTCCTCACCATGACTTAAATAAAAAAATGTTATTGGTAATTTTAAATAGTAACATCAGTTGATTAAACTGACCAAAATGCCCTTAAAAGCCACAGACTTTGTCTGTGTGTGATCATTTGGCCAAAAGTTAAATGACAAAAAGATGCTTCTCTTGAGTCTGGAAGAGAATTAAGACTGGCATTCCATGTTCTGGTCTGTAGTCAGTTCTGAATGTAGCTTTCTCCTGAGGCAAGAATCTACTACTAACAAGTCTCAGCAGCAGGCAAATTTTATTTAAAAATACAACAATTGTACAGATAACTTGAAATAATAAAATAATTTAAATCTTAAAAATCTATGTCCTTATGTATTTTTTTCATATATTTAAAAATTTAGCAAGATTTTTGGTGATTCATAGATAAAGAAGATGTTTGAATTAATGATGTTGAAGTAAAGATTTAGTACTTGAGGCTAGTATATAATGAGTATTTGCTCTGAATGTATCCAGACTGCATTATACTGTCCAAATTAAAATCATCAGTGTACTATACAAAAAAGATAAGCTTTGCTTCTACAGTTTATCAATGCTATTGTCTTCAGGGAAACTGTGGTTCCTTTTGGGTGCTTAGTCTCATTAATAAAAGTACTTAAACCTAGTTGCATTCTCCAGCTTCAGAGTCCACACCTAATCTGCCTAGTTAGTTAGATCTTCCCTAGTCTGTCCCCAGCCCCTGCCTCCTGCTTTGCCAGTAGATCTGTCTGCCAGACACCTGCAGTCTACCCTAACAAGTATACCATTCACCACTTATCAAAGGAGCTTCTTTTTGTAACAGATGGAGACTATTACAGCATTCCACAAATGGTCACACACAGAGAATGTGTCTGAGAGATGCACAGCCCTCGGTGACATATCTACAGTGGAACCTCTACACCTAAGGTTCACGGAACATAGCGGAACAGGTGGTAGAGGGAATACTAATGCTTCTTTCAACCCTCACCAGGGAGGCTTCTTGATGCAACTGAGTGAGATGCACATGGAAAGTTACAACTGGCCAAAATGTAGAAAATAAGAGACCGCAGAGTGTCCCTGAATAGGATTCCTATATTAAACCTCACCCATCTATGGCTCAGTGATCACTGAGGAAGAGGGGTCGGAAAGATTGGAAGAACCAGATCATAAGTGCATGATCATAAAGAAACAGGGTCTTCCAGGCCTCTGGCTTATATGAACTTGTTGCATGCACAAGACTCATGTAAATTCAATCAGAAAACAAAACAAAAGAAAACAAAACAAACAAAACAGCACAGAACTGGGCAAATAGGCAGCAGACCCCAACCTTAGCCAAGGGACTGTTGGCAGTTGATTACTTCTGGCCAAGAATGCTAGAGAATACATCTGACCTTGCTGTAATATTTCAAACTCAAAAATTTATATGATGTTTAAAGTCATGAAACAATAGGCAGATTGAATATGAAATACTGATGCGTCTGAAATTACCCTACTTTCAATCTCTTAAACTCTAAGTGGAGGAAAAAACAAATACTTCCTACTAGATGACACTGGTCACTTAGGTTTATCACTAGTCTTAGAATATAAAAATCCATGGGCCCTGTGCTAGTGCTGAGGCAGATAGGCTATCGATGCATCCAGATGGCTATGAATGGGTTTATTTCATTTAAAATTTTCAGGTGTCCATGCCTTTCAGTTATACTCCAAATGCAGAAATAAACATGCAAAGAAGAGGCTTTACAAATATCTTCCAGTTTCTAGAATGAGCAGAGCTAAAGACATTCTGTTTTTGAATCCCATTTCCAGCATCCTATTCCAGTCTCTCTTAATATTGCACACCTGGCTTCTGCGCAAATCCTGCCACAAAATCTGTTCTCCAAGAAAAGTTCTTTTGAATTTCTCCATGTCACTTCCAGGTCAGTCCCCATCAAATTCAGTATTCAGCATAGTATTTGAAACTAAACTTCTGCTTTTTGTTTAAGTGCAGGATGCTCTAGTGATGCTTAACCTCTCCTATTCTGTTCAAATTTAAAATCGTTAAAATCTTTTATTGAGTATTTTTATTCCGTTGTATATGAGTGTATTGCTTGTATGCATGTAAGTGCATGGGTGTGGTGCAGTGCTCACAGACTAGGGTGTCGGATTCCCCTGGACCTGGAGGTTGTTAGCTACCATGTGAGTTCTAAGACTCAAACCAGGTCCTCCGATAGAGCAGCCAGTGTTCTTAACCAGCGAGAGCCATCTCTCCAGACTCCAAATTTCAAAACTTACATTCCAAAACAACATGCCCCATACCTTATCTCTTAGCCTTCATTGTTGATGAGCCAAACTATTGCACCTAAGTGAATGGCTAAGTTTGTTTCTGCTTCCCGTTTTACTCACATTCTGGTCTCTTCTGTGTGGTGCTCCACTATGTCACCCAGGTCTCTAAACTGTCTGTTCCAAATCTCTTGCTGACTACTTGAACTTTTTCTTCTTCTTCTCTCCTAGGAATTAAAATGTCACTTTTAAATTATTTACCAAAAAATCAAATATGATTATCCACCTCTTTATATTGTGTTCTTGAATTAAATATTGAAACCATTTCAGGATTCCGAGTTTTACCTCTTATAAATGCTTTGAAGAATGTAGAGTAATTTTGTAACAACACCAGTGTCCATCTGGGGTACTAACCATGTTAAGAAAACATTAGTGTACTGAAGTTCTAATTGCATCTTGAATGTTTTCAAACATGAAATAAGATGAATAAAATTTTCTAACTGAGCTTCAATCACAAAAGACAGTATTTACCATTGAAATGGCCTCAGTCATTCCTTGTATTTCCAAATGGATATGGGAAAATCTTGGTCAGGGTCTTTCTATATAACCAGGCTGGCTTTGAACTCTCTTTCAGGAGCTGGGTATTACCGGCAGGTGTCACCACATGACTTTTTTTTTTCATTTAGATAAGAATAATTTAAAAGTATTATATGCAGTAACAACTAGTGATTTTTCTAAGTTGAAGTATAATTTCATCATTATAGTCTTCCCTTCCTCATTCTTGGTTTGCACATATTATTGTATATACCATAAAGAAATATAAGCCTGCATGAGTACACACACAAATATATATAAATGTAAGGGAATATATACACAGAGAGAACTGATTTATGTTTGTTTTTTCCATTTTTCCCATTAACTTTTCATATACTCGGCCTTTCCTTTTGTTTTCTTTTACTTCATCTACATATTTGTTCTGGCTCTTAATATTAAAGATATTGCACTTCTATAATTTATATTCATATTACAATTTTAAAATTTTTTATTTACTTAAGGATGCATTTTTGCTATTGGTAGCTCACAACCTCAATGAAGTATAAATTTATTATACATTATGCCGTTATGAAACTTCTGAATAACAAATTCATGTATTTATATTATATTCTTTGGAAATGGATCTAAATTATTATGGAAGTTGAAGAATACAGCAGAGAATGATCTTGTCCATATTTATCTTCTTAAATAATTCAGCAGATACTGGCATGCCTCTGATGTATCTTGCATTCCATGTCATCGCCTTTTCTCAATCTTTGTGGAATCCTTGAGGCCCCTTGCTGGGAGTCGGAGACCTGCTGCCTGGGTATCTTGTGCATTGGCTCAGACACAGCCACTGTGAAATGAGGGATCCAATCTAGCACTGACTAGCTGTTGTTGCTACATAGCTCTTGAAAATGTACAGTTTCAAAGCATCATATTAGCAAAGCAAAAGTTTTAGTAGAAAGTGAATTTTATAGGGCTAGGGAAATGACTTACTTGGTAAATGTCCCTGCTACGAAATCCTGATGACCTAACTTTGATCTCCAGTAAAGATAGAAGGAGAGGATTGACTCTGCAAAATTATTTTCTGACCTCCACATGAGCACCCGCATGCGCCCCTGCATACCGTACATGCACATACATAATAATATTAATAAACAAATAATTTTAAGAAATTATAGAAAAGCCAGTTAATAATATGCAGTGATAAGAGCCAATTGCTGCTACAGGCTGAATGTGTTCCACCAAAATTCATACGCAGAACCTCGCTCTCCATGAGACAGCATTTGGAGACATAGCCCTTGAGAGTTACCTGGGTCATAAAGGTGGAGCCCTCATGCATTGATTTAGAGGCCTTAGAGGAAATATGAGGACTTGCTTGCCATCCTTCTCTGATATTGTTCAAGTGAAGACAAGACAAGAAGAGAAACCGGGAAATGAGCCTTACCAGATACCACATTTGCTAGCACATTCATCTTAGACTTCTCAGGCTCCAGACCTGTGAGAGGTGAATGTTTGCCATCAGTCTTTATTCTAGGATAGAAGTCAGCTTAAAACAAATGTCCTCCAAAGATTCTCTTAAACACCATGCCCCTGAATTCAAGATAAAGTGTTTTTTATTTTTGTTTTATTTGTTTTTTTTTTTATTTTTTATTTTTGGTCTTTTTGAGGCAGGGCTCTATGTAGCCCCATTTGGACTGGAACTCACAGAGATCCACTTGCCTCTGCCTCTCTGGTGCTGGGATTAAAGGTGTGTGCAAACACATCTGGCTAAAGATCAAGTATTTTTTATCAGAGATATTTTTTAATGTTTATTTGTGTGGGTATGTATGCATGTATGTGACTTCTTTGTGTGACATGTATGTCAGTGGAGTCATGTGTACCAAGCAAGCTTGTAGATGTGTCATGGGACAACTTTCAGAACTTGGTTCTCTCCTTCTACAGTGGGATCTGGGATTGAGCTCAGGTTGCCAGTTTTGTGTGGCAAGTACTTTTATTCTCTGAATCATCTCACTAGTCCAAGGTTTCTATTTCTGTACTACACATGGATATATTTGAATTGGAGAATCGTTTAGTATTTTCTTACTTGAGTAATCTCATGTATGAAAATGGCCATGATTTAATAGTAAATAATTCAAATGAATTCTTCTCAGAGAATACACTGAAATACTAGGAAGTAAGCTAATAAAATTTCAAAGCGGAACAGGGAAATATTTAAGATGTTATGAAACTCTTACTTTATTTACAAGGAAGGAATCCTTTGTCTTGGAGAGAGGATAACTCAAAAGTGTCCTATGAATCACTGCTCATTATCAATTCTGTCACATTGACCAAGCCTGACTCAGTGAAAAAAACAAACAAAATCTATCAGACTGGAAAGTTAATTCATGTAGCAAAATTATGCTAATTAGTTGAAAACATTTCAACTTAAAATAAAAATAGTTGTATATAAATGTGTTGTATATTACATGCTTTCAAGCACCTAGAATGATTTTTAAATTCAGGTAAGATGGTTAATCATGCTCCTGGTGAATCTGTTTATATGCATAAAGATGTGAAAGAAGTTCCTGAAAAGAACCATACCTTATACTAAAACTTCCACAAGACTGATTAATAAATAATCACTAAACACTACTGTGTATCAATTCAAAATTCAGACTATTAAGTAAGGATTTGCACATTCCATTTTGACCTGTTGGTTTGACAAAATGACTGGCTAGTCAGGATTCGCTCTTCGAGTTGAAGTATTAAAAATCAAAAGCTGCTGCTGCTGCTCTTTCTATTTTCACCTCCACTGTGCTACACCTTTGCTCAGCTAGACTACCTGTCTAGCAAGTGTTCAGTATCTTCTTATCTCCACTCAGCACCCAGTGGTGGAATCACAAGTGTGTGGTGCCGCATTCCACTGTTGTATGGATGCTTGGGATCCAAATACAGGTCTTTTGTTTGCAAAGCAAGCTACCCACAGAACCATATCCCTAAACTCAAGTTAGTTATTTTATTTTAGATGTACCCTCTTTGCCTGTGTGCATGGTTTCTCTGCATACGTGTATATATGTGTGTGTGTGCATGCTCACACATGTGTGCTAGAGAGCAAACACAGAAACAAATATATACATTACAACTAAACTGCACTTCTAGCTACCAAATGTTCTTTTAACTTACTATTCTCCTTTACTAGACTACAGTATGTTCTTTTCTGGTTTTCTATGGCTCTTTGCAGGTTTCTGCTGCTTAAGATGTAATCCACAGATTGAAGGGACTATATAATCTATTTATAAGCTACTCAGTTGCCTCTCTGACTTCAGATTGTCAATTACTAACTGAAGCATGCTTTAAATCCTTGATGCAAGGATTCCAAATATGTAGCAAAAGTTAGGTGGCTGAACTTTTCTCTCTTTATAAGCTTAATTTTTTTTTCTTCAAATAACAAGTTTATTCCCTGATCTAAGTATCCCAGTAAATCCTAACATGAACATGAGTCAGTGCTATAGATGTGAATCTATATTATTTTTCCTCACCATTTTCAAACAGCTCCACAATCCAGTTCAATATACAGGCCTCTTTGAATGTATAGTCAGCAAGGTACATGATGGGTCTAGTGTCTCCCCATTCTGACACGAGCTCTTCCAGTCATTTACATTTTTAGTTTAATACGTTTGGAGTCTAATGGTTGGAAAAAAGGAAGACTATAGACACAGTTCATAGATTAGTTGCATTGTTATTTTATCTTTTTGAAAAAAAAAGTTGCTTTTCATAGTATTTTAAATACATCTGAAAATTATTGTCAGCACTGACAAAACACGAAGAATGAAATATAATCACTGAAATGAAATATAAGTCAAATGACATGGAAAGGATGTGATTTCAAGTTGAGTGAAAGAAAATTTTCACTCAATTAGTTTTAAATAGATTATGTGGTTATATTTAACTAATATATTGACTAGTAAAGTTTATGCTGGAAGCCCATGTTTCATAACAAGCATAGTCATGTGGCAGTCACTATAGGACAGGTAAAATTAAGAAGATAGGGGTACACTCGTATGCTTTTGACAGGTAAATAGCTCTGGAGACACTATGAAGTGTGTTTAAATCAGATTTCATTATTAAGAACTAAGAAAATAACATTTGAGAGTGAGAACTGGCTAATAGGAAACTGTAGTCTAAGAAAGTTTCAAATGAATTCACTTCTGTGCCTTTGTGATCTACATTTTGATACTAGCTTTATTGTGAGCTTCAGGTTTTTTGTGAACTTGTTGTTTTCTTTTATCAAACTGTTTGATGGCTGCAGAACTGTTCTTTCTAAGAGACTCTAAAGCCAGTCAACCTAGCAGAAGGAGAGGATGGCTTCCACGAATAGTGTTTTAAAGGGTCTAATTATTTTCAAGCTTGAGTGGGGATGAGACAGAGAGGGAAAAAAATGAAAAAGAAAAAGAAAAGAAAAAGGAAAAAACAGAGAAATTGGGAAAAGAGCAGACTCAGATTTGGAGAACTGAGAGAAATAGCTTGTGAAAACACTACTCATATACTGATGCTTAGACGTTATCTTTCAATATACACAAATGATAAAAGCAACTTTGAAAGTATCGATGGGAAAAAGGATTTGCTATTGATACTGATTAGTGACCTCCATTATTCCAGACGAACTGGAGCCTGAGTCTTGCTCTGTTATTGGTTTTATCAAATAAGGCTTTTATCTCAAAATATTTAAAGGCAGGGGCTGAAGAGATGGCTAGGTGGTTAAGAGCTCCGCCTGCTCTTGCAGATGACCCAGGTTCAATTCCCAGCATCCACATGGTGCATCCATGCTCTACTCCAGTTCCAGGGAGTTAGTTCGACACCATCTACTGTCCTCTGAGGGCATTGCACTACATGCAGGCAACACACTCATACTCATAAAAATAAAACAAAATAATTAAAGACATTATTGTTGGATTTAAATACGCCTTCAGTTCATTTTAGCTCCATTATCACCCTATAATCTTGTTATCATAAAGCAACATAGCAAAATGGAATTGTACATATGAGAAATATCTCAAAAATGTCTCATTCTCTCTTTTGAGATGCAATATGCTAAAGAGGAGCGGTTGAGTTACTTGTCTTAAAGAAACTTCAAGAACTTTATTTTGTTATTTACTTTATGTAGCTAAAGAGCATTTTATTTCACTCACTTGGGCCAAAGTATGTTGACTGTGTGACTGTGAGACTAAGTTAATTGAGGGTTAGTATTAAGACAACTGTTTCCTTACTACTGTCTTCTATGGTTATAGTATGATGAAAATGATTTTATATTTTATGAAGAACAGCAAATGCTATTTTAGGGGTCACCTGACTGTGGCACCAAAAGTACTCAGGAAAAGCCTCATAATTTTTTTCTCTCTGTGCTCTGGGTATGCTGTCAGTCTGGACTCAGATACTTAAAGCATTCTACCACTCATAATTCTTTGGAGATTTAGTAGGTCTATATCTACTTTGATATAAGATCCCATAAAGCTTCAAGAGCATCATCTCATTGATCTTACTATTCTCCTATGCAAGAGAGACATTGGGATAACTAAAACTTCCATCATTTCTTGGCCTTTTGGCCAGGATACAGTGTCCAACCATAACTTTCCACTTCTAACATATACAAATAGATCAGAGACAGTTGGGGGCATATTTTCCCTCTTCAAAAGCTCATAGAACCCTAAATGAATTCTTAACTTGTGAAGAACATTGTGATATGTAATGAGGAAGTATATGTGATCACATGGTTAAAGCTCTGGCTCTAGGACTGGTGGGTTCAGCTGTTTATTTAACCCTATGTATCTATGGGACACTAGTTAAGATGCGAAATATTAAAATAGATGTTATTGAGTTGGTACTCCTTTAATATACGGTGGTTCCAAGTTTTAGATGAATTAATATAATGTTACATGAAGTGCCAACAAGATCAGCTGTTTTGACTATTGATGCTGCTATAACAGCCCTACCACCATCCCAGTTATTATAGTAGCAAAAGAAAGAAACACGACATTTTTTTAACTTATTCTGTCGGAGAGGACTGTATAGGCCCCAGTGGCTTTTCAGGAAGTTTACACGACAGCTGTGTGGACAGCATCTCCCTTGGAACAGACAGTGATATACTGGTGATCTATCTAGGGGAAAGTGTTGGTCAGTAGCAGGACTATCTGTCTTCTCCTGTAGGTGGCTGGCTAGAAGTACCATTGCTAAAGACAGTAAGAACACATGGTTGGCCCCCAGAAAGATGCATTTTTTCAATCACTTGTTTGATTTACTTATTTGTTTGTTTCTGTGTTTGTTTTTACTCTGAGTCTCATTCTTTAACCAAGCTTTGCCTGGAACTCACCATACAGCCCAGACTGCCCTGCATGAATGCTCTCTAGTGCTGGCATTTCTGGTGTGCACCATTTCATAGCTGCTAAGAATGATTAGTTATATCCTATGAAATAACTTACACAACTTGTTCAACAAACTCTAAATAGTAGATTATAGACATCTATGATTACCAGTTTCTAGATATCATTCCAAGGAACTAGAAACACAGTTATCTTTCTCCCGGTGATTAGCACATTTCTCTGAATCTTTAGGTGAACTAAGAATGTCCTTATTGTTAATGACTAATTATCACAATCTTTAATGTCTGCACTTATATAAAGTTCAGACTTCATATGCAGAGGCCTCACTAACTGTATAGCTACAGGTCTTGCTTTCACAGGTATGTCTGTAAGGCCCAAGTAGCCAGGTGCTCTTTATCTGGGATGGTGCTGTCTTGTTTACATGTCCTGAAGTATTCTTAACCTTGATGAGCATGTATTTTTCTACTTTGATATTCACTCTCTATGCTATGTGCTTGTTATAGGTGGGCTCATTTCCCTCTGTTCTGAGTCTGAAAATGAAATCTAAAATGGATCTGTGATATTACTACATATCTCTGACTGCATGCACCTGCTGGTTTATTCTTTACACTTTATCTATAACTTGCAAAGGTTAACTAGAAGAAATTTAGGTAGACAAGTGGCAGCCTATTATTAAAGGGAAAATTCGTAAGCATGGATATTGTTCCATCTTGGGTAACAATGCTGTTTTCAGGAATACGGAGTCAGTTTCTAATAGAGTGTGTTGGGTGGAATATTAGTAAAGAGTTTTGAGTGAAAAATTAGTTAACAGACATTTTATTCAAGTGAAAATGTTTAATTACAGTAATTCAACTGAAACAGAACCATAAAGATTGTCTAATAATTCACAGTGTAATAACTGAAACTATAAAAACTGGTGATAGTATTACTAACATAAAATTTAAATGCACGCATACATGTACATGGATTCAGACATGAATGTTTTATATAGAAAGCAACTTTAGCTAACTTGAAAAAATGGATCAGTTTTCTTTTTTTCTCTAAAAATACAGATGTATACAAGTGGAAGTCAGGGTCTTGTCATATGTTTACAAGAGTGTCATATTGCTTCCAATCTTAGAAGTACTAAATGCATGAAATACTGGACCAAAAGGACAAAACATGCAAACAATATTTTTAATACCTTAAAGATACTTTTCTTTAACATTTCATTTGAAAACATGTCCATCTTCCCTAAATAAGTTACACCAGCTTGTAAAGCAAATCTCAACCTGACACATTTTGAAACAGATGTGTGATCCAATGCCTTCTGAACAACTGAGCTTCTGTGGAGGAATTCTTGCATTGACTGCATTGTCACAGACAAGAGAGTACAACAGAGTTGAAAACCACATTGCAGGCGCAATTTCTGAGCACTACATTTTCAGTGTGTCACCTCATCTGGTCATAGCTGCATGCATATATGGACTTGGGAACAAAACTGATTTAGGCAGTTTCATAATCAGCCACATTTTCTTCCACATTGGAAAGTTTCTGTTGATAAAAATAATTTCATTATGAGGAAAAGGAAAAATAAAATACCTAATAATTGATATGAAATTATATTGATATTATTAAACTTAATGACAAATAGTATTGTACAGATATGGCAGTCTTATAGAGACCAACTATTTTTATACAGTCAGAGTAATGTGTAAGGACTGTAACATCCTGGCAACTAAGACCTTATATTTAAGTCACTCTATTAAGTTACTTATTGAATTGAGTGGTGTTTGTATATTTCTACAGATTATAAGACAAAGAGCACATTCTGCATGAACAAATGTGTTCACACAGTATAAGTCTTGATCACAGTATTTCAGCCCAAAAGGCACAAGCCCTTTCACCCACATGATCAATTGTATTCCAGATTTCTGTGGAGATTGTTTATATTGATGTAGATTCCAACTCATCAATTAGCATTGTGGCCATGTCAGATACTACATGGAAAAAGAAGGAAGATGATGCAAGATTCAGTAGCATAGGGCTGACATTTCATTTGGGTACAGTAACAAGTCCAACTGGCCCAATTCTATCATGTCCTCTTCTCCCTTACCCCATCTTGACATTTGAATTCTTGTTTCCTGCATGGTCAGCCAGAGGTGTACTACTGAGTTATAATCTCAGACTTCCCTTATTTTATATTTTGAGACAGGGTTTCACTAAGTTGCCCCAGCTGGCCTTGAACTCAGTCATCTTTAAACCTTCAAAGAAAGCAACAACCATTTTAAGTGGTGATTAATATGAAACAGTATGAATTCCACCAAGTCTCCTGTACTATGAAGAAGAGAGATGATGTTTAGCTTAGTGTCAAGCAGCTACCATTGCCAGGGAATGATTCTCATGTAGTTTTTCCCCTAATAATTGTAATTTTAGTGAACTTTAAGGATAAGTATTTGAACCAAATATATGCCCTGGCTCTGGAGTAACTATCATATGTTCCATTGTGAAGTTCTTCTGATAAACGACAATATATTGATGAGATGGTATGTGCACATGGATAGAGGAAGAGGGGAACAAAAAAGAGAAACAGAAACAGAGAGAGAGAGAGAGAGACAGAGAGAGACAGAGAGAGACAGAGAGAGAGAGATGTGGGAGTAGAAGAAAGACAAGTAAGAAGCAGGAGGAGATGAAGATACCAGGGCCACAGATTCAGGAATCAGATCCTTTGGCCTCTGCTGGCCAGTCCTTAACTCCTCAAGTCAAATGAGCTATCTTGAATTGAGCAGCAAAAACTCTTCTTTCCAGGACCTCCTTTGAATGACTGGTAGACGGAGCCTGGTTGGGACTGCAGAGTGAGAATAAGCACACACACCTCAGGTCTGTGCTGCTCACACCTGCAGTTCAATGCCTTCTGTGGATAAATATTTCTCAGCTTGGTGTTTGACCAAGCTCAACTTTACATAATGCTGGAGTATTTATAGCATTTGGGGGAGAGTTAATAGGCCTTTTAAAACTTCTTTGTTCTGTCATACTAAAAATAAACTTCCTCTAATCATCTTTGGAAATCTATATAGATTAACTGTTTCTATTAATTTTTAATTTACTACTAAAATATTTTTTTATTTCATTGTCTCATTTATATTTTTTCCAAAGTGCATAGAGTTTGGCTTAAGTTACAAGACTTATTGTCTCATAGTTTATATGTTCCAGGAATCCTGTCATTGTTTGGCTAGCTGTTACATTCAGGATCTCACCCAATGCTGTTATCAGTTGTTAGCCAAATCTTCACTTGTTTCCAGATCTGACTGGGGAAGATTGTCTTTCAAGATTATGGTTATAACTGTTTTCAGAGACACAAGATCTTTTGCTTGGGTCAGTACAACACAGTAACCAGCTTCCCTCAGAGCAAGCAAGCAAAAGAACAAGAGTGAGCACCTAACACGAAAACTACAGTATATTTGTAACATAATCTTTGGGTGAAATCCTGTCAGCCATGATCAATTTGTTATTTATGGGTGAAATCCAGTCAGCCATGATCAATTTGTTATTTATGTTAGAAGTGTCAGTAGGTTCAGCCCAGTCAAAAGGATTTTGCACAAGGACCTGAATGTCAGAATGAGGGAATTATGGGGCGGGGGTGTCATTTTAAAAGCTACTAAACAATACAAAATGATCCGAAAACAATATTTCCAGGGTAAACAAATGAGAAGGAAGGAAGGAAGGAAGGAAGGAAGGAAGGAAGGAAGGAAGGAAGGGAGGGAGGGAGGGAGGGAGGGAGGGAGGGAGGGAGGGAGGGAGGGAGGGAGGGAGGGAGGGAGGGAGGGAGGGAGGGAAGGAGGGAGGGAGGGAAGGAAGGGAGGGAAGGAAGGGAGGACAGAAAGGGAAGACGGGTGGAGTTCAACAGATTCTTTACTTACCTTTACAAAATCTCTGGCTCTGCCTTCAGATTATTTTGAGCCATGTAGTTCCACCAAATTCTTGAAACTTGAAAGTGTATGAACTAGATCATATTTTAACAGGGATTCACTTCAAAGAATTAAATATATATTTTTATTTTTTATTTCTTATGTGTATGAGTGTATTGTCTGCATGTATGTAAGTGCATCCAAGTTGTGCAGTGCCCACAGAGGTCAGAAAAGGGTATCAGATCCCCTGGAACTGGAGTTACAGATGGTTGTTAGCAGCCATATGGGTACTGGGAATAGAACCCAGGTCCTCTGCAAGAGCAGCCAGTGCTCTTAACTGCTGAGTCATCTGTCTAGCCCCCAGAATCTTTTTTAAAATTTTATTTATATAGTATTTTAATAGTACAATTTTCACACAAAGTTTTAATTATATGCAATTCTTAGTATTTTTTAAGGTATATAACACACCTTTATTGAAACTAAAGAAATCACATAATCTCATACCTTATTATTTTTTAATTTTAGAAACTTTATGTGGGGAATTTAAACAGTAGTCTGCAAACTCTTATGAAAATATAAGGATTTCAATGACTAAATCTAAGCCTGACATAATCACATACTCATCATGTGTGTTCAGTGTTCCTAGAATTTATGAAAGTTGATCCAATTTGAAATTTAGTGCCCTAGAAGCAAATGATATTTCTCTCTTTTGTATTTATTTTAAATGGTTAGAGGAATTGATAGATGTGTTTGTGCCCCCATCTCACTACCTCATTTCTCTAACTCTCAATTGGGAAAATTGCAACAGCTGTGCCTACATATTTACATTTAAAATACTAACGTGCAAACAGCATCTTTATAACTCTTCGTTATTGGCAGCACAAATAAGTGGCAATATTGGCCAGCCTCATCACAGAAACAGAGCCATATTCAGAATGAGAAAGAACAAATGATTATAAACTCACAATGAAACAAGTGAACAAATTAACAGAAGAAAATAGCAATAATGATATTCAACAAAACACAACAATTCCACAAGTCCAGGTCACCCAGTAGTCACTCTTCTTCAGAGGGGATTGGTCTCAATCTGCCGATTTGCAAATACTAAATGCTTTCATGGGAATTCTGTGACTGCATTCCCAACACAGCTAAAAGTCAACTTGTGTTTAAGACACACTGAAATCTGCAAGAGGTTACAGTTAATAACCTGGGCTAGACTATCTGAACTTACAACATGACTTTCTCATTTAATCAGATCTTGAACAGTTTCCTCACTGGCAATCCTCATCTGACAAATAAGATTCTCTAAGAATGAAATGAGTTAAAATTTGCAAAGTATGCAGAATAGTTAGTCTACAGCAAGCATTCTGTGTTAGCATCCATTTTAGTAAAAAGTCAAAAGCTGGGGCTGGTGTTGCACACCTTTAATCCCATCACTCAGGAGGCAGAGGCAGGTGAATCTCTGTGGGGTCAAGGACAGCCTGGTCTACATAGAGTCCCAGGTGAACCAGGGCTAAATACTCTGAGACCTTGTCTTAAAAATCCAAACAAGTAAAAGTGAAACGTGTGTATTTCAGATTATTTTTAACAATAATTTATTGCATTTAGAAAAAAATGGCTATTCTTGTTATGACTTGAGCTTCATCCACACTGGATATTTACATTTAATAACCGTATTGATGCATGTATGATACACAGAAATACTAGAATTAAACTTTTAGGTGATACCTATTACTATGCTAAACAGTTTCTTCAAAGCTTACACGTTCTTAGAACAGTGGTGAGACAAGTGTTTCTCCTTAGCCTGCATTGATACATGTAAAAAGTTTGTATCTAAAAATTATCTGTTGTGTTTCTTTAGTTTATAGAAACAGCACGAAACTGTACAGATTCCTCTGTTTTGCTATATTTTTCCACATAAATATTTTGGGTTCGTACATGTAGTTTTGACAGTACTAAAAAGGAGACAGCCTGATTTTTAGCTTTCATAAGAGCAAGAGTGGACCCAAAATGTTGAGCACCAACTCCTTCAAATGTCTCCAGAAACTGTCTCCCCCAGCTAGGCTTTGTCCATTCTATTATTCAAACAGTATCTCCAGCATGAAATGAGACAGCAGAAGTCAGGACCCACTCTTATCAGATAATCTTGTCCTTTGATTCCTAGGCCTAGAATATTTTATACTCAGTGTCTCTCATTTGCAATGACAAAAACAGCTGCTTTCAGTGTTTTGATATGGAAAACATGCATATGCATAATCACACACTATCTTAGTGGAGGGAGATGAAGGGGTTCTGAGAGATTAAAACTGTATGTCTAGGTCATAAGAGGTGCACATAGATCAGTGAGCTTCCTTACATTATAAACAGTAACTTTTTGGTTGCAAAGTTAGGTAAAAGTTTTTAGGCCAGATTATGTCCATATTATAGAAGTCATTCCTACAGTAGTGTACCAATGCACTGAAGGAAAAGTTACACTAAAGCCTTCCTGCATAAGGAAAAATTACAGATATATACACATATATATTTATACATATAAAATATGACAATTGCACATACACATTTGGTAATATACACAATTGTTTTTTCATTTATGTTATATATATATATACATATATATTCAAGTTTAATATCTACTTATACCTAATCAAGTCCTATCATTAATAGTTACATACTTATTTCATAAAATTGCATGTTCTTGTTTATCATATATTCTCACATATTATTGTGGTATTAATTTAATTTTGTATACAGATATGCTTAACAATATACATATTATTATGTAGCTAGTATGTGTCACACAACAGCACTAAGCATAGCGTCATCAATGCATGAGTACAGAGAAGTACCTTTTTTTTCCTCAAAAGAAACTATTTAGAAAAAAACAAAAGCAGCTCAACTGTGAGCCCATGATTGAGTGACAGCTACTTTTAAGCCATATGAGCCATAAAAAGGATTTTTCTTTACTTTTCCAGAAATCTTGTGTTCACCACACAAAGCAAAGAGGCCATTTTTTTTCCACTTAAAACACCAGCATGGCAATGGCATCACAATAACAGATACACAATGCTAAGCTGCCATGGAGTAAAATGTACAAAATACTAAGCAGATTAGCTTTCTTCCATCAGAGGCCTATGTACACTGCACACAAGCCAGAGAAGCATTTAAACTAAGAGTTGTAACAAAGTTTCATACTGTCAAATATAAATAGTTCACAGTGAATGCTTCTCATCAAAATATTATATTTGATTGTTAAAACTTTGAAATATTGAATTATTCTCTTTTATTCTATTTAGCCAAAACAGCACCTTTTAAAATAATTTAATTCTGACATTTTCTTTTTTTGGCAGTGTCATCTCGATGGAGAATCATCCTTTTATTAGTTATATCAATATGAATTATTGTTCTACTTAATGGCTCCTTTTTATTCATTAACTCTTTGTCTCATGCTATTCTTGACACCTTTAATCTATTTTACTGTGCTCTTACTTAGTCACAAGAACATTCAGAGAAATCTTCATATGATTTTAATAATGTTGAGACTCTTTCTCATGCCCACTTATAGACTGCAGTCTCCATTTTAGTTGAGATATATTTCAAATTTCTTTGATCAGTGATTTAATTTTCCTTCTGTTAAGCAAGTGAACATCTTTTCTTTTTGTCTCATATCTCTTTTTCTAATTAAATACTTTGTTCTGAAAAATCACATAACATCTCTATACCTTAAATCATCAGACATCATAAAATACTGTAGGTTAAGTAAAAATTAGTGGAACTGTGTCCCATGCCCATATTTTCTGCTTAAAAATGGCAGTACTGAAAAATCAATTGTATTCTTTGCTTTTATATCAGTTATATTTGTATTAGCAAATGTGAAATCAAATGATTTCTTTCTATATAAGCCTATATATTCTACATTTAATTTTGTTGAGACAATCAAATAGCTATTCTTTTGTTCATTGCTCATCTAAAACTGAATAACTTGTGTGTAATCTGTGCCAGAAATGTTTCAGATGTGTAGAAAAAGCAGCAGCTATGAGATATTTTTCTTCTGTTTATCTGAGATTCTGAACAACTATTCTGATCTCTGTCAAGAGAGATTTCTTAAAGGACAGATTTTGTCTTATGATTTATTGATATTAAACAAACTTTAATATTGACATGCATTTGAATTCTAATTGCTTTAATATAATAACTGCTATGGACTGAATGGTGAACCCTCTCAAATTCAACTTCATATGTTGAAGTCCTAATGCTTGGTATCATTTTAACTGGAGACAGAGCCATCAAGAAAGCAGCTGAAGTTAAAAGCAATCATAGAGACTCCGCCTTGATCCAATAGGAATAAAGACCTCATGAACAGAAAGGAACACCACAAGAACGTGGACATAAAGAATGGGTCCAGAGAGGACATAACAAGAATTAGGCTGTTTTTAAGTCAAGAACGGAGTCTTCCTTCCCCCAGAAACCAATCTCATAGTCACCTTTATCTGGGACTTCAAATTTCATAATTATGCACATTACCCAAACTCTGCTAGTCTTCCTGTAGCCATAGTATGAGACTATACAAGGAGATGCTCATTAATGGGAAGTTAAAGGAATGATCACAATCATAGTTCATATTTTCAATGTTTGACAATGACAGGACCACAATGTAACTCATACTGGTCTAAAATTCCTAAGGGGACTGATATAACAATCGACTTCTCAAATCAGACTGCTTTGATGGATATTTCAGTGAGCTCTTCTTATCTACCAAAGTCTATCAGTCACTACTGTACATACCAGAGTTTAGGCGCACATTATCTTTAACTCTTGATATAAATATTTCATCACCCACTTTACTCCACATGTCCTACATTCAGTAGTTACAGTTGTGGTGGTTTGAGTGAAAATGTTCCCCATAGAATCCAAGTGTTTTGTCCCAGATGGTGGTGCTGTTTTAGGAGGTGCAGCCAAGCTGGAGGAAACGCATGACTGGAAGGTGGGCTTTGAGAGTTCTTAAGCCCTTCGGGATTTCCAGTCTCTGCTTTCTGTACCTGCGTGAAGATGTGATTGCGTGGTTTTCTGCTCCCGTCACCTGTGCTGCAATGTTTCCCCTGCCATTCTGAACTCTAATCCCTCTGGAACTATAAGACAAATAACTCTTCCTTTTGTAATGGCTTTGATTATGATGTTTTATTAAAATAACAGAAAGGTAACTAATACAACAATAGAGCAAGAACCACCTATATCCCAATTTGGACATTTACTTGAATAACTTTTCATTATCAAAAATTAATATATACATATTTTAAGGAGAACTAGAAGATGCTTCATCACCTGCCAGTTTAGTTTTTCTTCCTTTTCTCAGTCTTATATTCTTTCTTTGTAGATCATCTCATTATGCTGAAATAATTAAATGTTGAATAGTAATAACCACAGCAAATGTTATAATAATGTCACGCCTAGTAATTTCTTATTTGAGGCACATAAAATAAATAGAAAGATACATAAGCATATCAAATCTCAAAAAAATTGTAAGATAAATAATATTATAATTAGAAGTTCTTCAAGTAACATCACATTTTCAGTATGCTGTACCAGAATTCAAATGAACTCTTCCTGATATGGAAATGTAGATGGTTACGACCGTGTGTTCTGTATACGTGTCTCCTAGGCTGCATCCAGAAACTTGCATACTCTTTGCATCTTTAACTCCTAATTTGTTGCTAAGGTCTCAAACTAGAAGGAAATTCTACGACTAAGCTTTCCAAAAGTTCCTTCTCTCAACAAATAATATTTTAAATTCACTTCTTATATGATCTCAAGAGGTGTGTGTGTGAATATGGTACATTCATATGTGCACATCATGCATAATAAATTGTATATTATATATAAACATATACTAATGTGTAGATCAGAAACACTTATTCATGTTTTAGAATTGCTTAATATTGAAAATTTACCCTGAGTTTTTTGTTTCATTTCTTGTTAATTTAAATTCTTTTGCCTCAATATTCTTTAATGAAAATGTATTAGTGGTCAAAACTTCCTTGAAAGCTAGTCAAGAAGTCTTTATTCATGAATAATTGCTTTGTACATAATAGTAAGGAAAACAATCAACCACCTGCAAATTAGACCACTATTGAGATATTTTAGAATCCTTTCTGTCCATGTGGTTCATTAGAAATCAAGCCACATAATGACAAATTTTATAAATTGATACTGGTGTAAATGTGTTACTCTTCTAAATAGCCACGTGTTTTGGATACACTGCATTTGGATGCGCTATGTATTCATCTCGCTCTTCTTTCTCTTTCTGTAGCCTGCCTGTAGCTCTCTTATCCTCTCTTCCCACTTCCTTTAATCCTTCCAAAAATGCTTAAATATTTTCTTAATATAAATGACCATCAAAATCTTCACTTCCATAGGTAAAAACTGTTTTATTTAAATCAGGGCATGATATTTTCTGTTTTTCAGCACTAAAAAACAATTTAGTTTAAAAAAGTGCAATGAATTATTGAGGTTGTGTTAAAAACCCATAAATCACATATGTTATGAAAAGAACAGATATTTTGTTTAATGTTTAGCTTATCAAGATTCATTATTATAATTATTATATATTTAGCAAGTTTCTAAGATATTTTTCATGAACACTTATTTCATATGATTGCTTTATTTCCTTTTAGTTCTTTTATCCCTTTGATAATATCTTTGCTCAGGCTTTTAAAAGATTTTAACTTCACACATAATATTTCGTATTTTAGTGTCTAAAATTTTCCGCATGAGTATTCAACCTTCCAAGTTAAACATTAAACAAGATATGTTTGCTGTGTATAATAAACTACTATTGATAAAATTGGTAAAAGATAGAAGGGGGCATTTTAGATAATCTTATTAATATTTAAATTATTTATAAACTTATTCAAGAATCTCACAATATTTGAAGCAGAGCTCTATAATATAGTCTTTTAAATCATCATTCCTAGTTGTTATTATAATTGAAGTATCAGTAAGATATTGAAATAAAAGATAAAGCAGCCCTATCCCGTGAGAGCTCAGTGCTCAATTGTATATGCCCAGTTGCCATTTTCTTAAGACTCTTTAATGAATGGCAAGAAATATAAATCACAAATCAATAGAACAGTAAAAAGCATTAAATGAAACTTAGTATTTACTTATAGTTAGGAAAAAATTCCAAAATAAGACTATAACTCTCTTACTATTAATGAAAATACTTAGCATCAGAAATACACAGTTGAATGGAGACATATTAAATGTACTCAGAAAATGCTGTTGTTTTTAGATATTTAAATACTATGAGAAAATATGAATATAGCCACTTCAAAGGGAGAAGCTAATCAAATCTGGCATCATTTACACATTTTCTAATGAGAAAATATAACAGCTACAGCTTTACCCTATAAATGATAAAATTCACTTGCTGTATACACATTTACTATATAAAAGGCAATAACAGGGGTTTCTATTACCATTACTTATTTAGAAAAATACTTTAAAAATTCCATTCATAAGAATAAAAGGACCAAACTGAACAAAGGAAATTCCAACTACTATGGAGAAATTTTAAATATGTTACTTAATGACAACTGAGAAAAAAGACTGTGGATAAATATATTTGCTATTGTCAAGAAAAAAAACTCCAAACTTATCAATATATGGCATAATAAAAGTACCTAACATATGTTGAAAAGATTGCTCACCATGATCAAGTTTGTTTTATCCTAGATATTCTGGGTTGGTTGAACATACACAAATCAATAAATATAATAAAGCATACAAATAACGTTTAAGACAAAAGCCATGTGATCATCTCAACAGATGTGGAAATGGTCTAGCAAAACTCCAACATCCCTTCACAATAAAAGTTCTAGAAAGAACAGAATTGAAGGTAACATCCCTCAACATAATAAAGGCTATATATGACAAACCCACAGTCTACATCATACTAAATGGAGCCAAACTCAAAGCAATCCCAGTAAAATCAAGAGCAAGGCAGAGATGTCCATTGCTGTGGCTGCTATTCAGTCTAGTGCTTGGGTCTTAGCTAAAACGATTTGATAAGAGAAGGAAAGAAAGGAAACAGGAAAGAAATAGGAAAATGAGTCAAAGTTTGCAGATCCATCATTTTAAAGATAAGAGAACCTAGATTTCACCAGGAAATGTTTACAGTGATAAGCACTTTCAGCAAAGTGGCAGCATATAAATAAACATGCCAAACTCCTCAGCCTTTCTTTATAACACTGACAAGCACACTGAAAAATGCCAAGGAAATAATCCACAAAAGCTAAAAAAAAAAAAAAAAAACCTCACAGTAAACCCAACCAAAGTGTTGAAGGACCTATACAATGAAAACAGGGACACTCTGAAGAAACAAACCAATGAAGACATTGTTAGCTGAAAAGACCTCCAATCTCATGGACTGGTAGAGGTAATATTTTGAAAATGACCATTCTCCTGAAAGCAATTTACAGATCCAATGTAATCTCAGTTAAAATCCATATATCGGTCTGCACAGAAATGAAAAAGAATCTTAAAATCCATATGGAAAGACAAAAGACCCAGTATATCAGGTAATCTTCCACGAGGAGAATAATGCTAGTGGTATTACCATACCTTATCTCAAGTTACATGATAAAGCAATGGGTTTTTCTTTTAAATAAATAGCACTGGCACAAAACAGGCACAGAAAAGAAGACCCAGGTTCAAGTCCATGAAACTATACACTTGCTACTTACACACACACACACACACACACACACACACACACACACATTAAAACAAAATCAAAAACTTATAATGGAGAAAAGATGGCATCTTCAACAAATGGTGTGGGTTACCTCTCAAATGGTGTGGGTTACCTCTCACCCTGCACAAAATCTCTAAATGAATCAGAAACCTCAACTTAAAACCTGACCTCTAAAAATCCTGGAAGAGAAGATATATAGTATGATGCAACATATAAGCAACATCACTGAGCTCATGAATATTGATTTAAAAGTTTTTTTGGAGATAGCATCGTCCTGTAACCCCAGCTGACCTGGAACTCACTATGTAGACCAGGCTGGTCCTGATCTCATAGATATCTCCCTGCCTCGGACTCCTGAATACTGGGACAAAAGGTGTGGGCCACCACACCCAGCTAAGAATATTGTTTCCTTAAATAAACAAACAGAGAAATATCTTAAAATAAACTGGAAGATGTTATAGTATAGAGTCATTTACAGAGGGAAAAAAAGAGAACCGAATGATAATGAGGGTGAAAAAAATATCTTTCCTTGATATTACTGAAAAAAATAATGAGAAACCACTTCAGATACAAATAATTTTCAGATTCAAATAACTGATTTTGATTGGAAAAACGTTAAAGGGCTTATAATACCAAAGACAATAAACAAAACTTAATGCACTTCTCACCATAGTGAAATTTGGCAAATACATTCTTAAGAGTATGTGGCAAAATTAAGAACATTGAAGCTGTGCTGAGAGCAAGCAATTCCACATGGCAAGTATGTTCTAAGCATGGATCTATATAATAGGGAAATGTCAGTTCCTCAGAAATATGTAATATTTTGTTTAAAAGTAATAGAAAACTTAAAAATGAAATATTGTGACAATAAAATGAAGATATTTGGCTTTGAATACTTTATGCTATTGGATAAAGAACTACGCAGGATAGGTGCAAATAGAAGAAATATCATCAAGCCAGTTGATGCCCTTATCGAAAGGAGATACTATAAATGGAAATACTTTTAATTAGTTCTTCAAATTTTTGGCTCCTATTTGCCTGCCCATATAATAGTGTAACCTTGTAGTTATTATTTATAATTTTTCTTTAATGTTGATATTCTTTCATGAAGACATTACTACGCTTTGCTCAGAATTATTTGCACTTGAGCTAAAGTTAAAATTCAGTAGCTTCTCAAATGCAATTATTTTGCAAGGAAGCTAAATTCTACTATGTAGAGCTGTTAATATCTAATTACAGTGTCTGGTGGATAGTCTATGCTTGCTAGGTTTGTCCCTCTGACAATTGTGAACTCTCAGAATATACAGCACACACTATTACATTTTTTTTACTGTTCCCTGTGCTAGGAACAAAGAACAACACTTTGCTTTTGTAAATCTGGGTCAGAACTCTTTCTGTGCATCTCCTCTTCAGTCAGAATGCATTGCTGTTTTGGTCAGAGTTCCTGTATAAGTTTGGGTAGGCTATGCAAGTAATCACATATCTATAATAAAATAGTTTCCATGACACCTGCCACAAAAGATGATGTTTTGTTTTATTTTGCTTTGTTTTTCTGGCTTTTTTTTTGGTTGCCTTATAGAATTGAATTTCCATATTTTCTTAAAATAGAAATCACTGTCATTATTTTTACATTTCTTTGAGTAGTTCGATGCCTGGAACACAAATGATAGACACAAAGTACTTTGATAAAGTAGGGAAATTAAATGAGCAATGCTTTTGACAATTTTACTTACAATCGGAGAGTTCTTGATTAGCCTGCCTGGATCCATTCAGTCCCTCCAATAAAAAAGAGTTCTTTGTATTAGAGAATCCTATACAATTTTCTGAGGGAGAAAAAAATCAATAGTCCTAGTCTTACACAACTTTAAATTCCATAATCAACAATGACTGGTGCAACAAACTATTTCTATTGGTACCATTCTGGAACTTTTATATTGAGGGTAATTTACAGCTGTGTAATTGGAATTAAGGCCTGCTCAATGGGAGAGAACTCATGTCTGGTACTGTAAACATAGCCAAATACACATGGGAGAGATCATAGATCCTAGAGAAAACCCTACTTTTGTCATATTTCTAGAACGTAATTAATTTCTTATTTTATTGTAAAAATTCATCCTCATATTTATAGACAAGTGTACCTTTCACACCTCACTGAAGAAGCTTCTTTTTGCAACAGATGGACATTCTTAGAAAGTCCCAGAACTGGTCAAATGCAGAGAATAACTGTTTGTGGGACTCTTAACCCTAACTGACACATTTTAATTAAATCTATACATAGAATGAATTCATCTCTTAACTCTCACTAGAGAAGTTTCCGTATGTAGCAAATGGTTATTAACACAGAAACTCACAACTGGTCAATGTCCAGAGAACAAGAGGTCACAGAGTGCTTATCCCTGAATAGGACACCTATTTTACACTTCTGTCTCCTAAGGATCAGAGATCATTGTAGAAAAGGAGGCAGAAATATTCTAAGAGCCTGAGGGAGTGAAAATCACAAGGAAACACTATTCCAGACACCTGGTCATTCACTCAAACGAACTCTCAGAGATGGTAACGTATACACAAGTCCCAAGCAAGCTCAAATCAGAGAAAATCCCGTCATAGATATGGGCAAGTAGATAAGAAACCCTATCCCAACCTAAAGCACTCTTGGCAATTTATGGCTGTTGGGAGGAGAAAAGACAGTGTCTTATAAGAATAGAACACTTGGTGGATCCAGTGGATACACCTACACTGAAGGACATTAGAGGACACAAATTGTACACTATAGGCCATATTATATATACTATAGTACATTGAATTGAATGAGGGGCGGTGGAGGGAGGCGTGGAGAGGGACAGGATCATCATACTATATTGTATGAAATTGCAAAAATTCAATTAAGAAAAATTAACAAAAGGAAAAAGAAATCAAAAGAGAAAACCTGAAGCATAGATGAACTACTCATTCCTGAACAGAACAAAACCAAACTACATCAACAATATAAACAGAATCAAACTCCAACTCAACAAGGCAGAAATGAGTTTCATGTCAGACACACAACCAACAAAAAAAGCCTTATGCCTAGACCACAACAAAAACCACAAATAATATGAGAAACCAAGATTGTATGTCCCCAACAAATCCCACCAGTCCTGGAGAAGTGTTCTACAATGAGAACTACCTAGAGGAACCCTAGAACGTATAAGTTAAAAGAACAATCGTTGCAGTCAGGCATAGTGCACACACCCTTAATTCCAGGTGTGTGAGGCAGAGGCAGGCTAATCCCTGTGACTTCCAGGCCAGCCTGGTCTACATAGCAAGTTCCAGGGAGACACTGTATCCAAAAATATAAAAAGAACAATAGAACAATCATACACAAAACCAATTCAACAAATTCACAAAACACACAACTCAAAGAATTCATAGAGAATATGAATAAACTCCTGACTGAAGCTCAAGAACTGTAGATATACAGATGAACGAAATGGCAAAGACAATTCAGGATTTGAAAAGTGAATTCATGGAAAACATAGAAATACTGAAGGAAATTCCAACTGAAATGATGATGGAATTGAAAAACTCAGCTCAAGAAGTCAATTTGAAATGACAGAAAAAGCCTCACCAACAGAATGAATGAAATGGGAAACAGAATATCAAGACTGAATGATAAAGTTGAAGAATTGGGCCACTCAAGCAAAGAATATGATTTTTTAATCCAGAAGAATGGAATGTACAGGAAATGTGGGACACCATGAAAAGAACAAATTTATGCTTCACAGGCATAGAGTAAGGAGAATAATCTCAGATCAGTGGCATTGATCAGATCTTCAACTGGATTATAGAATATTTTTTTCTAAATTAAGGAAAGACATGCCTACACAGATATAGAAAGCACATAGAACATCAATTAGGTAGGACCAGAACAGAAACCACCCACAACACATCATAGTAAAAACTATAAATGTACAGAACAAACAGAAAGTACTGAAAGCTGCAAGAGACAAACAAAACAGGAAAACCCATCAGATTGACAACTGAATTTCAATGCAAACTGTAAAAGACAGAAGAACCGGGACCAAAGTATTCCAAGTTCCGAAGGATCTTAGATGCCAGCTCAGAATATTTTACCCAACCACACTGTCTTTCATAACCAAAAGAAAATAAAAAAATTTCCATGCCACAAATAGGCTGAAACAATTCATGTCTACAAAACCAGCACAAAGAGAGTACTTGAAGCAATACAAGGGATGAAGAGATGACATTCCCAAGGGACCACAGAAAGGAAACAAAAGAAAATATAACTACGGAAACAAAATAAGATGAAGAAAACAAGCAAAACACACAACCTTCAACAATAACATTAAATATCAATGACCTCAACTCTACAGTGAAAAGACACATACTTGTTGAACAGATTAAGGAACAAAACCTATCATTTTGTTGTTTATAAGAAATTCATCTCACCTTCAAGGATAGGCACTATCTTAGAGTGAAAGATGGAAAAAAAAAATTCCAAGAAAATGGTATTCAGAAACAAGCAAGACTTGCTATTCCAATATCTGACAAAATAGACTTCAAATTAAAATCAATCAGAAGATACCCAGCATTATGGCACATGCCTTTCATCCCAGCACTCAGGAGGCAAAGGCACACAGATATGTGTGAGTTCAAGTCCAACCTGGTCTACTTATAGAGTTCCAAGCCAGCTGGGGCTGCAGAGAGACCCTATCTCAAAACAATAGAAAAAAAAAATAACTAAATCAGAAGAGGTAAAGAATGTCACTTTATTCTCATCAAGGGAACAATTGGCCAAGAAGATATTACAATCATGAACATATATGCACTAAACTGTGGTATACCCAATTTCATAAAAACAGTACCAGAGGATTTCAAGATGAATTAATCCCAACTCAGTAACAGAAGGTGACTCCAGTGTCCTATCATCTCCAATAGACAGGTGAAATGGACAAAGAATAACCAGAGAACATTTGAATTAAGTACCATACATCAAATGGACCTAACAGACATCTACAAAGTATTCTGCCCAAGCAACAAGGAATGCACATTCTACTCTGCAGCATGGAAGTTTCACGAAAATACACCACACACTGAGGCACAAAACAAACCTCAACAAATAACAGTCGAAATAATTCTGTGCATTTTATCATACTACAATAACATAAAGCTTAAAATCAACAGTAAAAGAAGCTCTAATTCTTGGAAATTAACACACTCCTGATTCCTGAGTCAAAGAAGAAATCAGGAAAGATGTAAAAGTATTACTGTAACTAAATGAAAATAATAATACAATACAACAAAACCTCTGGGACTCATTAAATGCAGTCCTGAGAAGGAAGTTTATAGCTCTAATCTACTACATTTAAAAAAATCAGAAAGAGGACCTGGAGAGATGGCTCCCTGGTTAAGAGCACTGACTGCTCTTGCAGGGGACCCAGATTTGATTCCCAGCATCTGATGCCTAATAATTGTCTGTAACTCCAGTTCCAGGAGATCTAATGCCCTTTGACCTTGCAGGCATTGCAAGACACAGGTACACATACCTACATGCAGGTAATACACTCATACACATAAAATAAGAATAATACCTAATTTTCTAATATAAGAGAAAACTATAAGATTGGATATCCTCAAAGCATATATGCTATAAACCTTCCTTAAGACAATGATTTTAATGATGCTGGCTTAAATGAGTGAATGCAATAAATGAACATACTTTCTTGTCCCTTTCACATTGGTGCCATTGTTTTGAGATAGCCTCTCACTGTATAACTCACACTGGCATTGAAGTTGTGATCATCTTTCAAAATCTGTCCTGTTGGGATTATAGGCCTGTGGACTACTGTTGCTTTTCTTGCTCATAAATGAAAGATTTAAAAAAATAATAAAAGAAAATATTTTTAAAATCAGATAGAACACAAATAAATGATTTACTGGTAGTACTCAAGAAGCTGGAACTGCAAGAACAGACCCAGCCCAATAAACTGCTCATGGATATTTCTCCCTAAACAAAATGTCCATTGTGCTCAGTTTCTGAATTATTGCAGAAAGAGCTTTGATGTTCAAAGATATTTTCTGGAATCTTTGCTCTCACATCTTGGTCAAGTCAAGTTACTTAATTATCTCTTAGAAACTAGGAGGGTGTAGTTTTTCACTTGTAAAGTAGTAGTGACAGCGGGTGGCCAGGTGGCTCAGCAGGTTAAAATGCTTGCTGCCAAACCTACCTCTAGAACTCACATCACAGAAGGAGAGAATCCATTCTCAGGAGTTGTCCTCTGACTTCCACATAGGTGCTGTGTCACACACGTACACACACAACACACACACATACATGCACACACACACACACACACACACACTAAAATAAATACATACATAGTGAAAATTAAAACAAAATTTAAATGGCAGTGAGAATGCCTATGTCAGAGCCCACTTTTACTAACAGAATGATCAAACGCTTGTAGTGCAGTGTCTGGTACACAGTAGGTTCTTATAAAGTACAGCAAATAATTTATGTTTTATGATTAATAATCCTTTCTCACTGTCATCCCATTTTTGGTCTTTCCAAGGAACACGACCTAGTGCTGTTATCGTTTGCTTTCTTTCAATTTACTTCTAATTAACTGAGGATTTAGCAATTAAACAAAGAACCAATTTGTGATTGTATAATTAAGTGCAGAACAGGATTGCAAGCCAAAGAAAAGGTGTCAACCTCTGAATAGAAGGCATGAACTCTATTCTTATACTTAGAAAGGTTTTGTTTTTATGCATAGGTAGTAGAATTGAATTCATTTTAATTGTTGGCAACAAAACTAGGGGGTTGAAGATGGCTCATGAATATGGTGGGTTTGATCTGCACAGGTTCACTTAAACAGATTGGTTTTATTTACTTTTTTTTGTTGTATGTGTTTTTGGTGATGGGGTGGAGGTGATCATGACAATTTGGAAGATGAATGCATCTCTTATATGTATTTTTTAAATTAACAAAGACTTAGAAATCTCGTGAATAGACAAATATATAGTTGACATTTATTTTTCACTTACAATCAAAAATCATATACACATTTAGTATAAAAGTTTCCAAATCTATCCATATATACAGAGACTGTATATTGGCACTCACAGTCAAGAAAAATGTTTACAAGGGATGGAGAAATGGCTCAGCAGTTAAGAGCACTTACTGCTCCTGCAGAGGACATAGGTTCTATTCCCAGCACCCACATGATGGCTAACAATTGTCTATAATTCCAGTTCCAGGGAATCTGACACCCTCTTCTGGCCTTGGTGGACACTGCATACACAGGTGCACTTAACATACACATATAAATATACTGGTGCAGGTAAAATACTCACACACATAAAAATATAAATAGAAAATGTATGCAATCATAAAGATGCAGTATTGAATCATCATTTCACAAAATTAACTACTATGATAACTTCATCACCACTTCCTGTTGCTATTATGGTGAACTCAATATCTGCACAGTCATCAGCTTCTGATCAGTTTATTTCTTCTGGGATTGTATATCTTCATATAACTGATCTCTTGTGGTTCTCAAGGACATTTCATCATCTATATAATTATAACATGAAAAATGTCATTGCACTCTATATTCAAGATTTTGGTTAACAGCAATCTATTAATAATATTTTGAGGTAATCAAATTGCATATGGACTCTTGAGTGTTCTGAAGGTGGGCATCTCTAGTTCTCGTGTGATTTAAGGTCAATTCTATTATGTGGACACTTTAGTTAGTATTTGTCATAAAATCTATCATTTTGTCTTAGTCTGACTAGATGTTAAAAATGTGAAAAAGAGGAGGTATTTCTGTGCCAATATAACATATTTTCTCATTTTTGTATATTTTCATTTGACTATATTTGATATATATTTATTAATATTTTAGAAAAATCATTACTGAATATCTCTTAAAACATTGTATTTTATTTTTTACTGTGCACTAGTGTTGAATGTATGTAGGCTAGCGCATCATGTGCCTGAAATTCCCATAGAGGCCAGAAGAAGACATCAGATCCCCTGGAACTGAAGTTATGATCAATTGTTAGCTCCCATGTGGTTGCTGGGAACTGAATCCAGGTCCTCTGCAAGACTAGACAGTGTTTTTAATGGTTGAGCCATCTCACCAGCCATATCAATGAATTTACTTTAATCAAGACAAGGGTTATGAGGCTGGAGAGATGGCCTCAGTTAAGAGCATTGTCTGTTCTTGCACAGGACCCAGGTTCGAATCCCAGCACCCTCATGGCACCTAACAACCATTGGTAACTCCAGTTCCTGGGGATCTAACGTTCTCTTCTGTCCTCTGCAGACACTGCATGGAATGCATGCATTTACATACATGTAGGCATAACAGTCATACACATAACTTAAAAATAAATAATTTTTTAAAAAGACAGGTGCTTGTAAATTCATTAAGCAATAAAACCCAAGACATTTTGGATTTAATAAACTGTGTATAAGTATTCCTATTATACTTATTTTATTATAATTTAAATATAATGTCTCGTTATATAAATAATAAAATATCTTAGTACTGAAACTAACATTACTTATATTTCTTGGAATTAAATCCAAAAAATGTTTCTGAGCAACAAACTTTTTTTATATTAAAATAGCAGTTTGCATCCATGTTAATGGTATTTGGAAATCATTGGTTACTGATAAATATGAGTCTTTTTTATTAATACCTCCCCACCAACAAAAACATCACCATTATGTTTTTTAAACTGTTGATGAATTTTGAGATTATGTAAGTAGTTATGTGTATTTTAAGACTATGGAATGGAAGAATATATTCTGGAAAGAAACTCATTAAATTGGATTCACTGAATGCAACTTTGTCATATTGTTGAACCCAAAGTAAGCTGATTTTTTAGTGTGCATCACATTATTATCTTGAGATATGTAAATAAAGAAAAGTAGATTTTTAGTTATTTAACTATGCCCATTTGGAAGGGGGAATTTTAAATATATTCATAGATAACTCCTTAACATGCATGAAGGACCAATCAAATAAACAATACTGATTAATTAAATTTCCACATATATACAATATACCAGAATCAATCCTAACATGGAAACCTAATTTTATAAATAATTTGAAGTAAAAGTGTATTTTTTTTATATTTTATGTTATTTCAACTAAATCTAGTCTCTATTGAAATATTTCAGATAACAAATGTTTCTGTTCCTGGTCAAAGTGAAACAGTTTCACTGAATTGATGTCTTCAAGACAATTCTTTTTCTTGTAGTCTTAGTAATATTCTATTGGTTTATTATAAAATTTCAACTTCTTAAATGTAATTTGTAAATACAGTTAAGGTGAATTCATTTGGGGCAGTTCCTTGAAATTGAACTTGCTTTATAGCTTAATATCAGAATATAAAATTTGGCATGTGTTTTATTTAATTTTTCATCTTTCTTATAACTGAGTACATGATGTTTAGTTGAGTTTGCTGAAGTATGCAATACGTTGCTTTGGACCTCCTTTTAATAATTTTAATTGACATTTTGCAGTCCATTGTCCAGTGAGTATACAGGTGATTTGGAGCAAAGAAAAAAAAATAGCTTACACCAATTCAGAATATATATACTAACTTGACATCATTTTACTAAAATTATAGTGAGAAATGATGAAAAGTTAATGAAGAGTTTTGAGAACTAAATGGAAATTTAATTGTTGCTAAGATGTTAAGATTTACATGAAACTTTCTAATCTAATAGATCTTCTCACATTTTTACATAGGCCCAGATACAATGTATATGTAGTTTCACCTCAGAATCTAAAATAGCATGTTCATTGTGCCTTTAGAAGCAGAATCCTAATTTACTTAAGTTCTTGGGAAGTTCCTTAACCTTAAAAGTTTTTCACATTGCTCAAAGCAGAAAATCAGTTTCTTTCACCCTGCACAGCTTTTTCTGGAGATTTTTGAATGCTGGGTCAAAACCTAGTTACTCAGAAAACAAGAAAGGTGGGGAATGGACGACACTGGATTTGCCTTCATAATGCTATAGCAAGCTGATCACACTCACTTCTGTGAGAGTTGTGATGTTCTTGCTGAATGTTCCTTTATTTTTACTGCAGTATGTATATATATATATATATATATATACATATATATATACATATATATATATATATAATTTGAGTAAAGTGAGATGTCACTGCATGGTTTTAATTTCTTCTTTAAAATTCTGTGAGAGGAAAAGCACACTCAAATGAAATAGATGTAAATGTATACCCATTATAGTCAAACCAGTTATAAATGCACATGTCTTAGCAATATCCCAAGTAGTAAGAGAAGTCCCTTGAAAATAGAGAGTTAATAAAGATATTTATTAGCAAACAATGACTACCTAGCTACATGCAGTAGAGTTGCACATTAGCAAATGCAATAAACTAGATGCCACCATGATGGAAAAGTAAATTAGATAGCCAGGACATTACACAGAAGCAGCCACCATCCCTAAACCAAAACTGGTCTTTTACGGGTGGTACTTGGTTCTACCTATAAATAAGGTAATTTTCTTAAGATTAAAATACCACGCACTTCTTATCAATGTAAGAATTCCATGTCTTGTTCTATGATGTCCTCCATGTTTCTAATACCTCTCTGAGATATTTACCAATACTATTTGTGGTCTGCATGAGAATGTCCCCCATAGGCTCTAAGTATTTGGGCATTTTGCCCCCAGTTGCTGGCACTGTTTTGAAAGGTCTTAGACGCTGTGGCCATGCTGGAGGAAGCACGTCACTGGAGGTGGGTTTAGAAAGTTCTAAGCCTTGCTAGATCTCCAGTCACTCTCTGCTTCTTGTGTTTGTTTGATGATGTGAGCGCTTAGCTTCTGCTTCTATTCTAGCAACCTCTGCTGCCATGCTGCCCCACCATAATGGACTCTTGCCCCTTTGAATCCATAAACTGAATAAACTCTTCATTTTATAAATGCCCTTGGTCAGTGTTTCTATCAAAACAACAGAAAGCAAGCAAATACAGCACTGGATGGTAGTTTAGCCCGTATAATCTGATACCCAGAGAATGACTTCGTTAGAATTCTGTCTGCAGCTTAAAAAAAGTCTACTTTCTTTTTTACCCTTTTGTTCTCTCCTACTCATTTTGTTGTGAGGATAATGCTCACTGCTTCTGACTTTTCTTCTTTGCTAACCTTCTAAACCAAGAATTCAAAGTTCTGATTTTCATAAGCAATGGCTCAGAGGTCAGCCCACTGCCAAGCCTTTGTAAGAGATTGGGATGCAGAAGGGGGTTAAATAACTTGCCTCAAATTTCAGTATTAGGGAGAGCACAACAAAGATCCAGTGACTCCAAAGATCCAGTTAATCAGTACATTAAAATGTTCTTTATTCCTTTATTCAGTTTCAGTGAGAAATAGTTTTACTTGGTTACCTTTAGAAATAGTGGCAACTTCAATGGGGGGGTATCTGCATATGAAAGAAAATTTATGGAAGGAAGTTAAATAAAATTTTTTTTAAATGGAGGATTTAGTCCAAAAGTTGGTCATGACAGTGGTAACTAGTGAAGATCTACATGTAAAGGTTTTGCTTATTTTGGTATTTCACCCGAAAACTGAATCCTGTACGCTGGGTATTTGGTCCTATGGTCTCATATATTCTGACACAAATAATTGTCTTACCTGCCTGTGTGCAGCCCCTGTTGATTTGATTTTACAGTAATAATTAGAATGAAAAGCATTTGGTAATGAGTGAGAGGTACCGAGTTAGTTAGGGTTTTTGTTGTTGCTGCTGTTTTAGTGCAGCCATGCTAGACTGGATTTGGCTATGAAGAGTTCTCTTTACCTCAGGTGAGGTTTTTCTTTTTTCGTTGTGGTTCAGAAGAGCTTTATTTTTTGACTTTTGTTTTCATTCTAGTAGTTATTCCCTTTTGAATTTTGTTCACGCAAGATTTGAAATCTTGTCTGGGTTGGACCTTATTTTGAAGTCTGTTCTGTGAAGGAAACTTGTGAAAAAGGACAACTTCCACTGAACCTTTCACAAGGCTGGTTCCTTGATTACAACTTCAGATATTATGGAAAGGTTATAATGTTGCAGGGTCAGAGCCTAATTACGATTTGTCTTGAGCTATCTTTAGCCCCTTTAATAATCAGTTGTTGCCCACCTCTGTGTCTGCCCTAACATTTCTGTGACTAACTGGTGACGCTTTTTGGAAAGGATTAACTTAAGAGACCATTAGCTTCCACCAACCAAAAATCTAAGAATGTCAATATAGCAAGTGCGGCCTAGACCAGAGATTTCTTCTCTTTTGTTGTAACCTATTGACATTTCCACCAACATATTAGGAAAGTGCTTTGATTTATAACTTTCTTTGTGTTATTACTACTAAAGCTACATGAAATTGTCACCACTTTGGAGTATGGAATTTGGGCCAAACTGAATCTCTGTCCCCAGACCATGTTACTCATATTTGGCTTCAAAATAGACTGTGTCTTATTACCTTTGTAGTGATAGCGATGTTTTTACTTGGACAATGCTAAGGACCCACTCTTATTCAACCTGCCACTAAGGATGCCTTGCTTAAGAATAGAAGATGCCAGTGTCTGGGTATCATGAAACAAGTCTGTTAACAAGCACTGTTTTAACAAGTTTTTTAACAAGCACTGTTAAAAGAAAATACAAGTTGAATTTTCTTGGCGAAAACAGAAAAGTATTTAGATATCTACAAACTATTTTCATACTGTTAGTGTGTTGGGTAAGGATAAATTGAAGGTTAAAACTGCAAGCACAGCTGCTTATAAAACTGAAGAAATCAAAATGTAAAGCATAAAGTATATATGAGTCTACAAATGGAATTTTGAGACCTTTAGCCACCAATGTTATTTCTAGGTATACAAGTCTATGTAGACTTCTATAAAGGATGTGATTCTTTTCCTCCTTGATTCTCATCTTTCAGTCATCTCTTCAATACCAAATGGTCTGGGTCCTGTTTGTTGTGGTTGGCATTATCAGTCTAGGGGTAAATCTGACTTCATTTCTGCAGCCAATTAAAGAATTAAAAGGTAGGAAAGTCTCAGAACTGCAGGGAACAAGAAGTAAACACACTTATCGGAAGATAAGGAATCGCACATCCATGCAGTCATACAAAAAGATAAAACAATCCACAAATGGAGAGGCAAATTTGGAGACCGAGATCCAGTGTGTCCTGGGGAGGGGCTGGGTTTTGGTTTTAAGACTTTTCTTAGTTTCCCTTGCCTTAATTTTGGATTGTCAACTTAAACAGAGAGAAAGTTGAAAGGTTTATGGCTTCAAATGATGAGGTGTTCAGGTCCAACCTCAGTCTTATATGCACTGTTTGAAAGAGTGAACCTGAAAGAGAACTCTTCTGGCTAAAGTGTGAAGCCCCCAGGCCTTTGTTTCAGCCAAGAAGATGGAAGCATGTATCATATTATTCCTCAGAGACCCTGTTTGCTTCTTGATGTAGCCCCTTGCATTCTAACTAGTGAGAGTAAAAGAAGTCAAAGAACCAAGTAGGTAGGAAAGACAAGCATGCTAAGCAGCCAGATCTTCCTTCTCCCAAGCAGCACATCAAGCCCAAACTAGTACTCAGCTATAGGGAATGGAGAGAGTCTAAACTGTAAAGTTCATGCGGGTCATTTTTGTTAATTATTGAAGTAGGCAATTTAATTATAAAAATGGGATTGTTCCTGTGGCTGACTACAGGGAACTGGAGAAAGTGTAAAATGTGTCTAAAATTTCATCCAAAGGCAAAGTAAAAATAGCTCATCACCTAGGCTTAATGGCCAGTGGGAGAAGAAACAAAGTTGCCTTGTATTTTCCTCCTATGCATAGTGCTAAGTCAGTAAACTTTTCATAAAAGAAGCAAAACTATCTGCCTATCTAGCTTCATAACTGACTGAATAGCTAAATAAATGAAGTGTGTGCAACTGAATTTAGTAGAATTGCTTTAATGCCACAGAAGGTTAGAAAACAATCTGGGAATAGGAGAGCTAAACATGGATGAGCCCCACCTCTGACTCTCCACAAATTATTACTATTACTTCTGCAACCAATGCACACTGAAGTGCCCACAGTTCCCCAAAATTTTCTGTTGCCATTCATATTAAATACCAGGTGCTGTCATCATAGGAGACTGAAAAAAATATACATCTAGCATTCCTCTTTTTTTAAGATTGGAAATGGTAAATACATGAGTATATGGAGATATAATTCAAATGGTAATCCCTGTACTTGATTTTTTAAAAGCCATCTATCTAACAATTTATTCACATCTTTACAAATATGTCTGAGAATAGCAATACAATATTCTCTTTTTGAGGACTTACTTGATGCCTCTGACATTTACCCTCTATATAGAGTAGTCCCATTTAAGACCTCTTAACTATTAGAATTTAGATATATATCACAGAGAGCTGGCACTTCATAGTCTTTAGCACAAATAATAAAATCAAGCTACCAATAGACCATATAGTTAAAATAGCAAGCTGTCTATTCATTTGATGTTTTATGTTATGAAATCAACTTCAACGTGTTGTCTGTACACAATGAAATCAATATAATTTTTGGTACGCCTTGCAATTTGTTTTGCATTATCATTGTATGTATAATGCCATAGATTGTTATATAGTCATTTAAATAAAATCAATTTCCAGTGGTGCTCCCCTAGACACCCAGACACATAAAAATCATTTACCTGCATACCCCACATTCATTACTTTCCTTTTCAACATACTGTCATCATCGCAGCTGGAACTTTTACAGTCACATTTGCCTGTACCACACCCTGCTTACAGCCCTTTGAAGGCTTGCCACTTCCCACCATCACAAGACTTCGCTTTGGCTGAGACTCATCTGCCTCGTTAGTTTTACCCTTGCATACACTCTTCTTGTCTTTGCTGTGGCTGTACTGCTTTTGTTTCACTTCAGGTAATCTACAAAACTTCTACCCATTGCAAGGGCTCTGCATGCTGCTACTTTGCAGGCAAACCTCCCCAGAAGGCTCCCACCTGTCTATCCTTATAGACCCTCTTGCTCAAGCAACATTCCATTTATTTAACCTCCATTTATTCTCATAGTATACTATATCTTTTCCTTGCCATTTATCATAATCATAAACATTAACAACAAATAGTTAAGCAATTGTTAGTTAATATTTGTATATTGAAGAAGAACATAAATTTCACAAGACCAAAGAATACAGATTCTTCTTTCCTTTATTTTTTTATTTATTTGTATTTTAGGTATATGAGTGTTATGCTCACATATGTGTGTAAGTGCACCTGTGTCATTCAGTGTCTGTGGAAGTCAAAAGAGGGCATTGGATCCCCTGAAATTGGAGTTATGGGGCGTTGTTAGCCACCGTATGGGCGCTAGGTTTAAACCCAGGTCTTCTGACAGAGCAAGCCAGTGCTCTTAACTGCTAAGCTATTTCTCCAGCCCCTCTTTCCTTTCTTTTCTTTTCATTATAAAGTAAATGCCTAAAATTGTGCCTAAGATTGTGTGTGTGTGTGTGTATATATATATATATATATATATATATATATATATATATATATACAATCTCCCACACCATGGTGTGTCCTGTAACCCAACTGGGCTGGTCCAGAACTCATGATATGGAGACCAGGCTGAGCTGGATCTCCAACTGCCTCTGTTTCCTAAGTGCTGGGATTAAAGGCGTGCACCATCATGCCCAGCCTAAGCTATATTAAATGGAAGTTTAATGGAATGATGGAAAAACAGAGGCAATGTTCATGAATGAATAGTATCACATGAAAATTCTCACAAATGAAGAAAAACAAAAACTTAAAATCATAAGGCTCATTATGGTGGTTTGGATGAGAATGTCCTTATAGGCTCCAAATATTAAAACACTTTGTCACCATTTGGTGCCACTTTTGCAGGGGTATAGCTTGCTGCATGAAGCACATCACTGGGGACAGGCTTTGAGGGCACATGTCTTGCCCATTTCCAGTCTGTCTCTCTGCTTCCTCTGCCTGCTTGGAGATGTGAACACTCAGCTTTCTGCTCCGCAGCCTCCTGCTGCGAGACCTCTGCAATCTGATGGACTCAGATAGCTCTGGAACCAATAAATTCTTCCTTCTACAAGTTACCTTGGTCATGGTGTTTTATCACAGCAATAAAAAAGTAACTAATATACTCATTTTGTAATAGCAGAAAATATATCCAAGTTTATTCAAATATTAAAACAGATTTGGATTGTTAAAAGCCTTTTTCAAGATATTTTCACATTTTCCTAATCTGAATGGCATATATTTATGAAGGAAAAACATTTAAGGGAATGTCTTTAGTATTTTATCATTATTACTTTTTTTTTCTTGCAAACTTGTAAATATTTTGACCAAAAAAGTTACACATTCTGCTACTGATCACCTGTCCCCTTTAAGTAAGCTTTTTGAGTGTTTAAAGCAGTAGAAGAAACCATTTTTACTGCATCATTTTTATTAATATATGCATTATGTAAGATGGGATTCTAAATCCTCTCAAGTTGACCATATTAGCTATGACCAGCCCACCCCTTGTCATCTTCACATCTAAAGAAATCACTTCCCATCTCTGTCCTCATAGGCTCAACTTCAAAAGTCCTCGTAGTCTATAACCATTACATCACTGTTCAAAAGTGTAAGTGCAGCATCACTTCTGAGACTCAGGCATTCACTTAACTTAAGCCATTACAGTATCAAACAATTAAGTATATACTTGTAAACTGGTGTAGGGTATGTGTACCCACTTGAAAAATAAGGAATAGGGGCATATCACAGAAAGATTAGATCAAAGCAAGACCAAAAGCCGGCAGGTAAACACCAAATCTTGAAGCTCTGTGTTTGAGTGGTCCTGCCTCTCCAGCTATGCACCTGAAGCAAGCACATCTCCTTTGGGCCAGCTTCATTCCATACAATCAGATTTCCTTGGTGGATACTGAGCAAGCATCTCCAACATGCCATATTTTCCTCTGAGGGTTTTCTTTCTGAGCTTCCTTCACATCCTTTGGGCTTGCTGGCCTTTTGAAACTCTGGCAAAAACCTCCTTGACCTGCTTGCTCCTGAATCTGTTTTGAGTATAAAACCAGTACCATGTAGAAGATACTGCCAAATTCTGTTGCCAGCTCAGCATGAAGCCTGGCCCCTTTTGACCTCAGTTGTGTTAGTTTCTGTGTGCCTCAAACTCTGGAAAAATACTACCCTAGGTAGGTGTTTGTTTTCAAGCAGGGAGCCCATTTATGACATTCTCAGTTAGGCTCTAGCTTTTCAAATGAATTTAGATTCTTCACAAGGTGAGTCCTTTAATGGGTGAGATCTTGCCCTCCAAACACTATTACGAAGGCCCCAGTACAAAGCAGGAGGGTTCCTTTCAATGGTGTAATCTTCACCAATCACAACTGCTTTCTTAGCACCAGCCTAACTAACTTTATATTCCTTCTGTTCTTCACCAAGTGGTGTATATCTAATAGAATCTGAATCTTCTGAAAGAGCAGCCTGTGCTCTTAACTGCAGAGCCATCTCTCTAGTCCCTATTTGTTTAAAAAAATACACTGAAGGGAAAAAGGAGAAGCTAGACACTTTGGAAAAGGAAAAATTATCTCTTCATGAATAGAATCTCAAGTTTCTTCATATTTTAGGATCAAATATTAAATTCTAATATGTAAAGTTTATAAAACAGAAGTTTTATAAATAATTAAGGAAATAAAGAAAGAAATGAAATATAATGAAGTGATCAGAAACTTTATTCTAATGAACTGCTTAAAACCTATCTTGGTATCATCTGTGTTGAAGGGATATCAAAAGTGAAATAACTGCCATTTAGAAGGCATATAAAAATTTCAGTTTCACTGCAGCTAAAGTCCTCCAAACAACAAATGCCAAACTTGATAGAAAATGCACAGCTTTTTTTAACAACAAAATAAAACATAGAAATTAATACTTGTCTTAATGCTTTCCAATTGAATATAAAATATTAAGTAAATTGAGATGATATGATTAGTAAAGAAAAGCTGAAAATAGCATAAAAGCAAACAGAAACAAATATAAAATAGTAAAGACACACCTGAAACTTCAAAAGCCAACTGAAAATACCAAACATTCCACAATTCTAACAAATTAGAACAGAAAGGAAGAAATCACATAACAAATTTATCATAGGGAGACATAATTTTAAATGAAGCTCTGATTTTTAGGCACAGGATAGGTTTTAAGAGATAGTTCATATAGTTCTTATGGAAATGGATAAGAAAAATTTTAGTTATGAAATATTTCCCAGTAAAAGTGCCAGGTGAAAATATGCTTCTTAATGTAATCTTGGAAATGTGATTAAGTACTCATCCTCTGGTCTAAGTACCAGGCAGGATAAGTTTCTAGTTTTCTTTCACCTAATATTAAAATGAGCATGAATATAATATACCCTCAAGAAATAATTACACAAGTTTTGTTTTTATGTGTTCGCTTTTTAGTTTGAATAATTTAAAATGATCTAGATATTAACTCTAATACAGAAGCCTGAGAATAATCAGCAAAGTGTGAAATTGAACAGCAGTAAGGGACTAGGATGGGAGACTCTATCTAAACAGGGCTTGGAAGCTAAATGTCTTCTCTATCACACTAACATGGTTTTGCATACAAATTGACAACTTCCTGCAACAGAGAAGATACGCCAAAAGAAGTTCCTGATATACAGGGGCCTTTGATGCACTATAAACTTGGAGTCAACACACTGTTGTAGAATGAACCATTAAATGGTGTTGCTGCTGCTCTTCGCCCATTCAAGAGAAAGAAATAACATGCAGTTTAAGCTATAAATGATACCACAGTCAACATTCATGTTTAGATGTAGTAAATTTTTCACAGACTGGAGAGAAGGCTCAACAGTGAGAAGCATTTTTTGCCCTTGTTGAGGACCACAGTTCAGTTCCCAGCACCCACACTAGGTGGTTCACAATCACCTATAACTTTAGGTTCAAGGGATACAATGCCCTCTTCTAGTCTCTACAGACACCTATATAAACATGTATATACACAAACAGACACACCTCACCCATAAAAACATGTGTGTGCATAAACACAGACACACACACATAAATTAAAAAAAAATACATCTTTAAAAATTTCATTTGAATATGGGGAGAAACTAGACTTATTTTTACCAGTTAAGTCCACACAAAAAGAAACAGTATGTTTTACTATACAAAATATTTCCTGTGAAAAGATTTATTAATTAAAATAATAAATATTTTTATTATAGTAATATAATTGATATTTTAGCTAAGAAAAGACAACTAACTGAAGTGAAAAAGAAACAATGGATGTTAATAAAAAATTAGGAGGTAGAATAAAAAGCCGTTTATGAACTCAAAAGACACTCAAATTCACTAGTAAACAGGGACATGCAATCTAAAATAGCAGTGGGAGATGGCCCAGTGGTTAAGAGCAGGAACTGCTCTTCCAAAGACCCACGTTCAACTCCTAGTTACTATATCCAGTAACTCACAACTGCCTAAAATGCCAGTACCTGGAGGATCTGGTGCCTCTTACTTCTGCAGGCACCTGTATTCACATGTACACATAATTCAAAGTAAATCTTTAAAAATTTAAAATAGCAGTGGGCTATCACTTTACACAAACAAGTGAACAAAAATTAAGAACAGGAAAGAATTTTGTGACAGAGCTGCAGGAAGGATGGTGTGCACCTGCACCTGCTTCGTTGACATAACGTTCTTTAGACTATCAACCAGGTATGATCAGTTACAAGGATTTACATACAATTTTTCCACTTAAATGAACTTTTCTAATCAAAATAATGCAAGTATTTGAAGACAAATAAGGTTTTGCTGTCTAGGCAAAAACAAATATTTTGCTCTTAATATAGGAATAAGTGAATACATTATCATGCACATGTTCCCAGGAATATTTTACAACTGCTTTTGTAAAAGTAAAGGATCCATTTCCAGGAGCATGTTGAGTAAGAAAGGCAACATTAAAAGCCTTTAAAAAACGTGTGACATAGTTAAATTAAAGAATAAATAAAACTCTTTGGAAATTGCCACATAAACAGAGGTATGTGTGTGTGTGTGTATCTTTACATATATGAATGAACATGTGAGCTCATAGGAGAAAAGGTGGTAAGTCTCTGAAAGTAGAGAGAGTAATGGGAAGAGTGTATTAAGAAGAAAAAGACAAAAATGTGTTTGTATATCAATTAAATTAAATAAAGCTACATGTTTCCATGTGCAATCACACAGTCTCTCTATAATCACAAAGACATAGATTTTTATAGTTGAGTCTCTTGTTGCCACATTTTTCTGAAGCTTAATAGAAAAGAGTGAAGAGGAACTGAAGGAAATGTACTTGGGTTATTATTTTAGGCCAGATGAAATTTGAGAAAAAACTCTTCCTAGAATGATATGCAAGACAACATTGCTGAGGAGCTGGAAAACATGTGGATACATGAGTTTTTAAAGCCTTGCAGAAATGCAAGGGATTCTAATTTGTGCGAGTAGATGAGTAGTGGCAACATTTCACACAAGAATGAGTCTACATTTTCTAGATAGTCAAGCTCTAGTAAATATCTTGCTTTGAAAAATAATGTCTCGCTTTGAAAGTTGAGTGTGAGTATTCAGTTTTTCTGTTTACTTTTATGAATTACCAGATAAAAGTAGCCTTTGTTCAAAAAATCATGCAGGGAAAAATATACATTTCTTCTCAACACTTACAGAAAATATCTCATTGATTAATTGAGCAAAACAGCACTTTCCAGTTGGTATCAGCAGTGTGCCACAAATCAGTGATACTGATGCTTCGTTATAATAAAGTGTTCTGTCCTAAGTTCTGATGAGTCGAAGGAAGATTTAGTTAGTTTCTCTTTTGAAGGATTTCAGTGTAATCTAATTTTATTCATGTTCTGTCAGTTGGCAGGCAGTTACACGTAGATCAGCATTATCTTTTATTATGGGTGTTCATCCTATAGTTTTATAAATCCTGCTCCTAAATTGGTAAACACAGTGCACTAATTTAGTGCCTCTGAGTGCAGTAAGTAGTTGTTTTTCATAAGAAAGCATATTTGCATATTTTTTGTATAGGATTTCTAAGATGTCTGGAACGTCCTAGAGGAAAAAAAAATGACATCCAATACAGGACTAAGTGTGTCTTTGCCATCTGGGTTTTCAGATTCATTTGATTTAATTCAAAGATTAAAAGACAGAAAAATTGGACCAAATGGTGGAATAAATCCCTGTGGAAAACATGCTTCTGCTGTGATTATTTTTTAGATTAATTGACTCCTTAACTTGTAACTACACACCAGGACTTCAGTTGCAGTTAATGACTGATTCATAATAACAGGTAGATTAGTTTGGCCAGTGCATGCTGGGAGATGGATTAACTATTTCATTTCACTAGAGTACCCTCAATAAATAAACTGACATAGCATCAAATTGTTTTGTAAATATGAATTTTTATACCCTCAACTTTACTCAAAGAAGCCTCTCTTTGCAGTGAGGGCAGGGAATGTAGAGACTCCTGGGTGACCTAGATGGATAGAGGGATGGTTGAAGGCCATCTTAATGTTTAAAGTGAGGGATTTTTGCTTTAGTGTTTATTTCTTTGTATTTTATGTGTATGAGTGTTTTCCTTGCAGGTATGTAAGTACACCATGTGTATACCTTGACAATGGTGGCCAGAAGAAGAACAAAATCCCCTGGAACTGGATAATGATAGCCGACTTCAGCACACCATGATATATGTCAGACAAAACCTACCTAGTTCTAGACGAAGTTGAAATTCCTTTTCAGTTCTGCTTGTACATTGATCACTCTTCATCATCTATCTGCTTTCTAGCCTCTCCATTACTAGAGAAGTACCATTTAAATTTGTTTTACTTACCACTGATTTATTGTGCCTCTGTGTCTGCAGCCCATTTTTCTCTGTCTTTTCAGTGTTTTCCCTTCTTGGATAGGAACTCTCTGTTTGGCCTGTTGCTTTTATCCTTCTCAAAGGCCATGTGTGGTCCATTTCCACACACAATGTGCTGATGAATCCCAAAAATCTTATCTGTGATCCAGCCATCCCGTTCTGTCCACAGGTCATGTGTGTCATGATTGAAGGCATAATAACTTCCTGACATTCAGCATGATCCACGGGGAATTAATTGGCTCCCACCTTCCACAGGGGCCATCCCACCTCACCCAGTGGGTAGGCTCAGCTCTCATTTCATAATTCACCCAAATGTGGAAGCCAGATCCTGAGCATCCTCTTTAACTTCTTTATTTTCGCCCCCCCTCAGCTCTTTAACCAGTCATCAAGCTCAGTTCTTTCAAACCTCTTTATGCCCATTGCCAAAATCTTGCTTTAGTGCTCTTATCAATGTTCTTATACATTATTTAAACAGTCTCCATTCCATCCCTAGCAATCTCCTTGACATTACTATTGCCACTTTAAAGTCTCTCACTATGAAAGAAACCATTATGTTATTTCTGAAAAGAAAGTACATATTCTTGAAAGAAAATATGTGATTGATTTCCTATATCATTCATGGTACTACTAAAGTTTTAGTCTATTTTATCTCTCAAATGTTCTGATTACTATGTCCCTGATCCCCACACAAAGCAACTTGACTTGCTGGTTATGTGGTATCTAGAATTTTCTGTGATATCTCAGTACTTTATGTATGCTACTTTCTTCTCTTCTCATAGTTTACTATCATAATTCAGAACTTATCTCACATGTTTACTATTCTTGTACACAAAGTGGAGTTACTTGTCTATCTCTGGGGTTATAATCTTCATAAAATCTTTAACTATGTGGGTTTTTTACCATAGTCATTTAATTGACTTATAAATTGCAAGATACTCAAACTGAGTGATTTATATAATGGTGGGCATATTCTAGAAATGCAAAATTAAGCATCAAAATATCAAATATAAAATTTTAGCTTTAGTCAAATGTGATTATAATACCAACCATAATACAGAGTGGCAAAAATACTTAATCACTCTGAACCTTAATTTCTCAGGAAATAAAAAGACAACATTTCTATAAAGATTAAATTTGTTGGCATATGTGATTTCTTTTGAAATATGTATACTCAATTAATGTTAGATCCATCACTATTAGCCTGGAGTTGTATACTCTGTCATGAACATTTGCAGATCTCATAGGAATACACACATTCCATGAGTCCCTCAGGAACTCAGAAAATACAAAAAATAAAAATAGGCAAGTAATTAATTCTTCCAAGTACAAAAAATGAAACTATATAAGGTGCAGAGTGCCTTCAAACATTTCACCTTGTATTTCATAGAAGTTACAGTCTTATCATACTATACAGTCTTTTGATAGACTTGTTTCTAAAATGAAGAATGATTGTTCACATTGTATTTACATTATTTTTCTCAGAATGATTTTGATCTGACATATTTAATCAGGCAAAATGGTTCAAAAAATTACTTCAGTTATAAATTGGTAGCTGTCAGACTTAAGACTAAAAATAAATTTCCTTAGATAATTATTATAATGTGTATGGGTAGTCTTGCTGAAAACTCACACTGGCCACATTGGTAAGAGATTTGTCTTACTTTAGACTGATTTATGAAGTTATTAAGTATCTATATACATTATATTGATTTTTAAGAACACAAATCTAGCTAAAATATGGGTCTTATACACACAGAGAAATACTTGATAGGAACTCAAGCAAGTTATATCATTTAGATATATTTAAAACAAGTGCTCCTATAACCAATAATACATTTGTTGATTTACATCACATTGTAAGTATAAAAAGTTACCAACAGTTAAACAGTTTTAAAAAAATCACATGCTTTTTTACTTTGATGAATATTTTCCTGATGCTGTAAATATAATTTCTAGAAGTTTGAGTTTTTATATCTAGCCTATAAAATTAGAATAAATATATTTTAAAGAAGAAATAACTTCTTGGAGTATTAGAAAGCACAAGACTTTAACTGATACTTTAATGAATTGGCCTCTGCCAGGACGATTCACCTAGACTAGAACTGAGCCTCTTCATGCACCAACATCGAGTGACTTAGTTTTCTTTGTAGAGAAATTACATGGTAATTCTGACAAATTCTTAACTCAGGAGCCCCATCCAGATCCTCTGGAGACTTTGTAGTGATATATCACAATCTGGTACTGTCCATTGACTAATCCACTAAAAAAAAAAAAATTCCTTTCTGCACCTGATCATAAGTGGACCCTGAGTGGACTATGACTACTTTTCTCCCAGTTCTTAGATTAAACTCAGAGCTTTGTTTATGCTTGGTAAGCAATCTTCCACTGAGCTATAATGCCAATCTATTTGGAGTAATTGTTATGTTTTCTCAATGCATGTCTTCAAAAAACATCAGATTTTCTAAAATCCCTTTCTCATGGTCTGAGAAATTTGTACCTAAAATAGATTTTAATGATGCATCAATTAACAGCCAACTAATCAACTGACTCATAGCCAAAGGACATTTGCTGGCCATAGGTAGTATACCATTGATCTGTTAATGCTACAGTGGTGGTTGTAAAAGAAAAAAAAATCATTTGGTGGGAGAGGGGAGACAGAAATGGAATGTAGCACAAGGAGCCCAATCTGAGGCTTCTGAGGAACCACAGAAAGTAACACTTATAAGAACAATGGAATTAGTCTCTTCTGAGTTCCATTTCTGACATCAGGAAAAGAGAAATGAAGGGATGAACATACTCAATCACTACTTAAGAGGATAAGTGATAATAGGGGACCTCTGTAACACAATCTAAAAGAGACAGGCTATGAACCCTGACTGGAAAGTGGAATCTTGATGTGGGATTTTATGAAGTCAAACCTTGAAACACCAGATATCCTTAAGCTTTCTAGGCCTAGAGAAAAAGCCTATTCCTCTGACAGGCTATTACTTCCACCTTCTTTGAAATGATCCTGAAACTGAGGAAATATAGACTCCTTGGGATATATTATCCACTTCTATTCTTAGCTCTTCTTAGCTGATCTCAGTGCATAGAGTAAGTAGATGACCTTATTTGAGCTAAAGATGGTGACGTATACCTGTAATTCTGCCACCTAGGAGCAGAAGCAAAGGATGGCTGCAAATTGCAAACCAATATGTTCTATGTAAACAAGGTTCATGACAGCCAAGACTATATAATGTAGCAAGCAAACATACATACAAACAAGCAAATAAACACACACACAGACACACACACACACAATCATATTATTTTGCATTGGAACAACTGAAATTTTAGGAAATGGAAGGTTCTATGGTTCAAGGAGATGACAGACTCTCGTGGAAGGAGTTATTACAGATCCCAAGACTACTGAATGAAATGGGATAGAGAATAACATTTGTGGATAAAATAGAATAGTGAGGATGAAAAGTAAAAGCTATTGACACATGATCACTCTAGCACGGTTAACCTTTAACCTACTTGCCTATTAGAAGCTTGGAGAATGTGGTAATTCCCATTAGGTGAAGTGCAATTGCCAGAACTGCTGTTACAAAAAAAAAAAAAAAAAAAAAAAGAAGATAGAAGAAGCAGACTTAGGATCTTGCTGAAGTGAATAAAAGATCAGGTACAGAAATAACATCTGCTAACCCTATTCTATGTGGGGGCTTGGAGTACTTGACTGAAGTACTAAGAATTTGCTGATAATTGACACAGACATCAGCTAGAGCTTTCTAGTGACTATCCTTTCTAGGCAGTGTTGATGGACATGAGATGTTGTTATAGAACTGGACTTTTTGGGTGCAGTGGGAAAGACAATTTCTTGAGATCACAGAGGTTGAACGACAGTGCTTAGCTGACACATGAAAGGTGAGTACCGTTACCTTCATAAACAGCTTGTTTGAATTCATCTAGCACTCAAGACTCACAAGGGTCTATAGAGATCCTTTAGGACATATCATCTTTGGGGAAAAACACGACTGGACAACCAGTCCAACCAGTATTGCCCAATATACACAAATTAAAATAAATACGAAACCTGTGATAAAGTGCTAAATATGGACAATTAATTTAAAAAAATTATGCCTTGAGCCAGACATGGTGCTGCACGCCTTTAATCCCAGCACTTAGGAAGTAGAGTCAGATGGATCTAGTTAAAAAGTTCAAGACCAGCCTGTTCTACATAGTGAATTCCAGGTCAGCTTGGGCTGGAGGGAGACTGGTCTCAAAAAAAGACACACACACACACACACACACACACTCACACACACACACGCACGCGTGTGTGTCTTATTTTCCAATTTCTGAATCTGAGGCAATTTTCAGAACTTGTACTAACTGACTGAGGAGACTGACGGGGGCAAGTAAATCATCCAGAAGCATCACTTTGATTACGTATGGTGATGAGTCATCATATTCTTCCTACAAAGAACATCTATCCATTTACTTGCATAATATTCTGGGGAAAGGAGTTTCCTGAAACATTTTTGGAACTGTCACATGCAGGATCTGTGCTGACTGGGATATCTAGGATTCTTCAGTGGGCGTTTGCCATGGGATTATACTGTCATAGCATTTCCCAACCACCAAGGAATGCTAGCTTAGTCGAAGGATGGAACAGCCTTTTGAAATGTCAAAGTAATCTTTAAAAGATAATATCCATTTAGGAGAAGGCACTTTCCTCCAGGTTACAGTAAAATTCTAAATCACTGACCATAATTACATGGTGGTTATTTTTAAGCTGAATTCATGGGTTTAAGAACTGTGGAGTGACCTCACTTACCACCATCATATCTAATGACCCTCTCAAGGGGGATCTATGATTCTCTTCCTGCAACTCTAGGCTCTGCCAGTTTTGACGTCCTAGTTCCCAGAAAAGTAAAACAGCTTTTATTAAGAGATATAAGAAGAATCCCATTCACCTTCAAGCCATGGTGATTGGAGATTATTTAGTGACGGTAGGCTCTTAGATTAGGAAATTGCAGTTAAGAAGATACACTGCCCTGGCAAAAGAACCAGTTTATAGATTCCTCTGTACTGAGACCTACCAAGATACTGAAGAATGTGATAGATATCCAATATTCCCAATAAGTCATTTTTAATATTGTCTTTTCCATATTTGGTGGGTAAACAAGTCAGTGTAATAGGCATGTCTAAGAAAGATATGGTGGCCAAGATGTCATCTTTCAAAGAAGGAAGCTCTAATAACCCCACCAGAAAAGCTAAATGCCACAAAATATAATACACCAAAATGTGAGGAATCTAGACTAACCATATTACAAAAAAGATGATGGATATTATCCCACAACAGTTCCCTATGAAGTTTTGTTTTTTTCTTTTTTTTCCAGAAAAGGAGACTTAAGAATTGTGGCATAGCTTTGCCCAGCTAGAAACCTCACATCTCACAAGTGGATCTGAGTGGCCACTGTAGTTCACAGGCAGATGTCTGTCTCCGGACTGCAGTTCTTATTCCTCTGGCTGCTGAGAGTATTAGAAGTTGGTGGCTGTCAACAAGTTTCCTTTGTAGAGATTGCCCTAAGCCAAACTGTGCTCGTGCTTTCCAGGGTCCTGTTGCCTGGTGTGAATAAAAAGATATTGAACTGAAAGGTTCATCTAGAAGATGCTGCCAAAGACATTCACTATATACACATCTTAGTTTATCATTCCTCTGAAATCTCACCTACGCAAATACAGGCATTTATGTAGACTTAGGAAACTATAAAGTAATTTTGGTGATATATGAGTATACAGGATAATACTAAGACATATTAAATACTAAGTGACATTAAGTCTGTTACTTGACTATTATATATACTATATATAAAATATGTAAATATATATTCAGAGAGCTATATGAAATCTCCCTTTGTTATTTGGCTTGCTTATATAAAATGTATTCAGTCTACTATTTTCTAGTTCTAAAGAAAAACACAGTTTAATGATTCTATGAAGTAGAAATTCTTGGTCGTGAATCTTGAGCAAACAGAATGTTGAGGAGGCTCTTATAGGGTAGACTGTCAGAAGGCCAGGGGCCGAAGCGCATCCAGACTGGGAAAAGCGTGTTTGAATGATTGTTCAGATCTAAACTCTTCTCAACTGGGCCTGATCATGGTACCCCTAAAAAGAAAAGAGATACATCCAAAAATGGATCCTAGAAAGGATAACGTTATTGTTGTGGTTGATTATGAATTGTCTCCCATAGACACATGTGTTTGAACACTTAGTATCCTGTTGGTAGCACTTTTAGGAGGTAGAGCATGACTGGAGAAACTGTATTACATGGGATGGGCTTGTGAGTTTTCACAGCCAAACTCACTTCCTGTTCGGTCTTCGCTTCCTGTGAGTGGATGAAATGTAATCAGTCTGTCAGGCAGGTCTCACATTGCTGCCGTCCACCTTGCTTGGTATGATGGACTGTATCTCCTCTGGAACCTCAAGACAAAATAAACTGTTTCTTCCTTAAGATGCTTTTGTCAGAATATTTTATTCCGGAACAGAAGGGAAACTAGAACAACTCAGAGCCTAAGGAGTCACCATTGTTACATCACCAGTCAGTTGCTTTCTGGTCAATTCTTTTCTGCTTGTAAGCATTGTGGCTTAGTAATTTGGCCCTTACAACATAATGTAACACATATCTTCAAAAAAAAAAGGAACTTATTCCTAAGGTAAACTATGTTTTTAACAAGGAAGGGAATAAAATGTTTATAATAAAAATACACTCAGTTATTTGGTCCAAGTCACTGAGCTGAACTAAGTTAGACAGTCTTCTGTTGGATTTAGTTTATGTGAAGAGCTAATCACTATGTGAATATGTCACAGGCTTAGAAAACTTGAAAACATTTCATGATAATGATTCTAAAATCCTCAAATATCCCAACTTATTAAGAGTAGACAGCACATGTCGCTGCATGGTCAATAGAGTGAATTTAAACTGACAGTCCTTAATCTTTGGCAAAAAGCAGCAGTTGTTCTGTAAATTTGCACTACTAAAATTAGAGGCCTTTGAGATAGCTGTGAAAAGATTCTAATGTTGGAAGAAAAAAAAACTCAGAATGTTGCAAAAGTAGAAATCAAAGTAGTACTGTCTAGCATTTCAGATTAAAAAAAAAAAGACTGTCAAAAATTGGGGAAATTTTTGATTCTGTTCTCTCTTTTGTCTCCACTAGCTATGGCTTCACTAGTTGTGTTGGCTTCTTATTATTTTATACATCAAATAGATTGCTTCCTAAGGAATGATGCTTTTTAAGCATGCCATCTTGCATATGCTCACATACCTCTTTATTATTATGCACAAAACACACACTGTAGCTTTTCTCCAGGATTTCACTTCAAAGCGTCTGTCGTGTGGAGTCTTTGATAGCCTGAACAAATGGGCAGTGCCACTTTTGTACCTATTTATAATGAGAGTTGAGTACACTATGTGTTTGTGAGATAAAGGCAAGAAAACAACAAGGAATCAATGGGAGGGGTTCACTTGAGACCCTAAAAATGGCAGTAATGTTGATAATAAGTGCTGCCATGTGTTCACTCTTCATTATGTGTCCACAATTTTATGAGCTATGTCATTTATTAACCCTCCAACAGTTTGACTAATACAGTACCATGTTACTGAGGAAGAAATTTATTATCAGAAAGATTAAACAATCTTTCATGGCTATGCAGCTGAAGGGACAACATCTAGATTGCAATGGTAATTAATAGCAAGCATTTCCGCAGCTGTTAATGGGTTTATGCTAAGTTTATGTTTAATAGGACTACAAATTTGTGACTATAAGGCAGATATGTTTTAAGTATTTTTCTTCTTTTAAGGAAAACAAATTGAACTGTGCTATATGAAGGGTTGGCAAACTATGGCCCATCAAGCAACACTAATGAGAGTGCACGCATTTATATCAAGTGTCTCTGGAACTCAGCAGCATTCAACCATCTGCATTTACCTGCTGTCTTGGCTATGGAGTAGATTATACAATCAAATCCCAAGCTCAGAATATCTACTAGTTAACCATTCTCTAAACCCTGTGGTGTACAGGGCCTTTGTATTAGGTAATAGTGTATTTTTCCAATATTCAGCAGTAGAAATCATAATGCCTTTTAGTAGTACTCTTTGTCAGCACATTTCAAGTTAGCAAATATAATCTAGCACACAAAGTCTAAGCTGAGGGTCAATTTTTACACCACCCAATGTAATATTGTGTTACTATAAAGATTATAATACATTCTTCCTAAAATCCCTCCTTGGAGGTGCTAAGTTTGGTCCTTTCCTCCCGGGGTTCTACAACAAATGAGACCTGAATTCCCCAAACAGCAGTTTGGCAAATTTTAGCTATTTTCCTTGGGCTTACTAACAGAGCAGTGGGTGAGGGATTACTTATAGAAGAGTAGGCATCCTCCCCCTCTTAGGTCACACCAGTAAATCCAAAACCAGTCTTGAATTTTGCAACTTTCCTGTGGTCACACGGGAAAAGAAGAGGGGAAGATAAAAGAGTCTACGTCTTGGAGCCCTCAGGTTATATGCCCATAGTCCCTCTTCCTCATACATCCAAGGCCAAAGGGTCGGTTGGAATGGGTGTCTGATTCTCCCAGCTCCTGCTTTAGCTTATAGTCCTGGGCAAGCAGACACCACCTGGCCTGGGACAAAGGTATTTGTCCATAGTTTGTCAGTCCAGCTTTCCAAGCAGAGGACAAGTCCATGCAACAAAATTGTAAACATGATGTTTTTAGTAACATTGTTATTAAGTATCACTAAATTAAATATATTAAGAGAAAAATTACACTGGGGTACATCATATTGATATTTCTGTCACTACTGATTTCTTTGGATTATTGTTTTATATAAAGTTGAGTCTCAGAGTTTTGAGTTTTGATCTCATTCATAAAATGCTAACACATGACTATTGACAAGGAGGTTGAAATATACAATGCCGTGCTTCAACAAATCTCAAGAAGTAACTATCAGATTTCTTTACTTTTTTTTTTCACTTGAGAATTTCTTTATTAACTCAAGGAAGCAAATGGAACCACTGAGTCATTAGAAATACGCATCACTGAACAGAATGTAAATTTGCCCAACTTTAAAAGCCATATATCACATCACAATGTCACCTATCTCTTTTTGTTTCTTTTAGATTTGGATGACCCAGTAGTAACTGTTCATCAAAGTATAGGTGAAGCAAAAGAACAGTTTTACTATGAGAGAACAGTATTCCTCCGATGTGTTGCCAATTCCAATCCTCCTGTACGCTACAGCTGGAGACGGGGCCAAGAGGTGTTGCTACAGGGATCTGATAAAGGAGTTGAGATTTATGAACCCTTCTTTACCCAGGTGAGACTTAAGGAATAACTTACCAGGAGACTTTGCTGATTCAGGCAACCTGCAATCTTAAAGCAATTGGAAAATGCATTTTCTGTGAATTATCCTTTTTAAAACCATTATGTGTTTGATTGAAAGATTAGAGAACAGAAACGTGAAAGATAATTTGTTTTACATGTGATATAGTTAAATTTGAAATATCATCAGTAAACACATTATAAACTTAGAATGTCCTGACATAATTCTTCACCTATAACTTTGCCTGTGTTTTACTATAAATGACATAATTATACATTTTGCCAATTTATTTAATTTAATTAAAATATGTTTTAAGAGGAATAATTTAATTTTGAAATCTTTAATGAAAAATTTTAAACCAATGAGGTAATCCATTTGTAATTTGTTTTCCTTTTTTAAAGAAAAAGTCTGTCTTCAATTTCTTTTGTTCATTTAGTTAAAATTGAAGCCTTCTTTATTTAAAAATAAAGTCATCTAAAGAATTTTTAGTGTACATAATATAAAGAAAAATTGAAGTACTTCCATTGATAGAGGAAAATAATATAAAGTATTCCTGTATAATTTATTAAAGTAGAAAATTATTTCCTGAGGAAGACATTGAAATATATAGGAATATTTTAGAGCTGTCACAATGAAACACTTCATGAGTAGAAAAATGCCTGTATTACTTTTTATTGCAATAATAAAACATTCTGAACAAAACCAACTTCACTTCAAAGTGACAGTCCATCTTTGAGGGAAGTCAAGCGGGAACTCAGGGCATGAACCTGGAGGCAGGAGCTGAAGCACAGACCACTAAGGAATGCTACTTACTGACTTGCTCTTCTGGCCTGTGCTCAGCCTGCTTTCTTATATAATCAAGGACCACCTGCCCACGGGTGGCACTTCCCACAGTAGGCTTAGCATCAAGAAAATGCCTCACATACATTTCAACAGGCTAATGTGAAAGAGGAAATTCCCAAGTTGAGGTTATCTCCTCCCCGATTTCTCAAGTTGGCAACTGAAGCCAACCAGGACAATGCCCAAACCTAGTTAACAAACAAAAGGGTTTTGTCGGGGGGGGGGGTGGTTTGCTTTTGTTTTTTGTTTCTGAAAGTCTCCCTGTAGCCCCAGTTGACCTAATTGCAAAGAGTTTTACATACCTGGAAATGAACACATGGCTTTGTCCAAACGTGGGGAAATCTTAACAGAGCTCTCAGTAGCTATTGATTCTGCTTTTATTCAATTGTTTTGTTTTGGTTTTTCTTAATTTTTTATTGAATTTTTGAGATTTTCCTACAATATAATCTGATGGAATTTAGATCCCCTCCCACATCTGCATCTTATTCCATTGCCCCCGAGCCCTATTCAGTGTACTTCACTATATATAAATTATGGTCTATAGAGATCCCACATGTTTTTCAGTGTGGGTCCATCCACTGGAGCCTGGTTACCCTAACAAAAGTTCCACGCCATAAGAGACTGTTTCTATCCCTCCCAGCCACCATTAGTTGCCAAAAGTTCCTTAAGTTGTATTAATATTTCATACCCACTTATGTCTATGCTGAGACTTGGTCTGGTTTGGGCTTGCATGGGACATCTGCATGCTGTCACCCATTTTTGTGAGTTTATATTAGTAACTGACCATTTGTCTGGAAACTCTGTGTCCTTATGGTTAACCACCCCCTCTGGCTCTTACACCATTCTAACCCCCTTTCCACAATGATTCCTGAATCCTGGGTGGCAGAAGTTTGAAATAAGTGTCCTATTCAGGGATAAGCACTCTGCAGCCTCTTGTTCTCTGCACATTGGCCAGTTGTGGGTTGCTGTGTTAATCACCATCTGCTACATAATGAACATTCTCTTGTGAGCGTTGAAAGATGCATTCATCTTATGTGTAGAGGTTGCATTGAAAATGTGTCACTTAGGGCTAAATATCTCACAGACAATTATTCTCCGTGTTTGATCACTTGTGGAACTTAATGTTAGTATTTATCAACTACAAAAAAAAGTGCTTCTTTGTTGAGTGGTGGGAGATACACTTGTCAGTAAATATAAGGATGCATATTTAGAATACAGTAAATGAATCTACCAAATGATCCGTTTAAATCACTCCTTCGCATATACCTAAAGAACTGATCCTCCTGCAGAGATAGTTGCAGAGTCATGTTTGTTACTGCTCTTTTCACAATAGCAGAGATGGTATCAATTTAAATGTTCCTCAGTGATGAATGGATAATGAAACTGTGGTACATTTACACAATGGAGTTCTATTCAGCAGTAAAGAAAAGCAAAATCATGAAACTTGCAGGCAAACAGATCGAACTAGAAATTGCTATAGTAATTAAAGTAACACAGACTCAGAAAAAAACAAGTGATATACGCTCTCTCTCATTTGTGAATCTTAGTACCAAATCCTTAGATGTGAGTATATATCATGATGTAATCACAGGAACCAGGAGAATGGAAAGGAACCATGGGGTAAATGGAAAGCAGGAGCTCAAGAAAGGAGGATAGTAGGAAGTTGATATTATCAAGGGTAAAAGAGGGGTGCTTTAACTAGGGAGGAAAGAGGGAAGTTGTAACCTCCCTACCCTCTCATTCTGGAAAGCGAGTGAGAAGAGAGATAAATAATGTTTAGATGGAGTGAAAAAGAAGAGAGAAATATAATAATTCAAAGTCTTACTGAGACATGTGTGTGTGCACATGTTTATCTGAAGTCTTTATAACAAAAACCACAGAAGCAGGCAGGAGAATCCTCCCTTTGAGTTATTGGTCAGAGTAGTCCAAGAGGCTTCCAAAATAATGTAGTGTATTGCCACAACTCTTGATTGTCTCCCAGAACTGGAAGGTAAAACCCTATTACTAAAGGCAGGACATACTTTGGACACAAGACTGGGACTAATCAAGCTGGAACTGACCTGGAAGCTACCTCCCTGAAGACTAGCTCTCATGGTATCAGAGGTTACTATGAAAGCTGCCAAGAGAGAAAAACAATCAGTGATACCACCCCACTATAAAATGTAACAAATAACAATGACTGGCACAGTAAACTTTACTACTGATGCAGTAGTGACACTATGATCTTGGAAATAATCAACAGATATCTAATAGAAATTAAGGCCTGCTCAATAGGAGGGAACTTACATGTGGTACTGTAAACATAGTCAAATATACATGCCTGGAGAGGTCATAGATCCTAAAGAAAAACCTACTTTTGCCATATGCCTAGACCCACGTAATTTCTTGCTGATTTTGCTTCTTTAAAATCTAGATATTGTCTATCCTGCCTTCTCCTTCATTCTTTAATCAGATCAGCAACTTCCTAAATTTGAATATTTCAATACTGACAACTCCTTTTTCAGAACCCCAGACTTCTCACTATTCTGAGTCAGCCTTCCTCATCATCCTTGTGCTAGTCATTGCTGCTTTCATATCTGAATTAAGCATGCTTTGCATGTGTTTAAGATGAAAACAAACACTATTCTTTGTTTTGTTTGTTTTTTTGAGACAGGGTCTCAAGATATGGCCCAGCTGTCCTAGAACTTGCTATGTAGACCATCCCAGGCTAGCTTCAATCTCAAAGTACTCTGCCTGCCTCTGCCTCCAAGTGCTGTGATTAAAGGGGTGTCACACCATGCCTGTCAGACCCTGTTGTTAATACATATTTGAGAAGAAAACATTTCCTGTAATTCTGTGTCCCAAATAGAAGCCTGCATCTAATAATTGCCAGTAACATGACATTTCACTTGCTACTGAAAGATGTTGGAACTTTTTCTTATCTTTGATTAGTTATATTGCTTACCTCTTTTCTTGAACTGACATTGTGTCTGTCTGAAACACTATATTAGAAGCAAGAAGTCCTTGAATGCTCTCATGTTTTATGTACATATTCATATTCATATACATATTCTATGTACATGTTTCATATTCAATATGTGAGTATTAGATACAGTGTATAGGTAAAACAAATAAAGAAATTCAATCCTTGGGATGTGGCAAATTTAGTTCAGACAATGCTGGAATTTTATAGATAATATTTTAATATACTGCATACCAAATATACACATACCCAACATAATCACTCAAGTTCCATTGTTTGTTTCTTTAAATATCTTATTTATCATTTATTTTTATTTTATGTTTTTGAGTGTATTGCCTGTAAGTATGTAAGTGTACTCATGTTGTGCAGTGCCTGTGGAGGTCGGAAGAGGGTACTGGATTCCCTGGAACTGGAGTTATGGATGATTGTTAGTCACCATGTAGTTGCTGAGAACCAAATCCAGGTCCCCTGCAAGAGCAGTCAGTGCTCTTAACTGCTAAGCCATCTCTCCAGTCCCCCATTATTTGTTTTGTATAGTATTTTTCAACAGGCTGTTAACTAGTCATCAACTTTTATTGCAGGATAATATAAATATCCAGAGTGCCCATTTAAAAATGTAGATCTGATCAAATACCTTGTCCTACTTCAATCCAGTTATTGTTGTAACCTGGCCTTCTCTGTCTTCTCCTATCTTATCTGATTTCTAGCTTATAAAACTACATCTTCCACACAGGTAACTTTCTCTTTAAATTATGACAGGAGAGTTCTTAGCACCAATGATTTATCATCTTCCCATATAAGTCATATGTGAAGTAGCATTCCTATTTTTCTATAGGTAATTTTCCAATAAGTATTTTATGTTTTTCGAGAGGCTAACATTATTAAATTACTTTATTTGTGTGTTTTGCCATGAACTTGTTATATAGAGAAATTTCTTCAGTCCTTTCAGAGCTCCAACAGCGTCTGAGTCATGGAAGAGTGTCAGTAAATGTGTTTCAGAGGTTGTTGACTCATGCTCCCAAGGAGTTATCTGGATGGGGGCACAGTAGATAAAATTGACTGCAGCTCATTGGTAGTTCCTAAATTGCTCTTAAGATATTTACTTCACTTGCTGAAGGAACTGCAAAAATGTGAGAGAGAATAATAGAAATGAATAATTTTCATGTATTCCGTTTCCAATCTGTAAGCAATTTTCTAGATCTAATTTCAATTGGTTTCTAGTTTACTATGTCAGAAAGAATATTTTCAGTACATTTAATTTGTTGAAAAGGTTTGTACCAGTCAGGGAGGGACACGCCTGTAATCTAAACACTCTAAAGACTTTAGCAGAAGACTACACATTCAAGGTAAAGCTGAGATACTCAGTGAAACCCTAATTCAAAATTTAAGTAATTGAGGTTATTTATGCACAGTTTATTTTACTTCCATAAACTATTCATGTGAAAAACCAAGAGTGTACATTCCAAAATTCCTCAATAAAAGTTAGGTCCACTAGTTAACAGCATTCTTCAGAACTTATAAAAATTTTGTAATAATTTGCATCTGCTCTTCTGATTGAGTAGATGCAGTTAATGTCCCATCTGTGTGTGCATTTATTATAACTACATATAAATTTGATCTTTATTTATATGTTCCTGTAACCACAAGATGAGTAATTTATTTTTTAAAAAAGATATCTCACAGATCTAGAGGCTAGAATGTCAGCATCCAACAAGGGAACTCAAATTTCATTATAACACAATGAAGGAATACAAAGGAAAGCATACTTTCATTATACAGTCACTCCTATGATTAACGTTCCTGCTCCGAAAATAAAGGAATTGCCTTATTCTTGAGGGCAAAGCACCATTGATGTAATCACTGTGAAAAAGTCCCAACTACCAATACTGTCACAGTGTCAATTAAATTCAATGTCAGTTTTAGAGACTTGAACCAAACCAGCGTGGAGTACTTTAGTTCTAAAGCCCAAGACTTCTGTAGTTAATCACACAAATAGGATAATCTAGATTTACCAAGTGCAAGATAAAAATAGATCTTTGCCAAAAATGTAGAGGTGACAAGAAAAGGCTGCCCTCTTCCTAACTTTATTAATATATAAGAAAATTGTTAAGGCAAAAGTATTGTGGTGCAGAGTGAAAAAAAAAACCCTGCTAAAATGTTAACATAACAGTTCATAATGTGCTACAGAAATATTTTAAATTGACACATAATATTCTGAAATAATACAGAGGAGGAACACTGTCCCTACAGATTTCTAGTGCCTGTTGTACACCAGATAGTAATTTATATATGTGGACAATGGATGCTGTGAATCTAGGAAGGCATACTTGAACAGTACTGTGTAAGGATTTTGTTGAAAGATCATATGAATCTTATTTTTTTAATGCTAGGAAATTAAATTTCTGTGAAAGATATTAGATTTTCAATATTAATACTCTTCAATAATAATGTCTTATTTTTTAATAAAAATAATTTCAAAGACAATGAGATAATTCTGTCCTGTATTCCCATTCATATAGGCTAATAACAGTATCAATTTGAATTGAGTATTTATTTCACAACTCTATTGAGGGACAAATCTTACTTATAGCTTTTTACACTTAATATTTCCATACTGAAATTGGCTTGTGTTCCTGAGGCTGAAATGAAATTTCAGGCATGCAATAAATTTGATAGGAATAATTATCTTTTTCATATCTCTTCTGAATACTGAAAGACAGAGGTGAACATATATTTATACCTATCTGTCATAATAAATTAGCAGTAAAAATGAATATAAATTGGAAATTTTTATTATTTCCCCAGTATCTCAGATAATAATATATAACCAAAATAAATGTTTTTTAAAGTCCTGGTCTATTCTGTATATAACATGAAAATATCACTGGTGGTTACAGGAATTATTTGTCTAGAGTATCTCAAAACTTCAACAGCCTCAGATAAATGTATGATCATCTTCTCTTTATTCATTCATTTAAAAAGTTTTTAAAGGGGGCTGGAGAGATGGCTCAGTGGCTAAGAGCATTGGCTGCTCTTGCAGATGATCTGGTTTTGATTTCTAGCACCCACAGGGTGACTAACAAACATCTTTAACTCCAGTTCCAGGGGAATCCACTGCCCTCTTCTGACTTGTGCTGGCATTACACAACACAGGTGAATTTACATATATGCAGGCAATAAACTGATGCATATAAAATAAAAATAATAAATAAAATATTTTAAATTAAGAAAATAAAGGTTTTAAAAGATGAAATGTATTTATTGGAAATGATAAAATAATTTAAAATTATGATGTAATTGCCAATACATGTGACTTTAAATTTTAGAAATTGCATATTTACTTGCCGTCTTCCTAGAACTTTTGTAAAGATGTTCATGACATCATCTTGTGTATTGTAATTACACTAATTATAAAACTGAACATATTTACATCAATCACATAATTGGTTACAATTAGGCTAATTAAACTAATTATATAATTAGACAATAATTAAATCAAAATTCCTTTTTAACAAATTGTGGAAATTCACATGCCAAAAATTCCTAACATCACAGAATATTAAATTTGTATGATAAACAAAATAAATCTGATGTTCTGTAACGCAGTTATAAATGATAAAGCCTAAGTAACACATAGTAATATATGTAGATACAGGCCATTTGCTAGTGTGTATATACACTATCAGTATACATACACACATTCATGTACCTATTGGTATTCTACAGAATAGTAGGAGATTTGGGGGGGGAGGGTAGAGTTGCTGCTGATTTTTAAAAATTTATTAGCTTATTTATTTTTATTTTATGTGTATGAGTGTTATACCTGCATCAAGGTAAGTGCATCTGTGTGGTACAGTACCTGTGGAGGACAGAAAGGGGCATCGGATCCCCAGGAAGTCGGGTTATGGGCGATGTTATCTGCCATGTGGGCGCTGGGATTTGAAACTGGGTCTTCAGCAAAAAAGAGCAGCCAGTACTCTAACTGATGAGCTGGTCTCCAGACCCTAATGCTTATTCTTTTTTTAAAGGCAGGGTCTCGCTATAGTCCCCTCCGGCCTGGAACTTGCTATGTAGACTGGCCTGTCTCACAGAGATTCACCTGCCTCTGCCTCCTGGGTACTGGGATTAAATGTATGTGTTACCATGCCAGGCCTAGAATAGTAGTGTTAAAAATTATTCTTCTGAGCTGATGACATGGATCAACGAATAAAGGTTCTTGATCCCAAGGCCAACAGCCTTAGTCTGTTCCCTACACCCATGTAAAGATGGAAGAGATTTCATAGCTGTTCTCTGACCTCCACATGTTTACAGTCACACACACACACACACACACACACACACACACACGGAGGCACACTCATGCAGACAAATAAATGAAAGTTAAAAAAAATTCTGTCATTTATTAAGTGGTAATCCACAAATGCTGTACTTTAACCTGCAATTACTTATATTCATTCAACAAATTAATATAATGCATTAACCTTTCTCCTCATTTTATATATATATATATATATATATATATATATATATATATAAATTTACACATTAACTTATTGAAATATCCTATGTGGCCTGTCATTCCACACCATTTGGTATCTTGTTTTCCACCTAGAAGAAGTAATCACCTCTGCTCATCTGGAGCGGCCCTCTGATCACATGGTAGATGAGCCAAGGAGAAACAGCATGTGGAGATGCTTGGACCTCTTTTCTCTGTCTTTGTAACACATCCATTTTGCCCCTGTTCTGTGCATGAAATATAACTGGTCTACATAGCAAGTCCAGAGAATCCAGGGCTAAAAGGGAGACCCCCGTCTCAAAAAGATCAAAATAAACAAACAAACAAACATATAACAACAACAACAAAACCTCCTGAAGAGAATTTGGGGGTCATATAGTTTTGTTTGATGGAACAATGGAATTCATGTTTAGAATATATTCCCAAAAGAGAGGGCCAAAAAGCTTTGGAGAAGGATGGTTAAATCAGAAGAATTAAAAAGAAAATAATTAATTTTAGTATAAATGCAACTCTTATCTCACAGCCTAATTTATCTAGACTCTTTCTACTTTGAAATGACAACCCAGTCCACACTCTGCTTTTCTCCATTTCATACACATGGATTTTCAGTCTACATCTGAGCTTTCTATTTGGTCAGGGTGGGTAGTCCCCATTCTTCTCATCCTTCATGCTCCAACTTCGATATGAGCATCTTAAAGAGGCTCCCAGGTTGTCTCCTCTAATGAAGCTTATCACATGTCTCCACTTAATAGTTTGATATACTTCAAGCCATTTAATAATCATTAAAATGATAATTCTTTAATATTATAATCTTTTAGTTATAATTAATTGATTATAACTTTAATGCTTTATAAAGTCGCCCTTATTTTGTTTAGACATTGTTGTTTCTCACATCAGCATCATAACATCTTTCCCACAATGTTCCTTATATTTGGAAAGAACTTTGTAAAGAGTATGTGCTAACTTATTATTTGCTCATTTAACTGAAAACCATAGTTAATTTTCTATTAACATACATTATTGAATATAACATGTATATGGAAAGTTCAAGACGCTCAGCAAGGTTTTAGAGATATCATGAACACCAGAAATCAGAATTTTAGAGGAGCGCAGTTGTAATTTTAATTCAGCAACTGACTTCTAAAATTTGATAGAAAAGATCTGACATGACCAGCATACCAAGGAACATAGTCAATGTTCTTTGATATAATGTTTATTGTTACAAGGTTTAAGTAGCAATAAGTGATGGCCAGTACCAGTTCCCCTAGTCTGTGTGAGAATGGCTGAATGGTATTCTGTATCACACAATTTTGCTTATCCATTCTTCCACTGGTGAAAACTTGTACTATGTTTTCTCCCCATTTCCTAGTTATGTTCATCAAGACTGTAGTAATTTCTTATCACAGTGATTTCATTTCCTTTTGAATATATACAAATGGATGAGGTAGCTGTCTCATGGACTAGTTCTATTTTTAATACTTAACTGAAACTTGATTCTAATTTTTATGATTACACTAAATTACATTCTTACCAGCAGTGTGCAGAAGTTTCTGTCTCTCCGTGTTCTCATCCTTGTGATCTTTTCCCTTTTTGAGAATGGACATATTTTCTAGAGAGGAGTGGTGAGTCTTTTCTTTTTGGAATGAAGTGATATTTTAGTTGGGCTTATGCTGCTCTAATGACTAGTGAGACTAAGTACTCTTTCATATATCTGTTGGTAATTTTATGTCCTCTTTTCAGAGATAATGAAAAGAAAGTTTTTAAATATAGAACTTAGTTACTTTTTGGTGGCTATGATGAAAGGTCATGACTAAGGCAGCTTATAGAATGAAGGGCATATTTGGCTTAATGTTCCAGAGGGATGAGTCCATCATGGTGAGTGCAGTGTGGCGAGAGGCAGGGAGAGCAAAATAACTGATTTTTCAAATCTTCCTGCACTCACAGGAAGCAGAGAGAAACTGTAAATGAGCAAGGCCATGTACTCTCAAATCCTGCCCAGAATGAAAGGCTTCCTCTAGCAAGGCTATACCTCCTGAACCTCCACAAACAGCATGACTTAACAGAGCCAAGTATTCAAACACTTGGAGGCTATGGCAGACATGCTCAGTTAAACACCACAGAGGCAACTTTTTTTGCCATTTTTTTTTTTGTTGTTGTTCATTTGTTTGCTTGAGACAGGATCTTCCTGAAACCCCAGCTGGCCTGGAACTCACTTTGTAGACCAAACTCGCCTCGATCTCACAGATATACCTGCTTCTGCCTATGCAGTGCTTTGATTAAAGGCACGTCCCACCTACACTGTTAACAGAGACCATTTTTAGAGGAGATCATTTCTGGTTTATTTTAAGGATTTTGATCATCAGTTTTTCTGTTTATTTGAACACCTTATGTAATCTGAATACCCCCGCCCCCACCTTTGAAAAGTGTATTTGCAAGTATTTTCTTCCATACAAACCCTACTGACTCTACTGACTAATAAAGATAGGGAGAAGACTCAAATAAATAAAATAAAATTTAAAAAGACAAGAAATATAACTACATATAAACGTTAAATTTGATAACTTTGAATAGATGTCAATAATCAATATAGGATTGAATCAATAAATGTTATATCATCCATTAAAGAAATTCCCAGGGATGATGGCTTTGCTAATAAATTCTAACAAAGAGTGAAAAAAGTGGTACTATTTCACGGATTATTTCAGAAAAATTAAGAGGAGATAAAACTTTCAGACTCATAATATAATGCCAAAATTAACCTGATATCCAAATCGGACAAGGACACAGCCTGAGAGAACATAAGTCTGTTATTCTTTATCAATATATATGCAGAAATACAGGAAAATAGAAGTCAATAAATAACTTCAAGAAATAGAATTTATCTAAGAAATTAGAAAGCTGGGATTGAGTATACATCAAGGAGGAAAGAAAAAGAAAATAATGTGAGAGAGCCATCAGTAACAAACATTTTAACTAGAAGAGCTGAAAAAATAAGGAGGACCTAGAATTTAGTAAGTACAATACTATTGGTGATATTTTTCACATGTATAATTGTTTAGCATGCATGTATATGCACCAAATACATGCCTGGTGCCCAAGGAGGCCAGAAGAGGTTGTTGGATTCCCTGAAGCTGGAGTTACAGAGAGTTGTTAGTTGCTATGTGGGTGCTGGGAAGGAAATCTTGGTCCTCTGCAAGAGCAACCAGTGCTCTTAACACCTGAACCATCTCTTTAACATGCTATTCATGATTTTTTAAATGTGCATTTTTCTCTTTTACTAGAGATTTGTCAGCTACCCATAACCAGGTGATAATTAATATTAATATAATGGTTGAGATACCACTAGTGTGTGTGTGTGTGTATGTGTGTGTGTATGTCATTTAGCCCTGAGATTTTCTTTAATGGGTGGTATTTAGATAGATAGATAGATAGATAGATAGATAGATAGATAGATGATAGATAGACTGATAGAGATAGTTAGAGATTGGTATTTGAGAATTTTTAGCCCAGTATAGTTGCCTTTGGACTGTTGTCTATCTACATCTAATAAAACTTTCATAAAAACTTAAGAAGTTGTTTACATTCAGAATTTGGAGTATATATACATATATATAATTATGTATATTTATATTATAATGTATTATACATTAATTATATTATTCAATTATATATATATGACTATATGCCATTTATATTTTCATTAATTTACATTTGTTTCTTATGGTAAAATTCCAGTTTTTAATATTTTCTCTGCAGGGCAATTTTCTTTCCAAAAATAAAAGTGTAATCTAGAAAATATTTTACTACAGGAATATAGCTTTTTTTTCTTTTATTGGACACAAAAATATCTGATTGATTGTAATATAGCAATGACCTTTTCTCTAAGTGTGTTTGATCACTGAATAACATTTAATTTAACATCTGTTGAATCCATATTAAGTGCCCACCAGGTAGCAAATTCTGCATAAATGATACCTATGGCCCTTTTAACTGAAAACAAGTACTAATATTAAATGTCTTCTCTGCACTAATTCTGTGTTTGGTTCTCAGAATACAATGCTAACAGTGAATTAGACATGATCCCTGCTTGTAGGCATTTACTGGCAAGGGAAGGAGTCTGGAAAAATGTAAATTCATTGCCCAAATAAATGTAAATATGAGACTGTGACAAAGAAACAAAAAAAAAGCTCATTAACACGAATTCTTCCTACTTCAGAGAGCAAGGATAAAATTACCTATGCAGGTGAGAGGTGCTGGCATCCAAGTAGATGGAATGAGTGGATGTAGAGGGAGATCGACTGTGGAAGAAGGACTCTGGATACACCAGAGTATAAAAAGGACAGGATGAGCAGAGATGCAATGTGTCTATGTGTGAAAGCAATGCCAAACCCTTCATGTCATGTCATGTTTAAAAACACTGAAAGGCCCAGTGTGGGGCACATTCCTATAATTGCAGCATGTGGAGCCTAGGAGAGGTAGATTATTGTAAGCAAGCTTGGGTTTGCACATCTTCCTTTCTCACCCCTTTTTAACATATATTATTAAAATATATATCATGTATTACATGAATATATAATAAAAGCATTGAAAATGACAGCTATGTGAAGTGATGGATATACAGTTGACTTCATTGGATCAATTATTTCTCGATGTAAATGTCCATGAAAACAGCACATTGTATCATATATATATATATACATGTATGTATATATATATATATATATATATATGTACATATAATTGTTATTTCTCAATGATGCAGAGAAGAAATGGCTGTAGCTTAGCTCCTGGTACTTTCATACATCCTGAGACCATAATCTGAAATTGAATATCCAAGAAATGTCCAAGAAAGAGCTGGTTGGAATAGATACTGAATACATGTCCAAAATGTTATAAATAAGTCTAAGATTCATGCTATTAAATAATGAAGTGTTGGTTTAAGAGTATACATCTGAAGTTCACTTTAGAGTATGTTAAGATTTAGATGACTGTGAAATATCAAATGGAAATATTGAGGTGTTTTGCAGAGAAACTGAGCTTACAGTATAAATTCTTCAACAAATGTAATGTATCATCTAAGAAATGTATATAAAATGAGCTTTGCTGGTGAATGAATAGAATCCCAAGGAATGCCAATATTTACGTGTTACAAGGGGAAATAAAAATAAAGATATCTGAGCAGTAAACACCACAGAGGGAAGGAAGGTAAGATGCATCACCTAATCCAAAAATGAGCTGAGGGCCAGTGAGATGGTTAAGGAGGTAAAGGAATTCGCTGCCAACCTGCAAACGGTTCCTGATCTCACATAGTAGAAGCAAAGAACCAGATTCCTGGAAGTTGTCCTCTGACTTCCACATGTACACCCACATGATAAATAAATGTAATTTTAAAAAAGTTGAATCAATGTTTAGTACAACATTTTCTTTCCACAAATCTAAGCACATTTTGAAGCATTCTGTGGTAATTTATAATATCCCTGTGACAAAAGAAAACATGCTTAATTATATTATAAGATATATATTTGTGAGGGATGCATTAATTCTTTGTAAAAAAAAATAAGAATAATGCAAGGACTTTTTCAAAGCAAAGCAAATAATTCATGTAATCTAGCAGGAAGACTAGCTGAGGTCATGGCACACACCTTTAATGCCAGCACTCAGGAGGCAGAGACCAGCTGATTTCTGTAAGACTGTGGCCAGTCTGGTCTACCTAGTGAGTTCCCAGGCCAGCTGAGGCTACCAGGACACAAAAACAAACAAAAAAAAGCAAAGAATGTGGTAATTATGTGAGGTGATGGGTATGTTCATTTGCTTAATTGTGGTGACTATATTATAATATGAAGTATAAAATAGATCGCTGCTTGCTTAACTGGGGGAAATGCTGGAGGTATGACTGGGTTAAACTCAATGCTGGCATGACTGGCAGGATTGGAGCCATGAGGCCATGTGCACTGATCTAGGTTCACTTCACACCTGCAGAAAGCTGAGTTGTGTGCCCAGGTCTGGACTGGGACTTTGTTTAGTTTTTCAAATGGATGATACTGTCTTTCTCCGCTAAGTCACTAAATATTGCAATTTGCAGTGACATTTGGGTGCTCCTTGATTTGTAGGATTTGAAATTAAAGCAACATGAGAAAGAAAATAAAAAATGTTCTATACACTGGAAAATGGGAATGGGAACATTACTACTTAGAAAGTTATTCTAAATGTGAAGTCATGAAAACACTGTTTTGCTTTGATTAAAAATATATTCCTTGTGAGAGGATTTTAAAAGATTAATAAGTTCCAAGGAATCTAAACCAGACTGAGCAGAAGGATTGTTTTTACTGATGATGTTCATTCGTTCTCTTTACATTTGAATGAGTTCTATCTACTGCCTCTAGATTTCTGGCTCAGTAGGAATCTGTAAGGTATTTTGACCACTTGTCTACAATAGTGCATCACCCCTTAAGTTCCTGAATTAAGGCAGTAAGGAAAATAGTAGTATAGAAACACTCACGAATATGTCCTTCTTTCAGTATTGTATCTGTCATCTTCCTTTGCTCCGCCTACACCAAATATTTATGCATAGAAATTTAATGATCTATCATGAGATTTTCTTCACTAATTTGTTCTAAAAAACAGTACTTCACTGACGCCTCTTCAGAATCCTTTTCCCAATGTTTCATGTTGAAGTCTGCATAGATTGCCGTGTTTGTTGAATAAACTCTATTATTAAGTGTACTGTTTAGATCTTTGCAAAATAATTTGCATAACTACCTCCAGAAATAGATTTTCCTCCCCTAGGAAGTGAGTTTGCAAAGAAAACATTATGAATTTTCATTGTAGTCTGTTGGTTTTTACCTCTAGGCATATTACAATTTTTTTTTTTAAGATGCAGTGTTTCTTTTCTAATTTAGAGCATGCTCCTTAAAATAAGACACTCTGCCACATTGTACTAATAATATGATTTAGTACCTGCTAAATGCTATGATTTAGCATATGCTGTGCTTTGTTCGTTCATACTGGTTACTACTGGTCTTTTCTAATATCTCTTCTATGTTTTTAGGGTGAAACAAAGATCTTAAAGCTAAAGAATCTTCGACCTCAGGACTATGCTAATTATAGCTGCATTGCTTCAGTGAGGAATGTATGTAATATTCCTGACAAGATGGTGTCATTCAGACTTTCCAACAAAACAGGTAGGAGCTGTCATCCTTCTTTATACATTTGTTTTCTACAACTAGTTTTCAAAAAGCATTTAACCTTCTTATACAACTGATTGCTATAAAAGATGTAAGAATGTATTTTCCTAGAACTGTTTGGTATAGTATGATCAAATTAACAAAGAAAAATATAGCTAAAATAAGTTGTATAATGCTATTTTATATATACATATATAATGTATAAAATTCTACCTTCTTAAAATATTGTAGTCATAGATTTCACAAGTCAGCCTACATATTATTTAAAGAGATTTTTGAGGACTACTAAATTCTTCATATAAAATTGTATTGTCTGAATTTCTGAAGGTTTCTTATGCTCACACATGGAAGTAAGAACCTATGGTATCCTTTTTTCAAATCAAGAAAGTTAATGGGAAAATTCAGGTAGGTTTTTTTAAAATGGTATTCTTATATAACAAAGAATTATTGAGTTTATATGTCTGAAACATGTAGAAAACACATTATGCCTTCTTACAGCAAAGATCAGCTCAATGAATTCCAATCAGGTTTTCTGGTAAAATGATTAAGTTAAAGATTTTATAAGAAGATTTTCAAAAAGTATGTTTATGCACTGATTCATTAGCTAATGTTCCCCTGAGTTTTAAAAATTTGAAATTTCCATTAATTAATTAATTAATTAATTAATTCCTCAATAACTTCTTGAGCTTCTACTATGAGTCAGAATTTACAGGTATAGGGATATTGGCTAAACTGTAAATGCCTTAAACTCAGAAATGCTATATTAAACACCAGGCAAAATTCACTAGAAACAAGTATAAGAGAACCATGGAAGGGAAAGTCAACTTCTTTATTGATAAGGATGGTAAAGATTTCATAGAAAATATGCTTCAGAGAAAATAGAAATATAAAATCATAATGGCCTTAAACATATTAAGTTAATGATCTCATGTCATTTTTTAAAAAAGAAAATGGAATAGTGAACAATATATAACATTAACATTTAAGAACTGGTTGTAATCATATTTCTTTCTGAAATGAAAAATATTGTGAATTATTGTAACTAATTTTGGTTTTCTTACTTTATATATTTTTAAATTTTATTTTTAAAAAATTATCATATAAAGTATTAGATATTATTGTTTTTTTTTACTTTTCTTCATTATTTTTCTTATGTATATATTTATGTATGTGTGTATGTATGTTTTTATTTTATGTGTTTCCTGCATGTATGTAAGAGCACTCCCATTGTACAGTGTCAGCAGAGGTCAGAAGGAGTGTAGGATCTCCTGGAACTGGAGTTATGGCCGGTTGCTAGCTGCCACCTTGATGCTGGGTCCTCTGCAAGACCATCCTGTGCTCTTAATTTCTCAACCATCTCTCCAGCCCCCATTATTGTTTTTTCAAACAAAATGTGTTTTAGTGATTCTCTTTCCTTCTCTAGTTTATATGTTTCGAAAACTTTCTATGATGGGTAAGGCAGTGCACTTGAATGAGAAAGAGGAGCATAGTAAGTTACTTATGTTTTAACTTTGTACTTGAGCATTGCTTTAGCAGTTCTTAAAGTTCTTCATGTTTATTTTCTGTTGTCTCTTTAACTGCTGAGACATAAGTGAATGCTTGCTTATTATTTAAAAAGTCACATCTTTTCCTATAGTTTGAGACAGAGCAAACTGGCTTATGCTGATTAAAATATTCTCTTTGGGACTGAACTAAATCAAAAGACACACAGTTATTTAAAGACTAAAAGTTCAATAAAATTCTATTTAATATGTTATGATACGGAAGTGTATAGTTTTGTGATTTTGTCACTCATAAGGTTTAAGAACAAGACTGATTGAGCCTCATGCTTGAAGATTTATTATAAATTACAGACTGCCCAGCCGCATAGTTTTCATAGAGCTAGCATAAAGAAATTCCAGCCAAAGCTATAGTGTTTTATTAGAAATAGAGTTTCTTATTTTATTAGGGAAATTGGAATGATAGCAGAATTCCTAAAGCCTTTAAGGAAGCTGTGTGACTTTTCTTGTTAGGATGATTTTTAACAAGAGAAGAGTTACAACAAACTTACTTTTAGAGGGCATGGTTGTGCTGTAATATAAATGTTCCATTCTTTTTTCAGACTAATGAGTATCTCTGTTAAGCATGCAAAAACAAAAAAACAAAAAACAAACAAACAAAAAAAAAATAGATACCCTCCTTTATAAAGTACCTCACAAATTTTTATATTGATATTCATTACAAAATGAGTATTAGACATGTGGGAAATAATTGGGATAGAAGGAGTACTTGTCTTCCATCAACTGCAATCAGGCACATCATTTTCTTGACCATTTGCACATTCAAACCAGATTCACTTTGGCATTTTCCACATCTGGTGTGCTCAGAGTTGGAAAGGTTGATGCATTTCAAATAGATGAAATCACTGAGATAACTTTCAGAGTGCATCATGAATAAATTTTGCTTACAGCGTCCTCACGCCAGTAAGTCTGTAAACTAATAGATAGATCTAGGCGCAGTTTATGGTTCTTCCGATATGAGAAGAAAGCACTCATGAAGCACCGTAAGTGTAAGAACGGGTGTTTTGTTTGACGCTCACTCTTGGAACATACATGAAATATCTGTACTTTAAGACTGTTTTCTAACATACTAAGGGAAGTGTGCACATTATTGAGGGGGGAAATTAATATCATAAATATTGCAATAAATTTGTTAGCCTTCTCTGTAACCAGTATATTTATAAAAAAGACTAACATTGGAAATTATTTTCTTAATGAAGATCAAATAGTTGACAAATATAATTTTAACTGTGGACAAACTTGTACTGAAAATTCCTATAGCCATCTAAACTTTTTTGAGATCAGTCTACAAGTTTGTTGTCATAATACCCCAAAAGCACAAGTTAAAACAGAAATCATACCTGCCATGATTAACTGTTCTTCAAAGCTTTTTATAGCAGAGCAGTTTTACCACGAATTGATCCCCAGGTCCATTCCACAACTGTCAAAGTTGAGTTCATATAAGAGATTTGGGCATACAGACACTGGAAACAATTTCCGTGACTGCTTTGAACAATAAGAAAATATACTCTTCGTTATTAGACTACTTGCATGAACTCACGCCAGTCTATGCATATGAACTTTTGTTAAAAGAAATCAGTTTGCCAGGGCTGTTTAGAAAAGCAGCTTCTAGGAGTCATGGTAAAAGTCTGCCATCAGACTAAGTAAGCAACAATGAATTGTCATGAATTTCCCACAATGAATGGGCATTGCAGTGGAAGTTCCACACCATCTGACAAAACAGTTATAATTTGTGGTCCCCGAGGGATAAGCTGAAATATGATGAACATGTGTCTTATCACAAAAGTATCATGATATGTCACACCTGGCCTAATTGTCTTAAACCTTTTCATGACCATCCCAGCATTTTATATAAAAATTAGGAGGAGGCTGGAGAGATGATTCAGCTGTTAAGAGCACTGGCTGCTCTTTTGTAGGACGTGGATTTAGTTCCACGTGGATTAGTTCCCAGTTCCCACATGGTGGCATACAACTGACTGTAACTCCAGTTCCAAAGGCTCTGACATCCTCTTCTGGCCTCTGAAGGCACTAAATACATGGGTGCACTTACATTCAGGCAAAACACTTATACACATAAAACTAAATTTGGGGGCTGGGAATTTTGCTGTATGCCTTTAATCCCAGCTCTTGGGAGGCAGAGGCAGGCAGTTCTCTATGAGTTCAAGGCCAGCTTGGTCCACATAGCAGATTTCATGCCAGCTGGGTTATAAGGAGACCCTGTCTCAAAAGTTCAAAATTAGAAATAAATAAAAAATAAATGATAAATACATTTAGGGGTGGGTGTGGTGAAATTTATTGATGGTATAGGGCTCATTAAGTCCCTCCACTTCTTCTGGGGCTCTGGGATGGAAACTGAAAGGAGATATTCAGTGTTTTGGGGGCTGAGTTGGAGCAGGGACTTCAAAATTTTTAAAAAGTTAATAAATAGAGATTATTAAGTGCCACATTTGTTTATTTATTTCCTGCCACAGTGATGAAGTGGAATGGTGCTACGATAGAGTCCAGAGTTTGGAGAAAATTTCCTTAGTTCTTTTCTTAGCATACTATTGATGTAGTTTTATTTCTCATATTTTATTAAAATGAACTTATTTAAATTTGTAAATTTATGATCTCAGTATATGTGCATTTTGAAATTATCATAATTATGGTAGCATGTATAAATTACTTAGAGATCTTCACATTATGTGTGTTTACAACATAAGGGCACATAGGAATTTTGATATCACTTACATTTGTTTTAATGTATTCCAAACATTTATAGGTTGATGTCTTGTGATTTCAGTAATCAATAAGAATTAAATAGGCTGCCTGTATTAGGATGAAAAAGATGTTTTGTTCCCACCCAAGGCAATCTGGAAGTCTATAAAGAAACAGGAGAGGTGGGGCTAATTTTACTTAATTATATAGGTTCCCTGATTTGGTTTCCTCAGCCTTAACATTTATAAAAAGTACTTAATTAAGGTGTCTTCCCTAAATGTGCATTAAATGTAGAGAGTGATGCATTATGTGTGATTGCTGGCTACTGAAGTCGTGGAAGCCCATTCCTTCTCTTCTTCCATTCCTCCCTAACCGTAATTTCTTCTTCCTCTTTCTCTTCCTCCCACATCTCCTTCCTTTTATCTTCTCACCCACTCTTCTCTCTCTCTCATCTCTACCTGTAGCTCACTGTTCAATATTTCTCAATCAATTTTTATGGAAGAAAATGGTTAAGAAATTCCCCTGTCTGCGAGGGAACTAGTATCTTTTTTCACTACTATTCCATATGACTCAATTATCTCATCGATCATTATTTTTATAGGAAAGACTAGTCTTATGAGACATACATAGAACAAATGTGATGTTGTTCTGTTCCAGCCCGCTCAAAGTGCCTTAGCAATATGCCACAAATGGAAAGCACAAACAACAGAAATTTACACTCTTCTAGTTATAGAGGCTTCAAATAAAGAATTAAATTAGCATAGTTGTTTTTCATAAGAGCTGTGTCTTGACTTATCCATGGCCTATCTCTTACTGGCTGGTCACATGGTCTTTCCTCCATGCTACATTGAATGAAAGGCCTGTGTCCTTTTTAAAGACATCCTATATTTAGATCAGTGTCTTTTTAAGAAAATGATATTCTTAGTAATTCTTTGAGCATTTCATATAATATATTCTGATCATGTAAAATATAGCAGCAATGACAGAGGTGAAAAAGTGTGTCTGTAATAGAAACCTTTTGTATATGACCAAGAGTGATAGAGTTGGATCATATGGTACTTCTATTTCTAATTTTTTGAGAAATCTTTCCCACATTCACACCAACAATTGTTGTCATTAGTTTTATCTTAGTCATTCTGACTACAGTAAGATGAAATCTCAAAGTAGTCTTAATCTCCATTTCCCTGATGACTAAGGATATTGAAAATTTTAAAGATATTTTTCAGCCAGTTGATTTCATCATTTGATAACTCTGTGTAATTCTCTGTACCAACTTTCAATTTGTTTTGTTTTCTTTATATTTAGCTTTTTGAGTTCTTTGTATATTCTAGGTACTATACTAGATGTATAGCTGGTAAATATTTTTCCCACTTTGTATACTAGTTCTTCACCTGAGTGACAGTGTTCAGCTTCATAGTCTTAAAACATCTCTTAACTTTCACTTCTCCCTTCCAGTATTTCTTCATTTTGTTCTAAGGTTCAACATCAAATTTAGGAAGCAGATCTGATCTAGTACATAGTATTTCCAGATAATTGATAGTCCTCTTTACTTTTAGGGTTTATGATTAATTTCTGTCTTTACCTTTTCATATACATTTGCATTACACTGAATCAAAATAAGAAAGTCAGATTGTATGGGGAGAAGAGAATCAATCACAGACTGTAGAAATTGTTCAGTGTTTAAGAGCACTAGCTGCTCTTGCAGAGGACCTGGGTTTAGTTCCTAGCACTCACATGGCAGCTACCAACCATAAGCAAGCATCCATAACTTTAGTGTCAGAGGAATCCAACTCCCTCTTCTGATCTTTGTGGGCATTACATGGCTTGCATATACTTCCATACAGGCAATATACTTATATGCAAAAAAAATGTAAGAAAATATTAATAAAAGGAATCAGTCACTAGGAAATTAACTTAAAGAGGAACTCTATTGAGATTATTATACCTCTGTATTCTTCCTTCAAAATAGGAAAAGTAACAGTAAATGAGGAAAATAAGATCCAACTTAACAAGGACAGATTGTCACCATCAAAATTTAAACTCAATCAAAATATTAAAAGACATAATCATATGATAGTGAACCATGAATATTCTTCCCGATTATCTGTTTCATAATATTAAAGTTAGTATGTGAAACATTAGGGAAATTTTTGACTTTTATTTTTAACTTCTGAAAACACTAAACTAGTAGAAATCGAATGTTTTCAAAGTTTTTATACAAATAATAGATGTTACCTGAAACAACAGTATTTATCAGAATAGGTGCCAATGTGTAACAGCAAATTTTCTTAGAATATTGTTGACAATAAGAGGTTTTCTTGATCAAGCATAATGTTTTGCACCTGTAATATCAGCATACAAGAGGTCCAGAAAGGACTGTCAACAGTTTGAAGCCAGTCTGAGTTATATAGCAAGTACCAGGCCATCCAGGGCTATGCAGTAAGAACTTTTCTTACTCTACTCATCTCCTAAAATATATTTTGAAAGCACTTTTGCATAAGAGTTTTAATTTAGACATTTTAAGGTACAAATTCTGGTTCTGTAATTAAGAATGTTAATTGACTTCTGCTTTTTAACTTAAACAGGGATGACAACAAAGAAAAATGCATACTGTTTGCTGTTGTAGACTGTAGAAATATGAAGCAGAAAAACATTTGGCATGTAGAAAGCATTCAGTAAAGGCTGGAGAGATGGCTCAGCGGTTAAGAGCACTGACTGCTCATTAGAGGACCTGGGTTCAACTTGCAGCACCCACATAGTGGCTGTAACAGTGGATCTGATATGTCTTCTGACCTCCGTGGGCACTGCATGACAGGACATGGGTGCACCTACCTACATGCAGACATTGCAAGCATACACATAAAAATTTTTTTTAAAAAGAAAACTCTCAGTAAGTTATGATTGAGTTTTTAATCTAACAAAATAAATAAATAACAAAATAAAAGATGTGCTTGTCATAAGCAATCATGTTACAATAATGAGAAATATTTCAAGTTCAAGGGGATGTTTTATTCAGTCACTGATGACTACTGTGCACAAAAGTTCATCATCATGATTTGAAGACATTATCAATGAATTCTCTTGTTGCCATCTATGTTAGATGCTACTTCCCAGAAGAACTGATGGAAATTAATGACTGTGTGGATTCTATTTCCGTGTAGCTTCAGAAATTTTAATACAACTATAAAATATGACTTCACAAAATGGATAATAGTTTGTAAAGAAAATGGAAGAAACTTTTAAGGTTGATATATACAAGATCATTCATCTAAGTGCTTTCTCATTTCCTAAGGTGCTCAAAAAAATGTGACCCAGTTCCACTAATGCAACTTCAGAAATGAGAAAATACAGATGATAGGCAGTGAGTTGGGCACATGAGCAATGATTGTTATGGGGTTTCAACTTTGGTTTTCCTGAGACAGTTTCCACAGCAACAAGATGACCCAGATATTCCAAAATTCCATTACCATAGTAACAGAAAGTTTTCAAGTTTCTAGGATATCCCTATACTTGTACATTTTGTTTTTCTAGCAATGAAATTTTACATTCTTGGTGTTTAGATTTATTTTGATACTATATGTTCTTATATAAAGTATTCTTCATCAACTAGAAATTCTCCCAGAAGGTACAATAACTCATAAAAATAAATATCAAAAACATGATATAAAAATATAAGTAAAATAAAAGGAAATAGTATTATAGTATTGAAAAGGTGCAAATTATCAGAATGTTCATTCATGATTTAACATGAATATTTGTGAGTGTATCAGATACTCTGTGTTTTGTAAAAACTTCTAGAATGCTCACTGGTTATACTTTCCCAGTTTAGCTATTTATCAATGTAATATCCTACTACATTATAACAAAACATTATTAGTTACATTTGTTTATTTATTTAGTGTGATGGGGGATGGGCATGTAGAGGTCAGAAAAACTTGAAGCAGTACGTTTTCTCCTTCCACCATGTGGGTCCTGGGGATCAAACTCAGGTTGTCAGCCTTGGTAGCATGTGCCTTTCCCCACTGAGCCAAGAATACATTATTTATGAGGAACTCTTATGAGAACTTGCACTATTCTATTTAATAACTGTTTCAATGATTCAATGAAGATATGCTACAATTAGGTACTAGGATTTGTAATCCTAAGAATATTAATGTTTAACTTTTAAACAGAATTTGAGAATATGACTTGGTTCTTTCCAGATTTCCAATTTCTAAATATAGTTGGCAAAAATTCAGTTGCTGGAAACGCAGTTTACAATTTCTTTCTGGCTTTTGAGCTTGTTTTGTGTGCCTTATGGTTTTTAATGTAATGACAATCATTGGAAAATTTGCTTTTACAGATTTTTATTGCTTACTGACTCTGATTAAGATGATACAATAATTTCCCTAGATATACATAGCTGCTCATGTTATCTGTGCATTCAAACTCCTAGAATGTATAATATCAAAAATTGTCTTAGGAGGAACAAACATTCCAATTTGCCTTGGACTCACTCAGTGAAAGTCCAGATTTTTGAAAATCCCATAGTTCTGTGTAAACCAGTACAGTTTGTCACTTGGTGATCTGAACTACCATTCTGGCCACATCCATAGAGAATACAAAGTCCTATGTTTTTCTGTTTACTCTGTTTGGTTTGAGACAGGGTCTCACTATATAATGCTGACCTACATGGAACTTGGTATGTAGACCAGGCTGGCCTCAGACTCATAACGATCCCCCTGCTTTGTCTCTTGAGTGCTGGAATTTCAGGCAAATACCACTACACTCACCAGCATGCTAGTCTTAATGTTCACTGTCAGTGCTAGCTCTCATAAAGACGTAGCCAGCTCTACGATGAAGCATCTATTTGAAGGAAATGTAGATTGTCTCTCCCCATGCTATGGGTTTGTTTTTTTTTTTTTTTCAGTTTCTTCAACTCTTGAACTTGCTTTGCTGCTAAATCATATTGATAAGGTGATCTTTGGTTGATTAAAGAGTGATGAAAAGAGAATGCCACCTGCAATAGTTCACTTTAATTCATCAAGGTGACTATTAACAAAACTGAGAAGAAATGAGATAACTGCGGTGAAATGGATGCATAACTGTGTGGTCACCCTTGAGCCTCAAGGTGCGATCATGTGAGGTGAAGGCTGTCAGAATTTGAGAATATTAATACCTGGTCATTTGTCCTTTTATACATGGAATTTGCATTACAGTTCAAGAGAAAAATATGTCTGACAAATAACTTCTGGATTAAATGTACTTATTTGAAAGAATTTTTCTGAATAATATTTTCGCAGTAGTTCTTGTTCTAAAATCTCTGTCAGGGAAGCTTCACACCTATAGAGAAGGTGCACAGATACCCACTGTTCTTTTCCAGCTTGAGGCACTTAGAATATCAATTTTCCCAAAGAACCTTATGTCATTACAGACACTGTGAAGCCGAAATGAGATATATGTAAACTATAGCTGGCAAATATAGGCTCTTAGTGATGATGCCATTGACTGGTAATTAAAAATACTGGTAATAAAAACAATCTCATCTCATGAACTGACTTCCTTTTTCTGCTTATTTGGTTGTTGCTGTCTGTGTAAAGTATCGATGACCTTAAGCTAAGCTGTTAAATCTCACCTCTATTCCAAACTTCTGTACATAATTAGAGAAATAAGAAAAATTTAAATATTATATGTTCATTCAGTGCAGACTCTTTCCCTAATCAAGAATGTCTATTACATAATTTCTACTGCATTTACTTTCATAAATGGAGAAAGCCAAGCTTGTTCTCAGAGTCAGTCCTAACCAGTTCCAGGTAAATAATATTGCTAAATTTTTGTTTTGCTGAAACAGAGATTATTATTTCACCAAAAAACACCTATACATTTCCAAACTAAAGGTGAGAGAGGATGCAAACAGCTTCTGTTTATTCAGCCATATGTTTTCTGAACTAGTAGTCTGACATGATAAAATACACATATTTCTCTTGCTTTATGCCAAATATTTCTGTTTTCAAAGCATCTTCTGCCCAGTGTTAAATCATAGGATTTAGGATTAATGCATCTTGATGAGATCTTGAGATCTCTGTTAGGGATATAGTTGTGTCCACAAAAACTAGACCTTTATTTATCTTTATTGGTCTGTGGGAATACTTGAAGTTGAAAAAGAGTGTATATTGAAGGGAGACGGTATCTAATGCATTTTTAGAGGGAATAGGAGGAGAGAGGAAGGTTGGTAGGCTTCGCAATAATGGGCAGGCACAGCATCAAAGTACATGAACATCATTTCTTTGATTGCAAGTCAAGGTACAATATATTTTTGATTTGATATTTTGGCACCTATTTCCAAAATCATCCCAATGATTTCAGCTATTCCAATAATTTCTGGTTTGGGCAAAGTTTCTTTTAAGAGCTATACTTTTGTTTATTTAGGGGGAATAAAAGCATGTTGTGCTCGTTGCTGCTCTATTGCTGTAGAAAATAGGCATGTCCAATTGTTTAGCGACGTGTTTCAGTTCATGTATTGGATGACAGTTCTTTTTGCCAGTTCTTTTCAGTCACTCTGCTTGAGGTGCTGTATTGGACTACTTGAGCCTGTTCTTGACTGAGTGGTTCAGTTGCATGCTACCTTGTGAATCCACAATAAAACCGTCAATATTGATTTCTGGTAGACACAGGGCATGATAGGAATTTGCTGTGACCGTGCCTTCTTGCTCTTTTAAAGAGACCCTCTTGATTTGAGATTTTAAAAATTATCAAGACAATTAGGTATAGAATTTTTTTACATACAAAGATAAAACATTTATATGGAATTACTCCTTCAGTTTCATCAGCAGAAGCAACATGAACAAAATATTGCTTGGTTGAATAAAGGAAGACATTAAATATAGATCTAGTTTAGAAAAATTCCAATTACAGATAGTTCAAAATTAACAAATGTAAAATAAGTTGCTAAGGGGTAACTATGCAAATCAATACGTATTCATATTAAGTTTTTGAAAAAATTCTGTATTGCAACCAAATGGTAAATATTTGCTCTGCAAAGATATTTAAGTAGCTCATTAATCAGGTAAAAATGAGAAATGTGCATATTAAGTTTACTGGAATTAGAATGTGAAAGTTGTATTTATACTAACATTGTGGAATGAAATATTAACAGAATATTATGTATATACATTAATATTTAGAAAGCAAGTAAATTAAGAAGACACTTAATGTTTTATATTGCATTTGTGATGGTTTTGGTTATTACTCTTTCTTTTTTCCTTAAGCAGCATTCCATTTTGTTCAGCTTATGTTCTTCCTCTACATAAGTACATCACTGTGTCATTTATTTCAGAACTAAGCACCTCTCTTATCATATAGCACTGTTGTCCTGGAACATAGGAACACTGTATGTAAATGTTCTGTCTGAAACCCCAAGATAAGAAATAGAACTAGTTGAATGGTTAGACTTGAATTGAGTCTTGTTTGAACTAGATCTGTAATAGGAGAATTAAGCAACAGTATTTGCAATAAGTCAATGTGATACTTTAGTGATATGGACTGCAAGGTCTATAGTTTAAGACTCTAACTTTCTCAAGTGAAAAGCATAACTTTATGGCATTGTAATTTGGTCCATTCAACAGCCCTTTTTGTAAAAAAAAATCACTTTATATGCTTTTCATTTTATTTTTTGTAGTAAAACAACATGATGTCTGCACTCTGAAATTTTTTATGTATACATTATTGGTGACTATGAGGACAATGTTGTCCTGCATGTATGGTGTAATGCAGTGTGGGCCTTAGCCAGGCTACCTGCCATGAGGAATAAGGGAATGGCTTCTGTGGACGTGATGTTTCGCTCTAGCCAGGCGTGACACCAGCTTCCACTCCGGGCCTGGATATCTGCCTAAGAGACAGGTTACTATTGGTCTCAGTTGGGAACCACCTCATAGGACGATTGGCCAACCAAACTCATAAAACCCTCTGTACTTCCTTGAATAAACTGGGTTTGCTATGGCTCGCCCTCCGTATGTGTCCACCCAGCTCCCAGTGTCTGTGTTTTGACTCCGCGCCACTCACCCCCTCACGCGAGATCCTGTATTCCACTTGGACTGGCCTAGCAGAGGGACCCTAACACTGCAGATCAGTAGCGGTTATTCATCTTACTTAGCCTGATACTTTATGCCCATTGTTAAGTAATTTTCCACTCACTCTTCCTCAACTGCTGTTCCGCAGCTTGATTCTATGAATCTGATTGACTGTGCTAGGTGAAATCCTAGACCATTTGTTTTTCTTTAATCAACTTTTATTAGTTATTATAATGTCCTCAAAGTTCATCCATGTTTTCATATATTACTTTGAAGGATGAATATTATTTCATTTTATGTATAATACATATTATATGGTATATATTGCATACTACATTTACTAGCCTTTCTTCCTATATAATTAATATTTTTCTACATTTTTTGGCTAATGTGCTGCAGTGAGTAGAGGGTCCTAATGTCTCAAATCTTGAATTAATTCTTCAGGAGAAATACTAAGCGTTAGAGGTAGGATTGCTAGGTAATCTGATAGTTCTGTTTGGTGAATCCTGGGAACCCCTGTGCTCATTGTAGTTGAGCTCTTTGTCATCAGTGTGCAAGCCCTTCAGTTTCTCTAAATCCTCACCAGCATCTTAAAAGCAATGTCTGCCATATGTGTGAAGTGATAGTACATTGTTTTGTTTCTTTTTCTCTGCTTTTGTCTAATGGTTGCTAACATTCAGATATTTTTTTTTCTTTTACCTATTTTCCATTTGTATGCTGGTATGTCTTCTTTGTAAAATTTTATCTATCATTTTTATTTTTTCTATTTATTCATTTATTTGTTTATTTTATAGATAAGGTTGCCCTGTAGCCCCAGCTGGCCTGGAACTAAACCAGGCTGGCCTTGAGAGATCTGCCTGCTTCTGGTTCCTGAGTTCTGGGCACATGCCTCCACACCCAGTGCTATTATTTTTATTTTGCGTGTACGAGTGTACTGCCTGCGTGTTTGTAAGTGCCTCTATGGCATGCAATGCTGGAGGAGGTCAGAAGAGGACATAGGATTTCCCTGGATCTGGTGTTCTGGAAGGTTGTTAGCCTTGGTGTGGGTCTAGCCCCACTGATATGTCTTCCTTGATGAAGTTTATTCAAGTCGTTAACTCCATTCGGAATGGGCTGTTCAGTTGTGGAAGATCCTTACATGTTTTAGAGATTAACTTCTAATTCCATAAACAGTTTACAAATGTTTCCTCCCATTCCATGGGTTGTTTTTCATTCTTTTGCTGTATAGAAATATTTCAGCTTTATATAACCCTAATTGATTATTTTTCATCCCCCTCATTTTTTTTTTTGGTGTTTTTGAGACAGCCCTAGATGTCTCCTCTGTAGCCCCAGCTGGCCAGGAGCTCACAATGTAGTCCAGGCTAGCCTGGTTCTCACAGAGATCCTTCTGTCTCCTCCTCCGTCATGAGTGCTAAGAATAAATGCATGTGCCACCACACCTGTCTTCCATGTTTTTTAAAGTAATTTTGAGTTTATATACGTAAATCTTTTTGAACTTTTAGAACTCACAAAATAAGAGTTCTAATTGTCTCCATCTGTTCACAAGCTCCAGGCCTGCAAGAATTTCTGATTTGGTATGATATTTTTAAAGAAAAACTAGACAAATCCCAGTGCATAATGGATACTTAATGAATACATGGCACATTGGCTTTATTTTTCTTAAAGTAAGATAGAAATAGAAAATTAACAATTGGCAGTATGTCAAATTTAAAAGTTTCTGCACAGTGAAAGAGGCAATTTACAGAGGGAGGACAAAATCTACAAAAAAGGGAGGAAATTTTTGCTAGATATTCTTACAAGAGAGGGTTAATATCTAAAATATGTAAAGAACTCAAAATGTTAAGCAACAGAAGAGCAATAACCCATTCGATTTTCAGGCAATAAAATTAGCAGAGACTTTTCAAATGAAGAAGTACAATGATAATAAATGCATGTTGTAATTGATCACTGTCTTCACCAACCAAGGAAATGAAAATCAAAACCGAACTGAGATTCCATTTCTCCCTATTGAGAATGGCTGCCATTACAAAATAAGCCCCAAAGTTGGGCTTCTTCTGGTTTTTAATGTGTATGTGTATATTGCCTTCATGTATGTACATACACAGGTATTGTGCAATAATAGAGGAGGTCAGAAGAGGATGTCAGATCCCCTGGAACTGGAGCTACTGAGAGTTATTAGCCACCAGTGGGTGCTGGGAATAGAACCCGGGTCTCCTATGAGAGCAGCCAGTGCTCTTAACCTCTGAGCCATCTCTCCAGTCCCCATATTCTATATTTTAAAATAATGAAATCATGTCATTTGAAAGAAAATGAATAGGACTGGAGATCATCGTGTTGAGCAGAATAAGGAAGGTGTAGAAATGCATCTATAACATCTCAAGTTTCAGATATAAAAGTTGGGGATGAAAGGAAAGACATGAAATTAATGGGAAAAAGCATCAGAATACACAAAGGAAATGAAGAAAGGGGGGCAAGGATAATAAAGAACAGCAGAAGCATTGAATGTGATATCATATGAATAGAGGTGTAAGGTGTAAACCACTTAGTCTGGTGGAGAAACACCAATAAAAAGAAGACATGGCTGCACCCATCTTTTTGCAATTGCTTTGCCTTGTTGTCACTGAATAGGGTATTTTTTCTTCTTTTTTAAATTAAAAATAATTTTTTGATCTTTTTTGCGATAGAGTCTCCTTGTAGCCCCAGCTGGCCTGTAACCTACTATGTAGACCAGGCTGGCCTTGAACTCTCAGAGATCTGCCTGCTTCTGCCTCCTGAGTGCTGGCATTAAAGTCAGGTACCACCACACCTGGCACTAGTTTAATTTTCAGTAGTGTCTGTATCATGGACCTGTGCAGACATCCAAGTGACATAATCTTAGCTATGTCCTAAGTTGTAGCTTTGTCCTCAAGCATTTTCCTTATCATGACTGAAAGTTGCTCCAGGCTGTCCTACCTAGAAATCAGCTAGTTTTTTTTTTTTCATTCATTAGAGTAAAACCTATGACTCAAGAGAGAGAAATATTCTACAATATTTTCTGATATTACTTATGAACAGCGAAAATTACAAAGTAAATTTATATAATTATACAGAAAATGTTCCCAGAGTGAGTAATAAAAAGTGATCTTTGTCGGTATTTTTTAAAAGATAGTACCCAATTAAAACAAGAAAGCTAGCTATAGGATCAACACTAGATGGTTTTTATTTGGTCTATCTTTCTATCTACTTTTCACTTTTACAGGAGTTTTAAATTTTGATTCCTATGTTACAGCTGTTTTGAATTACCTACATATTGGTTCTCATGTGAAAAATATGTACCTTTTACTTTGGCTCCAGGGACACAATTCAGCTTAATTATTCAGTTTATCAAGAGTAAGTTTCAGTAGTATAACTGAACAAAGCACAAACAACAAAGGAGTTAAGATAGGATGTATCTGTTTGCTTAACATAATATAACTAATTAGTTTAGGGCAGTTGTTTGCCATCTTTTTGTTAGTAATATAAAATATACCTAATTTTAAATAAGTTGGACAATAAAAGAACTGGTAGGTCTTCATAACTTGTTGGATTAAAAAGAATAAATGACTCATGCAGTTTGTTTATTGAGTCAAATTCTTGCTATATGATGCAAGTTGGCCTCAAAATGTGATCCTCTTGCTTCAGTCTCAGGAGTATTGATATCACAAGAGTGTGCATGACCACACCTGACTTTGTTTTTCAAATTCTTTTATTCATGATAACTTTACTAAATATCCAAGTCTTTCTTGTGTCCTCTTCTGAATGCTTATGGAACAAAAAAGATAATCATTATTCTTTTCACCCTGAGATTCTATTTCTAACTATCTCATATTAAAAGGATGAAGTTAGTTTGTGTTAGAGATAGAATATTGTAATTACCATTGCTTATGAAAAGGAGGAAGCAAATCAGTTAACCTTGGGTAAAAACGGTGGATATGGATGAAGAATTGGTATTGATATTTAACCATGATAAATTACTTAATGACTTACTTACTAAGTGTGGGTGGTCCCAGCACTCAGGGCCAGCCCGAGGGGCCTGAAGGGTCTCTGCTGTGGGGTGAGTAGATGCGGAGTCAAGACACCAACTCCGGGAGTTGGGCAGAAAGCCAGCAGTGGTAGTCTGTTGCAAACTCATTTATTCAAGAAAGAGCAGAGAGTCTTATATGTCTTGTTAGCCAATAGCCTTATAGGGTGGGGTCCTGACTACAGCCAATCGAAGTTTGTTCCCAGGTGGATCAGGTCCCCTCCAGGTGCTGGGCAGAAATTGGCTTCACAACCAACCAGTGTGAAGCACCACACCAAGGAGATCCATTCCTCCATTCCTGGCAGATGGCCTAGTTAGGCCCACCCTGCATTATGCCCAACACTAAGTGCATACACATTAGAAGAGCATTCTGGGCAGCAGAAATAGTGAATTCCTGCTTTGCTTGTTTTGTGGTGAATGTGTCTTTGCAAAGCAATATTATGCTGTAAAATATGTAAAATTATGTAATACCTCCTATGAAGAAAAATATGTTTTCAAGGATTGCCAAATTTCTTATTTGGAAATAGTTAGCTTGGGTTTCTTTCTATGAGTGATAACTATCTAAGATTCTGGAGCAGCTCGGTCTCTTGTAGTCTAGAGTGAGACCAAGATTATCGAAACCATGCCTGCTGAAAAGAACAGGAAGGGACTACCAACAACAGCGGGAGCCACACATGACTTTCCATGTTAATAAAGCACCATTAGGTGTTCATATTGGTGTAACTGATGGACTGTGATCAACTTTTAGCTTCATTGAGTTTTGCTCACCTAGAACACAAGTTCCATTGATGTTGCTCAACGTGTAGGTTCAATTATGACTCACTTGTAAAATGTTAGATTGTCTTATTTCACAAAATACACCATTTGAGTATTTTCTGTAATTTCTGTGTTCTGATGACACAAACATCCTGGTCAAAAATCAGAAGCACACATGGTTCCAGGGAATAGTCATATGATATAGAAGTGTAGATTACATAAGGCAAAGAAAGTCATACGGAGTGGTCTCGTTCTTTTTCCATTAAACTTGTGTTTCTCAGTGGAGAGAAATTTTGGCTGTTTTATTCATTCACACATTGCAGGAATCTATTATAGAGCCTGAAAGAGAGGAGATGCTCTATCAGGAAATTTGTTTTATTAGCGCGAACAAGTAAGACTTGAAGGCATTCAATCACTGATGACAATGATAACAGTAACAACAGCAAGTATTGTGTAGCGCCCCAATAAAAATATTTGGAGAGTCCCATGTTTAAGACCTGTGGTGTTATGAACTTGTTCTCTTTTTGAACACTTCAATGCAATTTTCCACGAAGGAAAACATTCTGCCTTCTTGTTTCTAGAAAACGCTGTCTTGTTATTGTTACAATAATGAAAAATGACTATTGGCTTCAATATTTCTATCAAAGGTTCACTCCTGCATTAAATACTATTCATGCACACTATCTCTAATGCTGCGATATCCTTGAACATCTTCTGGAATAGAATTTCCAAGTATGATATCTTTCCTGGCCCTCCTGAGAATCAACCATTATGTGAATGATAATATTTGAATTATAACCTTACCTTAATGGGTAAGTTATTTTAAATTTTCAAATCAACTTCTGTTATAGTTTCCCATTTTTACTGTGTGAAATGCCAACTTCTTTATAAGTAGCATGAAACGCACTTTGAAACTGGGATTTCAGTGAAATGTATGAAAGTTCAGTGATGAAAGTTTTAATTTAGGGAAAGGGCGAGTTCTTCAAGAAAAAGCATAGTCTCTAAGCATGTCTTTACACAAACAGACTGTCTCTAGGTGCCAGCATCTGATACATTTCGACCACTTAAAAAATGCCGAGTCACAGAACATCAACAGAAAGTTAATTGCCTCTTTTTAGTCACTGCTAAAATTCTGTACTCTTGTTTACTTCATTTGGCGCCTAATTCCTGACTGATTTTGGTACCTCCCTCTTTGTTCTTTCACATCATTCTCTATAGCTAGCAACTGATTTTAAAGGAAGATGGAAACAGTGTCCCAGAGATGGCCCCAGTGCCTGCCCTCTCATTCCAGATGGTCCTAAGGATCACTGTGATTTCTGTAAATAGATTTATTTTCTTTTAGTTTTGAATAATTGTTAAAAATTAATTAACGTTGGGTTGGTGATGTGTCTCAGCATTAAGAGCAGTGGCTGCCATTGCAGCCGACTCAGGTTTGATTCTCATCACCACAGGTGGCTAACAACTTTCCATAACGCCAGTTCCAATGGAATCCAACTCCTGATATCTATGGGCATTGCACAACGCAGGTGCACTTACACACATGCAGGCAGTACATTCACACACAGAAAATAAAAAGAATAAAAATATTTTTAACTTTAAAATTTTTTCAAGCATACACTCAGTGAAATATGATCATATCCACCCGGATCTTATTCACTGTCATGCTGGTTTACTGTCTACTTGACACAACATAGAATTACCTGGAGAGAGAGTCTTTACTTTAAAAAAAAAAAAAGAACATGTATATTTTATCAATGTTTGTATGAATGTTTTGTGTTCATGTATGTGCCCCACTTGCGTGTGTAGTATGGAGACAAGAAGATGACATCTGATCCCATAGAAATGGACTTATAAATGTTTGTGAGCCAAGGAAGAGAGACTTAGTTGAAGAATCATCTATACAAGTTGATATATGAACATGTCTGTGGGGGGTTATCTTGATTGGTGATCGGTGGAAGACAACCCAGCCTGTTCTGTGTGGCACCATTCCCTAGGCAGGAGGTCCTATAAGAGTGGAGAAAGTTAGCTAAGAGCAAGCAAGTAGGCAACAATCTGTGCCATACATTCTGTCTCTGCATTTGACTGTGAATGTGATGCTCTAAGTTCTGCCTTCACTTCCCCACAGTAATAGACAGCAACCTGGAATTATAAATCAAATAAACCTTTTGTTCCCTAAGCTGTGTTTCTCAGGGCATTTGTCACAGTAACAGAAATGAAACCAGAAAAAAATATATATCTGTAGGAAGACTCAGGACTCAGGCAGAGTACGAGCTTAGGAAGTTAAGGTCCATTGAGACTTAGATGCTAGGTGACGCCCATCAGTCTCTGCTCCTCAGGGATGCATGGTGGATAGTTTTAGTTGTCAACTTGACGCACTTGGGTTCAGGAAGCCTCGATTGAGGACTTGCCTCTATTGAACTGCCCTGGGTCATGTCTGTGGGACATTTTCTTGATTGCTGAGTGATGTGGGAAGTCCCAGCCTACTATGGGTGGTACCACTTTTGGGCAAGTGATCCTGTATCCTATAAGAAAACAGGTTGAGCTCAGGCCAGGGGAGCAAGCCAGTAAACAGTGTTCCTCCTTGGCCTGTCCTTCAGCTCCTACTTCCAGGTTCCTGCCCTGAGTTCCTATCTTGGATTCCCTCAGTGATGAACCGTGAAGATGTGAGCCAAATAAACCTTTTCCTTCCCAAGCTGGTACTAGTCAGAATGTTTTGTCACAGCAACTAAAAGCAAAGTAGAACACAGAGAGCTCTGGGATATGCTCTCTTGGTTCCCAACAGGCAAGGGCTGGGTTCCCTACTGCCAAACCTGGCTATCGCAGTGTTTTTAATGGCATGTGTCCATTTCCAACTTTTCATTTTCATCAACAATCTGACCATCCTCATCTAAAAGACTTTCAAGACTCATTTAGACTAATTCAAAGCAGCCTAAGACTACTTAGCAAAGAGATTCTATTAAAATTCATTCTGATTTATGGTTTTTCCTTCCTTGTCATTTTCTTTAAGGTCCTCAAAACTACTAGGCAAGCACTTTGCTGATAAGCCACACTTCGTGCCCAATCTGGAACTTCTGATAGATGCAGTGGCCTTGACAATGTCTCCCTGGTCTTTCTCTCCCTCTCTTTCTATCATTTTACAGATTGTGAGTTCTTTCCCAGAGCCACAGGGCCCTTGTCTGGCTAGCCAAGAACACTCAGGAATCCCAAATCAAGAAGGTACACAGTCTGATATGTACAACATCCAGTCTTTGGTAGTTTTGTCTGAGTCTCCAGGACAATCACCCCTTTGTTAGACCCACTCAGATATCTCCTGTTTAACCCAAGTGGGGAGAGTTTTTTCTTTATTAAGGAAAAATGTTCTGAAAGGGATATAGGAAGTATTTCTTTCCTCAAATATACTTCCTAAGATATGTATTTATATTGCAGTATTGAAATTTGGTTAAGAGTTTAGTATTTGGGCCAGGCATGGTGGTGCACACCTCTAATCCCAGCCCTTGGGAGGTAGAGGCAAAACCATCAGAAGTTCAAAACCACTTTTGGCAACAAAACAAGTTACAGGCATGGGCTGTATGAGACACTGTCCCAGACAGAACAAATTTAAGACTCTGGAAAAAAAAGGCTTGTGTGCCCTCTTCTTTTCTAACCCCCATCTCGTCACCTCTCCTCTCTCTCTTCCTTTCTTGACATTCTAATCTCCTTATATGTCTCCCAAGATGGATCTGTATTCTGTCCATCCTCGGATCCATCGATCTATCACCTGTCCATTAGATATTTTTAGTCAGAATTTCATCACTTTAATAAGCATCTGAGACAGACAACCTAAAGAATAACATATTTATTTTAACTCAGAGTTTCTAAGGTTTCAATCTATAGTGATGGGGAGGGTCTAACAGAACAGAATATTCCATATCATGACACACACAAACACAGAGAAAGAGAGAGAGAGACAGAGAGGAAGAGATAGAGACACAGCTCGAACAGAACAGAACATTCATATCATCACACATACACACAGAGGCAGAGACAGAGAGAGAGATAGAGATAGAAAGAGACAGAGAAGAAAAAGTAGGTGGAGGAAGAGAAAAGAAAGGAAGGGAAGGGAGAGCGGAGGAGAGAGGAGGAGAGGGGAGGAAAAAGACATAAACTCAAGACACCGTACCCAGTGACTGACTTCCTCCAATGACCCACTTCCTACAGTTAAGACCCAGTTCCTGATGTCTCCTTAACCTGTTTAAATAGGACCATCATCTAAACACCATTGTTTAACACATAAACCTCTGAGAGACATTTCACATTTAAAACATAACATTATCTTTTGTCTCCTCCTCTTCCTCTCCTCTGTTCTTTCTTTTATTCTTCCTCTTGTTTTGTTCTGCCTCTTTTCTCCTGTACATTTTCCTTCCATTCCTTATTTCTCTTGGTCTGTGTCTCCATTTCTTTAACCTATTATCTATTTATTATCTATCATTCTATCATTTATCTATCATCTATCCTTTAGCTATGTAATAACATTATCATCTATCTGTCTGTCTACCTGTCTGGCTTTCATTTATTATCTATCATCTCTGTATTATGCTTACCAAAGAGCACATCCTGACTGTTAGTACACTGCTGTGCTCCTGCTGAAGAAAGGAGACAAGTCTCTTTGACTGTAATGACTTTCTTCCATCATTTAGAGCTAGCAAATTATGAGCCTGTAATCCTAAAGAGCATCAAAGTCATATGTAAGCACTGTGTATAGATAGATATTTTCTGTACCTCATAGTATAGTAAAAAAAATGTTTTTACATGCCTTGGGCATTCTTTTGGCATTCTATTAAACAGGATTTAGATAACCTATAATTTGTTAAAATAAATATTTCACTTAGGGCTTGGAGAGATGGCTCAGTAGCTAAGAACATGGCTGCTCTCACAGAACACCCGGGTTCATTGCCAGCATCCACATGGCAGTTAACTACTGTCTGTAATTCCAGTTCCAGGGGATCTGACTTCCTCTTCCAACCTCCACTGGCACCACACAACATGGGTGCAACTACCTACATGCAGGCAATACACCCATACACCTAAAATAAAAATAATAAAATATTTTAAAAGTTTCATCTAATTTGAATGAGTTCCTTTGTTTATATGTTTCACATTTAATTTCTATTTGAAGCACAATAATAATAATACTAATAATAATACACATTTATTAAGTCTAGACTATTAATTCCATAAATTATAAAATGTATAATGATCAAATCAAGAGGATTTCTATCATCTTTCACATTTTTTTGTGCTAGGAAGCTTCACCCTGCTGTATTCTTATTCCTTTTAAAATTTATCATAAACTGCTGTGAATTGTTACATGTGCCATCATCCTACTGTGCTACAGGATACTGGAATGTCTTCCTCTCCCCTTGAATTTTGAACAACTGTCTTCTGCCCATTTCTTTCTTTCTAGAGTCCAATGACTTTTGGTCTACTGCCTACCTCTGTTAAGTCACCACCTTGCTTCCACAGGAGGACAGCATAACCCCACAACTTTCTGTTTCTGGTTTCTTTTATTTGCCGTATGTCCACTTTTTTGCTTCAGTTTGATGAACATCTCAATAGTTGTGTGCTCTGCCATTCAATACTTCTTGTGTTCTGTTTCAGCCTTTGTGTTTATTTCTTGCGTTAAAATGAACTTAAGGTAATCTGGTTTGCATGTTGTTAAGAGGAAAAAGTGAAATCTAGATCTTATAACTGTTTCATAAACGGAACAGGTTGTTGTTCTTTTGTTTGTTTTTAGGTAGCTGACGATGACCTTGAATTCCTCCATGTCCAGCTATGTGTGTGTGTGTGTTTCAATATAAGAACATGTCTGACTTTCCTGACATTCCATGTTTATTCTTATACAGCAATGGGCAACTCAGCCAATATGTGTGGTAGACTTATATTGAAAACTGAGCAAGAAAAGTCATGATTTAGTGTAAAGAGTTTTCTCTGTCTTCATTTCCTTGATGCTTATAAACACAGAAATAAAGCTAGCAATACACGTCCTCAAGGTGTTTGGATAGTTTGAAGACACCGTGAATAAATAGCTCTTGCCTACAAGGCAACTATGAAATGCTCATGAGCTTTTAAAGATCCTGTGGAAATGAACATTGGAAAACAATAACTTTAATCTACTAATAACAATATTATAAAATGAGATTAATACATATTCATATTTCTTCGAAATGTATATATTTTCTATGATACGGTACAGGACCTTCAAAAAGTTAAAATAATCTTTAAAATATCCCTGCCACATGTAATCAACCAGTCAAATTTTATAGTGAGTTTGTCTCCTGGCACCCACACTGTGAAATGAGGATGGTGATAAAATTAATGACAGTATAAAATACTATTCAGTGAATATGTTGTGATATGTACTAATAGAAACACATGTAAGTGCTAAGCCATCCAAATAAAATAGTTAATAATATAGTTTCTTGTTTGTCTGTTTCAACAATGACAAAATTGAGGCACTGAGAAGGTAAGGGACTTGTCCAAGTTCACGAGGTCAAGAATTGAGGCCAGATATCTTCCCGCAGTATTTGTACTCTCTCCACTCATTTACCATGTGATACTCCAGAGGTCAACTGTGGGGTTTTAATTCTGGTTGAAGTGCTCTGGTGGTAACTTGGGAAATAGTACACAATGGGACATAAAAGGGAAAAATAAAGGGTTTCTGGATATTTATAAGAAGGGGCAAACTGGGGCTAGTGACATGATTCAGCACAAAAAGACACTTGTTGCCAAGCCAGACCACCCAACATGATGGAAAAAGGCAACTGACTTACACGTTGCTCTCTGGCCTTTAGGTAGGTGACATGGTACTCACATACCAACAGAAACTTATAGGCAAAAAGTACATACATAAAAATCAATATGATTTAGAAAAGGAAGTAAGAAACTAAAGCTGGATATTGTAATGCATAATCCCAGATCTGAGGAGACTAATGCAGGAAGATCATGAGTTCAATGCCTCCTGCTTTTCTTATGTAGTGACCTCCTTGACTACATAGATCCTCTCAAAAAAACAAAAAGCAAACAGAACCTCACCCAAAATGTATTGCCTTCATATATACAACTCCCAGATTAGTAAATGATCCACCTGAAAATCTTCTTTAAATATAATTACTAATAAATAACATTCCCATATTAAATATTTTCCTATGTTATGTATTTTCTCTTTCTAGGACATGACTTCCACTTACCTTTCAGTAATTCTGTATGGTTCCTCTCTTTCTTTCTCTCTCTCTCTTTAAACAGGGTCTCACTATTCAGCCCTGACTGGTCTGGCAATCATTATGTAAACCAAGCTGGCCTAGAACTCACAAAGATCTGTCTTCCTCTACTTCCTGAGTAGTAGGATTAAAGGCATGCACACTGTATCTAGTTCCTTTATGGTTTTTAAACAAAGCCTTGTAATTATAAAAAGTTGATTTTATGAAATGTTACATGCTGACAAGAACATTTCAAAAATGTCACCTTTAAGTGTATTATTATATAAGTATATTAAGATTATATTGTAAGTATAATACTAAGATTAAGTACAATTTGCTTAATTATATTATTATTATTATGTGTATGATTGTATTGTCTACATGTGTGTAAATGCACCTGTATTGAGCAATTCCCATGGAGGTCAGAAGAGGGCATCTGATCCCAGGGAACTAGAGTTACAGACAGTTGTTAGGTGTTGGGAATCCAACTCCAGTCCTCTGCGGGAGCAGCCAGTGCTCTTAACTGCTGAGCCATCTCTCCAGTCCCAATCTGTTTGAGTTTTAAGGATTTAAAAATAAAAAATATGTTTGGATATTATTAAGGCTTCAAAACTGTTGTTAGTCACATTATGGTTGGCGTCGACAATTTTTTTAATTTCAGGGACACTCAGAGGAAATTTCATTATTTCAGAGGAAATAAATGTCACCATCAGTAAAGCTAGTAGGGACAACATTGCTTTCAATGCACATTTGACAAGAGCATTAATAAGGTTTGGTTGGGATACAGTTCAATGCTGTAATGGAGTTAAACAATGAACTTCATGCCGTCTTTGTATTATGTTTTGAATTTCAAAATTCTCTTCCATTCTTTTCTTTGCATAATTTCTTATAGAAAACAACCCATTTTCATATGAGCCAATTACAGGAGCAAATATTATTTGACTTAATATCAATTTTATGTGCTTCTGTAGTCCTAATGTGCATTCATGATCTTTGACTTTGTGCATTTTAAATGTGGTATAAAACATACCGAGTTTTGTTAATAGTCATAATTTAAAAGCTACAAATATTGAAATCTCTTTAATTTTATTTTAACTAAAATTTTCTGAGATTATTCTACTAACCTAAAGAGGTATTCTCTTTACCTTTTAATTGTCACATGATTATACTTAAGTAAAATATTTGTTTTTAGAGGACTGAATTCATGACATCTGTCAGTTTAATAACTTCTAAAAGTTCTTTATGCGTTTTCTAATGCTTTGTTTTCTGCCCTATTGTGCTGAGTTTTGCATATCAGCTTTGCTATGTATGTTTCCCAACCAATTTTTAATCATAAATCTATAATTTAATGTCAACATATCAGACGAGTTAATATTGTGTGACATTTTGGAAATTCCCAAGCTCTTTTAAATGATGTGAGAAGAGCCAGTAAGATCCGTGATGCTTGAAAATGTCACAGAGACACTCCGTGACTCTCCCGTGAAGTCCTAATATGGAGTTATTACCCTGGTCTCTTCCCACTTGCTTTTTCACAAGGAAGACAAATTGTACTAAAACACACAAGCTGCTGCACTTTAAATTCTGAGCTGTAACTCTAAGCTGAGGTTAATGCTTTTAAAACCCATGCAGTTCCCACTGAACAATTTAAATATTATCAATATACATTGATTAAGTACAGTACAGCTCTTACTTTGATATAAAATCTGAACATATGCACTTTTATATCAGTGTAATACCTTCCTCTGGACATCTTCTTTATGTTTATGCTGTGTTGTAAGCAGAAACATGAGAAGTGTGTGAATATAATTTTTATATTCTCTATATAGTTTCTATTTGAATATTTGATGAAATATGACACAGGAGGGATGTTTTTTTTAATTTACTGGATATTTATCTTTGTATTTTTAACACAGTGTTTTATTATATCTGAGGATTTCCAGATTCACTCTACATACCTTCATAGCCTCCAAACTTAATGGCCTTTTTTTTTTTTTTTAATGACTCACTGAGTGCAATTTCTGTTGCCCAAACACACCTAACCGTAGGGCCATCTATTGGAACATGATGGGCGTATCAAGGATCACACACACACACACACACACACACACACACACACACACACACACACAACTCTTTATCTTCCAGAAGCCATCAGTTGTCAACACCTCCTCAGGGAAGGTTGGGGGCTGATAGCACTTTCCCCTCCATGCTGGAGTGTTGACCGGCTTGATCTTGATCTCAGCTGCTTTAAGTTCATGAATACAGTGGTTCTGCCATGTACAGAAGACACTGTTTTGTTCCAGTCCTCCCAGATTCCTGACTCTTGCATCCTTTCATCACTCTGGTGGTGGTTCCTGAGCCTTGAGAGGGTGGGAAAGTGATGATGGTATCTCATTCATGACTCAGCCCTCCATAATCCCTCATTCTCTTCACTCTGATAAAGGATTTCTTAATTTATTTTCACTAGGGGATTTTTCTGACTGAAACATTGGAGAAGTGGTAGGTATGGTGTCTGAATTGGGGCATGCAGGTGTTTGTTTCTTCCTAAATTTGAAATATTTGCTTATCAGAACCCACCACCCACAGTTTCCTGACTAAGTAGATGACACGTGTAATATAAAATGGTGTTAGCACTAGACAACCTGGCTCTACCAAAAGAACTGCATCCTGGGCTCACTGTGTGGTAAGACTGTGATGCTTTACAGTCAAGAGTAATTATCCTCAGGTAACAGGAATTAATCATTTCACCCCAGAGTTGTACAAAAATGAGTATTTGGTGATCTTCACCTTGAAAATACAGAACTAAACAACTATGAATGAACAAAACAAAAGTAGCTCATCCTTACTTAAGAGAAAGAGATATTATGATACTGTGCTTGAAAATTTTAATTGCTTTTGTGGTTCCAGTTTCAGCACAATAATCCATGGAATTATAAATTGGAATTCGCCTCTTATGTGAATTTTATGAACAAATACCTACTCATCTCAATTAGGGCACCAAAGAAATACCAAAGAAGTGACTATACTCTTTGAGGTGGGAGAGAAGGCTCAATAGTTAAGAGGACCTGGGTTTGGTTTCCAGCACCACATGTCAGGCATCAGACCCCTCTTCTGACTGCAGGCATTGCACAGCATGGGTGCATTTACACACATGCAAGCAATACACTCATGCACATAAAAAATAATAAAATATTTCTTAAAGAAGAAATTACCACACTCAAGCCTAACTTGTGAACCAGGAGATTATGAGGTCACTTACAGGAACATAGTTGACTCAATGCCAGGTGCATAACTGAGAAACCCAGAGCTAATGAAAGCTGAATTCCTGAGCTTGCTGCACGAATTTTAGGCTGTTTAAAAGGAGTCTCCTACCCTGTCAGAAATTGGAGAGGGGCCTTGTGAAGCTTCTGAAAAAGCTTCCTGAATTCGGCTAGTTCCACTAGCTTCCTGAGCTGTTCATAAGTGAATTACTTGAATCTCATGACATTCCAGTGAAGGAAAGTTTTCATTTGGAAGAAATGGTTTTATAACAGTACTACATGTGTAAAATTCTCAATTAAGGTTTTTTAAAAATTTATACCACTTAATTAGAATGCAAAAGTATTTTAATCTTTTTTACAAATCTTGCTAGAGTTTGAGTAGTATCATCTAATTTCAGTAAAAGAGAGCAATGTTTCATTTTAATTGTTTGAATGGATGAATATAGTCCCGCTTTTGAATCCCAGTTGTGACATATCTAAATAGGTGCCTATCTTTTGTTTATGTCTTTCAGCATCTCCATCCATTAAGCTCTTGGTGGATGATCCTATAGTTGTAAATCCTGGAGAGGCCATAACGTTAGTGTGTGTTACAACAGGAGGAGAGCCTGTGCCCTCTCTCACCTGGGTCAGGTCCTTTGGGACTCTGCCTGAAAAGATAGTTTTGAATGGAGGAACACTGACCATACCTGCCATCACCTCAGATGATGCTGGTACTTACAGCTGCATTGCCAATAATAATGTGGGAAACCCTGCAAAAAAGTCCACCAACATCATTGTGAGAGGTAAGTTCTCCTAGAGAAAAGCAAATATTGTTATTTGATTGAAGATTTTTTCCTTATATACTGAGATTATATGCCAAATATAGTGAAAGTATTTCTTAATAATCAGATCGTATTTAACTGTAAGTGGAATCTAAAAATCTTAAATTATACTGACAGTTCTTCAAATGTGGATAGAATAAATTTTACAGAATATAATAATACATTGACTTGTTTGTATGTTATTAGCAAAATTTCATTAAATGCTGTATGGAACATAATGTATTCAGATTGCATACTTGTTTAGACATATAATAAAGTATCAATTTGATGTGTAATAAATACTGATCCCCATTTATAAGGACAGCTTCAAATTGTGACCTCATATAGAAGTTTACAAATGCTCCCTTACTCAAAAGTTTCTACTTCCATATAATGAAAATAAAGTATGTTGATAGTTATGTAATGTGGTGTTTAGCATAGAAGAGAGATATAATGTTAAAAATAATATCTAGTCCTTTATGGCTGAAGTAATATGAAATCTATAAAGACATTTGCACATGATTTTGGCAGGATGAAACTGAAGAAAAACTTGGAAAAATAAGAAATAAAAAAGGCAAAGCTTAATTGAGGGACTGAAATAAGCACAAACCCCCCAGTTAGCAGTAGCCTGGATGCATGTGTGATGGCTACAGTTAGTATGTTGATGCTGTACAAAGCTCCATTAATGGAGGAGGTTAAGGATACTTAGGGAGGACCTAAAGAGATCCTATGTCCTGTGACAGTGTGCTGACATGGTCCTGGTTAGGAGAAGGAGGTGGACAGTGATGCCCTTGAGATTAATAGAGACATCCACATGACCAAGAAGAAACTTTGCCTGATGCAGGCAAAACATAATTGGGTCATTGACATTAACATGTGTGATTTTGTGGATAGACTGTGGTGATTTAAATGACTATAGTTATCTGTCAGTTTCCAAATTATTAGAAATCTGCTATTTGATAAGATTATACTCTTTAAATATTGCAGATTATTATAGTGTTAACTGAGACACTGTGACGAGTGCACTTTTGGCCATAAAACTGTTAGCCATAGAATATTCAGTTGCAATTGTGGCATGTGTGCATTGTGTCAACATAAAGCAGCTCCAATTAAGCTTCTATAATGCTTCCTTATGTAATTAAAATGACTGGATTCACAAATCAAAATACTCAACGTTCTGGTCTTAAATGCTTCTTTAATGAACTGTGATCCCATCATCTACCCCAATTGTTTAAAACTGAAGAAACGGGGAGAAAACATGTGCAACCACCCGTGTTTGTTTTTCGTTCTCTTTTGTTTGTTTGTTTTAAAGATGCTTGTGTTATGACGGAGCTGTGAAATAACCTGTCAAACCTTGCTGTAGGGTTGAGATGAAAGTAGTACTACAGCACTGAGCCTGAAGTATTGTGGATCCAGTGGTGAATTCTTTATTCTTTTATTTTATCAAAGAACGGAGCTCACTTGAGAAAAATTGCGAGTTCGATCTAGTTTATAGAGTCATTTGTAATACTGAATTACAAACATAGATGAGAACACCCACAGTGCTCAGTACCCTCCATAAAGGACCAGCTGTGTATGGCCATATAAACTGCCCATACTCTACCTCCAGACTTCATCTGTACCCTGACAAAGCAGAATTGCCAACACAAGCAACCTGAATTACATAAAGCCCTAAAAATTTATATTGCTCCGATCTATAATTTTTATTTATGCCTGCAATTTGTTTGAAATATTCATTTTCATAGTCATATTGTTATAAGTGGGGTTTCTAAGTAGTGACGTTCAAATTATTCAACAAATTGATTTTGTATATAATCTTCCTGAATATAATAATAGTCTTGGGTATGGGGACTAGATTAAACTTGGAGAAAAGACTGCTGAAATAATATGAGGCAAACGTGTTTTGTCAAAGGGCAAGAGAAGCAGTTCACAGAAATATATTTTATTTCTTTTTTCTTTTGCTAATCTATCGTTCTCATGCCTTCTGAATGTGTAGGCTTTTATAGAGCCTTAATTTAGCTGTATCATGGATTCAGTAAATAATAGAATGGTAGACTTTGTTCCTTTCATTCTTTACTATAACTAACATAGAATCCACAAGCCAGATGTCTGAGGAATATCAAGGATGTATGGTGCCTAGAATCAGCACTTCAATCTGTGAATAAATGTCTTCACCAAAGAAGAGAATAGAGTTCAAACAGAAGTAAAACCCTGGAAGCACTTCTAAACTCTTCATTTGACCTTTTAAAAAACAAAACAAAAAAAACGTTTAAAAATATCTATAATTTATATATAGTACATAATGGTTTTTATCTATGATATCTCATTTCATAAATATACTGAGCTCAAATTGAATATGAAATTCATAGTTGAAACCTGAGTAGAACATTTATGACTACAGCTCTATGCCTTTTCATGTGATCCTTTCAAAATTTGCAGTGATTGAGGCATATTTTTCTAAGTGAGGAGAGGAACAGTTGCCTGATACATTTGAAAAGAAAATTATGTTGATTCCTAGTCATATGCTGGGTGCTGAGCTCAGTGCATTCCACGCCCTTTGTAGATGACGATTTATTTCATTCTGAAGTTCTCTGTTGTGATTCACTGGGTTTAGAAAAGCCCACATTTTTCTTCTGTCATGATTGTAGCCACCACTGAACAAGCATCAGTAATAACATGATCAAGAAATTGGAATATTTGAGCGTATTGTGTCCTTTTGAATGTGCCCCAGTGCAATCAAATGACAAAGTAGTACATCATCCAAAATAGTAATAAAATTCAAGATGTGTTTTATTGGACTGAGCTCAGGTCCATCTGGGGCTGGAAATTGCAAAGGGAAAAGAAAATGAAATATAGTTAGCTTTTATTGTTTCCATTTGTTAATGAGACACTGGGTTTAATTCCCAGCACTGCCAAGGGAAAACAAAGGAAAAAAGGGCATGATGCTTTCTCAAAAATCTACCATCTTCGTTCCAGTCATGCAGCAACCACGGTGATTGCAATCCCCCTATCCTGCCCGTGACATTTCTTCCTTTGCTTTTCATCACCTCTAGAATGGGTTGACATTCCTTCTCACCCCTGCATTTGTCTCACCTTCTTACTGGCTCTAGACACGGTTCTTACACAGTTCGGGATATACATTTGCTGTTTCTTCTTTCTGGAATGTTAATTTTCAAATAGTACCTTATATAAAATACCTTTCTTGATTACCTTTTCTTACGTAGGAATGTCTATGTCGAACAGCATGATTTATTGTTTATTATCATACGACTACCCGGAATTAGTTTATTCATGTTACATTGTTTTCTCTCTCTCTATCATGTGGTTTTAAAGGCAAAGAAATCCCTTTTTTGTTATCTATATCATGATTCTGTTTCTCAGTGTCACCCAGAATATAGTGGATACTCTCTAAATATATGTTGAGTGACTGAATGTCTCCCTTAAGTTCACTGGTTAATATTAAACATTTCTTCTGGATGTTATTCTTTGGTAGTCCAGGTAGGCATTACATGACATTAATTAAAAATAATAAGATCTGTATGTATGTTGTCATATTAAACAATGTGTGTGTTGTACCTAGGACATTTTAAAGCCCACATAGTTATGATTTCCAATCCTGTATGACAAAGCACCCCTAAGAAGTAGCTTTATATAATTGCAGTCTTTTGCTTTGCTCACAAATCCAAAGTTTAAAAGGCTCAGTTAAAAATTCAAGATCTCAAATATAATTGCAGTTGCTTAGGACTGTGATTATATTCAAGTTTTAATTTAAAAATCTCATGCCTGGAAATAAAGTTCCACGATTTCCATAAATGGGCATCCTCAGGGCTCAGCCTCTCTCTGTTTATCTCTGTCTCTGTCTCTCTATTCCCCCTCCATTCTCTCTCTCTCTCTCTCTCTCTCCCTCTCTCCCTCTCTCCCTCTCTCTCCACATTCAGTTGGCAGGTTGTTAGAGTGCTTCCTGCTCTTATAAAGACCTGAGTTAAATTCCCAGCACCTATGTTCGGTAGCTCACAGTCACCTGTAACTCCAGATACGGGATCAAATCCTCTTTTCTGGACTCCATAGGCACCTGCACACACACACACACACACACACACACACACACACACACACACACACATTCAGTTCAGCAGTGTGCACATGATTTACCACTAGGCTATACCCCAGCTGCCTCAAAGTCCTTTTCTATTTCTTCTATCTGCAAAAGAAACTATTATTAGATATTTACTAGGGACACTTTTAACACTTTTAGTGTTGTTGAATATATTTCCTTTATACCTGAAAAATCAATCACCTAAAGTACAAATTCCTAAGGTATTTTAACTAATTACCACTTTCTTCTGGAAGATATATAAACATCTTAAATTTGGGTGGAATTCTGCTGCTTGTGTGCTTGTTTTATTGTTATTATTTGGGGGTTTTATTATCGTTAAGTTAGTGTATATCCAGTAATCATAGACATATGCTTATTTAACTTCCAGTTTTAATTAATATGCAATATTAAATTTATTATTTTCAAAATGATAATATATTTTGAAGGACTTGGCATTGCAACAGCTTTTATTGGCTGTATTGCAAGGTATTGCACAAAATATTTTAAGGAATTTATAGTAATTGGATAAATAGAATCACTACACACAAATTCAAAATGTCTATTCAATTAAACCATTCCATGTATGTATGAAACAAAAGCAGTTGTGAATTTAGTTCATTGATTTTGAAAGGCATATGTATTCAAGCTCTTGATCATAAAGTCAACCCTCATTAAATGAAATTTCCTGGAAATAACTGATCAGATTTCCTGCCCAGTGTTTCTGTTGTTTTGATTTTAGTTTGGTTTGTGTGTGTGTGTGTGTGTGTGAGAAAGAGAGAGAGAGAGAGAGAGAGACAGAGAGAGAGAGACAGAGAGAGAGACAGAGAGAGAGACAGAGACAGTCTCCCTGTAACCCTAGCTAGCCTGGAATTCACCAAGTATACCAGACTGGCCTAGATGTCACAGACCTGCCTGCCTCTGCTGGGTTTAAAGGTTTGCACCACCATGCCCCACTCACAATGCATTTTTGAATGGAAATAATTTGTGAATTTTCAATGATAGAGTCAGTTCATTCCTTCATGAGCCTTTGGATTTATCAAATTCAGTTTTCTGTCACAAATAGCCTCATTTTATAACCTTTCATAAATAACACTGTAACAGTAACAACTGGACTGGTAGAAACCAGCCCTTTCTATTTACCCACAAGCCATGCTGCCTGCTGGGTGAAGACCTCCCAATGGCCCATGCAGATTAAATACTCTATTTCTCTTTTCCAAATTTAATATTCTGTAGTAATTGTATCTCCTCCAAACACCAGTGAGAGAACTGTATTATTTTTGTCTTATGACACTAAAATAATTTCAGTGTTCTCTTTTTTGAAAATTAATCAAAACCTTATCAAGTCTGAAAATGGCCAAATTCTCTTGCTGTCTTCCGAATATAGATAGTTCAAATTTCTTCTCTGAAAATGTAACTTTCCTTTGTTCATAAAACACACTCTCAAGTTTAAAAAAGTTTTGTTATATACTGTACAATATTAAAAATAATTTCATGTTGTGATGTTTAAATAACTTAGTTATTCATGTTTATGTTATTAAACCCTAAAAGTATCCTACTTGGCAGATGGAAATATTCACTGTATTTACTCTTAGCAAACTAAGGTATTTACATTTATAGTAGTGCTCCAAATGTCAACAGTGGTACAAATACAGAAAACAAGAATATTATTTAAATAATACTTAAAAAAACCTTTAGTAGCTCTTTTGAATGTACTAGTTTGTGAGTACTTCACAGCTATAAAATGATGTCAAAACAATGCATTGCACTGAAAACTCAATGCAGCATCTTTATCCTTTTACTTTTGTACCCAGACCATGGGAGCTCAGCACACATTTTGAGGCTACTGTGAATGGGAGGGTTTCCTTGTATTCTTCCTTCAATTGCTTGTTATTGGTATATATATCTGTGGGGTTTGTGGGGTTTTGTATATAGCTTTAATTATGTTGAGGTTTATGCCCTCCAGTCCAGTTCCCTTTAGGACTTTCAACATAAATGCAAGTTGAATTTTGTCAAAGGCCTTTTCTGCATCTATTGAGACGACCATGTGATTTTTGTGTTTGAGTCCACTGATGTGCTTTATGATATGTATTGACTTACATATAATGATCCACCACTGCATCTCTGGAATAAAGCTGACTTGATCCTGGTGGATGATCTTTTGGATGTGTGTCTGTATGCGGTTTGCAAGTATTTTGTTGAGAATTTTTGCATCTATGTTCATTAAGGATGTGGGTTTATAGGGTTTCTTTTTTGGTTGTATCTTTACCTGATTTTGTTATTAGAATGATGCTGGTTTCATAGAAGGAATTTGGGGTTCTCCCTCTGTTTCTTTCTGAATACTTTAAGTAATATTGAATATAGATCTTCTTTGAATGTCTGGTAGACTTCTGCTATCAATTCATCTGGACCTGCCCTTTTTTTAGTATTACTGTTTCAATTTCCATATATGTTATGGCTCTGTTTAAGCTGTTGATTGTTTCTTGGTTTAGCTTTGGTGATTCCCATGATTTTAAATATGCATCTATTTTTAAGGTTTTCCAAATTAATAGCATGTAGTTTCTTTAAGTATTTCTTTATAATGTTCTAAATCTTTTTGTTGTTAGTCAGTTGTGATGTTTCCCCCTTCATCTCTGATTTTGTTGATTTGGAGATACTCTTTCTTTATTTACATTAACTGGGCCAAGTCCATCTTGTTTATCTTTTCAAAGAACTAGCTCTTGGATTCATTGATTCTTTGCATTGTGTTCTTTGTTTCTATTTCATTAATTTCTAATTTGATTTTTGTTATTTACTCTTGTTTGCCGGGTTTAGGTTTTATTTATTGTTGGCTTTCAATATTCTTGAGTTGCAATGTTAAATAATTTTTTTTTGCTCTTTCTGATTTTTTTAAATGAAGGCACTTAGAGCTATCAACTTCCCTCTTTGGACTACTTTTAAAGTGTCCCAGAGGTATAGTTGTGTTGTACTGTTCTTTTTGTTTATTTCCAGGAATAATTTTATTTCTTTCTTAATTTCTCATTTGACCTATTCATCATTCAGAAGTGTATGTTTTAGTCTCCATGTGTTTATGGAGTTACTAAGGCTTCTTCTGGTGTTAATTGTAAGTTTTATTGCATGGTGATCTGATAGAATGCATGGAATTATTTGTTTTGGGGTATTTCTTGAGGTTTGTTTTATGCCCCAGTATGTCGATTTTGGAAAGCCCCATGGTATTTTGTATAGAATGTGTATGCTTTGGTGCTGGGGTGGAATATTCAATAGATGTCTATTAGGTCCATTTGATGTATGGTATTGTTTAATTCAGATACCTTCTGTTCTTCTCTGTATGGTTGATCTGTCTAATGGAGATAGTATAGTATTAAAGTCCCCTACTATTGATGAGTTGGGCTTAATCTGTGTCTTAAAGTCTGTACTAGTGTTTTCATGAAGTTAAGTGCACTTGAGTTTGGTGCACATAAGTTCACAATTGTTACATCTTCTTAGTTAATTGTTCATTTGATCAGAATAAAGTGACCCTCTTTATCTCTTCTGATTAGTTTAGTTTGAAGTCTATTTTGTCAGATATTAGGATCGCATCTCCTGCTTGTTTCTTAGTGCCATTTGCTTAGAATAATTTTTTTCCATTCTTTCACCTTAAGGTAGTGCATGTCCTTGAAGGTAAGATTGGTTTCTTGCAGACAACAAAAGGATGGATTTTCTTTCTGGACTCAAGTGTTTCTTATTGAGTTGAAGTCTGATTCTGTTGGCGTATTTGATGTGACTTGATTGTTTTCTTATTGGGTATGAAAAGTTGGTTGATCAAGGCTTCAGGTTCGCTCTTTTGACTTTCTATTGGAAGGACCAGATAGATCTAGTCCAGCTGCTTCAGAGTTCACTCAGAGGCACACATTAGGTGAGATCAGATGCTCTCAGGCTCTCTCTTAAGGGCTGGGTCCCTCTAGCCAGCAGATACAGCACAATTTGGGAAAACTGTTAGGCACAGGCTGAATTCAGGCTTTTTAGTAATCTGCAAGGTTTTGGACCCCTGCATTAGAGCACACACAAAAAAAGCCTAATCCTGGAGCAGTGGGAAGTGCTGCAGATGGTACCAATGCAGGGGGATGGGCACAGTGTGGTTTAGAGCGTTCACAGCCTGCCAGAAGTAAGAGGGTAGTCCCGAGGTCTGGGGACTAAGAATACAAGTGTGCCTGTGTCCAGCGCCAGATGGAGAACAGGATGGGGCGGGGGTTGGAGTTGCTGCAGTGGACAGGGTCAGATTTACCATGGAAGAAGGGTGGTCTCTGGAGTCTAAGGCAAGTTGTGGGTGGGGACTGTCAGGGTAGAAAGCTGGTCTCAGGAAAGCAATAGGAAGTTGGGGGTGGGGGCGCCTAACAAACTAGACTAAAACATTAAGCTGGTCTGAGCAGTTCAGGATGCCATGGGTGGGTCTGGACTAAGAGAGTAGTCTAGGATTCGGGGTGTTGAGAGCGAGAGCAGGCCTGTGCCCAAGGCTAAAAGAACAGGACGTGGGTAGGAGGTGACTGGAGTTGCTCAGGTGGGAGAGGAGTGGAAGCCTTTGCTTTATTTTTATGTTATGTGTATGCTTGTATGCAAGTGCACCTGTGTGGTGCAGTGTGCTGGAGCACAGGAGAGGGCATCAGATCCCCTGGACGTGGAGTTACAGGTGGTTGTAGCTGCTGTGTGTGTGCTAGGATTTGAACTTGGGTCTTCTGCAAGAACAGCCAGTTTTAATGGCTAAGCCATCTCTTCAGCCTGATACCATAATTTGTTAGTTTATCTTTCAAAGAGGAGGATGTCTGTGGTCTATTCTTATTTTTTTTTCTTTCTTGGGGAAAAAATACTGTGTTTAGGAACTGAGGAAATGTCTCTTTGAATACAGTACTTGAAACATGTAATGATCAGTTTTAATTATCAATTTGAAACAATAAAGAATCACCTGAGAATCAAGTCTAAGTGAGCAACTGTCTATGAGGGATTGTTTTAAGCATTTTAACTGATGGGTAAAGACTCCCACTGAAGGTGGCACTATTCCTTAGGCAGGGAATCCTGAACTGTAGGAGAGTAGAGAAAGTGAGATGAGCACAGAGGTGCATGCATTCACTCCACTCTCCCTCTCTTCATGACTTTGGATGTGATTCATTGCTTCATGTTCCTGCCGGACCTCCCTGCAGTGATAGACTATAACCTAGAACTCTGAGCTAAAATCTAAAATAAACCCTTCCTCTCCTAAGTGGTTTTAGTTAAGGCATTTTGTTATAGCAACAGAACAGGAAACTAAGATCCCACACAAGCAAGAAGACTGGAGTTGAAGTCATCAGCAGTCACTAAATACATGTAAGCATGGAAACCTGTCTATCATTCCATTGTCACTGGGCAGGCACAGACAAGGAATCCCCAGAGCACACTGGATTTGTGTTCAGCAGCGAGATCTTGCCTCAATAAATACAGTAGAAATTAGGAAGAATCCCAACATTATCAACCTCAGGCCTTCCCCCACATATGTACGTATAACCTACCCCACAAATGCACCCATACACATCCAAATGCACATACACACACTTACACAGTATGAAAAAAAAGAAAAAATATTTTGTCATCTATTCCATATAAAATTTCTTTCTTTAGAAATATCTCTTCATTTTTCTTTTCTATCTATATTATTTTATCTTATGCAAAGTAGTTACTCCATGTTTTGTTTTGATCTTGGTTCACTTGAATTAAGTAGATTAAAGGCTAGTTTGGCCATGCTATGGCTTGGCAGCTGTTTGCCCATTCCTAGGACATCACTCTTCAGATTTCCTAGCAAATACTCTAGATTGCTTACTGGGGGATTTGTTTGGCTCTTCGGGCACTTATAAAATGCCTGAAACAGGCAGATGACTTGCAAAACAAGTAAAGGTAATAAGTGAACTTTCAAAATGACATTTAATAAGTCTTAAAGGGTCTGGAGAGATGGCTCAGTGGTTAAGAGCACTGGCTGCTCCTGCAGAAGACCTGAATTTAAATCCCAGTGCCCACATGGTGGCTAATAACCATCCATGACTTCAGTTCCAGGGGATCCAAAACCCTCTTCTGCCTCTTTGGGCACTGCATGGCATGAGTGCATTCACATGCAGGCAGAACACTGATATACATAATTTTTTTTAAAAGTCTTAAGAAAACTGTTGGTCAGCTAAAAGTAACTAATAATGCTAGAAAAAGATAGGTGATTTAGTATTTTTAAACAATAATGATTTCATTTGAAGGAAAGTAGCATTTGTATTTAAGTATTTTGAAAATCAATGATACAACAGAGAAAACTCAAATTTTATAGTCAAGAAAAATAAGGAAGTACCTCAGTACCCTAGATTGATTTTTTTTTTCTGCTGTGTCTGTTATTCTTTAAGCTGGCACAGAAAAAGTAAGAGATTATTTTTGAGAAACAAAAATGTAATACAATATGAGAGTATAGAAAACCCAATATATTTTCATTTTAATGGGGCAAACAGTAGCATAATTTCATGCTATGTCATCAACAGCACACCAGTAATAATTACCAATATCTTCATCATCAAACAGAGAAAAATTTAAATTGAACAATAAACATATTCCTTTCCGCATGTCTTAATTTTAGGTACTGTGCCTTGAAAAGAATACTGTAATATGTGAGCAGTGATAGTTCCCCAGTGATAAATTAGGAACTATGCATGATTACTAGCTGATATATGATATAGTAACTGTGGGTAAATCAGTCGTTTCATTTAAGGGGCATACCATTTCCAAAAACAAATTTAGAGTGATGCTTCCTGATGAAACCATATTGAGTTTTATTTGTTATTTCTTATCATCGTGGTTTTCTTTTAGAGCATTTTATGTTCAAGTTCTCTGACAAGAGCCAGGTGTAGTAGTGTATGTCTTTAATCCCAGCACTTGGGAGGCATAGGTGGATCTCTGTGAGTTCAAGTCCAGCCTAGTCTACATAGAGATTTTCAGGCCAGTTGAGGCTACAGAAAAACCCTGTCTCAAAAGGACAAAAAATTTAAAAAAATTATCTGCCTACTTTTTTCTCACCTTAGCACAAAGACAAAATGATTTGTAAGTTTAGAAATCAGAGTAACGTGAATAATTCATTATTCTGTAGAAGTATTTCTGCGACACAATATTTAAAATATTACTTGAATGTAACTATTTGACTTTTATGATTTTGGTTCTTAGAGACATCTTGTGTCATATGCCTGTGTTCATCATTACAGACTAAAGACTCCATGGTGTATACATAGTAAAAATAAGCATTTGGGAAATGTCTGCCTTTAAAGGATAAAACCCCTTTTTTATTGAGAAAGACTTTTATGAGGTTAAAAGAACCAAAAACTAATATTGTTCCACGGATTTTCTTAAAATCCAGTTTTCATAGTGAAAGCCTTGATGGACAATGTACCATGCCAGAAAGAGTTCAGATATGAGTTTGTGAAATCCTGAAATTTCACAAGGCCAGTGGGTTCTTGTGACAGAGAAGTGGATTGAAAGTCAGGGATCAGCACTGTGAGAAGGACACACATCTAAGAACGACAGTGAAGATCACTCTTTGAGGAAGTTCAAAGAGAATAAGAGAAAAAAGTAAGGATGTAGAAATGATTACTTTTAAAATACCCAGGACTTGAGCACTTGCAAGCTAGAGTTGAGCAAACCCTTGTGAAATAGGGATTAATTCAGAGAGCGAATGAGCAGAAAAAGCATTAAAACAATCCAAGTTTGGACACCATGGAAGGAAGATCATTCTGAAACAAAATGGAAGGAAGGAGGGGCTAGATATCGATCGGTTTTTTACTTGATATGGCATTCTTTGGGCTTTTACACAAAATGATGTTTCTCCCATTGAGGTAAATGGGAATGGCTTCGGCTTGACTGACAAGTAGGGTGAGGTGTGACATTGAGGAGAATGAATACAGGTTCTGGAAGAAGGGATAAGATCAAAGGGAAGGAGAGATATAAAACATTCAAGTGAAAAAGCTATTGTGGCATTTCAAACTGCCAGTGTTCTCCATGTGCCTCAATAGCAAAAACAAGACAACTTGGAACATTAATTATCATCAGTTCACAACAGTGAAGAGATTCTGTCTTTCCCTAAATTATTGATTTAAGCAATGTATTTTTACAGTATTTATTATGCTGTTACAATACATGATTAAATATACTACATGTAAATACTATATTTGTATATTATTCTCAAAAACAATAGAACAAAATAGCCAACTGCAACAAATTGTAACAAAGCTCAGTAAGTCTTGAGAGAAAATACTGATATGATAAAAAGAATGGATATCTCAAGATTTTCTTTGTATAGTGTATTTTTAACATAACAATCAAAAAGCATGATGTTTCCTTGTTAAAGTCAGGTCTTTCCAAAGCTTTGGTTGGAGGAAAATTGATCTTGTGTCATTCTACAAACTAGGAACTATAAAATGTGAACAGATATCTTTTTAACTAGAAATCATTGAAATTGAACATGAATAAAACACAAATTTGTTTTTTGCTACTCTTGGGCTCTGAGATACTCAAGCTTTGGTTTAGAATTACTTTTCCTTCTCACTGTAATGACAGAAACTCTGGATAAGGAACTGGCTAAGGCTTCTGTTATATAATTGATACCCGTAAGTATTAGTTTAAATGAATTAGAAAACCTATAAATCTCCACCTTCCTATAACTCCCTCACTCTGTTTTATTGAAAGCTAGGTGAACTTCAACTACAAATAAGGGAAAAACAACAGCTGGCCAAAACAATATGGTGCATTTGGCAATATTCATCTTTCATCAACACAACCTACAATCACTTATTATTGGCATTGTTACAGATTTAGATTAAATAAGTATTTTCTATAGTAAAATTGCATTCAAAGGGATAAATTTTATTTTCTTATCATAAAATTGATTACCAAATTTTAAAGGGTACCAGAAATTTTATATTTTTCACATTTTGTTGCCTGCATCTCACATTTCTGGGTCAATTCTCCCTCAAACCCTCAAGTATTATACAGAATAAGAAAAATATATATATATATATAATAAACACATAATTCCATGCCGATCTACTCTACAATCTCAATATTAAACTCATGAAATTTTATCAGTTCTTGGGTTCTTCTCCACTTAGCAAAGAAACACATTAGACAGAGGGACACAAATGAATATTTGGCTTAATTTTTTTTGAGCAGTAATTTCTGCGTGTCTCAATCTGATAAAGTATGAATCCGTAATTCTCTAGTTGTTATCTTACTCTGTTCTTTCTTTTATAGCAAAAAAATAATACTAATCACCCAAACAGTTTAGAGTCTATATAGAGTACTTCATTAAGGAAGTATTTTAAGGGAAGTTTTATTAGTGGTTGGAGTTCAGATGTCTCCTCCCTCTCTCTCCACAGCTCCTTCTCTCCCTTCTTCTTGCCTTTCTTCTTTGGATGTGAATGTGACAAAATTGAACTTAGATGTACAGAATGGACTACTGTTTACCAGGAACAGTTGAGGATGATGGCTGATAAATAAGTCAAGTGGCACAAAATTTCAAAAGTCGGGTTTCTTTGAGGATGCCTGCCCAGTTTTCTAAGAAACTCAGAGTTACCTTGGAAAAAGAAGAGGTTTTTTCATTGTGGTTTGAAGAATAAAATTAAAACTATAAAGATGAGAGAAACAGGTTCAGAGAGGTCTCTTCATGCACACCAAATGCTAATCAAAGCTAGTGCTACTGACTTCAGAGAGCAATAAGTTTTTGTTCATTTTATTTTTGGTTTTATATGTTTTAGTACTGGGTCTTGAACATGTCAGTCAAATTATTTTACTGGGACCATGAAGCCCGGGTAGGAGAACTGCTGCAATTAACTTATGACAAATGGTTGTAGGTATTTGAAATGTGAAAATGTCACATCTGTCATAATGAACATACATCATTTTTTCCTCAAAAGTTTACTTTTGAAATATTTTATTTTTCTAGGGAAATACAACATAGGAAATGCTAGATCAGATTTTATCTTAATAATTTATGGAAAGATTTCAGAAGGAATCAAAAGTCTCTGAGTTGTGCTCTCCTCAAATCTAAATTGGATTTATATTTTTAAGTGTTGGCATATGCTTTAATATGTTCCCATTCTGAGGAACAGCTATTTCCTCAGAACTCTGAACAAATTTAGACTATTTTGAGCTTAGTGAAATTTTACATGCCTTGCTTTTAGGGAAGCTGTCTCAGCTTGACTGACTATGGGACTGTCAGATTAGTTGTCTGCATTTACTTATCAGGGAATATAAACTCGGTTACTGCTGCTCAGTATCTTTCAGAGCCGTGTTTCAAAACATGAAGGCACATGCGGCCTATGTTTTCAGCTCCTCTGGGGCACTAGTTCTTATACTGGGCTGTGAATCAGAATCTTCATTGTGCAATGAAGGTGCAGATAACCAAACTTGAATCTAATGTTCTTGGAATCACTGAGGTGTGTGACTGCTGGTGTAGTCTGATGTTGACTTCTCCACATACTCAGTTGCCTTAGGCTAACCTAGCCTATCATGTTGCCTCCTTCCCTGTTTGTTGAATTTTTCTTAGCCTTTGGTTTTAACTGATAAGCAGTGTTTTAATAAATAGCCCTCCCTAATAATTACTTTTTTGTTGTTAAAAATTGTTCATTTTTTTACTGCTTTTCATTATTCCATTTTTTCTGATCATAGAAATTTTTATTTTCTTACACAATTATTTTGTTTACATTGCATAACTACAGTCAATTCAATAACTGAATTTTATTATTCTGTTTACTAAAGCCCTGTGAAATCTTCAGCCTATGTCTCTCATAGATTAATGTATAAAAGCTTATTTTATTTATTTTCTGCATCAACTTCATTTCCAGCTTCTTAATCTGATATAATTTTTTCTGTGGTAACTTTTACTATTAAATAAATAAAATCTATCAAATCTTGATTTGATGAGAAGAGACAAATAAGTGAGCTGGAAACTGATACAGGGTAAGTCTTATGATCACAGAATGTACGAAGTAACATCATAAATGCACGCCAGTCATTCAGAGCCCATGTGGAACCAAATAAAAATGAAATGCAGTAAATTTTAAAGGTAGTAATGTGACTTTATGAAGACATGTGACCACACATGATGAAGCTTATGAACTTCATTTATAAAAGGAAAAGAAACAGGTTAGACATGAATTAAGCTTGTGCCAATCCCATCATTACCTGGAGAAACAAGCATTAAGAAAAGACCAACAAAGAAAGTGGGAGAAAACAAAGAGAAACTAAGAAAGTATATGCCTTCAATGAAGAAAAAAATTCAAACCATCTGAGAAGGAACATTAGTACTAACCTAAGCAGCCCGATATAATAAATTAATATGATACTGCCTCTCAATGCTTAATCAATTAAATTTGTAGTTTAAAAATGATAGACAATACTTGCCAGTGGGATATGTTCTAATTTTGCTGCAAAGTCCTATTAAGTAATTAGTGTTTATTTGTTTAAAAAAATGATTGAAGGGGCTGGAGAGATGGCTCAGTTTGTAAGAGCACTAGTTTTTCTTCCGGAAGACCTAGGTTGAATCCCAGCACTCCCACATGGCGACTAACAGTTGTTCCTAACCCCAGTTCCAGGAGATCTGATGTCCTCTTCTGTCTTCTGTAGGCACTGTGGAAAAGAAGTGCAATTGCAAACATGCAAGCCTAACAATCATACACATAAAATAAAAGTATGTTAATAAAAAAAATAAAGATTAAAAATGGTTTAGCATAATTGTGCAGAAGTTTAAACATTCAGTTAAGAAAATGGCTTCTGGGTCAGCTAAATTCCAACTGGTTCTCTGTATTAATTTCATTAATAGTAGGAATTAATTTAAATATAGGAAACTAAGGTATTAAGTTTTATTCTATCACTCAAGCCAAGGGAGGGTATTCTAGAGGATTTTTCTGGAACACACCTTAGAATAATAGCTTTATAAATTCTTATTGACTTGGTCCCATTTTATGCTGAACTCCAGATAAAGGTGCCTGTCCAGGTTATAACCTCTAATATAGTCCTCCTATTACATTTATAGATAACATAGGTAGTTTAAAAAAGAAGTTCATGTTGAGGATGTTTAGAAAAGTGGTTTCTTCTGAGACACACATACAAATAAATTATATACACATGCATTGAAATATATCTTACCTTGATGAAACATCATATTTTACTTCCACCAGACCCATTTACATATTTTTATTTGGTTTGACCTACTTTTCATAAAATTACACATGACCACATGCTTTAGTAAAATGGAACCAAATTGCAGAAAATCATAGATGTTGTTGAGAAATTAATATGTTGTATATTAGATTATTCCTTATTTAAGTTCTTTCTTTGAAATATCTAGTTAATTATTAATGCAGAGAAGTGGAGGTTTTTGTTTTTCAAATGAGGCTTTTTTATTCCATAATGATCCACCAGATGTTTTACTTAGGAGAATATTCTGCAAAAGAGTACAAGATTGTGATGAGTCGCCCACAAATGGTGCCAAGCATTCACTAAACTCCTTCATTAACTGGCTTCCACTGTACAAGGTATTAATCTATTTACTTGACAAATATTTGATTGATAAAGTTGGTTTCCAAACCTAGTTTTACTTGCTATTTTTTAGATCTTATGTCAGTATTTGATAATGATGTTTCCTGTTGATAATTTTAAAAAGGTCATAAAAAGTAATTTTAGTGTGACATGAGAATAATCATCTGGAGATGTAAAACATAATCTCCACTGTTGTCATTGACAGAACACATTTTAAAGCTGTGGGTATTCATAAAATGAACCTGTTGAATTTTTTTATCAGCTCATCAAACAACTTCTTTTTAAATAATAGCAGAACAAGGAACACCCATATATAACCTTTACCTACTTTCACTATTAGTTTGTATTTCTGTAGTTCCTATATTACACACACACACACACACACACACACGTTTGTATGTGAGTGTTCTGTGACATTTGATAGCAGATTTGAGATATAGTGCCTTTTACACAAAATATTTCAGTAACATTTCCCATATAACCATAGTACAGTTATTAAACATAGAAATTTTACTTCAACCCAATACTGTGCAATTGACAGTCCATATTCAAATTTTCTCCATTGTCTCATAATTGAGAGAACTGACCACATTTATCCTGTTAATGTTTAGGTCATGGCCATCAAAGTGATGGCTCCTTGGAAAGAATTTCAGATGTGTCCCCTGTGCATAAAGTCCCCACAGGTCCTTACTCTGTTGTTTCTTTTATGATTTTAAGGAATTATTTTATGTATATGAATACTTTGTCTGCATGTCTGCAACTGCATCAAGTGTGTGAAATGCCTTTAGAGACCAGAAAAGAGCATCAGATCTCCTGTAATTAGAGTTATGGAAGGCTGTTAGCTGCCATGTAGGTGCTGGGAACCAAACCCCAATCCTCTGCAAGCGCAGACAGTGGTCTTAACTACTGAGCCATCTACACAGTTCCTACCTTGTTGTTTCTTATCACTGGTCTACATGCTGTGACAACTCATTTCTGGAAGACAGTCTACTCTCAGAATGACAGAAATATAAAGTACATCTGCTTTTAGAAACCTGAAAGTTCAGAGAACACAAAGCATTTTTAAATAGTATTTATATTGAAAATAATTTTCTGACAAACAGAAGTGGAAATGCTTCAGACTAGTACTTGAAGTGGGATCTCTGTTAAGTAACTGGATCTGACTGGGGCATATATGATTGGTAAGTGAAGCAGCCATGGAAAATACTGGAAAGCTTAAAATGTAAAGAACTGAGCAGGAAAGGGTAGAATACATTGTTAGTGCTAGAGAGAGAAAAAAGAGTGCCAGCATGTGTTAAAAATGGCAATAAAAAAGATAGTTCATTGAAATACAGATACTCCACAGCACTGTATCACATAAAACCCTGCAGCTTGTTGGGAACACGTGACTCTATCTCAATGCTTAGGCATGGGGCTTTTACTAGAAGCAACTGTTCTGAGACAGAAAAAAATGGGTACAAAAGAAGTTGTGGAAAAAGAGATGAAACAAAGGGAGCCCAGCTTCAGGACACAAGAAGTAGAAACAGAGTCCGTCTGGGAGCTAGAATCAAAAGGTCAGTATAAATTATGCAGAGCAAATGCACTGGAGACAATGAGCTTGGAATGTGTCCTTACTGACAGTGGGTACTAAAAAAGCCCCATATCTAGTGAGACTCAAAATTATGAAAAAGGGTTTGAAACTGGGTGATTTATTATGTTTTGATAGATATGAAAAGAGAATAGTAAATACATAGCTTCAAGAGATAATTTGAGGAAAGGTTTTCTGCATTATTTGATTTGGTAGGTGCTTCTTTAGTGAATAAGGAACTTATATTCATGTGCCTACATAAATTGGAAAGAGTTTGCTGTAAGGGAGAATTTAAGAGAAAAAGAAGAGAAAATGATGCAGACCTAGATTTGGCTTCCTATGCACAATTTAAGGAGTCAGCCATACAAGGAGGACGGACCCTACCTCCTTGAAGACAAGAGGGAGATGGAAATAAATGTTTGAAATTACAGGGACGCACATTTTTTGGTAACATAAGGGCATTTATCAATTAGCAAAAGCTGAGAAGCAGCCATTGCAATGGTAAGAACTTCTCTATATTTGCATCAGGCTACTATCCTTAGAAGGCCATTCCACATCTAGGTGCCCTCCTTTGACTCTTGAACTCTCGGGAACCACCAGATGCATGACATTTCTGTGACCCTTACATAATTATTACTTTTCACCTATTTAAATATCACCAAGCACCCTTAGTCCTGGTTTCTTGAATAATTATTCATAGTCTCCATCGCTGGCCTCTTTTATATCCTTGGCAGCAAGAACATTTATAGAACTGTTATAAGCACCCAGGAAACATCGAATAGAAAGCAGCTGATGTACACTCCTTTTTTCTTTTATGTTGCATCAACATGCTTGGAACTTCGTGGATCAGCTTCATTCATCTGACCTTCTATTGCCTCTGCCATTTTTAGTATTGGCTACATCCAGTCCAGGTGAAGCAGCAGTTTTAACCAGATGCCTCCCTTCCTCCCATTAACAACCTTTCTAGGCCATTTTCGTAGAATATAAGATTGTACATCTATATTGTTTAAGAAGACACTTTCTTTCAATTTATCCTTTAATTAAAATTAAGCCTCAACAACTCTATGCCTAGTCCATATTCATCTGTCTCATGTAGGTAGCTTACTTGAGGAACAGATGGACAGTTAGCCTTATACACTGCACTATCTTGATCATTGTAGGAATCTTGCCCTCCAATCTTAATATTGACCACTCAAGCCTTCAGCCTTCTTACTATTTAGTGAAAAGTAACTATAAATAAAAGGTTTTGGCTACACAGTAAGAAAATATTATGTGCTAATTTTTGTGTACTCAACTTACACTATTTTATCATTTTATCATATAAGAGGAGAATGTTTCAAGTATTATAATCAAGGAAGCAAATTCTTCAGGGTCATACAGGGCAAAAAGATATTTCCTGGGCACATTTTTAATGTGAGTCCCAACAACCTGAAAATCCTTATGAGTATGTTGATGTTCTGCCTCCCTCTTTGGTGAACCTGAGGTTTTAGACAATGGCAGTATATCTGTTTCCTGAAGCCGAGGTTCTCAAACTTGACAGCATATCAAAGTCGCAGAAGACTTGGCAGAGGAACTGTTCTTGGGGACAATCAAGAACTTCTGCAACAAGCTTTGGGGTAATGCTACTGATGCTGGGCCTTGAAAACCAGAATTGAAGAATTCAGTCATTACTTTTATTGGTATAAATTAATGGCACACAATAAGTTTCCTCATAGCATTTCAATACATGCATCTAATGTACTGTGATCCTATTCACTCCCCTGTCTCTTGCCCTCTCTGTCACCCCCCTCTGCCTTGTTTTTTCTCTTCTCCAGTGATAGAAATTTTGTTTTATTTTAAAGCACTCCCTAGATGCATAAAAGAAAACATGTGGTGAAACTCGTTTATTCCAGTCATGAATTTATATTTTTATTAAGTCTAGGTACCATGTAGAATTTTCTTATTTCTAGCCAAATATATTTTTCTATCTCTTTAGGGTTTGGGTCTAGCTTTTGTTTTTCCCTGGAAAAATTAGATGAATCTTATGTCATATCAATTAATTCTTAAAGCACAGAGCATGGCATAATTCCCCAAAATAATATTTACAGCATCCCCTCCTTCTCCTCCAGCACCTTCAGCAATTGTCTCTCTGCTTCATTTTTATAGAGAATAAGCTCATACTTACATTTCCATCACTTAAGAAGACACTGTGTTTGGATTGATTCCTGAATTAATCTTAAACTACCCTATGCTTAAACCATTCTTATCTGCTTCCTATTTAAAATTGGTGTGATTTTGAGAAACATTAAGAACAGGCTCACAGCTGCTGCTAATATGGGAAAAATTAGGTGTCTGAGTTCCAGAGAGGCTTTCTCTCTCACCTTAGGTTGACTTCAACTCAGGAGTTAGGGTACAAGACACTCATCATTACACGAAACTTTCACTGAGTCAGTGACCTCAGAGTTATCTGGGGTTCTCAAAGAAGGAAAGTGGCCCATAGGAGGTTACGTTTAGAAAGGAGTTTTAATACAGATTCAAATGCAAGAGCTTAAGAAAGAAGGCGAAACTCTCTATAAGCAACAGTAGGTTGTCAGAAATGGAATCAAACAGCTAGTCTAGGAGTCCAGAGGCTTTTTATAGGACTTATGCCATAAACTGGGGTGAGGTATCGGGAGATGACTGATCTGGTCAGTGCAGTTGGCCCAACCACAAGGCATCTAAGTTGTTATTAAAATTTCTCTTGGGAGAGGCCATCTAAGCATAGTCTGCCTCCCTCCCCAGTTCCTGCAACAAACTCAAATTTCTCAACTCACAGTTAGGCAAACTCTAGCTACTTTCCTTGAGCTTACTAATAGAGCAGTGGGTAGGGGGTTACTTACAGAACATGGGCACCCTCCCTCCCCTCTGTAAGTTACATTAGTAAACCCACAACGAGGCTTGGATCTTGCAACTTCCTGGTGGTTGGATCCAAATGGTCAATGGCGGAGACTTCCTGGAGCCCCCAGTTTAAATACTTTTAGCCCCTCCTCTTCTCACATCCAAGGCCAAAGGACAGGTGGGGAAGGGCATAGAACTTTCCCAGGTCCTCCTCCTTCCGTGCAAGGTGGTCCTGGGTCACTCTCTCTGGGAGGGGTGTTTGTCCATAGCACATCAGGCTTTTCCCTCAGAGTATCAATTTACTTTACTTAAGTGCCACCTCTCCTTTGTAGTCACATCTTGTACAACTTTCAGACAGATGATCACCAGGTAGACAAAGAAAATATAATCTCCATAAGTTCCTGAAGAACTACGATTGCGAAAGACTCGAGTTCAATTTCAGGCATTCAAAAGATGCCTAGTTCCAGGGGAATCCGACACCCTCTACTGACTTCCGTGGACATTGTATGACACAGGTATGCTTACATATATGCAGGCAATACACTCATACATTTAAAATAATATAGAAAAAAAGATACAGAGAGGTTATGTTTCTGCAAGCAGACTTTTGAAGGTTTGTCTGTAACAGGTAAGCTACAGATCATCTGCACAATAAGCAACTGAATGAGGGATAGAGATCCTGGGCCGGAAATGTTTCCCATCTCCTAAAAGAACTAATTATTCCTCCTATGGAATTACCATGGCTTAAGGTAGATCCACCTTCCTGAGGGTGATCCCATGCCCAGGTGATTGATCCTGCCCAGCTGGAATGTTAGGTTTCCTCCAGGGCTGAGATTTTACTGTAACATGAAGGTGTCACACAAGGAAGAAAAGCATTGAAATTTTAGAAGTGGATAGCTAGAAGGGAATTGGATCTCGGACACAATGAGAGAAGTTAATAGATGGAATTAGTCATTTTGGAAACCAAAAATGGCAACTCCAGAGACAGAGAATGACAGCAGGAAATATAACAAAAAGTTCTGTTAGTTCATCATTTTCTTTTTTTTGTTCTCCTCTCCCCATCTCTCTCTGTTTCTTTCTTTCTATGTGTGTCTCTCTCTCTTTGTTTGTCTGTCTGCCTGTCTTTTTGTCTTCTCTCTCAATTTACTGAGCATATTGATCAAGGCAGCAGTGGCCTGGGCAATGACAAAATACTGCCTTCATTAGTCTCATTATTTTGCTGGTTTTCCAACACTGTCTATCAAGTATTAAAGACATGTTATTTAAAAAGGATTTAAAAGGAATTATGTTATCCCAGAGATTTCTACCTCCAGAAATATATAGCTGTTTTTAATCTTAATTCTTTAGCAGTTAGAGAAAGTAAATAACTTACCCTGGGAACATTCATATTTCTAACAGTGAACATTCATATTTCTAATAGTGAGCATTCATTGTGAATATTTCATTGTAATGTGAACTCAAAATATTAATTTTGAACACCAAAGGGTAAGCAAATGTTTCTGATTAATATTCTATTATATAAATAACTAACCACTTAAGATATCAGTCTATTACCTGATAGTCATACTTGGAAATTATTATTTGTGTCACTTTTGTGACCATTTTAATAATTTATGGGAAATTTATGTTTCCTTGTAGATCAGGCTGAAATGGTTGGAAAGACAAGGATGATGATGATGAGGCAATAACAATAAATATTTTAAAATCTACTTCTCTTCTTTTTATGAAAAGACTTAATCCCTAAAGCACAATGTGTACTTCCTTAAGTGTCTTTTTCTTAATTTGCATCTGAGGCATTTATGCACAGTTGTTCTGTTGAGTAAGAACATTAAAAAGACAATTAAATTCAGCCACACGTTGATTAAACAGTTTGAATGACTAACTGTGGAGATTAATTTTCAGTGAATTAGCAAAATAATTTGACCCTTGACACTGAACAATTCAATAGAACCCAGACTACATCTTTCAGCATCTAGTTCCACATTCAAATTATCGGGGTGCTCTATGAACATACCTCTAGGAAATGAAGTGATTTGGGGAACTGTGCATTGTAAATGAACTTTCACCTAGTGGTAATGGGTTGGCAGTTGGAGTGTTAAAGGAGAGTGAATGAAGAATATGTAGTATACAGAGAGAGAGAAGAAATAAACCTAATACCTATCCAGAAATCCCATTTTTGTACTCTTGTATCACTTTATAGATTTTATAACACCCTGTAAATAAACTTAGATTATTGTTTCCTTATGAAATTGAGGTAGGCTTACCAACTTATATCAATTCTTGAAATTATACAACTAATATAATAAAGTAATTCCTGCTTAATGTTTTTTACATATCTAAACATCTTTATTTTCAAGGTAAGAACAAATTGAGAAATTAATTTGTTTTTAAAAAGTATTGTAGGGCTGGATAGATGACTCAGTGGTTAAGAGTACTAACTGGTCCTGTAGAGGACCAGGGTTCCAGCCCCAGCATCCAAATAGTGGTTAACAACAGTCTATAACTCTGATACCAGGAGATCTGATGCACTTGTCTGGCTTCTTTGGGCATTGAATGATATGGATGCACTTAACTATATACAGGCAAAAAGATTCAGACATGTAAAAAAATATAAATAATAATAAATTCCAAAGAAATACTATTAGGAGATTGGTATGGGAAGGGAGCATGCTGGCAAACAAGCTTTTCTGTTAACTCTGAAATATGTTTTATATTTTCAGTTTATCATTAGATACTTGATATAAAAAGTCAAGATCTTTCCTCTACGTTCTGGCTTTTTCATCATAAATTTTGTTTCCCTTTGAGAGTTGAATCTTGTTATTTATTTTGTGATGCTTTCACTGGAAATGCTTAAGACAAGAATAGATTTTCAAAATCTTTTGTTAATTCTCAGTTGACTTTCTCCTATATGTCACAGCACTCCCACTTCATATTCTGGAACGTGATGCTTGGGAGGTTTTCCTCAAAGAAATGAATCTTTGGTAGGAACAACCTAGCTCCAGGAAAGGGGTAATATGCCTGTGTGCACATTCAAAACACTATACAGCTCTGCATAAAAGCAAGTAACTCCCATAGTCATGCAGCTGGTGTTGGGCCATTGACTGATGTTCTCCCTTGGCTTTCCAGAGCTTTGGGAGCTACCCTTCAGGGGAAGTGCCTTCCAGGTCAGCTCCACCTCCATTGCTCCAATGTCCATCTCTGAAGTATGTCCTGTCTTCAGCAATAGGGTCTTACTTCAAGTTCCGGGAGGCAATCAAGGGCTGTGGCAATAGCCTGTGCAATTTGGGGAGTCTCTTAGGCCTGGCCAACAACTCAAAGGAAGGTTTCTCCTGTCTAGCACTGTTTGTTGTTATGTAGCCTTCAGCTGAAACAGATTTTATAAATATTCTTGGATAGCAATTTTCTTTTCTCTTCCATTTTTGATCAGAAATGAAGTCTCTTCCTCATGTATATTATAACTGTATTAGTAAAATTCCTTCATTACATATCATTCTCCCATTATATATTCTCTGTATCCCAAGTGTTCATCAGTCTCTTCTCTGTCTCATTCCCTAAATACATCTCAAGAACATAAAACTATAAAACAAAATCAAAGTGAACACAGATATCACAGACTGAATGCAAATAATATGTGTAGTCTATATTTTAATTTTAATTAAATTTAATGAAAATCATTGGCTACAAGTTAAACAAGGATTCACATTATGGATTTGGAGACAGTGCAAAAGAATGAGATCTGGTCCTACTCCAGCTGTTCCCTGTCTCCTTGAGAGGGTGGGAATCTGATTATTAGGGGAGAGATCAAATTTACTATCATTAACTCTATTTCAAATCTTTACTGAGGTAACCCATTTCAAACTGCTTATTCAATTGGCATCTGGTGAGACTGGGAAATACTTCATTTCTCACACAAATATTTTCATTCTTTTTAGTAGAGGATAAATGAATAAGAAAATTGATGCTTTATTTATCTGATTACACTATTAATGATTTCTACATTCATTCCTCTCAGTAAGTAACAGTTCATAAACTTTCCCTCCATAATACTACTGAACTTGAAATGTCTTTGGAGTATTTTCACAAATGCAGCAACTTGGATTAGTAATTGGTGGTCACTCTGTTTCATCATTCCTATGAAACAGCTTCTTAGTAGAAATTCAAAAACTGACACTTCATATCTCTCATTTCCAAAGAGATGCTTTCTCAATTACTATTTTTTATTTGTTACTGTCTTCATAAATATTAACTTATTGTTATCTTATGAGTTGTCTAATTTATGCAACATTTGCCAGCAAAGAAATGCATTCTATAATTTCAAGCTTACATCTATAGTCAAGATACAACCTCATAGGCTTCTCCCTGTGGAAGCCACCATCCTAGCCTTTTCAAAGCCAGTGCTCCATGTCTCAAACCTAAACCATAAAAATGATCCCTTGTTGAAAAATAGAAGCATGACCTAGAGCCACTGGCATCAGAATGGCAATCTGCTTTTTTTTTTTTCAGAGCACCAGTATAGTTTAGAAGGCTTCAATAAGTGAGTTTAAGAATGTTCACCCAAGGAAACTGTCAAAAAATATTTTTGAATAAATTTATATTGAGACCCTTTCCCCATCCCATCCCCTTCAGCAGCCCCCACCAATGTTAAGTATTATGTCAGATAATTTAAGTCTTATCCAGTCAAGCACTTGTACCCAAATGTCCTTTGATGCAAGTACATCCACTGGAGTCTTGTCAGTTTATCTAGAGATATTAAAGAAGATCTACTCTCCTTCAACAAGCAGTAATCAGTTGCCAATAGTTCCTAGGCTAGGGTTGGTGCAAGCTGACCATTTCCTTCATTTTATGCTGGGCTTTTGTCTGACTGATTAGGCATGGATCTTGTAATACTGTCATCATTGTTGAAAATTCATATGAATGTGATACACACAGAAAGCTAAAACTAAGTTTTAGAGAATAAGAGACTGCAGAGTACGTGTCTCTGGACCAAACTTTCTATATTAAACTTCACCCACCCATGCCTTAGAGACCATTGCAGAGCAAGTGATAGAAAGACTGTAAGGGCCATGGTTGGTGTATGAACATAAGGAAACAGAGGCTTTCAAGTCACTAACAATATGCTCATATGAATGTTCAACAATGATGACAGTATACTTGTGTGTAAATATAAGGTTCCATATATAGCATATAAAAAGAAATTTCTTTGTCCAGAGATAGGGTTTTCTCTAGGATTTGTGACCTCCCAGTCTTCTGTGTTCAGCTATATTTATAGTGCCACCCATGAGTTTGCTCCTGTTGAGAGGGTTTTAAGTCCAATTAGACAGTTCTTGATTATCCCCTTGATCGAAGTGCCACTACTGCACCAATAGAGATAGTTTGTTGTGCCAGTCATTGAGGTTATTAGGTTTTAGACCTGGATTTGACCATTGATAGATTTCCTCCTTTAGCAGCTTTCGTAGTATTCTCTAGAAGGATGAGAGCTAGTCTTCAGGAAGGAGGCTTCCAGGCCAGTTCCAGCTCCAGTGCTCCAAATCCTGTGTCCAAAGTAGGTCCTGTCTTCCATAACAGGCTCTTACCTTCAAGTTCTGGGATCTAATCAAGTGCTGTGGCAGTAGCCTGTGTTACTTTGAGAATCTCTTGGACTACCCTGAACAACTACTTGAAGGGAGGTTTCTCCTGCCTGGCACTGTGTTCCTAGTTATATAACCTTTAGCTATACAATATTCAGATATTATATGTGTATTTTTCATGGGGTGGAGTAAGTTAATATGTTTCTCTCTGGGTTTTTACGCCACCTAAACTTTGGTTATCTCTCCTTGCTCTCTGTCTAACCTCCTCCTGCGCAGTTTACCCCATTTTACCCTTGATAACACCTACCTCCTGGTATCAACTTTCTCTTGAGTTCCTTCTTCCCCGTTACCCCAGGATTCCTTTTTTCAAATGGACCAAATCTGCATGCAGATTTCACAATATTAAAAGGGAAAATATACTGTGGATTTATTTTAATATTTCCAGGCCAGTATTACAGAACAGCAGTTAGCTTCCTTTGGATCTTTTACAAGCTTTGCCAGACTAAACAACTATGTTCTGAGGTTCATCCATCACAATTTATGATACATTAAGCCAAATATAATGTTCTCTTAGGCTGGTGTTAGGGGATTTTCAATATTCAGCTAAGAAATTGCATTTGGGGAAAGGGATTTTTGCCTCTCTTTTGGGGGGAATGTTTTTGTGTTCTACAGTCTGCTAAAATCTATTGGAACCCTGTTATACTTAAGTACTGATCTTGAATTGATTTGAGAAGTTTGACATCTTAACTGGTAGCAAGAAATGACTTTAAATTAACATTGTAGAGCTACTATAAATTGTTCAATGAAAAAGAAAGTGTTTAATTATAAACGGAGGTACCTGCCTCCCAGCTGATTAACTATATTAAACACTTTATGTTTTCAAAGCTCAAACACAATTGCTAATAAGCTATTTCTCACAGTGGATCTCTGAGGGAGTCTAGTACTAACACCTCCTAGTTTTATAAATGACACACCTGACCTATTAAAAATTAGATTGCCCGTCTTGGATCACACAGAAATGAAAAACTAGTTACAAATTGTCAAATACCCATGCCTAGTTCACAGAGCAAGGCTCTTGGATTTCTGAGCAAATTAAAGTGAGAAAACTAGATAAATTTCACCATCTTGTTGCTGTAAACACACACCACAGGCACTCATGCACACACTAGCGCTTTCCTTTCTTTAGACCACTTCTTTTCTTATTCATAACCAGTTGTTTAGTTACAGAGAGAACCTAAACAAAGACAGATCATTCCCCACCCAAATGCCTCAAGCTCCTTATTCTGATATTCCTTGAGTTCAATTAAAAAACTAACTTACTCCTTTTGTCTTTGGATTTTGTCACTTTTGGAAATCTAGTACGAATGGAAATAAGTGCCATTGAATAATTTGATACAGAGATCAAATTAAATTTATTTTTTGTGAAGCCCATTCTTCAAAATATCTTTGATTATATTGCTATAAAATAATCCTTATATATAATATTTAGTCTTACCGATTATAGCTTTAGTATTTTACTTAAGCAGCCTGTGGTATAAAATATGGATATTGACCACGTATTTTATCAGTGTCTTTTCAGCTTAGCAGTTTAAATCCAATTTGGGTGATGACTATGCACTACTCCCTATGTTAATATCACTTTAAATGTCACCATTGCAAGCCTTATAGTTTCAAAATAGTGACTGTGTGATAAGTGGATCCTCATCACATAGACTTGACTGTCATCATGTGTGTTTATATATGGCAACCAACATAACACTATAAAGAAAATTATTTTCAATAGTACCCAATACACTCTTATATTAGCAAGAAGTTACTTAGTAAATTAAATTATAGAACTTGATTTTTTTCAATATTATGGCTATGTGTAGTAATTTTGTTTAAATTTATCAGTTTACTTTAGAGCCAGGACAAGGACATGCTTAGAAAAGAAAGTTTTAAGTGTTATGATACTGAAAAGTTAACTATTCTTGATATTTTTCATATATTATTTTTTAAAAGATTATTCCATGATCCTGTGAACTGCTTTGTGCAATAGAACTGCAATCACATTTGAATTATAAATGCATGGTATTATGTACCAAATATGGGAGCCAGGTCTGAGCTCTTACTACATTTACCTTATAGAAACACTGTGTGCCTTTACAAACTGTCCATGCCTGTGAGGATGCGAATAGCTGGCTCTCTGTGGTAGAATGCCACAATGTATCATCATTTTGTTCTAGAGTAATCTGCTTATAAAAATATGGCTCAGTATAAATAAGATTTATGGATTGCATTTTATCATGAAAAATGTAACAAACAACAGTATTAAATGTGCTCTAAGCATTTGTCTTCTGGTTTTTCATTAATATTGAAAGTACATTTTCTAAACAACAATTTGTAGAGCTCTTTAATGTGATGCAAAATCCTTAAAACATGTTAGAAGATTGATATGAATGTAGTACATATTTCTCTAGGTTAAGTATAATAAGTGATAGATGAATATATTCTAAGTAATTATAAATTATTATAAATTATAAATACATAGATTTCCAGACGTGAGGGGCCTGGTTATTTCTACCTTCTTCATCTCAATAAATAAGGGCAGAATTGGGTACCTAGTCTTGGAGAAGGAACCCTAAAAGCACTCAGAATATGAAGTGATACAAACATTTTTCTTCATATGCATTTACTTTTCCTAACACAAAGAATAAAGCAACCAAATTCTTGAGACTAAAGAAAAAGGAAATTCAGAAGCAATATGTTTAAGATTTGAAAGCAGACTAGTCTCCAGTTCATTCTGCACATGAGTGTGTAGCTCCATGGCTTGCCTTGGTTGTCCCAGTCTAGGTGACCAAAACTTTGTTAGCTTCAGAGAGGTCAGGCAAACGCTGGTAGACAGGTACTTGTGTCCTCAGAACCACCACAGACACTCCATGTTTGAATGTATCACTACGGGTATAGCTTTGATGGTAAAAGTGAGTGACCAACACCTCATTCCGGTGCCGTGTGACTGCATGAACTATCATAGAGTGATGTAGACAGGAGGGGAAATATGAACAATACAATAAAAAAAGAAAAGTATATACATACAAGAATCAGCCATAAAATAGTATATTCCTTGTTGTGTCTACAGTACCAATCCAAGTTCAGGTCTAGAGGAAGCTAATTCTCCCTCAGCTACCTCCTGTCAGTCACTGCTGCTGATCCAGGTTGTAACTCAGCACTGACTCTAGACCAAGAAAGTTCTGTTGTGAGGACATAAATATCAAGTATTCCAAGCTACCTGCCAAAGAGTTTTTTTTGTTTTGTTTTGTTTTGTTTTGTTTTTATCTTCTTCAAGAGGGAATCAACATGCAGCTTTAACTGGAAACATACTCTGGAATGAAGAAATTCATAGCAAAAGACAGGAGAAATTTTTCTAGTCTTTTTGCTCTGTTCAGGTTATCTGTATATCTGGAAAAGGTTCGTAATTCAAAACAAATCAGTTTTGACCGAACTAGATTTAATCACCATACAGAAATCTTAGAAGAATTTTCCTTAATATATTTGTACAATATCTGAGTTGCTTTTGGAATTATGGAATAATTAACAGATAGTATAGGGAAGATATTGGGTTTGATGATCCATATTATTTCTTCTTAAATATCCTATGATTTATGTGGGGAGTTTCCATCATTTAAATCCTATGATAATATTATTTGATTGCAGTGTGTCATGTTAAAATACAAATAGACTAGGAGAATTATTTTTATGTCACTGCCAACTATCAGCTATAGTATTAAAAACAGTACTTAGAGTCTTTAAATGGGTTAGAGTTTAGATTATTTCTGGAGTACCTAAGTAAGATGTATTGGTGTGTATATTACTTAGAAATAACAACGAAACATCCGACTGTCTTGTTTAGCTTTATTATTTCAGCCCAGAGATATTTACCTAGAGCAAATGAATCCCTGAAGTCATGAAAGTAACACTAACTCCTTATGGAATTTTTATGTTTTAGCATTAAAAAAAGGACGATTTTGGATCACTCCTGATCCTTATCACAAAGATGACAACATCCAGATTGGGCGTGAGGTGAAAATATCCTGCCAAGTAGAAGCTGTTCCTTCTGAGGAGTTAACATTTAGTTGGTTTAAAAATGGTCGTCCATTAAGAAGCTCTGAGCGGATGGTTATTACACAGACTGACCCAGATGTCTCCCCCGGAACAACAAACCTGGATATCATTGATTTAAAATTCACAGATTTTGGGACTTACACTTGTGTAGCCTCTCTGAAGGGAGGAGGAATATCTGATATCAGTATTGATGTTAATATTTCCAGCAGCACAGGTAAGAAGAATATTTATGATGCAAAACATTAATATTCAGAATAATTTTTTGTTTGGTGAAATCCTTCTCAGTCAATCTAAGAAATTATTACTTTTTAAATTTCCTAAATCTAAAGTCTTACTGTTTAAACACATAGTAAATATCTGATTTGAAACATGGTCTTTAGATTTATATTTATTTTATAGAAATTATATAAATAAAATCATTGATAGTGACAAATACATATATATATATATATATATATATATATATATATATATTTGAGGTGAAATTATGCCAATTTACCCATTAACCACAATCTCTGCAAGTAGCTTAAAAATATATTAATAAATCTAAACAAGTGACTGAAATTACCTCATATTTTAGAAATTTTAAATTCAACAGAAACTATTTAGGTATAAGAAGACAATCTTCAGAAGGAATTTAAGAGTATTTAAATAAATGATATGCAAGAACTACTTCTTCTAGTGCTTAAGGAGTTAGGGTTATTTTCAGATATCACTTCTAAGATAATATTATGGCAATACATCTCGACAATGAAAATAGGTGCATACATAACTATTGGAGTGAAATCATTTTAAAGTTAAAAATGAAAATATTTTATCCATTTTCTCTTCTTTAAGGTGTATCTACAGGTGAAAGAAATTTTAAGGCTTTGTTCTGAAAGGACACATTAGATTAGCTCTCATGATGTCTCAAAGACCTGTGATTCTATTAAGTATTCTTCATAATTCTAGTTTGTATACAGAGATTTCCAGAATAGCTGTGTTTGCTTTGCCTTTCTGTTACAAGATTGAGTTTTAGTTGAAGATTCTCACACAGTGCTAGGTGAGTACTATATACTGAAAGACAAGCTCTGTCTTTGTGGTTGTTTAGCAGTTGACTTTCCTTTCCAGTCAGGTAACATTTTAACTCTTATGTACTGTTTTATTCATATGTGACTTTGTGCCTTTTTATGAATCCCAGCATGCTCGATTGATTTTGCTCCTTACAGTTCACAGATCAGGCTGACCAAAGTGCTTACTTTTCATGATTCTGTGTTCTAAAAGGTATTCAGTTTCTATCAAGTTTAATTTATGTGAAAATAACTTAGGATGATTAAAAGTGTTTAGACAGTATTACTTTTTCAGTTTATACAAAGACTTTTTTGTATCTACCTAATGTCTAAATATTTGAGATAACATGATCAGAAAAATTCTTTTATGGTACTGATGTGAACCTGTTGATACAAATTCATTCAATCAACACATATCCATGGACTATCTACATTAGTTTGGTAGACAATACTGTACTAAGTGATAGCCACATATGGTTTTCCCTTTACGTGTAAGAGCAATTCCAGCATCATTCCTAGTTATTTTCTGATAGGTATTTTTTATTTTTTCTATCCAGGTATATCACCTCATTTCCTTTGCTTGCTTCTCTTGCTTTTTGTTTGTTTCTTTTTTTGTTTTGTTTTGAGACAGGGTCTCTCTACGTAACCCTTCCTGGAATTCTTTATGCAGAGCCAGGCTGACCTTGAACTCATGGAGATCGCTGTCCTCTTCCTCCTGAATGCTGGATTTAAATGTCTGTGCTACCAGACCCAATCACTTATTTCCTTTTTGAGAACTACACACACACACACACACACACACACACACACACAGAGAGAGAGAGAGAGAGAGAGAGAGAGAGAGAGAGAGCACGAGAGAGAGAGAGACAGACAGAGACAGAGATAGAGAGAGAGAATCAGTGCTTCCATCTAAATGAATTCATTTGATGAGAACACGGTTCACGCCATTCAACTTAAAATGGATCACAGAACAAAAAGAAAGGAGTAAAAGTAAACAAAATTCTACCAAATTGTAAGGAGTATTTTTATAAAATTATTTTTAGAATGAGTTCTGACATTTACTTTAAATATGGTGCTTAAAACTGCGTGTTTGGAACTAGGTATTCTAAAAAGAAAATTCAAAATGGTCAGAAAACAGATTTTACCCAAGAAGAGTCTCTTAGAAATTATACTATTTACAATAAATTATCTTAACTATTTTTAAGTTCTTTCCTTACCAAAGAGAGCAATACTAGAAATAAAAGGCAGGTAACAGGCCTTGAAAACCCTGCCCCATGTGATCCCTCATGCCCCGTACAGTGCTGATTCTCCCTAGAGAGAAAGTTCTGTGAAGACTTGGTTTTGTATTGCTCACTGACGTTGCAGCATGGCCTCTGTGCTGTCTGAAGATGGTTCAGATAGGCATTGCTCTTAGATTATTCAAGGCAGAGTGCTTAGGATCCTGACATAGTCTACTGTGGGCAGATTTAGTGCTACAAATGTGATCACAGGTCTGTGGATATGTGTGTTTCTGCACTGTGGGTACCAAAGGGTCTCACAGAGATCTGGGTTGAAACCTGAAGGAAGCAACCTCGCAGAAAGGACAGAAGGACCTGGAAAATGGAAAAAGCTTCGGAAACAGTAAAAAAGCATCTTGGGTCCTGTTTCCTAGAGGAATGACATGACTATGAGCAAACCACGTTAGTTTATTTTAATTTTGCAATCTTCAGTGCTGAAGCTTTGTTTTAAGTTAGACTTCAGGTAGCATAAAGCACAGTATAGACTGTGCTGTTAATATCTTAGGTAAGAATTAAAGCATTTTTTTCAGTTCAGTTTTATAAAATGAAAATTCCTCACGTTTGCTGAAAAACAATGCATGAATTTAAGCTTAAAATATTGTCAACTGTGAAAATCAAAGTCTCAGAATTTTGACATATGGCTGTTACTCCTTTGTATGAATATAATTGTGAGAGCACATTAATAGTTTTCAGAGGGTTTTTAAAATTCCTGTTGCTTCCTCCAGTACTGCTTCATAGAGACATCTCTGGTGCTCATTAGCTTGCACATATTCCTTTGCGTGTGTGTTTATAGTAAACTCAGAAACATGTGCATCAGGCCTTGAAAACCAAAGTTCAGAACTCATAGTGAGACATTTGACTTGGGTACCTCCAGCAGAAAAGTCAGCATGGGATTTTAGTTCTCTCTCTCTCTCTCTCTCTCTCTCTCTCTCTCTCTCTCTCTCTCTCTCTCGTTAGAGTACAAGCATATTGATTATATCAGAGCAGAGCATGTAACACGTTTGAGAGGATCAAGCCAGACACAAAAACCTAAGTGTATAACCGCAGTGATGACCACCTGGAAAAGTGACATCAGATGTTTATTTTGCTACTGGCTGCCTGGCTGAATACTGTAATTACGGAAGCTAGCAAGTGTCTGCACAGGCACTAATGTCTGTCAAATGAAAATTCTTGACAGCATAGGTCTATGGTGCACAATGAATGAGACTCGGTAGTCAGCATGAGAGCAAAGGGTGAAATGATTAAATCCATTTAACTATATTTTCTTCTGTGTCCTTTTCGATTTTAAGAGGAAAAAGAAATCCTTGGGGAATTTTGTTGATTAAAGCTGCATCTCTACTTGAATGGCTGTAGTAAGGGATAGGTTGATTTACATAAGCAGTCCAAAGGGAAACACCAATGTAATATGATGCTTTGATCTAAAGAAATTTCCATGCAGTCAGGTTTTATGGGTTAGAACATGAGTTACTAGACAGAGAAAAATGCATTTCCTTCCTTGAAGTCCAAATTACAAAATATAATTGTTGAATACCTGAATTAGTTATGAAATCAGGAGTTGGTGAAGAGGCAAGTTGTAGTTCTCAGCTTCTCGGGCTCAGAACAAGGTTCTGTCACAACTGCCCTACTGTGGTACTGTTATGACTGAGCCACCTGTGGGAATGAGTGAATGAGCAGGTCCACATGTACACCAAGCCACCTGAGAGAATGAATGAATGAGCAGGTCCACATGTACACCAACAAAATTTATTTATAAAAAGCCCATATTTTGTCCATGGGTCATAGTATGTTGGCCTCTCCTCTACACTTTCGTAACACTGTTCATTTCAAATGAAATGATGGGAGCTAGGTATGATGCATGCCTGTAATCTCAGCACTCGGGAGGCAGAGACAGGCAGATCTCTGTGATATCAAGGCCAGCCTGGGACTGCATAGTGAGTTCTAGGCCAGATGGTTCTACAGGGAGACCCTCTCTCAAGAACTAAATAAACAAAAATAAAACAAAATAACAGGAATGGAGAGATGGCTCAGTGGTGAAGAGCACTGCTGCATTCGCAGAAGACCTGGGTTTGATTCCTGGCATTGGCATGTTGGCTAACAACGGTCTTTAACTCCAGTGTTAGGGGAACCAATGCCCTGATGTCTGCAAGCCTTGTATGAAATGGGTGCACTTATATGCATATAGGCAATACACTCATACACATAAACTAAAATAAAAGATATTTGAGTGGCTGAGAAGGCATAATGAAAAAAAGTACATCATTACTAAAATGGAGATAAACTCAGAACTTCAGCAAGTCCTGGTTAGAAGGTATTTTACTCTTTTATATCTGGATGATTAGCCATTGTTCACACTGGCCATTGGCATGATTGGCTTCTTGGCTTCTTGGCTTCTTGCACATTAAAATTAGTCTTTAAGGGAGCTAGAGAGGTGGCTCAGCAGGCAATACACTCATACACACAGAAAAATAAAAATAATAAATAAGGGGCTGGAGAGATGGCTCAGCAGTTAAGAACACTGGCTGTTCTTTCAGAAGACTTGGGTTTGCTAACAACCATCTGTAGCCCCAGTTTCAGGGAATCTGACACCTCTTCTGTCCTCCACTGGCACTGCATTACATGGGTACACCTATATACATGCAAGAATAACACTCATACACATAAAATAAAAAATAAAATAAATCTGAAACATTAAAAAATAAACCAAGTTTGTCCATGTCCTCAATAAATCAATTAAAAGTGATAAATTAATAGTGGAAAGCAGAAAAAGGAGATGTATTCATTGTGGCTGGATTGGGAAGACGGAATGCAGTAACCAGTCCAGCCAGCATTTGATCACTTGTCCACCAGTGACTCAGTGCCAAGTGTCTCTGGAAAATCCAGTCTCTCTTGCATGGTTATCTGACAAGTTGTAAATCATTCTCTAGGAGGCATGCTCTTCCGGTGGCTACCCCCAAGTCTTCAGCAAGTTCTTCTCCCAGTAGGAGATTCTTGGGGAAATTTTAATTTCTTGGGATCCATTCTTTCAATCATTTTTCAGTAGCCAAAGAGAAGAACACAAGTGTCTCTCTGGAATATTCATTACTGCCGGACAGGCTAGATTATGGCCTGTCCGTGATGTGAGCCAGGATGAGGCATAGTGTTTTGAGCAAGGTAACAGTAGGGTGATTTTCCCCCTAAACTATGAGAACAACTCTTCTATAGCCCTTTTGACTGTCTCTGATGGCTAGACAGCAGGAAGAACAGAGAGGATCTTGCATTCTAGGGAATGAAGACACTGAGGATGTGGGAGAAGACCAGAGGAGGGACCCAATAGTTAAGGTTACTGAAAAGCAGCCTGGTCTGCAGTGTAACATGTTAGTGTTAGAGCTTTCCAGGGAGATATTGAAATATTGAATACTGTTCCTAGAGTATCTACATTTCTTTGCATATGTGCACAGATGATACTTTAGGAACTTTTGGACTAGTCAGACTCAGGGAGCTACGTTCTTTGCATCCATCCTTCTGGAAAGAATAGTATTAGTGTCAGCTGATACCATGTATGCATGGTTATATAAATTTCATTTTTAAGACTCTAAGTTTATCAAGAATAATGCTTTTCAGTTTTCACAGTTTATTTGGAAACATTTTTCTCCCTTAAATATATTTGATTAAAAGTTTGAAAGGTCCCTATTAACATTTCAAATGCTTTCAAGGATTATTAGATATCCATTGGGGTTATTATTTTTACCTGCTTACATTAGTCCTGTATTGCTTAGTGTGCGGTGCAAAGTTCTCCAAAAGGAAGGAGAATATGAACAATATGGAGCACCTGGCTTACTTGTCTGGAATCTTTGTTTGCATAGGTACTAAAGTTGGTTAAGTGGACATTTAAAATAACAAAAATAGAAAATTTTTCTTAAGATTTTAGTTTCACTTTGAAATATGTTTGGAAATATGTCAATTTTTGCGACAAATATTTTGTTTAAGCATTCTCAGTACTGATAGCATTTGGAGCTATTTTGTCTTCTTCATGCGTTCTTTAACATCAGTCTTTCAAATGATCAAAAACACTTTGAATATTTTAGTGTAAAGACGTCTTCAGAAGCTTTACTAAGTACTATGTTAAAATGTGCTTAATTATTTAAGAAGTTTTGCTTAAAAAATATATAGTTGAGTATGATGGAACATGCCTTTAACCTCAGCACTCTGGAGGGGAGGTAGGCAGAACTCTATGAGATCAAGGCTGGCCTGGTCTACATAGCCAGTATAGGAGACCCTGTTTCAGTCAGTTAGTGAATCAGTCAATCAATCAATCAATCAATCAATCAATCAAGCTATCAATGAATTAATGTGTGATGTGGTAAGTAGATACAGTTTAGGAAAACCTATTGACATTTCTGGAATTTTCTTACTGAAAATAGAAAACCTGTCTCATGACTCTGCACAGAGAAGGTGTCTCTGGCCATTGGTACTTCCTCTGCCATTTGCTGTGTATGATAACCCAGGATTCTCAGCCCTAAAATGAACTGCCTTCCTGAAGTGAAGGAAGATTAGCCATGGAAATTCAAATTTGAGGAACAAGGCCAACAAAAAGTGCAAATGACAGTAGTGACAAGTGCTGTACACTAGCAGAGAACTACTAAATGTGTTTCCTACAATTAGAGAATTAATGAGTACAGTGCACATCCCATTAAAATATTGTTCAGTAATCATTAAAGGAAGGTAAATGTAGGAAGAAACACACATTGACTCTGATTCATAATATTATATGTATTCCAGTGGGATTACCTTTGAATAACATTAATGACATAAAGAATAGCATTTGCTTTAATACTGATTCAAGGGAAAATGGGATTTCCTTTTAGGGTTCTTAGGGTAACAGACCCCAAACTTTGTTTAAGAAATATTGGCTACACAGTACTATTGGGTGAGGATAGGCTAGTTTTCCTAAAGCAGAAAACTGGGTAGGCTGACTAAACCTCAGTGGATGAACCTGCAGTGAGGTCACTTGGGGACACTAACTTAACACAATAAACTTTAACACAGATGAAAGAATGTATGGATTCCAGTTGGGTGACTATGGGGTGCTGATAGAGAAAGGGATGTGAAGATGATTAAGACTGATTGAGATGTTCTCTGTGAAACACACAATGTCCAATTAAAATATTTTTAATGTAAAATAAAAAAAGGAATTTAAGAATAGAATCAAGTGGAAGATTTAGGACAATTTTACTAGAATTTAAAGAAAAATCCTCAGAATACACAAGTTGCAAAACTCAGCAGCTGCCCTTAGGAGGAAATGGCAAGAAGAAAAAAAAAATGCATAAAACCACACCAGTTTAGACCTTGCATCACAGTGAACAAACATCAGACTAGAAGTCACATGGCAGGGAGGAGAAGGGAACCCTAGAGAAAAAAAAATCCCCAAATATTGAGGCAGCCCAGAGCACTAGGGAAAACATGGCTAGAAAAAAGATACAAAGAAAGGAGAGGTTACGCTTTCATGAATTCTTCAGAAAAGTGTGCAGACTTGTGGAGAACTACATGTATGTGGCCTGGTCCAGAACTGCATTAAGAGCTGAGCCTTCTGGGCAAGAAAAGTTTGCCATCTCTTTTTCTCACTAGGTGCTCCTGTCCCTTTAGCATGACTTGAGTTGAACCTGTCTTCTTCTTCCTCTTCCTGGGGGCCGGGATGTCTTCTGACAAGACCACTGATCTGGCAAAACTAGAAAGTTAAGGCTCCACTCAGGCCAGAGATTCCTCTTTTCTTGACCAGATTTCTGTTAAGAGGCTTTTTGCTATTGTGATAAAACATTACCAAAGTAATATGAAAGTACACAGGAAGGTATTAACAGACCCGGGTCAGCAAGAATCTGAAGGACAGATGGCACCTGATCTGGATCAGGAGTGAGGTACCAGATTTTAGGAGGAAATGTATCATTACAGTTTATTAGCACATATTTGCAGACACACACACACACACACACACACACACACACACACACACATACACACAAACCTAGAATAGGCAAAGGACGACCTAGTGCTTTGAGGGCCGGCTCAGTGGATGACTATGCAGAGTTCAAATGAGAAGCAACTAGAAGAAAATTGGAGGAAAACATAAAAATAGAAAATATTCCAGAGCCTTAACAATTAATCAATTGAGCAAGGGAAAAAACTCCTATTTACCCTACAGAAAAGACTTTTCTACAAGGAAGAACTTTATAGTGAGGAATTTAGAGATGATGGGATACAGAAGGAAAAATAATTCAGAAGGAAATTAAGGCAGTGAAGATAACCAGTACCTTGTAGGACGTGCTTGAGTGAGAGAGGAAAAGACACAGAAAGCCCAACTCATGGGAGAACAACTCATTCATGGACTACATACAAGAAGTCAGTAAATTTCTTTGAATCACAGATTCTTCATCTCTCTGATACAAGAAGATCAGGGTCCCCTCTTGCAGTTCTTAGTCTCAGAATTAAAGAACTGAAGAATGAACTTAAACAAAAGACTGAAGATAATTTTGTTAGAGTTGAAAAGAAAAAAACTCTTAAGTGCAAGGTAGGCTGTAAACTTCAGTAACTCCTCAGACGAGGAGAACAAAAGGGCCTTGTCATTTTAAGCCTGCAAGGAGGATGGACACACAGCAGACAGGCAGCCCCAGAGGGAGAGGAACTTTAGAAAAAGAGACAGGACGCCTAAAATGCTTCAGAAGCCCAAGGTGTGAAGGAAAGCATAGTCAGAAAAAGGATAGAAACAAAAGAGGATTAGAAAAGCAGACAGACAGGAAGCCCTATAAGCTACAGTAGTCACAGTAGTCAGGGACGAAATTCAGAGAGGAAATTTCACCTTCCTAGGGGTGGCCCCTTCACCACATGATTGACCCTGTCCAACTGGAATGGTAGGTCTCTTCCTGGGTCAGAGATTCCACTTTCTTGTTGAGGAATTTTCTTTTAAAGGGTCTTTATTGTAACTGTAACATCTCCACCAAAGTATTGGAATATTTTCCAGATACTGGAGTCTGGGGAAAAGTAGAACAAGTGGAAAAGAATACAAGAAAAATAATAAAGAGGGAGTCTGTGGATGGAGGTAAGATTTTCTTAGTTGGAGAGATTGATAGGCATCAGCAGAGTGCTGAGGAATACTCTCTCTGAGGAGGGTCACTTAAATAAATGACTAATGCTCTCAAGTAAATTTAAGAACGACCCTGATTGATATCATGCAATGTAAAGAACTGTGGATCCTGCACTTGAGTCCAGGCCAAAACTTACCACTAATAGCTTCAAGATCTTGAGTTGGCTGGGTCTCAAAACTTTTCATCTACAGAATAAAAGATAAATGGGTAACTGATTTCCACATTGTGTTTTAATGGAAATTGCAAATTACAAAGAATGTTCTCAAGAGCTACTGAACTTCAGGGAGAAGGAAAATTCAGTTGAGAATTCTAACCTCCTTTTTTTCTCCAAAAGAAAACTTTGTTTTGACCTTACCTAGAGAACTTCCAAGAAAGACTTTTAGACAACATAATCTGCACCCTATTTTCATGCATATATCAACACACATACAGAAAGCCAGTGTCTCAGACAGGATCTATAAAATGTTAGGCCTTAGGCCTTGCTCCTTTAGAAAGAAATGTCATACTCTGAGTGAGTAAGGTTAGGTCATAGGAGAGGTTAGAGAGAACAAACTGACTTGGGACTAGTTATGGCTGAGGCAATGGTGTGTTTAGATATTATATTTATTTACCAATTAGAAAATTAGGTCTGATGTCAAGAAATAAATGAGAATCAAAACATGGAATTCAAAGGCTATTGCATTAACAGGCTGCAGTGGGGCTCAACAAAGATGAAATAAAAAGCAGAAATAGAAAATGTCCAAAGAGAGGGTGAAAAGGCAGGAAGTATGAACAATGTAAGAAAAGGATGGAAATAAAGGAAGTAAGCTCTTTCTCTTCCTAGTTGGTATAGAAAAGAAGCGTGTCAGTGTGAAACTACTGCACTGATGACTTTAGCATCTCCGTGGACATGAGTATTGTGAGTTCTCACATCTGCACCTGGTATTGTTGAATATGTTTGACACTGGAAGCAAGTCCATATTTTCATTTAAGTAAAATGAGGGATGAAGAATTACAGAAATTTGAGAAAATAAGGTGATATTGGGAGAGAAGGTTAGAGAGTTAGGAAAAGACAGAAGGAAGAAAAAGGTATGGTGTTTTGATACAAAGAGCATCTACCCCAAGGTTTTCAGTGTCTTGAAAAATTGTTCAAAAGTAGTTTTAGAAACCCACAGGAAGTAACAATTGAGTTAATCATCTTTTCAGTAACACTTGAAGGATTGTCAGGGAACTTTAAAAACATCTTGAGTTGTGAATTGTTTTGAGAAACATAAATTGCATTAATATCTTATTACCCATTTTGAGAAACTGTAAATGTTGGGTATTGGCTACATTAAATAAGTTAACTGGCTTCTGATAGGCCATTAAGCATTAATCATTTTTGTATTATAGTTACTCACATACAATTGAATCTATATAATTACAGAAATGACCTTAGGTCTGTAAATTTCCCTGCAGTTATCATCTTAAAATAGTTAGTTCTTCCAAATATCATAACAAAGTCTCTTAGAAGTTATAGTCTAGCCTATCTTTTATTAAAGTAATTATTGAGATATAAGTAAATATTCTTAATTTATTCTTCTATCCTTCACTTTTCCTTTTCTCTTTTTAAAACTTAAATTATTTGTGTAGTATGTGTATGCGTTATGCATTTGTATGTATGTATGTTTGCATGTTTATGGGTGCATGTATGTGTGGTGTGCATTCACATGTGTGCATGGGTGCACAAGCACATGTATGAGTGTGTTATGGAGGCCTGAAATTGATACCTGGTATCTTCCTAAATTGCTTTCTAATCTTTTTTTTTTTTTTAATTGAGACAGTGTCTCTTGCTGCACCCAGAGCTTATCAATTCAAAGCAGTCTACCTAGCAGTTGTGCCCCAGGGGATCCACTGTTTCTGTGTCCCTTGTGGTAGTATTACAAGCTGTTCCCTCCACCTGGCAGGCCTCAGAGTACATGCTGGGGAACTGAACTCCAGTCCTCATGCTTGCAAGGAAAGCTCTTTCATTTCTTTCTAATACAAGCAATAGAAACAGAGGAGCTGTTTGAATTTTAACTAGCTAAATATAGATTTCTCCAATCTACTGAGGCCTGAGAAATCATAATTTGCATGTAAAATTAAAATAATTAACAATAACACTGATTAAAAAGACTTTTGACAAAAATTTTAATTAACCAGCGAATGAACATATTGGGCTTATAGTGAAGAATAAAACACAAATTAGCATTCATTATTTTAGGACTATACTAACTGGTCTACCCATGGCGTTTTTTTTTTTTTTTTACTCCAGGAGAATATAAATTTGAGGAGTGGTATTCTTTCAACTTAAACAATTATGATTATATTTCTGTTTTATCTTCATAGATGACATTACTATTTTAACTTTAGGCAACTGGAAGAGAAATAAATAGAAGAAGACATAGTGAGTGCTTCCATAGACTAAAAAAAAAAATCATTTATTTTATTTCTTTTTTTAGAGAGAAGATCTCACTCTGTGGCTTATCCAAAAATACCTTGAACTTTTGGCATTTATTTTGCCTTAGCCTGTCAAGTTCTGAGATTACAGGGAGGAGCCACTGTGTGGTGCTGCAAGGAAGTCTCTTTTTTCTTTCTTTCGTTCTTTCTTTCTTTCTTTCCTGCTTTCATTCATTCATTCATTCATATTTTCTCTCTCTCTCTCTGAGCTTTGTGCATGCTGGGGAATAAAATGCACTGAGCTCTTCTCTCTAGAGTTTTATAGCTAAAAAACAGGCATTTTATTTATTATTTCATTTTATCTATATATGAGTGTATTGCCTGCATATATATATATACATATACATATATATATATATATATATATATATGTGTGTGTGTGTGTGTGTGTACCCATGTCATGCAGTGCCCACAGAGGTCATGGAATGGGAACTATGGACAGTTGTTAGCTGCTATGTGGGTTCTATAAACCGAATCTGGGTCCTCAGCAAAAGCAGACAGTACTCTTAACCTCTGAACCCTCTCTCCAGCCCCTAGAGCTTTATCTTAAATAGTACAGGGGATTCAGCCTAACAAGATATGCAAAAAGGATAACAAATATCCTTTGTGGATATTTATTTGTCTTTAAATTTCATTTATCGTTAAGTCAAAGCTTTTTGTTTCAAAGATTCCAAAACAGAAGCCAGAACTATGACTCATATAAAGAACCTTTCATATTTGTTTGTAAATATATATTTTTGTTGTCTGAAGTGGTTCATTAGTTTTCACAATTTTTATGACTTTTATCCTTTGTTGTTAGATATCAATAGGATTTTTAAAAAGATTAGAATAATTTAGAAATTCCTTAAAATGGGATTTTGGTAGTACAGTGATACAAGATTATATATATTCTGAATATTTTTAATAAATAAAAAATGCATTATTTGGGTCAATCTTCACATTCTTATTTCCTAAATCACTTTTTTGTTGATGTTCTGTCTTCCTTCCTCCTCCTCCTCCTCTTCTCCTTCTCCTCCTTTTCCTTCTCCTTCTTCTCCTTCTCCTTCTTCTCCTTCTCCTTCTCCTTCTCCTTTCTTCTTCTTCTTCTGAGACATGTTCTTACCATGTGACTCTGACTGTCCTGGAACTTTCTGTGTAAACCAGTGTAGACTCTGACTCACAGACTCACAGAGATTCACCTGCTTCTGCTGCCCTAGTTCAGGGATTAAAGGTGTACGTCATTCAAGCACAGGATTTATGTCAACTCAATCAGAAAAGGACTCAGAGTGGAGCAAAAGAAATGGGTGATGTTGGCTTTAGTCTGGGAACTAGTGGAGACTGATTATTACTACTGGATGAGGGAGAATGTGCCTTACTTATGACTTTCAAATAGGCTGACTTGACTTCAGTGGATGAATTTGCACTGAAGGACATCTGGGTACGTGAATAGGACTTAACATGTATGGCCGAATACATGAGGACCAGTTAGGGGTTGGGGAGACATGGATGGGGGAAGAGGGTCTAAATTAGGTTAACAACTATTGCATGAAATGTACAAAAGTTCAATAACAGATTTAAATGTATGCCACCATGCCCAATGAATTCTTTATTATTTAACTTTAAGTTTAAAAAAAAAACATAAATGTTTCATGAATTTTAAGGCATCATTGAGCAGGGGCCATACTATTTTCTCTATTATTCTAATTTCATTTTGTGGATTGTCAAAGAAAACAATTACAGTAATTTCTCAATGTCTCAGTTCCTGGCATCATTTCTAAACATCGAGGACACTTCTGAATTCCAGAAAATCTGCTTCATAGAGAAGGAAGTGGGACCCAAAAGTTTAGATAATTTGTCATAGCTATATCCTGACTTGAGTGTTAAATCACAGATTCTAAATACAGCATGAGAGACTGCATCAAAAATTAAAATCTTAGACTTAATGAGTATTCTCTTTTCCCTCCCTGGTGATTCTGAATCATATCCATATGACAAAGGCCTTACCTGAGTGGCTTGCTTGTAGATATTCTAGAAAGGATTCAAGCAACAGTTTAGTTGGGTCATATGACCAAGTGTTCTGTTGATGGTAGAGCAGAAACTATTAGAGAGAGCCCTCATCCCAGTGATATAATGCCACTCTGAGGTGTAACAGGATGGTGTGCTTGCCAGGCTCATACCCAGTTTACACTGGGAGAGCCTTTAGGTGGTCTAACAATAGGCAAAGATTGAACCATTCACCAAGAAATATCACTTTGAACCTTGTGTCTGGCTTACTCTCCAGTAAAGTTTAAGACAATGATACTTATCCTTTCCTAGTTCTCCCCAACCAGTGACTCCAAGTTTTGAGTTTTTACATTGCTACCCTTGATTGGAGAGGTTATTCCCTAGTAGGGTAATTTAAATATCAAGAGAATGTTTGAAAAACTTAAAACACTGTACTGGAGGTCACTTGGAGAAGATAATTTTAAGCTTCCGTTGTATCATACCAACATTTTAAAATGCATGAACTATAAATAAGTGGCATAAATAGTGGATAAACAGATGCCACTCACCCTAAGTTACAAATACACTGATGATGTGAAAGCTACAGATGATGTAACAATAACTATTTACACACCCACAGGAAAAAGTCTGATGTCTAGGGTGTTTATTACATGCTGGCTTCTGAACTGAACACCAGAGTTGGAACTCAATATACTGAAGAAAATATTGTTTTTAAACTCATTTTAAAACTGATTGCATTTATTCTTTGATGATTTCAGGCATGCATGCAGTGCATTCTGTTTATTTTTACCCCCAACACTCTTTTTTCCTATTCCTGCCCCTTTCATTCATCCCTCCTCCATCCTGTCTTCTCGCTACAGGGCCTTCTCCCATGTTCTTGTTTCATAAATCACTTTTTTTATTGCCTGTATGTCTTTTCTTTTTCTTTCTTTTTGAGACAGGGTCTTAACATGTGACTCTGATGGTCCTGGAAATTTCTATGTAGAGCAGGATGGATTCAGACTCACAGAGATTCACCTGCTTCTGCCTCTGCTGTTCAGGGATTAAAGGTGTTAATTTTTGTTTTGGTTTATGACCACCTGATTTTAACCGGGACAGTCTGTGTGGTCATGGGTTGGAACTATCCATTGGAGCCCGGAGTGCCAGCTATCTAGTACACAGCTGAAAACAACGCTTGGCCATTCCCAGAATCTATCAGTTGCCAATAGTTCAGTAGAGAGAGGTAGGGAACCATGAGACCTCACCAATCCATGACTGACTCTTTAAAACGTAGTCTTTTATTATGCCTTGAATATAGCATTTCAAATCAGAAACTTATACTTTGGAAGCATAAATAACTTTCTCTGGACACAGATTAGTCCTGGCTACAGAACTGGGTTACATACATACAGACAGACAGACAGACACACACACACACACACACACACACACATACACACACACATACACACATACACACACCAGTGGATTAAACTCATATAATAAGATTTCATGCTCCGTATATACACTGAGACAGGTAGTTTTGATAAGTGAACAGGTTTGAGATTTGTGTCTGCCTTCTAACCTCATTGACTAAAGAACTGGAACCTACAAAGTCCTGTTGTAGGTACAGCCACTCTAATGGTATATCTTAGGATCAGGATTGACAGCTACAGGAAAGGATGGATGGCAAAGATTGGCAGGGGAAAAGAAGAACTGAGGATACTAGGCTCCTCTCAAGTACACAACAGGCAAATAAATCAAAATTTTTGAAAATTTATAGATGTCAGTACCAATGACTAGATTAAAATTTGTGAAATAAGGGAATATTATGTCTTTTAAAAAAGATTGCACAGCATGAAATATCTGGGTAGGTTAAACGTGCAAATTAGAAATAATAAAATGACAAGCTGATCAAATGTCTGTGTCTATAATGCATTTAATATGAATTGCAATCCGCTGTAAATGAAACAAGTAAGCCACTTTCACCAAGTCTATCTAAATAATACTTGGAAACAAAATATATTGAGTTGACATTTAAACAGAAGTATTCTTGTTTGAAAATAGACTATAATATAAAACCATATTAACACAATTGTACAAAACTCTACTCATATATATTAGATCAGAATGAGCTATGTGTCATTCCAATCAATGACATTATGTGGGCTACTGTGTGGTTTTGAAATTGGGTCCATATTTTTATTGTGGCATTGTGTACTTCTCAGATTGGATCATAAAACATAATCATGCAGCAGTAGAGTATTTGTTAGTAAGGATTTTGTGTGTCATAAGCAAACCATCCTCTTATATTTCTTCAATTGACCAGTTATCTGCCAACAGATCTTTTAGTCAAACCTCATTTGCTTTAAGGAGCATGTGGCCCTGATCTGACGATGGAACATTGCGTTCTCTGGTCCTTTCATTTTACTATTGATAAAGCACAAAAGAGCCGGCTTTGTTTCATGTCAAAATGTTTATTAAGATGGGATAGTGTCTATTTCCAGAGGATGAGGCATATCAGGTGGTACACAATCAGTGCTATAATTAGGAAATTTGCAAACGACAGGCATTGTCCACAGTGATCATTTATAAGAGGACTAACAATGTCACAAGGGTTCTATAGGGAAACAAATGGCCTTTTCGTAGTAGAGTAAATTGATTTTTCAAGCCATTCTGTATTGAAGAATTTATTGGTGTAAGCAGCAGTTACTCTAGAAAATAAAATAAAGTGTGGATTGCTTTCAGCATACCTCTTTGGCTATGATTTTATATGATACACTGATATAGAATTTACAGCATCTCTTATTTTTAATTTGGAATTCTGTCAGCACAGGAAAGGAGTCACGTAATTAACACGATCAGACAGCTCCCTTCACTTTCTTCTCCCTGGTTTTCATGGTAACACCTGACCTTTGTGGAAATGGACAGCACTGACATTTTGTCACCCTCATAAGGATGAAATGGATCTGTTTAGGGATGTCCAGACCTCATTACTTCATAGATATAGAACGAGAGCTGGGATATCTCTATATTACATGCCATTTTATGATAATACCAAACACAGAAATCAAATGATTACCTCTAATGGAAGACAAATGTAACCTTCTTTCCTTGGATGCCTTTGTAGATGCCTCTGATTATTCAAATTGGGTTCACTCTTGTCCTTCCCAAACTGTTCTTTTCTTCTAATAGCCTAATAGTCTTCTTATCTACAATGTGTACATATCTTTAACACCCAGAAAAGGCAATTATCTCTGTGTGTATGTTTCTATATTTTATTTCTATGAACATGTTGTTTGGCAATATATGTCTTGTATTTGAGACATAAGATGTGAATAATACACAGTCTATCCTCTCAATATAGAAGTATATGTATATATGTATTTGGAATAATAAAACATTGTACTTAATATCGCAGTAATTATAGCCGTGAGAGAAGACAGCTAGCAAATGTTACATGAATACTATACCCTATGACTTGTGCTTCAGACTGCATATATGTGGAAAAAAAGTGTAAAGTAGGTATTAATAAGTTCGCCCTATATAAATTGAGAGACAGGCTGGATAACTAGGCTACCTAATGTCACTGACCTTTGAATCTAGACATCCAAACTGAGCCTCACTCTCTACAAGTATGTTTAGTGGATACTGTCCTATGTACTGTACAACTTTATCTTTAAATTCTTACTAAATTTCCTTTACATAAGCCTGATTTGCAGATGAGAAAACAAATTGCTTTCCTCTTGTTAAGACTGTACTTTTAGTATATGGGTTAAGCTCATATTTCAAGACATATTTTTAAAAAATTATGTATTTTTTAAATTTTATGTGTATGAGTGCATTGCCTGCATGTGTGTAAATGCACTTGCCTTGTGCAGTGCCTGTGGGGGTCAGAAGAGGGCATTGCATTCCCCTGGAACTGTTGTTATCAACAGTTGTCAGCTGCCATGTGGGTGCTGAGAATCGAACTTGGTGCCTCTGCAAGAGTAGCCAGTGCTCTTAACCACTGAGCCATTTCTCTAGCCTCAGTATATTTTTTTATCTTTAAATTTTTAAATTTTTATTTATGTGTGTGTGTGTGTGTGTGTGTGTGTGTGTGTGTGACATATGTGTGTGAGGGGGATAGCCTTGGAGGTCAGAAATAGACATTGGATCCCCTGGAGGTTTTGAGTTGCCTGACCAAACATGGGTCCTTCAGAAGAGCATTATGTGTTCTTAACCAGTGAGCCATCTCTCCAATACTACTCCCACATTTTAATCTTATATAATTACAATGCCTATAAACTTTCCATGCTCATTTTAAATGGCTTTCTAATTAAGAAATTATTATGACTAATTACAGATGCAAAGGAGTTCCCATGTTTATCAATTTCTGTAATGTGTATTATAATTCATTTTCTTTCTTTCCTTCCTTTTTTTTTTTTTTTGAGACAGGGTTTCTCTATAACCCCAGCTGGCCTAGAAATCACTGTGTAGACCAGGCTGGCTTGCATTTTCTTCCTGTTTGGCCATTTAGTTGCTTAAGGAAAAAGCCTTTACTTGTAATACTTTCTAGCTCTATCATTGACCACAACTTATTTATGCATTTGTGTTTTCCAGTGCCTGAGAAACACATACAACAAAGTGGTAAAGGAATGTGGGTGAAGAAAAAATTCATACAAGGAAAAAAATGGCACTTTTCTATCTTCTTCCAAAGAGGTTAAGAAAGAATTTTCTTAATAGGGAGTTATTTTAGTAATTCTACAGAATACTTTATTACAAACTCAAGATCGATAACTAAATTATATGCATATCAAAACAGCTCAAGATGCTTGAAAACTTAACCAAGTCATGCTTAAGTGACCTAGGCACATGGCCCAGTCACTTGTCTGTTCATGAAGCAACAGTCATACAACCCGTGTTTATTTCCAAATGCTATTCTGGCTCCTGCAGCAGAGAAAATCTGAATGCCATGCAGAGAGTGATTTTCTGCTTTGTTCTTACACTTTGTGCTCTATGGAATCCCTCAGAGACTATTCTTGTGCCATAGCAACACCTGCTGGGAGAGGGAAGTTGGAACAGCCAAGCCTGTTCCCTGCCAAACCTTCTTCCCAAATGAATGGCACTGCATGTCCTCCATCTCTAACACCAAACCTTCAGAATTACTACCTCCAGGATCCTGCTGCTCCCCCTATGTTTCAAATAACTAACAATGCCAATATAATAAGATTTCCCAACTCTATCAAAAATAAGCATTGTGTATGTGTGTATGAATATGCATTAATCTTTGTCTTAGAATTTCCAGATGCAGATCCTGTGGCATTTTAACCTTATATGTGTTTGCAATGTGGACTTTCTTCTTGCTCTGTTGTGAGATTTGTTAAACATTGTCAAAACTGTCTTGTTAGCATCTCCCAATTTATTATGGGTGAGATACTTAAAAGTGTCTGTCAATGCAAAAACAAAAGGCAATTTTTATTTACAGAATAAGGTAAGAGGTGTATTTATGCTAATTTAAATCATGGGCAGAAACAGTAGGCACACCATCTGGTGTGAAGACATATTTATAAATAAATATTTGTTGATATAAGAACAGGACTGTAAATGATACCAGTCTTAGAACAGGAGTCCACATCAGGATTCTTGCATAGAGCTGGTGAGTCTTTCCTTACACGTTACAGAGGAATGTCATAGAATGGGCAAATTATTCAACACTCCCAAATGCTTCCTTCAGTAATTTAATGTATTTCTTCCTCCTTGTATCATTCTTGTGACCAAACAAGAATATAGTAATAGTGCTAATATTATTAAAATGTATTGTAGTTTATCTCTAAAACTTAAAAAGAGAGGAGGCTGGAGAGATGATTTAGTACTTAAGAGCATTGACTGCTCTTACAGAGGATCCAGGTTCAGTTCCCAGCACCCAATGGAGTCTAACAATCATACATAACTCCATTTCCAGGGGATCTGACACCCTCTTCTGACCTCCATGGACATTGCAGGACATGGATACACTCATATACATGCAGGCAATACCTTCGTGCACATAAAATAAAAATAATAAAATAATTTTTAAAATTAAAAAAGTGCTCAGATGTGAAAAAATAGTTTTGAGTGTTCTTTTCTTTAAGTCCTTGATAATCATGAAGTAATAATTATTCATAAGTATTTTTCATTTCTTGGTTGCTTAGTAATGTTGATTGGTGACTGTCAGCCAACCAAGAATTTACTAAACAATTCTAAAGCAACTTGAAATGTCATATGTCATGGGAGTTACCAAGACAACAGAAAAGTCTGGTGCTGATGTTAGCATGTTTCAGTTAGATCTGATAGGATTCATACATTTTGTTGTATCATATATAGAACAAATTAGACATAATTCAGAGACACAGAAGATGAAATGATAGAGAAATTATGAAACTTTGAACAGAGCAGAACATTTAAATGAAGAATAATTGCATGGTATAGTAGATTGCAACTCACTCATGAAGGAAGGTTAAAGGTTACATACAGCTGAGCAAACTGTCATGGGCAGATCTGAAGTCCTGTCCTAACTGAACTGGGAGTTTTTGACAGATGTGCTGTGGCTTTTTAAGTCTTATGTAAGATGAAAAAGAAACAGTGAGACTTATATATTCTATCTCAGAAAACGGGGAGCTAGTATAGATAGATGACAATTTTTTAATGAAGATTAATGCAGAAATGGAAAAAAGACTTTTAGGACAAAGAGATATTTGTTAGATTTTGATAACTCATTTGTAACGCTGAAGATGATTCGAGAGGCAGCACAACAGTGCGATACATCCTATTCACCTGCAACTTGGGGGAGATGTATGCATTTTAAAGTAATGATAATGCAGGAGTGTTGTGCAGGCCTGTGAACCCAGCACTTAGGAAGCAGAAGCAGAGGAATTATTCAAAGCAGCTGTGCCTCTTAGCTGGTCTGAGGCCACCTTGGCCTACATTAATACTTGATCTCAAAAATAAATAAATCACAAAAATTCTAGGTACTGCATATCATATAATTCCCCCTATTTTCCAGCTGTTTTTGTAGAAATCAGAAATTGTTTCTAGGAAGCATCTGATAGCAACGTTTATTTCTTTAGTGATAAATGGTCAGTGGTTTTGCTGCCTTACATCAAGCATTGTTTGCAAGTAAAGTTGTCTCCTGTGGAAAGAAAGAGTAGAAGTAAATAAGGAAATTTTAGCATATCTGAATATCTTTCAAGCTTCCTGACTATATTCTCTGGAGGTCCTTTGGAGCGTCTGGCAGGGAGGCGCAGTTACTTGTGTACCTTTGACCCAAGGCAGGTCTGCCTCTATCCAGGAAGATCATCTTTTTCCATCAAGCACGTGGTTTCTGGAAGAATGCATATAAAAAATAAATAATTAATAATAAAAATTAATAACACTGAAAGTGAGTCAAGCTTATCAGTTTAAAAATTATTGTTAAGAATTGATGGTAATTATTTTTAATTTGAAAGAAATTCTCAGATTTATATCATATGAGCATTTCCAGTGACCACTGAGGATGTGTTCTTACAAATTTGGTATATTAAAGTAATTTTCAAAGTCTTTGTGATTTGTTCAGATCTGCTGTGGTGTCCAGTGGCAATCAGGATTTTCTGGTAATCGGGAATAAATGTTTTCAAATGCGGAGTATGGTAATAAGATTTTTATCTCTTACACGGGATATACTTTTTTAAGTGAAAGAGGAAAAGGTAGAGTTTGCAATATGCGTGATGGAATTTTATTTTAAATAAAATAAATATTAATATTATTAATATTTATATTAATTATAATACTCTATTATTAATATTAATATAAATATTAATATTATTTAAGAGGCTTCTCTTATGCCTCTTCCCATTGCAAGATGTCCTATTGACAGTGATTGCAGAGGACAATTTCAGTTCTACATTAAAATCTGAGCACGCATAGGTACGTATGCTTATGAATGAACCTGTTATACAGTAGCAAAAAAGAAGAATGACTGACAGATTGCTGAAATCACTCCTGTAGTAGAATGTCCATCTTCTAGATGTATGTGATCTGTACAATGGGTTTAATCTTCACTACCCAAAGTTCAAACAACGAGTCAATTTCTATGGCCTGAACTAGGATTTCTTTTCCCAAAGAGTATTTAATTCAGGAAATAAAATTCATATCCAGTGCACTGTAAAAATTTTGAACTCTAGCGGAGAAATGGTTCAGTGATTGGGAGTGTGTACTGTTCTTGCAGAGGGCCTGAATTCAGTTCCTAGCACCTATGTGGCTGACAACTGCCTGTCATTCCTTCTCCAGGAGATCTGATGTCATCTTCTGGTGTCTGAGGGTACACACACACACACACACACACGTACCATTAATAAATAAATAAATAAATAAAATCTTATAAAAGAACATGGTACTCTCAAAATATTTCCCTATCCCTTCTTTTGTTTTTGAAGAGAAATCACATGTACACACACATGCACACGCAATTTGTTTCATTTTTGTCTTTGTGTGTGTGTGTGTGCTACTGGAGATATAATGTAGGGCATTATGCATGTCGGTCAAGGGCTCTACCACTGAGCAACATCCCACACCTCATTTGGATTATTTACACCTGCAAATTCCCTTCACTTTAATCTTATTTTGTTATACTAGTTTACATCTGCAAGCATAATGATTATTGAATTCTCAGTTCTAGAGCTCACTTCAATAATCACACTACTTCTTTGAGATATCATTACTATCATTTTTATAATTTAACGTCAATTTTGCATTCTATTCTAGAACATTCACACCTACTATAAACTAATTGCTTGAAATTTGAAGTGAAATTGAAATAGTGACAAACTTATTTTAGGAACCTTATACTTTAAAGAATGGTCCTACTAGAGAAATTCAACTTACTACTTGATTATTGTAATTACCTTCATGCTAATATTCCTGTTACAGTTTACCAGTAGCAAATATATATATGAGCATGTTCTTTCTGGTTCAGTTAGCATAGTGCCATCATCTCTGATTTTTCAAATGCATCAGTGTATCTTGAATAATGAAAACTTTCAAGTAAAAACAAAAGAGTTAATGTCTTGTTTCCTCCTCCATGGAGATATAAAGATATTTTCCTTTTTTATCATTGTTTTAATTTTCCGTCTGTGATGTCATGGAAAAGTCGTCAGAAAGCCAGTTTGTTTAAATCACCTGTTTACAATGAGAAACTGGTCTCTGACTACAGAAACTCCCACTGTGGCATTTTAGCAGAGACCGTGTCAAAAAATGTACCCGTGTTTTAATTTGAAGAAATTTAGTTTTTATAATAAGTTTTATAATATATGTGGATCTGAACTCACATCAATTTTTTGTGCTTGATTTGATATGCTTTTACTGAGAGAGAATAAATGTTAAAAATACATATAAACTGTCTGAGACTGGAGAAATTGCTCAGTGGTTAAGAGCACTGGCTGCTTCTGCAGAAGATCCAAATTAGAACTTCATCACCCATGTGGTGGCTGCCAACCATGCGTAACTCCAGTTCTAGGGATTCTGATGCCCTCTTTTCGTCTTGTCTCCTTGGACAATACATAACAGAGGTACACTTAGGTACATGCAGGTAATACATTCATACATATGAAATTAAAATAAATTAATTTAGAAATACTCATAAACTATCTAAAGCTATCATGATAAAGTTAAACAATGTGCCTTTAATTAGTTTCACCTTTGTTTTAAATTCACTGTGAAGCTTTTCTATTCAAGTCTTTAATGAGGAAGGATGAAAGAAGAAAGGCAAATTACTTTTAACTCTCTTAATGCTGACATGTACACCCCCAAAATCTCAAGGCTGGCATCAGAAATCTACCCAAACTTTGTTTTTCATAAAGTTTTAGTTATTTGAGTTGTTAATTGCAGGAGTACTGCAGTTGTCATTATCAGCTTTTATTTATGACTTTTTGACATTTTCATGATTATTTCAGTGTGCTTTATTATTGCATTTAGTCAAAGGTGTACATTTTACCTTCCCCGTCTCCACTCCTCCATTCTTTTACCTCCTTTCTCGGCTATTTTACACCCTGCTCTAGGTTAGGCAGTAAAGCAGGACCTCAGCCTTTAGCAGCAGATGAGCCTGGGCTCCCAAAAGACTGGCTGTCTGGTCAGGGAGACAAACCTCAGAAAATAATACCAAAGCCAAATCTCAAGAACAGATGAAATTGAAATAGAGCACACATTACATGTGGCCAGAGAGAGTTTCATCAGACCAGCCCAGTGAAGGACAGAGTCTCTACAGAAGTAGAAAGTAGTAGGATTTGGGGCTGTGCAGGTGGCTCAGCAGTCAAAGAATTTGTTGCTTGGATCCTCCATACCAGCATAATGTAGGATGGGTGTGGTGTCGAGCTCTGAGTTCAGTTGACAGATACTGCCTTAATATATAAAGTAGGGAGAGACTGGTCTACAGAACACACGCGCACACAGACACACACACACACACACACACACACACACACATATAGATGTATATGCAGCCTCATTAACATGAGCACATGTGTACATACTACAACCCAAAAAGGAAAAAAAAAAGCAATTTCATTTGAGATGAATTTCAACATGTAGGTCGGGCAGAGAACTAAACAAGGTCCCAACACTGTAAACAGTGGGTTATGGGGGAAACAACCGCTTGTTCTAAAACACCGGGGTTAACTGATCAGTGAAACCCAAAGTGTATGCATACTGTGTTGTTCAGAACACAAGTTCTAGATCAACACATTTATATCACTGAAAAAAAATGCCCTATTCATTGAATGATCTTTGAATATAGATTGCCTTAATATTTTACATTTCCATGGGCATTTTGGAGCCTTTAATATGCTAATGTGTTTGCCCATATTGCAGGACAGTAAAAAATGAAGCAAACTATATAAAGAAATATTACAGTATCCATATGTTTGAAGAAAAGCACTGTTATCGGGTTGCGGTAGCTCTCCTGCAATTTGTTTTCTTCCTGTGTTCCCCCATATATGTCTCTGTTTCTTCCCTGAGTCATTGCCCAACTCTCTCATTGTCATAATTTATGTTAGGTATCCGGTATTTTACTGAATTCCTATTGTGTGAGATGGCATCCTGGATGCTAACATTATAATAATGAGGCATGTCTATTTCTTCAGGAGCTTCCCTTACTCACTCACTGCTGTGTTGTTTTAAAAACATGAATTTTCCTTTTATGTTTGATATATGGAATATGATATTATAAGATGCACATAGACAATACAATGTTTTCTGTAGTGAGGCAAAGTCCAAGCTGTCATCTCCTGTAATTACTATGGGGAACTAATATCTACCATATAAAGTGAGATTGGAGTAACACAATTCATACTGCACAGTCACATGCCCCATCGCAAATGTATTCGTCACTAATGTGCTCTCTTTTTAAAATATAAACATTTTATTGATAAATCCAGGCATATTAAATCACCATTTAAAAGACTCATATTCTACCATGATTCTTCCATGATTGAACAAATTCATTAGGCTGTTCTCATACTGTTTACTAAGATAGCAAGAGAACATTGTTTTGAGGTTTGTAATCTTCATAGTAACTAGAACAAATTGTGGTTATGATGGCAAAGCTAAGGGAAGGGCCTCAGGAGACCTGCAGAACTGAGAGACTGGAGATGGAAAAGCTGCTTAGGACACTATAGCAAGAAAGCAAAATGACTTCTGAGAAAACTTCCCATGTCCCTAAGTATAACCAGGCAAGTATGAAAGGAACATATATACATATATATATATATGTGTGTGTGTATGTGTGTGTGTGTGTGTGTTTAAGCAGGATTAGATAACTGCTTGGGAGTGTCAGTAGCAGGCAAGAGGAAACAGCAAAACCAGGAAACTACCATTTTAATTAGCAGAAGATATATGCTGATAATTATCAATAAGTCAAGAAATAAACAGTGTTTAGGTCTGGAGGTTTGGAAGACTTGTACTATAAAAAAATAGATTGTAATTGTAAACTAGAAGAACCTTGGGGGAAAGTTAGAATTTGTATTGTCAGCATATATGGTAGTAAAAAATCAATAAAAACAAACACAATCTCCCAATGGAAAATTGTATAGTAATAATTCAGAGAGTTTAATGTAGAATTATAGGGTGAATAAAATTTAGTCTGAGCCAAGAAAGATATGCCTATAGAAACTTTGAAAATTATAAGACTTTTTGGTTAGGATAAAGGGTCACCATTGATTCAAGATGTAAAATTCTTTAGTTCAAAGGCAGCCTAGACTATAGAGAGAAGTTCATAGGCAGTAGGACCCTGTCTCAAATCCAAATTCAAACAGAATATCTTACAGAAGAAAAGGAGGTGTGTGGTACATATACTCAATGGAATTCTATTCAACTGTAAAGAAAAATGAAATCTATGGATAAAAACTGATGGAACTGGAAAATATACTGAGTGAGATAACCCAAACCAAGAAAGACAAAAGCAATGTGCTCTCTCCTGACTGTGAATTCTAAATCCTAGATATTTTTTAACATACATTGTTAGTATCAATTCCTATAATGTATACACATACTTCAAAAAGAAGGTGATTAGTGATTTATATTCTCCAACTGATAAGATGCTATATACATATCATGTATCTCATTTCTCTTGACCTGAAATAAATGGATGATTTAAAAGAAAAAAATGACTTAAGTATTTGAATAGCAAGATAATTCTATCAGTTTGACTTGAATTTGAATCTCTTTATATAATAAGATAATCAACATTTCAACATTAGTTGAAAAATAGTTTAAACTTAACTATGTTTTCTACCTTGGAACTGGAGTGTAGTAATGCTAGTCATATGTACTGATTAAATCGAATTCTTTAATGTTAATCTGAATGATGTACTCCTCCAAAGGTGCATGAAACATGGTCAGGACAGACACTGTGAAGTTTCCATTCATAATTGTTTATTTCCCTTTAGCTCATGTTTTCAGTAGATACTTTATTGTTTAAACCTATTTTAATTTTAACTCAGATGCAGTTCTACAATTAGGATAAATATTTTAATGGTAGAAGTGATAATGTTTGTAAGAAAAACCACTGAACTTCCCACACAGTCCATGTTCTCCAATAAAACCAGACACGAATATGTTCCAGCGCAGTAAGATAAACTTAAATAAAGTCATTCTAAGTTTATCCTAATAATGCTTATTTACTGTAAAATTATAGCAAGCCTGAGGAAATCATGGTGCTTATGTTCATTGAAATATATTTTGAAATTTTTTTAAAAATCAAATTTTATAGAAATAGTGGAAATATCATGACATACTATTCACATGCCTTCAAATTATTGTAAGTCAAAGTCTTATGAAATTTAAGTGTCAAAAAATTAAAAATTAAAAAAGGGAGATTATCCTGAATTGTCTGAATGTGACATCAGTCAACTGTTCTCTTACATTCTCACTAGGGAGAAAACGGAGTATAAACCTTAGCAATGTGACAGCAGTTCTTAAACCAGAGTCAAAAACTTTTGATTTTTATATCCCTGGCTTTTCTTTTACTTTTTCTGGCTACTTTCACATCCTGAGTTGCTAGACATACACTTATACGAAGGAAAAGAGGTGATTTGGGGAACTGGAATAAATGAAATATTTCTACCTCATTACTATTGAATTTAAGCTGCAGTTTTCTGTGTATTTAGTTATGACTTAGCTATTAGAAAAGAGTTGTATTTTGTATATGTGATGACAGCAATTGCAGCAAGATAGACTGTTCTTTGTTCAAACCTAGTTAATGACTGGTTATGATGAACTGTTGAATAGGATTTTCTCATATTGACCACTTACCTTCGAATTTAGTATCTGTTTATTGTGAGACTGCTTGTAGTCTTTACTTGAGAATATCCGATGAAAACAGCTAAGGATTATTTTAAGTGAGAGTACCTTCCATTACTCCCAAGGTTTCTATAGTTTTTGTCATCTGCAATGTCACATTTCCTCAACCAGCAGAAATTGTTTCCTTATGATATTCTGTGTCTGAATATGTCTTACCAGTTTATACTAACCTTGAAAAATTTTCTTTTTCCCATTTCAAGTTCCACCCAATCTGACTGTTCCACAGGAAAAATCACCTTTGGTCACCAGAGAAGGAGACACAATAGAACTTCAGTGTCAAGTAACTGGAAAGCCTAAACCAATCATCCTTTGGTCTAGAGCGGATAAAGAAGTCGCAATGCCTGATGGGTCAATGCAAATGGAGAGTTACGATGGAACGTTGAGGATTGTGAACGTGTCAAGGGAGATGTCAGGGATGTACAGATGCCAGACCAGCCAGTACAACGGATTCAACGTGAAGCCAAGAGAAGCCTTGGTGCAGCTCATTGTGCAGTGTGAGTACACTCCCTGCCCACTCCTTCTCCCCCTGCCCCCTCCACCCCACCCCCAGGGAGAAAGGCAGAAAGCACAGCATGCTGTAACAGTAAAAGTGATTTTGCATATTGGATCGGTATGAAATATTTCTGCACCATGGCTGCCCAATTTAAATGGCAGTTTTACACATATCTAGCCATTATTTATCTATTAGAAAGGAGATGTGTTTCCGTATCCAGGATGATTGATTATAATGGTGGTTAATGGCAGAGAAGCAACAACAGTAATGGTTAAAAGTTCCCCATAGCCAAGTGTGGTGGCACACGCCTTTGATCCCAGCACTCCAGAGGCAGAGGCAGGTGGATCCCTGAGAGTTCACAGCCAACCTGGTCTACATAATGAGTTCCTGGCCAGCTGGGGCTGAAGGAAGACGCTGTTGCAAAAAATGACGAAACAAACCAACAAACAACAAACAACAAAAAACCCACCACCCCTGTGCACTGAAGCAACGTGGAGATGGTAGTAATTGCTAGCTCAGGTTGCAGAGCTCTTTGGTTTTCACAGGTTCCATTACAGGCAATGACATAGCTTGGCCCAAATCGTCACCCTAGTTTAAGGAATTCCCTTTGTTTAAATGTGGAGACCTACCTAAACGTTGAAATGCTATGTTTGCACGTATAAAGTTGTAGCAGTAGGTTTCACAATTCTCTAGTAATAGAACTCATGAGGGGTCCATGAATTTCTGCCTAAATTATCTAATAGATATGTGTTTAATTATGAAAGTTAAGTAAGATAATTCTTGAATTGCTTTTATTGAAATCACAGTTGAAGTTCTTACAAAAATTATAGACATTGTGGGCTTAATGTTTGCTCTTAAATATAATTAAATGCCCAAATGTAAGAGCTGATTTAAAAGTACTAAGCAGTGTTCCTGGTGTTTCTTATGTTGAGAAATAGTAAATCAGCTCAAGATTTTAAAATCTAATCTTATACTGTGGACGATGATAAGTACTGCACAGTTGTTTCTATGGTGACAAGAATGTGATTGATAAAAGACAGCCACAGACCAGGCAAAGTTTAGGCATTTCAGTGAGTTTATAAAGGTAGTTTGATAGAGCAGGGTGTAGCTGGAAGTCTTTCCCCTCAGAGCTCAGCATCTGCCGGGGCCACTTCAGCAAGCCAGAACCAGCAGCCTTTCCTGTTTTAGCGGCATCTTTCAAGAACCTCCCCCCTTGAGTTTCCTATTCTGAAGAATCTGCTTGATTCTGAGACTATGCCAAGCACAAACGATTGAAACATTTCTAAATTTGATGTCTTAAGACAACTTAGTCACATCAATGTAGTGAATTCGGTTATTAAATATTTTATATGTTTTTTTCATTCTTAAAAATTGTTTATATGATTTTAAGTTCTACAACTTTAGGTATCATACATACTATGGAGCAGTATAAATAGCTAATGCAATTATCAATTTAGGGAGAAAAAAACTTTAATACTAAACTGAATTTGTCTTTCCTTTGGGGGAGGGTTAGGTTTTGGGGGGCAGTGTTTGACACAGGGTCTCTCTGTAACCTCAACAGGCCTAGAACTCACAATGTAGACCAAAACAACTTGGCTGTCCCAGAGATCCTGCCTCCGGCTCCTGAGTGGAGTTTATAGGTATGAGCCATGCACCACCACAGGGGGCCCTAAACTGAATTTTTTAAATGCTAGATGAAATTATAAAGAGGAATGTCAGATTTCAGTAACATATTTTGAAGTTTTCAGGCACTGCTTAACTTAACAGCCACCTTTGACTGTTTTTAAACCTGTTAACAATTCTTTTCTTAACCTCTGACTCAAGAGTTATTTGAATCATTACTAGACTAATTGAAAATCCTGATGACGTACATGCTAATTGATTCATATCATTTAAAAATCACCAAATGATTAATCTCATGGTGGCTTCATAATAGGATGGTGTGACTGAGAGGTGGTGAGAGACAGGAAGTGGACCTCCACTGGAGGAAGCAGATCTCTGTGGGTGGCCTGGGCTAGTGTTGCCCTGGCCTCTTTCTGTGTTCTACTTCTTTCTGTTTCTAATACACCAAGAAATGAAGAATAGTCTTTCCCACATACCGATGCCACCATAATGTTCAGCACATTTTTCTTAATATATCCTATCCTTTAAATGCTTTCATTTTAAAGTGCTGTTCAAAAGTTTTACTAAAGAGTATACTTTAAATACATTTCTTAGAAAGGGAGAAGGTGTGTCCTGTAATCAAGGCCACTTCTGCTGTTAAAGGAGGAGAGGAAAAAAATAAAAGAGAAGGTAGTGGAGTACATATGACAGAATGCAGAAGGGAGGCATTGGGAGAATGGAAGTCGTAGATGACTAAAAATGCATGTGTGAAAATGTCATAGTTAAGCCTGTTACTTTGTATGACTACTTTTAAAAAGCTAATGAAAACAAAATAAAAATAAATTCCTTCTGGCAAGCTTCACATTCTCCTGTGTGGACAGCAAGCTGCTTTTGTTTCCTCTTTTGACAATAATCATCTTATCATTGATATCAGTTTTAGAGCAATCTCTACAGTCATTGATTCTTTCAGAACAACTTAGTTCTTTCAAGGGTCAAGAAGTAGTTGGATGAGTTCAGTACAATCATTCCCTCTCACTCTCTCTCAACAAATACACAAAATTAGTAATTTGTCCAACAGTTACCATAACTTTTACAGTACTTTCCAATCTGTTTAGTTGTCTTTGTATTCATAATGTCCATGAAATTCTACTTTTGTTGAATATATTTTGATTGTATGTTATTGACATAGACCCTTTACTAGACTTGAGAAAAATAGAAAACCAAGCTCTGTTTTCTGGCTCTCTTTTATTCTAATATGTCATGCTTTGGAACCTGAATAGGCAGTAAAATGAATTTCTCAATAGCCTTGATTATTTCCTTCATTTTTCTTAATTTGATAAACCTATGTAATACATGAAATCTCATTTGGAGAAGATAATACTAGAGTCAATCTTTAGTTTCAGTGTCTGTTTTATATCTCAACTGAAATGTTTTACCATAGATAAAGGGTGCAGACACATGATTTTTCTTCCCCTCTCGTGATCTGTCTCTACTTTCATGACCAATACATGCATACATGTGTACACACATAGAAACTCTAACACATACACAGATATACACACACACACAGAGTCTAGGATTTGCATCTGAGAGAATACAGTCTTCTGTTATTCTGAGTCTGACTTATTTTGCTTAGCATAATAATTTTTCATTCTATATATTTCCTAAAAATACATGATTTAATTTCTCTTTGTGGCTGAAGAAAATTCCATTGTTTGTTTATATCATATTTTCTTTCCCAGTTCATCTGATGATAGGCATATAGGCCTGTTCCATTTCTTAGCTATTATGAATAGGGTGGCAATAAAACATTAATGTCAAATATCTGTGGAGTGTGTTGAAATTGAGTCCTTTGGGTACATGCCCAGGAGTATCATAGCTGTGTCATATTGTAGTTCTACCTTTAGATTAAGCAATCTCCATGTTGTTCCATGGTGACTACACTGATTTATTGTTCCTCAAATGATCACCAGCATTTGTTATCATTTGCTTTCTTGATGATATCCATTTTGGCTGAGATGAGACAGAATCACAAAACAGATTTAATTTGCATTTCTATGAAGGCTAAGAATGTTGAATACCCTTAATAACATGTATTAGCAAATTGTGTTTTGTCTTCTGAGAATGTCAGTTTATTAGTCCATGTATTGATTGGAAGATTTGACTTTTTGGTGCTTATTTTTTATTTATAAGTTTTGGATATTATCTAGCTGTCTGATGTACATTTTTTTCTCCAATTTTCTTGGCTGTCTCTGTGATCTGCTAATTCTTTACTATGCAGAAGCTTTTTAACTTCATATAATTTCATGTGTGTATTCTTAGGGTTATTTATTTTGCTTTTGGAATTCTTGTCAAAAAAATTTCACCTATGCTTAGATCTTGAAATGTGTCCCTTATATTTTTACATAGTAATTTTAAATGTTAAGATCTTTGATCCATTTTGAATTTATTTATTTATTTATTTATTTTTGGTGAAGATTGAGAGATACCAGTCCAGTTTTATTCTTTAATGTATGGACATCTAATTTTCTCAACATATTTGTTGTAGAACTTGTTTTTCCAATATAAGGTTTTGACATCTTTGTTGGATTTTAATTAAATGGCTATAGCTGTACAGATACATTTGGGGTCCTCTTTTCTACTACATTTCCCTAATTGTCTGATTTTATGCTATCTTTGTCACTATGGCGCTGTATACTCCGAGATCAGATATTTATGATTCATCCACCACTTTACTTTCTCCTTAAGGCTACTTTGGCTGTTTGGGTTCTCTTGTCTTTCTATATGGAAGTTAGGATTGTTTTATTTTTAAAAGTGATTGGTTATTTTTCTGTTGCGGTACTAAAATGTCATAACAAAGGGAATTTAAAGAATGAAAGGTTTATTTTGACTTATGTGTTCAGATGGTAAGAGTGCTTTATGCAAGGAGGTGTGGCGACAGAGGCAATCCTAGCAGAAACCCGAGGGCTCACATCTTCAGGTTGGCACAGAAAGGAGAAAGAAAGTAAACTGGAAGTGGAGCAAAGCTATGATGTCTCAAAGCCCACACCCGTGACAGTTTTCCTCCAGTAAGTTCATACCTCCTAAAGGTTCTGTGAACCTTCCACAAAAATACCATCAACTGACCAAGTGTTCAAATACTTGTAGTCTATTGGGAATACTTCTCATTCAGGCCTCCACAAATGTGATTGGAATTTTGATGGAGATTATGTCGAAAGTGTAGAAAACTTTCAGCAATATAATCGTTTTCATAATGAACAAGGGGCCAGTATGTAGGTTAGAGGTATAAAAATATAGAGAAAATATTACAGTGTAGGCACGAAGAAAGGACAGCGATTAAAAAAAAAAAAATCCCTATTCTGGTGAGTTACAAGTGAAACCAAAACATTAACAAAAATAAAATACTGAAGTGCAAAGGTGTAAATAAAAATAAAATATCAGGAAATAAATGAAACAGATGCGATTTTAAACCCAGTCACTACTGACTCCTCCTTACAGTGATGTGATTACTTCCTACTCTGTAGCTGTCTCTGTCTGTGTAGAGAAGAATTTTAATCTCAGTAATTTAAACAAGTTAAATCAGTCTCCCCTTCCCGATAAAACGGAATTCCTGGTGCTGGAGAGGGAGCGCTGGCTGCTCTTACAGAAGACCCGGGTTCGAATCCCAGCACCAAAATGGCAGCTAACAACTATTAACTCCAGTTCCAGGAGAACTGACCTACACAGGCATTGCACAACAAGGGTGCAGTTACATACATGCAGGCAATACACTCATACACATAAAATAAAATAAAAAGGACTTCTTACGTCAGACTCTTCTTTCAGAGACCCAGTCGTAGGTTTCACACTCCAGTGTTGACATTGTACCTGCCTGCTAGTTAGGGTTTTTCATGACCCAGGTGCGGAGGGAGTGTGAAAGGCTTCCTACTTGTGTTTGCATTTGTCCCTGGGTAGTCTGGGTAGTCTTTTTAATTATTTTATTTTTTGTCTGCTTGAGACAAGACCTCCATTTAGCCTCAGCTGGTCTAAATATCACTATGTAGACCAGGCTGGCCTTCAACTCACAAATATCCATCCGCCTGCCTTTGCATCCCGAGTTCTGGGATTAAGGGTGTGCACCGCCATACAGAGCTAGTGCCTACGTCCTTTGGAGGAAAATGCACCATGTTCTAATGCACATGTAACGTTCCGCTGCTGTCATTTGCCCAGGTAGTTTCAGGAATGGTTCCTTTCTCAAACTTCAGCTCCCCAGAATGCTGCTTTCATCTACACAGCCTGTGCTGTGTTGTCTCTTTTCAACGATTTCCCATAACTCCTGCTTTGATCTCTATAGCCCAACCAGTCTCTCTCCAGTTACTTCTTTTTCCTAGACAAGAACTGTGAGTGAACGACCAACATAACTTATAAGTAGAGCAATACAGAAGCCTGAGAATTCCTTTTATCTCGTAATTCAGACCATTTCTTCTCAGTCTCCTGAACATGACAATTCTGTATTGCCTCTCTGCCTATGCCTTAGCTTCTGTCCCTCCATTTTCTTTTCACACAATTTTTCAAATCACTTCCAGTTCACCTAAGTCCTGTCTCATTTCTTTAGGTAAAGAACCCTGCTTGATGGTTGTGTGAGTGCTGTAAAATATGTGGGACAATTTAAAACTTCTTTTAAAAAAGAGCCTTCATTACACTCATTAGATGATACATTTCTCTGCAAACCGTTTGTTGACCGCTGCTGTGTTGGTTAACACTGTCAACCTGACAGAGTGTAGAATCAGTTAGGAGACAAAATTTGGGGTATGCCTGTGAGAGAGTTAGATTCGGTTTGCCTCTGGCCTCACCTGTAAGAGATTATCTTGATTAGACTCCTTAGGTAGGAAGACCCACCTTAATTCTGAATGGTACTTGTTCATGGGCTAGGGTCCTAGACTGAGCGAAAAGTGAGTCGAACATCAACATTTATCACTCTCTGCTCCCTGACCGTGGATCCAATTCAATCAGCTGCATCTGTCACCTCGGTGCCTCCCCACCATGATGGACTGTAGTCTAGAACTGTGAGCCAAAATAACCCTTCTCTCCCTTAAGTTGCTTTTGTCAAGGTCTTTGTTACAGCAAGACGTGTACCCAAGACAGATATCGTCCTCAGAGCTCTCCTGTAAGTGTGCCTGTGGAGTTAACGTGCGCAACACAGTGACACACTTATGAGGACTGAACAGCTTTTACACTAAATATGGACATCAAATTGAGTTAACTTCTTTCTCCTAATCACTTGATTCTAGTGACCTTTGGTTTCTTACCTTAAAATGAATTTCCTTTACAGATATTGAAAAGATCACAGTAGCAGTTTGAATGATGGGTCCTAAGATATTTTATAAATGTGCCAGGAGTCTGTGGCATGATAACTTTACACTCAGTGCCACTGTAGGGATAACTTTGAAGAAAACATCTATTCAGAGTTTTTCTTTGACAAACAACTTTCAGAACACTTTTTACCGTATATATCTCTTGGCAAGTATCTTAATTTTTCTGATCCTTAGTTTTCCTATTTCTAAACAAGTGAAAACATTCTCATTTTTATTAGTACTTACAGTTTAGCACTATGCTAAAACTTAATAAGAGCAATGCTTACCATATATAAAAGAATAGGAATCATGACTGTCAGTAGGATTCCCACTTTAACGTATAATTCCTCTAACATTTTCATTTAAAAATAACTTTCTTACTTGCAGATTATTCCTGAAATACCCTACATCTTAATTCAGTAAGGCTGCTATAATAAAAGTACTGTAAACTGGATGACTTTCAAATAACAGAAATTTCTTATGTTTCTGGAAACTGTGAAGTCCAAGATCAAAGCTGAGGCCCTCTCCTGCTTCACAGAGAATGCTTTCTAACTGGCTCACATGGCATCATGATGGAAATTGCTACTTATTTCTCTGGGGTCTGTTTTATAAGAATACTAACCGTATTCATGAGAGTAGAGTGTTCTCCAAAGCCCCACTTTCTGGTCCATTGCATTGGCCATTATGTTTCAAACTATGATTTGGGTGGGGATATAAACATTCAGCCCACAACACTGCATTTTGTTAATCAAATATGGTTGATCCATTCCTACTCAAATTTAAGTTCCTTACAGACCAAAGCAACACACAGAGACACAGAAACAGACAGATAGACACACACACACACATACACACACACACACACACACACACGCACACACACACACACAGATGTGTGTATAGGCATATATGTAGATATATATGGATACTTGGTAATGTTAAGGATTGAATGCAAGACTTCAAGTAGCTTATATATATACTTCAGCATTTACAATATTAATTGATTTATTCATCAATTATTAGATTCTCTGTTCTAGAGAAAAGTTTAAAAGAAAACTCTTTTAGGCAATGTATTCTTAATTTTGACTTTTCACTTTATAAGATACTCTACCAAAAAGTAAGCTGATGAAAGCTTTTAGTATATAAGGAAGATACTTAATACAGTAGCTTTCATTTTTCATATTTTTACATTAATGGTTATTAGACAGAACTCAACATTTATTATACAGTATTTGAATTAAATGGCCATATTAGTGTATTTGTTGTTTTGGATAGTTATTAGAAGCATTAATCAACTGAATCCTGGGGCAAACTTAATATTTTGAAAATATTAATATTTATATTTTCTCCCAGCCTGCCCACTGCTTCTTCCTTGTCATAAAGAACTTTTCTTTAAAGAAAAGAAACAATGTGTTTATAGGACAGTAACCAATTTAAATTCTGTACAAATAATTCTGGTCAAGATATCATATACATATATCTTACTTTACAAATTTTCATTGTTCCTGAAAAAAAATTAGCTTCCTAAGTATGCACACTGCATTTTCAGGAAAGGTTCTCTTATGAATTTACTATAGCTAAACTACTCCTGCAAACCCAGACAATCTCCTTGCTTTGAGTTTCTCCATTCTTCCAGAGAATATAGCATCATAGATAATAATCAAAGGGATAAAGGAGCATCTTGGAAATTGTCCAAGAAAACATTAAGGGATTCTTAAAACACAGCATAGGCCTGGTGTCTTTACACTAAGTAGTACATTGCATATTACTTGGAGAACAATGAATCCATCCAATGTACAGCTCCTGTAGAGAAAATCAGAACAGAATTTTTTTTACTGTTCTGGTTCGACATCTGCTGTTATCTGAATGCAGATACAACTAAAACTTGATGCCCAGGAAAAGCATATTTAGTAAAAGTTTTATTTTCAGCATGTATACAAAAATGTGTAACAGGAAATAGTAGTTTAAGCAGAATGATTAAAAGTATAGCATAATCCAGCAAGATTTGTCTTCAGTTGTTCCATGCTGCTAAGTACTTCTGTACAGCTCAATTGTGCAGAAAGGAATCCAAGCAGTGGTCATAGCATCTCCTAACACTTCAAAATTGTTTTCCACAGGGAACTATTCAGATACAGTATTAAATTAAGTGCTTTTGAATTGTAATATTTATGGTCTCTTCTATAAAGATGTTGTTCCTTTGTATTCTTTCTTAATTAAAAAGAGAAGTCTTTCACTCCAAAGTAAATGTATTCTTCCAAAATTTAAGATTTAGGCATTACTAAATATGTTGAAGGCCCTTATAAAAATAATATTTAAAAAGACCAAAAAAAATTGGGATATGATAGCAAACAACTTTAATCCCAGCACTTAGGAGGCAGACCTCTGTGAGTTCAAGGCCAGCCTGGTCTACATAGCAAGTTCTAAGCCAGCCAGAGCTACAGGGAGACCCTGTCTCCAAAAGACCATAAAATAAAAAAATAAAGAATAAGGTTGAAAAAAAAAAAAAACCTGGGCATGGTGATGTAAGCCTTTAATTCTAGCACTCTTGATGCAGAGCCGTAGAATCTAAGTGAGATTGAGTCCTGCCTGGTCTAGATAGTAAGTTTCAGGCAAGCTGAAGCTATAGGAAGACCCTTTCTTGAAAAGACAAAAAAAAAAATACAGTAATGATAAGCCATTAAAATAAATGACAGAAGTAGAAAAAACAATATATCATATGAACAAACCTGTGACATATCAGTATATTTTAAAACTACTGCCCCAAATATACTTATTGCTGATACATAAGGCACTCAGAATGATATGGTTCTTGGGTAAGCATAAAAATGAGTAATACTCACTGAGTCATGAGTTTGGTGCCCAGCACTGTTGAAATAAAAGAATGAAAACACAACAGGCATTTCTGCCAGTATACAATAAATCCAATCAAGAGATGAGAAGTCAAAGGACAGCATTATGAGAGAAAAATAAGAATTTCTAACACCCCAGCAAAAGACACATTTACCAGAGAGCCCCATCCATCTGCAGGTACTGTTCATATAGAATTTTAGCTTGCATGTTGATAATAACATTATCTTAATTGGTAATCAACTGTTTGGTGTAGTATCATATTTTAATGTTTAATAACAGCTGTTCATATTTTGTTTTGTAGGTATTATATTAGGTTGTATTAATATTTTTTTCTATGTAGTAAACTACCCCATTGTTTAACAAAACAAAATTCTTAGTTTCAACTGCTTTCAAGTTTATGGGATTACTTTGAATCACTCACATTCAAATTCTCTCACAGAATGTAAGATAGAAAGCATAGTTTTCCAGCATGCTTCCTAACATCCCATCCTTCTGGGCAGCTTTAAAAGTTTGTTCTTGATATGAGAAGGAATTCTTCTGGCATCTAGTAAGCACAGTGCAAAATTCACAAAAGCTTAGAGGACTTTTCCAACAGAAATTTCCTGCCAGAGTGTAATTATTTAGGAAAAGGAAGCCCTAGCCTGTTAATTACGGGGTATTTACAAGCATTCTTGACCTCTAATCTCTAAATTGTGATAGCAGAACTTTCCATCCATGTCATTACAACAACAACAAAAAAAAATTATCTCCATATCTTGCCACATATCCCCTAACCGACAGTCACTGTGGGTCAAGAACCAAGCCTTGGTGATGGCTTGTGTCTAAAGAGACTAAAACTTTATAGTCTAGGGATGGAAGCTGAGGCAGAATTCTGCCTCACAGAAACCTGTGTCTCATAGAATCATGGCATAGGCATGATTTCCAGAGTCTTTGAAGAGAGGGCCCAGTTATAAGAGCTACTTCACTAAGTTCAAATATGCATGACAACAAATATCAGTGACTTCCTCATCCAAAAACAATTTTGTACAGAAATGATGCCCAGAGGCATAATAACCTGACATTCTTCCTTTGTCAGGTTATTAGATGGACCACTGGTAAAATGTCATAGAAGAGAAGTGCTGATGCAGTAGTAGAAGACTGGTTGGTTTGTTACTTTTATCCTTTTAGTGTCATCTAACATCTTATCCAGTATGCCATAGAGTCTTAGCAGAAATTATATTGTGCTTGGAACATCCCTTTATCATATTTTAGTTTTCTGTGCAGACAAGTATATTTCCAACAAAGTTCTTTTTTCACCATGCTTTTAGAATCTATATGCAGTCTGTGAACTACTGTGGCATATTCTTTCTTTGTAGATCTTTTGACTTCTTATTTGGATTTGGTTGGGAATATCTTTATTATAATCTAGTCCATCAATTCATTCTTATCTGTCTTATGATTTCCTTTCTTCTGGTAAACAAGTTCTTCCTTGAAGCTATAAGCATTGCAGTAAAAGCAAACATTCTTCAGATGGAAACTTCTGGAATTAAACTGAACATACATTGTGAAATTTAAAGAAATTTCTCCTTGATGTAATTCTTTTAAAGCTTACTTTAAATCTAGAAGTTGCTTTCTTTTTAATTCCCACCATTTTCAAAGAGAAAGCAGTGATACACTTTTGTTGAAAATTAATAAAGAGATAGAGTTTGCTATTTCATATTATCTTGGGAAATAAAGTGAAAGCTGTTTTTCCTGAAAGAATATTCTATAATGTATTTAACAATAATATATATATTTTAATTGTTTTATTACATTTTAGGTATCTGTGTGTTAGTGTGTGTGTATAATTCTGAGAATAAAATTGCAAGGATCAGTCCTCTGCATCCACATTAATACGTCCTGGGGATTGAACTCAGGATACCAGGTGTGGAGGCAAGTGCCTTTACCATTGAGCCATCTCTTTGACCCATGAATAGCATTTTCAAAATAGAGACATAATTATACAAAAATTAATACAGAAATATAAAAGGAATGGAGAATAGTACTTAAGAAAAGGGAAGTAACTTCTTGTCATGTAAGTTATTTGCATGGAGCCTTGTGTGTGTAGTCTCAGTTTCTCTGTGTTCATCAGTATTGGCATTTTTGCTGTAAGTTCTAGCGTCTGAAGATGCATGTTCGTCTACACTACACAGTTGTATAACATGAGGTGATTCATGTAGCACTTCATAGCTGAATTAAAGATTGTAATTTCTGTAGTAAAGTTTGCACTACAAGTGCTTACTTGAAACTCTAAGATACAAATGTATCAATCAGTAGTATATATATACATACGTAATAAAGATACATATGATGTCATACTTAGAATCTAAATGTTTATTCTACATATCTACATTCCTATCTTTTCATCCATCTCTCTGTGTACCTCAAGGGCAGCTCCATGTAGAGGAAGTGTTTGTTGAATGAACCCTCATTTCTGTTAGTGCAGTTTGTTGTTCCTTGTCTTTTATGACAGGGAAGTATATGGTAATTCAACTTTAATCCTGGTCATGCTTTGCTTGTTATTTATTCTTCCTCTCTCCAAATCAAATTTTGGTCCCACTGTCTCCTACTCCTTGGCAGTATAAAGGCTTAAACTATCAGCTTTATGCAGATCTTCCTTGAAATTTCTATGTGAGATATTCAGCTGGCTTCTGCAAAATGTCAAGATAGTTTCCTGGTGAATTCTAAGATGTGATGTGACTAAAATTAAGCTTATAGTAATTTGCCTGTGATTGCTTTGTGTTGAGTAGACACATATATGACAGGCACAAAAGCAATCTTTTTTTTCCTTCCCCCATTAACTCTCCATGGCTTCTTGCTGCATGGGTCTCCTAAACTGGCCAACAATGCCCTCTACCTTTTGAACGTTATCTTGATTGTTGTAATCAGCATGAGCAGATTATTAGTTGAGTACTTTTGAACTCAGAACTTTTGTCACTTCATCTTTTGTCATACATATACTTGAGCCATGCCTATGGAGCCCATTGTTTACCACCTTCAAGGCATCATGTTCTCCCATGATACCCTCTGAACTCTCCAGCCCTTGGTCATATTTCTCATCTGCAGTTTTGTTAATGAAGGTGCCACATCACACACACAGTTTTTGAAATACATAGAGACTAAATATAGGGAAATCCTCCAATAGGTGAAGATGAAAATATGAATATGGAGAGTAGGTTCTAAATCCGGATGAAGATTCTTTTAGTGGTGCCAATTATAATTATGTAATCTGTCTCTCTGTACCACTAAATTGCCTATGCAAATAAGGGGGTAGTAAAGTAATCTCCAAGTGATCTTCAAGTTCGAAATTTGGTGCCAACAAAATTATGCAGCTCATACTCAATGCACATAAAACAAATATGCATAGTCTATTATTTCAGGACTCTCCATGAAATTGCATGCTTAGGTTAAAGAGAGGCTTTTATGTGATAAAATTTCATTGCAATGAGTTCTGAGTGTAAAAGTAACTCAGACATGTGTTCTAATGAGAGACAAGAATAAAAACATTATCTAAAGATTAGCACAGTCCCACGTACTTGTCTTTGTTGAGTATGTTACAGCTAGAGAAACGCAGTATGTTTGAAAACACTGAAAAAGTGTAAGAATCTTACAACATGTAAGTGCCTGATGATATTTTTTTAGTTTCTAAAAGATGCTAGTGAACTATGCTGTAATCTTTTCTACTGTTTACTTTGATTAGCTTCCATTTAAAATAGGGATGGCCACTAAGTAGAACAGGACATTCATAAACTTACTCAAATGTCATGCACACAGAATGCTGTTCTGTCCCAATTACAAGACCATGGATCTGTACGGTTCATCCTTGATGTGGCCAAACATCCACATACAAAGAAAAGCAATGCATGATCTTTGGAAATCAGCCTAATTTACTTCAGTTTTGATTCCATGCCTGTTTCTATGTAGATATTCTTTAGCTTATCACTAAAGAAGATGAATTTTACAAAAGCATAGAAAGATATAGTAGTCTGGAAATTAATCTTTCTAAAAGCCATTTTATGCCAAATGCTTAATTTAAATTTGTCTTTCCTTTTTTTCTGTCACATTTTGAATAGTTTGAACTTTTTTCTTTAAAGTATTTTGTCTAAAATGTTTTGCTTTCAGTGTTTTAAATGCATGATATTAGTTTACTTGGATAAGAAAATTAATTTTCACAACAAATATTCACTGATAATTGCCTACTGTTCAAAAAGATTTTATTTGAAATGGGCATTTCTTTTGAACAACACTAGGAAAATACAATTATTTTCTTAGGCAGCTTTCTGTGTATGGAGTGAGGGAGGGCATGCCCATGAATGCATATGTAGAGGCCAGAGCACAACTTCAGGTTTTATTCCTCAGGAGCCATTTAACTTGTTTTGGATCTACTTTATTATTGTGTTTGTTTGGTTTGGGTTGGGTTTGTTTTGATTTGGTTGCTTGCTTGGCTGGTGGAGTGGCTGATTGGGTAATTCTTTTGAGATAGGATATCTCATGGGCCTGAAGTTTGAAGAACAGGTTAAACTGGTTGGCCAGTGAAATCTAGTGATCCTCCTGTCTCTGCCTTCCCAGTGTTGGGATTATAAAATGCACCACCAAGCCCAGCTTTTTATCCTGGGATCTGGGTATCGAACTCACACATTCATGCTTACACAGCAAGCACTTTGCCACCACAACGTTTTTCCATATTAAAGTAGCTTTTCTTTCAGAATGTCTCCTTCTCCTTCTATCCCCATCCTCCCTCTCATTCTTTCCTCCCTCCCCCGTTCCTTATCCTCCCCTTCCCACTCCCTTTCGACATTTCTCTGTCTCTAACTTTTCTTTTCTCTCATTTCCTCTTTCCTTCTCATTCTAATACACACCCCACACTGCCCCCAACTTCATTAACAGTTACATACATACCCCACACTGCCCCCAACTTCATTAACAGTTACATACACACCCCACACTGCCCCCAACTTCATTAACAGTTACATACACACCCCACACTGCCCCCAACTTCATTAACATTTACATACACACCCCACACTGCCCCCCAACTTCATTAACATTTACATACACACCCCACACTGCCCCCCAACTTCATTAACATTTACATACACACCCCACACTGCCCCCAACTTCATTAACATTTACATACACATCTACATTTAGGTTATGATTTGGATTAGTTGTTATTTTAAGATGGAGCATACTTGGTCACATGTCCATTATGAACAATCAAATTGAGTTCTGTAGAATTCTGTGAAAGTTCCCCATTTCTCCCTCTTTCCTACTTCCTAAAGTTAGCATCAGGCCCACCATTATTCTCTAAGTAGACCTTCATCATAAATTTTTGGTTTGTTAATCAATGATTAATGTTTGTTGGGGTCCCTCTGCTCCGTGCTGGCGGGAGAGGGGGACACAGGTTGCCGGCCATGGAAAGTGGGGTGCAGAGTTAAGACACAAACTCCGGGAGTTGCGCAGAATGCATGGGGATGGAGAGCCACAGCAAAACTCGTTTATTCAAGGAGGTGCAGTGATTTTATAAGTTTGGTTGGCCAACACCCTATGGGGTGGTTCTCTCCAGATGCAGGGGTCACTCCCTTAATCCTCATAGCAGGAACCACGAAAACCACTCCCTTAATTCTCATAGCAGATAACCACAAGAAATGTTTATTAAGAACTCTATTTGAGGGACTGGAGTGATGGGGGCTCAACAGTTAAAAGCACTGGCTGCTCTTGCAAACGACACAGGTTTGGTTCCCAGCACTTACATGGCAGCTAGGAACCATTTGTAACTCTAGTTCCAGGGGATCTGACACCCTCTTATAGGCATGCAGGCAATACACTCATACACATAAAATAAAAATAAAAAATAGAATACTTTCTAAAATAAACATATTTGATTGGGTTAACTTAATTTCACGTTCTAGTTATTAATACTTCATGTTTTAATTATCTCATCAATAGAATTATTAACACTGTTACTTAACACCAATTCATTTTATTGTTAGAGTCCCATAATGGAAACATTGAGGTTGTATGTTATATGTATATATCCTTTATTGGCACTTGAATTCAAAATATCTGTGTCTTACAGTTCTACTTTTTCAGCTTTTGTTGGGAAGGAACCTGAAGAAGCAGTATTACTGTTTCTATAAAATTCAACTATGTGCCTACTGAAAATTAAAGCTAACAAAAAAAATATGTGCACTCTCCCTTTTAGCAAGTAGTAATTCTCAAAGAATCAGTTTAGTGAGTCATTATTTTTTACCAGCTAGACATTCTTTTGAATACTGTTTTCTGTAAAACACAGAATGTTTCCAGTTCAGCTACAAATTCTTTTAACTGGGTGGGGTAGCACAGGCCTTCAATCCCAGCACCCAGGAGAGAGACAGGAAAATCTCTATGAGATAGAGGTCAGCATGGTCTACATAGTGAGTTCCAGGCCAGCTGTGGATATAGGGAGACTCTGTCTCTAAAAGACAAACAAAACAAAACAACAATTTAAAAAAAGTTTAAAAAGCAATAAACATGGAAATAAGAACAATGAATTAACTTAAAGACAAAGTACAAAGTACCTGTCGTTGTGCTTTCCCGTGGTTATTTTGTGTACTTCCCTTTCCCTTCAGAATTGATCAGAATGAAGGGAATAATGCTAGACAGGCTGAACAGGCTCCAGTGAATGAATTCTCACCAAGGGACAACTGGGTGCGCACATTTGATTAATAGGCCTTAACATACATGAAATCCTGTGGGTGAACTATGGGGAGTTGCAGATAGTGGAGGGGTCTGACTATGATTAGGGTGTATTGTATGAAATACACAGAAACTCTATACAAAATATACACTGAAAAAAATTGCTCAGAATGGCTATCCTTACAGTATTGCAAAATCTTAAGGTATTGCCACAGTTTTGACTCTTAGATTGGTTACATACTACATAGTGTAAAATCATTCTTTTACAGGTAATACAATATTTCTTATATTTTCACTTTTATCCGTATGTAAGGGAGACAAATGCAGTTTGCAAATAAATGTTTTGTTAGTTCAATCAATAAATATGAATTCAGCCAATAAATTTTTGTTAAGTTCTGTGCTATGCTGAGGGAATTCAAATAAGAAATATAAGTAAAGCCGGGCATGGTGGCACATGCCTTTAATCTCAGCACTCAAGAGGCAGAGGCAGGTGGGTCTGTGTGAGGTCAAGGACAGCCTGGTCTACATTCAAGTTCCAGGCCAGCTGGGGCTACACGGAGACCCTGTCTCAAAAGACAAAAAAATAATGTAAAATTTTAAATAAAAGAATTAGAGGTAATAATTACAATTAGTGCTCAAATTTAATGTAGAAGTAGACGGAAACTAAAAATCCAAGGAAGATGACCAAGGGGCCATGGGGTGGTGGCTGATAATTACTGTCTGACAGCCCTGTGCATCTGGTGTGGGCTTTCACCTTTGAGATCATCCACCTTAACGAACATATATAAACGTTTCCCCCATCCCTGTACTTTGCTTTTATTCTTTCAGTGTAATCTTATGTTTAAATACTGTGAGCCTTTCCTTTTGGGAAGTTGCCTGAACTCTCCCCAGTTTTCTAGTGGCCTCCATTTCCTAATATCTCATTTTAATGACTCAGTTGTTTCCAGTATCCCCCATCATCATCTCCCTCAGAACTATAATCTTCTTTTTACATGAATTTCCTTATTAAACAAAATCACTTCTCATATTTCTCCAAGTAGGCTTAATCTTGGGCTAAGAGTGAGAACAGATTCCCGGAGGCAATTACTCTAAGAAGCTGGCAGAGTGAAGGTAAAGGAGAAAAGGAGACACTGCGTATGAATTAGCAGTGTTAACAGGGAGCTGCCAGCCATCTTTCCCACCACAAATAGTTTCTCGGTGGGCGGGAGTGGTAGGTCCACAATCCTCACCTGAGTGAGATCTGCACTCCCTAACCCAGCACTGTGAATGGAAGGAAGACTGTGCAAGTGCCTTTTGTATTGTGTGTATTGATGAATTTGCCTTTATGACCAACGCTCTTCCATTTAGACTGTCCTGTCATAAGCAGAGGAACTAAGAAAAGGGATTGTTATAAAAAAAAGTAAAGGAAAAAAAAAAGCCAATTGTCACTCCCAGTATTATAACATTTCCACAGTACTTCTCTGTGTTTCTGAATATGTGCATGTTTTTTCTGTGTTGGTATGTTGTGTCTGTACATGCATGTATTTGTATATATTTGTGTGCCTATGCTGTAAGAGTGATAGAAAATAAAAAAGGCAGTATTCACTAGGGGAAAGAAGAGAAAGTAATAAATATGAGAAATATCAAGTCTAATACTCAAGCTATGGACAAAAAAATGATACTCTCAAAACGTGGAAGCCCCTTTTTCACAGCATCACTTGATGCATGTCTTTTTTCATCCTATGTTTTGTAAAGCTCATTAGTTTCTAAAGAGACACAAGGCCGTACTGCTAATTACTTTGAGAACGTGAACTGTCCACGTACCAGACGAAGAAGGTGGGGCTTTTCTCTCTAACACATAGGACACAAGAAAACTTTGTTTTGTTTTTTTAAATTATTATTTTATGTGTATGAGTGTTTTGCCTACAAATATGTAAGAGCATCAGAATGTAGAATGCATGTGGAGGCCCAAAGAGGGCATCAGATTCCCTGGACTTAGAATGATGAATGGTTGTGAGCTGCCATGTGTGAGCTGGGAACTGAATCTGGGTCATCTGAAAGACAACTCATTTTAACCACTCTCTCCAGCCCTGGAAAATTTCATTTAATTTTTTCACCTTTATGTGAAGATTTAAATCCAATCCCTAAGAAATTCGGAGATTGTAATCTTATTCTCTGGAATATTGAAAATTGTGCATATTTATGTAGATGTTGCAACTTTCATTTCATAGACTGAATAAATCCTGAGGAATGTTGAATGTTGTATTCTTTCCTCTGGCCCCTCCTCAGTTCTCTCTGCTGTTTCTGTGTTCCTTTGTAGCTAGACATACTATGGAATTAAAAATATATTTGATGATTTATATGTATTTCTTATTTAATATATTGGCCATCAAAATTCAATATAAATAAATTCATATATATATACATATGCCCCTTGAGTGGGAAGCCCTTAAGGGAGTTGGATTTCCTTATCTGGATCTAAAATCAAACCTATATTTAGGAGCAGCAAGGAACCATGAAGTCAGGAAAGCGTTTTCTTTGATAACCTTGAAAACCCAACTTCAAGGATAAAACACCTTGATAAAAGTAAATCAGAGTAGAACAGTACAAATGGAGACAGGAGGAAGACAGACATAAATATACATGTAATATCTTCCACTGTCCTAAGGAAGGAAAGCAGATACACAGATTAAAGGCACCGTGCAAGATGGAAACATAGCTGTGATCATATTTGGAAACAAAAAAGGTAGGATACAAGACAGAGTACGGAAGAAAGTAAGACTCCTATGAACACGAAATAAGAAAATACTTTGAACAAAGCATTTGACCAGGAAATATGCAAACGTTTCCTAATTCTGAAACCTCACGTGTGTATTTGTAAACTCTTTATATCAGTTGTATTCGCTCTGAATTTGTTTGGTAACATTCCTTTCCCTTGCTTCAGAAGGATGCCCAGAGATTCTTAGTCACAGGCTCTAAATTAGTAGTTTACTAACAAGAATTTCTAGTTCCTTTTCTTTCCTCCAAATTAAACTTATACAGTTTAAGGTGAGTCAGTGGTGGTCATGAAATTAGTAGTTCTCCTACACTACAGATATTCAAGAATTAGTTTCATGCAGAAAGACAAATCTATGTTGACTACACAAAATAAAATGGAAAGAAAATTCCAGTTGGATGAAAAATTCACCAGTACATTATATATAACAAAGATGTTGCCTATTTAAAAATACATGTAGGCTCTGTGTGGTGGCACATTCCTTTAATCCTAACACTCTGGAGGAAGAGGCAGACAGATCTCTGTGAGATCAAGGTCAACCTGGTCTACATAGTGATTCCTAGATCAGATGGGGCTACAGGGAAACTGACTCAAAACCAAAAAATAAATTGATTAATTGATTCATTAAAAACACATACCATGATAATATCTACATTAAGAATGCAACATTTTATTTTTTAAGTATTTTATTGATATTAACTTGCAAAAATAAGAGGCTCAGTTTTGACATCTATGCTTAGGCATATGATGGACCTTGACCATACTTATCTCTCGATTACTTTCTCTTTTCCCCTCCACCTCTCTTTTTTCCCTGTACCTTTCTGTATCTCTAGTAGTCCCATTAATAAACAAGAAATTAACTACTATAATGACACAATGTTTAACCCATGTGCTATAAAGGACTTTCTGGCAATTTCAAGAGGTGTGAAAAATATACACGGCCTGCACATCATTTTTTAACAGCTAAAGATTTAGGAACCAGAGGAAGCAGTGTTCTGAGCAATTGAAAGACATGAATGAGATGGAAAGAACAACATGAATGAGATGGAAAGGACAGTTTTCAGATTTTTTACTGCATCCCTTTCTCCCTAGATGCTTATAAAGACCCAGTTTATATGAGCAGGGTCCCAGGAGCTTGTAGGATTCTATTTCCATATGGTCATGAACATCCTCATTGTCTGTTCCTATTTTACTGCCTTTCTTCTGCAATGGTCCCTGAGCCCTTGATGAATAATTCTTAATAGGAGTTCTGTCTAGGGACCTACACTTCTGATCTCTATGATTTAGCCATTTGTGTCCTTTTGTGTTACTGGCCCTTTGTTGGATGAGGGAGCTTCACTGATGAGAATTGAGAGATTCATTTGTGGCTTCTTTACCCCTTGTTCTATATTGCCTGAGCGTTGGGTGTAGAGGCTACATTGTAGATATACTGCTTAGGCATTGGAAATTTAGACACAAATGAAACAATGTATGGATTCCAGTTGGTGGGCTATGGGGTGCCGTGCCAGTGGGAAAAGGGATATGAAGATGATTAAGATTGATTGAGATATTCTGTCTGAAACACACAATGTTTCAGTAAAAAATATTTTTTAAAAAACAATTCAATGAAAGTTAGAAAATAGAAGATAGCTTCGCATGGTGGCCACACTTTCAATCCCCCAACTCAGGAGGCAGAGGCAAGTTGATCTCTATAGATTGAGGCCAGCCTGGAATGGTCTACATAGAGAGCTATAAGCTAGCTGGAGCTACGGAGGGGGTCCTGTACATGTTTGCCTACTTATATTAACCAAATAAACATGGAGCAGAAAGGACCTTTCAGGGCTTTAAATGGGGCCACCCGATGGTTAATCTCAAAAACTCCTTCCAACTGGCTGCTTGTTCTTTTCCTTAACTGGCTGACTCTGACTGTATTTACTGACTTTAACTTTTGGTTCAGTGCCTTAGGTTCCCACAGCTCTCTATTTGGGGTGTTCATTTTCCCTTCTCACCTTGTCAGTATCTTTCTCAGTCTTCATATTTGAAACAGTCTCAGGTCACAACCTATTTGCCTCTTTCCTACGTTCTCTTTAATCTTGGCTTCAGTTTGACAATCTAAGGAGTTTTGTGGTTTTAATTTTGTTATACATCAACCCCACACCCTTTAACTTGGTGTTAACAGCTTCATCCATTAGTCTGATGGTTTTTGGTTACTTTCTTCTCGGTCCTCCCCATTGTCACCACAGACAACTATTTAGTTTTCCTGTCCCCATGCTTTTTCCCATAGCTCCATCTAGTTCTCTTTTTCATGCATATTTTTCTTATAGATTTCTCTTCATCATTACCTTGGCCATACAATATGCTAGTTCAATTTGAGATAAACTGTATTGAAATTTCACCTTTTGCTTATGGACTCAAGTTATCAGTATTAATAACATTGATAACAACAGAAATGCAATTTGTGAAATACTTCATACTAAATATTGTAGTAAGCTCTTCAAATGCACAGTTGATTTAATCTTTTTGTTGCTCTCCAGATGCACATCATGTTTTTACTCTGTTGTGTCCATATTGAAGCCCACCATGTCCTTTTTCTTACTTAGAAACTAGACTATTAAGAGTTCTTTAAAAAGCCAGGTATGGTGGCACACACTTTAATCCCAGCACTTGGGAGGCAGAGTTCAAGTCAGTTCAAGGCCAGCCTGGTCTACATAGTGAGTTCCTGGGCCAAAATGTTGTTAAAGATAAGATTATGATTTTTTTGTCTTTGAACTTTCTGGTACAAACAATTCAATTCTAAACACTAAATTGGTGCCAGAAAACAATATAGTAAAGACTAAATGATTCTATAAATCAAGGGTAAGTGCCCACTTGAGACTTTAGACCTCAAAAGCATATTTGAAATGATTACCATTGAATCATAAATGTTGATTCAGTTGATCATTCTAAGGACAAGTCCAATCCCTGTTATGCGGTTCCTTGTTTTCACACTTGTACTCAGGTTACAGAAAGTTTCAAGAAGCATTTGAATATTCATCTTTCATATTTGATTTGATATTTCATTACTCTGTTCTTGTATTTTTTCTTTAAACTTGTCATCATGTTCTATAAATTCAACAGAGTAATGGTACATATGGAAATTGAACAAAACACCAAAATCTGAATGTTAAAAAAGGCAAATACCTAAAAACTAGCAATAACAACCTGAACGAAGAAAAAGCTGATGAAAACAGCACATGCATTGTATGCCTTGACCCCTTCCTGATGAAGATTGAAACTGGGAGGAAAAACAAAAAAACAAGAGAACACTTTTATACTATTTTATTGTTATACTTTTAAATGTCCTACAAAATATACCCCATTGTTTAAAGTACTGAGTTATAATTAATTTCATATTTATTGTATGAAATTATTCTTATTGGCAGTCATTATATTATTTCAGTTTTCACTTTTTAATATTTTCCTTCATGTGTATCAGTTTATGGAACTTGTCATATGTGCAGAAGTAAACTGTTAAGCTGTAACCTTTATATATCACAGACAATTGCAAATATGGATTTTTCAAACTGTTATTTGTTGTTAACACTATAAAAAGTTTTGAAAATATAAAGTGAACTTAGTAGACTGGATACATATACACCTCCTGGGAATTGTGAAAATTCGTTTTTCAAGCTTCTGTATATTGCTTTGAAACATGCTTTAATGAAATATTCAGGAGAACAAATCTATTTCATGTTTTCATTTAAATCATTCAACTGAACTTTTGCCTTTCAGCACCCAAACAAAACATAGATACCTTAACTTCATAACTTCATTTCCTGTTACTATGATAAAATAACTTGACAAAAATAAAAAACTGAGGAGAGAAAGGTTTATTTTTAATTCATAGTTCTAGATTATAGTCTATCCAGTGGGGAAGTCATCAAGGGAGAAGTCTGAGAGAACATCTCACATTGCATCTACAATGAAGAACAAAGAGCATTGAATTAACTCTTAAAACAGTTGAGAATCCTTTTCCTACAGAATGATGTCATCCATAGTGGGCATATCTTCCAACCTCCATCAGTATAATCAAGATAGGCATGCCCACAAGCCAATCTGATCTACCCAGGCTGTCCCTGAGACTCCCTTCCCTAGTGATTCTAGATTGTGTCAAGTTGACAATAAAAACTAACCATCACAGTCAATATAAAGTCAGGTTTAAAATTTCAGAAAAATTCATCATAAAAACTAATGTGATAAAAGGTATTTAGAGTCTTATAGTACATTACAGAAACAAGCATTCCCCATACACCATAACAAGAACAATGCCATCCAATGTCATACTTTTAACATCAAATTACATAAAGGTAACTTTTTTCTTGCTAATTTCACTGTTTGGTTTTTGTTGGTTGGTTAATTGTTGGTTGTTTGGATTCCTTAACTCTCCCTTCATCTTCTGTTCCTATGCTTGACATTATCAATTTCCTTTCTTCCCTATAAGGATAAAATTTTTATCTACTTATTATCCAAAGCTAATTAATCATCAGACTCAAATATTCTTTGTACATAAATAGAATATGAATCATAATTAATGGAGCTCCTCTCTTCTAACATAAATAGCTATCTACAGGAAACAGATCTGAGTAAATAACTTCTACTCCTCTGTCCATAAAACGAAATTTAATTAACAGGACTCTATTTTAGTTTTCAAAAGGAAGCTAAATATTCAAAGAATTGGGTATGCCAAAGTGAAGATTTTCTGTACAATTCTGTATATCTAATGACTAGAAGGTTCAGTTTTATAATTCACTCTTTCCATGGTTCTCAGGAAATCTGGACACCTGAAGACATAGTGAACAAATGATGGGAGATGAGGGATTGATTCAAAAATTGATAAGTACATACTTCTCCCATTTCACCAGGACCATTCCCCCCCCCTTTTTTTTTTACTCTGGGAATACCTAATCTATTTCTATACCCTGACTCCCTTGAAAATAACATCCTATTTTTAATCCTCTGAGGTTTTAGCCAATAGTGGCTTCTCTGTCTTACACCTTTCCCAGCCAACCCTTGATTATCTTTCAAAACTCAAACATTTCCTTAAGGAAGATGTCTGGCAATCCCCTCTACTAAAAAGCTTGAATCCTCTTCCAAAGTTCTTACTTTTATTTTATGCAGCTCAGTATGTACATCAGGGAATTTAAATGTACTGAAAAAAGACTGAATCAGAATTTACTGTTGCATAATGTTCAGTCATTGTGTTTTGTGGTTATAATTCAATAATTCTGAAGCCCTCGTCACTGCCAGTTTGCTTTTCTTCCAATACAACTTTGAGCTGTTGATAGAATTTAAACTATGCTTAAAGAAAAGTGGATATTGATTAGATTTTAATGATTAGGAAATGGAGTGCCAGAGACACCAGTTAATGTATCAGGATTCCACGATGACCAGAGACGATAAAGAGGTTCAGGTAATCTGATCCCTAAGGCACATATAAGGAGTGGTCAAATTGAAATCAGCTGAGGTTATGTTTTTATTTTTCTCTCCTTAAAGTTTTTATATGAAAAGCTATAACATATTAAAATGTCCAATTTACTTGAACAGAAATCAGTTACAATAATTGAAGATTTGCATAATACCTTAATGTTTCATTATTTATTGCAGAGAGGAAAAAATATGTATGTAAGTTTGAACAAAGAGTTGTACTATCAACCTAATTTACATGGAAACCTAGTCTATTTTGCTATTTGGATTGAAATTTCTTGTATCTATTAAATGAGCATTGCATTGAATTTTATCAACAAACTAGAAATAAATGATGGTAGTCACTAACAACAAATTAGCATTGTTTTATTTATGATTTATATGGTCAACAATATTTCTTGTAGTTCTGCTCTGTTAGGTTAGAAATAGGAACAATGATAACCTAGATTACTGAATAAGATTTAATGATTAAGCAGTCAATATGTATTCGAGGAAATGTAAACGTTTGGAGCAAGTCTTAATAGGGGTCTTAGTTATATTTAAATAACAAACATTATTGCAAAGACAAGAAAGAAATTATTGAAGTGAGTGTGAAATTGACTAGAATGATATTGTGGACTGTTTCAATTCCTCAAAACCCCTTAAGCACATTATTTCATTTTACCTGAAGTCCTAGAATAGGCATTTTATACAAATAATGACATTGTAGCTTAAGAGGTTAAGTATCTTAACTAAATCACTTACCTGACTAGTGACAGAATTGGGTCCAAAATTTCTAGTTCAATGATGTTTTTCACTTCATGCTGCCAAATAATGCAAAAATATTTAAATATTAAGTTTTCTATGAGGTGGCTTTCAAGAGTAAACATATACAGCTGCCCTGCATCTTCCCTATAGATCCCAAGGAATAAACATGAGATCTAGGAATGACTTTGTTGAACAAGGGAGTTCAGGAAATAAGGACTTTTGAAGACTTAACTTTCACATTCCAGATCTGACATTGTTTAGATGCTCACAGGAGAAAACTAAAACAGCAATAGCAAGGAGGTTCTGGCACTTTTTCTTAACACTTATATTAGGAATATTTTGACCTACCTTTATCTTTGAATTATATTTTATTATATACTTATTTTTGAGTTTTTCTACCCGTCCTAATTTAGTCGAAAAAATCTAAATTGTTTCTCTTCCTCTAAAATACAGAAGTCTGAACCATCATTCTCCTGCCTGCATAATATTTGCACAGAAAGAAAGGTCAGTGTGCATTTATTAAGGGACAAACCAAGGCATGTTTATATGGTGGCCGTTTTCTATTTGCAGGGGATACTCAGCAAACTTAAAAAGACTGAATTATAGATGTAATCATTGTCCCAAATAAAACACATTTTGAATTTCATGCTTTCCAAAGTAATTTTCATCGTTATAATCTACCCTGTGCTCAGTTTATTTCCTTATATCATTATTGAAAATGAATATAATTGAATGCTTTTAAAATTTGATTCACCTAAACTTAATATAATTTTAACAAAGAAAATAACCCACATTATAAAATGAGCATATTAACGTGACAGGTAAAGCATGCTGATATGTACTATAGCAATAAAAGTTATTATCTAGTCAACATAATTACAGACCAAGATGAATGATCTGGAGAGATTAAAAAGTATCAGAGCTTTCCCAGTGCCCTCGCTTCCCCACCTGTCTTATTTCACTATACAAGCATAGAAGGAAACAGACTCTCCATAATTATGAGAGTAATACTCTCCCTCATGTGTACGAGTGGGTTTGTGTATGTGTATTCACACATGATTGGGTGCACAAGTGGACCTGTGCATGAATCCATGCTTTGGAGGCCCAAGGTTGATGCAGGGAATCTTTCTGGATTACTCTCCATCTTTTTCATTGAGGTAAGGCTCTCAATTGAACCCAGAACTTGCCCATCTACCTAATCCAGCTAACCAGGTTATATTAATATATATATAATATATATATAATATATATTATATATTATATATATATCTTGAATTCACTGATAGTAATTAGTTGAGTATCTTTTTATTGTTGTTCTGTTTCTGGTTGTTTTTTATTATTATTATTTTGTTTTATTCTATTTTGAGAAAGAGTCTCTCACTGTCCTGGAACCTGCCAAGTTGGCTTGGCCAAGCAGACCAATGTTCCCAAGTATCCACCTGTGTCTATCTCCCTGTTGTGAGATTCTTAACACACACTAACATACCTGCCATTTTTTACTTGTGTTCTGGAACTCAAACTCAGATCTTTGCATGGTCAGCACTTTCTGACTCAGTCATTTTCCCAGTCACTAATTTTGATAAACTTTATCATTTCTTTCTTTTGTAAGCTGATTTGGACATCACAATCAAGAAAACTGCCTAATCCACTGTCTCAAAGATTTTCTTAAACCTCTTAGCAATTCAGTTTTCAATAACCTGCATTTTGCTCTCCTCTCTTTCTAATTTACTTATATTTGCTTCTTGGTTGCTTTGGTATCATATTGTTTCCATGGGGCTCAGTTTCTCTTTTCATCCTATTGTGTAATTTTTAACTGCTTTTCTATGAACACTTATTTTTATGGAACTCACTTTTCTTTTAAGATATGCTATTTCATAAATCATTAATTTATACAATTTCTTGGACTATGCTTCTTTCTCTTAGCTAGATTTTCTGTCCGGGCTCTCATGTTGCATTTACTTCCTTCCTCATAACACCTTTGCTTATATTTTGTGTTCCTAATCTGGTTGTATAACAGGCTTGATTTTTTTTTTCCATCTTGTTCCTAATTTAGAATAGGGAACTCTTTGTGGTGACATGTAGCCATTGATTTCTAGTGCTTTAAGCTTAATAGTTTGTGCCCCATTCATGCATGGAGCAGTGAATTTGAACTTTGGTCTCACTTAAAATATCTGGAAAACTGAACCGATTTCCTTTAGATGCTATGATGAAAATCTCACTTTTAACATTAAGCTATGTCAAATTTAGGAGTTGAAGGAATGTTTATGATTTAAATATTATTTTCTTCCATTTGAAGAAAGGTTAGCCATGAAAAAAATTAGACAGTAAAAAGAGTTTCTTTGAGGGTACTGAAAAAACCATTAGATTAGGAGTCTAGGAAACAATATCATCCAAGATTCATTATTAATTCATTCATGATTTTGAGCAATTCACCTAACTTCCTTGTGTCTCATTTTTGAATTTAGAAATTACAGGCACCTAGGTGATCTCATACTATGATTCCAAAATTCTATAACACTTGACATTACTCTCATAAATTATTTGGGAGTTCACTCAACACTTTTCTTTGAAAAAATTGTCATTTAAACCTCATACTAGAATAGCTGATAACAACTTTATTAGCAATTTCATTCACAAAGATCCTCCCACATTTCATTTTATTATGATATTTTCATAGCTGCCTGGAGCCTGGAAAAGAAGGTGTTGTCTTTGGAGCAGTTACATGCTTTCAAGTCAGGCTATCTACCACCCTTCAGTTTCCTTGTGTATTAATATCAATATTATTATGTCTAAGTTACGGTATTGTAAGAATGAAATATACCAGGAATGTAGTGTCTAATAAATGGCAACCTTTAATTTTTGTATAATATTATAACATAGTATTTTAGATATTTTAGGCCTGTAACTGTGCATGTTTACTATGTGATGCCATATTGTGGCTATGTCTAATATTTTTTTAAACCTAATTCTTAGCTTTCATTTTAAAGCCAAGAGCAGACCTGAATTACTGAGAACCTCTTCCTTCAGAACTCTCCTGGAACTGTGCTCTAGAGCAAGGGCTCTCTCTTTGTTTCCCTGAAGTAGAATATCCAACAAAAAAAGGGTAATAAAAGTCAGATCCATATCTGAAGCTTATGTTCTTTTGATTCCTAGTCCTAGACCAACACACACACACACACACACACACACACACACACACACACACATCATAAAAAGATGTTATCATTTGAATTCTGTACATTGCTTGCAGTACAAATATGATACTATTCACATTTTCACAATGATTTTGATATTCACCGTGCACACACACCCATAAATACATCATTCTAGGTCCAGAGCAAGGACAGGTCATGAGGAATTAAAGCAATGCATAGATTACAAGAGGAGAAGAGAACAGGCTTATAGGCTGATTTACATTACAAAGAAGATAAGATTAACTTTTTCATGGTAAGATTAAATATCAGTTATTTGTCTGGAGTATGTCCGTATTGTAAGTCATTCTAGCATAACTGCAACTGTTTTCAAGCAGAATAACAAAAAGAGTTGTAAAGAATAAGTGGATTATAGAAGTTTGAGTCTAACAAACAGCTATGCTGAGATTCCAATCTCAGTGCCTCACATGTGTCATCATCATTAAATCCTATTCATTATAGCATATGTATCACCTTTATGAAACCCAGCGACCTAGAAATGTAGGTAGGGTATTTGATCTTGGTCTTCCTACTTTGTTAGGTTTGTATACCTTTGTAAGCTGTCTGTTTATCAACTTAAATATTTGTCAGGGCGATCTAAATTTTCAGAAGAGAGAATTTGATACAAAAAAAATAAGGAAGAGACAGACAGACAGATAGACAGACATGTGGATATCATCTTTAGATTTCCAAACTGACCAGGAAAAGACAAATTTTGATCTGTTGTCTTTTATTTCCTTAATACAAACTTTACTTCCCATGACCAATATATTTGTTTGTTTATTTATTTTAATTTTATGTGGAGAAATGTTTTGTCTGCATGTATTTAAGTGCACTCAGGTTGTCCAATGTCTGTAGAGGACAGAAGAGGGAACTGAAGTTACAAATGGTTGTTACCTGTTATGTGGATGCTTGGAACTGAACCTCAGTGCTGTGCAAGAGTGCCTAGTGCTCTTAACCACTGAACCATCTCTCTGGCTTCCATAGCCAATATCTTAAGCACTTAAATAATGATGGATTTATAATTATTCAGCCATTGTCATACATCATTATATTCATAAGTATAAATTTTCCTTATTGAAAATCTCTAAATCATATACTATAAAGCAAATAGTGTCTTCGTGTAATTTATTCCACTATTATTTATGATCTTGGTGATTTTAAAAACATTCTGTTTTTTTTTTTTAATTCTAAAACTTGCCTGGATTTTACTATAATATGCACTGGGGCAATATTTTTAACTTGCTGCTACAATAGTAGAATGTTGTCCCTCACAGTTTTGTAATTTATAGTGAAATAATATTTCAAGGTGCTGTATTTTAAATTTGAAAAAATAAAAGCTTTTGATTTGAGAAATTAAATTTGGGAAATTAAAAAAAAAGAATAAGGATAAGCATATTCTAGAAATATAACCTTCCATCTATATTGCATTCTGTATATATATTATGTTTAATTACATTATTCACAGGTTAAATAGAAAATAATAATAGATTATTTCCTTCTGTGAGGCTTAAATTCTTGCAATTTCACATGGTGGGAAATTTGTGTTTAAACAACTCAGTGGTACAGGGGATAAACAGGAAATACAGAACAAGCTATCCATGAAGGTATAAAACCCCTTGCATATTTTTAAATATCTTGAAACAATAAAATAACTCACAGTTTAGAAGCATGATATGATACACATATTTATTAGCAATGGTGATTAGTAGATGCTTCTAATTATTTACGCTTGATAAAATGAAGGACAGTTTGTTTGAATTACTAGTTTTACTAATTTCATTTTGCCAAGAGTAGACATGCTAAAGGAATTTTGTATGTGTACCTGATCTCTCCTGAGCTTTTGTAATTCTGTGACTTAAAGTTAATGACTTCCACTTCCATATCTCTTAGTGGATTTTGAAATGCAGAAGAGTTTGACCTTGATCTTGGAGTTTTACAATCTGCACAAATTTATATAACCTTTATTTAACTTACTGGGCTTCATTAATTGTGTCCAGTTTAATAAGCCTTTCTCCAGTGCAGGTGTTTGTATAACCCCAGGATTTCCAACACGTCTTCTGGAGCTTAGCCCTTCTTGCAAGTGGCTTTATATACTTCTGTTTCAAATACAGATAGATTATTTTCTTAGTCTCATTGCATTGTATTTCACTTTTCTTATTGAGCACTCTGTCAATATAACTATTGTCCTTCTTGGCTGCCATTTCTCTCTCTGTAGGATTCTCATGCTTGATTCATATTTTTCTGAGTTCTGGGATTAAAGGCATGAACCACCATGTTTGACTTTAAAAAACAGAAGAATTAACCTTTAGTGTTTTCATTTTTTCCTGTGCTGGAGACTGAACCTAGAACTTTATGCCTGCTTAGCAAGTGCTGTACCACTGAGATACAGCTACAGCCAAAGCCCAGACCTTTAATAGACACTTTAAAAAATATTTTATTTATTGTTTTTAATTTATGTGTGTGAGCGTATTGTTTGCATGTGTGCAAGTGCACCCCTGTTGTGCAGTGCCATTGGAGGTCAGAAGAGAGCATCAAATTCCATTAGAACTCATGTTACTGATGGTTTTTAACCACCATGAGGATGCTGGGATTCAAACCCAGGTCTTCTGAAAGAGTAGCCAGTGCTCTTACCCACTGAACTATCTCTACAGCCCCTAGACAAAGTTTTAAAGCAGAAAAATGAAAAGCTTGAAGAAATCAAATAGAAATAGTTAAATGGCCAGGCATTGTGGCACACAGTAGTCAACTTTCTGTTCTTAATAACCTTTCTTGTTCTTGAGTATAATGTGGCACATACCTTTAATCCCAACATTCAGGAGGCAGTGACAGGTGGTTCTCTGAGAGTTCAAGACCAACCTAGTCTACATAGTGAGACCAGCTGGGGCTACAAGGGGTCCACTGTCTCAAAAAGACAAACATAATTAATAATAATGATGATAATAATAATAAACCACAACAAAGATGTTCTCACTAAATCTTTTTCATCACAGCTCCCATTCTAGTAAGAGAGTAGGATCTTTTCTATGTACAGACATTCATAATGAACTTCAAAGATAAATAAAACTCTAGATCTGAAGGGAAAGCATTACACAATTTTACAACATTCGATGAAAATATTTTCACATCGTTCATTCCCCCATGTCAATATTGGATGATGTGTAAGTGATCGGATTTAAGTAAGGCATTGCACTGTGCTATTAATCAATGTCATGCATGTCTGTGGAATCATCAGGACAGTCACGAAAGGTATTTTTTGTCTCTGACTTCATTTTGTAAAGCTGAACTCAAAATATTATTTCCTTGCATACCCAAAGTGAAACAAATTCTGCAGTGATGTTCATTATGTGGGAGCTTTTAGCAAAATACAGATCTGTATTTATCACTGGAGAATTCAGTCTTCTATCCAACCTCGTGAAAGATGTACCAGACAATGCTCAGGAAGATATGACAATGCATTCTCTTTAACAATGAAAAATATTACACAAGTGAAGTTGCTCCACTGCACTGGTTTGGATAATGCAGTCAATAGAAAACAACTACAACTGGCTAATAGAATATGTAACTTTCTCAAAGTTTTTTCAGTAGTATTTTATTAAAATAAAATGAAGCTTGAAGTGATTTCACCCCTTCCTCCTAACCTCTCAAGAGTTAAGAACTCAGCTAAGCATTTAAAAAATAAACAGCTATGCATGGTGGCCCACATCTTCAAGAGTAGAACTAGGGAGTAAGAGGCTGGTGTCTCTGAGTTCAAGGTCAGCCTGATCTAGGTCATCTAGGGTTACATAGTGAGACTGTCTCAAAAAAATTATATATATATATATATATATATGTACATATATATATATATATATATATATGTATGTGTGTGTGTATACATATACATAAACATATATTTCTGGTCATCTTGGTAGACTTCTTTTTGATATTTCTATTTTGCATAAAGTACAGATTTAATTTCATAATAGACATTTTAATAACATCAGTCACCTCTAAATTCGCAACTCTGAATTGGTTTCCTGGGGAACATTATAGGCTCCTTTCTTGCTTGTGCTCACATCAAGGGTCTGAACTGTGTGGAACTTCTACACTGGAAGCAGTTTTATCGCCATGGTGTAGCCCTCAACTGTTGGCAGCAGCTGCTAGCTTTAGGGTAATTATATTTAGGTCCAGATTTTCTCACCAAATCATGAAATCATTCTTTGGGAAACAACTATTCTCCTATTGAGACTGCACAACCTCAGTTTTCTGAGTTCATGATGGAAACCTAACCTATAAACAAGGGTCTTTCTGTATTTTAGCTTTTGGATGAGATCCAAGGGAATTTCACACAGAATTCTGTGTTAACAGAGAATGATATTCGAACATGCCAGAGTATGAAATGAACACAAATAGTTAGTGGTTCACTTTCAGATTTAACAGATTATAATGAAAGAATGTGCATTAATGACTTCGATCTTCCAGTTTTTGGTTTCAGTAGATATAGAAATTTAACAATTTCTTTTTCCTCAGAAGCATTCAAATGCAAGTCTGTAAACAGAAAAATTAGCCATCATTGTATGATGAAGCATTGGAAATATCCTTAGACACCAATAACTTTTTGTGAAAATTATTGTTGTCATGTGTACAATTTACTAGATAACAAATTACCAAACAATTTAAACACCAAAGTCATAATGTTTAAATCTGCTGCTCTGAGTCGCAGTACACAAATGAAAAACACAAAGAGGGATCCAGTAACTCTTGAGGTAGTTTGTTGAGTGACATCTGGCAATTGTTTCATTTGATAAGAAGAACGGATAAACAAGGTACTACTTAGCAAAAATTGTTTTCTAAATACTCATATGAGCATTCTATTTCTTTTATTTTTGAAAACAGTATCTTCTTTACATTTCATAAAGGATTTAAATAATCTTCAGGAGATGACCTTTCTAGATCAGTGGATAGATATTTTCCCAGTTATTGTTCTCAATCCTAAAATTCCCATTGAAGTATGTGACATTTCCACAAGACTTTAGACAGAGATATGAAAGGATTTAAGAACAGGAAGCACATTCATAATAATAAAAATGTCTGACTATCTGACCCCAGTCAGACAAGCTAAATATATTAACACTACTTATTTCATATTGGAAGACCAGATGGAGGCTAGAAAAAAAAATCACTGAACATAAAGTTTATTTCAGAATGTGCTCTGATACTTGTAATGATACTCCCATAATCCTTTGTGAAAACAACCAACAATCTTTTCTCTTCCTATGGCTGGGTATATACATGTGTGTTTTTGTGTACCTTTGTTTTTATGAGTCCAGAAAAGTCAGTAACTAACAACCTAGAGGACTATGCCCAAGATGATTTATTCTTTGTTGTTATTTTTTTTGTTGTTTGTCTTTTTGTTTTTTGAGACTTTATAGCCCTGGCTGTTTTGGAACTCCCTATATAGACCATGATGACCTGAAATTCACAGAGACCCACCTGCCTCTGCCTCCCAAGTACTACAGTTAAATGCATTCAGCACTACACTTGACTGTTCTTAATTCTTTTAATTGCCTAATGTTTCAAACATAACCTTTTGCAATATGTATTTTCATACAGTACTACATATTAGCAGAACCCACAAAATGAGGAGAATGATTAACCTTTTGGGGAGTACTATGTCAATAGTTTCTTTTTACTTGATACGTGTGTTTATTTATAGTCTTTTCTAGTACCTTTATTTGTTAGAGCATGCTATTGATTTTTTTTTAAAAATTTTGGCAGGATCCCCATTGTCTCAGCCTTCCCAGAAGTCACTATGTGGACCAGTCTGGCCTTGATCTCACAGAAATCCACCTGCTTCTGCCTCACTAGGGCTGTGATTAAAGGTGCACGCCACCACACCCAGCGTGTGCCATTGATTTTTAAAAGGAATTGAACTTGCAATATTTCAAAGGAAACTACTTTTAAACCTTTTGTATCTCATAATCTGTTCAAAACATAGTGAATGCATACTTCAATTATAATAGGAAATACACCTGTGAATGTTTCTAGTTTCATGAATTTTCTAAAACAGTAATCTCACAGGACTAGTGTTCTATAGAACCTTTACAATGGTGATAAACAGTACATTAAGTGCTTTATATAGATTATAATTTAACCTATATAAAACAAGTCTGAGTTTAGCACTGGTATCATCTTCATTTTACAAACATGGAGATGAAAACATAAAGGAAGTTAAGTTCATATATGTCAAGGTCATATAACTAGTAAGTTATGAAGTCTGAATTTAAACCTGCATGCTCTTAGTTACACTGTATTATATCTTCTATAATAGCCTCCCCTGAACTTGAAAAGAGGCAAATGTTTTATCATATGTATGAAATCTACAGCTTTAATTTTAGTTGACTAGTGTGAATAAATAAAATGATGGGAAACTAATATCAGGAATCTTATTTCAGCTAAATGGGATGTTAGACTTCTGCTTTCTGATGTTTCTTCAAATTTCAAGTCATGTGCAATGTTATAAAATACTGAAAATCTACTTAGCGGTCTCTGCCACCAGTTTCATCCACGACTGGTCTGTTCCTTCAGAGTAGGCAGAAATATTTCTGCCAGAATCACACAGCAGTATCTCGATGGAAGCTCTTTTGGAAGTAGAACTAGTTAGTCCATGTAATCTATGTCTTTGCTGGTCCCCAGGTGCCAACTGGACACGTTTTGAGCAGATATTGGGAACCGATGACCCAGGCTGATATGATCTCATTGTTCTACCATCATCATCCTAGCATTACACAAGCCCACCCACAATAAAAAGAGGTTCTATGCACATACTATCACCTGCCTAGATTAAATAATTGTATGCTCTTATGGATCATTAGCAGACTATCAAGTTAGAAGTCATTTACTCCAGGCAACTGCTCACTTATGTTTCATTACACTGTCTTATCCTAGTATGTTTTTGAAGACATTGCATTTCTCTCCACTTTTCTTTTTCTTTTTAAAAATGAATTTAAAAAATTGATGTGTGGTGTGTGTACATGTTTGTGTGCATGCACATGTGGGTACGGGTGCATACGCATCTGGAGGCCAGAGGGCCATCATGAATCTCTTCCTTGTTTGCTTTCTAACTTATCTTTTGAGACTGATTCTCTCACTGAATTCAGAGTTTACCTGTCAGCTAGAATGACTGGCCAGTGAGCTCTGAGGATCTGCCTGTCTCTGTCACCCAAGAGCTAGAATTACAGATGTATGGGACCACACCTGGATTTTCTTTTTGTGTGTCCATGTTGGTAATGGGAATCTGAACTCAGGTCCTTATACTGGAATCAGTTTATTGATTGATCCATCTCCCCAGTCTAATCAGTCCACTCATCTGCAAGTGTGCTTAACTGACATATATAATATATATATTTATTATAATTATATAATTATATATAATTAAGCCCTTCTGGTTAGAATTAGAAAAAAATAATGTGTAGATACAGGAAGTAAAGGGTTGATATGATCTTGGACCCCAGAGAATTTCATGGAGGTATAAGGAAAAGTGAAAACTAGACAAGTAATTATACATACTTATGATTAATAATATTAGCATTTTGAATACAACTGTGACATAATTTTGCTTGTTAAGTAGAAGTTAAATGGAATTAGGTTATATTTGGATATGCTTTCCAAACAGTGAGAGCTATGAGCTTATTCCAGGAGTCCAGGAATGTCCCAGGACATGGCACCCTTTCTAATTTCTGTCCCTATTCTGAGAAAACACAATATGAGGTTGTGTAAAATATTATGACCTGAAAGTAGAGGAGAAATAGTTAATAGTTACTTTCTTAAAGGTCTAATCCTGCTCTGCAGACGATCACAGGATGGGCATTTAAATTCTGAGAAAAGTAAACCTTGCTCAGATTCGTAAGAGTTGCACTGGAATCACCCTTTTCAACTCAGGTATGCATCTGCGCCACCACCCCCGCTTCCTGATCTCATCTTTAGAATAATTTGTGTTTGTTTGGGTTTGGAGATCATCCTGCCACTATCTAGCTCCTTTCTGAGCATAGTACACCTACTCTGATGTCAGACTACTCCTCTGGATCTTTTGAGAACTGAAACTCTACTGTCACCACACACTGCGTGAGCAACTTTGTATCCGCCAACGTGTCAGAACCTAAATCTGCTTCCCTATTGTCTCAGATTATATTAAGTTGTTTATACTCAAACTTTCTGGTAGCTCAGTCTGAGATGTAGAATCAGAATGTTGTTATATTTTTCCATTAATTCTGATTTTTGTATCCATGCCAGAAAGTGAATACAAATTCTCAGACCTCCTTTTCCTTCTGTTTGACTCGTTTCCCATTCCTATTTTTCAATGGAGAGGATATTGTTTTTGACTGTGTTGCAAAGCTGTTTCTTTCCTGTATAAAAACGGCATAAGCCCATGAATCCTACTGCAAATTAAGACAGTACTCTTTCATCTGACCTGTACCACACACTTTCCTGCTCTCACAGGCATTTCCAGGGTGAAGATCCTTAAGACTTTTGATCTAAACACAGCAATGGACATAAGTAAGTTTCAGTATTACTTGAGACTTAGGAAAACATTGTTATCCTGAAATATAGAACTCATATACCACCTTTTAGCATAGATAGTCTTAGGAATTCTGACTACTAGCTTCGCCTCTAGTCTGCATTCCTAGTCTAAGGTATGAAAAGATGTACATTGTGTTTATTGGAGCCACGAGGAAGCTGAGGGGAATTTTCTTCCAGGAGTGTTGTTGAGAGTCGTTTCTTTTCTTTTTTGCTAAAAGTTAAAGTCGTCAATCCACCACTAACTCACAACTGTGCTGGAGCAAGTTAGTTCGGCTCGGTTCTTTTGGTGCTCTGTTCTCATTCCTCGATGGATCTCGCCTGTCTTCAATCTAGCTCACAGCTCTGAAGGGTCGCTCAGTGTCCTCTTGATCAGCCAGTTATCTCCGTAGCAGGCTTTGTTGAAGAATCCTGGATTTTCTCTAAGTGCTTCGTTCACTTCACTTCCCTCTCCTGATACAAGCAACTGCAGCAAACATTTCCCAAAGCTTCCTGTACAAAATTGCTGATTCCCATTGTTCCGATATCGTTCGCTGTTGTTATCCATTCATTTCTCTGTGAATTTATGCACCAGGAGCAGAGAGCAGATCCAGCGGGATGTCCCAAGGCATGTGCGGGCTACACGCCCCTCACTGGGCAGCGCCATGGATCCGAGTTTTGCTCTGTAGCCCCTCTGCCACCAGCCCAACCCCTGTTCCCATTTTTAATAACTTACAGAATATACAACATGATCCTGCCAGTTGACATTAGAGAACAGAGAAATAAAACAAAGAAAGGGGGGATCTTTTTCACCACACTGTTAGCTAGCATCGTCTTAAGAAGCCATGTTCACTATGGCATCTATGAGGCTGTATCATGAGCATCTGAAATACTCCTTTTAAAACTATTATTATTACTATTTATTTACTTAGTTGTTCATTTGTTTCTTCGTTTATTTATTTTGCGGTGCTGGGAACTGAACACAGGGCCTCATACATCTACCCAAGCTTTTCCACAGAGCTGTATTCCAAATCTTTTTCATTTCTTATTTTGAGATAGAATCTCACCAGTCCCTGACTGGCTTTGAACTCAATCTATAGATCATCTGAGCAGGCGTGTGCAACCAGCTTTCCCTTCTTTAAGACACTTAGTAGCATTTAAAACTAAAAGTGCTAAATCAATAAACAGTTTTTGGTTTTGGAGTAAATAAGTTGCTATGGCAATTTAAAGATGTAAATTGCAGTTCACTATTTTTTTCATGCATTTGGACTTGTTTCTCCACATTTTCTCTTTTCTCTCACAATCATACTGTTTTCTTACTGAAACGGTACTTGAAATGAGAGATTGGAAGGTAAGAATTATCAGTGGAAGAATCAAAATGGAAGAGAGGGAAATGTCTGACAGCAGAAAGCAGGGGTGGGATTAGTGGTCAGGAAAGCAGTGAGATGTGAGTGCGGGCAGCTGCTGTGGGAGATTGTGGGAGATGGACCGGAGCTCAGCAGGATGGGGACAGTGCTCTTGGGTTTGTTTCTTGCTGTGTTCCTGCCTCCTCTGCACTTTCAAGGAGTGATTAGAGGGAGTTAGTAGAGAAATGAAAGGGAGCAAATGTTTAGAAAAGTGAGGACACAGACAGGTGTTTGCAAGTGTTTGAATGCATAAACTCATTGATTTGAGTTAGGGGATTCTCAGCTTGTGAGCCTTGGTGTTAAGGCCAATAGGTAATTCTTATTTTAAAATGTTAGTAATCTCATTGTTTTTCCTTTTAAAAATTTTATGTGTATAATTTAAAATTTATAATTATAAATTATAAATTTATATAATTTATATATTTATATAATTTATATATAATATATTATATATTATATATATAATATATATAATTATAATTATAAAATTTATAATTTAAAAATTTTATGTGTATAATTTAAAAATTTTTTGTGTATGAGTGTTTTCCCTGCATGTATGTAAGTGCACCCATGTCTTGCACTTTCAGAGGCCAGAAGAAGGTGTCAGAGTCATTGGAATTGGAGCTAGTTACTGATGGTTGTTAGCTGCCATGTGGGTGCTGGGAATTGAACCGAGGTCCTCTGGAAGAACAGCAAGTGTTCTTAACCTCTGAGCAATCTCTCCAGCCCTGGTTTTCCTTTTCATATAAATTTTGAAAAATATGAATCATATTTATTCGTATCTGCCAAACCTCTTTACTTCTGCGTTCTAAACTTTGCAATCACTTTCTGCAGCTGTAATGCCGTGTGGTCAATATTTTCTTTTTAACTGAAAGGTTGTGAAGTTTAGTCATGATTAAATTGTTCCAGAGAGTGGTTGGAATGTTGTAAGAGTCCTCAGGAAGAGGAAGAGGTGGTTTGTTCAGGTTGATTTCTACCTGTCAGGTTTAGGTCTTTGCCTCAGCTTTCTCTTTTATCTGTTTCATAATTTATGACTCATGCTCAACTCCCAGATAACCGAGCATTACATTCCAGGCTGCAGCCGCTACCTGTTCCAGCCGCTACTCCACTTCCTTACACTCAAGTTCTCCATTTTCTATTACAACTTCTGAATTTACAGGATATTTCTTTAATAAATTTAAATTCTGTGACACTACTTGTTTTTCTTTTTATCATTTATTTTTCAACGTGCATCTTAAATAGAGTGTGCTTGGATGGTCACTTAAGACACGCATGACACACAGCTCAGGCGTATAGCCCAGAGGTACTGAATCTCACCGCCCTCTGACACATATATTTCTCATATCTTGGTGACAAAACTGTTGTATTCCTCTTTGTGTTATTGGGTTTGATTCGCTCAGTCCAAGTTAATTTGCCTAGTACATTAGCTTAGCCACTTGCATCTCATCAAACTCATTTCCCTTTACGCTAAGGAGGTATTGTTCTAAGCTTTCTGTTCTAAGCCTTACGTATATTTAGGAACTTAAGAGAAACCTGTCAGATGTATCGCTTTGGTCCTGGAAATGGCTTTTCTCTATCTCTCAACTTGTGAATACTGTGGATACTATGTTGCTGTATTTGTAGTCTGGGATCTAAAACATAGGCCTTTTCCTTCCCTGTATAGAGGAGAGAATACTTCTTAAATTTCTCCATGGTTCTTAATAAAGACTATTTCTAATAGATATCATGAAGGTTTGAAAAATGACAAACTTTATCTTTGGCATGTTTATGTTAAATTAGGTTTCATCTTGGACAAGGTCATATAAGTGTGACTATGAATGCGAGTATACGTACACGTGTGTGACAATGCATCAGTTGCAACCAGCTAAGTGCTCACATCTTCAAGCAGGCCCAGGAAGCAGAGAGAGACTGGAGTTCAGGCAAAGCTTAAGAACTCTCCAAGCCCTCCCCCAGCGATGTGTCTCCTCCAGCATGGCCACACCTTCTAAGACCTCCCAAAACAGTGCCCCCGATTGGAGACGAAAAGTCCAAAAACTTGAAGCCTATGGGAGGCATTCTCATTCAAACCACCACACTAAGTAATGATGAAAATCCTAGCCCTATTTTCTTTGCTTTTTTTTTTCCCCCAAAAATAACCTTGGGTAAAAAGTACTCCAATAATTTTTAAACAAAAGACCTATCACTTAAAAATAAAATTCCTATTAATAAACATCTTAACTTACAATAAATAAATATTCTATGTCAGGTACCTAGTGTCTGCTTCAGTGTCAAAGATTGCAGGAAGTAAGTAGGCAGCTACATATATCAATATACAAAAATATGCATAATAGAGTTGTGAGTGTCACTGTCATGATTTGAAATCAAAGTAGGGCCTCTGAGTAAAATGAGAAAACTTGCCTTTAAGAACCCTAAAGTTCTTTTCCTAGAATGGTCCTAAAATGCAAAATGTATTCTTAATCAAGCATTCTAGATTATTTCTGTTAGAAAATCAGACACATTTAACACACTATCATAATTACAAAATGCATCATTCTTTTACTGACTTCAGTAATTAAATCAGTCCTATGTAATTGATTAAATTATTACAGATACTTGGAGACAATATACCAGTACATTCGTGGTAACACAATAAACATCTACTGGTTTTAGATGATGATTTTTGTTGAAACTTTAAATCCCTTAAGACATTCATCTTTTGAAAATTCCTTAGTAGCCTAGTGAAGGCTATCTAGGATTGAGAAAAAAAATTAATGGTATTAAATTTAGCAGCACTAAGGATTGAACTCAAGACCTTATACATGCTGGGCAAGCACCTGCCACTGAGCTACATGGACAGACCTTAATCATGAACTTAATTAATCTACATATAAGAATTCAAAAGCAAACCTGACAGTGATTTCAGGGAAGATGGCTAGGATATTCTGGGATCAAGGCTGGCAGATGTGTAGGCTGTTTTCCTTCAGTATTGTTTTTCTGCTTTATGTGGTCATTAGTGTGTGCAAAGCACCCCAGTGCACTATAATTAAGTAGAGTTGTTCTTCTTCAGATAGAATCCCTGTGGAGGCTTTGTTAGTACAAACAATAAAAACACAGATGTAGAGGTACCTGCTGAAGCTTCTTGTACAAAAGGCTTCTGTAACGTTTGTGCATAATTGAGTTCTGTATGTGACACTCTTCTTGAATGGAGAACAATTGACATCTTTGAGCCATCTGCTATTTTGTGTCTGTGCCAAGTGCCAGCACCATAAGGCAAAAACAGTGGTTTGTGAGGGAAACAGTGCAGTAGTGCTCACCAGAACCCAGTTTTATATAGCATGCCTCCCCAGGCTGCACAGCTAACAAAACGCAGTGACAGAGATTGTACTAATGGTGTTGTCTTCTCACAAACAGTATAGTGGAGCAACCTATGGAAACGAAAAGGCTTAAAGTCTTTTATTCCTTATAAAGTTCCCGATTACCCATAGCTAATGTTCAGTGCGTGTGAGGAACCGCAGCGGCGTTAGTGCCATAGGATAAACTGTTCAGGTCTCTGATTCTGACCTTAGATGTTTCCCTCTTCAAAGTTCCTGATGACTGAAAATGTGAGATCTGTGACCGATGATCTCTGACCTCCTATAAGTCACTGACGCTCAACACTTTTACCCCATAGTAAACTATTCAAGCCAAGGTTTACTCAGATGTCAGGACAGATACCACATTCACTGCTTAGCTTCAAGAGTAGAATTTTTTTCTGCTCTAGTCTAGAGCCATATTTAAGTTTGACTTAAGTCAGGCTACGGGATAAATGTGCTTTCAAGGAAATTAAGATTTCTCCAAATATTAAAGGCCTGCTCATGCCAAAAATCACTGCACCATAAAGCCTCAAACATTAAAAAGAAGCAAAGCATATTTAACTGGAATTTAATCTGACTAAAGAAATTCAGCATTCCACAGTACCTAAAAGCTTAGAAGAATGATTACACTCATGTAAGTGCAAAATCTTCTAGAGTCAGCTTCACTCATTTCAACAAAATATTTCTAATTACGTTTACTTCTTATTTCATCCATCTTCATAAAGATTAATTGATTAAAGCAAGACTTGTGGCACACACTTATAATTCCAGCACTTGAGAGGTAGAGGCTGGAAAATCAGGAGTTTAAGTACAATGAAGCTACAAAGTAAATTTGAGGGCAGCCTGAACTGCGTGAGACTCTGCGAAAATAGACAAGCAAACAAACAAAGGACATCAATACTCACCAATGAAGACAAGAAATGTCTACATCAAAAATTCCCAAAATATAGACATGGAAACTGATCTATGACTCGATCCCAGTTTTCTAACCCAAGACCTCTTAAACATTTTCTACTTGTGACACCTTTTCATTCAAAAAATTTTTATGTATTTCCGAGTACTCTGATACATAAAATATTAACGTATGAAGTATTTACTGAAAATAAATCTTAGAGAAATTTATTTTAAAACAATTACTTGGCATACATTAGTAGCATATCATTCATTAAAATGAAAGTAAATTTCCATATTAATTTGCTTGTGTTGCATAAAGAAGTTCATCATAGCTGATGCTTGACAGTGCTGGACAAAGAGATCCTCAATGTTTTCCAGAATTAGTCAATATTTTGACTTTTTTAAATCAGTAGTGCTGAGAATGCTGTTTTATATTTAGGAACCATCTCAGAACTGTTGGAAATTCTGCCCTAATCCCCAAACAAAATTAATTTGACAATTTTTTATGAAACTCAAATGAGCAACTCAAAGAGCGATTTTCAAAACCTAACATTCTAGCACAGAACAATCCAAAGATGTACCAATCTGATGCTTACATGCTGAAGAATGGGTAATAAAAATACTAATAGTCCTTGTTTTGATAGTGAACCTTGATGTTTCTATAAGAGCAGAAAAATTTGCATGTATAATGAAAACATCATATAAGAGTTTCACATTGGGGCTGAGGTGTTCAGGAAGTATTGGTTGGGATTGTAAGGTAGATGGCATACACAATACACAGAGCATGTGCTGTGTGTTGGTTGAAGGACCAGGGATGCAGCAAAGTCATCTAATTCAACACAGCAAATTTCTATAGAAATACTGCCAATTAATTCTGTTTTTGATTTTGAATTGATTTTTGGTTGTTCTGTGTTTATAAACTATTACTGATTTCAATTTTTTCATGACCCATCTGAGGTCAAAACCCACAGTTTAAGAAGCTGAGATCTAACCTTTCAGTTTGAGAAACAGGCGGAGACTACTGATACCTGTGCTCTTTTTCTTCTGAATTGTGTTGTAATTCTCCTGAGAAGCCTAATGAAAAATAAAGTGAACTCATGAATATTTACAGAACAATTCCAAGTCAAGATAATATTTTATGGTAAATTTGGCAAATATCTATTTAGTGATTTCAAGATTAGCTATAATTTAGAATGGGCAATTTTAGGTCCTAAACTTTGGCATTAGAATAGTTAGTACAAGATATGAAAGAGAAAAATAGAAAATAGAGCTTTGTATAGCAATTGACTTTGTTCTTTCATTTTTCTTTTTATTTGGGGGGATGTCTTGAGACAGAGTTTCATTATGACTGGCCTGGCTATGTAAACCAGGCTGACCTTAAACTCACAGTGGTCCTCTTGCCTCTACCTTTTGAGCACTGGATTTAAATATTTGTGTCACCTTGACTGGAAAAATTTGTAGTTTTGATAATAGAAAATTAGAGCATGAAAGTAATTGCTGGTTCTTTTACACACTGCAAATGTTTCTCTTGGAACCGTCTATCTCCTGGAACTGTGCTGATGGAACTGTCCTTGGAACACTTTTCTCTGAAACTTGGACCTCAAGTCCAGACCCACTCATAATTTTATTCAAAATGATTTCTCAAGATTCAATTGAAAAAGAACAAGTTTGGCTCCACTGTAATCTTAACAAATTATCAGACTTTTTCCATCCCTAGTTACATAATATCTCATTTATCTAAGGTCAGTAATCCTTAATCCTTACTGAATAGTGCTGCCTTTCAGATCTGTACCATGTTAATTCTCAAGCATACCCACATTCATTCGTTACCTTTTTGGGTGGAGAACCAAATTGAAATTACCAAGGAAATGAGATCAGGTGTCCAAGTCACAGGACAAAAGAGCACATGTCTTTTAAAAAAATATTTTATTTATCATTTTTATTGTATGAGTGTATTGCCTGAATATGAGTGTACGTAAATAAGTGTACCTGTGGCCTGCAATGCCCAATGAGGTCAGAGGATTCCCTGTAACTGCAGCTTCAGACAGTTGTTAACCTTCATATAAGTACTGGGACTTGAACCTAGATTCTCTGCAATAGTAGCCAGTACCCTTAACCACTGAGCCATCTTTTCAGCCCACAAGAGCGCATGGTTTGCTGGAGTTAATTAAAAGCCACTGGTCCAGATTACGACCATTTTATTAAAGTCACTCCCATAAGAGGTGTTTTTGGAAGACCATTGTTAGATAAAACTAAATGAAGAAGCTAAAGAAACCCTAACAAGTAAAGTAATTTATAAAGACTCATGAAGGAAACAAAAGAATACAGTAGAGTAGAAGGAGGTCAGTTAGTTACAACAATAATAATTCCTGTGTTTTACAAAAGTTGAAGAGTTGGAAATTGGTGTCAGTTACTCATTTGAAAACTGAAGTGCTGCCTACTAGTTTGATGTGTTTGGCAATATATGTAAAGAAGCAAAACTGAAGATGTCAGGACTGGTCTGTGAGCATAGGAAATGAAATGTAAAGTTTTCCTTGGAGATATCCAGTGCAGTCATGTGAAATATGTCAACAAATTTATTAGAGCAACAGAACTATTCATCATTTCTAAAATACTTGCATCATTATGTTTATAGTTACTAATATCAATAATGATGTCAAATCTATAACCTTAAGAAAGTTATTGTTCAAATTCCCTTTATTGAACACCTAAGTAGGTATGATGAAACTAACAATTTGTTGAATGAAGAGAACTGACAAACTTTCATCATTTTCCTTTTGTTCTGACTGGCAAAATTAAGAAATATAATGGTAATTAAAAGTTAACATAGCTGAATCTATTCTCTTTCAATAATAGAACACCAAAAGTCTGAAGAATTTGAAACCTTCAACACATTGGTATCTGTGAAAACCAGGCCTACCATGAAAGGGATATTGAAATTCATCAATACAGAAATGGGGATATTGGAAAATTATAATTACTTAAATACACCACATTTGCTTTTCAGATCTTTAACAATGTTTTGGGATATGTACACCTTTAACAGTAATCTAGTGATGGCACTTCTCTGAAAGCACATTTAAAGATGTGTTTTAAAATAATATTCTTGTGGACAAGCGCTGGAGTGATGGCTCAGTGGTCAACAGTGCTGGATGCTCTTGCAGATGATATAGCTGGTGGCTAGATATAGATTAGCTACCTGGAAACCACAGAGGATTGAGCCCTCTCTGTGGGTTGGCTTGGACCCCACCTTCCACTTTCTAGATAACATTTAGGAAGGTAAACAACTGCCCACCCTTATGGTTTCATTATCTTATGAAAAGGTGGAATCAGTGCTTTGTTGAGTCTCATTAAAGGTAAGTTACTTCCTCCTAGTCAAAGGAATAGTATCTGAGTTCCACCCCTGCATTGAGAGAGGACATTGTGATCTGCCTCTAAAATTAGAATTTTGAATACTCCTGTCCCCTCCAATAAGAGTTAATCCACAGTGACTTGTCAATCACCTGGCCAATCACCTGAAGACAGGTAAAGAGGTGGAAGGAAAATGTATCTTCTTGTTGAGATAATGTACTTAATCCTTCCCAGGAGCCTCTCCCTTGGTGTAGACTCTTAGAAAATGTCTCCATGAAGCACTGCCAAGGCCTCCCCCTTCTACTTTTCCCATTCCTTCTTTTTCTCCCTCTTCTTTTCAAATCCTGGTCCGTGAGTTCCCCACTCTCTGACCATTCTTACGCAGATTGTTTGTCCATGTTGTTTTTCTCTCAGTTGATTATGAAAGTTCCCCAGTAACAGTGCTTTCCGCTGTGGTCAGTCCCAAACTTTCAGAGAAACAAGGCCCACCTGCTACAAGTGAAGCTAGTCCCTGGAAGCACACAGCATCCAGATTTGCAATCATAGCCCTTATGCACAGTAAAAGACACTTTCCCACAATTCTCCCTTTGTTATTGAAACAGGTTGAAAGAGTGTCCCCTAGTCGGTTCTTAGTCTCATTCATAAAAAATAAATTTAAGAATGGACCCAATTGAAAGTTTTAGGACAATTTTATTGGAATTTAAAGAAAAATCCTCAAGGCGGGCAAGCTGGGGATCTCAGCAGCTTCCTGGAGAAAGAGAATGGAGAGGGAAGAAAAGAAGCCAAAAAGTCACGCAGGTTTAGAGCCGGTGGGGGGTCAGACACGTGGCAGACTGGAGGCCACATGGCTGGGAGAAGGAGCTTTAGAGAAAAAGTAGAGAAATACAAGATGCTGAGGCAGCCAAAGCCTTTAAAAAAAACATGTTTAGAAAAGGGATATGAAGAAGAGAAGGAAAGATTAAGCTTTTCTGAAGAATCCAGAAAAGCCGGCAGACTTACCGAGAGCTACGTGTCTGTGGCGGGTCCAGAAGAACTGCCCTGGGAGACGGGATTCCAGGCAGGAAAAGTTCACTACCTCATTAACTCATTCAGTACTCCACCATCTATTTAGTATAACTTAAGGTGAACCCACTTTCCTAAGGGTGGCCCTATGATCAGGTGATTGACCAATGAAACTGGAAATGTGGATCTTTTAGCAGATAAACTAGAGAATTTATAGTCTATGCCAGCTAAATAGGTATTTGCTCTCTTAACATTATGGTTTGACTGTAAAATGCCCTCCTCAGGCTCATGTGTTTGGACACTTGTTCCCAGGTCCCATGTCTCCCTCCTCTGTGTTGCTTCTCAGGTATTTGATTATAGCATCAAGTCAAGTAATTAATACACCCTACTTCCTTTCCCATCACCGAAAAGTATTTCTTTAAAAACCAGGTCATAGAAACCGTCGTCCCTCTGTCTCACACAAACATTCTAGTGAAAGCTTACAGCACATAGACTTCATTGTGCCCATTCCCACATGCACTAGAGGATTCTGAAATTCCATCCAACCTAGCCGTTTTGTTGTTTAAAAGCTCTTATAATCCGGCCTTGGTTTCTGGAGCTACAACATAAACCCTGTGGGGAGATGGGCTGAGTAACTGTTTCCTATGAAACCTACAACACTGATTTCATTATAGTAGTGTTAAAAAATGTATAAGCTTATATTTTTATTTTTTTATCTAGAGTTCAGAATCTTACATTTTCTTAAAGGGTAGCCTAAATGTCATGCACAGTTCTCTACAGTTGCAATACATATTTATTCCCATAATATGTGCTGCTTTTTAAAGAAAATAAAGACTTTAAAATCAGAGGTGGTCAAAAGTTCTCAGAATGTGAAATACTTACATTTTTATGAAGCGACAATGTTGTACACTGACCCAGCTGTGTTTGTAAGCACAGGCAGAGCATCTTATATATAGAAAGTCTAGGAAATGCCCTATATTGTAAACTTTGTATTTAAAAATAAATACACAGTTACCAAAGTTGCTGAAGGTGTTTGAAGATAAAAATGTTATCTTACCTCTCTAAGCTATTCTTCAGGAAAGATTTTGCACTGTAAATAGAGAATCTGTAAAGTTCCTTGTGTTTGAAATGGAAGCATCAATCAGTATCTGTACTTTGGGCAGAGATGATAAAAACAGCATTTTCCCTGTCACAGTGAAAACCCCCAAATCGAACCATCACCATCACAGTCACTTAGTAGAAAGAATTTAAAACACATTCCCAAGTGATTTCTTCTCTGAACCTTACTCTTACAAGAGATTTAATGAAAAATTTTGACATATTTTGGGATAGGTGTTGTTTCTGTTAGATGCTTAACACTACTATCTAAATCAGAATCCATAACTTTCCTTTCTACACAAATCTATTTAACATACTGCTTGCCTGAGTACTGACATTCAAGGTCGACTTCTTTCCTAAATCATAGTAAATGAAGAACCCTTTTGCAAGATGATTAAAGATCATGAGTGGTTCCTGACTGACTTTTTCTTCAGTCTTTATCTTAGCTGTAATAAACAAAAAATATATTAAGACAAGGTGATACCTGTATGATGAGGTAATTTTACTGCTGCTTCCTTTGTAATTATTTGGAGTTATATTAATGTTTTATTTATTTTTTCCTGTGGGAATGTTTATACATAAATACAGAATGAACAAAGGTAATCTACATAAATACAGAATGAACAAAGGTAATCTTTTATTCTCAACAAAAATGAAATCCAGTATCTACTTAACAGAAAACACTGAAGAAAAGCTATGAATGAAAACTGATAAACAACATATAGGCCTTCCCTCTCCCTTTATCTCTCATATCTGGGGCAGAGTCTGTTACCTGCCTGGCTTTGCCACAGAAGGGGGCGCAACACTTGATTTTCTTTGGCCTAAGATTACATTTTCTAATATCATCAAGATTTTAAATAATAATCTACATGATGTTCTCCAAATTACTTCCCTAATTTCTATAGATCACAGAAAAATATTTTTGTTCTGATTTTAAAGACCAGATATCTCCGTAGCCCCAGCTGACCTGTAGACCAGACTGCCCTTCATTGTGGAATATAGAAACATAGTTCCAAACCCTATGCATCTTAGTGAACTTCTTTACAGACAGAATGGTCATTCTGAAGGAATGGAACACCGCTTAGGGTTTTACACTCTCAATATCAAGAATATTTTTCACTATCATCTGTCTATCTATCTATCTATCTATCTATCTATCTATCTATTTATAATCTATCTGTTCATTTATCCACCACAAAAAAGAAAAAAGTTATTACAGAGTTGAAACTAGAAAAACAACTAGCTTTATATCTTCTTTCATAACTCACGTCCTTTTACCTGCATTGTGTTCTTTGTCACCTAATATGCTCTCTTAGTCTCTTTCTAATGTTAAACTACATCCACAGTTACAGCTATTTACATTTATTCATGTATACATTAATGGTTAGAATCCACATATTAGGGAGAATATGTAGTTTTTCTCTACCTAAATTTAAGCTATATCATCTCCTCTTAAAAAAAAAAAAAAGATTCAGCATTGACAGTTGAAATAATCATTCAAGAAAACATGATGGCCGGGGATTGTAGACTCATAGTAAAACTTGAGTACAGACAAGGAGGAGGGAACTTTTGAACGAGGTGAGATTTAAAGACTGGCTTTTAAGCCAGGTGTTGTGGTCTCAGAATTTAGGAGGCAGATTAAGATCAGCCTCATCTTCATAGTTTCTCTCTAGCTAGGGCTACAGGGAGACTCTGTCTCAAAAAGACAAAAAAGGGGGCTGCAGAGAAGGCTCAGGAGTTAAAATCACTGACTGCTTTGTAAGAGACCTGGGTTAAGTTCCCAACGGTGACATGGCAGTTAACAACCATCTATAACTCCAATTCTAGGGGCTCAAATGACCTTTCCTTGTCTCCACAGGCATTGCATGACACGGGTGCACTTGCATACATGTAGGCAATACATTCATACACATAAAAATTTTAAAAGTTAATTTAAAAATATACAAAAAAAAGACTGGCCTTTAAATTATAAATGTTCTAGAATTAATTTTAATGACATGTGACAGATGGTCTTGTTCATGTCAATATCCCATATCCTGTCCAAAGTTTCATTTTCAGTTAAATTCACCCTTTATAAAACACTTTCTCGATTCCTCTTAATCCCACTACAAACTGAACAATCTCTTGGTAAATGTTTTGCACAATGATCTTATTACTTTCTGAACATAAAATTAAATATAAAACATAAGATTTCTAGCTTTTCAAGGACCTGTTCTGAGATCATTGGTTAATTATTGCACCTCCTGAATTCATTCTCTTCCACAGATTATTTTTCTGTTGTATGAATGGATCAGCTAGATGTTCTCCCCAGCGTATTCATCCTAAAACCTATTCTAAGATACTTGAGGCAATTCTTCTATCTTGTTTTAGTTGATTTAATTGCGGAAATAGAATTTTATATCCAATGTGAATTTCCTAAATGCAGCCGTGGTACCGTAACATCATTATCTCTAAACCAAACTGGAAGTGAATCTTTGAGTGGGCACATAATTAGTTCCTATTCATTTGTCTCTTATTTTGAAACAGGTTTTGGCCTGTCCTTGAGTGCTGTTTCCTCACAGAAGCTCATGCACACTGTGTTAAGCATTTACCAACTATGGACAGAGTTTCTAAAAGGAGCTGATTATGAGCTTGTACATGACATTCAGTAGAATGAAGCTTTTCCGTCATCTTTAGGACAGGTCCATTCTCCCTGGTCCTGGCACTTCATGCTCACAGACTGAATTTGCTGAACCATTCCCCACACTACCTGAAGAACCCTTGTTTTCATTCAGGTACCGCAGCCTCTGACACAGCACTCTACTGCTTATTTCTTGCCATCTTGGCTTTGACATTTGTCACAAATCACATTCTTTTGCACATCAATTGTACCTCTTCTTTCCTTCTGCAGCCTTTCCCTCTTTCAAAAAATCATATCAAAGAAGTTAGGAGGGACTCCTCCTCTTTCCACCTTCTTTAATTGCTAATTTCTTCCTTGTGACATATTTCTTTTTTAATCATAATAAAGCAATCTGTTTCAACTTTCTCATTCATTTAGATTCCTATCAGAATTGTACCTCAAGGCCAGTTTCCTATAAGCCATTTTCAGTTCTTCCTGGGTGGCATTGGGTTTGACCCTAAAACAGTATAGTAAGTGACTGCTTTCATAATCTCTTTTTCCACAGCTAGTGAGCAGGTTAGGAACAGAGACAGATACCCAGGATGTGTGTAAAGCACGTGACTGCAGCTCCTCAGCCTCTCCTCCCGTGTTCTGAAATGTTTCCTCATAAGAGTACTCTAAAATGATCACATACCATTTCAAATATAACCATTATGTAAATAATTTCATATTAAATATAGCTATTATGAGCATGTGAGGTTTGTTTTATTGCAATATTATTAGGAAACAACATGAAAATCTTTTGCTGGTGTGTATTATTTTATTCTAACTAGAATTACTCTTTCTGGAGTGGTAGTTTATTAGAATGGAATTTTGGATGTTTGCTTTTTTGTAAGCTTTAATGTTTACTCTTGAATTTGCACCTGTGGGTTTGGGCACATTTACAATAATAAGTTTCCAACAATGATAGTCTCTTAAGAATATTTTCACTGCCCTGAAAGTCCGCTGCCCCACCTGTCCGCCACTCCTCCTTCTTTTAGTATCTATCAGGCACTGTTCATTTTACTATCTCCATGGCTCTTGTCTTTTCTAGACTATCATATGAATGAATCCTTCTGTATGTAATTTTAAGCGTATCTGTTTTTCAGTTTGTAATAATATGTTTACATTTCCAAATGTCTCTTTGTATCTTCATAACCCTTCCTGTTAGTCCTGAATAATTTGACCTTTGTCTGCTTGTACCATATTTGTTTATGTATTACCCACTGAGTCATTTATTGCTTGGTTAAAAGTTTAGGCAGTTATTAACAAAGCTGCTAAGATACTTATGTGCTAGTGTTTATGTGAATATAAAGGTTCAAGTCCTTTGGATAAATGCCTATGAAATGTCTATATCATCTGACAAGGATATATCCAGTTTTATAGAAACTGCCAAACTATGGCATTTTGTATTCTCACAAGCAGTAAATGAAATATTTACCCTGGCCTTACATCCTCACCAAAATTTGGTGTTGACCATATTCTAGACTTTGGGCATTTTAATAGGTATATAATAGTTTCTCATTTTAATTTTGTGTTTCTTTGGTGACAGATGACATGCAACACCCTTTTATCTGCCTGTTGCCTTTTTTGATGAGACATAAGTTAACGTATCTGTTAAGGTCTCTAGCCAATTTTAAAAACCAAATTATGGGACTGGAGAGATGCTTTTGAAAAGCAGACAATTTCGGTTTTAATAAAATCCAGATTTTCAATTATTTCATTCATAGACTGTACCTTTGAAAAAGGCCATCTCAAGGATCCAAGCTATGGGTATTTTTTCCTATATCATTTTCTAAGGGTTGCTTTAGGCTTTGAAATTGTGTGCTTTGGTTTTGGACCTGCAGTCTGTAATCTAGAATATGTTTAAGGAGCTTGAGAACATAGCTTCCTATGAGAAGCTTCTTTTCTGTTAGTAAAAAGAGAGATGATGATTATATTTTATAGGGGTGTTTTGGGGATTAAGTGCGGTACCTATGTGAAATGGGCTAACACATTAACGCAGACAAAATTAACCATATAAAAGTTACAATCTCATATTTTCTACTATATTCAATTAGAAATATCCTAAAAATTTATTAATACCTTCTCCAAATACAGCCTTCCATGTGTATTTTTCTACTATATAAATTAAACTATTTAAAAATGTTTCTTATTGTTCTGGGCATCAAATATGTCATAGGATTTCTACCTCATTTTTTGTTGTTGTTATACTTTCACACTACCTGGGTACTTACCGACTAACTTGAACTTTTCACAGCTACCTAGAATTACTGTAGATTCCACAGGTAAAGGGCTCAGTCCAGAAGAGCAACCTTAGTCTCAGATCCCATATGACTATCCTACCAGCTATAAAAACAGAGGTTCTCATGACTATCCATCCCTTTGGATTGATAATTCTCTAGAATATATAACAAGAATTTAAAAATGCCTTAATTGCACATTAGCTTATTGTAAAGAACACAACTTAGATGCTGCCAACTAGTAGAGATGTGTAGGGTGAGGTGTATATGTGAGTGAGGATCGTCCATGGCTTCAAAGGTACCAGTCTCTCAGGGCCTCCATGTATTCATGAAGAGATGAGCTGTTCCACATTAAGTATATCAGGTTCTTTTTATTGGATAATTTAAGAATTTATTTCACTGATTGAACACTCCTACTTCTGGACTTTCTCTTGTAAATACTGGATTTCCTAATTATTTTAAAATTTTTCCTGACTCCATGTAAACCACAGGTGAATAATTGGTAGGTGATCTATTTGGGCAGTCTTGTGTATTTAGAGGGCATTTTTAAGAAGAAATATCTAATGTATGTTTGTTTCCCAGCACCATCTGCATTGGCTAAGCATCGAGGACTGATATTAAGTTAAAGCTCTCCAATGTGGTGCTTATCTTCTTCCTATGAATGTTCAGTCTCCTTCATCACACAGACGTCTTTAGATTCAAAAATGGACTATATTAATGTTGTCAAGATTATTTTGAATGTTTTCTTCTTTCTTTGATTTTTCTTTTCTTTTTTATATCTCAAGCAAACTTTGCTCACATTCCTGATTCTCATCTGAAACTGCTCGTTGTTGTCTGGAAATCATAGCAGAAGTTTATTTCCTACACTGTCAAAAGAACTTGTGAATTGTTCTCTGATCCCTGTGTTAAGAAATAAATACTACTGGGACTGGAGAGCTGGCTCAGTGGTTAAGAACACTGGCTGTTCTTGCAGAGGACCCGGTGTGATTCTCAGAACCCACATGGCAACTAACAACCGTCTATCACTTCAGTTCCAGGCGATCTGATGACCTCTTCTGACATCTTCTGACCTCTGTGGGTCAGAAGGTGCACCTAACCTACATGCAAGCAATACACTTATATTCATAAAATAATAAAATATTTATTACTCATACAATTCTCACCTGTAGTATATTATTTTATGCAACACCCTAAATTAGGCAATTTACATGCATCTGGACATTAGCACTGTCTGACTCCCATTCAGAACACTGGCCAGACATCCTGAATCAGTAGGTACAAGTAAAGTACATTCTAAGCTCAGAATCAATTCTAGCCCTTGTGATTTAATAGGTTTGTCCCCATTGAAGCTCTTCATGTCTTTACAGCTTACTTTCATCTCCAGACATATAACATTCTCCATGGACATTGACATATTCATTTGCATAGACTACTACCTAAACTCCAAGTACATTCTGGTCTGAACTCCATTACTAGTATTTGTCTTCTTTAACCTACAAGCTTTGTCGCAATAATTTCATGTTCCCCCCAAACTCAATTTATCTTTCTCACCGAAGTGTTGGTGTGAAGGTGCCAATATCTATTCATGATGCTCCTTGAGGGGAGGGATTATACCATAAACTGTTGATGTCCATTTTTAAAAATAATGAAACACAAATTGTTATGGAGAAAATGCATTCTGAAATCAAATTGACTTGCTAAATCGCTATTCTGATATTTTTAGATGGATAATCCACCTTCACTCTTCTGATTTTTTAGCTGCTTGTAAAAAATGGGTTATTGTCATAAAGAGATGATCTATCTGAATACCTTAACACATTACCAAGTACTGAGCAAATCTTGAAGTCAGCAAGTATGCTTTTGTTTTATTTTACTTATTTATTTAAAAAATAATTTATTATTTTTATTTTATGTGTATTGCCTGCATGTATGTAAATGCACCCATATTTTGCAAAGCCTGAGGAGGTCAGAAGAGGGTGTAGAATCCCCTAGAACTGGAGTTTCGGATGGTTGTTAACCATCTGGATGCTAAGAATGAACCCAGGTCCTCTGTAAGAGCAGCCAGTGCTTTTAACAACTGAGCCTTTTCTCCAGCCCTGAATGACTTTATTTTAATAGTATTTTAAATAACTTTTAAATAGATGTTTTAATGAGTGTATACTTTAAAAATAACTTGTTGTGCTAGACATGGTGACACATACTTTTAATTCTAGTATTAGGAAGACAGAAGCAGTGAGTTTGAAGGCAGTCTGGTCTCCATAGGGCCACCAAGGGCTACACAGTGAAATCCTCTTTCAACATCCTCATTCCCCCATGCTCCTTAAAATAATTATTTTGTTCAAGTGAAAGAAAAGGAGTAACTTACTTCTCTCCAGTACTTCTATTTTAGGCATTTCATACACATAAGTGGATTTTTTCCCATACTATTCTCAACACCAAACAATTATTTTTACATATTTTATTTATCATTTTTGCTTTTCATATGTGTATGAGTGAATTACCTGCGTGTATGTAAGTGCACCTGTGTTTTGTAATCATCTTGTAGGTGAGAGGAGTCAAATTTTCCTGGAACTGCAGTTACCAGACAAATATTAGCCTCTATGTGGGTGTTGGGAATCAAACCCTGGTCCTGTATAAGAGCAGACAATACTCTTAACTGCTGAGTCAACACCCTGAATAACTCTTAAACCGTGAAAAACCAATTCTATGAGAACATTTTCAGCACCTGCAGCTTCTTTCATCTGATCTCCTAAATTTCACTCTGTGTGTTTCATCATGACTGTAGAGGTTGGTCCTTCTCACTAGGTATTCCAAAGAGTGAAATGTAGAGCTCATTAATATCCAGTATGCTAAAAATGAGCCTTACATCAGTAGAGTTTCCATTGGCAGAGTTCATTGGACTGTAATGAGTGAACTCCAGTTTCTATTCTCTTAGCTTTCTGAAGCTAAAATCACCCTGAAATCCAAATCCCTCTTGCCTTTCAAATATAAGTAATGTCTACTTTAATTTAGGAATGTTTTACACTTCAGTCTGGTGGATTTTATAAAATCATACTATATTGAAAAATTTTAACCTAACACTACCAGATCTCCTTATAGACCATTAACAGAGTATAATGAGTGGTTTGGTGAGGGCAAATGAAATATTAATATGTAGAGTTCATCCAGTAAGTCATTGTTTGAAATAACTCCTGATGTCAGATGGATCAAAGTCTCTTCATAAGAAATCATTCACAGAAATAGTCAGTATGTGTTTTAGGATTTATCCTTGCTAGATAAGATTAATGACCCTATTACTTTAAAAGAGATCTGTAACATGAAGGATAATAAATGGCAAACACTTTTAATTTTGCTGTAAATTCAACTTGTCAATGAATGTGATTTCATTTAACTTATTTGCCTTTGATTCGGTATCATTAATGTTTACTACACTTTAGCATATAATTTTAATGGGTGTATCTTTGATCTTTTTACATATGTTTATTGTATTTTGTACATTTCATACATTTTAATCATATTTACACCCCTTCCCTATCATCTCCCTTCCCCCTAGCCTACCCACAGGATTTCATGCATTCTGTCATATATGTTGAGGCCTGTTGAGCCAAGTTTATGTACTGAGATGTCCGTCTGTGTGAGTTCATCCACTGGAGCCTGGTCACCCTAACTAGAGTCTGGTCACTCTAACTAGTATCATTCCCTTAAAGAAGACCAATTCTCCCTATTCTAGTTAACTTCCTATTGATGTGATAAAACACTGACCAAAACCAACTTGAGGAATTCTGCTTCCCTTTGAAGTGTCACAAGCCAGGCCTCCATCATCTCTATCTCTTTCAGCAGTGTTTTCCATGTTCTACAGAACAGTTCACTAAGCTCCAAGCACTTTTCCATTCCAAAGCTCCAAAAACTTCTAGAGTCCTCCCAAACACATATTGTCAGGTCCATCACAGCAATATCCTACAATCCTGGTACCAACTTCTGTTTTAGTTTGCTCTCTGTTATTGTGATCATCTTAGTTAGCTTTCTATTACTGTGATAAACACATTAATCAAAGCAAACTTAGATAGGAAAGGGTCTATTTTATCTAACATCTCTTAGATCACAGTTCATCACTGAGAAAAATCACGGTAGGAACTCATGGCCAGAACCTTCAGGCAGGAGCCGAAGTTTCATAAGACCTGAAGGAATGCTGCTTACTGGCTTGCTCCCCTGACTCATGCTCAACCTACTTTTTTATACAATACAGGGCCCATGGATGGCACCATCCACAGTGGGCGGGATCCTCCCATATCACTCAACTATCAAGAAAATGCTCCACAGACATACCCACAGGTCAATCCCATGCTGGTAATTTTTCAGCTGAGATTCCCTTACTCAGGTGTGTCCAGTTGACAACTAAAACCATCTAACTCACTCCTTCACCCAGCAGTCATCACCTGCCAGGAGTTCCTCTGCTAAGGTTGCGGCTTCCTATTCATTCACCCAGTTTTATGAGGATCTTTGTCTGACTGAGTTGCATGGGTCCTGTGCATGTTGTCATCATTTCTGTAAGTTCAAATGAACAAGTTCCCAGGGGTCTGGAGGACTCTGTTTCCTTATGGTCATGCACCACTCTTGGCCCTTAAAATCTTTCTATCACCTTTTCCTTGATGGTCCCTGAACATTGGGTAGATGAGGTTTAATATAGGAGTCCTACCCAGGGACACACACTCTGTAGTCTCTTATTCTCTATACTTTGGCCAGTTGTGGCCTTCTGTATTCATCACCCTCTGTTGCATGAAGGAGCTTTGCTGGTGAGAGTTCAGCAATGCATTAGTATTCTCTCTACCCTCTGTCCTACTGTGTTACACAAGCCTTAGGTATAGAGGTTCCACTGTAGATGTGTCACTTAGGGCTGAGCACCTCACAGACACTTTGTGTGACCAGTTATAAAACTCTCTAATAGTCTCCATCTGTTGTAAAAAGAATCTTCTTTGATGAGTGGTGACTGGTAGTCTTGTCTGTAAATATAAAGATCTACATTTAGCATACAGTAAGAAATTATATATGTCTAAGGATGTGACAGAGATAAGGTTGTTTTAAGATCTATGACCTCTCCAGCCATGTGTATTTGGCTGTTTTCAGTCCTGCATGAGTCCACTCCCACTGAGTGGGCTTTAAGTTCAATTAGGTAGCTGTTGATTATTGCCAAGATTAAAGTATCACAATTGCACCACATAGTTGCTGTTCTGGGCATTGTTGAGGTTATTAGGTTTTAAAGCTGGATTGATTTTTTTCCCCTTAGCAACTTGCATAGTGTCCTCTAAAAGTATAAGAGCTTCAGGAATGAAGATTCCAGGTCAGTTCCAGCTTCTCTGCTCCAAGTCCTATGCCTGAAGTATGTGCTTTCTTTAGCAATAGGATCTTACCCTCAACTTCTGGCAGGTACCAGGTTAAATTTCTAGGAAAGCAGTGTAAAGCATCTATGTTCTCACTGCCATTGTTGACCTAGGCAAATATTAGAGTTGGGTTTGTTGAAATCTCTGGGCAAGGGATAAAGAGTTTCGAATCTAGAATATTCGTAGAGTTAATTGGTCTCCTTGATAGATCCTCTCCCAAGAGAATGGAACTCAAAGGATTGTATCACAAGGTAAGAACAAAGCCAGAGTGAACATAGTTGTCTTCACATTCTCAACTGAAGACAAGAGACTTGTCAGTCTGAGTATACAACAGTAATAGCTTTGTGGAAACCCAAAAGTTAGTCACGAGCTCATCTTTCTGTGAAATTTCAACACACAAGCACATCATTTAATAGTTCAAATATGTATCTAGTCATGAACATTTGTACCATCCTAAGCATTGCTTCTCACAGACATGAATCTTTGGTGGTAAAAAAAAATCAATATCATTTTAAGCATCAACGGATAGACATGGTCAAGTTTAAATGAGACACAAACAGTAATGGGAGATCAACAGGAAAATACCCTCTACACTTCATTGTTTCTCAGACAGGATAAGATAGTGATTTTGTTTTAGGTCAGTATAGACAAGCCTAGCTCCACTGACAGGTCATGTGGAGTCTAAGAAAGTAGCATAGCAGCTTTGCAAAAGCACTCACTACAGAATGTTTACAGATCAAATCTGTATTGCTAAATTAGAACACCATGAAAGCCTTTAGAAGATTAAGCAGGGTGGTAGAAAGACTTCATGAACTGAATTTCCTCAAAGAAGTTAGGACACTACAGTAAAAATCAAACAAAAATTTGGAAAAGTGATTTAAAACATAGGTAGAGGGAAAAAGATCACCATTAAAGGATTTAAAGCAAACAACAGGCGTTTTGTTTGAAGACCATAAGGGGAGAATTTTTCAGAACAACCCCCGATGAAAAACACTCCTCTTGAATCACCAGCTATAAGTCAAAGACATCTCAAGTCAATAAGCCAAAGAAAAGCTCATACATAAAAGCATTCCATGGAACTTGTAGACATCAAAGACAAAGAGATTTTGAATATAACTGGAAGAAAAAACAGTTCAAAATGTCATGTTTAGGAACATGGTCACCCAAAGACAGTGAGGTTGTATACTGATGAAAAGAACTACAATGTGCCTAAAGAAACAGGTTTAAAATGAAATTAAAGTTTATCTTCCCAAATTAAAATCAGAGAGATAAATAAAGAGATGGTGGAGAATTTTGAATGGTGACTAGCTACAAAGAAAGCAACAGTGGAAGGTCTACAGTATAGGAAGGAGCAAAAGGCTAATGAGCTGAGACTCACAACAGTTAATGGCTCAAATGATGTATAACAGAATCGTAAAAACAAGGGAGAACAACTCATGACCTAGTAATATTTGTTAGTATGAGAATTAAAGAAGGAAAATGTCTCCCAATTATTCATTTTTCAAGAAGCATGGTAATGTTATCAAAATAATAGAAAAATATGAGTAAATCTCCAATGAATAGCCAGAAAAGAGTTGAAATAATAATGTAACCCATCAACCTAAAAGAAGGCAATCAAAAATTAAAACCAGAAAAAATACATGAGAACTTATAATTTTATCCATATAAATGAATAAAATGCTAAGTACTTGGGTTAAAAAACAAGATTGTCAGACAGTCTTGAAATGACAAGAGCTAGGAACATAATTTATATAAGAGATGCTTTTGAAATGTAAAGATATTGAAAGTTTAAGAATAAAAGCTTTGGAAAATGGAATACAAATATTAATAAAAAAATGCCTGGGAAGCTGTACTAACAGTAAATAATAGACCCTTAAAATCTTAAGGTTAACTGGGAATGGCAGGGCAATGCCTTTAGTCCCAGCACTCACAATGCAGAAGTAAGTGGATCTTGCTGATTTTGAGGCTAGTTTGGTCTACAATAACAACTTTCAGGTCACTCAGGGAGGGCTACATAGTAAGATCTTAACGTCAAGAAACAAAACAGAAAACTAAAACTTAGAGATGAAGATATGTTTACAGTAATAAAACTTTAATTCAACTTAAAATGTGTATGTTCTTATAAAAATCTTATTTATTATGTTTATTTTCTATGTATGTATGAGTGTATTTCTTCAATGTATATAAGTGCAATGCCTGTGGAAGTCAAAAGAGGGCATCGGATTCCCCTGGAACTGGAGTTAAGGATTATAGCCATGAGATGCTGGGACATGAACCCAGGTCCTCTGTGAGAGTAGCCAGTGCTCTCAATTGCTGAGCCATCTCTCCAGTCCCTTAAAATATGTATATTCCTGATATCATAAAATATAAATAGGTAAAGCAAAGAGGAGACAGAATTACAAGAAGAAATTTCATAACAACTAAGGCCTTTTCATAGATGCTTACACACTTGTCTAAGTTAACCCAGTCATAACAAGTAGAAAATAAATAATAAATAAATCCTGGACATGACCCAATATATCCAAACCAGACTTTCCCACTGCTCTCATTCTTTTTTGGCAACATGCACAGAACCGTATCCCTCTCGCATAGGTCCCCATATAGCAAGCGTCAACAAATGTGGAAGGTTGAATCTATATATCTCGAAAAAAGAGATAATCAAGCATAACCTGTATGTTTGAAAATGCAAGAGAGAGAAACCACTTTGTTATCATTGTGACTTGTGTATAGAGAATCAACACGTTCTCTGTGCAACAAACTGCCTTTCCTTTTCTTCTCATCTATATAAGCATCCACTACATTGCCTAAGGTATGGCTTATTTCCTTCCCACTGATGTCACAATAGCTTAGGTTTTCACCAATGCTGTCATTTCTCTGCAAATTATCTTGTCTCCTATGCTGTTTCTTTATCTCTTACGGTATTTTTCCTAATGACAATAAGAACAATTTGATCATGTAAATCCTTTATTGTTTATACTTTCCCCAGAAATGACACAATAAAACCAAACCTCCAGAACATGAGCTCCATCCTGGAATAGACTCTCCTGCCTTTGCCTGGTCGTTTCCTCCCAAATATGGCTTTGTACAGTACCTCTGCTAAGATCACTTGTGTTTTTCTGAACAGTCCCTCCTCACTAGCTCCTCCTTACCTCTGTATGTAGCAGTCCCTCTACCCGGAATGCTCCTTTTATAGCATTCACACTTGATCTGCCCTGTGTAACAGATACAGCCTAAGTAGTAGCACCTTTCATAAAATGTCTTGCCTGATCAATTTGGAGGACTGATATCATTTACATTTTCATTAATTGTTACCTAGAATTACTTTTATATTTCAGGCTCATAAATTGGCTTTTATATCACTGCTTTCAGTATTAGACCAGGAAATATATTCAGAAGGATACGTTTTACCTGATTCTAAAAAGTTCTTAATACTTTTAGAGGAAAGGCCCCTGGACAGAAATGGAAGAAAATTAGAATGGAGCAGAGTAGCTTAAAAATGTTTGTGGAAAAGAAGAAAGATCATTCAAAAGATTGATAATGAAGTTGGAGAACCAAACTATTAAACAGGCAAAATAGCATGCAAAGGATAACAGACTTGTAATACCAAATTTCCCAAATATTTAGCATTTTAAATAAGAGCCACCAGGCACAGCTGGGCAGTTTTTGTTCTGCACAGTTCCCAAAGGGCCCGTGTACAGCTAGCTAAGGTGGAAATGTTCTGCAGTTCAGCCATGAACAGTTGCACAGTTTCCTTGATGGAATGAATGAATCACATCAGTAGATTCAGTATTTGACGTGAATTTATGATCATTGACAGTCTTATGTAAAATATTGCATTTTGGGTTCTCAAACAATGAAAGAAGTATATTTTGATTACTTTAAGTGAGTATACTTTAAATATTGGAAATCTCATCATCAAAAACAAAAAGGTTAGGTACCTAATGTAGCAAGTTTTAATTATATGAAAAAACAATTACAAATATTCCAAATAAATGAGCCATTACAGTGAAATGAAAACCATCTCCACCTGTGGTATAATTTGCAAAGTTTGCTGAAGACTTACACATGATACCATGGACTTGCAGCCAGATGGGATCAAACCAAATCATTTAGAAAACAGGCTTATGTAATTGCTATCTATTTTGTGAAATGAGCACAAGAAGTCGAGGCTGAGTCTCACCAGGGCATAGTTGGAATTCACTGATGAATCACAGCCATCTCCACTTCCATTCTCTTACTAGTTTCTGCATCCCAAGCATCACTGATGCGGACCATGTAAATAAACAGTCCTGAGAATTTTGTATTTCTGGGAAACAGAAGGAAAAAAAATGGTTTAGTCTGTAAATGCTTTTGTAAATCAACGAGGCTCATTGGCTGTCGACAATGAGAAAATCATTCTTCCCAATTCAAGATGGAATTCCTGGATTTATAGTTCTCCATCCACCTCATATTCTCCCTGTAGATGTGTTCTTAAAAATACTTCCTCACAATAAGAATCACCAACGAGATAGCCGCATTGAAAGATTCACCTTTCATCGATTCTAACCTGTCTTCTTACAGATCCCCCAGCAGTGGAACCAGCATTCCTGGAAATACGGCAAGGACAAGACAGAAGCGTCACCATGAGCTGCAGGGTGCTGAGAGCCTATCCTATCCGGGTACTGACCTACGAGTGGCGTTTGGGCAATAAATTATTACGGACCGGTCAGTTTGACTCTCAGGAGTATACAGAGTACCCAGTGAAGAGTCTTTCCAATGAAAACTATGGGGTTTATAATTGCAGCATCATAAACGAAGCTGGAGCTGGGAGATGCAGCTTTCTTGTTACAGGTAGGATTCTAAGTTCCTTTTGTAAAATATTTTGTCATTTTAAACCAAGATATCCCAGGTTAATGTTAATATGGGAACTAAAGCATTTTGTAAATTGATGGAATAAACCACACAGCAGTTTGAAGCTTTTCTAGTTAGAACTTTTTTTTTTTTTCAAACCAAACCTATCTTTGTGGTTAGAACAGTATGGTGCCTGCAAAATAACACAAGAATTAATTTGAATTCAACTGAAGTGAGTGAAGAGGTTTCTATTATTTTGTTTGTTTATTTCCGCAGTAGCATAACATATTGTAAGAAATAATAATACTGAGATAAGACTATAATTGCTGGCAAACAGGTGTTCTGGTTCTGGTGTTTATGAGTAGCACATATTTTGTTTTGTTTTCTTGCTTAGATTTTATTTATTACTGCTCAGTGTACAAAGCTTTACATTTTCTCTTGACTTGCCAATATTCACCATTATTGCACAAAAAAATAAAAAGTTATATCTGCAATATGATAAATATGGGAAAGCACTATGACTTTTTTGATGTCTTTATCTATTGAATATTCCCTTTGTACAGTTTTAAACACTTCTTGGTTATTATGGCATTCTGTTTGTTATGGTAAATCTGCTAGTCTGTTATTTCCAAGCCAGAGTTTTGGCACACAATAGGAAATTCTCCTTTTAATCCTATGTTGTCTTCGGTAAAATTACTTGTAACCCTTAGGGCATTTATGTTAAATGAAGAAACTGGACACTGTATTCTTTGAAAAGCAATTGTAAAAAATGATGAAAATATTCCAGACTGAAAACTCATTCATTAATGAGAATTTTGAATATTAAGTTCTTAGTTATGAGCGATTTCTCTGAAGATAAATTTGCTCTGAGCCATTTCCATTTCCTGAAATGTAGTGTTAGGTCTATAAAATACACCTGACTAATATAAAAAGTGAAGCATGTGTCTCTGCTGCTCTCACCACCTCTTGATTTTAGAGGATTTCTTATTATGATTCATGTAAGTGGTCTTAGAGCAAACTATGCACAAAGCCAAAATTTTCCTAGGACAACACATTTTACTTGGGAATCTACTAGTTGGTGCAGTGATATGTAAAAGGTCTCTTTTAAATTAATTAATTAATTAATTTATTTATTTATAGACAGGGTTTAAACTATGGAGTCCCAGCTGGCCTGGAACCTGCTATATAGATCATGCTGGCCTTGATCTCATAGAGATCCACCTGCCTCTGCCTCCTGAGTGTTGGGATTAAAGGCATGCACTAGCATGCCTGGCTCCTTTTTAAATTTTTAAATTACATTATTGCATTTTTATTTATTTATTTCACGGGTGGCTGTGGGTCAGCATCCACTCAAGTGTGAAGGTCAACCTGAGGGAGTCAGTTCTTTCCCTCCACCATTTGGATGTGTGCTGGGGTCGGGGTAGAGCTCAGGTTTTCAGGCTTTGCAGCAACAGACATTTGTGCTTAAGCATTTCATTTCCTCTGTCCTTTACACATTATTTTCCATAACAATAAGAATCCTTTAAAGGGAATCACTTTAAAGTGATTGGTACATATGAACAACCTAAATAAAATTGATATAAAATTAACTGTATGCCTTTCTTCAACTATTTTGACCTTTCCCATCTTAATTTTCTGTGATACTCTTTTCCAACTTTGGGCTACCCAGATTCTATTTTTAAAGCTGAGACCAGGGAAAACTCCAAGTTCCGTTCTCTGACTGCAAGTCCCTGAGGTGCATCAAGTAGATTTTGATAACTATAGACAGGAATAAACCTGTTACAAACTTTCTTGTGGAGGGAGAAGGAATACCTATATTTTCTTTTTCCAGTGTGTGTTTTTCAATCTTCAGGTCAGCTTTATTGTTTCAAGACCTCCACATAAAATTAAATTTTTCTTTTTTGAAAAATAGGAAAAGAAAATATCTCATTCTAAATATAGTAAAACCACTGAAATATAAATGGGAGTGGATAGTTTCACAGTTTCTGTTGTCTACGGCAGAACCTTTGAAAAACAATATAGTTACCATACTAAAATACATCACATTTAGTATTCCTTACAAGTCCTACTCAACTCAGAATTCTTCGAAACTAACACACAAAAGGCAGAGCAGAACGCATGAGAGTATATTCGTCATCTGATATTTGAAAACAGTGTTTTATATTTGCCAAGACCTAAATTAATGAAGAAATTTAATTTTTTAAGGCACTCTCTTTCATTTACCACTATTTACAGTATCCCCAAAATAGGATTGATTCCAGTGAACACAGAATGTACAGAACTGAGTGAAAAGGCAGTGGAATCTGTGCTTGTTTTAGTTGCTAGGAGTGCTCAAAGGCTTTCTTATTTTATCTTTGTGTGTGCATGCACATGTATGCATTCCTCTGTGTGTGTGTGTGTGTGTGTGTGTGTGTGAATAGACAGGAAACAAGAGTGAGATTGTATTTACTGAGACAACAGAGGAACAGTGAGAATATTATGTTAGCCAAAAGAGGATAGTAAACAAAGACATTTGGAGGTACCAAAACACAGTTAGGAACCGTCTAACTTTCAGATCATTGTCTGTGTCTAAGAATATTAACTACAATACTATGAAATATCGTGGATGTAAGTGTATTTTGCTCACTAATATCTTCATAGTTTTCCATGTTTTGTGTAGGCTTCATGAGGCACAATATGAATACCGAGACCATTTACCGTGCTTTCCCCTGGGGGAAATTTTACAAGGTCTTCGGAGTAATGTGACACATTGATTTATTAGAGGTAATTAATTTGTAAGCTTGAAATTCCAATTATTTGCATATATATCAATACATAGGCATGGTATTTATATTTAATAAATAGCTCAATACCATGGTGCAGAGAATTCACCTGGAACAAGAATTTTTCTTTATGGCATGTTTCAAAGTTTCTGGTTTTGAAAATGTTCCTAAATACCTTGATAGACCTAAAATTATTGTTTTCCAACCTGACTATCTTTCCATATTTGATTCAAGCACATAACTTATCCAGAAAATTACCCAGTAAATTCAGTTCAGTGGTTGAACGGATGGACGATTTGATAAAAGAATTACTTACTAAATGAAAGTAAACCAAAATTATTTTTAAAAAAGTAGAAAAGAGATAGCCAAGTATGGTGGTGTACCCCTTGAATCCAAGCATTGGAGAGGCAGAGGCAAGAAGATCTCTGTTAGATCCAGGCCAGTTGGGGCTACAGAGAGAACTGAGAGAAAGAGAGAAAGAGAGAGAGAGGATTTTAAAAAACTAGCTCAAGTTGACAATCATATAGTTTGTATCAGACTAATGATCCCCAACTGCTATGTCTGTGTCTCTATCTCTGTAACCTATGAATTGTACTGCATGTCCAAAAAATGTGAGTTCTGGGTTACACATGAGGGCCCAGAACGTATTTATTCATACCCTTATGAGAAGGAGGCAGAGTGAATATGACTGATGCAAGGACAAGCTATAGAAGCTTTGAAACTGTCAGAAGTAGCAGAAGTGAAGAATCCACTCTCCTTTGGGGCCTTGGTAGGAAAGGGCAGCCCAGCTGAATGGAGGCTTTGGCGTTCTACCTTCCAGAACTCTGAGTAAACTCATAAGCCACAGTTTGTAGGGATTTTTTTTAATGGCAGTCTTAGATAACTGACACGCTATAAATCAATATTTTTAGAAAACACTCTCTTAAAAATGCCTCAAACAGAACAGGACTGCTTTATCAAGTATCCTTACCTTGGTCATGCTGAAATTTCTCACGACTCAACAAAGTTCTTAAATCATAGTTTTATTTGCCTTCTGAAGAGCTAATGAAGCAAAGTTATAGTTACAAAGGTAGAGCAGAAAGAAAACGACCCAGAACACTGACCCATCAACTTGCCCAAGTCATTTGTAGGTATTGACTTAAGTTATCCATTGCCAAAGATCCCAGTCATACTTCCATATTGAAATGTCATGCCTATCACACCAGGTTGGAGTTATGGATCCTTAATTATGTAGGAAACCAAAGGAGAAAGCCAATTCCATTGACAGTATCAGAAATTAATGAAAATGTGTTTTAACTCTTTTTTTTTCAACCTGTGAAGGATCAGGTTATTGACAATCAAATTCAGCAAGAATTCATGAAGTCGTAAGTTACCCCTTTCAGGTTGTTCAAGTTGCTATTCCTGTATATTTCCTGTAAATTTCTAGGTTGTTTCACTTATGTTCCTACTAACCAGGATTTCTCTGTAATTCTTTCCTTTAGCAAATTGCTTCTGATAATGTTTCTGTTAAAACATTTACATGAATGAAGGAATTAAGACTAAAATCACAGACAAAAATGAAGAAGGCAAAAAACAGGATGGTTTCTGTTTAGCTTTTTGACTAGGTGCTTAAATAAAATGTGCATACTACAACATGACCACTTAAGCCTAGGTAATTACTATTCTAGTTTAGGTGATGATAAGATATAAAGGTTACTATATTTTCTGTACAGCCCAGGAAGTGAAAATAGAGTGTACATCTGGCTTCTAAAAAGTATATTTAGATGGTTATCTATAATTATACCTTTAAACATTTAAAAATTTAAACATTGGAGATAATTTTTAAACAAAAAGTATTAAAGATATGTTATCTGTTTCAAAAGGTAGCTTTAAACATATATGTAGAATGATTTTTATTTCATAAACCACAATTATAATTGAGTGTAAAACAAACACATCGTACTAGTCTTAACTGATGAAAGTTTTACAACTAGGAAAATATTTGACAAGTGTTTATTAGTACATAATGGATGTCAAGTGCTAGTTTAGACACCTAAAATAGAACAATAAATATTTTCAAAAGTTTTGCCAGTTTTGTACTTGCATAAAATCTTGAAACCATAATTTTATTTTCTTCCTATTACACTTGTTAGGCCTTATACTGTCTTCTGGGATATTATAATAACATTTTATTTCATCTTTTAAATTTTTGTCTGCTTTCAATTCCATCTATTTTCTATATTCCTAAGATTTATTTTCCTAGGAATTCTGCCTTCCTTAAATAAGAAAAGCTGATGCCCCATATGTCCTGTAATGTACACAAATTTTTCATTCCCATAGGTCATCAAACCATTCATCCATAACCCAAAGAATGTACATGTTACCCATACATAAATTTTGCAAGATACTTTAAACTCATGTTGAATTCAGAGGCCAGCTTCAATCAAACCATTACACAGTTCTAGGTCTGTTTGCCTGGCAATTCTTATGAACTACTAATTGTATAAGTGGTTTTTGAGAGTAACCTTTGTATATTATGTCAGTTTTGCTCTTTGATCAGATAGGGAGATACAGACTCTGATATTATTTTTACATTCATAAAGTAATTATGCACCTGAAAATACTAACAATCTCTACGTAACCATAATTTAAATGGAATAGAAAATTTTCACTCTAGTTATGGACAAAATGTATTATTTCTAAAACTAGTATAATGACTATATTGCACAAAGTCCTGAAGAATTAGGACCATTCCCATCCTATGGCTCAACTATCATCTATAAACGGTCCATCTTGTTGCCCTCATGGCTATTTACATCCTTGTCATTTCAGATGACAGTGAAATCATATTCTTTTTGAGGCTTTCTCAATCATTTTAGATATGCTATTATTGGCAATAGCTTAAACATATTGCTTTACCTGCAATAAAAGCTGTGGGTATAACTTTTCTTTTGAAATGGTTAAGCTGTATTTATTTCACATATGCTTACGGTTTCTACTATTGAAATATTGCAATGAAATTCATTTAGAGTGTCAAGGAAAATCTTGGGATCAATTGGTTTATCTTTATAAACACTGTATCGTTACTGTTTGTTAGTCAATTCTCTTACTAGTTAGTAAGAAATGATTGGCCTTTCATGTCCCAGAGATGCTAACCATTTAGTGTCAGAGTGATTTTTTTTTAAGATAGGAAGTTCAATCTCAAATTTAAAAAAAAATTTCATTGATAAGCAAAATGAAATAAACTTACTATTTTATTGTTGTTTCTTTTCTTTTATCTCTCATTTCCTTTCCTTTCTTTTTAAATAAGGGTGGCTCTGTAGACCCAGCTGGCCTGGAACTCACTACGTAGAATAGGCTGACCTCAGTCTCACAGAGATCTGCCTGCTTTTGCCTCCCAAGTGCTGGGATTACAGGATCCTATATTACTTTTTAAAAATTTTTACATAACAACTTACTACAAATTTAACAAACTGAAATAACACAAGTCAATTACCATGCAATTTCTGTGTGTTAGAACTCTAATCATGGTTTGGTGTAGTCAGTGTTCTCTGGGGTGTTCTCTATCTTGAGGTACAGTAATCCTTTTTATACTTATTTTTATCATTAAAAAATTTCCTCATGGTGGCTAGAGGACCAAATAATTTGCCATTTGCTGGCTGTAGCTTCTAGAGAACTTCCTGCCTAACCCCAGAGGCTAGCTTCAATATTCTGCCATCAAGGATTCTACACAATGGCAGCTCAAATTATCAACCTGAAGAAGATTCCAGCTCTGGACAGCTAAGATAGAATCAGATATAATGTGACACACTCACAAAATTCACCATATTTGTCACATTATTATTAGGTTGTGTGTGGGTTGGTGGCAGGGGGAGGGAACCCTGGCCTCATCTTCTAAGATGTTGCCTCCAGTAGCACCGTTTCCTGTGATTAGAATAACCCTCTGAATATAGCCAGCTGGTATATAAAACTCTGCTGTATTCATCTCAGTATTTAATCAAAGACAACCTTCACAGTTTAATCTCTCTGTAATCATGGAAAGTAGGCTAATCCCTAGCAAAAATGTACCTGTGAGTGTTTAATTTCAACTCTAGTTTGGAAGTATTTTGTTCTAGGATCCTGTGCATCCTGTACTTTCCTTTCTGATATATGGCAATATTTAATTTGGCATGTCAGAATGACTGCTTTAATCATGTTCAGTATCATTATATTAGACACAACCAAATTTTGATTCTGGAGACAAAATAAAGACAGGATGAGCCACGTTAGAGACAGGAGTGCAGGTTTTCAGTGAATATTAAACTTAGAATGACAAAGGACTGTAGTAATGTCTCCAATAAGGTGATAGAAGCTTCTAGTACATTGTAATCTGGAAGAGTAAAGGAGAAGAAGTAAGAACCAATGCCAAATTTGAGTCTGGATAAAAATAAATTATTTTGTCCTTGTTTTACAATTCTGGATTCAATTAAAAATTAACTTATTCTGTGCCAGTTCATTTTTTAACACTAATCAGGTAAGTGTGAGACTTTTCTGAATATAAAAAGGAACAATTTAAGATTGTAAAAAAGAAAAGAAAACAAACAAAAACTAGTAAAACTCTCACAGTAAGAAGAATTTAAGCTTTGAAATAAAGGATAATTTTCAGTAGTATTTATTGTGATAACTCTAAAAGACAGACTTCAATGTTAAAACTTTTTAAGATCAGAATTCTGGTAAATATGTTAGAATTTTATTTACAATGATGAAACAAATGGATCACAATGTTGCCTCCATCCTATTCACAAAGAAATAAACAGAAATTGCAAAGTATTTCTCATTAACTCTTAACATGCGTCTTTCTGTAATATAAAATGATTCCGTACATGTCCTCTTCCGAAGACATGGGAACACCTTTTGATAGTGCCAGTGACTCAGGAAGTATGGAGTAAAAGAAAGCCATTTTGGGGGCACAACTCAGCAATACATTTTTTTTAGTAGTGCTAAAAGAACTTTTGATTAATTAATCTAGAAAAATATGAGTGAGTCCATAAATTTGAAAAAAATATTAATGAAAATGCTAGCATTAATTAAGGTACTTAGTGCTGTTGCTCTGAAAATTTACAAGAATATGTACAATAGTTATAGATTTAAATTTATGTAATATTTTGAGCAAATTTTGTTTTCTATCCAAGAAGCATCATGAGTAACCTATATTTTACATCATACATAAATTAAAGCTCCACTTAATTCTTAAAATTATATGTTTGATAGCTTCTTAAATACTCTAGCACTCATATGGCTTTTCATTATTGAATCCTGTGCCCTCTAATCGAATTTAGCAAAAGAACTAGCTATCAAAGTCTGGAAATTTAACCCAAAAGCATAAGAAGGGTTTTATGACAGGCATTTTGACTTTGGGAAATATTGCTATATCTTGAAATGAGAAAGAGAAAGAGAAAGAGAGAGTGAGAGAGAGAGAATATGAATATGAACCAGAGACAGAAACAGGGGGAAAAATATCAAGGTAATTTCCTGTATCATGAACTGGTTTGAATCACCACCAAGGTGTATATGTTGAAGCCCAAACTCTCTGTGAAGGTGCTGAGAAATGAGACTTTTGGGGAAATAATTAGGATTAAGTTGTGGTCATGACTCTGATGTACAGGACCTCTCTAGGTGCAGTTGGGTGTGAGTCAGAGTTCAGAGGTGCTGGACACATGGGATCATGAAAGAGCCACCAGTGGCAGTGGCTCCAAGTTCATCGTCTTAACCAGTGGAGATCAATGATGCAGCCCTTTGTAAGAGTGAGTGAGGAGAAACAAATTTTAAAAAGAATTTTACAGAGGAGTAAAATGTTAAAGTGAGGAAGACTCCCAAGGTATAAAGATTTAGTAAAGAGAGAAGGTTTTTTTCTCTCTCTCAGAGAATCACTCTCTGCTATGTGTTACCCACCTCATGAGGGATGTTTGAAGTCCTGTTTTGTTAATCTCTGACTCTGGCTTTATTCATCTTTACATTTTTTATTTATCGTAATTTTATGTTTATAAATCTTTTTACCTTCATGTATATATTCTGCCTACATAGGCCAGAAGAGGTTGTTGGACCCCCTTGAACTAGAGTTAGCCTTCATGTGGGTTATTAACCACCCTGTGGTTGCTGGGAACCAAACCTAGGTCCTTTGCAAAAAGAGCCAGGGCTCTTAATTGCTGAGTCATTTCTCCAGTCTCTGGCTTTATTAGACTTGATTTTTATTAGACTGGTATTTCTTTGACCTTGCAGATCTTCTAAGTACTGTTAATAAAATTAAAATCTTTTTGTTCTCACAGCTCCCAAGAAGAAACTCCAGTGTTATCTTGGTTATCTCTTTGTTCCAGGATGATCTGGGGTGTAGATAGGCTTATTAGAATCCATCCTTACTTAGAATTTTGTCTGATAAAATTAGCTACATTAGAGAGAATGCATTAAAAGCAAGAATATATAATAAGCACAGAATGTATTTCCCAAAGGGGAAAGGTTTTACAGATGCTAATCTTGCTTCTTAGAGCCTGTTTGTCCCTTGGTCAGGCTCGCATGACTGATCCAGACCCAGCTACAAGCATCTTTATCTCCCACTCTTACTGCTCTCAGCTTTACTGTTTTAACCCTTTTACTCACTTGTTACCTTTACACCCTTTCCCACTGCAGCATATGTGGGCAACTAATAGTTTTTACCATGAACACATTTCCTTTCCTACTTACTGTGAACTAACTCCTTCCTCAATAGTAAATTATAAGAAATAATAAGTTCATATTTATAATAATATATAACATAATATATAAGTGGTATATATGATAGCATTGTGAAATGAAATGAAGATGGATCCCTGAAAGTGTGAAGTGTACTGATATATCTAAGTAGTACAATGTGGCTTATACCAGGAACTGACAGGTTAAACTTGTATAGTTTAAGGCCCACAGAGGTTTCTAAGAAGTTGTTAAAGTGGTACATCAAATAAATTTGAATATATTTGGATTTATTCAAAATAGTCTGGAAAAGGGGAAGAGATGAGCAAACTCTGAAGGGACAGTGAACATGACAGACTTTAACTCAATTGTGTTGATAATTATGTTAAGTGCCAGTGAACTTAACATTGGAGTTAACTGTCAGAAATGGTAGACTGAATGTTTTTTAAAGTAAGTGATTTATAACCTACACACTGCCGTGTGTCTTATACCCACACCTTATTATATCCTGAGACACAAGGATAAGGATGGGGGATACGTAATGGGTAAGCAGACAGATGTGAAAAAGCTGATGTGAATGCTGTTATTTTGAAAGTCAATTGCAAAATGCTGCATAAGAAGAGTTTAAAAACGCACGTTTCATACAATGAAATAGTTCCAAATATCCGTATCCCTAATAACAGAGTTCCAAAATTCCGAAATAAAAGATGCCACCTGACTCAGTGATTTTTAATCATACGTGAAGATTTTAACACATATCTATCAGTAGTTGAGAGGATGTGTAGACATAAAGTTACCAGTGCTTTAGAAGAGATGAACTGTTTCATTAAGTAAATTCATATTTGTTCACATTTTGAATCATATTTGTAAAACCCTGTAAAGACTACACAGAATATTCACCGAAGTGAATATGCTGATTAAACACTTTACTGCAGAGATCAGAAATAACACAAAATCATTCTCCCTCATTACTGGCATTTTACTGGAGGTCTTTGCCACTGTAAGACCGTAAGAAAGTAAATGAAATACATGGGACTCGGAGAGGAAGAAGTCAAGATATTTTATTCACAAGACAAATGTTTTTATAGAAAAATCTAAGGACTCTACAGAAAAATCTATTTAAATTAATAGCCTAATTTAATAATGGCATAGTATAAGATTATATTGAATCATCTGTGATTTCTGTATGCTATTGTTCTTGGGATTTGTAGGCCATTGATTTCAGTGGTCCCCACAGATACCAAAATTTGTGACTGATCAAAGTCTTTACAGAAATGGTACAGCATTTGCATGCAACCTATAAACTTCTTCTTCTATATTTTATCATTAAACTTCTAATGATTTGCTTCAATGTAAGTCTTATATAAATAGTTGTTAACTATGTGGTCTAAGGAATAATGGCCTAAAAGAAATCTGTAATGTCCAGTACAGACACAATTTTTCCTAAGTGTTTTCAGTGCATAGAGAATTAAATCTAGATACTTAGCCCATGAACATACAAAGTCAACTGTAATAGATTATTGAACTTTTAATGCAAAAGTACTATTTCCAATGACAATCAAAATGGAAATAAATCTCATAAAATGTGTAAGAATCATAGTGAGAAATCCAAAATATTTCCAAAGGAAAGTAAATAAAACTTAAAGAAATGAAGAAAATTTACAAATTCATGGACTGGAATAATTGATATAGTTTTGATATGAAATTTTCCAACTCAATACAATTCTAATAAAACATCCAGCATGATTTTGCTTATTTTTTTTTGCTTATTTGTAGATAATGATACACATATTTTAGGTTTTATGTAAAAGCACAATCCCAATTATAGTTAATTAATTGAAGGAAAAGAAAAATGAACAAACTAGACTAATTTCAAGGCTTACTTTAAGGCCAGGCTAGTCAAAGAAGTGTAGTTTTATATAAAGATAAACAAATACATCAAAGGGATAGACTACAGAGAGGAGAAACAGACATTTGGGGTTGCATGCACGATCTGTTGAATGCTCAAATGACTAACCCTACAGCAAATCAAAATCAACTAGAGAAGAATACAATCTCCTTGGGGCTGGAAGGATGACTGCATAGGTAAAGTGCTTGCTGCATATGTATGAAGACCTAGTTTGGATCCTAACACTCATGTAAAAATATCAGCATGGTGGTGTGCATCTGCAACCACAACACCATTGGTGCAAAGACAAGCAAACCCCAGGTGCTGACCAGCCAGTCTAGCCAAAATGGTGAACGCCATTTCAGTGAGAGATCCTGCCTCAAAAAAATAGGGTGAAGAGAAATAGAGGAGATCATCTTGACATTGACCTCAGGCCTCCGTACATGTAGATGAGTGTATCTGCACACACATGTACCATGCATGAATACACACACCCACAAGCACCATACACTCTCACAGACAATAATCGTCTTCTGCAACAGCTGGATATCATATGAAAATAAGTCTGAAGCAATAACTCACACTTATCGCAAGGACACAACCGATTAAAGAGCTAAATATAAGATGTCAAACTATGAAATTATGTAAGAAAACTTTTAAAATCCATAAAAATTGAAAAAGGCAAATACTTTTCAAAAAGTAGACAAAAATCTCACTCACTAAAACATTCAGTAGACATCAATGAGAATAGCCTGTTGTTCCAAAGACACTGTGAAGAAATGAAAAGGCAAGCTATAAATATTTGAAATGATATATCTGACAAAGAACTTAATATTCCAGGTGTATAAATAATTCTTATACCTCAATAAAAACTGTCCGATTTTAAATTAACAAAAATATGAATAGATATTTTACAAAATAGTACATAATCGGTGTGTATGAAAACTTCATTATCATTATTTTTCATAGAAAAGAAATGTAAACCACAGCAAGATAATACACACACATTATACGGACTAAGTTAGGCCACGGTTATTTGAAATAAACTTGGAGAATGAAAAGTCAGATATAGCCATTGATATTTGCTTATTCATAAAGACGTAAAGAACTACTAATACCCACCATAATATGAAGAGGTCGAAGCAGTGTGATGATTGAAAAGAAAGTATATACTTTATGACTATGTCTATATGAAGTTTTAAACTCATAACACTAATCATTAGTAATGGAAAATTGACTTTTGTTTGTTGAAGACCAAGGGTGAGTGTAAGTGTTTTCAAAGTGGCAGTAGAAATCTATATCACGTTTGGAATCTGATTATGTGGTAATGTGTATCTGTCCATACTCATCACAATTTACACTTAAAATTCATGCAGTTTAGGGACTGTGGGTGAAGCTCAGTTGCAGGCTCAGCCAGCATGCAGGAGGCAGTGAGGTCGATTCTTAACACACATAGAAACGTATTGTTCCCTAATAAAGTACTGGGGAAGCCAGTGGGACCCACCAACAGAAGTCTTGGGAAGAGAAAATGCTCCATGGTCTCCATGTTGGTCACATCTACAGATTTCTAATTTACATTATGTTCATATATATAAGATTTAAAGATAATTGTCTAATATCCCATGTTTATTTTTCCTCTACATCATCATCAAAATACTGTTTTAAGGTTTATAAACTGGTCATTGTTCTTGGAGTTTCTTTTCCCTTTGAAAACTAATATTATTTTTTCCCAGTTTTATGTCTTTCCTCAAAAGACGAAATGACCTAATATGTTGGTGGCAAAGGTCTTATATAAAAATTAAATGAAATAGATGTGAATCCATGTTGTGACCATTAGCATTTCACAAGCAGACACTCTACTCTTGGCAGATAAAAGACAAACACATATTGACATGACCAACAAAGGCTTAAGGCTTAAAAACTATTTCTCAAAACTTCCTACATTATCTTGGAGTCTGTATGAGATATCATTTATGCAGAGTAAGAAAGACTGAAACTCAGTCAGTTCCCTCATGAGAAAAGAACCTAAATTCATTAGTACCAGAGGAAAAAGAAAACAGCACTGAATTTGAAAATGCACAGACAGGGGCTGGAGAGATGGCTATGTAGTTGAGAGTCCTTACAGCTTTTGCAGAAGACCTGGGTTTGGTTCCCAGTATCCACATCGTGGCTCAGAACCACTTGTAACTCTAGTTATAGATAATCTGATATCCTTTTTAGCCTCCGTGGGATCCAGTATCCCATCAAGCCTCACACACATACACACAAACAAAAAACATGTAAGTTTTAAAGAAAATGCACATACCTGTATACAAATATCATATGCCTAGCATTTCTGTTTAGCATTTAGTCACTGGTATCTCTCCATGCATAATGAGTGATAATAAAACCAACCTGTGAAAGAACCAGAGGTCTTTTTAGGTCACTGAAATCAAAGCCATCTTCCAAACCTCAAATATCTGCTTAAGCACCTGGCATCTGTCCATCATCCTGAAAGGATGACTAATGGATGAGAACAGTGTAGAATGTGTTTCCACGGCATGCCAGAAACTGCATTTGAAGTGCTCAGAAGAGTGAGACCCCATATAATAGCCCCCAAATTTATTCTTTTTCAGGGGAGACTTTTTGATGGAGTTGTAACTTGAGAAAGTTATATATTGTTTTTATTTTAAATCTCTTTGTGGTTTTAAAACAGAAGCTATGATCAAAGTCTTATAATTTCACTTACCTGAAGAGAATATTTATTAAGAGACCTCCTCCGCACATTATTCTAATAAACATTCCCTTAATTTTAGAGAAATCATCAAGGCAGTAGTTTCTAGAAGCCTTGGGATCTAACTTTAGGCAAGTACCTGTTTCACAGTCAGAGCCTGACTTGTACTCTTTTAGGATATAATAAGAACTCCAATCTTTTTCCTGTTTCAGGACTCATGGTCATGGATCTTGTAATTATTCTTAGAGAGTTGTAGTGAAATCTGCTCTATTAATTCAAGTTATATGCTCTGGAGAAAACAAATGTTCTTAGAAGTTAAACATCACACCTTCCAGGCTTCTCTCTAATTCACATCAACACTTCTCACTCCCTGCCTGAATGACATTCAGTACATTTGTATTCAGGAATGGACCACCCATGTGTGCAGCTACAGCCATTGCCAAGAAGTTAATGTGGTCTATAAGCACACCACTGAACATTCAGTTCTCTCAGCCTGAGAGCCACTGGGTCAGTTCATCCATCTGTTCCTTCTCCATGCAGGCGCCCCAACCAATGGTCCTTTAAATGAATGCAAGGCTTTTAGATGTCTTGGAACAGCTCAGTTTTAAGGAAGAATATAGCTTGAGGGAAGACTGAATACATTTATTAGAAGCTTGTTGTGTATTTTGTGTATTCATTACTCCTGAGTTAAATGTTTAAGAAAATACATATACTTCTCACTCAAGAGATTTGGTCAATAAATCCTTCTCTTTACGATTTAGTAATTTAGGTTCGTATATTTACAGAGGTGAGCAGAGGACCCTTTTCTATTAGCAAAAGGACATCCTAGTGGGATGTACACCAGTGCCTGTGTAAATTGGGGACACAGGCGGGGAGAGTTCTTTCTTTGTGGAGATTCAGTTCCTATCCTGTGGCATAGGAGATGACAAAAGTAACAGAATCTGTATTTCAGCACATGTGCTCAGGAAAGCAGACAATTATATGTGAGCGACCATCTCTAGAGGCACTTCAGGAGATAGAATCTACTAAAAAAACACACGTGCCTGAAAGAGAACAGCAACTAAAAATTTGAATTTAAATATATCTGCCTTACCCATGAGAAATCATGCCCAGTCTTCAATAAGCCTAGAAAGAACTGTTTTATTCCAGAGCTTAAGCTTCCTTATAAGGCTTTTAAAACTTCAATTAGTATATATCACATGAAAGAAGATATTTTTAAAATATAAGATGAAGCCAAAGTAGATTTGCATTCCCACCTTAGGGAATACTTGCTATAATTCTTTGAGGAGGAGTTTCTCAATGTCACTTTACTTTAACATTCCTATCATAATAGTCATTAAAGAATGGGCATATGGTAGGTACTATTTGAATGACAGTGTTGTATGTTTAGGTAACTGTATAACAATTCTTTCTTAAAACTTTTTATCTTATTTTATGTGCATGAGTATTATGCCTGCATATGTGTAACTGCATTCGTGTCATGCAATGCGTGCAGAGGACAGAAGAGGACATAAGATCTCCTAGAACTGGAGTTAGGGATGGTTGTTAACAACCATGTGGGTACTGGGATTAGAACCTGGGTTTTCTGTAAGAACAACCAATGTTCTTAAATGCTGAACCATCTCTCCAGCCCCTGTATAACAATTTTGACAAAATAATCATTTGGATCTTTTGGAAGGATGATCTACATACTAGACAAGGAAAGAATTGTGTCAGTCAATAATTGTGATAATCTCTGTTAACTTTGTATATGTGTTGTATATGTGTATAAGAGAGAGATAGACAGAGACTGAGACAGAGATAATGTGTCCATAATGGTGCTTGAACATGTGTGTGCTGGTACATGTGCACAGAGTGAGTTGGGTCTCTTCCTCAACTATTCTCCCCCTTTTGAACCGGATCTCTCATTGAAACTGAAGCTGGTCAATTACCTAAGCTGAGTTCCAGGAATCTTCATGTCTACAACTCCAAGTTCTGGGGTTACAGATGCCAACTTTTAAATAGGTGCTGGGGATCCAACTCAGGACCTCCTGCTTGAGGAGCAAGCACTTTATTCACTAAGCCATCATTTCAGACACTCTGTTAATGTCTAAGATTTGAAAAGTAAGCCAGATAACATCTTTCTGCACATTTAACCTTCTTTGCCTCTGTGAAGACTAATATATAAGTTAATATTAGTCTCTTGTGCACCTAGATTCCTCTTAAAAGTTTGAGACATTACTTTCATCACTCCTTTACCCGTGACTCAAGGTTTGTAATGATAAATTATAAAACAATAACTTTAAATAGTAGTCTCAGAAAGTCGGTAGCTTATCTTAAATATTTGATAGATTGGTGATGAATGGTGGGCCTGGATCTTTCTTTCATCAGTGGCCAACCATATTTATTTCCAAAGGATACAAAGTGCATGCCATTTCAGAATCGCATCGTGGTAACTCTGCTGTGATAGTTTCTCCAAATACATCCTTGAAGTCTGTGCTAGTAATCCTTATCTACTTTGACTTATAAGAGAGTGGGAAATAAGGAGACTCGATGCACAACGAATGAATTTGTCAGCTCCTGAGCTATGCACAGACACACATTAACCCCTTTTGCTTTATATCAATTTTTGTTATTTTAGGGAGAAAATTTGGTGATCTATAGATTATTCAAGTAAAATTTCTTTAAATATGAATTTTTAAAGTCTGTAGAAAATTTCATTGGTAAGTCTATAATTAATAGTAAGGCTATTGGCTTTACAATATTCAAAAAAATAAGGAATAATTCCAGATAAAATATTTTAATATAACTAAAAATAATGAAATACACTTTCAAGAGCCTCATGAAATTGTTGGTACACATTTGACTGTTGTGCTCAGGATGATATTTTCTACAATTAACCTAAAAATTGGATTCCTTTTCCCATGCCAGGATAATCTAAAAGACTTCTGAAACAATACAGGCTATTTCCATATTTTTTGGTTGCCTCCCACAGCTTCAAAGTGAGAACTTATTGCTGAAGATAGCACACATTTTAAACACAGGACTTGGAGCAATGAGGCTGAACCAACATGGAAGCCTCTTCCCTGAGGACTAGCTCTCATGTTATCAGAGGGTGCTGTGAAACCTTTCAAGGGAGAAAAGCAATCAATAATCCTACCCAGATGTAAAGCCTACAGAATTAACAATGACTGTCCCACTGAGATGTCCCTAATACAATAGTGGCCCTTTTTATCTTGGGGGTAACTAACAGCTACTTAGACTCAAGGCCTGCTCAAGAGGAGGGAATTCATGCCTCTTACTGTAAACCTTGACAAATAACCCATTACTGGAGAGGTCATAGACCCTAGAGGAAAACCTACTTACTGCCATTTTCCTAAACCAATATAATTTCTAACTGTACTCTAAATACTTATCCTTATACCTACAGATAAGTGTAGTTTTCTTCCCTCATTAAAGAAGCTAATTTTTGCAACCTGTGGAACCAGTTACAGAGATTGAGAACTGGTCAAAGTACAGAGAGTAAGTGACTGTGGGGTGCTCAGCCCCAACTGATACATCTACAACACAACCAACTGTGGGGTGCTCAGCCCCAAATGATACATCTACAACACAACCTCGATACCTAAGGCTCAGGAAACATTGAGGAAGAGAGCCTGGAATGATTATTAATAAGAGCCAGAAGGCCAAGATGCCTGCCACATGACAGGGAAGTTGTACCCATCAAATGTCAACAATATGATTAGCTAAGTAAGACCTGAATAGTGACGCCAGTTGACATACCAGGTGGGGGAAATTTCACAAGGTTCCCATCCCTAGATGAAAAGCTAGAGGCAGCCAATGGCTACTGAAAGAGAAAAAAATCTGATATTTGAGAGTCAAATTCCCTGATAGAATATTCAATCCCAAGTGACCAGCAAAAAGCACATGCACATACAAGCAACACTAAGTGAACTCCATTGTTTACATATGCACATATGTGTATATGTAATCATAATAGTTAAAGAAGAGGTTACAAAACTAAGAGGGTGTATGGGAAACAAAGGTGTGGAAGTGAAGTAATTACAGTACTCATGTATGAAATTCTCAATTAAACCACTTCAGTTAATGGAAGAATTTATGTAAGTTTACTCATAATGAATCTCTGGCATGATAAGCACTTGAATGACTGCCTCCTTACCATAAAAAACAGATGAAAATGTTTTTCCAATGACAGCAATCCACAGGTATTTTAGTCTAATTTATTTACTCCACATTCACCTAGTAGGGCAAGAAGAGGTATCTCCCATCCAAAGCTTGTAATCTTTTATAAAAAATGAAAGACAGTATATAGGGGCGACAAGATGTCCTTGGGGCAGTGCAAGTACAGTGGAGTAGCGTAGCTGTCACCTTCCAAAGAAGCAAGGTTGAAGTTGATATTATTAATAATCCTAAAGAAAAGATAAACAATGGTGTTTTAGCATTGACTCTTAAATTTCAAGTATGTGTGTCCACTAAGAATTGTCTTGAACCATAGAAATTGTTTGTTAATAAACAAATCTTAAAAGTCATTTATAGCAAATGAAATGTGGTTATTCGGTTTTCTCTAGAATGTTTTTGATTTTATGCTATTTTTTAAAAAATATTTTATTTATTTATTTTATTTTTCATTAATTTTTTTCTAGATTATTTTATTAACTGAAGTTTATTTACTGATTTGGGGATGTGAATATACAGAATATCAAAAGAGGAATTAGAATATTCGAGTTTCTAAAGAAATATGATGGTGTGACTTGAGAAATGTCTCAGTAGTTAAGCACACCCACTGGTCTGCCAGAAAACTCAGGTTCAGTTCCCAGCATCCACATGGCAGCTACAACTGACTATACTTCTAGTTCTAGAGTACCTGATGCCTTACTCTGCCCTCTGCAGGCACTGTACACATGTGATTCAATGCATACATGGAGCAAACCACATAATATAAATATAAAAGTAAATATAAATACACATAATATAAAAAAATAAATTTCAAAAATGTATGATGATATCTTAAATCCATTTCAATTTGTTCTGGGAACTTTTAGAAGGTGTTGCCCACACTACCGCATCTACGCAGTGTGATTATTTATGTTAATCAACTCTCTGAGAGATATTTTAAAATTGTTTAAGATTCATTGAGGGCATTTATCAACATCTGACTATTACATTTGAGAAATAATGAACTTCTCAGTCTTCAAATTTTACATCACTTCTTTCCTTCTTTGAATGTTGAATATTTATGGAAAACTCATTGATAATTTTGAACACTTAAAGTTATGATGTTCAATTTTGAACACTGTAAAAATAGAAAGGTAAGTGCCAGTCATGGTGGCACACATCTTTAATCCCAACACTCAGAAGGCAGAAGCAGGTAATCTCTGTGAGTTCAAGGCCAGCCTGGACTACATAGAAAGGTTCCGGGCCAGCTGGGGCTACAGGAATACCCTGTCTCAAAAAGACCAAATAAAAAATAATAAGGCAAGTAACCTGTCAATTCCCTGTGCAGTTCACTAAGTTTTGCATTTATATCACCTTTTCAGTTTTTATCATCATAGACTAAATGCAGTCTTAAAAATATGTGTTTAAAATATTGCAGGCCAAATACTGTTTATATAGCTGCATTTTTAAAAACAAACGTTTACTGACAGGAATCTTGAACATTTCCTTTATCACATTGGTTTGATTATCAAGTATATTTGTTAATAGCATACAAATACTGTATAAACCAGTCATTTTCTCTAAAAAATAAAAGGACAATTGTCAAGACAGGCTGAAAATATCATGTCTTTGACACTTTTCATATTTAGTATTAATCAGCAACACTAATTAGTTAGGAAATTGCTTTAGTTCCAACATTACTATATGAGGTTCCAAATCCATCAACTAGAGTTTCCTAAGACTGCGTTTTGCCTCAGTTCAGGTTTGCAACAACCCAAGTGGTAAATGTGCATGGTTAAGACTAGTCTAGGGAACCCAGGTTTGGATCCTTTCAAGTTTTATATTTTACAAGCATATAGTTAGGGATTCTACACGGCTATGTCCACTCTTCAATATAGCTGAGCCTCATCAGCACATAAATTACATATTTATTTAAAATAAACAATTTGAAGCTAGAAAATAAATGCAATGTTAGATACAAACTTAGTATATCCTGAGTTTTAAAATAAGAACTTTCATAACATATTCCAAACTTTACGTCCTCAAACGATATGTACAACAGAACTTAGCAAACTATATCCTATTAAAGGTTTTTGTATGATCTGTGAACTCAGAATGATCTTTATATGTTTTGAATGTTTAGGAAAAATTCAAAAGAAGAATCCTAACTCAGTATATGTGAGAAACTTGTGAAACTTGCATTGCTTTATCCACAAGCAATGTATTGTTGGTAGAGCCATGGCAATCCTCTGTTATCTAAGGCTTTCTTTGTACAGAGGCATTTTTCATAGATATTCCAGATATTCTACAGCATGTGATTTAAAGCCAAAAGTTCTTATAGTGGACCTCTTATAGAAAAAGTTTGTTGAAGTCTGATTCAGAAGATGTAATGAGTGAGACATTTCCCTCCTGGAGTATTTTGACCAGCAGGAGGCCTGATTGTGTTCTGGAGGCTAATTTCCCTCATTGTTTAGCTCACCAAATGTGTCTATTATATTCTCTTTACCAAAGGCTCCTCTCATAGTTATTGAACAGCATATGAAGAACGTTGTGGACAATGTTTGATAACATTTTTATAAAAGAAGTGGTTTTTTGACCCTACCGTCTCAGAACAACACAGAAAGCCTCGAACACATGTCATCAACCTAAGCCTCAATGTTGCTTGCAACATTTGTGGAGAGATGGTTTCAATGCCTTATTGTTTTCAACATTCTAATGGTCACATCTCGTACACAAATACATTCTTTTTCTGAATCAGGGCATAACTGAGTCACAATTAGGGAACACGGTATAAAATTAAAGCAATAATTCAGCTTAGCTTGTTAAGCATTAATATTTTGGGATTCCAAATCATTGTAGGTCTGATTATATTGTATCTTCTTAAATGGAGTGCAAAGTTTTAAATGTTCTCAAAACAAATAATTAATTTGGTTTACAAGATTATGTAAAAGTTCAATTTGTAAAGGCTTATTATAAAGAGTCTTTCCCAGACAAAGAAAAAGCATTTCCACCAGAAGATTGTTTGATGTAGGACAAGATCACCTCAAACATCCTTGAGAACAAAGAGAACAAGGTCCAGAGTTACTTGTTAAATTCTTCCATCCTAATTTTCATTACATTAATGGATTTACTAAAGCTGTAAATAATGCCTTAAACTGTAGTGTGATATAAAACACATAACACAGTGCTTTTATACACATGATACTATTTCGTTTCCTCTTTGCCAAAAAAGTCATCCTAAATGTTTCACTGTTGGAATAATATTAAAACCACAGGGGTACCTAAGGAGGTTATATTTGCCAATAAGCTTGCAGCTCTTTAATGGCTATAATTAAATAAAATAGAGGTTTTATTTTGAGACTTTTTATTTCGCTGTTCCCTCTCTCTCCAAATTTTTATGTAGGTCTGGATTGAGATGGATTTTTCTGAGAGTACAGTCATTGCTTTGCTTTTTTCTGTATTTCCTACCAGTCCCAATTATGCTTAAGTGTAGGTAGAACCGCAGAGAAAAATCAAAATGCTTTTGACATAAAATATTTTGGAGAATTGTTGCACATTGATAGAGCATGAACAAATATTTTCCTAATCAAATCTTAAACACATTGTCACATAAGCAGTCATAATAGGGTAAATAATGACTAAAGAAAGAATAGTCTCAATGCAGGTACCAAAAATGAATAAGAATTAGAAATTAAAGAGGAACTGAATGAGGAAACATTTTGATTTATGAGGATTTTAAAAATTTTAAATCATTGGCAAGCCAAGACTCCAAATCAAGAGGATTCATTTGTTCCACAATACTGAGTTATAAGACTTCTGTTTCAGGAAAATGTGTCTTTTTATGTTATTAACCAAAGATCTTGTGCTTACAAACAATGGGTAATCTAAAACACAATTCTGCAAGTCTGAAAGGAAAAGGGCAAAGGGCTGGGCAAGAGTTCCTTTTATGAAGACATTTAGCCTGGAATGCCATTAAGCTTGTTTGTTCCTGGTTTCTACTTTGTTTCCTCCATTAAAATCAGTTAGACATATTCTTAGGAACTTAGCATGAAACAGGGTAAACATTAACTTGCCAGAAGCAGTCTTGCAGTTACGAAATGTTTTTTATGTGCTACTGTTTTACCTTGTTTCTCAGGTAAAAATACAGGCACTAGCTAGATACAGAATTCTTTAAATAAAATCAGTGCAGAAAGTGAGAAATCTATTTCTTAAGCTGTTTTATTTTGAGAGTGAATAACTCACATGACAAACCAAATACTATATCTGAGGCAAACATACCTTCTGCCTGGATCAATTAAATATCTGTCTATACAGTCCTCTCTCATTTGGAATGACTGATGTCAGTAGTTTTAGTATTTTACCAAACAAAAACATTATGCCTTAAACCTGCAGGTTCTGAGGAGGTCCTCGAGCTCCAGCAGGTGCTAACAGAGCTCTAAGTTCCATGAAACACAACTCAGACTCCAGCAAAACCCAGACTCAAGTCAGGGGTGAACGGAGACAGTTTTGTGACTGTTTTAACAAAATGTGTGGCCAATGTCAGGTCATTGGTAAATATATTAGCAGTCACTACTTAAGAAGACACAATGTGGAGGAAGCATTCTCTGCCTCAAGCACAAAGACACATCACCTAAATGGTTTGGTTGGGGGATAAATTGTCACATTTTTTAATTAAAATGAACTGTATAACAATCTTTAGCTGAGAGATGTTAGTGTTGGAGTCACAGATTATTATGTAGCTGCTATGTTTCTATCTCCTGAACACATGCTGGCAAGTTATCAGTGTTGAACACCTTCTTGATGACATTTATTGCTTCCTTGATACTTGCCTTAATTCTCAGACAATGTGGGGTGTGTGTGTGTGTGTGTGTGTGTGTGTGTGTGTGTGTGTGTGTGTCTATGTCTGTGTGTTTTGTGTATTAGGGGGTGGGAGGTTAATTCTCTCTGTCTCTCTCTTTTCTTTTCTCTGTGTTATATTACTGGGGATTGATTGAGTCTGTATGAAGTAAGAATTCCACTACTGAGTTACATATCCAGGACTGTTTAGACTTAAATATTTTCAGTCTGAGAAGGCATTGCTACCTTTCTCAAGCTGGACTCTAATTTGAGATCTTCCTTGCCAAACTGATAGGCACCATCACACTCAGCTTCAGACGGTAGCTTTTTAATTAAAACAAAACAAACAACAAAACCCAGACATAATAGTTTCTTTTGCTAATCACTCTTTGTATTCCATTTTTAAAATTCCTCCATCACATTTAACTTTTCCAATCCAGTATGCATAGGTAGATCCCCCTACATCGATAACTCCTTTGTTATCATTTGAAATAAAGCCAAATAATAAATGCCATACTACTAAATGTCAAATAAATATAGCAGATGTAAACACATAATTCTTTATTTAGTGTTCTTTTGGTTTCATAGAATTTGATCTTTTTGTCTCCTCACAGTATTTATCTGCCTAACATTTTGTGACTATAACTTACCTGGCTCAGAGTCAAAAGTTTAAAGAATAGGACCTAGGGAAACAGTGTCCTTCTTTACCTCTCTTACAGGGTAAGATATGTAAACACACTCTCCATCTCATTGGGGGACTTATATCCTAGAGACTTTGAAATCTGAAAACTTAGGAGTCCACTCACAGTCAGATGTCAACTTCTGGTCATCATTTTTGACTGTTTGGCTATTCTTCATTCTTCAAAGCACAGGTCTTTGCTTTGTGGACAGTAGTGTCATAGTGAGTTCCGACTAATACACATCACCCATTCAATCCACGCTCATCTTGACTGCCAGTTGTCATCGAAAAATGTGAAATGAATTTACATTATTTTCCTGATGATAAAAACTAGAAAAAGTGGTGTTGGAGAAATGGTTGCCATTAAGAGCCCTGGCTGCCTTTGCCAAGGCCCTGGTTCAGTTCCCATGCTCCTACATGGCAGTAGCTGACAGTCGTCCTAACTCCAGCTTCAGGGAATCTAGTGCCCTCTTCTGACCTCCATAGGTACTACAGGACATGGATACACTTACATACATAAAAATTAGGAAAATCTTTGTATAGGCATTTCTGCTCTTCTTATTTTTAAATGTTTCAAAAATATTATTCACCTTGACAGAGAAAATTCTACTTCTGAACACAGCATGAAATTTTGAAGAATACATTTCGAACTGACTAAATCTAGCTAAGTATCACACACATTTTCTCACACAGCCACTTTGTATTCTCTATAATGAGTTGAGTCACTAATTTGAAAAGAATGCAATTCTAGCGTCAACTGTTGCAGGTTCTTTCTTGTACTTTCTTGTGTGAAGGAAGACCAAGATTGCGTGTGGTTTATTGTATATTACACCAGACAGACTGTGATTGGTAATCCACTGCTTCAGCCAGTTTGTGTAATGACATCATGACCCTGACTCAAATTCAGTTCAGTGATGCTTAGCTTCTCATGAAAGCCCAGAGACAGAGACCCAAAATTCATAAAAATTTCAGATTTATTTCTATTTTATTATTTTTTAATTTTAATATTTATTTTTTATTACTTATTTTTTCAATTTTCATACAACATAACTTGATGTTATCTAGAATCCCTCCTCTATCTGTACCTCCTTTTATTTTCCCCCACCTAATTTAATGTACTCTATTTTATATAAATATATAATAATATAATATAATATAATTATATAATATATATGACCTGTAGTATCTCCAAATATCCTTAGTATGGATCCTTCCACTGGGCCCTATTTAGCCTACCAAGATTGCCATGCTTGAAAGAGATTGTCTCTGCCCCTCCCAGAAGCCATCTGTTGCCACAATTTCCTTAGGTGGGCTTGGAACTTCTTACCTACTTCCTCATGCCTGTTCTGGAATTTTGTCTGTTTTGCGCTTGCATGGGACTTGTGCACACTATTACAGTTGCTGTGAGTTTATATGAGTAACTGACCACCTGTCTGGAAAACTATTTCCTTGTGGTTATGCATCACTTTCACTCTTATAGTCATCCCATGCCCTCTTATACAAAGATCCCTAAATATTTGGAGGCAGAAGTTTGATATAGGTATCCTACTCAGGGATAAGATCTCTGAGGCCTCTTGCTCTTTGCTCATTGGTTGTTTGTTATGTTTCTGTGTTAATCACCATCTGTTGTGTAAGGAAATGTCTCTGGTGAGAACTGTAAGATGCATTTGTCTGTAGGTATAACAATAAGCCATTGAGAGTCAGGTTAATACAATAACTATTTAGTAGAAAACTGGTATTAGGCCCTCCCCTATGTACTGTGACATGTCTAGCCTCATTTTCCTGTCTGTTATCAATGTCAGATATGGGCTCCATCCTAGGAAATGGACCTAAATTCAATTAAAGGGTGCTTGGTTCCTCCCATAATATTTGTGCCACTATTGCACCAGTGGGCCTGTCTTTCCAGGCCTGCTGTTATTGTATTTCACAGGAGTCGCAGCTGGGTAAGGTTGATGATTGTTCTTCCCTTCCAGTAGCATACAGAGCACCTTCCAGTGCTATGAATGCTAAGCAGTGGAGATGAGGCTCTGAAGTCAATTCCAGCTTGATATCGCCCTGTTTGTTCTATAGCTCATGCATGTAGGGTCTTCAGAAATAGGGTCTTACCAGCCAGTTCTGGTGGGTAACCAAGAGCAGGGGCAATGGCCAGTATTATTTGAGTGCCTTCGGGACCCCAGGCAACACCTTGTAGAGATGGAATTCATTCCTGGCATTGAGGTTTTTTTTTTTTTTTTTAGCCTATCATGTCTACAAAGGGCAGTGTCCCTTTACTGTATGATAACTCCCTTTAATCTCTTTTTGTGGTATATATGTATATACTTTAGGAAGCATCTATAGTTGTAGGTTTCCATATAGTCATTTCTAAAGGTCTGCAGTGTTATTACCTGTCCCCATACTCCCTCCTCTGCCGGCCCTCCCATTCCCCATCCTATTTAACCCTTCATCCTCTCACATTCCCCTTTTTGCCTTCATATCCCTGCATCGACCATCCCTTCCAGGAAGTCTCACTGCCACCCACTCATGACAGTTTATTACCTTCTTGTTTGTTGGTGGTGTATGGGAAGGCTTTTGATTTTGTGGTGTTCATTTTATATCCTACTACTTTGTTGAATGCATTTATCATCTGGGAGTTTTCTGGTGGAGTCTTTAAAGTCCATTATGTATATAATCATATCATCTGCAAATAAAGACTCTTTGACTTCTTTCTAATTTGTATCCCTTTATCTCCTTCATTCATCTTATTGCTCTAGCTAAGATTTCAAGTACTATAAACAACAGGAATGGAAAGAGTGTATATCCTTGTCTTGTTCCTGATTTTAAGGGGAAGGCCTTTAGTTTTGCCTCATGTAGCGTGATGCTAGCTGTGGAATATGGTGTAGTGACTTTATTTTGTTGAGATCTGTCCCCTATATGCTTAGATTTTCTATGACTTTTATCATGAATGGATGGGGAATTTTGTCAAAGGTCTTTTCTGCATCTAATGAGATGATTCTATAGTTACTGTCCTTGAGTCCGTTTCTGTGGCAAATCACATTTATTGATTTTCATATGTTGAACCATCTCTGCATCTCTGGGATGCAGCCAACTTGATCATAGTGAGTAATTTTATTGTTGTGTTGTTGCATTCAGTTTTAAGTATTTTACTGAGAAGTTTTCCATTTAGGTTCATCAGATTTATATATATATATGGAGATTTCCTTCATTTTCTATTCTATTTTATGGAATAATTTGAGTATCAGTATTATTTCTTTGGAGGTTTAATAGAATTCTGTGTTGAATCCATCTGGTCCTGCAGTCTTTTCAGTTGGGATATCTTTAATGACTCTATCTCATTGGTTGTTATAGGTCTATTTAGATTAGTTATGTAATTTTCATTTACTTTTTCCAGGCTGTACAAAGGTAGAAAATTATCCACTTCTTTTAGATTTTCTAGTTTAGTGAAATACAGATTTTTAAAGTATGTCTGTATGGTTTTCTGAGGTTTCTCAGGATCTGTTGTAATGTTTCTCTTTTCAGCTCCGAGTTTATTTGGGCACTCTCTTTCTTTCTTTTGGTTAAATTTGGCTAAAGTTATGTCAATTTTGTTAATCTTTTCAAAGAACCAACTCTTCATTTCATTGACCCTTTCTACAGTTTTCTTCTTTTCTATTTCATTAATTTCAGCCTTAATTTTGTTTCTCTCTTCCTGTCTACTCCTTTAGGTGTTGTTTTTCCCGGTTATCCAAGGCTTTAAGGTGTTTCATTAATTTATTTATATGAGATGTTTCTAATCTTCTAGTGTAGGCACTTAATGCCATAAATTTTACTCTTAGGACTGCCTTCATTGTGTACTGAAGATTTTGCTATGCTGGGTTTTCATTTTCATTCACTTGTAAGAATTCTTTTCTTTCTTTTTTTTTTTTCTCCCATGATCCAATTTTGTTCAGTAATGTGTGGGTAACTTACATAGATTTGTATACTTTTTGTTGATTTCTAGCTTTGCGGGTAGGTAGGATAGAGGATATTTCCGTGTTTGAAACTTGTGAAGACTTGCTTTGCGGCCTAATGTATAGTCAATTTTCAAGAAAGTACCATGGACTGCCCAGAAGAAAGTGTATTTTTTAATTATTTTATTTTTAAAAATTTTATGTGTATGAATGTATTGCCTGCATGCACGTAAGTGCACCCGTGTTGTAAACACTCATGGAAGTCAGAAGATGGTCTTGGATTCCTTGGAACTGGAATTGCAGATGGTTATTAGCTGCCATGTAAATGATGGGAGTCGAACCCAGGTCTTCTGTAAGAGTAACCGGTACTTTTTAACTGCTGAGCCGTCTCTCCAGTCTCGAAAGACAGTCTTTGGTGTTTAGATGGAATGTTCTGTAGATTTCTGTAAAGTCTATTTGATTTATGGTGTCATTTAACTCCAAGGAGTCTCTGTTTAGTTTTGTCATGTTGACCTGTGTGTTGGTGACACCATGGCATTAAAGTTACCCACTATCACTGTGTTGGAGTCAATGTGGAATTTTAAAGCTAATAAAGTGATTTTATTTTATTTTTTATGAAATTGAATTCTGGTATCTGATTTGCATATATGTTTAGGATTGTAATTTCTTCTTGGCAGACATTTCCTTTAATGAGTATGAAGTGACTTTCTCTGTCTCTTCTGATTAGTTTTAGTATGAAGTCTATTTTATAGGCTATTAGATGAGATATGCTTGCTTGTTGCTTGTTTCTTGGTTCCATTTGCTTGGAAGATGGTTTTCCATCCTTCTACCCTAAGTGGCATCAATCATTCTTGATGAGGTGCATTTTCTTGGAGGCAGCAAATTGATGAATTCTGGTTTTTTTTTTTAATTTAATCAGTTAGACTATGTCTTTTTACTGGGTAGTTGGGACGATTAATATTGGGGAGTTACTACTGACCCTGTTATGTTAGTGCACTTCTGTTTTTTTAGACCTATTTAGTTGACTGATACAGAATTATTTATTTATGATTTTTATTTTTAAGTGTATGAGTGTTTTGTCTCCATGTATTTAAGTGCACCCATGTGTACAATGCCCACTCCGGCTAGAATACGATGTCAGATTACTTAGAACAGGAGTTACGGACGGTGTTAGCTGCCATGTGAGTTCGGGGAACCAAATGTGGGCGCTTAACAAGAGCAGCCAGTGTTCTTAACCACTGAGCCATCTCCCCAGCCCTAGAAATTTTGTTTTTAATCAATGTATCCTAGGTGTTATATTCAGAGGATTTCAATAGCTAGTCTTCTATTATTCAATCACATTTGAGAAGTTTTAAATGGGATTTATTTGTGGTTTGCAAGCTTATTCTCTGAAATCATCTCTTTGCTTTCATTTTGACTATTATCTTACTTCCCACTCAACTAACTGTTGTAATGTAGTTCTTTTCACACTGGGAAATGAAAAGCAGGGAATGTAGTATAAAAATCTTTTCTCTCACTTAGATAGGAGATGGATAAGTAATAAGAATAACCGAAATATAGGGTAAATATTCAGCATCTTGTCTTTTCAAACAAGGTGCTTCATAATTCAGCACTGGCTATTACTATATTTAATTCAAATGTAGCCATTGTGTCAACGATTGCAGTAAGAACTGATGCTGCGGCCTCCTGTGAAGCGGGTGGTGTGGCCTGGAGGAGGAACACCACCGTTAGATTCATTGAGGATACTGTAGTGGTTTTGAAAAGGTTATTCTCTTCCTTTGTCCCCAACATGAAGGGAGAATTCAGCACTAATAGAGAACATTAATCATTCTTTCACAGAATGCCCAACATTGATTGTTTATAAGTCTCTATTGTACTATTTCCATGGTTTTACCTGTACTTCTTTATAAATTTTATTTCAGGTTTCAGTTCAGTGATTCTGCAGTTCATTGGCGTCTGGCCACACATAGTGAGACAGTTTGTGTGTTTATAATGTTGGAATTTGAAATCATGTTCCTTGGAAATAGGGCAGTGGGTTTGTATTGGGGGAATTCTGTGTTCTAGACTGAGAATAAGACTTTTCAAACCTATTGTGTTGGGTCTCCTTGTGTACTCCCTCAGGGTCAGTAGTCAATTTTTTTTAATGTTCACATAAATATTTTTGCCTCTTTATTGGTGAGCATGAATCCTTCTCTAGTACATCATGTGCTTCAGATTGTAACTTCCACTGATTCTTATCATTGATGCTAATTTCATACCCTCAAGGCTAACTGTAGAGCACACGAGGACAAAAACCAGCAACACTCTCTCTGCTCCACAAACTCTTGTTCACGTTCTTGTTTTTGCCTTTTAATTTTCTTCATTATTATTTTATGTGTATGAGTGTTTTGTCTGTTCATATGTAAGTGTACCACATGCATGCAGTGGTGGCCTGTGTAGACCATAAGAAGACAGTGGATTACTTCGAACTAGAGTCATGGATGGTTTTTAGCCATTATGTGTGTGCTGGCTACTGAGCCCAGGTTGTCTGCAAGAGCAGCCAGTGTTCTTAACTGCTGAGCCATCTCTCCAGCCCCTACGTGCTCTTTTCAAAACGCTGTCCTTTTTGACCTCGGAGATTCATTTTCTGGTGTGCATGCTTTCCCATACCCCTGGAAGATGTTTTTATAATCTAATCCAGCATGCTTAGGCATAAACCTTAGTTAGTGTTATAGTTAACTGTCTTGTCGACAAATATATCATGATTTCTTTTGGGAGGGTTCTCTTTTCTATATTATGGAGGCTGAAGTAAAATGAAGTTGATTTTATTTGCGAGGATTTTGTCAGCATCTCTTAGGAAAGTGACACATATAAGTTGTTTAATATCCCCTCAACAAAGTAAAGGATTAAGTGGTATCTCCTTTGTGTGTAAACACATTCTATAATTATTCCTGTAAGGCAAAATTACATATTATTTATCTTCCTACATTTTCTTTTCTAAAATATCAATTGATTTTAAAGAACATCATATGTAATCTTGACCACTACTTAACACTTACACTTTTGTTTTTACTGACATATGTTAGCTTAATAGTTAGTCATGAAACATAGAGCATTTTAAATGCTTTAAATGTGAATAATTATTTCAGTGTATTGCAGCTTCATTCATAAAATCTTGTTTTCAAAACTCAATTTGGGACCTGGAAAGATAGCTCAGCAGTTAAGAGCACTGACTATTCTTGCATAGAACTTGAATTTGATTACCAGCACCCACATGGCAACTGACTTCTGTAGGCATTGCATGACATGGGTACACCTACTTACATGCAGACAATACACTCATACACATAAAGTAAAAATAGTAAATAAAATATAAAATCCCTCAATATTATCACTTACAAGGCTTTTTCAAATGTAATATATTTTTATATAAATTCTATGCAAATTTTTGAGCAACACAATTGTTTCTGTCTTAAGATTTTCAGAATGTTATAAAACCTAAGCTTGCTCTATATTAACATGCATAATGTTTCTAAAATTATATCCAAGTTTAGATAGAGAATATAGTTTTAGGTCAGTTAATCTAAAATGATTTAAATTAGAACAATGCATAAAAATAAAACTGAAATGTAAAAAAGCAAGAAAACTGTCTTTGGTTTCTTGCTAGAACTAGAAGAAAACTGCCTAAGTGTGAAACAGAAAGAAAAATTGTAAATTCTTTCTCTCTTCAACCAGCAGATGTCATGTTTGGTTGTCAGAGTCCAAGACTGTTTTCCTGGTGTGAATGTGTATGTCTTACACGTGAGAGGACATAAATATTAAATATGATTTGCTCTGAAATCAGAGAAGAAAATTCCTGTGTGATTTAAGAACAATCATAGACCTCTTAAGTGAAATCAAAGGGCAGTTTCTTTTTTAACCATTTTTCTATAGAGTTCAGTAAAAACATACTCATAGACATAATCAAGTATTTCTGTAACAATAACAGTAACATTACCATATAATGATACTTATATATCATAGAAGTCTTTTCTTTTATTCTAACGTAGTATAGTTATTCAATTAACATGAAAATATTCATTATAATTTTGTGAATCAAAATTAAAATCTCATTGTGTTTATGTTTCTGGATCATTTTTCACATCATTGATATGTCTCTTCTGTCCCAGCATTCCTTTATCTCTAATATGAAGCATTCAGTTAATGTCAAAAACATTTTTAACCTAATGCTTTAGGAAAATTATTACATATGACATCAAATACAAAGAAAATAAACTACCTGAAAATATGTTGAGGAGGCTTTGTAATAGTCTATAATTAAATACATTACTGATCATGAGTTAGTAAGATCTGATCAATTTGGAATATTTAAATGGGGATCAGTGTTGATAAGACAGCTTAGTCAGTAAATTGCATGACTTCCAAACATGAGGTTTTGAGTTCAGTCTCCAGATCCATGTAAAAAGCAGGCACAGAGGCACAAATTCTAATGGCAGCCCCAACTCAAGGGGATGAAGGTGGGCTGGCAGAGACAGGAGAATCCCTGGGGTTCAGTGGTCAGCTTAGCCTACTTGGTGAACTCCAGACTAGTGAGAACACTTGTCTCAAAAGCAAAGGTGGCAACTGAATAATGGCATAAGACGTTGTCTTCTGGCTCCACATGCACCCCTGAAACATGCAAACTCATACACACACACACACACACACACACACACACACACACAAATGAAGATTTGATTGTAGCTTACTTTCCTCATTACCTTCAAAGTTGGTCTTGATAAATACATGTTTTTGAAAGATGATGACGGTCATTTTGCTAGTTTGCTTTTATTTTTAGAAGAATGGTTTATTGAGTGCACTACAAGGGAGCAGTGGGCTGCGAAATAAAGTGCTGCATGAGACCATGATGATCTTTCCTTGACGTAACTGTGAAACCATTTTAATGGCCTTAAAAGTGTTTATACAAATAAAGAATCTTCCTAGACTAGTAATTTACAATTGTGACATGCAGTAATTTCTCCACATTAATCCACTGAAATTCCTCTATAATAGAACGTGTATTCCCTGAACTTCTCAGAAATCTGATTTCTTGTTGTCAGTCTGTCTTTCATTGCTCCAGCCCCATTATATAACCTCTGTGTCTAGTACCAGAGATCCCAACTGCTGAATCAGGCAGCTATTGCCAACCACAGGAAGGAAAACGTATGAAGGATGCTTCTATGACTCTAGACTTAGCTCTGATGTCTTTGTTTACAGACTCAGATGTAAATTCAGAAGAGAAATTGTAGCCTTTATTGGCATTTCAGAGCATATCACCTACATTTCCATGCATCATGGTAGTCTAGGGTTCTTTTGTTACTAAGGCTTTGCCTTAAAGATGGATTAATACCTACATACACTAAATTTGGCAAAACATTATTCTTTACAATACAGGTATGACCATTATAAAGAAATATTTGCACATGGTTATGAGATAACAGATAAATGATAGTTCTGAATATATAAGTGATTTGATTTTTTAATGTAAAATTAGTTAGTATATCAAATCCAACTTGATATCAGGTAAACACTTTACCATACTCTAGAGATTATAGAATTAATGCTACATTAGTGTTTATCTCTGGGAAAGTATACATACCATACCTGCAAAGTAGGTGTTTATGTTTTGACTAAATATTTCTACTGAAATAAATTTAGAATTTAGTCTACTATCTACTGAGATACTATTCTTTATTTAGATATAATTGGTAAACTAATTGTAGGTAAAGATCTGTAACCTTATAATACAGAATCCATGTGAACCAACTTATTCCACAGCTCTGTTGATTCAGTCTGGTTTTCTTCTTCTGTGGTAGACTTTCATAGAAATCTATATTTGTGCAATTTTGAGATATTTATTTCCTTTTTGTATGTTAAGTAGCCCCTAATTATGCCTCTGTTTTCTCCTTGTTTTGTTTTGAATAACGTACTCATTTTATTAAGAAAGTTCTATTTAGAACTGAGTCTGGTATTCATTTTACTTTCTTCTTGGTTAAACAACAAAGCCAGTTCACACTCTGATGTAAAGGAAACATTATTAACCTGACTTCCCAATTCAGTCTATTTACTGCTTTCTAATGAAAGAACTCTGGTTTTATGTTGCCTAACTAATCAGACATTAATCTACTGATAAGTATTGATTTCTTTTCAGGCCTAGTGTTCGAACTCAGAACCTCTTGCCTATGCTGTACAAATATTCTGCTATGAACTATACTCCCAAGGCTGAACTCTTATTTCAAGCAAAGCATCGAGTTTTGTCCCACCCATTAATGTTTCCCATTTCCATTTTGAGAGCTTTGGCCTCAAAAGCAAGTTGTCAAGAAAATTATCAGTTGAATCTGTTGATTCATTATGTTGTTTTTATCTCATCTGAACTTTGCTCTTAACTGTTCTAAACATGAATTCATGCTATCATCTAGTAATGAGGGAAACTAGTGTGTAAGACAACAGAGGAAAATAAAATAAGTATGGCAGCTTCTTTCTAGGACCTTCCTTCAGTGTAAGGCATTGTATGTGATTGGTAATCCATTTCCAATTTAGTTTTTCACAGAACAGTTTCGTTGTTTGGTAGTCAGGCCCACAGTAACATGTGTCAGTTTATTGCTGCCATAACAGTTGCCACTAATGTGGTAGATTAAAACAATACAAATTATTCTTCTAGAGTTGTACAGTTGGAAATTTAAATGATCCTATTGCTGACACCAAGACAATGTTCATTCTGAATTACACAGAATACTTAAAAAAAAACTGCATACAATGTGAATGGAAAGACATTGACAGTATTATTAGTATTTAGCTATTTAATGCATCGTATCTAATTTTACTGGCAAATCTGGAAAACATTACATTCTGCTTATGATATCATAGGTGGAATTCTTCAGTGTACTAGAGACCATTCTAACTGTTCAAAAATTCATCCCTTAGTCAGACACTATTAATTTTTCTGAATTTACTTTTCTAGGACCCTCAGATAGTAGTAATTATTGATGAAAATATTCAAAAATTAAGTAAGAGAAATTTCTGCACACAGTGAAAAAACTATGAAAATGTGTGTTAGGGCTGGAGAGATGGCTCAGGATACTACTCTTGCGGAAGGCCCAAGTTTTCTTCCCAGCCCTCGTATCAGGTATCTTATACTCTGTAACTACAGTTACAGGGATATCTTACCCTCTTCTGGACTCCACAGGCAAGAGCGCTCACAAATTCACACACCCAAACACAGCTACACATGTTCACATAACTAAAAATAGTAAAAACAAGTCCGGCATGGTGTCACATGCCTTTAGTTACAATACTCAGGAGGTGGAGGCAAGTGGATTTCTGTAATATCGAGGCTAGCCTAGTCTACATAGTGAGTTCCAGGCTAGCTGGGGCTGCAGGGAGACCCTGTCTAAAAAACGTTAAAAAAACAAAAGTAAATGTTTAAAAAAGTATGCAATGCTTAATTTAAGAAACAGAAGATGTTGAATAAGTGATAACAATGTTCAGCTTTTTAGCTTACTCTGTGACAGTTAAAGAGTGTGTAAAGTTTTTGAAAACTTTGACAAAATGTAAGGTGATTCCAGGAGAAGTAAGATCATATCTCCTCCTTTTATTATATCACTTCTAGCATAATACTTGGCATATTATTGGGCCCCTACTAAATATTGTTGATTATTTAATACATTTATTATCAGTAGTAAAAACTGTTTCAGAATATTGGGAATTTGATTCTATATTTTAAAAAGTCTACATCCTTTTCATTTTAGAGAAGTTGAGATGATTTCCTATACAGAATACACTACACACTATATAGATTTCAGGTTTTCTTATATGACTTAGGTTCTCTGTCACTGTTAATTGTTTTATCTACCATGATGGTTCGTATTGGTTGCCAGCTTGCTGTGATCTAGAATTACCTAGGAGACAAACCACTGGGCATGCCTGTGAAAGATTTAGATTAGATTAACTAAGGTTAGAAGACCTCCCATCCCATGGGCTGCATTTAAGGAGAAAGTGAGTTGAGCAGTAGCATTCATCCTTCTCCTGTTTCCTGGCTGCTCATTGAGTGTAATGAGTTGTCTCATGTTCCTGCTGCCATGAAGTTCCTGCCTGCCTTGATGAACTGTATTCTGTAATGAGGAGCCAAAATAATTCCTTCCCTCCTTAAGTTCCTTTTGTCAGGATATATTATCACAGTAACAGGAAAAATAGTATGTCTACCTAAATAAAAATCAAAGATATTCTACAAAGAGCACTGATGTTTATTTGGGAATAATGTAGCATAGCAATGAGGCTACATGTGTCATTGTGAAGGACAAGTGTACTCAGAAAGTTTGAGTTGGACTGGAGAGATGGCTCCGCAGTTAAGAACACTAAGTCCTCTTACAGAGGAATCAGGTTCAATTCCCAGTACCCACAAGACAGCTGACAACCATCTGTAACTCCAGTTCCAGGGAATCCAAAGTCTCCTTTTGACCTGCTTGGGCATTGCACGACATGGGTGCACCTACCTACATGCAGGCAATACACTTGTACACACAAAATGAAATAATAAAATATTTTTAAAAGGTTGATTTAACGGTAAGTTTTAAACTTACTATGAGAAGGTTACTTAAGATATTTTGTAATACTTAACTATAAGGATCCAAAACAGGGGTGGCATCTATCTAAGACTAATCACACATTGTCTCCTTCATAAAACCCCCCATGTCATTGATTTTTTGGTGAGTTTAGGGCTTGATAAAAGTGACTTTGTGTCAATTTTTCCATCTTTCACTGCTTTAAACCTTAAGTTCAGGTCTACTGACCAAAGCCACAGGAAATGCAAATACCAAATTTTCTTCTTACTAATAACTTTTTAAGAGACCTTATCCTAAATCTCCTAGTACACTTCTTTGGACATCGCACGTTCTGTTTTCTTCCTCTATGCTGGCTGTTCATCTCAAGCCTAATGATTCGTATCTTCTCATTGTTCATAATCTGGGATTGTGTAGTGCTCAGAATTTGGTCTTTCCTGTCTGCTCTTAATCTCTTCAGGAATCTCATTACTTTCAGGACACTACAGTTAAATTCTGTACGTCTACGGCTAGTGAGATCATAGCACTGGTACTGACAGTTTCTTTGGTCCAGCCTGGTTAAGTCCTGCTACATACTTGTTATATCCATTTGTCACTGAAATAATTTTAAAAAGTGTCTACTTGAACTCCTTTCCCCAAAGTTAGTCCTTCCACAGCTCTATTTCAATTGTTAGAAATTTTATCCCTTAGAGTGTCCACAGTAACATTCTGTTATCAGTCAAATTGAGTATACCTGTTTATGCAGCCTAAGTCACATTTGAGTTACTTTCTGCTTTCAGGAAAGGCCTACGCTCCAGAGTTCTATTATGATACCTACAACCCTGTATGGCAGAACCGGCACCGAGTATATTCCTACAGTTTGCAGTGGACACAAATGAATCCTGATGCAGTGGATCGGATTGTTGCATACCGATTGGGTATTCGGCAGGTGAGAAATTTAGTTCTTTTTAGTTTTCCTTGTCATCTATTCTAAAGACTTTGTTGCTGTAATTTTCAGTATTGTGTAGATTACAGAATATATTTATTTATATCAAAGATAATACTTTATGCCAACTGTTTTGAATTATTTATCAGTCTTTGACATGAATCTATACATTTTCCATAATGGCAGTAAACCTATTGAGGTAGCTCCCTTTGAGCCTGCTGAAATCCTTCATTGTTAGATATACTTGAGAAACCATACAGTATAACGGCCACAAAAAAAGTTTAAGATGTTCTCATACAGTGTTATGTAGCAGATAATCATGGCCTTTCCTCAATCGGCCACAGGCCTTACATATTTTTACTTGAAGGTTCAAGCTATAGTCAGAATATTTCTAATGTTAATTAAATGTCTGAATACTATAAATACCATCACTCCCCGGCTAATCAATGGTGCAGCGCTCCCTGCTGGAGAGAAGCATTTGTATCTACTGTTGTCCAGACAGCAAAGTATTTCCTTTAACCAACTTTTAATCTTGACTTCTTTATTCCTAGAATTTGATTTATATTTATAAAAGAGCACATTGTCTGTCCTAGTGTGATTTTTATGATATTTTATTCTAATCGATCGTTTTACTCAGCTGTTACATATTTCAATTAGAGAGAAATGTTGATGTTTCTTCTCAGATGATCCCAGTACAGACCAAAGTTCTTGTGATCATCTACCAATGTGAACAGGAAGTGGGATGTTTTTAGGTTTAAGAATGTGTACAGAGACTTCTCTTTCTATACCACCATATTGATTGCACTCAGCACTTCTGTAAAAGTTCTTCACATGCAGAGTGGTCTCAGTAAGCAATATTTCTTTTTGTTGATGCACTTATGCAGAGAATTTTAAGACAATGGGGCAGTATTATTTTATATTTACTGAAAATTTTGTTTTCTTTTCTAAACAAATATCTAGTCAATAATAGGGAAATATCATCATAAATAAGTTTTTTTCCTCTAATTATTTTTTACATGAACTTACATACTGACATTGTCTTGGGCTACAATATCAGCATTTTGAAATTTTTGCATTTGAAAATGAATCCGATTACCACTTTCATGAAGAATTTATGTTACATGCAAATAACCTTCATAAATTACAAAGCTGCTTCAGAACCTTGAATAGCTGACTTTTCTTTTGCATGTATATTTGTGTGTTTGTTTGTGTGTGTGTGCCTGTCTTCTTTGAAATAAGTTCTCACTCTGTAGTCTAAGGTAGCCTTGAACTTACAACAGCCATTTATTAAATTTTTATTTTATGTATATGAGTGTATTTGCCTGCATGTATAGAAGTGCATATGTGTCATGCAAGGTCAGCAGTGGGCGTCAGCTCCCAAGAAACTGTAGTTAATGACAGTTGTTAGCTGATATGTGGGTGCTGGGAATCAAACCTGGTTCCTCTGCAAGAGCAGTCAATGCTCTTAACTTCTGAGTCCTCTCTCCAACTCCACCTTATGACAATTTTATTTGTTTTGTTTTCCCAAGTTTTAAGGTTAAACAGTTGAAGCCCCATGCTTATCCTGAATAATCTTTAAAGAATGTTAAAAGTGTGGCTTAAGCAATATACCCTTTTAAAAAATTATGTCAGAAAATGTAAAATACCTAATTGAGTTTCTAGAGATAAAAATCCGTTTGAGAAGATTTTTTTAAAAAAAGAAGTAAAAGAGAATACTGTGAAAGTAGACATAATATAATTCTCAAATTAGAAATAAGTAATTTTGGAATGTAAATTTGCATCTCTGCATCTCTACCATAATTTTTGAATGCTACTTACTAACAAAATTTTGACAGTACTATGAAATGTATCACTGTTGATATAATGTGTTTGGCATTCATTCTCTTTCCAAATTCTCCAAACTTCACAAAGTTTTTCAACGTAATTTTGTTATTTTTTAAAGAAAGCAATGCTAATCAAAATTTTAAAATAAAAAAAATGAATAAATAAAATGTAAAAAATTATAGAATGTAAAAGATATAATCGAATAAAATACCATTAGAAAATCCTTTGGTAATTGTAAGGTGCATATCCTAATAACAATTTGAAAATAAAATAAAATGAAGATTTCTCTTAGGAATTAGTGCTCATTTTTCTTAATTAGATGATATTTCCTTAAAATATCTATCAATATGTGTTACATACATAACAGTTTTTCTATTTTTTATTTACTATTTTATTGCTGTGGATTGAACTCAGATCTTAAGCACAATGTCATGATTTTAAAGTTGCAAGATTTTATGCCAAATATTCATTTTAAGCTTACAAATAAAATTATATTGTATATCCATGATATACACACCTATTGAATACAAGCCCTCAGTGTTTGATATCACACATAGGTTGAATAATAAAGTTATTTGTGTTTTAGTTGAAATTGACCTTTTGAGTATGAATGCGGTAATAAAGATCCTACGTTGTTTTTAATTCAGAAAACTTTATTAATTCTATTAGGTTTTCTTAAACGATTATAATCATAAAATCATAAATATGTTATTAAACTAACAGCTGGATGAGGCTGCTCAGCTAAACCAAGAATTTCATTTGGGTTTGCACCGCTGATTCTTTTGGTTAAACTGTGTACTCCAATAATTAAAAATGATGAAAGCTACTCTCCTTGAGCTTGAGAATTGGCTAATCATTCACTTTTCCTACAAAACATTCCAGTATACCTGGAGGAAGTCCTGGAATTCTGGAACCACTGCTTAAGGAATCTCAAAGAGAACAAATATATCATGAGAAGCCACCAACCTAATTTGTGAAAACAGTTTCTCCAGGATCTTCATGTCTTTAAGTTACACTTTTTGGATTAAGCTAGTGATTGTTTAATCTCCTCAGACAGCTACTAGCTCCAATTATTTGCTTCATTTGTTGCTTAAGAGGAAAGAAAAAAGGGTTATTTGAACGTCTGCTTTCTTTGGTATCAAAGGAATTAGGAACAAAGCAGAGCTCTTCCTGGGTTATCTGAATATATTCACAACATAAACACCATTTGAATCCATTAGAAATTATGCAATTATGGTTTCCATGCATAAAGACTTTAAAGTTTTATATAGTTTTAAATTTTAGCACAACTGTGGCTTTTTGACTTTCATCTTTAGAAAGTAGGATCTTTTTCTGAACAAGACACTGTAATTGCTTCTGCTCATGGTTCTTTTAAAAACATTAAAAAGTCTGAAATTATAATATTTATTTCCTGGTCAATTCATTCAGTATAGCTTTGAGTAAATTGATCATATAATGCTCCTAAGCTTTAAAAAATGAGATATTTTCCTCAATACATTAAAATATATGCTGCAATAAGAATATATACAGGTGGGGACAGACAGAACCATCAGGTTGTAGGCTAAGACAGAGCTCTAAGAGCGTGTGAGTGCAGGTACCAGCAGAAGCCAGAAGAGGGTGTTGAATCCCCTGGAGTTGGAGTTACAGGCAGTTGTGAGCTGCCTGATGTGGATGTGGGGAACCAAACTCAAGTCTTTTGCCAAAATAAGCATGTGCTTTTATCTGCTGAGCCTCTCTCCAGCTCCAGCCATATATATTAAAATGATAATCACTAAATAATTACTACTCAGAGACACTGGTCAAGAATATATATTTTCTTACAGTTGACTATCAGATAAATTTGCTACCCATTTAAATTGTTCTTCATGGGTATTGATAGAATGACTGGGCTTCTGCTTATTTTTCCCACCAGTAGAGCATGTTAAAAGTCATTTTAGTAAATAATCCCTTGCTGACAATTTTTTATTTAAGATTTATCATTAGAATAGGTTCTAGTAAATACACTTCATAAATTTATGTTATGGATGCTTGTCCATATGTCGATAATTAAAGTTATATTTAACCAAGTATCTTCTGTCACATATTTACTGAAATTAAAGAACTTAAAGAATATGAAGTTGATTATTTAGAAGGAATGATATTTTTCACAGTTGGCAACTAATATGAAGAAGTACTAGAGTCTGTGGGACAGCCTACAGACCCTAATGGTGATTACAGATACGATAATAACAGCATTGGGATAGTATATATGTTTGACTTAGTCAATTGGCCAGATTTTTGTTGAGAGAGCTATTTCAAAGCAATTGATATGAGGTATTTTTTAAATGAAAGTCCTGGGAAATCTGTGGATATTTATTGATTAATCCAGATTTTTGAAAGCATGAATAAAATGGCATTTCCTACAGATTAATCTGACTGTATCATTAAGATCATAATTCCATTTCAGAATAGACAGAGACTACCAATCTGAAGTAAGTACCAATGATTTAAATTTGAGTAGTTAAAGAGAGAAGGAAGACATACTGAATCAAAGAAATAATGAACTTGGTTGAACTTGAATACTGATTTAGTTCTGAGGAAGTATTAGTAAAAGACAGCATTTTATATTCTCTGTCATTTATTTCAAACTCTGTAGTGAATGTTCTGAAAAGCATCACATACAGAGAGAGGGAGCCAGAAATACAGAGAAGGGTAGAAATGTGTAAATGATCTTCTGACTTCAAAGATAAATAAAGTATATATAAATGGGTAAAATTGAAGTCAAAACCAATTTACCACAAACACTCATCTTCCACTTTATTCCTGTAAACATTTACTTCACAATGTGTGTATATAAGGAAGAATAAGTGTTCATATAATAAATTAGGAAAAATTCGGTGAAACATGGACCTTGGGTTGACAGCTCTTCATAACAAGTACCTTGTATTAGAAAATTATACTTTCTGAATTTTCCTTTGTGGGATTTTGTAAAGATCTCGTTCTTAGGAATATTACCTTGGAATATGACTTAGGATTTTCCCTTTTCTACCCTTTGAATATGGTAGAAAATCAATTTAAAGGACTCTTTGAGACAAAATGTATTAAATTATTAATATATGTTAGATATTGAATGAGGTTTTACAAGTATGTTCATATTTTGAGACATGGACTTTGTACTGACTGATAGAGGAGACAAAAAAGCACCTTAACTAGAAATACGCTACTAGAACTTAGATGAACACTCCTTGTAAATGTGAACTTTCTGGTCACAGGAATTGAATAGGAGAACTGAAGTTCACAAATACATGGAGAGATAAAATTGTGAGATGAGCACAGTGCTGTTAGAATTCTCAACAAATAGAACTGAGAAGTAGAAGCTCTGATCTAAGGAAAGAGTCTGTGACTGTGACTGTTGGGATATGTGGAAACAATTAATCATAGTTATTTTTAATCTTTGTGTTTAAAATGTGTATGCGCGTTCATGTGTGTGTGAGTGTGGACTCCGGCACGACATGGCATACGTGGATACACAGCCTTAGGTATGGTTCCTCACACTCCACCTCTTTTTAGACAGGGTCTCTTGTTTGCTGTGAGCCCCCATCTCCATGTCCCATGTCTTCAGTAGGAATACTGAGCTTACAGAAGCACAAGCATATCTGACCTTGTGGGGATTCAAACACAAGTCTTTGCATTTGTACACCAAGTGCTTTATGAACTGACCCCAGCCCAATAGTTATACTTCTAACAAAATTTAAAAGATTAGAAAATGATAAGTACTTAAAATGCCACATACTGAATAATGTTTTTATTTTAGGTAAAATTTAATATTAAGACAGAGACAGGAAAAAACATTGTGCATGGGTTTAATAATTCTCCAGTCAATGGATTTCAAACTTAATTAAACTGACTTGACTTTTCCTGACTGTCTACTTGATTAATATTTCACTATAGAATAAAAGAAGACTGATTGAAAGAAAGATAATTTCTTAAATGTGTCAACTATTAATATCTCCTTTTTTGAGGCAGTAAATTCATGGTCATTGTAGATTCCTCTCCCTTGATCCATGTCAAAGAAACCATCCAATAGATAGAAAATGTTTTTTCATAAATGATGTGAGGTGCAGACCTTATTGAACCTCATGCTCCTTATCAAGTTTTTTTCAACTACTTTTAAGAAAAAAAAAACTTGATAAGGAGCATGAGGTTCAGATTAACAGTTATTATATTTATCCAGGTTTGCACATTATGCAAGTTATTTGTCTGAATATAAATTTATATTTTAAATGTATATTTTATTTACTGCATCTTTGTCAGGCAGAAGTGGTTCACAAACATGAGTGTTCCTCAGATCTATGGGACCTGAGAAGCTAACTTCTGATTTAGAGAACCTGGAGCAGGGATTACAGGGATTTATATTCCTAACAACTGCCTGCATGATAGTGACAGAGATCGCAGGAACCACACTGCCGTAACTATGGGATTTGACCATATTATCATGAGGTAACTGAAATCAGACACCACTTTTGGCTTTGTTTTTGTACAGACATTCTTTTATGACTTCAATATCAAAAGGTAGTATACAACATTATCTTCAGCAGTGTTTGGCATATTATATTTAATAATAAAAATAAGTTTTCTGGAATATATGAAATTTAAATTTGTGTATTAAATTCCTTCCTTCCTTCCTTCCTTCCTTCCTTCCTTCCTTCCTTCCTTCCTTCCTTCCTTCCTTCCTTCCTTCCTTCCTTCCTTCTCCTTCTTTCTGTGATGCTGGAGCATGAATCTTGCAATTCACATGTGCATGGCAAGTACTACACCATGGAACTGTAGCTCGGCACATAATTACAAATTTCTTACCAGAGAGATGCAGTTCCATGTTATGATAGGATTTGTATTTCCAAGAACATTTGTATGATTGAAAATGTCTTTCCAATATTATTGATTATTAAGTTAATCAGTTTCTGGAGTTAATCTGACAGGGTGAGAATCATTTGTAATGTGAAAATTTTCTTTTTATTTATGGACTAGGTATGCATAGTTCCTTGGAGTTATATTTGTAATGGTAATGAGCAATGTATTTAGTTGTTAATATGTGTTTTATGTATTGTGTGTATGAGTATGTGTTTGTGTGAATGTACATGTGTGTATGTGTGTGCTCATATGAAGGTCAGAGTTCAAATTCTGGTATAATTCTCAACTGGTCTGCGTATTATTTTTTGAGACGTGATTTCTCACTAACCTGGAGCTCATTAATTAGCTAGGCTGGTTACCCAGTGAGTTCTACAAATGTGCCTGTCTAAATGTACCTGGTGCTGAGATCGAAGAGGGCCTGCTGAGCCTGGCTTTTTTGTGGGTGCTGGGGATCCAAATCAGGTCTTATTACTTGCACAGCAAGGGCTTTACCAGCAGCTGTTTTCCTAGCATCCAAGCTTATTTAAAATAAATACGGTAATTATTACAGGTTATTTAATTGTGGCATGTATAAACTAATATTTGCATTTAGTAGGGTCCTGATATCTGGGACATTGCTTGAATAAGCAATACAACCATAGGAAGTATGAGGTATTAAAATTCTTACGACTCTTAAGTTGTCACTTTCTTACATTTCAAGAAAAACAAGTATTGTTAAAGTTATTTTAAATTTATTATCACTTTCAATTGCTCTTTAAAATTTTAAACTATAAATTGTAATTAAATTTGGCTTCAGATTTTTGGTTTTATAACTTGTTCTAAATTGTGAAGAAATGAGTATTTCACAGTATTTTGATGTTACTAATGTGACTAATTTTTAGTGGTTAAGATGTTTCTCTAAGAGGGTCAGAATAATGCTGCTTTTAAATAATAAATGTTGAATATGGCACCTTTCAATAAAATTGCATAATGCCAGCTGCTATACAATTACTCCACAATGGATTGCTATGTTTTTCAAGCTCCTGTTCTCTGATTTTCCAAGTTCATACAAGAAATACAAAAAAGATAATAGAAGAGATTGAATATACTTTAGTATACTTCAAGTTTTAAAAGCTCTTTCTGAAAAGAACAAGAAGTTATGTAGAAATGTTAGGGTAGTGTTTAGAGTATCATAGACATTTCCTCCTTTTTAATAGTCCCACTTATGATATTTCTATCGTGCAATCTGTCAAGAGTACAGGTAATTATGTTACCTCTTTAACACTTAAAACAGCACAGTGAGGAATATACAGCTATTTCTGTGACACATATGAGTAATCCAAGGGGTTAAATAGTTCACCCAAGATGACACATAAAGAAGCACCTAGGACTTGAACCTAAGCCATTTGACTGTAGATCCTGGTTCTTTTCTTATTTTATTTATTTATTTTTTATTTTTGAGAATGGCATACATGGGTACAATGCATTTTGATGATATTATTGCTAATCCACCCTCCTCCAACTCCCTCTTGTTCCCTCCCACATCCTCTTCTCAAATTTATGTCCTCTTATTCTATTAATATTATATATATATGTAATATAACCTACTGAGTCCACTTAGTGTTGCTCATATTCTCATAAATCGTTCAGTCCTGGGAAGTATTAGCATTAGAGATTATGCTTATTGGAAGTGGTGAAAAAAATAGCTCTTGTTCTTAGAAAGGTTAAAATATGAAAAGGTAGATTACCAAGACTATAGTAATCTAGTATAATAATTACCAAGAATATAGTAATCTAGTACTGCATTTGGTGTGGGTCTAAAGTAGCATAGAAGAACACTGGAGGGTGATCTGAGATAACTTAGGGAACTCATGAATGCTGACAGGAAGAGCTAGCAATGTGGCACCTGCTTCAGATGAGATTTGCCCAGATAGAGTGAGACGAGTAAAATCAGTGTGCACAATTGTCATCATCGTCGTCATCATCATCATCATCATCTTGACAAACTGAGTGCTCTTAGCCATTGAGCCATCTCTCCAGTTCCACCATGAAGTATATTTTAATTGAATTTTTACTGAGTTTTTGTGTATTTCAGACAGAATATCTAATCAGTCTTAATCACTTTTATACATCCATCCTCATTGGCACCTCCCACAGACGCACCAGTAATTTGTACACTCTGTCATTTTGTGTTAAAGCCTATTGTGTTAAGTGAGTGTCCCCGGACATTCTTCAGTGCAAGTTTATCCACTGAGGTCTCGTCAGCCTATCCGGCTTTAAGAAGATCAGCTCTTCCTCACCCAACAGTAATCAGCTGCCAACATTTCTTCAGCAAAGATTTGGGTCTGCTGCCAATTTCCCCAGCTCCATGCTGAGTTTTTGTCTGCTTCAGTTTGCATGGGTCTTGAGCATGTCAACATCTTTCCTGTAGTTTCATATGATCAGAGGCCCAGGAACTTGTAGGATTCTGTTTCCTGATGGTCGTGCACTCCTCCCTGGCTCTTACAATCTGGTGACAAAATAATAAAAATTGAACAGAAAGAGTTGTCTTTGTCATCATGTGTAGCACCAAGAAATCCAGAACTAGAGGGTAAGCTCTCTGCGTCTCCCCACTGTCACACTGTGGTAGGCATTATAAATTGCTTCTAAAAATATTTTAGTAGGTTCTTACTACTCTGAATATCTAGCCTACATTTTATAATAAGCATCACAAACTATAAGGGATTATTTTTATTTTATTGCTGATATGCTGATAGTGTGACTTTATTTTCTTGTTCGTGGATCTTGCATCAATGTAACATGATGGTTCCTGGAGCTCAGTCTTGAAAATATACAAATAATAAATAAATACTGTGTGTTCTAACTTTCATCACAGATACAATAATGAAAAACTCATGAATCTTAAAGAGAACATAAGAACACAAGTCATACTAGCTTGACCTTTATGGTTTTACTAACAAGATCCACAGTCTGTTGTTGTATAAAACAGGGCAATGCAGGGGTGTTTTTCTATCAATTCCAAGATACATACAGCCTTTATGAAACACCTGTTATGTCTACTCATGAAAAATGAAAGGAAAATATTAATGCATACTTATAAATTATTTTATGTGAAATAACCAAATTATTACATTTTTAAATTATCCAGAAATCATAAGTAAAATAAAAGTACAGTAAATATTCAGTAATAAATACAAGTAAACATCACTGATCTGTTCATTTTCAGAGTAGGAAGTATAGGCAGTCATTTAGGTCTATAAATCGTCCTATAGATAAATGAAGGAGATGCTCTCAAAAACAGAAAAAGTATCATTCTTTCCTTAATTACTTCTCTTGTTCCACCTGCTTAAACCATAGTATAGTGGTTAACTCAGTGTGACCTGAGTAGGCAAGGTTGTTACTAATATTCAGTGTCAGTGTTAATCATAGAGCTTTATCAATTATTTATATTCCACATATAAATGTGAATTATATGTGAATTTCATAGGTGTAACAAATAGTATTTTTAAACTGAACAATTTTCTCTGTTCAGCACTGCATCTTTTCATGTTAGCAGTGATCTTTCTACCCGAAAGGATTTATGTTTCTGTTCCTTATTTCTGTAACTAACTACCTATTAATATTAGCTATTGTTTCCAGTCAAAAGTGAAATTTCCATTTGTTTTAGTTATCTAACTTTAAAGAATTCTTCAAGCATGATTTTTTTTCTTTCATTCAACAGGAATTAAAATTCATGCTTATGGATCCTTTTCTCTGTTGTTAGACTGTGCAGTTTTATTGTTACTGAGAACATCTAGCAATAAACATATATCTTAGTATTATTTTGCATAATCAGATAATTTGAAAAATGTTGTGCTTAATGAATGTTATACGTTTTCTGCAGAGAATCACATTTATGTACAATGCTTGCACGTATAGTGCTGTAATAACACAACATCAGAAAATGGAATATGGTCTTCCAATGTTGAAAGTGTGACTTTCTTAATCAATAGGTTGTGTTGGCGCCTAGAGTTAGAGATACTATCAAAGGACTTATTTCAATCAGTGTTGCAACGCAAGTTTGGCAAGAGTGAGGACTATTTAAAAACTAAATCAGTTTTCATTAATTTGTAATTCTTTTAAAGATGAAAACACTGAAAGATATTAACATGTAGGCTAAAGACATCAAAAGATTTGAGAGCTAAGAGTGGAACTATGCGGAGAGGGCTCATACAATGTAGTCAGCAAATAAACAGCAAAATCCAACCCATAACCCCTGTGATGAAAATCAATGATTCTGGTTTAGATTTTTCTTACTTATTCTTAGTGTATCTGAACACAAATGAATACCTCCTTCAAATCACATGGGGCTCAAAAGATCTGTTCAAAAAGAGAAATAATCAAGATGAGATGTACTGATTAATCACTGTATTTAACTGAGCCTGTGTATTCCCTTACTGTCTGAGACTCATAGTATGCCTGCTTACATAAATCTTGAGAAAATCCATATTTTTCTCCATCATACAATTCTAGATCATGCTCTCCCGAACATAAAGATTCTGTGCCATTATTAGCGACTAATGTGAGACTATCATTGCCATAGATGAAGAAATAGAAATAGACAAATAGAAGTACTGTGGGAGCATGGTCGCTCCTGTTTGACACACGTTTAACAGCACATGGCGCGACCACTCTAAGAATACTTGGAAACAAACACCTCAGTTACAGGAAAATTTTTCTTAGTAGGCAAAAGCTAAATGGTTTAGAAGGACACAGGCTTCTTTCCTCAAAATGTGTCACCTCTATGTAGCCAAGTATGTGTGGTGACAAGCACAAACACATACTGAATAGAAGCCAAAAAGGAGCATTTTGAAAACCTCTGTGTATTGAGGGAAGAAGGGAATGACTGAGAGATGTAAAAATGAGCTCTGTACCCTTATGTTTTTATTAACAATAAAAGATATCACAGGTAAATATGAGAAAAATACAAGGAGATTATTTTATTAATAAATATTAGGAATGTTTTCTGTACAGTTCTCTATTTTTTCACAGTTGTAAACCTATTTTCTCTCTTTTGAATTTTTCTTTCTTTTTAAATTTTGTGTGTAATAGTGTGTACCTGCATGTAAGTAGATGTACCCATGTTATACAATGCACGTGGAGGTCAGTAGAGGGCCTGGGATCCCCTGGAACTGGAGTTACAGATGGTTGTAAGCCACCATGTAGGAGCTGGAAATAAAACCTGGTTTCTCTGCAAGAGCAGTAGTGCTCTTAACCGCTCAGTCATCTCTCCAGCCCCATAAAGCAATTTTCTAAATTATAGATTTCTGTGGTTCCAAGGGTTAGCACACAGTGTAATCACCTTCTTGCTTTACAACAAACATTTGGCTAGCTTCATCCACAGCAGAAAGAAAGGCGAATAGGGGATTGTGGCATGATATCAACATTTCATTTCACGTATAAATTAGGTATTGCACAAGCTCCAGTACTTATCAGTTTAGTTGGATAATAAATTTTGAGAACCACCCTTATTTAGCTGGCAAGAAAATTACATCCCTCAAATTTCTTGATGTGTCCAGTAACAGAAAAAAGTAATGATTAAAAGGTTGTCATTTCATAATGCATATGTTTCAAAGTCATTTTAAACCTTAAACTCCTAGTGTATAATACATTCGTCTATTATGTTCTAATAAAGGTATTTTTTAAAGTAGTAGAATCCAAGGACCTGATTTAAAGATTAGAGCTTTAATCATCTTAGAGACTTTTGCTTTTAAAATACTTCAATTTAGTTATAAGCCTGTCTCTCTAGAATCTTCACGTAAGTAATGTTAAGTAATATCTTTAGGTAATTATAAAAATGCTGGCAATATGTGAGCCACATTACAGCTTCAAATCATTGCTGTTTTGGGACTGGGGCTACTGGTAAGTTCTCTATCCCCCGAGTAGATGACCCCACACCCATGAACATAGGGGCAGCACTAATTAGACTCAGAGCATTAAAAACCAATCTATTAATCAATAAAAAAAATCTAAAAGGAAGACATGAAGTTGGGAAAGAGATGTGATGGGGAGTCCTGGGGTATCTACAGGGACAGAGAGAGGGATGGATATGATCAAGATACATTAAGTACATGCATTATTTTCAAAGAATAAATGAAAATGAAAATACCAAAATTTGCACTTGAAATTAAATATCAGAAAGAAAAAAGTATTTCACATCCCTGAAAGTCTAGAACCATCCATGGGAAGTCGCATTCTATACCAGAAAATCCACTAAGTGCTAAGCAAGTGTGTTTAAAATACTTCCTTACCCAAAGTTTTTGACTTGCATTTCAGTTTTACTCTTGTCTTACATATTATGCATTTAGTGTTAGCACAGTTGGTTAGTGTTTTTTATGTATTTAGTGTTGTTTCTCAAGCTATGTTATTTTGTCAGAACTGAGCACTTTCAATTTTATTAGTAGTATGGATTATGAATGCCACATGTATCTTGGTCTAGAAATGTCTGGTATTGAGTAAGCAATTAGGAAGTTTATTTAGTAAATTAACGATAATATAAGAGAAATAAAATTCAACTAACTGCGTCTTGTGTAAATACTGCAAATTAAATAAACAATCTGATTATTTCAAAATAGAAATCTTAGGGGCACCATTGAAGAAATGAATTAGATGATTTTTAAGTAGATCCATTCATGTATAGGAATACATTACCCTTGCTCTACATTTGAATATGACTTACCTAAAACCTTTTCTTGTAAACAAGAAGAAAGGGGAGACAAATAATAGGATGCTAATGCGTCCTGGGATTGGAGGGAATGAGAAAGAGCAAGAGGCCAGTCAGTGCCAGCCGCACTCAGATCTACTGGCATCTGCCCATGTCATATGAAGTAACTGTTAAAAAGTCCTCCACTGCGACAAGCAGCATTGCTCATGATGAAGAGTAATGAGGCATGAGTCACAGTTTGCCTCTTCAGTGTTCACTGCAAGATCTGGCAACAGCTCTCGAGTCAAGATTGGCAAGTTCTTGAGTCAAGATGATACCAAGAAAGCTCTTAACTCTGGTAATCATCTCTGTCGTAGCCATGAGTGTAGACCGTTAATGCAAAGACATGAGCAAGGCTACTCAAGGTGACCAGGAATGGTAGTCACAAGAGCACAGAAGCACATAATTCAGGACTTGGGTCTGCTTTTTCACTGTGCTATTTTCTATGTGAAGAGCTAGGTTTGACACACAGTATTTAGCAGTAAACAGTCCATTTGCTACAGTGTAGTTGGACACTTATTTTAGGCTTGACTTCTTCCTCTTTCATAGTTTGAAAAGATCTTTCCACGTTTTTGTAAGCACTGATGATGTTGAGAAACACAGTGCCAACCTGATTTTCAACCCATAGTTGCTAGTAAACTATCTCTTACCAGAGGGTTTTTTGATATTTTCCTTCAATTGATATTATTAAATTTTCCTATAACAAGTTCAAGAATGCTAGTGTTGGTTTATACATATGTCTTTTGCCCAACTTCATGTACCTTTTAGTTCTTTACAAACTTTTTCATTATAAAGTCACTTTACATTAATAAAAAGTTGTTTACAAATAATTATAGGCTCACAAAGGTCACATTGAAGCAAGCTTACAGGGAAATTCTATGGAAACCTCCACCATCACTCCCAAACTAAAATCTATACAAACTTAGTATGTTATAAAAGAATTTGATGAAAGTATAATTTCTGGTGTCTAATCAGAGCTCTCCAGTTGGGTATGCATTCTTCTACAACATGTATATCTGTGTTTGTGTGTGTGTATATGTGTGTTTGTGGTTTAACACACACATGCATGTGTGTAAATAACCCCCACGTGTGCATTTTTGCCACCACAGACAATCAAGATGCCATACAGTGTCATTACCTAGACCCCGTAACGTTACCTGACAGGATCCATAGTCTGGAAACCACAACTTTCCTTTCTTCTCCATCTCTATAAGTACATTTATTGCAATTATTATACAACTGGAACTTGTAATATTCACTTAAAGTTGATTTTATTCTCCCCAGCCTAATTTCCTTGACTGTCCTCCAAGTTGTTGCATGTGTCAATAGTTTTTCTTTTATGATGGAATAGTATTTTGCAGTATGAAGATACCAGTTTCATTAAAGATTTTCTTTGAAATGCATTTGATTAATGCAAGTTTCTGTTATGTCTGTATCTGGGAAAGCTATATGCATCCACAAGATAAGCTGAAGTTCAAATATAGCTTCTTACCACGTCCTTAAGCTTGAAATTCAGACAGAAGTCAATGAATCAAATGAATCATCTCATAATATAGCCCCTTGCACTATAGCCTGGGCTTGCCTCCTTCCTATGATCCTCCTGCTCTCAGGGAAATCTTGACTTTCCTTTAGGAAGACCCTTATACCTAAGTATTTGGGGAAAGATGTGAGTAGAGAGAAAAATACCCTGATTGTCAATTTGCTTGTCAGTATTTTTATACACTCCTGACATGATGTCATCATTTGTAAGATTATTAGAAGGAAAAGCCTGAATAATGAATAACCATACAAAGATTAGAAAAAAAAAAAAAACTAGACACCATTTGTTAATGGGTCTCCTGTATGTAACATGGCCTTTTTTCCCCTAAAGACTCTCAGTTGCCTTGTTTTGTCACATCTGTCGGATGGGGCTCAAGAGAATAACGAATCCTTTTAGATTTCCTCATTTTTATTGAGAAATGCATTATGGACAATTAAATATTTCCTTTGTTTATCCTGAGCCAAAATCCTTACCCTGTTCTGATGATACTTTATTGATTCCTTCTCTTTAATTAAAATGATTGGCATCCTTTGTTTTTAATTAGTGGTCCGACCTTGATGAAACATTTTATTTTCCTGCAAACTCTGTCATTATTCAGTCTTGCAGTCCTGTCCTAAGTATTTGCTTTTAATCTCTTTTCTATCTTCCTTTATTTTTATTTTTTAAAGGAGCTACCACACAATAGGACTATCATTGCTTTGCATAATTCATTAAATACAAAAATTGTGTGAATGAGTAAGGTTATTAACATTTGAAAACCTTTACTTTGGGGGCCTCACAAACTAAACATTTCTAAATCCTAACCTCTTCTGTCTGGAGCTTAGTCCTCCTCCATTGTTACCCATTAGAGGAAAGGCCATCTTGAATCCCATTGCTTACATTAGGAAGAACCTGGGATTGTGTCTTGAGCCTCTGCCTTCTTTCATTCCTTATGTCCATCCTCACTGATCACTCACTGACAGCTTTATCTCTTGACTCTCACTCAAAGGGTTCCATTTTTACCCATCTCCAAAACATCATCAAATCAAACTTCCTAGCAAAGAAACGGTCAGCCTCTTGCTGAAGAAACTTTTATCCTTCTTCCAATCATCTTCGATAATTAGTCATCCGCTTATTACAGTCCAAGGTTTTTCTTGCTGCTAATACAACTAGATATATTAAGAATTCTAGCATATATTTTGGAAGTTACCATCTATAAATTTATCTTCTTTGTAAAATTTTAGTTGTGCATGATTTAAAAATGATGAGAATAAAATTTTACGTTTTATACTCTCTGAATTTTGGATTCCTTGGAAGAGCTAGCATATTCAAAAATCTAAATGATTTTCTGATACACATTTTTAATACATTAATGGCTTTATTAATTTAACAAAACTGAAGATTGAAGCATGTTTCTGAAAATTGATAGTAATATAGGGCCCAAAGATGAAGATTATATTAAATTAAATACTATTTAAATATGGTGGTATGGCTCAACACTAAATTGCTTGCCTATCATACACAAGGCCTTGAGATCAATGCAAATAAAAAATTAACAATAATATTTGAGTATGACATATTTAAGTAGTGATATGAGAATATATATTTAACAAAAGTAAACAAATTATTTTAGTAAAGAAAAACAATACATATATGGATTTTGTACATGGATAAATATGGATAATATTTAGGATTTTGTAAAAAGTTAAATACTGTCATTGGTTAATCAAATATCGGTTTCTTTTATGCCATTTTAGGGTACAATTATTACATTTCTCTAAATAAAACCTCTCTTAACATATCACTGCTTAGAAAGTCTCTACTCAATGCTTATAAAATGTTTTTAGTAATTATCACTATCCTAAAAATTAGAATTAGCCTCATGTTATGAGAAAGCTGTATATATGTATAAATATCAACTACAGTCGAGGGCATTTTAATGTGAAGTAGGTGATCACTTCTCAAAAGATTATGAAGTATAAAACTAGGGAGATGGCTCCACAGGTAACTTTACTTCGTGTGCAAGCATCTTGAGTTAAAATCCCCAATACCTATGTAAAAAACCCATATGGTTATAACCCCAGCATTGTAGGAGGGGCAGAGATGGGAAGATCTCCTGGGTTGTTAGCTAACAGCATAGCTGCAGGTTCAGTGAGAGACTCTGTCCCAAAGGAATAAAGCACAGAGTTAGAGAGCAGGACACAGGACCCTCTCCTCTAGAATATATGTGTACACATACATGTATGTGTATGCCACATATATCCACACATGTAAAAATTATAAAATAAAAATTGAATGGCCATGCAAGTCTTTGGGCATTTAAAAACTTCCATATTTTGTGACTCTTGATTTATTAATATAACTGTACAGGTGGGAATATGTGAACCACTCAGAATTCCATGAGAATCTATTTTCTTTCCGGTATTTTTGAGACAGTTTCACTCTACCCCAGCTGGCCTGGAACTCCCTATGTAGACCAGGCTGGCCTGGATCTAACAGTGATCTGCCTCTGCCTCCCTAGTGCTGAGATTATAGATATGTACCACCATGCTTGGCCTCTATGATAGTCTTACACTATGTTATTGTTCACCTCAGGTTTCTTTGTTCTAAAACCTTGCCCATTATGGGACTATATCCCAGGGCCACAGATGATGAGTATGTGGGTGTGCTTTGCTCTTGTGGAGATACAATAAATGTCATTTCCCAGCATAATCATTAAGAGGTGTTTCAGAATCCTGCTCACCTATCCAGACTTTCTGATCCCATCAATTCGAATAACATGTTTTGGGTAGCTTAATTGTCCGAGAGAATGAAACACATGGAACTAAGCATCCTGAATCCAAAAATGACTAGAAACAAGCCAGTTTAGATAAATGGCTCGGGTTGCCTGCAGAGCAGCAAGAAATACATTTCTGCTAATGTATGTTAACAAGATTTTCCAGTTATTTGTTACATAGTGTTCCTGGGAAATTGTTAGGTGAATTGTATTATTTTTACTTTGTGTTATTTATATTATTGTTGTATTATTTTTATTTTGATGTTCTTAAATTTCTATTTTTCAGCTTTTTATTGTTCATGTTTTATGTATATGAATGTATTGCCTGAATGGAGGTAAGTGCACCCATGTTGTGCAGTGCCCACAGAGATCAGAAGAGGACATCAGATTCCTTTTAACTGGCATTGTGGATAATTGCTATCCTCTTCAAGAAAAGACAGTGCTCTTAACTGCTCAGCCATCTCTCTAGCCCCTCAACTAGCTTTTTAATAAAAGACAATTTCAACCAAACATAGCCTGAATTATGATAACTATCTAGAAATTTATTTTACCATGTACAATAATGAATTCTACAATCTGTTGTTAACAATATAATCTATAATATTTACGCTTCTATATAGATGCATAGGACTGGAAAAGAGCAAAATAATAGACACTTTCATGAAAAGGGTGTATATTTCTTTTCCAGAGAAAGCCAGTTTAAACAGCAATAGTTCACTATTGACATGATGCATCACATATCACAGTGCCATCACACAGACACAGAGCGAGTTTTTTTCTTTTACTTTTTCTTCTCGTTGTTATGTGCAGAAATGAATTTGCCTGATGAGTTAAGAGAACTGAGAGTAAATATACACCATTAAAAATCTAAAATAAAAATTTTCCGAAAACAAATGAAACCCAGTCCCAGTTGATTAGGCCTCCTGCAGCGGCCTTTCAGAAAGGCCACGGGGCATCTCCACTCATGTACATTCTCTCCCCAAAGAGCAGGATGCCCAGCGATTGATCAGTCACCACGACCTTTATATTCATTAAGAAGTTGTTTTATCTTCTTGGTCATAAAATGTACCAAAAATACCATGTTATATCTCAGATAATTTTTAAGTCTAACTTTCCTATGGTTCAAAGAAAAGTGCACGGAATTTGACGTTGCATTAAGCAGCGTCTGACGTCTGTGTTCTGTGTGCTCTCCTTGCATTACCCAGTTCAGCACCAAGACCACGCACAGTGCCGACTCAGGTTTGTCTCATAGCTTTGTTTATCATGTGAACTAAAGTTCGATGATTTTGAATTGATAAATGCATCAGTCAATGATACTTAATGATTTCCAAACCCGGAGAATACCATTCATATTTTTAATACAAAATTTAACAAATGATTCTTATCTCTAGCTCAACATTTGTTCACTCATTTCTTACTTTTATCCTGAACTAAGTCTGTAATTTTTAACTGTTTTCATGAAATAGTTTAATAAAGCAAGTGTATAGCAAAATATTTAGATGTTTGCAAATATCTATATGCTCTACTAGATAAAATCTGTAAAAATGTACTAACCTGAAGTCTTTCCCCATGAATGCCAAATTGATTCTAAGTGGTTACTGTTTGATTAGTATCAAACTAAGAAAGTCTACTAGTTTTAGGGGATATCCATGATCAAATTACAGAGTTACTTTAAATTAAGTTGAAAAATCTATTCAAAATACTTAGAATTCAATAGTGTTAGTTATTATTTAAAATAATTTTTACAAAACAATAATCAGATTATTTGGGCCGAATACATGAGATAAATAATAAGCATGATTCATGAGAAGCAAAATCTCAGTTAAACATCTGTTAAAGGAAACTATCTTGGAAATTTGGAAGAAACAGGTAGCACTTTCAGGGTGAAATATAAAAAGACAAGCAGTAAAGCCACAGTTAGTATGAATGTCCCTCTTTTAAAGATAATACCTTGTTGTCCAGAAAAATAATTTAAAGAAATGATTATGGTTTTTCTTATCAGTAAGACACCAAGGTAAATCAAACTGAAAACCTGAAATACTCAAAACATAAATCTGAAACTATTTGTTTGTTAAAAGTGATACTGACTGAGACACTTTATTCTTCACAGTTAAACTCTATCCCAAGTTAAACTTTGCATTGAATCATCCTTTCACCTGTAGATGAAAGCATATCCAGAAAATCATTAGCGGTTGGAGAGTGATGGCTCAACAGGAGAGAGTCTAAGAACACTGACTGCTTTGGCTGAGGATCTGGGTTTGGTTCCAAGTACCTACATGGTGACTAACCATCACACTAACTCCAGTTCCAAGGGATTTGATGGCCTCTTAAAGCTTCCATAGGCATTACACACATGTGATGCACTAACATACATGCAGGCATCACACTCGTACACATAAAATATCATGAAATAAAAGAAAGTAATTGGACCTGAGTTATTTCCCAAGTTGCTATGAGGCAAGCTTTCCTTCTGTCATAACTTGCCAGAACCTGCTGAATTTTGCTGTTAAACACAGTCTCTTGTGTGTTTCAGTACTGTTATTTTAACAGGTGGAAGTCATAAATTCCTGATTGAGAGTATGTTGGTTACACACAAATTTTTACCTGGGGCAGAGAGAAAATCCCTGGCATTTGCTGATTTATTTAAGAGTTGTGATCACAAATTCAACAGAGCCCGATGTACGCATTCACTGGAGTCTCTCAATAAAATTTCAAAGCAGATATTGAATTCACTTAAACTGCCAGACATCACAAAATCTAAAACATTTTGTTAGGAATAACCCTTCTGTTGAAGATGAATTTATTATCTTAGTCTATCACCTATTGCTACATAAACAAAATTTGGCCTTCCCACATGAAATATCCTTTCTTTGGAGAGGATGTGATTAGGGTCCACTGGTCAGAAAAGCCTGCTAAACAGACACATAAAATGTAATAAAAGTAAATGAAGACCAGAGTTCAAATTAAGAGCACAGCCCAGGAACTGGGCAATACTGGATTCCTCCATAACATGTACTAAAAATCATATGACTAGAAAAGTCTGTTAGTTTATTAGTTTCTCTCCTTGAGGAAAGAAGGATCATGATATCAGCCTAAGTATACTTTTAGAAAAATTAAATCAAAATAATAAAGTTTAAAATCTTCAATAATATGGCCACAATGAAGCCTCAAAGTAAAAGTTGATAGTTGTCAGTTTGCTTTTTCTTAACAAAATTACTTTAGTCCCAGATTCCCAATTGCCATCTCAAACTGTAATTCCATAAATTGTGGACGGTGATGTAAATTTACCATTAAAGGACCAGCTTCTCTGATGAGTGACTGTGAGAGAGAGAGACATGTCACAACTTAAGTACTCGCCTGACTTGGTTGACAGCCAATTGAAAGGAGCCTGACTTAGCACCCTTGGTGTGAAAATCATTGAAGAGAACGAGTAAACTTGTCATTTGAAGTTCTTAATTCTTAGTAAAGAACACGACAGATGTCTCACATCTTTCTTGAAATTTAATTATAGATACAGATAGGCAGCCCTGGTTTATCATGATTGGTCCTTATTTCTCAACTTTTTGATGGTACAAAAGTGATATACATTCTGCAGAAACTGCGTTTTTAGGTTTTCTCTTTTCTGGAGTGTGCAGTATGCAGTGTGTGATACTATCATGATTCTAGGAGGCAGCAGGAAGCAGATTTTCCACCCCATGACATGAAAGTGAAACAAACTGGTACCAGGTAGTGTGCTGTAGCCTAGGAATGGTAAGTCAATATATTATGTGCATTGTCAAGTTATAATAGTTCCAATGCACCCAGCAGGATTCAAATACATTACGTGTAAATGAATGGTAAGAAGGGGAGTGCACTATTAGTACAGTTTAGTTTCTATTGTTATTGTCTATACTTAAGATGTACAATGGAATGTTCTGACGTACAAAGCAGAAAGATGATCACTTCTATGTAACAAGCCAGCATATGCACCTCCTGAGGCACTCTGTAGACCACCTACCACTGTCTTTTTATACTGTGAAGCAAATTTCTAGCATACAGTATAATACTGTATCTTGTACAGTCTTCTTGCTATATGCTAGATCTTTAGGGTTATTATTCAAACATTATTAAACTCCATGCCATTTGAGCTCCATCTTCCCAATTTTCTCACACTCCTGTGTCCAGTATAAACCTTCCCGTGCTTTCTGTATTTGAGGTTGCTTTTTATTTGTTAGTTTTTAGATTTATATCTGTAAATGAGAGCATGAAGCATTGTTCTCTGTGTGTCTCCTTGGCACACTGTTGTCATGGTAGCTGGAATTCCTTTTCAAAGTTGAATAATAGTCTGTGTGCGTGTGCATATGTACATGTGTTTGAAAGCTATCAGTTTACCCATCCATCCCAGGAGTGATATATCCTGTCCTTATCTTCGGTTATGAATAATCCTGCAATGAACACGAACGTGAGAAAATTTTTTTTTGCAAGGTTATGATTTCAATTCCGTTGGGGACATCATCTGGAAAGGGGTTTCTGGGTCACAGAATAGTTCTATTTTTAGCTTTCTTAGGAACGTCCATATTTCTTTATGCCATCCCTGCTAGTAGTATACAAGGACTTTACATCTTTTCAGTGCTTACTCCTTGACATTGTGAGGAAGGCTAGCGATACTTCATGTTGATTTTATCTCTGTTCCTGACAATTCGTAATGTAGAATACGTTTCAATGTATCTTAATTATAATATATAATTTAATTTTTGATGGTCTCTTTTATTCTTTGGTAAAAAATAATTCAGATCCTTTGGATGATTTTTTGATTGTATGATTTAGGTTTTTTGTTATTTTTGCTTTTATTATTGAGGTATGTGAGATTTTGTATTTTGTATTTTTTAGTTTTATTTTATGTGTATGTAAGTAAGTGCTCACATATCATGCAATGCCTATGGAGGTCAAAAGAGGGTGTCAGATTCCCCTGGAACTGGAGTTATGGAGGACTGTTTGCTGCCGTCATGGGAATAGAACTTGGGTCCTCTGCAAGAACAACCCATGTTCTTAACTGCTGAGTCACCTCTCCAGACCCCCCTTTTTATTATTTATTATTAAAACTATATTTTACTGCTGGATATGCACACATGAGCACAGGTGTCTAAGAAGGCCAAGAGGCATCGGATCCTCCAGGACCTGCAGTTGCAGGTGGTTGTTGTGAGCCACCCAGCTGGAGGGCTAGGGCTTGCACTCAGGACTGCTACAAGAGTAGTGCATTCTCCCAGCTGCTGAGCCATCTCTGCATCATCTGTGTAGGTATATGATTCTTGTTTTCTAATAAGTGGTTTATAAGAGTTTCCACCAATCAAATGGCTGTCTTTATGTTTGACTTATGTATTTTGCTGTACAGAAACTTCACGGTTTGATGTATATCATTTTATCATTTATAGCATTGGCTTGTGTTTTCTGCTAATTATGTGTGTGTGCATGTGTGTGTGTGTGTGTGTGTATGTGTATGCGTATGCAGTTTGCACGTGTGTACATGCATATGTGTGGAAGTCAGAGGGCAATTTTTTTCCTCAGATGCCAACCACCTTGTTTGATAAGACAGGAGTTTTCACTGGACCTGGAGCTGGGTTATTAGGCTAGGCTGGCTGGTCAGTAAGTCCCAAGGATCCTTCTGTCTCTGCCTCCCCAGTAATGGGATTTTAAGTGTACTCATGACCCCGGAACTTTTTACATGGATTCTGGGGTCTGGCATGTTTGTGTGGCAAGTACTTTACCAATTGAGCTATCTCCTCAACCCCTTCTAATTCTTTCATGAGATCAAGTCTTATGCTTAAAGCTTTGATCAATTTTTGAATTTATTTTTAGTCATCAATTTGGCAATAGTTAGTCAGTTTTATAGTTTTGTACTTTAATATCCAGTTTTTCAACACTGCTTATTGTGTGGAATGGGTGGTCAGAAAGCAGTTGACTGTGTACAACTTGGTTTATTCTTAGATCTTTATTCTGCCCTGTTGATCTGTCATTAGACATTTTTATACTGTTTTGTTCCTATTGCAATATGAATATGGTTCTATATTAAATTTCTTAAAGATTGTCTTCCATTTTGTAATGGAGTTACACCTTCTATCTTGAGAATTCGTGCTTCCCACAGGAGGACCATTTCCTCACAGGTAGGGAGCATTATGGTGACTCTTAGCTCAGTGAAAGCTATTCTGAGCCAGCACCATCTACATTCATTTACTTGTTTAGGGAAAAATCCTGCAGAAGTTCAAAAACTGCTTCTTTTTAAAGTTAAAATGGCTTAGCATAATTATATATGGCTTAGAGTAATTGTAGTATACTCTAAATTTTCATTTTTAAAAAGTTAAGAGATTCTTTGAAGACTAAAAAATTATAGTTACTAAAATTATTATAGTTTAGTCAAAAATAACTTTCTTTTTTTTTTTTTTATAGCCGCAGCTGGCCTGGAACTTAGGATAGAAACCAGGCTGATCTTAATCTCATAATTATCTACCTGCCCCTGCCTACACAGTGCTGGGATTGAAGGTGTGCACCCTTCACTACTGGCTAACTTTGTTTTTCTAAACAAACAAAACCAAAACAAAAGAAAATTGATGTGAGCTTCCTTGTTTTATTTCATGTCTCCTAAAAGTCAAATTCTTTTTTGTGCATTTTGTAGACTTTTGGCTTAGTTTTAGAATTTCATACTCCAGTACAATACATTGTCATCATCTCTAACTTTCTTTCCCTCTCCAGTTGTTCCCTCACTGAAATTTACTTCTTCTTCCTCTATAATGACCAACACACTCCAAGTAGTGTTGCTTATATGTCCTTGGGCAAAGAGCTTACCACTTCTGCACGGGCAATCTATCAAGGTGCACATCCCTGAAGGAAACTGACTCTCCCTCTTTCAGTAGCTTTGGACTTTCTGTAGCTCTCAAGTAAGGTTGCAGCCTGTGAATTCTTCCCCCATCCATGCTGGAATAGTGACTGGTATGGCCCAGTGTTGGTCAACAATACTTAGGTAGCATATTGTTGGGAGTTCATGGGTACAACATCCCAAAATGTTCAGAAGACATAATTTTGCAGCAGCCCTTCTGGTCCTCTGGCTCTTACAGTGTTTTCACCCTCTCTATGATGATGTTCCCTGAGATTTGGATATAAGGGTTATATCCTAGATGTACCACTTGGGGTTAGGTACTTAACTGTCACTTATTTTCTGCATTTTGACCTGTTGTAATATCCTCTGCTGTTAATAGAAACTTGCTTGATGGGCAGACAGGGGATGAGGGATGAGAGCTGTTTGTGTATCTTTTGAGATAGGGTCTCCCCATACAACAGAAGCTGACCTAGATTTAAACATGTAGCCCAGACTGACCTCAAACTTGTGAAAATCCTGCCTTGGCCTCCAGAATGCTATGATTACAGGCACATTCTACCATACTAATTTTAAGGCCAAAGATTTTTTGTTGTTGTTTGTTTTATGTGTTTTGTTGACTCATCTATTAGGCAGCACTCAGGATGCCTAATAATTCCCAGCCAATCCTTTTGCTTATGTCTGCTACAGAGTGCTGGAATTATTGTCTGTGCCTCCAAATCCTGTGTCCAAATTGTATTATTTCAGTATATTTTAGAAATCATCACTATAGTTCATCGTTAATATTATTACTAACTATATGAAACAGAAATTGTGTTAACATAAAATAAATTTATCTTAAAAGTCTCTTTTGAAAATAGTCCCAAATTTCCTAAACTAAAAGCTAGAAATATTTCAGATTACAAAGAACAAAAGAACGGTACAAGGAAACAGAAAGATTTGTGATCGAGATACATTTGAGCATTAGTGTTCTAAGTATCTCCTAAGATATTTTCTTTTCTCTCCAATTTTGTTATTTTGTTATATGAAATATACTAACAATTATATATTTAGAAATAAAAATCTATATACTTCAATATGGGCTAAAGATAACATGAATATAATTTTTAATTGGTTAAATAACTATCTCATTTATTTATTTTATAGTAAATTGACACATCAGTGAAAACTTAGAATAAATTCTAGTTCATAGAATTTAGTTAATAAGCATTTGCTGTATTTAAATTGTTCCAGGTAACCTTCTAAACTTTAAGGTATCATATTGGGAATATGGATTCATATAAAATATGTAGATTAAAGACTGTGGAATGCTGTCCTTATTTGCAGCCCTTTTAGTGAACTTGTAGCTGATGTAGACGTATTGGGGATTTTTCAGGGTATGGAAGAGCCCTGTAGTCCAAAGCTATATTTTTGTCTTCCTAAAACTGAAGTCTTAAACTGTGTTAAGATTTAAACTTGGTTGAACATTCTAGACTCTAGTTCTTCCTCCTTTTCTTTTCCATTTGTATGGTCACTGAGCCTGCGCATTTCACCTGTTTGTCACAGAAGACTATTGAATGTGTAATGAGTAGTTCTCCTTTCTTTCTTTCTTAAAACACCTTTGACGTATATTTGCAAGGCCTCTCTTTTATTTGCTAGCAGCATTTCCTACACTACTTGCACGCACTTCAACCCCACCTGCCTCTGCCCACCCCGGCTACTCCTCATTCCCTCCTCCGTAGTGCCTTCCCAGAGAAGCACCGAAGAAAATGTACTTCCTGCAAGGAACAAGCTATAGACCACTAACACAAATATAAATGAGGAAAACCATAGGAAATGATTTTTAAGACACTCAAATGCAGGTTGACAACAGCTTGTCACATAAGTTAGAACATTTTCTTTTAAGGGGCTGTTGAGGATTTTAAATAATAAGAGATGTATGTTTTATTCTAACAATTCTCTTCATCAGCTGCTCTTTCATTATTTAAAACTACAGCAGAATATGGTGAGGTTTAATGGGCCAAGAATGAGAAGACAACAGTAAGCATACACCCACTGAAAATTCCACGGTGGCAAGGGAGCTTTGAATAGATTTCTTAAAATGCATGCAAAAACAGTAGCCCTGAAAGCCTAGACATTAAATCCAAAATACACTGTGCAGGAGGGAATAAGCAGGAGGTAGTGTCAAGGAAGAACATACTGAATTCTAAAGTGCTTTACATAGGAAATAGAAGGCACTGAGAGAAATTCCCAGTGAAAGCGCACAGTTCCAAATCATGGTTAAGAACTATCTTAGTATAAATGAGATCAACAACGGAGGGAGCTGAGAATGGCATCCACTGCCCACTTGAGTAGGGAAGATGTGGCACACTTCTCAGCATCTAGTTAGTTAAGGAAGGGTGGTCTTGCCTAGGAACTCTGGATCCCAGGTAGGTAAGAGTAGACAGAGTAGGATTTGGGAGGACTGATCATCCTTTGCCTTACTGATGCTCAAGAAGCAGATATGATCCACAGTATGTCTAGAAAGGGGTTGATATGGTGATGTGTGATACAAAGGACCTGTGATTATCCATGAAACAAGCAGATCAAGTAAACTATTGACAAGGAAAAGGTAGTTCCAACTACGTAGGAAGTTATATGCAAGAACAGAAGAAAAAGCAGATAGAGTTGACTACATTTTAGAGAGTAACAACAAAAAAAAACAGAAATGGCCTCAAACTGGAGTTTCTCCCACTTCCACTGCTATCCCACCAGGTATACTCCTCTATGGGGACTCAGTCCTCAGCACATGACTGTGTGATTTGAGTTTATCAAACCCAAACCTTAAACCTACTGAGTTTAACATCATACCAATAGAATACCTACAGTCTCTCCCATGGAATAGTCTACAAATATGGGGTATATTAAACTTACATTAACGGCAAGAGTTCATCTTCTGTCAACAGAAAGGAGGTAAAATTTAGTTTAAGAAACCTAAGAATATTCCTGCTTAAGGAAAAGAGTTTATTTAGAATCTACACTTTCTCTAATTGCTGCTGATTATAGCTTTCTGGTACTCCTAGTTTCAGGGTACAGTGTTATTCTAAATCTTAACCTTTGGAATCAGAAGTTCTGGGTATTACACACTTTTCAGATTACAGGAGCCAGAAAATCACTGTTCTTTTGTCCTAATATAGTGTAGGAGTTAAGTGTTTAGGCATACAAAGAGTTAACAGTACTGGCAGAAAAAAAAGGAATAAACATCTGTATTATCTGTAAACGTCTCTCTCACTTACAGAGCTGGTCAGAATATCAGCAAAATTTGATAAGCAACCCATTTCCAAAATTTTGTAAAAAATGACTTATTCAGAATAATTCCTACAGACGATAAATATAAGACACAGTTTTAGTGATGAAAGGCAAAAGGATGGATAAATATATAGATAGATAGACAGATGGATAAATATATTGTGACTAGTTAGTAGAAAACTGAAATGAAGAGAATTTAATGACATGTAAGTTATTAATCCTTTGCGTTCACAAGAAGTAACAAAAATAATAGTGTATCTGAAATCCATTTCATCTGTCTTTCATTTGGGGCTATAACAGTATTGCATATGCACAGAGTGGAATTTTTCAAGGCCATGAAGAATGAAATTTTGTCATTTTCAGGATGGAACTCAAGATCATGAAGTAAGCCGGTCCTATGAACACAAGTATTTCATATTTTCTCTCATGTGTAGAAGCTGGGGGAATAAAAAAAAAAGACATGAAAGTAAAAGTGCGAATACTAAGGATGGAGAAGGAAAAGATGGATTAAGAGGAAGGAAGGACAGCCAATAGTAAAAAGTAGCAATGGGTAAATGTAACCAAAGCACATGAATGTATGGAAATGTCATATTGAAAATGGAAAATGAAACAATTTATAATCTTGAAAGAATATATTATCTGGAATGAGCATAAGAATTTGTGAATCAGGGTCTTTAATACCTGTATTTTTAGTGGCAACAATTACTTCCCCTTTAGTAAATCCTATATAGGGGCACATCACTATTTCTCTTCAGGAGCTACAGTTAGGGGAATAATTGAGTATGTGTCCTGTATTTAATTACATTGCTTCCTGTTACCTCTTAGATCTTTCCTTATCCAGTCCTCTTCAATGGTTTACTAGAGTGCTATCAAAGATTCACAGTCCAAAAAGAGCAGGAAAAGATGGCAACCTCCCCTTTTCAAATTGAAGGTCTAGTGCAGGCTATTTATTTAATTTGCATTGAGGAGCTAATTTTGTTCTTTAAAAATTAAAGGTAAAATTTAACATTTTTATTTTATTTTATTTTTCTCCTGAGACCTCTTCAGCTATATAGCCCTATATTCTTTGTGGTTGGAAAAAAAAACCCCACAAACCACAGCTTTTAATAAAAAAGTCGTATTGTAGAGGACTTGGGGGAATTAAGACTAGCCCTTAAGTTATAAAAAAGGAACAGAGAAGAACATCTATTAGGAAAAAGGAAATTGTTTTCAAAACAATGTAAAAAAAGTATCTTACCACTGTTTCCTTCTCAGCACACTGCAGGGCTATGGTAGAACTATCATTTGTAATTGTAGTTTGGATCCATGTTTCTGAGGGCTTTGTGGGTCCACCTTCAGTAAGTGGGAATAATTGTGCATCTTTGTGTATGAAAGCATTACACTTAGTTCTACATTTTGCATGGCTCACTGATATACAACACGAAACATGTCATTGCTTATGACTTCAACTACGAAAGTATGTACTTTCATTAAAGTTTTAAGTTAAAGACTTGGAATCAAAGTTATTGCTTTTGTAATACACTTATGAAGCTATGTACATTAGAGCTTATAATAACTAACAACATCAATGTACCCAGCAACTAAAATTATTTGAATAGAATACTCATTATACAAACAGTATTTACAGTCTCTCCTATGGAATAGTCGACAAATATGGGGTATACTAAACTTACATTAATGGCCAAGAAATTGAAATTTTTCTATCTTTTGAAATAATAGTACTTTTGTCTTTAGTTTATATGTTAAGATTTAGGATATATGTTAAACCTAAAATCTAAAAATAGTGGAAGAAATTGTTATAAACATTAAATCACTTTGTGGAAATTTTGGTCCCCAGAGCCTCTAGAAATTTGGTAGTATCTAATGTTAATTGTTTGTAATTGTCCTTTGAAGAGAAGTACTTTCTGCCCAGTTAGGTTTTATATCTTTATATCTCATATTTTTTAAACCAGAAAATAACAATAAACTTGATCATTGTTTGCACTTATTCCTGAAATAGCTTAGGTTTCTGATTGCCCTCCTTGGAAGCCAGTTAAATATCCACTGTGTGCTGCAATTTAATCCCATCATATCTTTATCAAGTTAATGACCAGATAAAGTAGGTATAAAAATTAGTAAGAACCTATTTCCGACTGATAAGCTATATATAAAATCACACTGTTATGTTGTAACTAAACACTCTGGCAGAAACAATCAACTCACTTGTAACAGAGAGCTAATGCTGCTCCATACCTATGGGGTTTGAGTGGGTTGAATATAGTAAATTAAATGCAATCAACATAGTGGCATGCAATATATGTCAGTATTTTTTTTTCCTACAAATTTGACAGGAAACTGGTTGTGGTGGCACACACCTTTAATTCCAGTATTTGGGGACAGAGGAAACTGGTGCTCTGTGAGTTCAAGGCCAGCCTGACCTACTAGTGAGTTCCAGGCCAGCTGGGCCTATAGGGGTCCCCTGTCTCAAAAAGACCTAAAACAATAAATAAATAAAACAAATTGACATGAAAGTCAAATTCTCCATGTAGAGGTGGTAGAATAATCTACTCCATGGGTTTGGCCATCTTACAAGGCTAAATTGTATCTCACAAAATGAAATGTCTGGGGTACCTGCTTTCAAACTGTTCTGAAGGAAAAGAAATGCTTTATAAAATTCTATTTTTAGAGCTCATTGAAATATAAGGCCTGTTAGTTGAGACTTGAAAATTTTGTTTGCCATTACTTCTCAGGGAAGAATTTGGGTGGGTTTCTTCCTTTGTTTTTTGTTGAGCAGGGCTGGTTCTGTGCAGCTAAGGCTGGTGTCAAGCTTCAGATCTTCCTGCTTGAGCTCCAGGATGCTGAAATCACAAATGTGCATCACAATGTCAAACAGAATTCTAGGGTTTTTGAAAGGTCATCCACCGATGCTCATTAACATTCACACCTGAATATGAGAACCAATAATGAAAAGAGGACCTGAAACATTCTTGATATATAAAAGTATAAAACCCTAGGAACCACCAAGACAGCAAAAAGGAAGGGTCAGCGTTTCAGAAGAAGCATAAAAGGGACTCGTCTAAAAATCCCCAGGGAAGCCACATGGACCGCACCCGGTCCTAGCATGGAAGACGCAGCATTGGCAGCCTCTAAGGACGTCAGACTTTTATTCTCTCTTTAAAGAAAGATTGGCATTTCAGGCATACACCACGTATAGAAATAAACTCGTCCACCAGTAAAAGAACAAAATCACCAAACTGAGTCCGGCTCCTTCATTTGCCAAGAGAAACGGAATCTTCTCTGATGCTTCCTGACCTGTGTCACTAGAAGTTGGACAATCATGCTTCTTCAGTACGAACCTACCTATCATTCTTCAAAACTAAATGTTTTAAAGACTTATTATTTTTAATTTGTATGTGGCTATGAGGGTATTTGCAAGTGTGACTATAGGTGCCCACAGGGTCCAAAAGAGGGCATCAGATCCTCTGCAGCTGGAGTTACAGGTGGTTGTGGGGGCCCTGATGAGCATGCGGGGCCACAAACTTGGCTCATCTACAAGAGCCATCTCTCCAGCCGTTTAAATTAAGTTTCACATTTAATTCATACTTAGCTTATGTTAATATGTCTTTTCTGAAATTCATCCAGGTTGATATAGATTGCATTCCTTTTTCATGTTTTATTTTGCATTCCAGTTTAGGGACAGTCTAGATCTTAATTTTAAGTGTTTATTTATTTATGTTTACACCATTTTCTATGTTTTCTATAATATGAATAGCCCTATCCCCAAGAATGATGAGTTTATCTATTCAAACTGTCATAATTTTTTAATGCTGTGTTAACTTGTAACAGTTTACAAATCTGTTAGGGTTGGATGTTGGGAAGTCAGGTTCTCGTGAGCATGAGATTCTGTATGTCTTCTGTAATGTACATACTTTGTCATTTTATTACATACTATTTTTTCAAGTTCATTTCCCAGCAAATTTCCTTAGTGAATATTTTCTCTTTCTGGAGTAGAGGGAAAATTCAATATCTAGTATAATAAAGATGGATAAAGATGCTGGGCAGAGTTGGCTGCTGTCCTTTATGCAATATAAAGACTTTAAATTTCAGGGTCCCTCAGAAGTACCAAGGCATGTACACTGTCAGCCTGGTGATTTGTTACCCTGTGTAACTTTGGAGGTAGGTGGAACCAAGGCTATCAGATAGTTTACTGTTGATGTGTACTGTGTCCTAAATCTTTTTCTAAGTCAGTGTTTTCCAGTCTTCTGTATGTATCCATGACACCTTTAGTCTGATTTGTTCATCATGAGGTAGAGTCTCATTTACACTCCCTACATGTGGGTTTTGATAATCTTAAAGTTGCTTACTGTTTTATACCTCCAAACTTTAATTTTGTTGTATTTTAATGTTTTTTGACTATCTGATGATGTGAAATAATATGGATTTAGTGTTTATTTCTTTGAGTCTTTATGAGAATGTGGCTTCCCCTAATTAATTAGTTACTGAAGTTTCCTCATCTGTGAAATATCTATTTTCTGAGTCATTTTGCTACTGAATGGTATTTTTTTTAATTTACTTATAGGAGTGTTAATATATTCTGGTTAATGCTGTACAATACAAATATTTTCTTCAAAGGTCTAGCTTGCATTTCCCTGTTTAAAAGTGATTGCTTATGAGACCAAAATGTTTAAAACATAATATTTTATTATCTGAGCATTTTATCCAGTGCACTTTGATTGTATTCATCTCCCACTGCTCCCCCTAACTACTCCCAGACATTTTCAGTCCCTCTCAGTTTAGTCTCATCTCTTGTTCTGTGGGTTTTATTTCTTTTTAGTAACCCAATGAGTCCTGTCTCTACTGCTCACATAATTACAGGTGCGGGCCATTCACTGGTGTGTGGACCTTCCAGGAGCCCTACCCTTAAAGAAAACTGACTCTCCCAAACCCCGGAAGTCATCAGCTGTCAGTAGTTCCTCATTTAGGGGTAGGGTTCCTGAGCCCCCCCTTCCATTCTGGGATGTTGACGTGAAGGTTTTGGGCAGGCAACCACAGCTCCTGTGAGTTCATTAGCATGGAGGCCCTGTCATGTCCAGAAGACCTTTCTACCTGAGCTCTGGCTGGCACAATCCTTCAGCCTACTCTTCTGGTATGGTCCCTGAGACTTGGGTAGGGAGTGTGATATACATGTATACATGTCCCATTTATGACTGAGCACTACACAGTCACAAATTCTCTGCACTTTGACCCGGCGCAAATTTCTATGCTAAATACTCTCGTACTTGTCTCCCCAGTTTTGTCTTTTAAAGGTACGTATTCATGCCTCTGGAGACTGAGTTGTGTGTGTAAGATCGAGATATGGACCTAATGCATATTTTTCCATATGCATGTCATTTCAGTAGCATATTCTTTTCTCTGTTTTGTTTGTACAACCCTCCAAATTATATGAAATTTCCTCTTATTCCATCATTCTGTTTGTCATTTGTGTGAGGAATTACTACTGGCATTACACATATTGGAGATTTTCATTTCCAGAAGTGTAATAGTAGTAGTTGGGCCATGTAATTAAGATTAACCAATATTCAGACAAATATGTATTTATATGAGTATATGTACACACATATACACATGTGTACTAGTATACAAATATAGTATGTATATAAAATGTGTGTGAAAATATATTAATGCATAAAGAATTTAATGTATATGTGTATACAGGGATGAAAGGAGTGAGAGAATGAGAGAAAGAGAATGGAGGGGCAAGGAGAGAGAGAATTACAGTGAGACAATCTAAGGGCAATTGGGAATCCAAGCTAGCAAGTAGAATTCTTACTTCAGTAGTTTTTGCCCTCAGCTATTCACCATCTCAAGCAAACTTGAACTTTGATTCTTAACAGTTTCAGGCAAATGAAAATGAAAACCCAAGACCAGCAGGGACCAAGGAATTTTCTCTACTTTTATCTGAGATAGCAAAGGTTTCATGATCAAAGTGAGAGTGAATGACATGGTGGAAGCCCTTGGGAGCATGTCAGAACAAAGGTGTATCTCTGAAAGAATTTATCCTTGCCTGTAGCCCCAAAGACACCCCAGTATTAGAATTTTAAGTCACATGTGCAGCACATAGTAAAAATAAGCAAGACTATCAGGAAAAAGAGTGCCAGAAACAAGAAAATACTTCCTAAGATTCGGATACGGAAAAGAGCAGGCGTACACAGCAACTCTGCCTACTGCCTTCCGTCTATCCATCTATAGTAGTGGATGTGAGAAAATCTATGCAACTCGGATAAGTCAACAAAATATCTTAAAATAAAACAAATCCACACTGTGTGTGGTAGTACATGCCTTTAGTCCCAAGAGTCTAGAGACAGAGGCAGGCAGATCTCTGTGAGTTCAGCCTGGTTTATATAACTAGTTCTAGGCCAGCTGGGGCTACAAGGAGACCCTGTCTCAACAAAGAAACAAACATCCCCCGCCACACACACACACATACAATTTGCAATAGTAGGTAAATTTATAATTACCATTGCAAAATCTAAAAGCTGATGAATTAAATAAAAATTTAAAATGTTAAGATGGTTACATGAGTCTGAAATAAACAAGAGATATTATTTGAATGAGAGAGAGGTAGAAGAAAAAAGAATCAGAGAGAGAGGAAGAGAGGGATACTCAGATGGACTGATAACTATGCAAACAATTCCACAGATTCATCTTTCCAGTTACTACATGTTTTTCTGTCACTATGTACGTTATGTGAAATTGAACATTTTTTCTCATTTTAACTCCAAAAGAAACAATTACAAAATATAAACCTTATTATTCAACCATCTTTGTTTAATTTTATTTATAGGATTAATCAAGTTCTTGTCTCTAGTCCATTAATAGTCTCACTATAAAGAAATGTTGACGTTTGTTCAAGGTTTCTCCATCTAACATATTTTCTTCCCTTCATTAACTATATTAGAGACTTCCTAATGTTATGTGACTCTTGCATACTTGGGAGACAAACCAAACTAGAAGAGACATGACAAAAAAAAAAGTTAATGAATTTGGTTCATGAATAAGTATTTTTCCTTTCTTAACTACCTTTCTAGTATTTTTTTAAATTTAAAATGAATGAAATAAGTTGAGGAGATTTTTGTTCTTTTATAAATCTCTGGGAAGGTATAAAATAAGATTACACATATTTGTTCACTTACCTGTTCCATAAAATGTCTAGGTTAAGCTGGAGAAAGTAGCTCAATGCTAAGAACACTTGCTGAGCATGTGTGAGACCCTGAATTCAATATCAACTACCATAGATAGATAGATAGATAGATAGATAGATAGATAGATAGATAAGTGTACTTAGTATAAGAAATTGTGTGAAGTTCATTCTTCTTTAATTTGTTAATCAGGTTTTAATATACATTGAACTGGAACAATTTATTTCAAGGTCACTGACATACCCATCTTCCTGAATCCAATCACATATTCCTAACTTTCATCTTATTAACTTCCAGTCATCCTTCTGATGGAACTTCCCTCTGATTATGGATTCCTCCCACTGATGTTCACAAATTACTCTTGATTCATTTCTTACTTGAAATTTGTAATGGCATATGTGACTATTGTAAATTATTTTGTAGTGAATATTTATTTCTGCCTTTACTGTGCTTGTTTTAGAGTTTAAACAAGCAACTTTTAGGTATATACTACTGCTTATTGATATAATAAAGAAGTTACAGGTATTCAAGGATCTAAAATGCCATCAGTAATTTAAGTAAGAAGTAGTTAAACATGCATTTTTCCAAACATCCAGATGAGGGTCTCTTGAATGCTCTGACTCTCAATATTCAAAGACCTATTAAGACCAATGAATATATTTAATTAACCTCAGATAAATTTGACAGTTATCTGCGACATCTGCAAAATGTCAAACTTTAATAAAATGTATTTAATAATAAAACATGTTTGATAAACTTCCAAAATGTTTTTCTTTCTCTTAGAACAGAACAAGTTCCTCTTAATTAGATGCTAGAAACATTATTATATAATTATCTTGATTCCAGGCTGGACAACAGCGTTGGTGGGAACAGGAGATTAAAATAAATGGGAATATTCAAAAGGGAGAACTAATTACATATAACTTGACTGAACTAATTAAACCAGAGGCTTATGAAGTCCGACTGACTCCTCTAACTAAATTTGGTGAAGGAGATTCAACAATTCGTGTCATCAAATATACTGGTAAGTAGCTTTCCATTTTAAAATATTTATTTTGTATATTCAAACTATGTTGAATACTTACACTTGAAACAATCTAACACATTAGTTATACACTTAGCACACTAGCTCCCCAAATCATCACCTAAAACAACCAATGAATCAAAACAACCCAAAGATCTTAACCATCTTAATATAAAAAATGTGTTTACAAAAGACAGAGATACAGACTTCTGCAGTGATGAAACTGAGCCCATGAGGCACCATTAGCAGCATCCTCTTGTTTTAAGTGCTACCTTGATATAGTGTCAGTCTTTGTGTTATCTTTTCAAGTTTTTGTTGACTTTCAGACTTATACCATTAAAATTTTAGGAAATAAGATCAATTTTATGTGATTTTAAATAAAATCGATAGATCTTATCTTCAGAAGTTTTGGGGCCCATTTAAATACATGGACCCTCCATCCTTGACTAGAGTTTTTCTTCTATGGTTTTTCTCTCAAAGTACTGAGGTGCTTTGTTAGGTTAATGAATGTTAATGTACTACAAGCCAGTAGTTTGCATGTTGGCTCATTGTATAAATTGTATTTGGTTCATTACTTACCCATCATTGCATTATGAAACTGACCAGGTTCATGAAATACCTGTGCAATCTGTCCTTTTCAACACTGACCACCACTGATATGTTTATTGTCTCTGTAGTTTCTCATTTATCAGAATGTTACGTAGTTGAAATCAAACAGCAAGTAACTTTTAAGAACTAGCTTCATTTTCTTAACACTGCAATTAAAAGTTTTGCTGAGTTTTTCATGATTTCACAGCTCATTTTTAATGGTTTGTTAGTATGATATGAATGTATCACTGCTTATTCGTGTGTTGAAGGGTGTTTTAGTTTCTTTCATTTCCTGTGATAAAAACACTGTCCAAAACCAACTTGGGGAGGAAAGGGTTTATTTTATCTGCATCTCCTGGGTTACAGTTCATACTGAAGTAAGTCAGGGCGAGAACCTGGTGGCAGGACCTGAAGCACAGACCAAGGAGGAATGTTGTTTACTGGCTTGATCCCTTGGCCTGTGCTCAGTCTGTTTTCTTATACAACACAGAACCACTTGCCCAGGTGTGGCAATGCCCACAGTAGGCTGGGCCCTCCCACATCACTCAACAATCAAGAAAATGTCCCACAGGCACAGCCAACACAAAGGACATCCTGGTTCACTGATTTTATTGGTGGTGGTAGTTGCAAGATCATTTTTTCAGACTGCTGATGTTTAACAACTAAATGTTTATGTGTTTGTCTTAGTGATGGTTTGCTTTCATAAACTATGTGAATAAAATATTCCTTTACTATTTCCACATGCTATTGAAACAAAAATAAAGCTTAATGTAGAAATGTGAGAAAAATTAAGTTGATTGACAATTTTTTTTTACAATTAATAGCTCAAAGAGGAGCAACGACAAGGAATGCTGTTACTAACTGAATGTACTCTACAGAGATTAACATTTTATGGACTTAATTTTTATGCATTTGAAAACTATAATGTTCACTGAAACTACCTGCCTTTAGGATTTCAATGTAGTTTTCAGGGTTGAATGAGTCATCAGTGTGACATTAATCTGTTTTTTTTTAACCTTTCAGTAAAATATCATTATTTTATCATTTTTATTATCTCGGAGACTTTTTTTTAATAGCAAATGTTTTCTTGTAACTGAACTATTCCGTTTTCCTTTTTTGCTTAGCTGAAAGTGATGAATTTTATCAAAAGGGGAAATATGTGCTAGAGAGATAGCTCAGCAGTTAACAACAGTGGTTACTCTTTCAGAGGACCCACGTCTAATTCCCAGTACCAACATGGCAGCTAACAATCATCTGTAACTCCAGTTACAGAGGATCTGAGGCCCTTTTCTGGTCTCCATGAGCATTTTATGCCATGGGTGCCCTTAAATACATGGAGGCAATACACTCATACACATAATTAATACATTTTTTAAGTAAAAAATAAAGTCAAAGAACCAAAAGCTGTTTGTGCCCATTCTCAGTGTTCAGTGGTAGTATAAGATGTATAATGGAGAGAGGGATATTTATAGATGATGAAATAACATAAAAACTGTAGAATCATGATTTAGTTCTCCTTAAAAGTCACCCCTTAAACATGAGGGTTGTATAGCTATATCAATACTACCACATGACGATAATAGCATTCTGTTCCATTATTTGTTGGAAAGACTAGATCAAGTCCAAGCAGATTGGTCTAAGTTCTTTAGATTCATATACTTTATAAGTATGAATTATTATTCCTTCTTATTTAACACTTTCACTTTCAGTTCATATATTATAAAATTACAGACTACTTCATGGTGGGGCATTAGGAATTTTGCATGGCTATACATTCCTCCCAAAAATGATGATATTCAGATCATGAATATTTTGATTTCCTAAAAAGTTAAGCTACTGTGATAACACAAACACTGACTAAATAAAGAGTTTACTCCTTTGTAAAAGAGGATCTTTATTTATCTTATCAAAGGTTAGGAAAAATTATGACTTTCCTTAAAGAGGTATAAAAATAATAAGCTCAGTATTCTTCATTGAAACTTTGAGGTAACAAACTACTTCCATATAGCTCTATCTCGAGCACAGTCACATTGAAATAATAAATTACCTTCCTAAATTCCATATCAGAAATATAATCACATTCAGAATTTAGTCTGTAATGTACATTTATAAAATGTACATGTAAATAAAGGGGAGAAAGAAATGATGAACTTAGTGCAATATTTCAAATTTACAATTACTGATTTTTACAGATAGCTGTCATACAAATAATGAATTTAGTCAGTAAAATAATATGGCAGGAGATTCAATTCCACAACTCGTCCAGTCACAGGTTCCATGTTGATATGGTGTTTAAAAATAAATTTTAGTTTGAAGATATTTATTCAAAAGGTAATACATAATTTTATAACTTCATATTATTTTAAATATGAAATAATCTTAAATTTTCCTGATTGTATTTTCAAAATAAAATATTTTGCTAGCCTGCATGAAAGTTACTTTTTAGTTCTCTTTCAGTGGAACTAGAAAATGTGGTTCTTGCCTATGTCATTCATTTAAAATTTGCATCATGGAATATGGATCAGAGAAATAAAGACATAGAAATTGTCGTTTGTTTGTTGAAATGGTAAAAATAATTGAATGAGACACTCACTCATTTTGTTCAAGTGGATCTAAATGTGCTTTGGCCTATTTTATTTTACTAGGAGTGTGTAAATTTAACACGGGCAGCCAACAACAGCCACTAAAAAAGTGATAAAATGATATAAATAAGAGCTCTACAGGGTAGATCACCTGGTATTGTAATTCTGGGAAAATACAATAATATCTGTCTCATCCAGAGCACAATTTCATTCCAGAGTCTGCCTGATTGATACACACACACTTCATTTTATCTTGTACATTAGTTATATTTTTGTTACTTGTTAGTAAAATTTGAAGTTTTATTTCCCATTGGATGAAAATCAGTTGGCATTGGTACTGAAAACATAATTAGTTTTCAGAAACAAATATTTCTTTTTGGTGCTCAAAAAGCACAAAATGTGTCACTTAGAATCTGACAACTCTGTTCTGAGTGTATGTGTTTATGCCTTTTAACTTAATTAAATGAAATGGGACTGATGTAACCATTTGTTTTAGTGCACATGGCATGAATTGAGAATTTCATCATTTTTATATGTTATAATATTTTCAGTAAAAGTAGAGATAGTGGGAAAATAGAAGTATAGTCTTTGTTGAGAAATTGCTTGAATTGATCAACATCCACATTATTGATTAGCTTGCCATCAACCTCCTTTGATTTCTGGGTTTGTTTAGCACTGGGTTAAGAAACCAAAGCTATCAACTCCATTCCTTGGAAAATGAGCAACTCTCCCATGCTATTTAGCATTGATCTTTTTGGTTTTTATTGCTGAGCTCCAATGTAGATTGCCTTTACTCTCCCAGAACAAAATGGATTTCAGACATAACTCCCCATTGCCACATTGGGAGGATCATGAAGTCTGGTAAGGAACTATGAGATGCTGAGCAGACTGATAAAACTTTTACATAATGACATCCAAGCCTTGCTAACAATTTTTATTTGCTTTTCTTCCAGCACCTGTGAATCCTCATTTGAGTAAGTATATTTTCACTTGAAAAGTTGTCTTATATTATTTGATGGAAATTGGATCCTGGACAAACAAATATGCAAAGATGTTCTTACTTTACTCATTAGTGAATTTCTCATTCCTGTGAGAAATTACTAATATGAACAACTTAAAGGGAAGAATTCATTTGGGCTCATGGTTTAAGATGGGATACAGTCCATTAAAGCTGGAAGGCACAGATATGGGATCTGAGGTCAGGAAGCAAAGATGAATCTCATGACTCATCTGGTTCCCCTTTTTCACTTTCTACTCTGGCCTGCACCCTGACCCATGAGATGGCACCACCCACACACAGGATGGAACTTCTCTTCTCAGTTAAGCCTTTCTTCAAATACCCTAGCTGATACACACACACACTCACAGAGGTATCTCCTAGGTAATTCTGAATCTAGTTGATAACTATGGTTAGCCAACACACAACCTTATCTCTGGAAAACAACTTTAAAATAAGAACAGGAATTAGTACTAATACCCAATCTCAAATATCATTTATTCAGAATATCTTATTTTTAATGGAAAGCTAGAGTTTTACATAATCTAAGGAATTGCTATAAAGCATATGTTGACACAAACAAGGCCATGGAGTACCAAGCTTGTTATTCCTGATTTTTTAAGTTCTTTCTTCACCATGTTGGAAGGAATTCAGGGAAATATAGTAAAGTGTTGTAGATTTTGCAATGAAGAACATTTAAAATTTCTGTGTCTCTTTGTATGTCTTGAAATTGAGAAAACCATGTTGTAATCAGGAAACCAGTAAAAATAGATGTAGTCAGTCATCAGTTTTCTATCTTATGAAAATCCTAGACTTTATCACTACCTTATTTCATGTAATCTTTTAATATTCAATGTTACATAAATATTTGCTAAGTTTATGTAAAAATGTATTTATATTATCTATCAAATATTTTTATTCAAATATATGTTATGCAAAATAATTACATTTAATTTTAAATAACTTGTAAACCTAAGGTTTGACAAGAGTTCTATAAACTGAAATATGTCTTTCCACCTGTCCTTTGACCCCCCTGTTTTGTTCATACATAAAATATGATATTAAACAACTGAAAACGGTTAAAAACAGTGTCATTATTGGCTCAAAAGTCCCAAGTGATGGAACTGTACATTGTGTCTAAAAGACATTAGTATAGCTATATTGCTGTAACTAATGTCACAGTTTCAATAGCATTGAAAGTTTATGTCTCATTTGGTTTAAAATCAGTAATAGAAATATGTATCTTATATGGGCTGAAGAGATGATGCGGTGATCAAGAGTACTTGCTGCTCTTCTGGAAGACATGAGTTCAATCCCAGCACCCATGTCAGGTCCCTGCAACTCCAGCTCCAGGTGATCTGACACCCTCTTCTGGCCTCTTCAGGCACCTATATACATGGGAAATATACACATGCAGTCACACACATATACATAAATAAAAATGCTTTTAAAAAGAAAATACTTTGTATGGAATATGATTATCCAAAACACATTTATCCAGATAGAATATAAGTAAATATAAAAACATACAACCATTTCTTAATCTGATAAAGAAAACCCAAAAACATGTTCCTTTAATTTAAAGAGAAAGCCTTCACTTATTTTCACTGGTGTCCGTGGACTCTAAATAATTCAGACAATGATCCCAACCAAGTACTCCATTTCCTAGGATATCTAATGATTCTACCCTTTGCAAGGGTGCAAGGTATCGAAACAGATTCCTTAGAGATTTCATTCTCTGTGAATTGCAATAAAACTGGAGTCTCTGGATTTATTTTTTGGTTGTTGTTGCTGTTTTGAGACAGGGCCTCCCTGTAGCCTCACCTGGCATTGAACTTGCTGTGTAGACCACTGTCTTTGATCTCACAGAGATCTGCCTACCTCTTCCTCTAGAGTGGTGTGATTAAAGGCATGCACCACCATGCTAGCTGAACTTTACTCTTTAAAAAGTATTGTTTTATTTTTATTTTTATGTGTATAAGTGTATTGCCTACATGTACATAGTGCCCCATTGTTGTGCAATGACAAACAGAGGTCAGAAGAAGACATTGGATTCTCTTGGAGCTACAGATGGTTTGTTAGTCTGCATATGGGTGCTGGGAACTGAATCCTGGTCCACTGCAAGAACAACCAGAGCTCTTAACTACTGATTCATCTCTCCAGCCCCAGAACTTTACTTTTCAACAGCTGATTGAACCCAGGTTTTCTCACCTGTGAGACTCAGGAGTCAAGACTGTTGAGATTTCAGAGTTCTTGTTTAGCTAAGTGAAGGAACATGCACTACATTTAATTTTTTCAGTGATACATGCTGCTTATGTTTCAGAGACCTTACCAACTCATTTATTTACACATTTTTTAAGCAAGGTACATCCCAATAAGAGAACTTGTTAGCTAGAAATTATCTGTCACAGACATTTAATGGAAAGTTGAAAAAGACTACCTCTGAATTTTGGGTTGTTTCTGAACTCAGCATACGGTAGGCACCCCAGAAGTCCTAGTCCTTCCTCAGGTTCTTCAGAAAGTCATTTTATAAAATTCACCTCAAGTGAATGTCAAACAGCTGGCAAGCCCTCATTCATATCAAGCATTATTAATGACTGCTTTTTGCAATAATTTGCTATTAATTACTTTGCCATAAGGAAACTTCAGGTTTTGCAACTGTGTAAGCAGGAAAGCATTTCTAGAAGACAGGACATGAAAAATTATGCACTCAAGGTGTACATGTGTAAAATGCCATCAGGTAAACTTATAAAGATCATTTTCTTTTCATCTTGATTTTTATTTATTTTCTTATGACAGTCTCTTATTCTACAGTAAAGAGAGCTGGGTTAGGACTCCAGCCTGGCTTTAAACTTCTGATCCTACCTCAGTTTCTGGATTATAGACGTAAACCACCACTCTTGTTTATTAAAGTTCATTTTCTAATCCATATTTTTGTTTTCATATTTCTTATACATACAAATCTGAGCCAGAAAAATTCTCCAGTATCATTCATATATGAATTGTATTATTTAACTGGAATTATCTGCATGTTTCTGAAAAAAAAGACTTTAATTGTGTTACAAGATGCTGCTTTCATACAAAAAAAAAAGGCATTCTTAAAGGGGGAAAAAGAAAAACGGATGTGGAGGAGGGATATTGCAAAGGTAAAGGAGGAATGCATATGGTCCAAGAACATTATACATGTACAGGGAATTATCATAATGAAACCTGTTACTCTGCATAACTAAAGTAAGCCAATAAAAATCACTTCTCTTTTTCTTTTTCATTAAGATTACAGTAGTATTATGTTTAGTCATAACTGCATCCACCATTAAGACTCTGATGCTATTGTTGCATAGTTGCACTATTATTGCATTATATTGTTTGAAATTTTTGTAATAAAACATTGCAATGTTGGATTTAATTAATATCAAGTACTTTAATAAAAATTTGTTAACAGGGGAATTTCACTGTGGATTTGAAGATGGCAATATTTGTCTGTTCACCCAAGATGATACAGATAATTTTGACTGGACAAAACAGAGTACTGCAACAAGAAATACAAAATACACTCCTAACACGGGACCTAATGCTGACCGCAGTGGCTCCAAAGAAGGTAAGAGAGGATGTATTACTGTGTTTGCAACACTGGATTCAAAGTTTTTATCATGACCTATGAGAGGATAGGGAGCTATACATTTGAGTGCTGTGGGTAAGACATTATGTTCTATGTAGAGTATCAGTAATTTAAATATTTCCAAAGTTTGTGGTCACTGTTTCCTCAGTGCTCAGTGATATGCATAGTTGAGAGATAAGTTTCCTTAAAATTTTTATTTTCCTTATTTAGCTCTAAAATTCTAATTTCTCTCAGTTTGTTTTACCCATCTCTCTCTTTCTGGTAGTGTCATGATTAGTTGTGAATAAACACACAGATTTTATAAAAGAGATTTAAACCTTGCTGTTGACCTTTATTTCCTATAAAAGCACCAAAAGTTCACATGGTTTGACATTTTCTGTTTCTTGATAAGAATATACTTGAACATTTGCTTTATCTGCTTTAAGGTTTTTATATGTACATCGAGACATCTCGACCCAGACTGGAAGGTGAAAAGGCTCGACTTCTCAGCCCGGTTTTCAGCATAGCTCCCAAAAATCCGTACGGACCTACAAACACTGCGTATTGTTTCAGCTTCTTTTATCACATGTACGGACAACATATAGGTGAGATGGCCAAAGTTCTGTTTTCTGTAAAACCAGTCTAAAGAAATAACATTTCACACATAGCGTGAAGACAACTTTAGTCAACAAATACCATAATTGAGTTTTTAAATAGCTGCCTAAAATAGCAAACTAAGATACTGCAAGTGTCATCCCATCATCTAGTCTCCAAAACTCACACTAGAATTTGCAAATTTAGAGCATTATTTCCTCCTTTGGAGGCTTACTCTAACTTCTTCATGAGATCTTCTGTGAAACTGACACAGCATAACTTAAGCCATTATTTCTTTCCAATAAAATATGATTGAATGATGATTCAATGCATATTAGTGGTGAGGACAGGAAATATTATCACATTAACAAAGACTTTTAGTACCATCGACATATTATGATATTGGCATGATTGCTTTTTTTCTTATGTATAAAATATGCTAAGATTTGAGGTTGTATTGTAGATACATGTTTCTCTCTGAGGCTTTTTTACTATTGGTTCATTTGGTAGCAAGTCCTGCCCTCTGACCAATAAGGGGGCGGGAAACAGGGGAGCGAGGGGAGGAAATATCAAGGAGGCTAGTCACTGCAAGGGGCACTGAACCGGGAACTGAAACGGCACTGAGAATATTCAAAGCTAAGTGAGAGGGAAATGCCATGGCACCAGGCTCATGGAGGGTCAAGACTCAGATGGCAGCGTTCCAGGCCCCACCGTCCTGAGAATCGTTTTCTGTGGAAATGTAATTCAGGCCAGGGACGGTACAGGAGCTATGCACTGCCAAGGCATTGCACCAGACTTTGCCAAAGAAATGGTGGCTTGTGGTGGGCCGGATGTTTGAACAATAACTTTGTGAGTCACCCTAAATAAATCAATCTCTCTAAGTGGAAGACCAGTTTCCGTTTTATTCTGCTGGATCTACCAAACCACTAAGGCATGGAAAATAAATTTCATGAAATAATTGACATTATGAGCAGGATCTGGCTGACAAAAACGGAAAAATAGCTCATCAGTTAAGAGCGCTAGCTGCTCTTGCAGTGGACCCACAAAGGGAATGCAGACAAATGGAGTTCTGGCATGGCTGATATAGTGGATCCTCAAGTGGATAATTGAGATAATGTCACCAAGCCAGCAATGTCTGGGGGAGAAATCCCAGGATAGGAACCCATTTGTGGCTTGCATGGGGTGGCCCATTTACTGAGCCACTGGGCATCACCACAGGATTATGGCAACATTCTGAAAACAGCAGAGGGTCTGAGGCTGACTTTAAAAACTCTTCTGGATTGGAAAAAGCCAAGACTCCAGCAGGCGATGACTGAGGCAGCATGGCTTCTGCTATATGTGATAAAAAACTTATCCCAAACAGAGATTATAGCCCAGAGAGAGACTGAAGAGTTAAGAGAGAGATTAAAATGAGAGAGGGAAGTAAGACTGGCTTTTACTGCATTAGCCATTGACCTCATGGATAAATTAAACAAAAAGAAAATATAGCCCAGAGTATATCAGCTGAGAACCCACAAGAGAAAACTAACATTGAACAGGAAGGAAGCAAACCAGAAGAAGCTAAAAATGCCTCTCAGGTTCGACCTGTAATACAAAAAAAGAAAAAATCCAAATGTCTACATGCTGATGGAGGTCTTAACAAATATAAGGATTTAGTGAATAAAGGGCTTTCAGCCCTAGAGCTGCTGAAAATAGGGAGGACATTCAAGCAAGCTGCAAAAGAGCCTGACATCACCTGGCTCCTGAGAATATGGGCCAGAGGAACAGTTGATATTAACCTGAATGCTGGAGAGGCAGGACAGCTGAGCAACATAACCACTCATCCCTCTCTGAGATTTAAGCTGCATAACCTGGGACAATACAAGGGAAAGCAGTCTCTGTTGAACTGGCTTGTGCAAGCCACTGGAGACACTTGGTTATCACCAGTGGAGATTCCCATGGATTTCAGGAGCTGGAGCACGACACAAGAAGGACAGGTGCTGTTAAGTGAACTAGGTATGAGGAAAGCAATATAACGGTACCCCAGCACTGGACCTGATAGGACTGTGTTCACTAGAGATTTAATGAGGGACTTCACTAAACAGTGACCTCAAAATTGGTATAGAGATTTAACGTCTGTACTGAGACCTCTAGTGGGACAAGATCTTTACAAGGTCAGAGAGGCCTTGACAAATTTAAGCAACCTAGACCAGCATGTAAACTATGTCTATAGAAGAATAGAACAACCTAAAGGATGTATAAGAGAAGCAAAACAGAAGAGGAGGTCTGCTTAGGTTACTCGTTAGGCAAATGTGGCGAGACTTGTGTTTGGCACAAGTTCTTAAAGAAAAGATTGATAAAAATCCAAATTCTGTGCTAAAGCACCTCTGGGATGCCTTAAGCCTCACAAAAGGTACACAGAGGATGAAGATTATCCCAGGGGTGGATACTACCCCGTTCCCCCCCAGAGTAAACAGGCTACATTTCTCCCCTGTGACTGGCTGTTCAAGGGGTGGAGACAGGACCCCTTCCAACAGCCAGGTGTGGTCAATGGAAGCCACAGGTGTGGCTGGGGCTAGGAATCAGACTCAGAGTCTCCTGGTCCTGGGAATCCACAGGGGCAAGAGAAGCCTTATTCCTCCTTGGCCCTATATAGGAGCAAGCAGTTTGTGCCAGCGCCCCAATGAGGTTAGCAAGGAAAAAGGTATGCATTGAGGCTCCATATGAGAACTCTGGGACACTAAATGGATTCCTGACAATAACTAAAGACAGTAAAAGACTATTTTTCCATGCTATGTTAGACCTTGTGTGTGTAAAATGTAATGTTAACTTCTGAGTGATTTATAGATATGAAACCCAGTTGAGAGATGTCAAATACACCCGAAGAAACAAGAATGGAATGTAACTCATACAGGGTACAAGGGTGAAGTATAGCTGTGAAATTTGGGGGACTCTGTGGGCCTAGGCCTATAGATTCCAAAGAGTAAAGGAATACTTTATATAATTGTTAACTAGTAATTCCAGTACAAGCCATGGGTTAACAACCATCCCTATGAGCTGTTGGTTGGCCAAGGGATCCTTAGAAATCCCGTTATACCAAAACAGTAGGCAATTGCCACATTATAATGCTGGTTGTACACTAGAAGTGTTCAGTAAGGCCCTATTACTGAAGATGTGACATGGCTCGAGCATGGAAAGAAAGATCTAGCTAGGACTGAGCTGAAAACTCCCTACAAATGGATGGCTGGCCTTCATAGTGCTAGAGGGCACTATGTGGACCTCTATGGGAGAATGGTTTCTGAAAAGCTCTGCTTAATGACAGATCTTGCGTGCTTCACTGTCAGATGTTTCTACATGTTAATAGAGGCTCGTCTGGTATGTGCACCCTCAGCATATTTATAATTGGATTTAGGGCCTGCTCTTCAGGGAGAAAATGCATGTCTGATATTAGAAAAAAAAAAAAGTTGACTCCCAATGGTATTGAAGGAAGTTATAGGCCCCAGTAGAGACTCTACTATGATTGTTTCTGAGGTGAATATGATACATCTACTTAGGTACTGTCTAAACGTTTGTGTTTGTGATGGTTTATGTGGATGTTACTGCTCTCCTTTGTGGCTGTTATTATGTTGTTATGTTTTGTTTGTTTTCCAGAGAGAAAGGGGTGGAGTGTATTGTAGATACATGTTTCTCTCTGAGGATTTTTTACTATTGGTTCATTCAGCGGCAAGTCCCGCTCTCTGACCAATAAGGGGGCAGGAAGGCGGGGCGGGAGGGGGGCGGCAAATGAAAAAACATGGTGGCTAAAGCAAGGGCACTGAAATGGCACTGAGAATCCTCAAAGCCGCGTGGGAGGAAAGTGCCATGGCACCAGGCTCATGGAAGGTCAAGACTCAGACTGCAGTGTTCCAGGCCCCCACAGTCCTGAGAATCACATGAGTGGAAAAGGAATTCAGGCCAGGGACAGAACCTAAGCCGCACACTGCTGTGGCGCTGTGCCAGACTTTGCCAAAGAAATGGTGGCTGGTGGTGGGCCGGATGTTTGAACAATAACTTTGTGAGTCACCCTAAATAAATCAGTCTCTCTAAATGGAAGACCAGTGTCCGTTTTATTCTGGCAGATTGACCAGACCCTGCCTGCTAAGGGGTAGAAAATAAATTTCATTAGACAGAGGTCACTGTGGGACTCGAAGAGAATACAGATTTGAAAACATCTGCCCTTAGGGAGCTTGTGCAGTATCAATGAAGGCCAGGATGAATAACTGTATAACTGTGCTAAGTAGAGTAACACACAGCGCTATGTGGTGTCCACACACCCACAGGCAACACTGACCAGGTCTCCAGTCTTTTATATGTAACACTGCCTAAAATCTAGGGATCTGGACACCAAATTTGTAAAAATCTTCTGACAGTATAGTATGTTAGGTTGATCATATGTTAGAAATATACGACCTGAAATGATATTAATCTATGTACTGTTTTTCATTTGTGCAAATATATGAAAACAATATGATTGCTTCAGTGTTACATTGTGGGATTTTGCTTTAGACAACTACAGTGGGTTTTGCATACTACCCTGGAAGATATGCACTTATAACCTCCCTGAAATAAGACAGAATCCCAAAGAGTGGGGCATTTCCAAACTAACAGAGCTTGGTCAAGGCACTATAAATTTATAGCAAGATGAGGGAAGAGGCAGTGCTTCAAAACAAAATAAGACAGGCCTCTGTCTTCAATAGGCAGCAGTTAACACAGGCAAGATTTTCAAGCACTGTTAAAGCATGGAAAGCTAGGAAGACATGTGGTTGTGCATGTGTGTGTATGCATAAAAAACAGAATAATATAAATGTACAGTGGCCTAAACTATTAAAGTTGGACACATAGTATACTAGCTACAGTGTTATTTTAGCTGCTATCTTCTTCAGGGTTTGTTGTTGTTCTTACCCTACATAAGCCTTAATGCTGCTCCTAGAAACCTTATGTTGCTGAATACCAATGCTGGGTATGACATACCTCCCTTAGGTTTTGCTCAGAGGTGTCCCAGAAATTCCCCAGACATTTTAGGCTATTGTCATTGCTCTTGGTTGCCCACCATAACTTGGTTATAAGATCCTTTTGCTAAAGACACCCCTACTCTGGTCATGGGACATGGAAGAATCAAATCAGTACTGACCAGGAAGTTTCCTCCCTGACAACTAGCTTTCACAGAACCACAAGATGCTATTCAGGCTACTAGAGGAGAAAAGTAAACAGTCTCACCCAGTTGTGAACCCTATGAATACAAAAAAACTACCCTGGAAAGATGGACAGTGGGTACAATTGTGGCATGAGTGCTATTCATTCAACCAAGTGCTTTCTATTCTGAACCTCAGTAAGTTTGTGTGGATTTCTCGATCATGCTGTGCTAGTATTCACCTCATACTCTGCACTACTAACTAGTGTTCTTCGCAGTACAGTAGCACGTGACAGGCATCGCTGGCACGGAAAAGTGAAAACACCCACACTCTAAAGTTGATGGATATAGAGTGGAGCCTAGCTGAAGCACTCAGCTACTCGAAGACTTTGCAGAAGTTGTGTTGAAGATCTACTTCTTAGCTTCTTCAAGTGCACAATGGGAATAGTAATTCTTATCTTAAAAAGCTGTAGTTTGTATTTCTAAGGGCATAATCACTACTTTATATCATATGACAGACATAGGCTTTGGTTCATTCAAAACTCAAATAGCACTAATAGAGGGCACTTTGTGAATAATTTCTTTTAATGTTCGCAATAAGCATGTGTGCTCATTAAAATAATTATCCTGTTTCTCAGATAAAGAAACTGAAATACAAAGAGTTTTGATTATCATGTCCATCACATAGCTGATAAGTAGTGAAGCCATAGTTCAGCCAGGGAAGCTAGACCCGCCTTCAGCCAGTCACTCACTGCTCTGCAGCAAAACTTACTGGAGGGCCCTGAAAGCTGAGCCTTGTGTGTGGTACTTATTTGGTAGCCATGGTGAGTTATCACAGACTTCAGAAAAATGGAAAACATGAGATTTTCTTTTATTGAGGAAAGTAAATAATACAGGAACGTATAAAGGTATTGGGCCACGGAACAGAGACCATAAAGGCACTGTGACCGTGGTCTCTCAAGGTATGATCTGTGAAAGGATTTACCTAGCGATCACAAAGACGTTAGATCATTTATGAGGAGGGCAATGAATGGTTATTGTGGGGGCCCTAAGATAATTTGACTGTGGAGTTGCAACATTTCAATGCCTCCACTCATGGAAGGTCTTATCCCTTAATCAGTCTGCAGATGATTCAGTGGAAGCTGTGGCTCATTTCACAAACTTTCATTAATATTTGTGAGTGACTTAAAGGGACTTCCTTAGTCCCGTTGTATTATGTTTGCTAAATTTGACAATATTTGAAATTTTTTCAGGAACAGTCTATCTACTGTTATATTCTACGGCCATCACAAACCATGCCCTCAAAAGATGGCTAAATTCATAAATGTGTTCTGACTGCTACAATCTCAACTGTTCTACTATTGTTCTCCCCTCTCCTTGGGCCTCCTTAGGGCAGGAGTCACAGTAGGACAATTAGTAATCCTAAAATGGCCTGTAAACGTTTAAGAAAGATTCACACGTCTCCTGCCTCCAATCAGAAGTTCAAAATGATAAAATGTAGAAAGAAGGCATGGGACCATCTTAGACAGGCCACGAGTTAAGCGCACTGAAGCAAACCATTAGCAAGCTGTCAGCACAGGGGAAAAGCCCATGAGGAGAATAGAAAGTGCTGCTTCGTGACCACACAAAGGACAAGAACACAAGCCCACATGTGGCTGGTAGGAAGAAGGGCTTAGTGTTCTGTTAGATCAAGCTAGCTTGGCATTCCCTTAAGACAATGCTTAATTCAGAATAAAACCTTAACTATCTTCAATTCTACATTTGGTAATAAAGCGTAAGAAGCTGACAAAAATTGAAACTAACTGATTCATAAGGTTTAAGGAAATAAGTTGTTTCCATTGAAAACATACAATTCACTGTGAAACAAGTGTCAATGTAGAAACTGCAGCAAGTTGTCCAGAGGATATGTCTAAGATGATTGAGAAGGAAACTGCACTAAACAACAGACTTTTAATGAAGACAACTCAGAGTTATGCTGAATTAAGAGAGTAGAAGGATTTTCATAGCTAACAGAGGATGATTCAACACCCTGTTTCAAAATTTTAAGGTCAGATTAACACCCACATTAAGTAGTTAATGATTAATGCAGGTGATTATTTTGCCATGAAGTCAAAGTTCACATACCATCTAAAAATCCTTCGGACATTATAAAATTTAAATGTGCAATCCCAGCGCTCTATAAATAGACTAGCAAATTCTAGATGATAGCATAGGTGTTTAGAAAATAGTTTACTGAAGTTAAGATCACCATGGAAACATGGAAATAAACTATAAATAAAAAGTATTTCGTTTTAAAACATTATTGCTCAATGACAATGCACCTGATCACCCAAGAGGTCTGATGTCCATCTCTACTATGTCCATTCTCAAGGCCATGGTCAGCTTCCAGATTTGATGCTCAAGTATAATTATTTAAGAAAAGCGGGTTTTTTTGTAAGGCTACAGCTATCATAAACAGTGATTGCTCTGATGGTACTCAATGAATTGATAGCCTGGAAGGGATTCACCATAAGGATGTGACATTTAACATAGGAGGAGTTGGTTCTTATAGATCAGCAAAGTAGATTCTTAAGATGAATCTGCTGCTGAATGTGCTCTGAATAAAGTTGAAACGACAACAAAAGATTTTGGTGATTAAGCATTGTATGCATAGTTGATAAAGGGCTAACAGGTTTGAGAAGACTGACACTAATTTTGAAAGAAATTCTATTGTGAATAAAAAAGGCTGTCAAAAGGCATCACTTGCTACTGGGAAATCTTTTGTAAAAGAAAGTGTCAATCAAGCTGGCAACTGCATTGTTGTCTTATTTTAAGAAATGGCTTAGCCCACCACCCTTCTGGAACTACTACTCTGATCACTTAGCAGTTATCAACATCACAATATGACATTTGACCACGAAAAAATTCTATGAAGATTGATAATTGTTAGGTTAGTATGTTTTAACAACAAAGTATTTTAACTAAGATATATATATATATATATATATATATATATATGTATATGGCATAGAAGTATAATTCATGTACACACTTATTAGACTGCATTATGATACTGACATAAGTTTCATATATATTGGGAGGAGTACAAAAATGTCTGAAACTCTAGATTTTTGAATACTAGAATACAGAGATACTGCCTGTAGTTAAAATTTTCCATCCTTGCACATACTGACTTTTCAGTATTCAGACCATCTTTTATCTGTAAGGCTAGTACACATCTATAATCATTCATTTTGCAAATTACATCCTTGGTTAAATGACTTTTCCTGGACGTCTAATACCTTCATTTCATTTTGGGCAATTGCAAATGCATGTTGCAATCTTTTTATTTATCTGTTTACTTACTTAATGTGTATAAGTGTTTTGCCTGCATATGTGAAAGTGAACCTTGTGCATGAAAAGCCTACAGAGGCTAGAAGCAGGCATTGGATCTACTAGAACTGGAGCTACATATGGTTGTTAGCTGACATGAGAGGGCTGGGAACTAAACCTAAGTCCTGTATAAGAGCATCCAGTGCTCTTAACCATCTCCCTAACCCCAATCTTAATTGACTAAAGGCAACATTTGTTGAAGGCTCCCAGTATCTAACAGTACTTAAATGAAAATTCTTCTTCAAAATAGAGTCACGTGTGTTATGTTACTTATCTGTTGCTGCATAACAGATTTCCTACAAAACTTGTAACTTAAAACAACAAGCATTATAACCTCAAAGTTTCTGTGGGTCAGGAATGTGGCTACAGTTTAGTTGGTTGCCCATGGCTTGAGATTACTTGGGTGGTTGTCATCAGGATGATAGCAAAGGATTCAAGTCTAATTTTAAGAGTCAACCAGGGAAGGATACCATATATTAGAGTCCACTCCCATGCCTTCTTTAGGCCTTATTCTTTCAGAGGTATTAGACTACAGATATTTACTTTTTTGCTTGCTATTTTCTGGAGGTTTGCCTCTCTTAGTTCTTTGATACGTGATTATCTTTTTCCACTGAACTATCTCATCTCATGGAGCAGGCTTTCTTCAAAGAAAGCAACACATTACCCAGAGAGAAAATACATTCTGGAAAATTTTATAATTTAATCTATGACTTGACTTTACATGTTTTTTATTTATTTTAATTATCATAGCTAAGAAGAAAAGTCCAGCCCATACTGAAAAAGAGGGAATTATATGAGAAAGTTAATGCTAATGGGTTGAAATTTTGGAGTAACAATTTAGAGGTTTTCTGCCACATTGATACAAGTTTTGGTAGATTAAATGATTCATAAAAACTGACTGAGAAAAGTGTTATCCAATCAGAGATACAATCTGCTGGCCTTTAACTGTTAAGTTCTACATACATGATACATATTTTGGTTTCATTTCTGTTACTGTGTTACAGTATGCACACAGAAACCACTGTGTGGAGAAAGGGTTTGTTTTAGGTCAGAATTCTACTATTATAGGAATGGCTACTTGACTATGAGGAAGTTAAAGTAGCAAGATGTGAGACAGCTGGCAATATAAGATCCATAGTACAAAGCAGGGATAAACGGATGCATACATGTTTATTTGTTTCCTTGCCTGTGCTCAACTAGATTTCTCCACTTGCACATTTAATGACCCCTGCCTAGGGAATGGTGCCACCCACAGAAGACTGGGTTTTCCTGTATCAGTTAATTTAAGTCTCTATAGTCATGCCCACTGGTAAACCTGATTGAGACTCTCTTCCCAGGTGATTCTACACTGTATCAAGTTCAATAATAAAACTAGTCATCACAATGTGATACGGAACTACTGATAATAATGTATATCAGCATTCCTGTGGCTGCTGGTGAGCACCTTAACTCTTGATATATAGGGTGAATGTCTAATGCTCTTGCAAAGAAATTGAATTTCATTTCAGTCATTAAATAGGACCAAAGCTTATTACAAAAACAAGCAAAAAAAAAAAAAAAGAGTTTGAAATAGAAGTTTCAAACCAGAAACTTAGTGGTAAGAATTCACAATTATGAATGTGTCTAATGGGTCAGTGACATTGGGCTGCTCTTTGAAAGCTAGTTTCACAATGAAACAAAAAGAGAGAAAAGGGAGGAATTTGTGGATGCAGATATTCTTCTGTGACTCTAACAACCACAAAGGTGAGGAAGAAGTGATGGAATAAAGAGATGTGGGCCTATCAAAGGGCCTACTTCAAGCAGCGAAGCTAATAGAAAGGGCAAATTCACAGAAAAGAAACTGTTAGGGAAGGTAGGACTGCAATGTTCTGACAACAGAATTATCCTTGAAGAGAGCTACTATCACTTCTAATGAAGTGAGAAAAATAATTAGGAATGTGTCTTCCGATGCCTTTGTAAGAGCAAGAACAGCAGCAGCCTCAAAGATTCTGTGTTCTCTCCAGAGCAGAGTACATGTTGAGTGAGTAGACCACTTTAGCAGAATAATAAAATGGAGTGTGAATGGGTATTTGGAGAAGTTGGAGTTGGGGACTGGAGTCTTCATTTTGGAGCTCAATTTGAGTCTTCCTTACTGTTTGCATACAGTACTGAATTAGACAGTTGATTTTCTTCCTCTCTCTGGTCCACAATTCCAGAATAAAGATCATTCTTTAAAACCTGTAACATAATGGACTCAAGTATATATTCCCTTCTGATATCTTAGAAGATTGCCAACCCTGAAAACCGTGGGCCACATGTGCGCAAACACACCTATGAACTCAAAACTCTAAACTTTCTTAAAACACTATGAGATCTTTTTGGCAATTTTATTTTATAGCTCAAGTATATAGTTCTCCAGTGTATACTTTGCTGATGACAGTGTTGTGTCTCAGAAGGTTGGTCATGCAAGCAAAGTATGTCTGGACAGTCTACTCTAATTTTATTTGACATTTTTTGAATCAAGTTCTGGGAAACCTGGAGCTCTTCTCAATGTCTGTCCTTCATTGTGTTGAACTGTGTGCTTTGTAGGAGCAGAAGCAGTGTCTCCTCCCTTGACTGCCCTGCATATAAGTATTTATTTAAGCATTTCATAGATATCCATTGACAATAAATACATTTTAGGTTATATAATAGAATACGTGTTTACTCTCATTGTTAATCTTCCGTGTAATTTGTATTTCCTTCAGAAAACAGCTGAACGACATCTGCTGAGCTTGCTCACAGCCCTCCCTGCTCCTTTTGTTCCCCAGACTCTTGGGGCAAATATCTTCATTTGTCATCCTGAAGCTTGTTTCACTGAAATCTTCCTGAGAACAATAACCATGATGTATTCCTATTTGATTCTCTGGGAAAACAAGTGCTTAACAGGTTTTAAAAAATGACCTAAACTAGATACATTCGCTTTTGTGTGTATCAGAAGAGTAACAAGAGAACTGAAAGAAAATAGAGTGTAGATTGGAAATAGAAGCCAGTTTCACAAAACTTTATATGCTGCAAAAGAAAAAAAAAAGTTAATTATTGACTCAAATTGAATTTGTACCTTGTGATCTGTCAAGTAAAGTCAAATAGGTGGCAGAAGTGTCACACATGTTTTAATAATTATTGCCATGAAATGTACTCAATAAAGGTACATGTGAGCAATACAATAGACATGTCAGCATTTTCAGAAAGATATGGAGCATGCTTAAGTAAAACGCACACATGTTGATAAGCCACCAGGCAGAAGAAAATAAAACTGATATCCAAAATCCTATTGTCCAGACATGCCATCTTATGATAACCTAAATAGCATTTAAGGAATCTGAAGTAAATGTCTTAGGAACCTTATCTCTGTAAAATATCTTAAAATATTATTTTGCAAGAGTTATACACACACACACACACACACACACACACACACACACACACAGAGCCCATAGTGGCTAATGTGCTTCTCTCCAAGTGTCATTCAGTGTGGATCCACCCACTGGAGTCTGGCTAACCTACTAAGAACCCCTATATTTGAAAGAGACTGACTTTCCCCCTTACAGCACGTATTGGTTGCCAATAGTTCCTTGAGTACTGTTAGAGTTTCTTACCCACTTCCCCAAGTCTATGCTGGGATTTTTGTCTGGTTTGCGCTTGCATGGCACTTGTATATGTTGTCACCATTGCTGTGCATTCCTAAAAGTGACTGATCAGCTGTCTGGAAAACTGTTTTGTTGTGGTCATCTGCCACGATTGGTTTTCCCAGGCTTTCCGACCCCTCTTCCACAATGACTCCTCAGTTTGGGGAAGTTTGATAAAGGTGTCCACTTCAGGGAGAGCACTGTAGTAGCCTCTTGTTCTCTGCACGTTGTCCATTGTAAGTTTCTGTGTTAGTCATCATCTGCTGCATAAGGAAACTTCTCTGGTGAGAGCTGAGAAATGCACTGACCTATAAGGATAACAATAAGTCATTAGGAGTCAGTTTAATTCTTTATATTTAGAAGAAAAGTAGTCTTACTCGCTCTGCTTTGCCCCATGACCTGTCTAGCCTCAGCTTTCTAGGCCTGATATCAGTGTCAGCTATGGGCTCCATTCTATGAAGCAGTCCTTAAATCTAATCAGAGGGTTGTTGGTTTCCCCCATGGTATTCTTTAAAATATTCTTTCATATTGATAAATTCTCAAAATCAGGTTCCAGGCAAGTGAAATTTTCCAGACCCCTGAGTAAATAGAAAAGTATACATAGTTTTCCCCACTTAAATGTTAAGGAATACCAACAAAATTGTGGGTTATTCAATAATAGTTTATATTAAATAACTCCTTCTGTTAATAATTAGCCAATGACGTCAATGAAATTGTGTTGAAATATTTAATACTTGTAATGTGCCATCAACATAAAATAATAATGGCATTCATTCAGTAAAATGCTTTGTTAAGTTGTAAATATTTAGAAGAGGGGTTCTGAGTAGAATTTAGCTGTGATTTATTGCTACCTACGATCAAATTTTATCACGGACACTCTGGTAAAACTAGAAGTTACCAGTAATGCATTTAGTTTGTAGTACCTCTTTTAGAATCAGAAACTACCTCTGAAATAATTTTCTTCATGCAGTTCTTCTTTTAAAACATTATTATTATATACTAAAGAACAAAGGAAAGGGTCTCATTATGACTTTTCCACTTCTGCATATCAAACTGAAGACTGTGATTATTTTTAAATCAGTTAGTCTTCAATTCACTCAATTCAACAGGTAAATTACACATAGTGGATGCTTAGTAGTGTTTAGGAATTTATAGAAGATAACAATTATAACAAAATTTCTTATCAATCAAATAGTTTACCAGGGTGTGAAGTGATAAATTACTGATTAAGAATCAGAAAGTACTTCATGTGTCAGATGGTGATTAACCCAGAAAGCCACAACTGGCCAAAGAGTAAAGAATAAGAGACTGCAGAGTGCTTCTTCCTCTATAGGACACCTATATCGAAACTCAGCCACCTAAGACTCAGGGACCATTGAGGAAGAAGCAGTAGAAAGAGCTTAAGAGCCAGAGGTGGTTAATGACTACAAGAGACAGAGTTATCCAGATGGCTAGGAAGTTATTCATATAAACTTATAGCCCTGGAATCAGTATGCACAAGACTCAAGCAAACTCAAACAAGACAAAAACCTGGTATAAAAGTGGGGAAATGAGTAAGAAGCCCTAACCTCAGCTGAGGAACTGATAACTACTGGGAAAGGGAGAGCTGGTTTCTTTAAGGGAGTGACAGTAAATAGGCTGACCAGGCTCCACTGAATGGACTCATATGGAAGGACATTTGGGGACACAAACTTGGATTGATGGGCCTTAAAATCTATGAAAGAATACAGAAACCTGGTGGGGAGCTATAAGAAGGGTGCAGATAGGAAAAGGGTTTGATATGGTCAATATATATTGTATGAAATTTACAAAATATTCAATTGAAATTTTCTAAAGAAAAAGAGTCAGAAAATATACATAACAAAATAAAACAGCCTTATGGTGTGGGTGAGCAAGAAAGAACACAGGACGATGGCATTAATGTAAAGTTTTCTGAATTGGGACAGAAAGCACAGCATCCGTCAATAGAATAAGAGAAAGTGGAAGGCAGAGGTCAGTAGATGTCAGAAAGAGAAGAAACAAAGGGATGAGAAGAGAGAACATTGTTTCCATGCAGAAGTCTTAGACCCAAAGAGTTGAAAAGTCTAAGTATGGTATCTGATTCTTCCAGAGAGGAAGGTCAGATGAATGTGGTACTGTAGGAAAACCTGTTAGATGCTAATACACAAATTCAATTGACTACCAGAGACATGGTAATGATGGGAGAAGCTGAGCTGACTTTTTAAAGATATTATTGCAATTATATGTTGAAAAGCAGTACAAATGCAGCCATTTCTATTCAAACAGAAAATAATGACTTCATAATTTCTTTCTTTGTATGTGTGCATAAAACAAATGATACTAACAATTACCTATCAATATATAGAGATCTTTCCTGGAGCCAAATAATTTTGGCACATTCTCATCTTTTCATAAAATGTGAAACTGCAATTAATAAGTCTATGTTACTGATTATAATAAAAATGATATTTATATGCTACTGATATCCGGGCTTTAGAATAAACAAAATTACCAACTAATTAGTACAAACTTGTCAGTTTCAAGGATCTATTTCCAAGATGTATGCACATTTTAGGATGTATACTTGAATTATTTTCTAAGGCATACATAATACATTTTATAGGTAAATAGCAAAGAAGGAAAGCATGAAAGACAAAGAAGAGTGAAAATTAGTCAATAGTGATGTTAAAGAATATTTATGAAGAATTGTATCTTATACAGTAATTGAATGAAATAACATTCAAATATGAATCATGATACTGCGAAAGTGTGATGGAGAAACCCAAATTTTGGTCATTACTTATGATCTAAAATAACACTCATCGTGTTACATCTCATTGCTGAAGCATAGATGAGCAAAGTCCTCCTGCTCCAGTGCAACACACCTGCAGAGAGGTGGGCAGGCAAAGGGAATTGGGAGCCAAGCATGAGAAATAGACAGTCTCTCTTAGCTACCTCCAGCCCTTATCATAGAACTTTACAGCATTAGAAAATCCTTGGGGATGATTACGTTCACACAATTTGGCAGCTGGTGCCTACCAAAGCATAAGCAGACTCTCTGAGGATTGAAAATTACTTTTTAAAGAGTATTAACACAATCTATCATATTCAGTTTGGAATTTTTTACTATAATAATATAATAACTTGCTGAATCAGCTTTGCTGACTGTAAGCTCAAATTTTGTTGACCAAGGTGACCTTGAATAATATTAAATATCTTTTGACACTGGATTCTATTTTATTAAATGTAAACAGGAAATGCTAAGAAGAAAGTTTGCCATCATGTGTTTGTTAATACAGCCTTTATCATCACCACAGAAGCATATCATTGATTAAACAGTTGTATTTACTCACTAGGATAATAAAATAATCATTAATGTATGCATAAGAAGATATTTAAATTGAATGTATGTGGAAGCTTGTTTCAATCTTACAATTCAATTTTTCTAAACCTAATTTTTTGCTTTGTTTTGTTTTGAGACAGGGTCTTCCTGTAGCCCCATCTGTCCTGTAGACCAGGATGGCCTTTACTGCTAGTCCTCTGCCTGCCTCCTCCTTCTAAGTGCTGGCTTAAAGGCATGTACTATCATGCTTGTTTTTTTCTAAACCTGATATTAGCTCTGAGAAAATTCAGACCTGGCTTCTTTGTACCTAGGCAAAATACTTTCCATATAAAATGCATTCAATAAACATAAACTGAAATAAATCATTTGAATGCTATATATCTAAACAAATGTTTCTTAAGAATGTAACCATCATAATTTTGCAAAGTATATTCACTGAAAAGAAACACACTATTAACTGCTGATATAGTACCATCTAGTTGTTCATATAGCATGTCACTGTAAGTGTTTCATGAACTGGGGGTTAGAGAGACAACTCAACAATTAAAAGCACTGGCAGCCCTGGTAGAGGACCCTTGTTCTGTTCTCACCACCCACATGAACAGTCTAGCAACTGTCCATAAGTCCAGTTCCAGAGGATCTGATGCCATCTTCTGATTTCTGCAGAGTACATTGCACAACATGGGTACACTTACATAATGAAATTTTGACTCATATACATAAAAATGAATAAATAAATAAATAAACCTATGATTATGTGACTGAGACACTACCTCCTATGCTAATGAGACTTCTAATAACAAAACACCTAAAATAAGTATCTAATGAAAGAAGGACTTTGGCTCATGATTTCAGATTTTAGTGTATTATCACTTGACTTCATGTTTCTGGTCTTGACTTGTGAAAAGTCAATAACATAAGTGGGGCAACCTTCCACAATCGCTTCCACCAATCTCCCCCTGAATTTCCCACAGAGAACCACACCTTCCTCACATGAGTTTTTTTGTGTTCAGATTCAAACCATAATAATCATGTAAATTAATATGTGTTTCACTAAAATCAGCACTTTATTTATTTCAATTTTATGTGTATGAGTGTTTTACCCTCATGTATGTGAATGAACTCATGTCCTGCAGTGCCCACAGAGGTCAGAAGAAGACATCAGCTTCCCTGGAACTGGATAGTTGTTGAGTACCATGTGGGTGCTGGGAACCAAACCAGGGTCCTGTGCAAGAGCAGTCAGTGCTTTTAACCACTTAGCATCTCTCCAACTTCTAAAACAATACTTTAAACAAATTCTGAAAGACATATGATTTTTTTCTATTTTGTTCAAAAATTATAACTCTCATGTGTAAAAATTATCACTCTTAATATTTAGGAAACATACCTATTAATCAATACGGTAACAAAATCAGTTTCCTGTCAGTTTAATTAAAATAATACATCCTACTACCCAAGAGAAGTATAATTTCAATATGAAATAATAAAAGAGAAGCTTTAAAAATGGGTTTAAGAAAAATGTTATAGAAGAGAGAGAGAGAAAGAGGGAGCAAGAGAGAGGGAGAGAATATGCACACAAATGGGAAGCATATCTGCTGAAAAAGACACAGATTTCAGGAACAGGTAAATCTCTAAAATGAACTTTATGGAACAAAAAAGTTAAGATGGCAGAACGATGGATCAAGAAAAAGCAGGAGCTAGATTAAAAATGGAGGGGGGCTCAACGGAATGAAAAGAGTGAGCACTGAGGGCAAAACAACAGGAAATGACGTCTTAAAAGCGAAAGAACAGAATGAAAGTCAGCATCATGGATGACAGAATATGTTTATATATGGAAGTACATAATCATGTGTGCACATGGAAGTACCTAAGCATGTGTGCATATGGAAGTATGTAGGCATGTGTGCACTTGGAAGCACATAAGCATTTATTACATTTAATGACAAAATATAGAAAATAATAGATTTTGAAGTCGAATGTGAAAACAGTAAAATAATAGAACAAAATAGAGTAATTTTATGATTCAATACACATACATCATTCCCAGATATAATTCTAATGAAATCAAACTTACACAAAAGCATTCTAGTCTACTAGCAAGTAAAATACATTCCTATAACATAATCTTAGTTTATCATAATAATATAATTTATCACTTCACTGCAGTTGATTCTTTAAGACTTTATCTGTTAAAATATTGATTGTATAGTCCTTAAGATGTAAAATGTAAACTTTGAGTTCAAATCTTGCCTCTGTTATTTTCTTGTTTCATTACACAGGGGAAATTACTTAACCTATAATATGGGGATAATTGTGGTAATTATAGGCTTCTTAAGAGGATTAAAATCCTCATCTGAGGTGACCAACATGTATTATATTATTTATATTATATTATGTTAATATTATCATCATTACTTTTATTTCTGTGTACAGCACACAAAAATTTTATGCCCAATATTTCCTTAAGAAGAAAAATTAGACTTAGGTAAACATCAACCTGATTTTTTTTTAATGCTGGCCTATTATACAAATCAAAACAATGATGGACAAGTTTTATGTAGGCCATTCAGAACATGAGTACATCATGATGTATTAGCTCCTTGTTGCTGCTATAACAAATAACAAATGACTACAAATTGGGCTTAAAATAAAACACATGTATTTCCTTATTTTCTTAAAGTTCTGGAAAACAGAACCCAACATGAACATTAAGGTTTTGTGGGGTTAAAATCAAGGCATCTATAAGCTGGTTTCTCTTCGTATTCAGGGGATATTCCATCCTAGCTTGTGGAGTATTTTTGACTTTTGGATCTCTCCTCCATTTTCAGAAACAGCAAACATATCTCATAAGTCCATCTTTTTCCTGTATCCACATGCCCTTTTTCTCTAATTCATAGAAATAAATGTGATTGTATTTAGTAACTACTCAGATAGACTTATGCAACATTTAATTACAAAGATTTAGAAATGTCAGTCAAGGAAAGCAAATTTGAAGCTGACACAAATATATAAAATAAAATTCCATTCTTATTTTTAGGAGTTTTAAACGTGTATCTACGTTTGAAAGGACAGACAACAGTAGAGAATCCACTGTGGTCTTCAAGTGGGAATAAAGGACAACGGTGGAATGAGGCTCATGTTAATATATATCCAATCACTTCATTTCAGGTAAGAAATAATTATGTTCACATATTGGTGTATATGAAGACAACCACTAAGGCACTAGTGACTAAGGACCTAGTAAATAAAATGCAAATACTCAGAAATTCCATGAAATGAGTCAAGCAAAAATCACGTCTTTAACTATCTCTTCAGTTCAAAAAACTATCTTAGAAAGAGAAATGCCTTTTTATTAACAACTATGAATTAAAGTCCTTAGTTTGAAAGTAATACATTAGAATAATTATCAGAAGTCAGAGTATTTTCATAGATTCTACATCCATAACTGTAAAATCATGCATATACTTTATTGCTTACATAAAATATGTAGGTTTTTATAATAATGGAACTGGGTAATCAATTCTTTATCAATTTGTTTGATAATTCTTGATGGAAGTTAATTCATATTTAACAAAATGTATCTCTGAGGTTTTTTCCACTTCAGTCATTTATTACTTTGATATTCAAAGTCAGAAAAATGTAGGCAAATAATTTTTCTTTGTGTAGCTTTTAGTGAGGCCTCTATTGAACAAAAAAAAAAGGTTTTTATAATAAAATCAGAAATTTACTATTTTTAACTTAAGAAAGTTTAATGACCATCTAAAGATGATAGATCTCTAAGTTATTTCAATAAAGTTAGTAATATGACTTTAATGACTTAAATACACAAACATATACGTATATGCATTTATATATGTGCATACCTATGTTTTATAGGTTTATAGCCAACCCCTATCAACATATTTTTCCTTTCTTTAAAACATTAAACATCCTTAAAATCTAGTCACGCATAATATAGCCTATAGCTTTACTCTTTAGTATGCAAGGACTCAAATCCTCTTCCTGATGTAATGCATCCTCTTCATCGCATGTGTTTAAGGCTACAGAAAAATCAAACTCATCCAACTAAACAATATTTTGATTGTTGGAATGTCTTTTCTTATCATTTCAAAAATTCTGCATGCTTGAGAGACTGAATATCTATATAAAATCAGGGTGATAAAACAAACACATTCCTTCATGACTACAAAGAATTAAGGAGAGCTAATACAAATCATACGAACATGAAAGCAATAGAATCATTTTGTATCTACAGTTGTGAAAGCTACATCTGTGGCAAAATATTATGATTGTTAAATTGGAAAGAAAACACTCCAAGCATTATTAATATTAAAACATGTTATCATATTTGGGTAGCAAAGAATATTTTTCTTTAAAAAACTAATGTTCTTCACTCTATGTATTTTACTTCCTACATGATGACTACCTCCTAAACACAAACTTATTAAATCAAATACATATACAGTAAGGATTTACAACATAGTAATGTTCCCTTCAAGACAATCCCTTATTGACATTTCTATCCATTTAAAAAACATCTATTGAGAATTTACAGGACAATGTTCTATTTCCATAAATAAGAATTCAAAAATATGTTTGCTGGTTATTGTGGCCCATGCCTTTAATCCTAGCACCCAGGAGGCAGGCAGATCTCTCTGAGAACCAGGCCAACTTGGTCTACATAATGATTTCTAGGCCAGCTAGGGTTACAGGGAGACCTTGTCTCAAAAACATTATTTTTTCTTTGAGCTCCACTCTCTTTCTGGCACACTGGTCATCATGAAGTCTAAATAAAATATACTAGTGTACATAAGCCCCTGAAAACATAAAACATACATAATAATAATTACAGTAATGGACATATGCTCAAGATTCTATAAACATATCTAACCAATAGGAAGAGCAGGAAGAAGAGGAAAGAAAAGTTAGTGTTTGAAGTGAAAACCGATAGGGGACAGAAATTAGGGAGCAGAGGAAGGGCTGGCATTAATAATCCAGTGATGGGAACAGTGAAGAAAGACATCAGCTGTTTGCCAGGAACAAAAAAGATGGTGAAGAATGTGCTGCAGAAATTTCAGACGCTGAGGCAATGGGAGTCACCAAAGAATTCTACTCAGGGGATGACATGCCCAACTCTGGTATATAGAGGACTGGGTGAGAAAAAGAAAAATAGGGTTAGCAAGCCAGTGTAGACACCTTTGCAAAATCCATGTAAGCGATGCTGAAGATTTCACTAAAGTATTGATACTCAGAAAAGAGAATGATCTCAGGGTACACTCAGATGTAAAATCGAACAGAATACTTTTCATATTTGGAAGCAGACATGAATGACTAAGAATTTTTTATCTGTAGAATACTGAATAATGCCTGAACTTTACATTAGTTTGGAAAATAAACCAGGAAGTGAGACCAGATGCAGGGGTGTACACACTTACCTGGGTTTTAAAAGTACATGTTAATAAAAATGCCTGAAGTCATTTTAAATATTCATCTGAAGTTTTGGAGACACGGGTGTTTGTGTGTAATCAGATTATTTGTCCTGCCTAAAACTGCCTAAGTGGTTGATACTGTCAAGGAAAGGTTTATATATAAAAAAGGAATTAAAAGCTGAAAGCACAGAGGACCATTCATTAAGATGAACTGTGAGAAAGGACCCCAATCCTAAGTAGTATTTTAGAGAGAAATGCAAATATCCATCGAATTGAAGGAAGACAAGCTCAAATTAGAAAACATATCATTGTCTGGCATAATTTTTTTCCTTATAATATAATTTGTACAATTCTACCTGCTGGAGGGATT